>LR990044.1:16620121-17985121 GCA_905147135.1 Blastobasis lacticolella | reverse complement strand
TCCATAACTGTGAAGTCATCAACATCGTGCGGTCAATATCGCGATTGAGTCCACACGCGGCGAGCGATCCATCATCCTAGTGAGAAATAATAAGTAGATAGGTATTGTTAACGTCTGTCATACACAGTGGTCGGGTCGGCAAGGTCGCCCCAATTGTGTCCCAATTGCAATTGTATATTTCGGACACCGATTTTCTAATCGTGTCACACCTACTACCGAGCGTAGACCACACGCTACCTTATACCCACGGTATATAAGTCACTAGGCACGCCCACATTTTATTTTTGGGCTTCGTTACTATTGTTACAAGAGTAATTTACCTTTGCCATATGTATAGACTGTGAGGGAGCCACAGGTTTTCCGTAGATTTAGTGACGCAAACTTCGCATTTTCTTAGTGATAGTGCTTATTTATCTCTTTTGTGGGTTCTAGAAGTAAAGTAAAAAAAAAAGTAAAACACATTTATTACACTCAAACACACAGCACAAAACTCTTGCAATTAAATTTAAAAAATATAATCAAACAGAGACATAAACAAAACCAGAATAAGAAAAAATATACTCTAATCTCGTTACTTGTGCCATGTGGATAGTGCAATGGCGCCACACTCAGCATATGCCACGACAGTTGCCGTGACGCTGGTTTTCAGTGGACCCCCTAAATATGTGGTCTAATAAAAATCTGTCTACCTCACCTCCACCTCCATATTAAAGACACACTAGAAATTTGGGTCATTAAAAATTTTTTTCAATTGTATAGATACGGGCAGACTAACGTTTTGTGGGTCTCCTAAATTTCTACTATCGCTACGAAGTGGATTTTTTCTTATACTCGATGATGTAGAATAACCTAGGGCTCCCTAGGTTTATACGTATGGCTAAGGTAAGTTAGTCTTAATGATGAAATGCTATTTAATTCCATAAAAATACAATAATACAAAGTCATCAATACAATGTCAAAACTTAATACTAATTTTAACAATATATCCATGTCAGCCAAATAACCCACCCCTAACCGCTCCCGGTGCAAAGGTGCCCATCACGCTCGCTGCATTACCGCGTTGAATCGCAATGGCCAACCTCTGCACCAAGAACGACCTGGAGCGGGAGTCACCCGTGATATCTCCGAGCCTACGGCCTATTTCCCCCACAAAGCTCTTAGCCTCTGCGCTCCAACAGCCAAGAATTAGTCTTGTGACAATGGTAATGAAGCCCAAAAATAATATGTGGGCGTGACTAGTAACTTATACAGCGTGTGGCCTGGAACCGCGGCTAATATTGAAAATACGGTCTCTAGAATATTGGTATTTATTCTGAAAATATTCTAGTTGACCAAAACCCATGCATTACACACAATAAGAATTCAAAGTTACGATTCATAATCAGGGATTATTGCAAAACAATATTATCGCTGACATTGTCAATGTCGTGGTACAGGACATAAGAAATATCAGCCGACACAACCCATAAAATGCGTCAACGAGACGTTCCGAGTAGTTCCGAATAAGTATGATGTAGAATGAACTCGATCGAGTTGAACGGAACTATTGTTTTGTTTGCATTACATTGAATTTACGATTTAGTTTGTTAGAAAAAAACAAAAAGTTAAGTTTTGATTTTAATTTTTTCACACTAGGGAATTTAAATCTAAATAGGTATATTTTATAATTGTTAATCTAATATTTTAACATAACATTTTGACGACCTGAGTGGTTCAGATGGTAAACATGCCGGTCGCCACACCGAGGTCCCGGGTTCGATTCCCGGCTGGGCAGAAATTTAAATGATGAATTTTAATTTCAGTTACGGATCTGGGTGTTCTATGTATAATTAGTATGTATTTAAAATATATATAAGTTGTATATCAGATAGCTAGCACCCATAGTACAAGCTTTGCTTAGTTTGGGGCTAGATAGCGCTGTGTGAATTTATCCTCGATTATTTATTATTTATTTTGATCCGGTTATCTCTGGTGGAATGATCAGGACAAGGTGTTCTATGAGAATACCTAACTTTTTTATTTACCAATAGGGACTTCTATTATACTACAGAATGAAGTATACCTAAACAAAGTTCACAGTGAATTTATCTTCTACAATAATTTTTCTCGTATCAGTCAAGCAATGTTATTGAGGTATGTCACCTATCAATAGACGTATATTAAGTAACTAGTGGATCCAGCGCGACTTCGTTCGCGTACACCTACTTTACCCCTAGCTAAAATTTTTTTTACTTATAAATTTTCCTCTTGAATCACTCTATCTATTGTTGAAAGCCGTTTTAAAATGCGTTGCGTAGCTTTAAAAGTCTAAGCGTACATAGATAGACGGCGGGAAATGACTTAGTTTTATACTATGTAAAACAGCAGGGCCGCCGATCGCAGCTTATGGAGAACGAAAACGTCCTTGCTACATCGACAGAGTTCACGATCCTCACCATTGAGGGACCGATTGAGGAGAAGGACTAGCTACTTCTACTACTAAGTAGGTACTAATTCAGTACCAGGAATCCCAGGTCTTCTTTTACTCAACCAAGGGTTTTAAAAACAAAGCTTGATTCGTTACCATCATTCATAGTAGTACCCACATTTAGTAATGCCACCAACCCACTTTTTCTAACCACTTCCGCCTGAAACGATCTTGTGCGTAATTTCATACAAATTCGTACTTTCAATATTTCCTATTCAAACACCAAAGTTTAAAATGCATTACCCACATTTTTATGTCAATCGTTATGTAGATACCTACTTATAGTGTTCTGTTTACTACAGTGTACTACTTTAGATAAATCATTTTGAAAAGAAAAAGGAAAAGCTAGGTATCTAGATTTATTTTTACAATATTAGGGTAGACTGAGATGATTAGTTATATAACGCAGGTATTGGGTGGTACTTTTTATTTTTAGACATCATTTTGTTTTGGATCGCCTGTTTAGGCAAAAATAAATCACCCGCTATAGACTGTCTATGTGTAATAACATTTAAGTGGCGTGATAATGCTCATACCGCGAGTATCCTGCCGGCACCCTATCGTAACGTCCTGTCATTCGAATGCAGTACCCACTTGAGAACTGGGAACCGGAGTGACACCTACAACGCGAGGACGTGAGTTCGAATTGGGATTTTCGCGCCATTTTTCGTAAGTAGATACTTATAATTTCTTTTTTTTTAAATGATACTGAACAAAGTGATGATTTAAGAAGTGTTTCAATTAGAACTCATGAATAAACGATCAGACGTTCACCTGACGGAATATGGTAACCTGTGGCGGCTGTCCCAACTGAATTTGTCTGGTTTCCGTAGAATATTTCTACTCTGTTTTATGCAGGCAACAAATATTGAGTATACAAAAATAATACTAAATACAAAAACATCATCATCCTCACAGGATATCATCCTGACATCAATCCCGGTTGTATTCACGGCGCGTGAGGGCCTTCCTACTTTTTCTCGTTCGATCTTTAGAATCCTTGTGGCACACAGGTACAGGTATTGTTATCCATAACTACATCAAGACATAATATCGTCACTAGGAAGGTAAAAATTACTATTTATCACAAAAATGGCCATCTTTATATATATAATTCTTCTGTGAGTGTGTATGTCACTGAACTTCTCTCAAACGACTGGACCGATTTTGATGAAATTTTTTGTGTGTGTTCAAGGGGATCTGGGAATGGTTTAGATTCACAATTTTGATTAGATTCAATTAGATTCAAAATGGTCCAGAATGTTTTAGCTTATTAAAAAAAGTTTGAAATTTTCAAATTAATGACGTGTAGACAGGACAACGTCTGTCGGGTCCGCTAGTATATATATAAATTCGGAATCAGCTATTTTTGTTTGCGTCGATGCAAGCGGCGATGCATGCGGTCAAGCGGTACTTCACTTCAAGGCAGTTGCTTCAATTATATCAAGCACAAGTCCGATCTTGCATGGAGTACTGCTGCCACCTCTGGGATGGATCAGCCAAATACCAACTGGCTGCTTTGGATTCGGTGGAAAAACGGGCAAAGAGATTAATTTGTGATCCGCAGTTAATTGAGGCTAAGCTGCAGAGCCTCGAGCATCGGCGTAGGGTTGCGCGTTTGTCGGTTTTCTACAGGTTGCACTTCAGAGAGTGTGCGAAGCAGTTGCACGACCTCATTCCGCCGGCCCCTTTCCGCCATCGGGAGACGCGATCCGGACGAGCGCTTCATCCTTATGTCGCGGATCTTCCAACTATCCGCACGAGCCGCTTTGGCTCGACTTTTATAATGCGTACGGCTAAGGAGTGGAATGCGTTGCCTGCGAGTGTGTTCCCTGATCAATATAATCTGGATGCCTTCAAGGCTAGAGTGAATAGGCTGTTCCTAGACAGGCATGCTCCATCATAGACCGCATCGTCACTTACCACCAGGTGAGGTGGCGGTCAAATGCCTGGCTAGTAAAGTAATAAAAAAAAAAAGGTGTTTCCAGGAATTATCGCGATCCTATTTATGAAACCGCTCGCATCCACGCGAGGGTTCGCCCGCCTTCTAATGCTTGTTTTTTTCTTTATAAACAACTTACCATGAGTGTGATAGAAATAGGACCATAAGGCCCCAGTGAGAACAACTTTGATTTCTTGCTAATTGGAATGATGCACGGCGTAAGTACAAGAAATTTGTCTTTTAAGATTTTATAGAGCTAATGACGTATACGTAATTTAGGCCTGTTGATGTTAGAAAGTGTGTGATCTATGAGCAAATTTGCTTTGAAGTCCTAAATGTAGAAAATAAACTTAAAGTATTTTGCTTGTCTTTTTTAAATACTAGGTACTACATATATTATGTAAAATTGGTAAACTTAAATGGATGGAGGAAATTCGCTCGAATAGTATGCTTTGATTTACCTACTTATGAAAAGAATTTATGATGGACGTGGATACATTTTATTTTATCGATTAGTATCAAATACTAAAACAGGAATAGGATTTGTTACTTGACATCATTTAAGTAGGTTCATTGAAACTGGCAAATCCAATAAAATATTATTCATTCTTCTTCACAGCCCATAACAGTCCACTGCAGGACGTCGAGCCTCTCCCACCCTAATCGTGGAAGGTTTTGCCATAAACTCCACTTTTGGAAGGCGGGTTGGAGACCGCAGTGTTGTACATATAACAATGGAAAAAGCTGCTGCCCGTTTTCAAGCTTAAGGAGATACCTACTAATTATTTTACCTCGAAATCATTAGTCGCCTTGTACGACACCCACAAGTGTAAGGGGTTGGTGCTACTCTGCCGAACACCACACGGCCAATTCCCGGCAAATCATTCAATAAGCATAAATTTTGCTCTAAAAGTCTAAAACTCGCTAGCGGTAACGGCCAATTGAGCAGGCGGCACGCAGGTCACTTTGCGACTCTTAATTTGGAAAACCATTAATTCGGTTTTCCTAACATTATAGGTACACGAGGCCGCAGGAACTAGCATAGTGTTCGCATAGTTATCAACATCGTTTGTGCCGCAACGAATGGACTCAAAAGACCATATCGTATGCATGATTGATAATATGCAAGCAGTAATCACCAATGAAGCATCCGATACGAATATTTTCAGCTGATTGACTATAGGCAGAAAAATGAGTTGGAGGTAAGGCCACCCTGTCTTACCCCATATTCGATCCTCTATGTATCAGATAGTTTCTCCTACCGTTTGAGCTGGTTAGTCTGATAGCCGTACAAAAGTAAGTATATTAATCAATTCACCGGATACACAAGAATCAACTAGTTTGGTCCATTAAACATCATATCTAACCAGAACAAATGCTTTTGGAAGGTCAAGAAAAGCTGCGTATACCGCAGTACTCCTGTCAGTATATTTAAGAGGCAAGTTCAGTTGACTGCTGTGGCCTGAATCCAAATTGACCATCTTGCAAAGCTATATGATGTTTGAGATGTGCATCTGCACTGAGTGTCCTTTTTTTTAATGCTTGCACTCACACTCAGTTCAAACATTATTATCGTCTTAGCGCTTATCCCGGCCTCTGCCAGGGTCCGCTTTCACCTGTGTGATGTGGAGGATCTTAATGTACGCCATGGGCACAGACTTCGATCTCAGGGCCCATCAAATTATCTCTCAAAGGACACTGTCGGAGGCCCTCTACAGGTCCATTGATGATTCCTACTGCAGTGGGACTCATAGAGGATCCTGAATGCAAATATTATATCCATGTTGCTGCACCCGGCCTGACGTTTTGGCATTCCGACAAAGAGCATTCCTGTCGAAGTCTCTGGTCTATAATACGTTTCAATAGCTTCATTGTGCTCATAAATTTGATTCCTCGATAGTTGCCGCACTCTTGCACACTACCCTTTCACATTATCTCGCACAGTACCTATAATAATATTTACGCGTCACGCATCAGGTATAACCATATTATTCATAAACATGAAAGAAACATACAGGATAATTTAACGTTACCTTTTTTGTCATAAAAAGCCGCCTTTTTCGAAATGGCCTTTTGGCGGTTTATTAATATTGATGAAGTAATTTCGCATTTTCAGTGGCGATATAAATAATGCGACACTCGTGGGTGTCGTACAAGGCGACTAATGTTTTCGAGGCAAAAGATCTGGAGTCTCCGTAGGCCATAAAATGGGTAGAAGTGTCTCCATCGTTATAGCTATATAACACTGCGATCTCCAACCGGCCTGTCAAGCGTGGAGATTATGGCAATATCCTCCCTTATCGTGGGAGAGGCCCTAAGTCCTTCAGTGGACTGTTATAAGCTGTGATGATAATTATGAATGTATGAACATTTTTTGCGGAGTTTTTAAACAACCTGCAAGCACTTACACTACGCGGTACGGTTCTAAAAGTCTACGACCGGAAGTCGTGCAATAATGAAACATTATGTATTACTTCTCGAGTGCGGTGATGTAAACAATCAAGCACGCCATTACGAGCTAAAAATCGGTACTAAATGTGTGAAATATCTTCAATTAGATACCTTTTGATATGAATCACACAGCGAGGGAAAACATGGTGAGGAAACCTGCACGCACTTTCAGGCTTCTGAATGGGTAACAATGATCCAATTTGGTAAGGTTTCCCCTGTTTATCGGGCACAGAAGTCAGATTCATCTCTGCTATAATTAAATCTTATCTGCCAAATCGTGGATCATGGTCAAGACGGACCTCAGGCCCATGTGAGCAAGAGCACAACCGGGATATTAAGGCCAATATGTTTTTTATTATCTTTGCCTAATTAGGTGTCGGTATGAAACTATTTTAAATGACGATGTATGATTATTACTACGAATAAATGAATATGAATATACCCTATATTAGTTCATTGACTGTAGGACTGTATTAGATATTGACCTAAATAAGAATGGTATGTAATGACGATATTACGCCGTTCAACCAAATTCCAGTTTCCATCAGGTGGCCCGCATCATACCTGTTTGTCATAAAAAACTAAAAAAAGAAGCCATTTTAATAAAAAAATAAAGAATAAGAAACAAGATTTACAAATATAGACAACGATATCGAAATCGGTGCGTCCTTTCGGGGGCTACAAAGGTAGGCAGACAGACACACACATACACACTTCAAAGTCATCATACACACAACAAATCTTTTTGCGTCGGGTTAAAAATTAGTTTTAAGTGCTCGGAAGAAAATCCAGAAGTCTTTCATGGCAGGGCCGCTTACTATAACGAAGGCAGAAAGGCGTAAACTGATAGGTATAATATCAACAGCTCATAACAGTCCACTGATGGACTCGAGCTGCCTCGATACATGGAGAGCTTTGCAATAATCTCCTCACTTGGCAGGCGAGTTGGAGATCGCAGTGTTTTAAGTTACACATCAGTAAACGCTGCTGCCTTATTTCTGGGTTTTTGTTTATGTAATATGGCAGACAACTAGGCAAGTGGGCCGCCTGATAGAAATTGGAAAGTGGTCACCGCCGGCTATGGACATCAGCAACATCAGGGGAGTTACCAACGCATTGGTCGCCTCAGAAAAGACCTCTAATATACCTCTTGAACGATCCCATGTCATAGTCCAAAGGAAACACTGTAGCTGCGAGCTCAATCGCATCCGAATCGTACGTTCGTCGTGGTTAAAGATATTAATCGCCGTTGACACCTATTCGAAGAGTTGGTGCACAATCCGCTTTAGTTCAACCTTTATCATTCGTACGGTTAAGGAATGGAACACGTTGCCTGCAAATTTGTTCCCTGATCAATATAATCTGGACGCCTTCAAGGCTAGAGTGAATAGGCTGTTTCTAGACAGGCATGCTCTATCTTCGGCTGCATCGTCACTTACCACCAGCTGAGATGGCGGTCAAATTAAATTAAATTTAATTTATTTCAAGTTTTACAGACTCATATTATCATTACATTTCATTAATAATTTTAGTTTGTCTGGCAAGTCTTAAATTAAAAAAATAATACTTTACCAGACACACACGAGGCGTATAGTTCAATATAAATCTAGAACAATTTAGAAGGCCAGCAACAAGGCATTCAAGCAACGAAAGCAAGAATAATTAAGAGTAAACAAAACAAAAACCGATTCACATAAAAAAATAAAAACAAACCACTGTTTCAAGGTTGCATTACATAGTAAATTTTAATTTTACTTCGTCAGGGTAGCTATTAAAGAAACCACATAAACTGCGGACGTCGCGATTGACGTCGTTAAAAGTTGGAATTATTTATTTCCCGATGGCTCGCGTTTTTGGCATTATGCGTCGAAAGGCTCCGATCTTATCACAGAACTGCTTACAAAAAATTTAACCGGTGCAACAAATTAATTATTTAACATCTACAGGATATCAATTTTATTTTACCGGTGAATGGCAGTGTAGTGAGTAAAAAAATGGCACGCTAGTTGCATTTTAGTTTTTTTAACAAAGTCACTTTCATATACCTACAAGTAAATTAAGTTAGTAAATGACATGAATAGCTTATAAGCAGGCTTAGACAGAATCTGGAGACCAGGATAAACATTAAGTGGTAAAAAACTGGTTTGAAGCTGATCGTCGCCAAAACAGGCCCATGGCTAGCTGTAGTACATCTTGAAACCATCCGTATGGGAAACGAAGCTTTCAATTGCACGAATCTGATGATATCCGGCTCAGATGTCGAGTCCCAAATCTTTGCAGCTAGCCGCCATGTACGAGTATGGCTCTAAAATCCCGATCAAGCTCAAACTCTCTTTGATAGATACAACTCGTGATGTGATTGCCTCACAGATGAACGTCTCGCATTTTTATTTATAAATCGAAGATCCGGTTGATTCGAGTGCAGTTTGAGAGTTTGTCCAGCCGAATTTTAAGGTACATTGTCGGTGTAGGACGGCTTCACTTAGGCACTAAGTTAGTAGTTTCTCATTAAGATTTTCTAAGCAAAAATTTACTAGTATTATTTACCTCTAATCTATCTGAAGTATATGCACACTGCAATACAACGAAAAATTTACTTTACAGTTGCTGTGTAGTTCTTAAGTTAATCAAGGTAGGCATTTGTAGGTTTCTTAGGTTTGAATGTTGTACCTAATTATTCATACGCTCACATTTAAGCACTGGCGGCACACTGTAGACAAATACTAGACATTTTTCCCTGTCAGAAGCTCAATCTGGCTTCATATCTCAAGGATTTTTGATACCTTCTAATACAAATACCGAAAGTCTAAATAGTATGCACTCAGCCCACGCCAAGGATAAAAATAAATCGATACCCAATGATACGACTTCCTTGAGTTTTTTGCTCTCCTTGTAACTTAATACTTGGCTTTTTGTGGAGATTTGTGATTAGCGTCGCGTTATTACGGATCGATTCGATACAATAAAATGATTTGTAGATTTTTTAGGTCGACAAATGGTACGTTGGAATTTGCTAAACGGGTCTCCTTAATTTGGATAGGTTTTGTAAGATGTTAATAGTCAAGATTTTCCTCTATTTCTGTGTTCCTCTTTTTTAAATAATTTTTATGTGATTAAACCTACAAATGATTGGTTATAGTATTTTGGTTTCACAGGACAATATTATAAACAGATAACCCCTAATTATATCTAAAAGATATGAGTATCTCAATTAGTTTGTAATGGAAAACCTCAAAAACTTCTTTCACTTATTAAAAGCGTGTAACATTGTTAACATATGCTATAGTTTTCCGAAAATCCAATGTGGTTCCGACGCAAACGGGCCCGAAACGTTGTAACCAAGTTTTAGTAAGTCGCGGGAAAAGAGCCATTAGGTCATCATCATCATCATCACAGCCCGTAACAGTCCACTGCAGGACTTAGGGCCTCTCCCACGAAAGGGGAGGTTATTGCCATAATCTCCACGCTTGGCAAGCGGGTTGGCGATCGCAGTGTTTATGGAAAATGCTGCTGCCCATTTTCCGACTACGGAGACTCTTGATTTTTTGCCTCGAAAACATTAGTCGCCTTGTACGATACCCACGAGTGTAAGGGGTTGGTGCTATTTTACTCTGCCGGACACCAAAAGGCCATTAGGTATATAAGTAATAATAGTTACTTTCTGTAGAGACATTTCATTATTCTGTTGTCCATAACACGTCTCAAGCAGCTGCATTGAATAAGCTCATAAGTTTTATACTGACCTTTATAGTGGCCGCACTCCTGCCCTTTCTTTTGTAGTTGTAAATTCCTGTTTTTATGATCCTGTTGAAGTTTAGTGAGCAAGTGTACGCCCCGGGAACTCGTTTTTCAATAGGCATTCCGCCATGACCGCTAGTTTTCCTTCCCGTTCTTCATACGGACTAGAGACCACCACTTTGTTGGGAGTAATCAGGATTATCATAATTATCACGATGGTGGTGATTCGTGGTCGTTGGCCTTGTTGGAGAATACTTAAAATTACAGGAGATATCAACGGTATTTAATAGACTTAGCGCTTATGAGGAAAATGCCATCCTGGTTTTTTTATGGAAACACACTTATCAAAACCGGCTTGACCCCGCGATTTTGCCAGTTTGTAGATGAGCTTTTGCCCCACCACGATAGCTAGAACACACACTTCCACTAGAACACTACCTGCTGTAAAATTCCTGTCTCAATTTCTGTATAGGTTGCCTGGAAGAGGTTGCTGGTAGAGCTTGTAGGTCGCCTTTGCTCATATGAGCTCCTTGTTATTGTAAGTGATTGGTTTTATGATATTTTATGAGCAATAAAGTGTTTATCTATCTATCAAGCACTCTGTAGAGCGGACTGAGCCAACTGCGTCCTTGCGGCCATCATTTTAACTCGGCGCTTTTTTAAAATTTGAAATAGATTTAAATCCACAAATTCGTGTCTTCAATTCTTCAGTCATCTTTCGACGTAGCACTAGCTTTACTCTTCATCTGTGTTTGACGGTATTTACTTAGACATATTATGTACTTATTCAACATACAAATCACAAACCAGTAAAATTATAAATTTGTTTATGTCCTTGATAAAGAAGTTGTCCCCTGATCTTCTTGGCGTTTAGGTCCCGGTTGTGCTCTCGCCCACGAGGGCCCGGAGTTCGCAATGACCATGATCCAGGATTTGGCAGATGAGGTAATAACAGTGGAGCGACTGCTATCTGACGACCATGACCAGGGGAACCTGACCAGATTGGATAATGGTTAAACATTCAGACGCGTGAATGTGCAGGTTTCGTCACGACGTTTTCCCTCAAAGTAAGCTAATAAACGAGCTGTTCGCTCCCCCTCCTAATATAAATATGATTAAACATAAATATGCTTGGACAATTTACACAGCGCCATCTAGCCCCAAAGTAAGTAAGCAAGTGTTACGGTTGCTAGATAATTGATAAACTACTTATATACTTTTAAATACATACTTATAACAGAAATTAAAAGTAAGTATTTCAATTTCTGCTCAGTCGGGAATCGAATCCGGGACCTTTGCGTGGCAGATGGCACATTAACCAACTGAACCAAAACATGCGAATATGTAAACAAATCTCTCAAATTATTCGCTATAGAAATATACATTAACTAGAACTCATCAAACCGGTTAGGTTAGATGGCAACACTTATAAATTAATTATTATACCTCACTAAACTACTAAACTAGACAGGCATGTCCATCGTCGGCCGCATCGTCACTTACCACCGGGTGAGATCGCGGTCAAATGCCTGGTCTAACCTATAAAAAAACTTGTCTTTTCGGGTGTTTTCGGCGAAGTCGTTGAGGTCATGACGTGTTGTGTGTCGTCACTAAAGTTTTCCTGTTGTGCTGGTTTTAAGCGTTATTCTTGGAGATAGAAATGCTAACCTGCGGAAAGTATTTATCTTCGTAATGCTAGAGATACCTAGAAAAGTTGCAATAACACAAGGTATCAAAATGTTTCATCATCATCACAGCCCGTAACAGTCCACTGCAGGACTTAGGGCCTCTCCCACGAAAAAGGAGGTTATCGCCATAATCTCCACGCTTGGCGGGCGGGTTGGAGATCGCAGTGATTAAATATAACAATGGAAAATGCTGCTGCCCATTTTCCAGACTACGGAATATTTCACGTTCGCGCCTAATTTCAGAACGGCTGCATCTATTTAACTAATTCTTTGTGTTATGTTTATAACTGCCATAGGTTTGTATGACAGAAAAAACAGTAGGTCTAGAATAGGTGTAGGGTGGGTATAGGATGGGTGTAGGGTAGGCGTAAAGTAGGGGGTGGGGTAGGGTAGGTGTAGATTAGGGTAGGGGTAGGAGAACACGCGAACGAAGTCTGTATGTATATTCGCTACCACGCCACGCAACGCATTTTGATGTGGTTTTCACCATAAGTTACAAAAACAATAAATTATTTAATATAATTCTTAGTAACAGCCCCCAAGACACGAAAACCAAAAAGTATCTAAATCGGTCCAAATGAGGTGACTTTCCCGCTCAACATGTTGTTTTATTTATGTAAAGTAGTAACATAAATAAAATGAATAATCGTAGTAGGTAGCATATGTAAAATATAAGCTCAATAATTATCATATTAGCCCATCAATTTTAGACGTTTCAATCAACAGTTATTATGTGAACCAGCTAAGCAATTCGTCTTTGTTATCTTGTATGAAACTAATTTTTCCCACTGACCTTTGTAACTTAAGTTATTTATTATATACCGTCCATACTTGATGTCTTGATATATTACCTAGATACATAGGTTAATATGATTTACCTAAGTTACAGCTACGTGAGGCGCATGATCAAAATCTCATCATGTGCGAGCTGAAGCTACTCGTGAAGGGTTCTACATAATAGAAAACAAATTGCAATAATAATTTTCTTGTGTCTTAGGCACACAGAAGCTATATTATTTTTTAAACCAATTATGTCAGTAAAAACAAAATAATTAAGCAAAACAATGACTTCCTGTCTCCTGTCTACATTATAGGGACTCAAGCCCTTGATCATCTGATTCCATCCGACAGAAACCCCAAAAGAGAACAGAAAGAAGATCCAAAAAGACACAAATTCTTGCAAAAATGCAAAAACATTCAAGCTAACTACGCACGCTAACTAATCAGATCATATTTTCGTTAATAATTTATTTCACGTCGTCTACTTTTTTGCGCTTTGTTCGGTCTACTGTATTTGCTCAGCCAAAATATTAAAAAAATCAGCTTGTGGCGCTCGCTCATTAATTGATAAGTTTTACCTTAATTATTACAATCACGAAAGCTCGCTACAGCGATCATGGTTATACATAATACTTAACAATCTTACGGTGATATAATTCATTAGTTATGTGTTCTACTCTCTACCATATTCGTCAGGATTAGATAGTAGGGAGGGTCCCGTTGCTATTGGCCGTTTTCTTTACGGAACCCTAATTTACGACGTTGAGCTTTGATAACGACTACGCAGCTGAAGGTAAATAAAATAATTATTTTCCCAGGTTACAAAGTTGTATTGTAATCCTCTTAAGTTATCCTCAAGTATCCTCTTTATTCAGTTGCGTCCATGACTAATATTGGGCTCATTAATCTGTGAAGAGTCATTGTGATCCGACTTATTGTACGAATAGTATAACTGTTACGCAATAGTGTGAAACTTTAGTTTATGGAAAACATTACATAATTCGTTGGACCTGCAGGGTCGAACACCCATTTATAGAAGGCAACTAATGTCATAGACAGAGGCAAATATCTATCCTGATTACTTTGCTTTTAGAACGGCCTCTTTTGAACTTCTCTTGAATAAACTGCTAGAGTGATAAACAAAGTTTTTAAAGGTTAAGTTTTCCAGTTTCAGAAACTATCATTAGGTACGTACGTCTCAGTTATTACAATGTATAGAGACAGAGACCTTACCAATATGCAAAGATAGATAGAAGATCTTATTATGTCGCTACATAGTCTGGCAAGGAAGTCCTAAAAAGGAATTACTGTTCTTGCAGCAATTAATTCCTGTCAACTGATTACCTTTGCTGCCAAATGGCACCATCACAATTTTCCTGACTTTCTTGCCAGACTATAGAACACATGCTAGAGATATAGAGTTCACGAGAATTTTAAAACAAAATGTTCTCTGGCAGAATGTTTTCACTGCGCTCCACGATGCATGCAAGCTGCTGTTGAACAAACATTTAAAACGAGACAACGTTGACGTGAGCTGCGTGAGGATGCGGCAGATTACTTCGGAATTTTAGTTTGATAAAATGAAGGTCATGGTTGAGAAGAACTACATTGCTTTACCCTACTTTAAACAGTCCACTTGTCGGTATAAGACCGTATATCAACTATATTTCTATAGTTCGTACCAAATGTATTGGCAATAGCGGACAATTATCTCTCAGTCGGAACAAATTTGTAAG
This sequence comes from Blastobasis lacticolella, assembly GCA_905147135.1. Lineage (NCBI taxonomy): Eukaryota > Metazoa > Arthropoda > Insecta > Lepidoptera > Blastobasidae > Blastobasis > Blastobasis lacticolella. Next base: position 17,970,319 of record LR990044.1, on the reverse strand, counting down.
CGACAAGCGATAGTTGTATTGCTTGAAATCGGTGGTTATCCTTTTAGCGATGAGGCACCATTTGCATAATTTTTTGTACAAAATAAAATAAAAGTAAATCGCAGCGAGCACGATATTTTTGGAATCTGTGAGTGGTTGACAGAATCAAAAGTTCAATATCTCTCGTAATGATATTTATAGTTCTCGATATAGTCTATCAATTAATTTTTTATTTCCTCTTTAATGATGTCTTCGCGGACCACTCCCAACGTATATACGGATTACTAGTGGTCCGCGTACAACCAACAAAGAAACACTGCTTTAAATAGTCGTGGGGAGGAACACCTGCACTAGAGAGACAGTTCCTGGCGACTTCTTCTTATCTAGTCGATGGACTTAACTCCCCCTTATACTTCGCCCAGTATTCGGCGACGCATACAGCCTTTGGACTGGCCTGACCACTGATAATGCCGTTGCCGTGGCCGACTACTGGGCAAGCCAGGCTTTCGAAAATTGACTCGACGAAGAAGGAGAATAGTCGTATTCATTGCAATTTAACGAAACGGCCACATCGTCACTTACCACCAGGTGAGGTGCAGGTCAATTGCCTGGCTAGTTTAATGCATAAAAAAATAGATAACTGTAGAATAGTTTTCATGTATTATGAAATAATACCATTAGATGATCAAGGCACGATCAATCCATTTTTTTGAGGATTTTTTACAAACTTTGTGACCTTGACTTTGAAACGATACGTGTTGACGTTAAAGAATCGCGATATTTTTATCCTAGGTCAAAGATGATAATTGATCAGGTTCAAGGTATAACCTGTTATTGTTTTATTTACTGGTAAAAGGATATATTTAAACTGGAACGATAAAAAATACGCAAAATGTGTCGCCGAGAAAATCAGACAGAAGGACCTACATCGATTGATATGACTTTTAATCGAGGGTGATTCTCTGGCATTTGTAGCTGTTGTTTTATCGAATGGAGCACACAATACGAGTACACCTCTGTCAAGTTCAAGAGGTTTATAAGAAAATCATTATTTTTATGATTATTCAGATGGATGTGCGGCATTACGCGACTTAAAGTAAGTAGGTAACGAGATGTAACGAACGAGTAGGTACATCCGTGGTACGATGGCCTTGGCGTGAGATTGAAGAGGCTCGTCAACTCCAGTTCGGTCACGCTGCGTAAGGGATATGTGTGAGAAAGAAGATGCCTAAACCTGCCGGTATCAGGAAAGAGGTCCCGCGGGAGTCCCAAGAAACGATGAACGATATTTTTTTGTTCGAGTTACCTGCTTGACCGGGGTTGACCGCTTGGTTTTTTTACAGTTCCAGATTTGGCCACCGGGTCAGATAAGTTTGTGGCACTGTATGGTAATCAATCAGACCAATGAGTCACCTTTAGAAAACTCTGAAGGACCATCACATATCACATGTCACATTGACAGAACCGTTTATTTATTTATCTACACTCATAGCGTAATGTTCCAATTACATAATCGAAAACAGTCGTTTAAGGGTACACTTTTTTCACGCCAGACTATAAAAATTTAAAAAATTACTTTTCGATACAGCATTTCCCATACTATTTTCATTACAGCTGTATCGTAAAATAACTTTTTAATCATTATGCAACACTTTTACTTTTTAATTTTTTGTCGGGCGCCGGGACACGGCGAAATGTAGGCTGAATAGCTAGATGTCTTTAACAAATTCAAATTCAAAATTTAAATTTACCTGTTTATATTCTGTGTTATTATTTTCCCGCTAAATAGAATATTTTTTGTAATTGTTGTAATTTGTGTTTGTGAATGTGTTTCTTATTTTAAGCAAATTCTATTTATTTGTAAATAAATGTGAAAGTAGTAAAGTGAATTTCCCGCCGCTTGATATCCTCGACGCGTAGATACAACAGAACTGACTCGCAGCTTACTTCCAGCAAAGTTGACAAAATTATAGGTACGATATTTTAACATAAAAATATGAGTGTAGATAAAGTAGTGTATGCAACTGCATATAATTAGGTATTAAAACACTCGTGTCAAACTATTATCATACTCGGCTATGCCTCGTATGATAAACAGACACTCATGTTTTAATACCCCCTTTTATATGACAGTTGCATAAACTACTATTATAATTGTGGTTATTAGCGCCAAAAACTTTACATGTTATCTTACAAAATCTTTGATTAGCACAAAAGTCTATAAATAGAATAAGCGGTGAGTTTTGTGCTGTTTTGTTACGTAACCCTTCACATCATGGTTCGACTCGCAGGTAGGACCTGCCGTTTTTTTGTATGTAGTTATAAAACAAGATATTTATTTATAAACAGGTACCTTCTGGCCAACTATTTATAAACACCTTTTCCAAAAGATTTTAAAAAGCACGTGATTTGGTTAACGGTGTTCATTGACGTACATCTTATTTAAATAAAGGTTGTTGTTTAAAATCAAGAGTTGAAGCCAATTTGCGGTTTGGTAGTTCCCCGGGCTTCTAGATTGTCCGCTTGGTGTATTTTGGAAACATTGGTTTTAAGAAAGTGTACCTTTTCCGAGTATCCAATTTAACATGGTTTGGAAATCGATTTGATTTATTTTGTGGTTTTCTTAAAGCATTATCTAAGTAAGTTTGGTTGGTATATAAAAATTTAAAGATGTTTGTTGAAGAACGGCCAGACGGATTTGGCAATATTTAGTTGGTACCTACCAATTCAATAATTTGTGCGAATAAGGTTTTTGAAAATCAAATAATATATTATAGAAAGCACCACCGGGGTCACCGACAGCGACGTCAAAGCTTGAATATCCGAGTCTTGGGCGAAAAGGAGGGAAATTACTATGTGACCTTGTGAGTTAAGCTTGGGAGGGGTTAGACCTGGCCTTCGACAGGTACATCTACTCCAAACTTTGCTGAGGATACTGCGTGAGCCATTAGGCAATGCGGCTTAGTCTAATCGGTGGTTAGTGGTCACGGCTTAAGCCTACCACCGGAAAAGAATCACTTCTCGGACATGACCCAGCGGTCACGTGTGGTAACAAGAGTTAAACTCATGGAAGCAAGCAGTACCACTCTCGGGGTAGCCTTGGTGTCCGTAATATCGCAGATAAGCTGCAAGAGTGCCGCCTACGATGGAATGACCACGTCTTGCGCAGACCGACAAACTACGTGGGGAACAAGTGTCTGGCCATGCCGCCCCCCGCCGGGCACGGGAAGGAGAGACCGGCCCAAGAAGCGATGGCTTGACGGCATCAAAAATGATATGACTGACGACCTGAGTGGTTCAGTGGTCAACATGCCAGTATGCCACGCAAGAGGTCCCGGGTTCGATTCCCGGCCGGGCAGAAATTGAAATGACGAATTTTAATTTCTGTTACGGGTCTGGGTGTTCTATGTATAATAAGTAGTATTTAAAAGTATATAAGTAGTTTATCAGTTATCTAGCACCCATAACACAAGCTTTGCTTACTTTGGGGCTAGATGTCGCTGTGTGAATTTGTCAACGATTATTATTTATCAACGATAATAAGCTCACCACCAAGGATGCCGAAGACCGAGCGAGGTGGGCCAGGAGTAGCAGGATGGCGGACCCTGGGCCCTCGCGTGCCGCGCGGGGGCGCAACCGGGACATAGCGCCGAGATGATGATGAAGCAAGTAGTATCAACCCCCAAAAGTGCCTTTAGGTATGACATTTTTATGGGCAACGTCTCGTTGGCTATAAGTCACGTGTACACTCATTAATACCATAAAATTACGCACGAGTTTGCATATTTAGTTTTTATTTGTGTTATAAACGTACAACCTCTACGAAATGGCACATGGAAAAAGCCACGTTCTGCACGTGGCGTGGTGTCAAAAATAATGATTATCACATCAGTACCGTACAATGATTATCACCTCGCTACCGCAAGCTGGAACTTCATCGCAATTAAAATCGTAAAGTGGATCGAAAAATCTTCCGTACCAATGGATATTACATTTATATGTAAAATCATTGGTCCGATCTCAATGGTCACAAAGTTTCCAGGACACCAATGGCATGGTTAACCCGCTATGACCGGCTGCTAGGATCGCTTTGGCCGTGTGGTGTCCAGCAAAGTAGAATAGCATCAACCCCTTACACTCGTGGGTGTCGTAGGCTGGAAAATGGGCAGCAACGTTTAACATTGTTATAATTAGAACACTGTGATCTCCAATCCGCCTGCCAAGCGTGGATATTACGGCAATGACCTCCCCTCTTGTGGGAGAGGTCCCTATTCCTGCAGTGGACTATTATGGGCTGTGATGATCAACGGGATATGCCGGTGTCTTGCCTCACCTAAAATAAAAGTGCGAATCAGAACACTTTTATTTCTTTCGATTTAAGGGGATTCTTGGCGTCAACATTTCTAACGATGTTCAATGTCGTGATCATGTAGAGGATAAGATCAAGTTTTCTCTAGACAGCTAGATGTCCTGTAAAGTTTTCCCGCAGATAGCTAACGACATCCTCCTGGGTAAGGCCAGGCGGTATAACATCCCGTCCCGTCACATTGATTATAACATTGAATTTTGCCCGAATATTGACAAAATAAACCCCAGGAAATGGGTAACAGTTACCATAATGAATTTTAAGGATTTACAGATAAAAATTATCTACGCGAAACATTTAGTAAGGTCAGCGCGTTGTCCTCTTGATTTGATAAATTTATGATTATCTAATCAATAAATTGGCCGTGTGGTGTATGGCAGAGTAGAATAGCACCAATCCCTTACACTCATGGGTGTCGTACAAGGCGACTAATGTTTTCGAGGCAAAAGATCAAGTGTCTCCGTAGTCTGGAAAATGGGCAGCAGCAATTTCCATTGTTATATTTAAACACTGCTATCTCCAACCCGCCTGCCAAGCGTGGATATTATGGCAATAACCTCCAATTTCGTGGGAGAGGCCCTAAGTCCTGCAGTGGACTGTTACGGGCAGTGATTATAAATCAATAAATTAATTTATATCTTATTAGACCCCATATGGAGTACTGTTTCCATCTCTGAGCTGGGGCACCTTAGTATAAGCTTCTTTTATTTGACGACCTGCCGGCTTGACAATCCAGCTTTATGGAGAGATAATGCATGATCTACCCTCTCTTTATATCACGGAAAGTGCTCTAAGAAATTGTTCGAACTGTTACCTACTGCATAATTTCAAGGCCGTACTAACCACCGCAAATTAAAATTCCATCCGTACCATGTCTGGTCTATGGAAGTCCTACATGATCTATCTTCAAGACCTTAATCTTCTTGTACGACACCCGTAAGTGAAAGAAGGCGGCGCTAGTTCTAAACTGTCGGTTACCACACATCCATACAGATACTTGAACATTACACACAAGATGACCTGACTCCAATGCTTACAAAATATGAAAATCTTCTTGGCTCTACGTCGGCGTCATCCGAAGCGGATAAAAGGGGTGGTTCCACCCAGGGGGGCAGGGGCCCGCTTGCAAATGAAACCCGCTCTGAATAGACGATACACAGCTCTACAAAACAAACAAAACCGGGGAACTGTACGACTGAGTTTGTAGTTTATAGGGCAAGCATTTTTCTCTTTTTTTACTCTACAGACTACTGTACTAAATATTTATTAATACCGAATTAATTTGATTGATATTGCTCTATTACGCTGTGACTCGCGTGCGGAAGCACAATTGGGACATCAACGCAAAGATTTTTTTTTTTGCAAGCTTTTACTTAACTTGCGCTGTTTGTATGTGTTGTCCGTCAAAATTTGCAAACCATTGTTCGACCATTTGGTGGTATCTGATTGAGGTGATATTTATCTATGTAACTTGGATGACAATGGTACCATGGAGCTGCTCTGATGATGGTACTTACTATGGAGTCAGGAGGTGATCATAGTAACTAATGAACGCAAGAAGATAACGTTTGGGCTCTTTGGGATTATCTTATGAAAAAATCTAAAGAGCAAAAACAAAAACAAGTAAAATCCGTTTCGCTGTGAAAATTTTATCTTATCTCTACAAAGCCTAGCTCTATCAACCCTTCATTTTGATCAGAAAGTATGGCTTGGCTTTATTATCCTACGGAATTGACATACAATCATTACGGAATTGATATTAAAGTATGAAACTTTGGCGCGAGAAAGATAATTTAAATAGCTACTTACTTAACGCGCGTATACATGATTGATAAACTTTACGTAACCTACTTGTAAGGAAGCAACAATTAACACGAGACAGATTCAGCAAGCTATGGCTGAATGCACACACTGAATAAATAAAACAATCAGTCTGCATGCTAGTTGTTTTCCTGCTCTACGCAGTATTAGTAGGAAAAGGACAGTCGCGGGGCGCATTCCGCTCGCTACATACGATGCTTTTATATAAAAAGAAGCTCGCCATTTCGCAATCACTTGAACTTGGAATCTCGGTGCGTTCTCACGGCCGCGAGCCATTTTCGAATTTCGAACCCAGTCCGCGCGGGAAAAGTGACATTTGAATTTTTCTTTTTCCGAAATCCAACATGGCCGTCACGAGTGCTAGGGAGATGAATATGAAGGCGAAGGGACGTTTCGAGCATGACAATGAAAATGAAAGGATTGATAAATATACGGTAAGTTTATTAGTTAAGTGTTGGGATAGCGTAAACTGTCGTTAAAAGAATAATAAACTATGATAAATATATTGTAACTTCTACCAAAACTATTTTAAATAATTCATATTCCGTATAGTGTAGCGAAAATCTTTACCATCTGTACAAACACCCAAACCTTCAGCTCAATTTAAATATACAAATATTGGAAAAATATTTGCAAAAGTAAACATGATACAAATAACATTAATTATGATACAAATTAAGTTTAATTGATTTAGGTTTAAAAGTGAAACATAACAAATTACTCCTTTGTTATCTAGTTATTACTGGATTATTGAAAACCGTTTAATCACTTTCTAACAAAGGATAGTATTATTTATTAATGACAGGCATCAATTAACTATTCATGTATACAAAATATTTAAATCACGAAACTCAAATATATTCCTTATTCGTCTTGCACCAAATTCTTAAATGGGTTTAAGTATGATGTTTAACGTTTTTTTTAATGAAATTGTTTAAGTATCAACTTAAATGCGTTTAAAAATTTGGTATAAGCAGCCCTTAATTTATTGATAATATTAAAAACCCAATGATCATTGAATTTCATTTTCTTGTGTACAATAAATTGTTCAAACAAAGTGGTTCAAGAATAAAATGAAAATACGGAAGTATTTACAATTAGGCGACTCACTTTTCATGCATATGTTATCACTGCTATCACAAGTGTTATCACCAATCTACGACGAGATGCCCTACATTTGACTTCAAAATGCACGACACAATATGCGCAGACGTTGACTGACTTCTTTATCTGTTAATCCATAAAATAACAAACCTTCTTTATCCAGTTCTTTGCAGTTGTATTTTAGCTGCAATTCACCAAATATTTGTTTTATTCATCCTACAGACCCATCGGTATGTTTGTGTTTGAAATGTTTATGTTAATTAGAAATCTTGATAAAAATGGCATATGTGACAAATTGTCTCGAAATGCCTATAGATAAAATAAATTACATTATTTCATTATAATTTCTTATGAATTTACATAATTGACATTAGAAATCTGTAGTATTCCGTACTACAGCAGATGTAAATTCTATTTTAATTAACCCCTGATCTAAAAAGACATTCATATATTTTTTCATATTTTCATTTTTTTTCTAAAATAATTCTTTAGGAATTACCGTTTATGCTGTACAACTTGTCAGCATAAAACAACAAGGAGTATGTGAATTTCTTTTGAAAGGTACCTACCCATAAACCTACGACGTGCCTACATGATCGTAGCAACGGTTACCATTAAGTAATCTAATTCGGGGGGGGTTCTCTTATTTTTCCGGTAATCAACATAATGTAGGTAATCACTTTTGAAAATCGTTTACCCCAGCCCCCTGCAAAAGCATGATACCTAGACAATCTTTTAGTCGCGAGTTTGTCCTCTTCAACTCTAAGAAAGGATACGATGTGCTTGTACTCTAGTACTTGTAGTCTGGATTCTCGAAGCTGAACATTTATTTTCACGGCACACGATTTGACGATCGAAGAAGCGCTGCTGTAGGTTCAGCCTTTGAACTTATTTTATCCTAAAATATACTCTATGACACAGTACACTGACCCCGGGCCAGGATAATGAGAACGACACAGAATATTAGTAATACTAAGATACTCTTTGGAATAGCTGGGAGAGCCTAGCTGTTGACTGCCTTTTTTGGCGGAGGACCATTTACAACAATGCCTAGTTTAAAGATTTAGCCGACAAACGCGCGAAACGACACTAACGCGCTGATAATCCCTTACCACCCAGGGCTAATTATCTTGTCTGTTCACTGTGTAACCGAATCTGTCATTCCCGTGGTGGCCTCTACAACCATCAAATAAAACGCCGTACCATTAACAGTTATAAATAAAAAACATCTTGGCTTTATTGTCCCAGTTGTGCTATCGCGCTCGAGCGCCCGGGGTCCGCCTTGACCATGATCCAGGTTACCATTAACAGTGACGCTGTTTAAGTCATCTATAATAGATGTGTAAGGCCAATGATGATGAACGTACTCTTTGTTACTTAGAGGTATTCAGAATATTTATCCCTACAAAACAAAAGCTAACATAAACTAAAAATAAATTCGTCTTTATAATATTAGTAGGTACAAATATAACAACATGAGATATTTTAGTACTTATTGATTGTTGAGATATACTTACATGTGACATTTTTGATATGTAGGTACACTGCACAATATCCTTTATCAAAGTGACAGTGATATTTGGCTAGACATCGATCGGTATGTGCATGACTTACGTCATAGATTCTTTGTAGTTACAAGAATGGCTCTAGCCTGATAATATTACAAGTAGATCCGTAACAAGACAAGTTCCGGAACGGTGCGGTTGCGAATTTAGTCACGCCGTTGGAAACCAGTTGCGAATACGTCATCGGGCAAAGCCCCTCACCACTCACTTCCATGGAACTCCTGTTTGGCCAGGATCTACAGAGGTGGCTCAAAAGCGCTACAGAGATTTTTTATTCCACGCAGTGACAAACGAGCAGACTTGACGGTATGCGGTAACTGTCGCCCACAACATCTACGATTCATGCATTTAGGTCGCAGGCAACAAAAACGTAGAATCGCAGGTGCATTGTCACTGTGAGGACTAAGATTAATAACAATACCTCATGCCTGTATTGCGCTGGCCACCTTATCCTTCAAACCGGAACACAACAATGCAAGCATTATTGCTTGGCGGCAGAAATAGATAAGGCGGTGGTACTCACTCAAGCGGACTCCTCAGGTTTGACAGAGTCAAGCATACCTGAGTTGACACTCTGGTATGCCCGAAGACAAGCTGCTACTGTCTTGGAACCCGCAACAAATTGAATTAAATACATTTGGCAAATTTACCTGTCACATTCGCTAGACGCTTGTATATGTGTATATTGCAATAAATAAGGAATGAAAAAAAATAAAGCATTAAAATGGTTTCCATCGAAACGTCCAGGAAAACGTAAATATGCTCCGGGCCTGCACACTATTAGGCAGGCCGCAAGCTTGTTCGCCACCATAGTGGTATAAAAAAATAAACCGTGGAAACTGAATAATAAATTTAGATAGACATGCACATTAAGTAGAAAGTAATAGGTATAAAGAAAATACCTAAATTAAAAATTAATCCTCATACCAGCTATCACTTATTACCATGTTACGTAAAACAATTAGGTTATAGTTAATATCATTGTTCAATTTAGAATTAAATCAATCTGATTTAATAATACTGATTTTATTTAGATAGCAAACACTTCCTCGATAAGTTACTCTTTATAACCTACAATATTAATTCTATTGTTTAAATTTTATTTATGCCTATTAAGTTTTATCTATAACTTATTCTTATGGCCGTTTAACTTTAATCTAAAGAATAAAGGGACACTTTAAATCTATAACTAACTATTACACTCGACCGCAATACTGAAGTATTGGTAAACAACAATAGAATACATGATTCCGTTTTATAGAGTACTAATAAAAAAGCAATAACATTCCTAGATAAAAAACCTGTAAAATCCTATCAGTAATTCTTGAAGAAGAAAATACCACACTCCCATAATAAATTAAACGAAAAGTTTATAAAGTTAGAGTGATAGACTCTGCTTGCATTGTCGGGCACTGACCGACACTGGTATTATCGAACACGGTCCGGCTAGTGTCGGCGTGGGATGGATGTGCTCCAATCCAGGAACGGCCAACATCTCACTGTTTCCTTCCTACTTTCCCACCCCCTCTTCTTTGACGATTAAAAGTCCTATTCGATCACAAAAATTTACATGATTTGATTTTCTGTTTCTACAAAAAAATCAAGTAAAATTCCGAAATTCGAAGACGAGCCCAACTTAATAGTTCAACTATAAAAAAACTCAACCACTAGGCCAAGGAAATCCATTATGGTAATTACGCATGCGCAGTGCAGACCTCGCTCACGATCACTACCAAGGTCCAGAGTTCGATGCTCGATCCTTTCGCCGATTCGCTGCGAAACGACAGTTAGCGGTTTGAACGTAATTAAATCAACTTTTACGCTTTGTTCTTTAATTGATTGTTTGTCTGGTTTTTTTTTATAATTTCAAGTGCGGAACGACGTTTTGTTTGAATTAGAAAGGATTGTGTTCTGTATGTCCTCTTATGTGGGTTCTAGAAGAAAAAAACCGGTCTAGATTACATACTCTTGGTAGTTCGCTTTTCAGTTACATTAAAGTAAATTTTCTTTTTGGTGACTTTAATATGGCTAGAAAGCGAAACTGCAACGAGGATGTAAGCCACCCCAGTTTTTTGAGAGGGTATGTAAATACTATTGCTATAAAAAGTTGAAGTTCAGATCAATAACAAAAAAAAATGTTTGTCTCCATTTGTGCATACCAACGTTTTGTGGGTCTCCTAAGCCTTTACCATTACTAAAAAGTGGAATTTTGGTTGTTCTCGATGACATATAAGCTACCACACCCTCACAGTCATACATATAGTCAGACATATGTCTAACAGCGTCACATGAGATTCCATTTCTCAAAGTCGCAATACTGACGATAGACAAATGTGACACATCTTGTAAATTGCATATAATTATTTTCTGTGTTAGGATATGAAGCTACACCTATAGAAAATGGGAAATAAATATGCGATTAAATATATTGATTAGAAATTGGACGACTTAAGTCCAATACTGTCCAAACTACTGATCGTAATAGTTGCAAAAAATGCGCTAATAGTACTTTGAAAGACCGAAATGGTTACAGTTAAGAACCGAATGATTCTACATAGGGTATGATAACGTAAGTTCGGAGGTCCTGTCTACGGTCCTGTGTGCTACGTGTGGTGTGATAGTGGTGTCCTGCAGAGTACACCAACCCCTTAAACTCGTGGCTGTACAAGGCGACTAAAGTTTTCGAGGCTAAAGATCTAGAGTCCCCGTGCGCGACTTCGTTTGGTGGCGTCCTACCCCTACCCTACGCCTACTTTACTTCTACCTACCCTTTTTTTCTTTCCTATAAACATTCCTTTTGAATCACTCTAACTAGTGATGAAAACCGCATTAAAATCAGTTGCGTAGTTTAAAAAATATAAGCGTACATAGATACAGACGGCGGGTAGCGACTTTGTTTTATACTATTTATAGATATTAGAAGGATTGGTAGGATTCATTTGCGACGCACTTAGTCACTAAACAGCTTAGTTATTGTAAAATCTGATCACGTACTTGCATAATTACAACTAGGTACATTATAATACGGTAGCGTAATCGTCGCAATTGTCTGTCGGTACATAAGTTTACTTATACATGTTGTATTGGGATTAAAATGTCATTTTGTTAAGACTCGTTTACTTCCTGTATGTGAATCGTTCTCAATACTTATTGTTTTAAGTAAGCTTTAAATATCTTGTGGAAGTAAGTAGATACTTAAGTATCGTGGTTGATGCTCTTTAGCCTGATGCGTTTATGGTTTTCGGCGAAATAGCGGAACAACACAAACTGACTTATGTCATAAAACCGGCGCTGTCCTAATTGAGTTTTGAGGTCTCCTATTGGTTGAGCAACGTTCGTCGTACGACCATAGTCGCGCGACCGTTACCAATTAGGACATCGCCTTAGACGGATCGGACCTCTGAGTAAACTGTGTGTATCTATGTAGTTAAAAATCTCTTCATCTACTGCAATGTCTACGTCGTCCTTCAATCCAAACAGAGTTCTAATGTTTATAAGTGACTTCTTCTGCGTAAAATTCGTTTATGCTCCAAATGTCCAAGGTCGTCTTCGTAGACATGGCTGAAATGGGCCGTACACTTTTACTTATTTGGGTGCGTTTCGGTTACATTTCAGATGTGCAATCCGGAGATTCCGAAAAATCTGAAACTTTATGTAGAGTAATTAAGTCGTTCTGGAAATGATACTATTTTTTTAAGAAGAGTATGTAGACGATTTTAAAAAATTGTATTTATTTAATTTGATTTTTCTCTGAAATGTAAGATTATTTATTCTTTATATATTGACATTTCATTTTTAGCCATTCTCATAATAGTTCTATTTCCAACCCCTTTTATAAATGTTATTTATGGTCTACTGTGAAATAAAATTTTGTGACTTCATTCATTCATTTGTCACAATTTCAAGAATACGGCGTAGATGCTAGAGGCGCCTTAGACTTTAAACTAAGTCTCGATCCAAGGCCCCGAGTATGCATATGATTGTGTTTGCAAACAACTTTTACTGTGGCACTAACTCTGAAATCGTGAAAAAGAACAGTAATTTCATACATAATTTAAAACGAATTCTGTCAAAATGTATAAAACGGCATTTTTTACCAGGTTTCGCTATAAAAACATAAAAAAATAGATTAAAGACCTACCTATAATAAATTGCATTTATTATGACGCTCCAGTTCCTGACCTTTAAGTGTGTAAACGATTTATAGAACAGGAAAACGCACGATCGACGCTATTTATACCACAGGGGAGAGATTTATAGGAAGTGCAATTAATTTTATGAGTCATTTAAGCCCTACATGGATAAATCTAGGGCCTAGGCGCTAGTGCAAAAACGTACCTATTTCCGGAAGTCAGCCGCGTTCCCCAGTCGTGACTTGGGTAGGCTCGATCAACTCCTAGATAATTGCAACAATGCAGACATAATCTATACTTAATTGAATAGACAAAGACACCTAGGAAGTGGGATTTTATTGTCAGCTTGTAGACTAATAGGCGGCTTATGAAGGCTGCATTACTATCTATAGTTTTCGATTGTTCGATTTGAATTGATTTCGTATGTGGATTGTTTTCATACGAAGATTCTTATTACTAGATAATATTTATTCCACATACAATTTTGTGAGAATTTGTGAAATTCTAAACATCTTGGGAAATACCTATATAAAGTCGTGTCTCTTTATGAGCAGGCGAGATGACTTAGTTTCATTTGCTTCGAATCGCTGGCGACAAACTTCTTCCACTTTTATCACTATTTTAATACTCTCGATCTGACTTTTCTCTAAAAATAAACGTATATATTTAGTTTATTTTCCAATAACATCAATGCATAGCCATCTGTAAGATGATGGTGGCTATGATTAATGTGAAATGTTTGATTCATTTGATGGACCTCCACACTTTTAAGCGGCGCGCTTATTTTTCTTCTGAGCTCCACACAGACTTATAAAAATGTCCTAATGTTACAGTATCAGGCATAAAGGTAGCTAATTTATCAATATCTTTACTCCTCCACTATATGGGTCGAAGTTTTCACTAGAATTAATGAAATATGGGTAAATATTAGCGGTAGAAACCAGCATACAACAAGAAACTGGCAGAAATTCCATCTGTACATGTACTAGCCATCCGCATAAACAGCTTTAGTTGACCTTTATAATGCGTAGATACGTGTACTTCTACGGAATGGAACGCTTTACCTACCGATGTGTTCCTCGAACAGTACTACTGGACCCTTTCAAGGCTAAAGTGAATAGGCTGTTTCTAGACATACACCTTGTCAGGCGCATCGTCACTTACGCATCAGTTGAGATGGCGGTCAAATGCCTGATTAATGTAATAAGTTCTTACATGAAATTTTTTTTTAATAAAAACCTTTGATCGCTTTTGTACTCATCAAGACCAATCCAAAGAGCCCAAACCCGATGGTGTTATCTTATTGCGTTCATTAGTTCTTAACACCTTCCGACTCCATCATCAGACCACCTCTACTATACCATATTAATGAATTGTCATACAAGTTACATAGGTGTACCAAATTGCAGCTCAATCGGATACCAACAAATGGTCGAAAAATTATTTGCAAATTTTGACGGACTTACGTACGAACAGGGCAAGTTAAATAAAAGCTTGTAAAGAACAGCAACTTGTTTACTTAGTGTAAAAAATACTCTCTGATGCTTAACTTGAACCAATTCACACAAACATCGAGCTAATCTTACCGTTAATATTACTACGCAGAATTATATGGACGCGATTAATAGTGGGAAAAATAGTATGACGTATGCTAATGATTCTCACAATGGAGAAGACGATTTATTGCAATTAGATTGCAGACAGGTTTTAGAGACGTCATTGCACTGAGTCAGTAATAGTACTCGTCAGCATAATAGCTGTAAAGTGATCCAAACGACGTGATGAAACGATTAAATAAACTTTGCAAAAAACGGACACGTGGGCAATTATCATACAATCGATACAATTGGGAGACCTTGGATCTCCTCCTGGAAACTTTTTGGGTACTGGTTACAATCTGATATGCACATCTAGAGCATGGACTGAGGAGATGAAGAGTTCCTAAGGTACCTAACTGATCCAAAAGTCTGGAACGTTATAGCCGAATTTCACGCAAATTAAATCGCAGACAAACTTAGTAAATAATGTAGTCGTATCGCAAAAAAAATTGATGACGATGACGCTACTCATATCGTTTAATTCTGATCGTAAGTAGGTATAACTTCCTTCTGATTTACGATATGAGCTAAACGACCTGAAAGCCTTTCGATTATCATATGAATGGGCATCACAACAGTCCACCGCTGGACTTGAGCCTTCTCGACGTTGCCATTGCCATAATATTCACGCTTAGATGGTGATATGAAAATCGCATTGTACATACTATTACGTAGTGGTGTCCACGCGAAGGTTCGAGAGAACGTTTGTCGCTCGTACGATTCGGATGTGGTAAGGCAACGTTGGTAGCTCCCCTGGTGTTGCTGATGTCTATAGGTGGCGGTGACCACTTTCCGTCAGGTGGTCGGCCTGCCTGTTTGCCTGCCTGCATAACATTAAAAAATCACTATTACGAAAATACTGCGGTTGCCCTGTTGTTTTTCTCGACTATAGAGGTCTACCAGGTCTGCCTTTATGTTGTTAGTCGCCTTCTACAACAGTACTCAATAGCCCTTCCATATAAAACAGAATCGGCATAATATTTTACGTGAACGAAGGAATAACCTTAATCTAATTTATAACCACAATCATCTATCAGTTAATTAAAACAACAGCCAATCGTGACTGAAACACGAATAACTCGTTTCTAAATAAATTATTACGGACAATATCTGCCTACTCCATAAAATAATCAGGTGGTAGGACTCTGACAAGCCTGAGAAGTCCGCCTGGGTGAGTACCACCGCCTTATCTATTTCTGCCGCCAAGCAACTATCCTTGTATTGTTGTGTTCCAGTTTGTAGCATAAGGTAGCCAGCGCAAATACAGACAAGGCATTTTATCTTAGTCCTCACAGTGACAACGCACCTGCGATTCTGCATTTTGTTGCCGGCAACCTGCAACAGTTGGCTGTCGTGTCAAGTAGGCTGTCTGCTTGTTCGTCATTGCGTAGAATAAAAAAAATAATCAACCATCAGCTAATTATAACCACAGACGATCGTGACTGAAACACGGACAACTCGAGTACATATAACTCAATATAAATTATTACCGACAATATCAGCCTCTATGAAATATACAGATTTATTGAAAATAAACATCGTCTTAAACAGTTTACATTGTACCACGAACGAGAACACGATGAATTATTTAGCGTTACACAAAATAAGCATCAATTAATTTGTTAGTTATGAGGTAAAATCCAAATTTTCCTTAAACCCTAGTAACTAACCGCAATTTGGTACTTATATATTAGATACAATAAAAAAAACGCGATTTTGGACCAAAATACTTGTCAATCGATTTTAATAATAGTGCATGTAAGGTTTGCCTGTCATTGGCTTTACATTTATGTAAATTGTTGTTGTCTCTGCAGCTTAAGAGCGAATAAATATAATAAATTATTAGTAACCAACCATCGTAGTTTCTTATAGAGGTTGGACTCCATATCGAAACGATTGTCTAATCTAATTAACATAAAACTGGAATACATAAGCGCTAAATACCAGTAAATAAAGTTACTACCGGCTGCATGACAACCGACACTATAGGCTACAATTTACCTAGACTAGTTCAGTCTAGGTCTAAACTAAGCGTGTCCTATGCCAAGGCAAAGTAGTAGAATGCAAAGTAAAGGGACAATGAATGGCCTAACTGGCTGAACTACAATAAGTACTATTGAATTAATGTATTTGCATATGGAATTGTATATAATCTTGCGGTTAAGTATTTTATAGAACAATTAAGCGCTCGTTGCGGTTCCGACGGGAAACACTCTGCTTATTGGCCGAGGTAGGTTTGCTAGCCTATAAGTTACCTTTTGTTCCATTTCACAGCTGAAATTCGTAGCTGGCTACGTGATGGCAATGAAATTTCCCACTATTAAGCCAGCTACCGGATGAGAATATTTAAGACTGTTTAGCAGTTTAATTTAGTCGTAACCTAATGTAAATTCCTTTCCAACGACATATCGCTCAACTTTATTTTTCATATAGGCCGAATTTTCCAGTACAAATGAAAGTTTATTTTAATTGACCATAAGTTTTTTCTCACAGCAATTCGAAAATTGTCGCCATAGTAAAAGTTGTAGAAAATAATAAATCCTTTCCAATGACATATCGCTCGACGTTATTGGTCATACAGGCTGGGGTCCATACATTTGTGCCGGTCCCCTTTAATGAGGAGTTTTCCAGTAGGTATTGATAATTGGTTTCAAAAAGCATCAATAGATGGCGCTCCTACAATTTTGGTAATCTTTTTATAATCTGTATGATGGTGGCAGTGATTTCATGCAGCCAACTAATACTAAACTTAAAAATAAAATGTTTATTAATATAAACATAACTGGTAAAGGTTGAACGAAACGTAAAAAGAAATATTTATAGAAGTTGGCACTATGTCCCATTATTATTACAACCTCTAAAATGGTTGAAAACTATTGACAAATACAATTTTATCCAATACAACGTACCCAGTCTTTATATCCTGTTTGCTAAGGACCTATTTTAAGCGATTACCAGTTACCAAAATTGTCGGGGCGCCATCTAGTGAGTGGTTAGGAATGCTTTAGATACCTATTGGAAAACTGCTCATTATTATATTAAACAGCAAAGGGGGTAACTAAGACTTCTAAGTCTTATGTGTAATAGGTAAACTATGATAATTACTTCCTAGGAATATTAAATATATAATTACTTCATGTATTTGCAATTCCATTAATATAAATAATAATTAGCTTCTAATAAAGTGTTACATGATTGCGTCTAAAACGCCAATACTGTAGCATTTGAAAGTAGGTACACCATACCAAGAGTCATAGAATTCTATAAATAATGTTGATAATATATGTGTGTGTTCCTTGTGCCACCCAAATAGTAAAATCTAGAGATAAATAAAGAAATATGTTTGGACAATTGCGCCATCTGACCCCAAAGTAACCAAAGATTGTGTTATGGGTGCCAGAAAACTAATAAAATACTTAAATATATTTTAAATACATACTTATTATACAAATAACATCCAGACCCGTAACAGAATTCAAAATTCATCTGTTCAGTTTCTGCCCGGCCGAGAATCATCCCCGGGACCTCTGAGTGGTTGGCACTACCACCGCTCAGGGCGTCGTGGTTGTAGATTGTAGGTTTCAGATTCTAGCCTGTTAATTTTTATTAAACCACGAAGGTGGCAAAAAAGCTTAATTGCATTGTAGACTTGCATTGCATCCAGTGTGGAAATTATTATTATTATTATTATTTACAGTTCACAGGTACTATAAAATTATGAATTTTCAAAAAGCTTTCTTATGTCCAAAATATCCTTTTAATTATTCATAATGTAACACAATAACCAGTACTCCGTGATTATCGTAACCCAGTCCTCTGCTGGACATCGGTATCTCCTAATGAACTCCAATGCACTCAGCCTTCTTCCTCGCTGGTCAGTAACTTAAATATTCTAGAAAAACATTTTTCAAAATTTCTTGTTTCCCACCGGTTTAAGATCCTCACTAGACCGGTTGTTGCACCGGTTTAAAAGTCACACTAGACTACCTGTTTGCTATTTTAATAGTTTTAGAGGCTGTAGCAACGGTCGTTAGCAGCTATGGCAATGCGACGGGCGGTTTTGAGCTCTCCTATAGGTCGGGCGAAGTCCGTCGTATGATGGTCGCACGACCGTTGCCAATTAGGACGGGTCGGTCACCGTATTAGAAAAAATTACACCAAGAAAAATTATCAGCCAAGTGTTAATCGTCATCACCTTGGCGTTTATGTCCCGGTTGTGCTATCGCGCGCGGGGCCCGGGGTCCGCCTTGACCATTATCCAGGATTTGGTAGATCAGGTAATTACAGTGGAACGACTGCCATCTGACCTCCGTGACCCTGTTAATAACGTCCCTAAGAAGATTAGATCACGGTTACACATTTAGTAGCCTGAATGTGCAGGTTTCATCACGATGTTTTCTCTCACCGTAAGAGCATCGGTTATGTTATCGGACCAAGATGATGACTTTTTTATTTTTTACGGGACGGGATACTTCGTTAACCTTAAATAACCTCACCAGCTAGCTAGTAATTTTTGTGCGGGTATTTTAATGTAGAACAATATTACTTTATGCGCGTGTACACAATGACAACTGGCTGTCAAGACCGAACTATATTTTACGGGATATAATAAACCGATAAGTAGTAATGGCCTCATTGTTTGTAGTAGCATTCGTTATCACTTTTTAATTAAGCACAAACACAAGTAATCGACAAACTCATATTTATGATTGAAATATGATGGCAGCACCTCAATGCATTTGTTTGTGCATTCGAGTGCAGTTTATTTTCAGCGACAATCCGGAGTTGGCAGTCTCGGGGCATCCGTTTAGTGTTTGAGCGTATTAAGTACTACAGTGAGTGCGTGTGTCTTTTATATCACAAAGACTGTCCCCCCAGAAAATATTAAAAATAGTGAAAATCCTTCCAGTGTTACCTTTGTTCTATAACTTGCGATCGTTCTAGAGGTATATTAGAGGTCTCCTTAGTGGCGAGCAACGCATTGGTAGCGCCACTGGTTTTGTTGATGTCCATAAGCGGTGGTGACCACTTTCCATCAGGTGGCCCGCATGCCTGTGTGTGTGCCGTATTACATAAAAAACCCAGAATCTCAGTGCGGCGTTTTGAGTGGTGATGAGTTTGGGGCGAAAAAAAATTATAATTCTATTTGGATTTGCAATATCTATTTATTTGAATATATTGTGTCGCTATAACTGTTATACTTCATATGTCAAAAGATGTGGGTCCTAGCGCACGAAAGTTTTTAAGAAATAAGTAAAAAACTTGTAGACGCCTCAGGTGACCGGAGATCTGGCTCGTTCCTCAAACATAGGAAAAGCATTGCTATCCAACGAGGCAACGCAGCCTAATTTCGGTTTTCTACTACTACTCTATCCCGGTGGGCAGCAGTGTGGACGACTTTTTTATTTTTTATGAATTATATTATTGTCTCTTTTGTCACTGTAGATATTCTGTGTTCCTGATAAAAAAAATTGATTTGACTTGTCGCGTCGTTCAAATGCTTTTATTTTAACTTCATACAATAAGTTAAAAGGTATTTATATAATTATGGTGAGGCGCCGAGTTCCATGTAGCGCAGTGTAAGTTTAGTGCATTTGAAAATAGTTTTGATCGGTTTGGCTGTCATCTGTCATTGTCGATTGCAAACATGAGAATATTCTGAATATTATTAGAGTGCCGCTTTTAAACCCACATAAACTTGTACTGTATACTCAAAAAATATAGTCTACAAGCACGTTTCGATTTCCTCCTGTCGATGAAGGGAGCTTGCTCAGCCAAGAGCAGAAAACATTAATAGAATAATAGGAATATTCATGTCAAAATATTGTAAGAAAATAAAAGGTCTTCCGCTTATGACCCTGAGACTGCTTGAACAGTCTTGGGAGACGATTGGATTCGCAGCCCGTGACGGAACATATAAGTGTACACTTATTTTAATACATTTTTTCTCTGATGACTAGTTGGCAGACGAGTTGCCGACGCGGCTTGCGTCGCTGCAGCTGCGACGCACCATGCAGCCAGGGTACTCCGTGCGGCTACTCACCAGGGACGACGAGAAGGCCGTCCTTGACTTCTTGATCAGGTTTGTTGTCATCATCTTTGCTTTAATATCCCGGTTGTGATGTCACGCACGAGAACCCGGTCTGCCTCGACAAAGATCCAGACAGATCAGGTTATTACAGTAGAGCGACTGGCATCTGACCTCCGTCATCTTGTCAACAGGGGAACCTGGCCAGATTGAATCATTCACTCGCTGAATGTTCAGATTTCACTCCCATTATTGTAAATTGGAGTCCGTTGAAATGGTAGATAATTAAAGCTTCCAACCCATGGTCCTACGGATATCTCGGTAACATGGACCGCGTCAGACTGAGTTACGGGACATGTGCGTGCTACTTGTCGGCTCCTATCACGCTCGTATTTCTTCACTCATTACAAAATCAGGAGCAGTCCTGTTTTTACTATCTCTTAGCGGGCTGACTATAATGCTCAATCTTCTCCCCGTAGGTCAGCTCCCCTACTTCCCTCCCTTCTCTTCTCCTTTTATGCTTCTACTCTTCTTCCTACTTTCTTCGAATAGCGAAGTAATGGAACCTGTTACCTGCAAATGTGTTCCCCGAACAGTATACTCTGAATATCTAAGTCAAGATGCTCCGTCTTCGGACGCATCGTCATTTACCAGCAAGTGAGATGCCCAACCAGATATGTTCAGCACAATATGACGTAAAAAAGTATGAGACGATTAACAAAACTGCAAAAACTAAGCCTACTCCTCCTTGCGTCGTCCTCAATACTGATGGTGGTGATCTCGCAGGAGCACTTTTTCTTGGACCATTTGGCGCCATTACGTCCTATCACAGACTTTAGGCAGCAATGCCAATATCCTGTCTCCCCACAGATTCTTCTTCCACGATGAGCCCATGAACTTGGCTGTGAACCTGCTTGAGACACCCGAGTCACGCTGCTTAGACCTTGAGGAGTACGCAGCTAGCACCCTCGATGATGGAGTGTCCCTTGCAGCCGTCGATGAGAAAGGAGAATTCGTTGGACTCGTCATCAACGGGATCGCTACTAGAGAGGTGAGTGTTCCACAGATTTTGATCTTCAATGCTGTGCTCGCTCCCACTGACAAAAATCATATTGCAGTGGACGAAGTTCTGGACTGCGTCCATTGCAATCAGATTTTTGCATCAGTGTTTCATAGCATTTAATTGACATTGAAAGACTCCGTCTGGTCTGTATTAGCCGACACCGGTGCAGTTTTATTGTGCGTTCTTAATAAAGACTGTATATCAACATAACATGTAAATGTTTACTACTGATATCCTATCTAATCTGAAAAACAATATAGGCTATTCACATATTAACTGATATTTCTATCTAGAGTAGGCGCCAACCTTAATTCACTGGCTGGAAGGACAGCTGAGTTCATTCTCACGAATACAAACATAATCTCTACGTCCTTTATACTTAAATAAATAAAATGAAACAAAATCAACAGCACAACTGATGAGATGAGATGCAAATTAATTATTCAGATGGCTATCATGATGTCTATAATTATACTCAATTAGGGAGGATTTTTAACCCCCCACCAAAAAAGAGGGTTGTTATTAGTTTAACGTGTGTATCTGTGTGTGTGCAGGTGTGTGTGTCTGTCGGGAGCATCGTAGCTCCCGGACGGATGGACCGATTTCGATGCTGTTTTCTTTTATTAAAATCGGTTCCGTAGTTTCAAAAATATTTGAGTATATGGAAACTTGGTTGTGGATTTTCCGACGTTTTTCCGTCAGATAAGTTAAAAGATCACAGAAAGGGCATGAAACGTAATATATTAGCCAATATTGACATTCGCGTGATACAGTTATTGCGTATCCTATTTGTTTTGCATCTGGCAAGCAGAAACTAGTCCACGCGAACAAAGTCACGGGAAAGAAGCTATATTTGACGCGATTTTAAAAACTACTTATTTACGACTAGGTAAGTGATTTAAAAACCTTTTTTACGAAAATACGAAGATGCTATTTTGTGAGATTGCGGTTAACATGAACGATACCTTCATATTTTTTGACTTTTCGAGAATCTGTTCGAAAAAAAGGCGGATTGCCTTTTTGAGAATATGTCCTTGCTCATAAACGTTCAAGACAATACCTACCCAGTATCTCTAACTACCTACTCTGATTGAAAGCCAGCGCTCACTGCGTTGTAGTCGCCATATTAACACCTGGCCGGAAATAGACATCCATTTTTGGAATGGGCGCAACGAAACGTTGTGAAGTACGCCGTCTCAGGTATTGAAAGGGCTTCTATGTCTTCAAAGTATTTCATAGAACAGGTGCTCACAGAGTAGAATTCATGCTTGTAGTGTAGGCTATTCCGAGCTTCAGTTTCTATATGAAGTTTAGTTCAGTTAAGTTTCGATCGCAAAGGTACCTTCCTTAACTATATTCGACAACTAAAAAAGAAAAATTTGAGCTACAGATCGACCAGCGTACACAAAATAAATTTTTGTTCTTATGTAATTACTAGTTTTTGGAATGGAATTTCTCACATTATGAGTTCATGAATAAGTAAACAATTGGCGGTCTTGCAATTTCTACAAGATTTCTCATTTTACTCTAGCCTAATTAGATCCGAATTAAATTGACGACGAAGTAACCTTTGAAGCAAGTAAAATATAGTAAGTACATAAAATTTCTTGCTTACAAACATTTTAAAGGCATCCAATGTCAGCAGCACACCAGACTGCGAGACAGCAAAATCCGTCTTCAAACTTACTTTGGGAGACTTATAATATAATTGACAGAAAATCGATACGCCCTTACCAAGACTTGCAAAAAAAACCTCTCTTAAAGAACTTCTGCTCGTTTAGATTTCTAAGTACCTATCGTCAAGTTCAAAGACATTTGTTTTACAAAAACATATTCTAACGGTTTAATTTTTATTGGAGAAAGAGATATGTATCGGTAGGTAGTATTTGATTAAAGATATAGGTAGAGCATTAGATATACGGCTATAGTTTAGGAAGGTCTGCATGTTTAAGTTAGGTTTAGTGTGAGATAGGTTATAGGTAGGGGCAGGTTGTAGGGCGCGACCATTATAAGGTGGTCGTGATGGCCACGTTAGCTACTTTTTTTCAAGGTTTTCTTTCAATGTTATACTTAGTGCCCACTCTATGAACAAACATATCCCGCCCTGAAAGAAAAATCAAATCGAATCTAGAAAATTCGAATTGATTCTTCGCACGGGTAGTTAAGGCCCTACCTGGCACATTCATAAAATCATCCACATAATATGAAGATAGCCTGAAACTATCATCAAGTAATGGAAAAGGAAGTAAGAAGAACCTACGCCGTTACGATGATTAAAATGCCAACAATGTAAATGTGATAAAAAATTATGGATGTAGGTGACATTAATTTACCCACGACTTCCTACATTGTATAATTGATACAGGCAGAAGTCGTGGAAACTATAATTAAATACCTAAGTGGAGTAAGTATAACTAGGGCATTTTGCTATTGTCAGTTTATTTCCGGAGGTCCTACTCGCAGTCGTGTGAGGTAAAACAATTATATATCGGAAATACATAGGTAACCGATTATTCCCGTTTATAAAACATTATCTATCGGAAATGTTTTATTATGGAATAGCAATGTAGGAGCTTCGGTGGCCGAGTGGTTAAGGTTTCCGATTTGTAAGCGAGAGGTACCGGGTTTGCATCCCACTGCGGCCATGTACCTCTTTTTTATGTGACTCTTTTCTTAGTTATGTATATTAGTTGAATGCTAACCGATGCTCTTGTGGTGAGGGAAAACATCGTGATGAAACCTGCTCATTCAGGCGACTGAATGTGTAACCATGATCCCATACGGTCAAGTTCCCCCAGTAGCAGGGTCACGGTCATGGTCATGGCGGACCCTGGGCCCTCGTGCGCGAAAGCACAACCGAGACATTAACGCCGAGATGTATATTGCATGCCCTCTTAACATCATGCATGCACTCTTAACATTAAACTGTCTTGTAATAAATTGGTGAGAGTGTAGCACTAACAGTTTCTATCGACGGGTGTCATGGTCAGAGGCAGATCAGCCAGGACCTCTGTAAACCAGAAATACAGCAGCGTTTCCAGTTGAGTTTTGTATTATGAGTATTGTCATGTCAAAATAAATAATGTCTATGTCTATGTCTATGTCTATGTCTTTCCAGTTGTATACTTTTTGGTCTGTATGGATGGCAAAACATTCTGCTAATAAAAATTACTGGCCCTGGACCGAAAACGTTCCTGGCATTTTGCGTTTCTGACATGTTGCGTTCCTGACCAGATGCGTACAAACGGTGGACTACGATTCAAAATTATTGAGGTTGAAACCGTTTTAAAAGATACGGTACTTTGTAAAAGATTTAATTATTGTGTTACAGTTTACTTTACTTCCTAGGCTACAGGCTGAATACAGAAAGACGTTCTTCCAGTGTCAGGGCTTGTTATAACGTTACTCCAACTAAGTATTATTTTCTGGTTGTGCTTTATTTCGCTCATTTCTCGTAGTCCAAAGGGTAACAGGAAACTGGTGGTTTCGATCGAATACCCGATGCTCTTGTAAACAGTCCCGGCGGTCTATCACTATGTTTACATTTTTTAATTGACCTTTGTCTTGGTTCGCTTCAATCACGTGTTTTTAACACATCTTTCTTTCTTTCTAATCACTCGTATAGGGTTCAGTTGGTGTTGATGAACGCAGGTCAAGGCTGTAAGTAAAAGCGTTACGGTCGGACGACCGCCGCGCTCTGGCGGGCTCGCCTCATGTGGTCAAAGTGCAGTGTTACTGGATTGAGCCGGTTTTTAGCCAAAACCTAAGAGTAAAAACCGGTATCTCGTACCTTGGTACATTGACGTGCTTCGAACATTAGTGACTTTCAGCTTTAGTTAATTTCCTTTGACGACACTACCAGTAGTGCGGCTTAGAAGTGTGGTGGGGAAGGAGGGGAAATAAATAATGTATAACATAACAGTGATCAATTTTCTTTATGCATGCATGTGGTGTCTGGCAGAGAAGAATAACACCTACCCTGTACACTCAAGGGTGTCGTATAAGACGACTAATGTTATCGAGGCAAAAGATCTAGCGTCTCCGTAGGCTGGTAAATGGGCAGCAGCTTTTTCCATTCTCCAACCCGTCTGCCGAGTGTGAAGATTATGACTGTAACCTAAATCCTACAGTGGACTGTTATGGGTTGTGATGATAATGATGCAGGCGTGATACAAATAATGTACAACAGGATATCGTCAAAGTTCAGATTTTAGTTTTTTAACGCGTAGATACTTTCTACGAAGCATAATGTTGTAAACCAGCAGTTAACGTCGTTAGGTCAGGTACCTACTTCTGCGACTACCCAATTACAGTCAAACTCATCTGTGAACATTTGAATGGTTGCACCAAAACTCGGTTAGCATCCATGGAATTCTACCGACAGGAAAAAACAATTACCTGTTGTCACGATTGAGTTCCTGCTAAGTTAACTAGTATCTGTAGGTATTACTTGTGATTTGAGCAAATTACATTTAGTTGTAGGTAGTTACAGGTAGTTGAGTGATGGAAAACAAACTGTAATGGAAAAATTTGCATATTATGACTGATTCATTCACGACTTTGGACTTGAAGTCGTGCTCTTCTATGAATAAAACGGCATTATTATTAGGTGCCGGTACCAATATATCACTTTATATGAAGCTATATGATATCCGGAAGAGTGGGTATACAGCATATTCTGTCGTTGGTCGTTATGTTTCAGTATGGTTTAGTTTTAGTTCGATCGCTCATTCGATCATATTTTTTTAATCGTTTGCCTCAAATGGAACGGTTTTTAATTTTGATTTTCGCCATGAAAATTTCCAAATTTTGATGCATGACGATGATTTTCTCTATTTTTGAACCGTACTATTTCGCCATTGCCAATGTAATTTAAAAAAAATATATTCTTACCAAAAATCCAAATTGACAACCGTTCGATTTGAAGCGAACGGTTCAAAAATAGAGCACCCCCGATTTTGTTAATCAAAATAGTGATTCATCAAAACATCATGATCGATATTTAAATTCTGCATTGATACCGGACTATTCTCGACTTGAAAAATATATCGAAGCATTACGAACACACTTTTTAACAGTATAAATAAAAAGAGATATTAAATTTACATCTTATAACGTCTTCCGCTGTTTCTGAACAGTCTCGGTCGCCGATTGAATTCCTGTGACGGTCCCTATATATTTCATGCTCAGATCTATGTTGACAAATTATTCAATATTACTGAAACCACATGACATGTCTATAGGCAGTGGTGACTACTTTCCATCAGGTGGCCCGCTTGCCTGTTTGCCTACCGTATGACATAAAACAAAATAGGTGTGTAGGTTAATTTGTTTTCGAACAATCGTATAGCAGCAATAAAGTCCACCGCTTCCTTAATTTATTTTTTAACTTTATACTACAGGTGTTGCTTTGACTCATGCAGTTTGCAATAACCAACCGCAAGCAATATTTAAATGTTGTATAAACCACACACTGAAAATGGCAAATTGATTTTTTATTGCAAGAATCACAGTGTGACCGAATGGATGACAGCTTAGACGGTAAATAAACAGGCAGACAGATATTACCTACGTTTAACGGCTTAAAATGAACTTACTGTCACTCATTATTATTACTGAAAACTTTGACGGAATTATGCCCGATTGCAAAAACTTAGGCGACGAAAGGCGCGAAAATCGATATCATAAAGTTCAGAGTGACTTAGCGAGTTTAGGTTTCATCTAAAGTTGGTGCAGGTAAGGTTGGTGCTTTTTCTTGGTATGTACTCGTAGGTATAGGAAGCTACTAGCGTCAACTGAAGCATCGACCAATCGGGTATTAGAAGTGAATACCTATTATACGGTTGGAACGACTACAGAATCTTTGCATCAGGTACGTGTTTGGGCTACGTAAGTTCGACCACGTGTCCGAATATAGACGCAAATTAAATTGGCTTCCTATACTGCAACGAAGAGAGTGCCATATACTTGGGTTATTGTTTAACGCACTTTTTAATCCCGCCGCTTCTCTGTACCTCCGCGAAATGTTTAATTTCTGTCCGCCCGCTAATCCCCGACTACGCCCCCGCAAGGAACTTCAGCTTGAAATCCCTGCTTACATCTCAGCTGGTTACGGAAAGTCGTTCCGAGTATTGGCTGCGCGTCTGTGGAACGCACTACCGGAAGACGTTCAGAATGCTCGCTCGTTATGTTCCTTCAAGGAACTTGTGAAAAAACACCTCCTCGGCTATGAGTAGAGCATTATTTGTTATATAATAAATATATATTTATAATATTTATTATTGTATAGTGTAGGCATAGTTATTTATATATGTGTATTTTTATAGGTTTAAATATATTTATTTAGGTTAAGTCAATTTACTTAGTACGTTAATTGTATAGGTACTCATTGTTGCCTCCACCGCTCGTTAAAGCTCCTTTCAGCTTATCTAAGGTTAGCTGTAAGAAATCCCATTGTGGGATAAGCCCGCCTTTGCAATGTATTTTATATCACTTTTGTTATATAGTTCCAAGGTATTTAATGCAATAGTTTACATACATATTATATGTGTAGGTAATGAAACGTCACAGTTGAGTTTCGAGATTTTTAGTGGTTATTTGATTTTAGGAGAAACCAAAAATGGTTATCATCATCTTGGCGTCAGGCCAGGTTGTGTTCTCGCGCACGAGTGGTTGGGGTGCTCCTCGAAGTGATTAATTGGTAAAATTTATAACGAAAAGAAAAGTGTTATAAAATCTTACGATAAACAGTTGCGAAAGTGGATGAAAGGGAAAATCTAACCGAGCCATTTAGTTCGCGATGAAAGAAAGAAAGAAAAAACATTTATTACACATAGCACACCACGACACAATTACAATTCCATACAAAGGACACACTAACATTTAAAATATCTTAATTAAGACAATATGTAGTCTCCCATGACGATGCGTGGTCAACCTGATCTTTCCAGCACGAAGACTAACGATGTCCCATTTCCAACCCTCAGGAAGCAGACTACAGCGACAAATCTGACGAGTGCGAGAACCCCAAGTTCCGACGGATCCTCAAGGTCTTGAGCCACCTGAACCGCGAAGCCAGGATCTGGGAGAAGCTGGCGCCATCATGCAACAAGGTGGTGGAAGTCAGGATCGCTTCCACGCACTCTGATTGGCGAGGACGTGGCTTGATGAGGGTGCTCTGTGAAGAGGCTGAGTGAGTATCATATAATATAATATTCACAGCACACCACAAAACAATACAAATGGTGATGTGTTGTGATTTATTGCCTAGATTAGGGACTGTTACTTTATAGATATGAAAATTTACACACAGAAGTAGAGCATAATCTGAAATTAGTAGGTAAGCAAAGCCGGTTTATCCCGGGCCGTGCTAACGATCTGAAAGAAAAATAAAAATATAGTCTTAGGAGTTCCACTTAGGAAAGTTCCAAAATCGGGCAACTCGAAATTGTCACCTAATGAGGTGACATACCTATTTAAATACTACAAATGTACAACCAATAAAAGTACAAAATAGGGTTTTCTTTACTGTGCTTAAAGCTGTAACTATAGATGGTTCTAGTCGATAAAATGAATTGTTTCTAATTTAGATATACATGTAAACACATTCCAATTATCAAACTAGTTTTAGAGACACGTGTGTGACGTTTTTGCATTAAAGGATCCACGTTTTTGCCATTCATTTTTTCCAGTCCGATTTATTGTTATGTAATGAGGTCGTAAAATATACCAGAACTCGCGCAAAAACACTAAATGATGTCGAGATTTTTAATTAAATCGTTTTGCAAAAAATCCACTCAATCCTAGACATAATTGTAACGGACAAGATTTTGATTGACTTATAAGAATTTTGACCTTGTGCGGTGCGAAAAAAATCATACAAATGCCTTAGTAACACGTAATTATACGAGCGTATAAGTGCAAAAAAAAACTGTCATACTGCCATTCTGATTTAGTTTTTGTCTTGTTACAATCGCAATATATCGGTTGCATATTTTATAATTGGTTGTGTCATTTCTGGTTCCTTGGTTAAATAAAATATATCTATTGCATTGTACTTTACTAAGTAAAGTTACATAAGTTATAGGCTTGTGCTAAATGCATTAAGTTACAGAGTTCAATTGAATGTTTTTATGGATCCTTGAAAAATAATTTATTACCGCATTTTTTGCAATAAATTCATATCTACCTTTGTAACAATAATATAATTACAAACTACAATCATAAGGTACGTAGAGATATGTAGAATACCACATATTTTTTAAAAATTAATAAAAACTGAGTTGCGATTTTATAATCTTCTAAATTATTCATTTCTAGTATAAAGGCTAATAAAATAAATAGTGGTTTAATAAAATTACAGGAAATATTCGATTGTAATGAATTGCTAATACAGATAGAGCAAAGAATAAATGGATATTTATTTTACTACGATTCACGATAACAAATATGCAATAATTCTAATGCGTGGGCACAAAGAGTAAGTTTTAAAACCTTAACGGAACACCTTAAAAAGGATAACTTTCACACAAAGAGCTATTTCTATAGCGAAGGTAGTTGGCGAGAGACTGACTCATCCTCCACAGTGTGCTTAGTAGTCGAAACCACTAACGGCTATACTACGCTGCAGGAGTTCAATGCTGGAAATCCAGTTTACTAAAAACCGGTGTGTGGAGCTCTTCCCTCTTAGCTTCTCTCTTTGGACGTCAATAAATCGCAAAGAATTGCAAGAACAATAGGGTATCTAAGGTATCCAGAAAAGGCGCGAGTTCGTCGGACTGCGGAAACGGCCCGGCTACATTTAAACTAATCCAAAACCCATCCCTAAAAATCGCGGTCGTTCTGATCCTCATAACTACCGGCATATATATCGCCATCACCGCCTGCTCTCGAGAATAAGGGAATCCATTATTTTCATCACTTGATACATAGACGAAACCTGTCTACGGACGCCAAATCCATTTCGTCTCACTTATAAGTACAACAAATCTTTAGACTACAATTTAGGTAAGCATGGTTGGCACCTAATAAACTATTATAATAAGTGCATAATTTCGTAAAATTAGTCAGTCCACCATTAAAATTAGTTTCAGGTATGACGTCTGAAACGTTGACAATATAATAGACTCATCAGCATGTCTCTTTGAAGATCTTCGTCGTTTTATTGTTACGGATTCACGTAAAATTCTGATCTAAAGCAAACGGGGTAAAGTGCATTTTCTATTAGCTATATGTTTTTGCCTCGTCCATTGAATACGAATTCTCATTGTAACCTGCGCTGTGGCTTATTAAAATGTTGACAACTCGGAGTGGCATCTCTATAGAATAAGCAGTGCTCGCAGTTTCATTAGCTAGTTAGTTGAACACCACTTTGACTAATAATAGTCTCGTGTGATCGTTTTGTTTGTGCTGCTACTGGCTTCGCAAATGGGAATTATGTAGATACGTTTAAGTAGCTTAATTACAATATTCTTTGTTAATTTTCGGAACAAAATGTCACCTTAGTCTACCCTTGAGTATGACAATCAAAACGTCGGTATAATATAAATATCTTAACACCGAAGAAAAGACTTCGCAAATCCTTCAACCCACTCCTCGAGATAGCATGGTTCTAGCTTCTAGCTGCCCCGTCAAACTTTAACTAGCTCAATCACAGAAATGTCATCATCACAGCCCATATCAGTCCACTGCAGAACTTAGGGCCTATCCCACGAAAGGAGAAGGTTATTGCCATAATCTCTACGCTCGGCAGGGACTGTACCTCATTTCTGCGACGAACAATCTTCGATGATCGCCAATGCGATTTAACAAAACTGCGATGTCATTTTACAACGGTGTATTTAAAGGTCGACTTAACAAGACCGCGACGCACGTAACTGCGAAAAGTCGCTGGTTCGACTCAACAAAGGTTCGATGTACTTTACAGCGTCATCACTAAACAGCGAAAACACAAACCCCGACGAACGTTACTGCGAAACGTTGCTGCTTCGAAACCAATAAACGTCGATGTACTTTACAGCGTCATCTCTAAACAGCGGCAACACAAATTCCGACGCACGCTACTGCGAAACATTGCTGCTTCGAAACCAATAAGCGTCGATGTACTTTACAGCGACATTTCTAAACTGCGAGTCGTTTAAATTGCGACGCACCGTACTGCGAAAGATAATCACTTCGATATTCCTACATTTCGATAGCGTCTGTTTGGCAACCCTTGTCCATATTATCATTGACAAATTCCGTAAACAGCACAAGATTAGAAACCGTAATTCCTATAAAGAAAACAAAATAATTAAGAAATAAAGAGCATATATTTTACTTCATAACCCGAATAAAAATTACAGTAAAGAACAAAAATATTAACATACCTAATAATACCTATGTAAAATGCGAACAAAAAACAACTCTCCAATTTAAATATACCTTAAGGTAAGAAGTCACAATAATCAACCACAATAAAACAAATCTTCAATGTATTCATGAAAACTACATGGCAACATTTTAAGATAGTCCTTTGAAAAGGAACACATTCATAACAATAAAAGTGTTTAACAAATAATGAAATAAAAAAATAATAACAGATAAAGAATCTAGTTTCCATAGAGCTGTATAGTTTTTTACGTGAATATAGTGTTAGTAATTGTTAACAAGCATGACATGGCTTTGTGAGAGGTGGGTCTACGGTTTCTAATCTTGTGCTGTTTACGGAATTTGTCAATGATAATATGGACAAGGGCTGCCAAACAGACGCTATCGAAATGTAGGAATATCGAAGTGATTATCTTTCGCAGTACGGTGCGTCGCAATTTAAACGACTCGCAGTTTAGAAATGTCGCTGTAAAGTACATCGACGCTTATTGGTTTCGAAGCAGCAATGTTTCGCAGTAGCGTGCGTCGGAATTTGTGTTGCCGCTGTTTAGAGATGACGCTGTAAAGTACATCGACGTTTATTGGTTTCGAAGCAGCAACGTTTCGCAGTAACGTTCGTCGGGGTTTGTGTTTTCGCTGTTTAGTGATGACGCTGTAAAGTACATCGAACCATTGTTGAGTCAAACCAGCGACTTTTCGCAGTAACGTGCGTCGCGGTCTTGTAAAGTCGAACTTTAAATACACCGTTGTAAAATGACATCGCAGTTTCGTTTAATCGCATTGGCGATCATCGAAGATTGTTCGTCGCAGAAATGAGGTACAGTCCTCGGCAGGCGGGTTGGAGATCGCAGTGTAATAAATATAACAATGAAAAACGCTGCTGCCCATTTTTGAAACTATAGAGACTTTGCTTCTTTTGCCTCGAAAACATTAGTTGCTTTGTACGAAACCTAGGAGTGTAAGGGGTTGGTGCTATTCTACTCTGCCGGACAATACACGCTAGTGTAGTGGTGTAGTTCAGTGGTAGAATGCACAGAAATGTACCTAAATAAAATTTCTATGGTCTCAATACTTGGTCATCTTGGTCAGCCGGTTGTGCTCTCGCGGGTCACGCCGGGGTCCGCCTTGACCATGATCCAGGATCTGGCAGATCAGGTAATTACAGTGCAGCGACTGCCATATGACCTCCGTGACTCTGTTAACAAGGGAACCTGACCAGATTAGATCATAGTTACACATTCAGTCGTCTGAATGTGCAAGTTTCATCACGATGTTTTTCCTTACTGCATGGGTGAGTATTCATCTAATGTACAAATTCAAAAAAGAGTCATTGTGACATGGCGGCTGTGTCAAACCCGGTACCTCTCGCTTACGAGTTGGATACCGTTACCACTAGGCGCTCGACGCTCCCGTCGCTAGCAACAAATTAGCAACAAAAATAAACAAATTTTTAATACAAAAATTTTAACATATACCGTCTTATTACTGCCAAATTTCATTAAAATCCGTTCAGTATTTTTTGCGTGAAGGAGTAACAAACATCCATCCATTCTTACAAACTTGACCGCAGTAGGATTCGAACCCGGTACCACTCGCATTGCGAGTCGGATACCGTTTCCACTAGGCCCTCGACGCTCTGTGGTCTCAATACTTGATAGTATCAAAGCATATTTGTGTTATCTGATAGATGACACATTCATAGATAACAGTTATATGAATTGCAGTGCGATGCAAGCGCAATGATCTTAGCATTGAACCGGAGTGCGTTATGCAACTGGCTCTATTATGTCATGAACAGTAATGCCAGCCGAAGGACAGCCTGCTACGCACGAGAGCCAGCCAATTAACGCATCCCGGTCAAAACAATGACTACGTATAATTAGTAATGTTTGAACTGTTTAGTATGAATTATTTTTGATGGAGTGATCGTAACATTTGCGTGGTATATGTACTTCCTCATATTTTTGCTTCAATTTTATGCGGGTACATATATTGGCAGACAAAATTGAAATGCAGGCTGGTTAACTTAAGGTCGATGTTTTAAAAATTTGTTCGCCCTACAGTATTCATCCATTCAAAACTAATATATATGTACTAGTGGACCCGGCGCGACTTCATTCGCGTACACCTATTTTACCACTACCTGCCCTTTTCTTGCTTATAAACCTCCTGAATCACTCTATCTATTGTTGAAAACCGCATTAAAATCTGTAGCATAGTTTAAAAGAACTAAGCGTACATAGATACATAGGGAGAGATGGCGGGAAATGACTTTGTTTTATTCCATGTATAGGTTCCTTGGCAGTTTGAACTTGACTCTATTCATTTGTACTTTTGAGCCACCTCTATACCAATTAGAGAAAGAGTTTGTCATGATTTACGCATGCGAATTGGGGGCCACATTTATGTTTAAAAAAATAACAGGAAACGCTGTAACCCATTTTCAGTTCTGTGACGAACCTAGATTGTCGTCTTGTGCCATATTATGATTGCAAATGTGGACAGTACCTAGTCGGAGATAAATTCTAGATCAAAAGTGTAAACATATTGCCACAATAAAAATTAAATCCATGAAATCATTGAAATATTGATAAAAATTATCACATTCACAATGAAATAAAATGGTATGAATATTTTAAAAAACACTATTTTAAATAATCTATCCCTTGGGTTGATTTTTATAGGGGCAATTTGTTTACACTTTTGTTATTGATGTCATCTCCGAGTTTAGTGCAATAAATTTTATTTGTATTCAAAGTTCTTTCAATTGAGTAACAAGCATTTCAACACACATTTCGAACCCAGATATTTCGCATGGTCAGAACTTGCTTAAGACTGACATTAAATAATAATAAAAATCTTGGCGTTAATATCCCGGTTGTGCTCCAGCACACGAGGGCCCGGGGTCCGACAAGACCATGATCCATTATTTGGCAGATCAGGTAAAGTATGCCATCTGACCTCCGTGACCCTGCTATCAGGGGAACCTGACCGGGTTGGATCATGACGTTTTCGGTCACCGTAAGACATTTAACTAATGCACAGAAAAGAGCATACATGACGGCAGTGGGATTCGAACCTCCAGTACCTCTCGCTTAGGAGTCGGATACCTAACATTTATACCTACTAATCAAAACAAAAAATGGTGCACACATAATGTTCATGTATCGGTTCGGTGGAGAGAAAAAATGCAAAGTCAGTTTCCGTATTCTATATTTAAAACAAAATCGTTGTAAGTGGATGATTGTTATATAACGCATAATATGCGGAAGATATTATGTCACTACGAGTATAACACATAAGTGTAGGTACATACGGCCCTATTGTCGCACGCTGTCCTTGGCGGTGAACTTGCTGTAAAAAATATTGCACTGGTCTGACACTGGGTCAGTATGAAGTGATAATTTGACACAATTTAAACTTGACGCTTGTCATAAATGTCGTACAAGGTAATTTTATTTAGTATCGCGTAACTATAGGATACGCATATGTCGCAGCGGGATGGTTAAATTAGCCGGTTATTAAACCGGCTAGATTTTTGAGCAATTAGTCAAAAAATTTAATCCATTTGATTAAATTTGAAATAATGTTGAAAGAACGATTTTGCCCCGAGTTTACGGAGCTCTTCCATACATTGTTACAACACCAACCTAATCACAATTACCTCAAACAATAATAATAGTTTGTATTAGGTTTTAATTCGGTTAGGTTAGTGTAGTGTTGTGACAATGCATGGAGGAGCTCCGCAAACTCGGAGCAAATCGTTCGATAGACGTTGCTTTTAACGTTCATGAATTTGGTAAATTTTCATTTAAATATTTAGCCTTCATTTAACAGCTAGCCATTTTCAAACCGGCTAATTTAACGGTCTAACGGTCTGCGAGCGACTGCCATCTGATCTCCGTGACCCTGTCACCAGGAGAACCTGTATGTCGTCCCCCGTAGGAACACAGACACGGACGAAAGTTGGTCAAACTGCAATCCTGTAATAAATGTCTCTTTCTTTCTTTGCAGGCGTATAGCAAAGTCCATAGGCGCTACCGCCATGCGCATGGATACCACATCAGCATTTTCGGCAGCTGCAGCTGAACGTCTCAAGTACAAGCAGATATTCAGCGTGTTCTACAAAGAGCTGGAATACGCACCACAGCCTGAACCCCCCCACCTGGAAGCTAGAGTATACGTTAAAGAGCTGTAAGACCTGGAGGCTAGGATGCTTAACTGGCGGATTTAGGTACCAGTTATTGTAAAGGATCTGTGATGGATGTGAGAATGTGTTAGTGGAATGGAAATTGGTTAAACATAATTTTAGATATTATTGGCATTAATGATTGAAAGGTTATCTAATGTTCTGGTTACAAGCAGTATGTACCTAAATAGTTTGCATTCAGCACTTCCGGGAAATTCTTAATTTCTTAATACTTGCTAGAATAACTTATAATAAATCGTCATAAAAAAAACAAAAAAACGTTATTTGTATTTAAATCATAGTCAATTGTTTAATGCCATAGAGAAATAATATCACAATAATTAATTGAAATGTCGCAAATACAGAAACTATGGAATAAATTAAAATTGACACTAGATGAGTAATTAATATTAAGTCATGCTGTTTAGGTGCTTATAAAGTAAAAATGTCGCAAATATTAGAAACAATGTAGGTAATGACAGATAATTGACACTTGATGAGTGACTTCCATTATGTTGCTGTTAATGTCTTTTTAAAGATTACTTTAAAAGTATGATATATTTATAATGTAATGCTTGTCCGAAGATACCTGATTAAATGGAAATTTAACGATCCCATGATTGTAATAAATAGTATTCAATAGGTATGCTCATACCTGTCTAGAATTATTCGTTAGGTATACATTTATGTGGTAAAAAAGATATGAAAAGTAAACATTCAATGTATAGAACGCGCGAGTTCATGTCCATCGGGCCCGACTGTCTAACTGAAACGGATTATACATCGCCATCTCACTCGTTCAAAACGCAACCGACTGAGATGACGTTGTATCGAGCCGTCAATAGTTGTTTAAGCGGTCGCGCGATGGACATGAACTCGCGCGCGCACAGTAGGTACCTAGGTGTGTTAGTTTTCTAAGATGTATAAATATCATTGAAGTATTTTCTGTAATATTAGGCCATAATTTCATTAGTTCCTTGGACTCTCGAAGTCTGTGAAGATTATAAATAATAATGTTTATTTTGTAAATATTTGATCATATGTTGTTGAGTAAATTAAATAAATATTTAATTGATGCATCTGTTTTTCTCTTTATAATATTTCTTCAGGTTCAGGTGCCCACGTCACAATTCCTCAATCGCACCACCCGCCGCGGACTGGGTGCTCATCCAATTACGTAGACCCTTTGTTGGTGTCAACGCGATGGTTCGAAAGAACGTTTCTCGCTCGTACTATGCGAATAAAGAACAAGCTCCCAGCTAGAGTGTTTCTTCATGACAAAGGCTTATAAAGGTATATAAAGGGTCATTTAAGAGATAGGAAACACACTGGTGGTGATGTTGCTGATGTCCAAAACAAAGTCTTACGCCGCTTCTGACTGCCAGTCTGTCTGTTCGCGATGAACTCAAAAACTACTGAATGGATTTTATGCGGTTTTCACCAATAGACAGAGTGATTCATGAGGAAGGTTTAGGTATACCTATAATTTGTTAAGGTTACTAGCCGTGCGGTGGCCGTGTGGTGACCGGCAGAGTAGAATAGCACCAACCCCTTACGCTCATGGGTGTCGTACAAGGCGACTAATGTTTTCGAGGCAAAAGATCAAGAGTCTCCGTAGTCTGGAAAATGGGCAGCAGCATTTTCCATTGTTATATTTAAACACTGGGATCTCCAACCCGCCTGCCCAGCGTGGAGATTATGGCAATAACCTCCCGTTTCGTGGGAGAGGCCCTAAGTCCTGCAGTGGACTGTTACGGGCTGTGATGATGACTAGCCGCGCGAAGCCGGGCCGAGTCACTAGTAACAACAGACCAAGGGCCCGATTTTTCTCTTCTGCCTCTAGCGATTTACCACGACTGTGAAAGTGTAGTGTGAGTAGATAGAGAGATGCGAGCGGACCAATATAGTATTCTCTATTACATTTTAAAGGTTTTTTCATTCGGTCAAACCATTTTTGAAAACATGTAGACCATTGGTTTGAGGGCATGTTTTTCACGTGCCGGTCGAAAGCTATCACGGCCCATTCCGAATGTCAAACTTCTCATCAATTCTTTGATTTTTGGGAATAATAGAAATCGCAGGGTGCCAGGTCTGGTGCAGGATTGGTCACCAGCTCTACCTTTTCAGAAGCCAAAAATGACGTTATCTTGTTCGCGGTGTGCCCCGAAGCATTGTCATGGTGTAATACAATGCGACTCTTTTGTCGTTTTTCCCTAACTCAACGACGCTGGGCAAACAAATGGTGATGTACCACTCAGCATTAACTGTCTCTTGTTATTTAAGTGGGGTCGGGCAGACAGGACCCGTCCGGGAGAAAAAACGCATAATTTTTTGTCTACGCTTCTCGGTTGCCTCAAATTTGTTGGTTTACTGTCGCCTGCGAACACCCATACACCATACTCATTAAAATAACTCGATTGATGTCTTTTATATGGCACATTTTAAGGTTCTATATAAAAGACATCAACGCGCGGGAATTTTCTTTTTCCACTGTTGGACTAAAAACCGACTCTAGGTTTGTCGCCCGACTTTTGGAAAAAGAACTCATCTAGGTAGCTTTCATTATATGCAATAAGATTATCGTTTGGAAGTCCTAAGTTCTTTTAGTATAAGACCTTTTGTTAAAAAATGCGATACAAGCTGAAAAGAGTGATTGTGAAATAGGCTAGTCAGGCTGCAAACCTCAAGTTGATTATTTATTCCACCACTTTATAACTTCAGAAAATAGAATTCTTCAATGCGACTTCGATTCTTGAACTGCTAGTAAAATGTTACTAGTTAGTTTCATTCAGGTTATCATGTTACTATTGCGTATTTTTGTATAGACGATCGACCTTGTAAGGGTTTTAGGCAGCCGATGGATGCAAGAGGCATACAGTTGATGGACGGGTTTGGCCATTAATCCTGGAGGAAGGTCTATATTCAGCAGTAGACGTCCTGCGGATATGATGACGATAATTTTTATATTGTAAGTACTTACTCGTAATACTTATCGAGCGTTGGTGGCCGAGTGGTTACGGTATCCGACTCGTAAGCGATAGGTAGCGGGTTCGAATCCCACTGCGGCCATGTGCCAATGACTCATTTCTGAGTAATGTACATTAGTTGAATACTGAGAACAAACATCGTGACGAAACCTGCACATTCAGGCGACTGAATGTGTAACCATGGTCCAATCTGATCAGGTCCCATTGGCGTATCTAGGGCTATTTTCCAGGGGGGGCCTGGCCCCTGAGGTGGCCGATGAAGCCAAGTCGATCACCAATCAGTGAGCACGAATCAGCACGATTAAAGCCACCATACAATTCAAGCCACAGGCGTTAGTTAAACATAGTCGAGATCTGTAATTCTTTTTGATTATGGGCGATGTAAATGTTTTAAAAATTAGCGAATGTAGAGATCGAATTTTTTTGAATCATGGCTCAAAATAACTGGTGTGAACACATTGAAAGAACGAGCTCACAATGTGTGGGGAGGATATTACGCTTTAAAAAATTTAGCGAAATCAAAATGATTTGGATTTTATTCTCAAAAGACCTATGTGAATTTAATACAAGTAACAAACTAATGAAGGAGCGAGCGTAGCGAGCTCGGATATTTTGATATATTGGCTCAAAAAATCCGGATTGATTATGCAGGCAGTATGAATATGTCGTCGCGTGAAGGAAAGGGGTGTATCAGGATCATTGTCATCAGGGTGGTGATATCAGTATTAGGTCGTATTCGTCCAGATAAATTAAAGAAAAGGTTCACATTTACTCCACTGTATTTATTCCATTTCATTTTTGCACATCACTTATAATTTCACTAGAATTCAGAGCGGTATTACAAATGTAGGCAGTTAAGGTAATTTACTTTCTTATTTCAAAGGTGATTTTAAAATTACTTTATTTTAAACGTAAATAACACTTTCTATTAACGAACTTCAAACGTAAACAAACGAAATGTGGAGACAGTTTCAAGACGCGTCACTCCTCGGCGGCGGTCGCGCCAAGAATGGCCGCCACTCGGCCGGTCTCGGCCCGAGTCGTGTCGTCGAGACTCTGTCAGCACGCCCCACCAGAGGGCGCACTCCCACTTCCGTTTTCATCGTCATGAGTCCGTACTATTGACCACATGAGTCCATACTATTGACCGTGATCCGTCACGGCCGTCCTGCTGTACACACGTCCTCGTGTGTAATCTGAAACATGAAAACCATAGCACAGTACTATATTCGCTCGATCACTTCTGACCACAACACATCACCCAAATAAGTCTTATGAATCATGTGATTGGATCTATCACGACTGCATTAACCCACCAATTCTTCACATAAAACATACGTCCATTATCATTGATCATACTAAACTTCTGTAGATTAAGAGATAACAACATCATCTTGTACATAAATTATTCTTTATAAGTTGCCGACATAAATTCAGCTACGACTTCAGTTCATTAGAGAGGCGTGACAAGGTATAACACCAGACGGTTCATAAACCGTATCACAATTACCACCAATGAAGAAGGTTTAATCATCGTCACCAGTGTTTTCCCCTTGATGCTCTTGTTGAGTGGGAAACAAGCCCCAATCACAGAGCTCGCGTATCGTCCCCGACGTCCATTACTGTAGGTACTTAGATTCACTACAAATATGTGACATACCTACATCAAATTTTCAGTACTCAGCAAAAGACCCAATGTTACTTCGAGTGGGATTGAAACACTCCTTCATTAAATGCCATATGATTTTGGTCATCCGTCAGCGCCATCCTAATTTAAAAAGAATAAGTAATGTTACCATACAGGAGAAATGACACACAGGCGACGAACCACCACACGACGGACGCCATCAGTTGGGCCGCCACGCCATCAGGCCGCCACGCAACCAGGCCGCCACGCAACTGGACCTGCACACAAGCGAAATACCACACAGACTAGGTGCCACACAGGTTGGATGTCACTCTGGTCAGTGCCACTCTAATCGTCAAACTATGAGTTTATTCATCATATATCCTGTGTCACGTCTACCAAAGCACGATACAGGTAAGATGTCACACACGGGTAAACTTCACAGAGGCAAAATGCCACACATAAAAATGCCACACCGGCGAAATGCCATACAGGTGGAATGCCTCACAGGCTAAATACCACACAGACTTAATGTCACACAGACTATGCCACACAGGCGAAATGCCAAACAGGCGGGATGCCACACAGGCGGGAGCCACACAGGCGGGAGCCACACAAGCGGGAGCCACACAAGCGGGAGCCACACAGGCGGGAGCCACACAGACGGGAGCCACACAGGCGGGAGCCACACAGGCGGGACAAATAAATAGAAGCTGTCTATAGATTCTCAGCTCGTGGTCAATCCTTCGACCAAATCTGTACTAAGTCAGTGATAGGTAACAGTCTATCTGCTATCATAACCCGGTCAATAACGGTCTACGAGTTACACAACAAGTAATCGTCACAGATCCGAACAACTGTTTACGGTGTCATCTCTACAAAAACAACAAAATAAAATAAAATAAAAATAAACATTATTTCTACTGCCCAATATCAAAACTAAATTAGAAGTTTAATAATAAAAAGTTCTCACGTCTATTTGATACGCCAGTTATAGGTAACAATAGTCCATTTGTTGCCACACCAAAACTAAACAAGCAATAATCATCGTCATCGATTTTAACTGTTCGAACGAGTATACTCTATCTAGACTTTACGTTACGTTTAAGCTCCCATTTTGAAACCATTTAACAATGTTTGAAATAACGAAGGCATCCCATATCAAGCCGCCTTCTAAAAAAAATTACAAAATAAAATTTGCTATCTACAGCCACAACATCCGAGACTTTCGGGGCTCTTAGCCCAATGAGTCACACACATGACTCCCGGGTCACTCCAAGTCAGCCAAATAAATCTGGATGTTTGACCTCAACAACAATTCAGGTACTTAAGAACTTGTACTGGCAGAAGGATATGAAATCTCACCATTGCTTACACTGTCTCATCTTACTGGCACAACAACAGAACTCAAAATAGTTACTTTATATCAGTAATCAAGGAAATTTCAGTACTCGAAGCTAAAAATAATTTATAAAACCGGCTATTGAACTATCACCAAAATAACTGGATTTTTTCATCATCGTTATCGTTCAACACTTTCTCACAAAGCTTAAAACAACTACTTGCTATTAGCCACGCTCCCATAGCCTCCATCAGGCCGGTAAGCAACCATAAAACTCTCCCATAGGCTCCATTAGCCCACCATCACTGATAAAACACGATCACCTTCATCCGATGATGCAACAAATTTTGAGAAAACAAAACGATCACATAAATCTCATAAAAACCTCGGCTCGATAGTCGTCACGTATTGGGTTAGCGTCTTAGATTGATCCGTCTAACAAAGTCTTTATCCAGGTCAAACTAAGTCACATTGACTTAGTACACATGGTTTTCGGTCGAACTAAGTCACAGGTTTATCTTTAGTTACTCAAAACATAATTCGAAATTATCTACCGTCAATCAGTTCACTTACTCGTGTTTACTTTTTTTTTCGTTAAATAACTTGATACTAATATAAAATTACGTTACTAACCAAACTACCTTTTTTTTTGTAGTATTAAAAGAAACGTATATCGGTGATCCTATTTTTACCGCGGATATCTTATCTCTCTATTCTACAACATTGGGAAACTACGACCACAATAACAAACATTATACTGAAATATAGAAAATTTCGTTCGAATTTCTCCTGTTAAATGTAAACAAACACGCTAATAATTTTTCTCTTTTTTTCTCTCGATACATGTTTGCACCCTCCCGCTCGCATAGAAATCGCGGAGATCGCGGGGTCGTTATTGAATTTGCACATTCGAAGCCTATGTGAAGCCTATCCTATCTCTAAGACAACATCCTAAAGTACACCAGCTAATTGTTCCACAAACTCACTGCTACGGCATCCCTGCCACACTGTTATTATCAAATATTTACTTAATCAGCAATCTGGAACGACTTATGGTGACGGGAAAAGTCGAAGGCAAGAGACCCAGAGGCCGAAGTCCGAAGAGATGGGTGGACCAAATATCCGAACGATTCATCGAAACCGATGGATACATGCAGTTTACTGAGGATGTCAGGATCCTCAGCAGTGAGGCAACGATCAAGAAGAAGAAGTCAGTCAGCAGCAGCACCACCATAACTATGCTTATGTACTCAATTTATAAAAATAATAGCAGTATGCTTTCCAAGTATTTCTTATTCTTGTTTTCTGATAACTGACGCGATGTTGGTAATACGTAAAATCATAGCGCACCATGTTTCAAGATTGTAAAATAATCTTAGATTAAATAACACTTTTTTTACTATAAACACTGTTTGACATTGGGACGGATTTAACATAATTCTTACTATTTTTGTTAAGTGATTTTTTTTCTTAGTAACTTTCTATCAGACAGCCTACATTAATTGACATAGGTACCCGCAAAAGCTAACATTTTTAAACTTAGCAGTAGTTTTTGACATTTTTACCAACAAATTGTAACACTGACGTAACTGACGTTGTTTATGTTTTGTTTACATTCTTTCTATTTGTAGTTTCACTAAAGATACAAATAAACCTGCCATTCTCTCTACTAAGGGTATCAATAGTGTTTCTGTCAGAATACTTTTCTTAATTGTCAAAGTAAATAACTCCTAAAATCCGCTAGGGAGCCTCTTCAGCACAGGTTTTTACTAAATAATAATTATGTATAGGACTCACCAGATAGAGAGGAACTGTTAATATCACATCATTTCTCAGTCATGTACACTCGCAGATTGTCTACCATCGTCGTCCCATGTTGAAACAATCACGTTGAGGCTACCAGTCCAGCGTTGCATTCCAATGTTGTTCTCGTAGGTGAAGCGAACCGTTGTGCACCATTGTTATGCAATAGAAGAAAATAATTGTATTAGTAAAACAAAAATAAAAAATTAATATACACCGTTTTTAATTGTTTGATTTTATTTAATCTGCAGAAATCTAAGCAATTAATTTACTTGTGGTGTCAAACCACACTGCTAAATGAATCTAAATGTAAGCGTTTACTTTAAAGTCATTGAATAAACTTTAGCTGGCTAATTTAGAACTACGCAAATTATTTAACTAACTCAATTTTATATTTAAAAAGGAAAATATTTTACATGAGTAATCTAAATTAAATTTAACAAAAACAAAGAAGCCATACCAAAGTGCCGTCCATAGTAAGTTTCACTCGATTTTTAATAATGTTGTCGATATCCCAGTGGTGCTCTCGAAGGCCCGGGGTCTGCCTTGACCATGACCCATTTGGTACAGATGATCTGCTGTTTACTTTATGAATCCCCCAATCTTTCTGACGAAGTCTTTGTCTTATATCTTGGGGTGTTTGGACTCTTGGCTGCGCTTTGAACATGTTAAATCATTTTACATTTTAATGTAGGCAACTCAACTGGATCGAGTAATCACCTTTCTTTTATTATTACGCTTTCACGTAGCGTATCTGCATTTTCTTTGTTGCTTTTCATCATACCATCTCTTGGGCGTTGCGTTCGTCATCACCGCTTCTGATGTCGTCGCGTGAAGGAAAGGGGTGTATCAGGATCATTGTCATCAGGGTGGTGATATCAGTATTAGGTCGTATTCGTCCAGATAAATTAAAGAAAAGGTTCACATTTACTCCACTGTATTTATTCCATTTCATTTTTGCACATCACTTATAATTTCACTAGAATTCAGAGCGGT
Organism: Blastobasis lacticolella; assembly: GCA_905147135.1. Classification (NCBI taxonomy): domain Eukaryota; kingdom Metazoa; phylum Arthropoda; class Insecta; order Lepidoptera; family Blastobasidae; genus Blastobasis; species Blastobasis lacticolella. The sequence goes on along the minus strand of LR990044.1, from coordinate 17,925,350 downwards.
ATTACAAATGTAGGCAGTTAAGGTAATTTACTTTCTTATTTCAAAGGTGATTTTAAAATTACTTTATTTTAAACGTAAATAACACTTTCTATTAACGAACTTCAAACGTAAACAAACGAAATGTGGAGACAGTTTCAAGACGCGTCACTCCTCGGCGGCGGTCGCGCCAAGAATGGCCGCCACTCGGCCGGTCTCGGCCGGAGTCGTGTCGTCGAGACTCTGTCAGCACGCCCCACCAGAGGGCGCACTCCCACTTCCGTTTTCATCGTCATGAGTCCGTACTATTGACCACATGAGTCCATACTATTGACCGTGATCCGTCAAATATATAAAGAAATTATAAGAAAGCTCACAAGCGCAGCGAGCCGAAATTTTTTGTATTTTAGCTCTACCGAGCTAAAATACAAAAATATAATAAAAGAACTAATGAATGAGCCAGCTCAGCGAGTTTGGGAGCTTTGGTATTTTGGCGCATAAAATCCACATATATAATCAAAACTTAATTTAGCAAATATTGAAAGGACAACAAATGAAATAACAAAATTTGAATGACAAAATGTTTTATGTTGCAAAGTTTATAATCCAAATACATGTTTCATCAAATGGACGACACACCAAAATTTGTTAACTCGAAATTTTTGACGTTTTGGGGTTTAAAAGCTTGAGGTGATCATTGGATAAATGAGCGAGCGGAGCGAGTTCGCAATTTTGGCTATTTTTTGTCTTAACAACAGTAGGTGATCATTACAATAGTAATTTAAGGGAAATCAATGAATAAGTGAAAGCAACGAGCTAGGTTAATGATAAGAAAATTCGAAATTTTTGATATCTTGTGTCGATAAAGTTAGTGTGATCAATGAATGAATAAGCGAGCGGAGTAGGCTCGAAATTCTTGACATTTTGTGTCTTAACAAAAAGGGATGACCTTTATAAAAGTAACTTAGGAAATATAATGAATAAGCGACCGCAACGAGCTCATTGAAAAGTAATTGTAAACTATGAATGAGCGAGAGAAGCGAGCTCAAAATCTAAAACCTGATATTTTAGGTTTTAAAAGCTGGGGTGGCTAATGAATGAATGAGCGAGCGGAGCGCTCTCGAAATTTCAGACATTTTGGCTTAGGTGCTATGAGGATGTACGATGCTGATCGTAATTGTAGACAATAAATTAAAGTTTGAGTGGTTGATAATATCAATAAAATAATTGTATGAGCTTGGAATTTTTGGCCTTATGGCTCTTAAAACCGTGGGCGATTGTGAGTCAGAGTCGGGACCCCCTGGATCCGCGCCTGACTATAACGCGCGTCTTCACTACACTCGTACAAGCGATAAAAATATTGTGTTGTTTGTTACTGAGTACCATGCATGATTAAAAACTTGGTCCTGATCCGGTCATTTCTGCGCCTGTACAGGATCTGCACCCTGTGCCTGGGCATCACTGGTATAGGTCTAGTTACACTACTGGGGGCAAGCCTCAATCAGGGCAAATACTGTTGGAGGCTGTATACGACTTTGTGACGTTCGCTGCAGAGACTAGGCGGGCCCGCGGTGCTCGAATCAGCATAAAAAAACTTTCAGGAGTTGGGGCGTCGGTTGAGGCGTAGGGTCTTGTCCCACGACCTGGACACTTTTTGGGTCAGCAAATATCGCTTGCTGTCCATCCGGGCAACATTTGACGATATTATACAGTAATGGACCAGACCATTCTGGGGTGGGCACGGCCCCCCCCCCCCCCCCCCCCCCTTCCTACGCCTATGTCAGGTCCCCCAGGTATAACAGGGTCACAGAGATCAGATGGCAGTCGCTCCACTGTAATTATCAGATTTGCCAAATCTGGTGTCATGGTTAAGGTGGACCCCGGGCCCTCGAGCGGGAGCACCACCGGGACGTTAACGCGGAGTTTTTTTATTACTGTTGAGCATTCAAGGTTGAGCATTCGATATTTAGTTGTATTTAACCTACCTATTTAAAACTTCTTCGTATCAGTTTCCTGAGAACAATTCGTAATGTGAAGTACAAATGCGGAGTGCCTTATTAAAATATTGGAGCAAAACCTAATGCCTATACTTTTGCTAAATAGAAAAGATACATGTTGTTAGAGATATGAAGCTCAATTGATAAAATTCTTTATATTTATACCTATATCATAGATATCGGTAACTAATCTACAATACCATACATAAAAAAAATTGTTTAATTAGTTACTTTGCCACTGCACTTGATTTTGGTATGTGGCACTCCACATAGTGACGTTTTGCTAATATGACTCTTATTATTATGTGGTTATGGTGTACCTCTATCTAAATATCAATAATGTAATAAATATGCTTCATCACCATTAAATGCTGGATTTGAGCCTCTTCCACTTCACTTCCATGGAGGGTTAATAATTTTGCATAAGAGGAAGTAAGTATACACTTTAGGTAGTACACCTTGTACTTACCTACCTACTTTTTATTTTGATAGGTGGGTAGTCAATTAATTTTTTAATATATGTACAAATAGAAACAACAACATAACAGTAAAAGCAATAACAAACAACCTAAATTATTTGTTAAGTTAAACATTTAGGTAAATATTTAAAACCTACTTACCTACCTAGGACCCGCGAAAAATTACGACAACTTAATAACTTACAAGTACGCAAAACTTGGCCTTAACTATCAGTTTTTATCTTTCACCGTTATAATGTAAATGCGCAGTGCGCGTACGCCCATAGCGGCGACTGGCAGACCAATCACAGAAGCGTGTGCAATTCAAATTAGGAATAACTATCACGTCGCGTCTCTTTATTTATCAACAAAACAAACTACAACAATCTATAACACAGACTGGCCATCTATAAAACCGTTGCGTTGGTAAGTAAAAAAGAAATAGTTTTGTTTTTAATGTATAAACGAGCCAGGTATTTTCATATGTTTAATTCTATTTTTTTCAAACCAAATGCTTCTATTGACCATCTATTTTGAGAGTGTATCGTCATCCTTTTATTTTTGCATGTTATATTTGCATATTGCTTGCTCGTTATTGGAATTTGGGTATCTAATATCGTGGCCAGATGTTATTTAAGTACTCTGTTATAGAATAATACAGACTGGATATCATTTTTTGACGAACTATCGTCACACTAGTGCTAGTTTTAAGATATTATGTATGTAATATTTTAAACTGGAGTGTGATATTAGTACGTGTAGCTACTTTGTAGTGCGTGGGAATAACAATGAAATTGTGTTTAATATCTAAGGTTTTGGTTACTTTGTTCTAGGTTAAGACATCTCAAATATTGCAAAAGGATAAACCGGCTGAAGACTGTGTAACTTTAACAAACGTAGGTACGTAATAAGTTGGGGTAATAAACTATTAAAGGCAGCGAATACTCAATAAAACCAGGTACAAACACTCAATACTTATCTTGTCTTGATAGGTGTATTGTGAACTCAAATAATTACGTTTTCCTGCTGATAAGTAGGCGATTTAATTGCATATTACACCTTATTGTTTTCTACCAGGAATCAATCGGTTATACAGCCATGGCGCAACCGGCGTATACGCTGGCACCGGTAGCCGAGGCAGATGTGGATGAGGCTATGCGGTTGTTAAGAAAGTAAGTGACATTCTGACAGAAATAGTTTTTATTTATTGCCTAGGCAGGCACACAGTTGGGCGGTCGTCCAGGACATCTGCAACCGGGAGCGGATGCAGTGCCGGCTTTTGACTCCATGTTGTAGTGCAGTGGTCTAAATAATATGTTAGATAAATCAGCCAGTGTTTTTCGTTAATTGGATAATGCGAGGTTAACCATCTTACGTAACCTCCACTTAAATGTGTCCTTTTGTAAAAAGTATTGTACGACATCTTAGCAGCTCTGGTAAATAAATCGTACCTTAATATATCCAACTACTTATTTCAATACACACCCAAGATATATATGTGTGACTGCCACTCGTTTAAACGTTAACGCTTAATTAGCAAAATTAGTTCCATTTAAATTAATTGTTATGCTGACAAGTGAGTATGAAAGGTTTTGAGTGTGAACGAGATCCGAACAGTAAAAAAAAACTGTCTAATACACGAAAATGAGAAAAATAAACTAAGTACAGACCTAGGCGCCTTCTTAAACTAACGGTTTTAATTGATTATCTTCCAAGACATCTATCCGACAGACCATCAATACAAAACTTATTGTTTGTTTCCTACGTTAATAATGACGCTGCCAAACAAGTGACTAAGTACTTTTTGGCAGCTTTATTTAATAAATAACCAGCAGAAAAAATTGGATAACTCCCGACCAAGTTTACTTAACATCAATATTAATAAACTACTGAACCGATTTTAATGAAACATAGCTAAGAACCATCTTAATTAAACTGTCTTCCAGATAGAGAAAACCGCATCCACATTTGGGGAGGTACAATGCGACAGACAGACACACAGATAGACAGAGCAACAGATATACACGTCAAACTTACAACACCCCTCTTGTTTCGTAGGTGGTTAAAAATAGGTAGGTACTATTATACTCATAAGAATCTGTGCTAAGAATGAGCTGTGGCCAACATCTGGCAAAACACTTCAACACTGAAGGAGCGAACGATTACCTACCGATAAAAGATATCGGTTGTTGACAATCAGATAATGTTAGAAATAACTATACCAAGTACCAACCAAGGTTACGATAATTGTCCCCAAAACAACCACAGGGACATACAAACTAACAGAGTATACTCAATGGAAAACCACATCCGCATGATATACGTAGCTACTTTATTACGTCGTGATGATACAAAATTGCCAAACAGCACGTCAGATATCAGCAATCAGAAGAAATTAGTGTTATTTTAGGTATAAGAGATTCGACTGCCCTTGTTTGGTCACGTACTGCGTAAGCCCTAGGGATAGGTACGTAGGAAACAAGTGCCTAAACCTGCCGGTATCGGGGGAGAACGCTCGGCAGACCTAAGAAGCGATTAATTGGCAGTTTTTTATTCAATTTTTTTTTTATAAACAGAGACACTACAACACAAAAATTTGGAAAACACGGCATTTCACGGCAAAAGAAATAGTACATAATAATTAACAAAAAAAGCACATAAAAGCAGAAGCAAATAAAAGCTAGCACAGTGTCGATGCGAATGGTAGTAGATAAGTGGTGTGTGATAGTGGTGTAATGCATGTGCAAAAGGGACCTCACTCAGCATTTTGCCCCGGTGCGAACCGATGCGCTGGTTTTCAGTGGGACCCGCATTGCTGAGCCGGATACGGATGCTTACGACGCGATCATGCTGAAGACTGAGAAAGTGGACCATGGGACCTAGGATTGACCGCTAGGATGTAGATTGTTTATTTTGCCTACTCATCCAGGCGGACGTCAAAACAAAAGTAACACCTTAAAAAATGCAGCCGACAAATTTCAGATTTAGGTATTTACTCCTAGAATAAAATACTGCGGAATGTTTTACTAATGCAACCTATAGGTTCACCTCACTTCACGAGTTTTATCACACATTTACTACCTTATCCTAACATCAAGCTCCAATTCCAGGACATTCTTCGTAGACGAACCTATGAATGCTGCCATTGGCTTATGCGAAAGCGGCACCTGCAGTGAGCTGGAAGAGTACTGCAGTCACAGCATGTTGGATGGACTGTCCTTCAAGGCTGTAGACGGAGATGGGAACATAGTTGGCCTCATGATCAGTGGCGTATGTCCTTTGAAAGAGGTTAGTGTGTATGCCGGTATCGCATAGATAGATGTATCCGGGCCGTTTCCGCGTTCTGACGAACTTGCGTCTATTCTGCGTGGATATGGTGTGCTCCAAGATACCCTATTGCTCCTGCCATCCCAACTCCTCCAGGAAACGTAGCAGTCCTTTCAACCGGTATCGCATATGCTCCCCTTACGTTTGTGTCCTCATACCATCAGGTGGACCGTTTCAATTATATCCGGGTCTTAAAGAGGCACCAGCTCGCATATTTTAAGTAATTACAGAATACCTACTAACACTAGTAACAGACATTACGATTCTTTTTTATTACATTCGATAGGTAAACAAGCAAGCGGGCCACCTGATGGGAAGTAGTCACCACTGCCTATAGACATTAGCAACACTAAGAGTATCGCCAATGCGTTGCCCACCTCTATAACACGTTGCTCTGGCAGCAAAAAGGCAAATGCCACTCCACTGCCAAAGCCACGGTTCCCCAAATCCCCACCCCATGGAACACTGTAAACCTTACTCACCGGCAGAAACACAATACTATTTAAAAAAGTATTATTTAGCTACGATATTCTGTAAGGTGGAGGCACTTCCCCAGTCGGGCGGCTCCAATTCGAACGAGATACCCCGCTTTGCCCTACCTCTCTTGAAATCTTGATTTGGCTGAAGCCGACCAACCGTCAGTTGCAGTTGATACTAATCCTTACGACATACAAAATAAAGTCGCTTTTGGATGAATTCGGATGCGCGGGCGAGCCGATCTCGGTTGGACGGCAGACCGCATACCCCGGACCCAAAAGCGACTTTATTTTATACCGCTTATTCTGGATTAGTAACGACTGCAACTGACGGTTGGTCGGCTCCAGCCAAATTGGAGCGTCTGTTACTAGTTTAACTGAAAGTGTAGGTACTCACTGAGTACATACCTAAGAGTGTACTGTGCCTACGTACCTTAATTGCCCGCACAGTCAATGAACTGTGCGGTCTGGAGCCCTGTAGGTACGTAACTATGATAAGGCGAATACATTGTAAATAGATGGTAGGTACCTATTTAACCACATAAATGAGGCCCCTAATTTTTTCTTCGCACCATCATACTCCACACCACCGTATCCGTTACTCTAGATTAATTTTATTTAATTTATTCGGAATAAAAAAAAATTAAGAGGAGCGTGCTCCATACAAATGTAGTTTGATCATTTTATTTCATTATTACGCTAACAAAGCCAATTAAATTTTTTAAACGTGATCCAAACACCAATATTATGGCTGTGGTTTGTCAGATTTCGTAAAAAAATAAAGGTATCGTTTCAAAGTTGCGAAGGGCTTTAAGATAGTCATACAAATTTAAAACCTTTGTAAAAAAGTTCCCCTTTCAAAGATATACATATTACGAAAATCTGATCACAGGCATATACTGGTTTCTGGATCACATCTACAAAATTTCATTAGCTTTAATAGCGTCATATTGAAAATATGATTAAACTACGTCTGAATGGAGCGCGCTCGGGAAACTCTAACCTTAATATTTATACGCGGTAGACGGAGGTAACGGCCGTGTGGTGTCCGGCAGAGTAGAATAGCACCAACCCCTTACAATCGTGGGTGTCGCACAAGGCGAGTAACGTTTTCGAGGCAAAAGATAAAGAGTCTCCGTAGTCTGGAAAATAAGCAGCAGCATTTTCCATTGTTATATTTAAACACGCGATCTCCAACCCGCCTGCCAAGCGTGGAGATTATGGCAATAACCTCCCCTTTCGTGGGAGAGGCCCTAAGTCCTGCAGTGGACTGTTACGGGCTGTGATTATGAGACGGAGGTAACGCGGGAAGCATATCGTGATTAGATGTACTAAGATTATAAACATGGATTAACGTAAAAATAATCACATGAAAATTAAATTAGTGCATTTAGGGAATTGTTTAAACGTGGTAGGAGCGATCTCAAAGATGACCCAAGACCCGGTCAACCGAAACCGGTGGTCACATTCAGAAAACCTCATCATGGTGGAGTCGCCACAAAAGGAATATCACTACATAACTGTAAGATTGAGAATGAAATGAAAATTCATGCATAAGATACGAAGCGTGGTCAAGTACCTTTAGATACCTATAATCCGGCTTATTATCCACCTTTTTCTTCTAATTTTTCTTTCATTAGTATCAATATTCTGTGTGATTAAATAAAATAAATCAATCAATCAAAATGCTTGGACAATTTACACTCCGCCATGTAACCCCAAAGTAAGCAAAGCTATTGTTACGGGTGCCAGAAAACTGATAATACTTTAATATAATACTACTACAACATTTAAATTTCTGCCTAGCCGGTAATCGAACCCGGGACCCCTGCGTGGCAGACCGGCCGGTTGGATGTTAATCAACTAAACCACTCAGGTGGTCAAATTGTCGGGAATTGGAACAGTTTAATAGATTATTAACTTAAAACACGCTTAAAACGAACATTGTCTGCCACACCCAGAATAGAACCCTCCCATTTCAGGATGACAACGGCAACGACCTAGCCAGTCAGGCGGAGAGATGCACGAACCCCAAGTTCCAGAAGATCCTGTACGTGCTCGCGCAACGAGAGGCTGGCGCCAAACTGGCTGAGAAGTTTCCTGATGACAAGACTCTGGTGGACGTGAAGGTGGCAGCCACAGACCCTGGGTGGCGGAGACGAGGAATCATGAACGCTCTGCTCAAGGAGACTGAGTAAGTGCCTTTCTATTTTTTATCATTGGACTAGCCAGGCGTTTGACCGCCACCTCACCTGGTGATAAGTGTTGATACGGCCGATGATGGAGCATGCCTGTCTAGGAACAGCCTATTCACTCTAGCCTTGAAGGCGTCTAAATTATAATGATCAGGGAACACACCCGCAGGCAATGCGTTCCATGAAGCTTGAACTAAAGCAGCTCGTGCGAATAGCTGGAAGATCCACAGCATAAGGATGAAGCGTTCGCCCGGATCGCGTCTCCCGATGGCGGAAAAGGGCCGGCGGAATGAGGTCGTGCAACTGCTTCGCACATTCTCCGAAATGCAACCTGTAGATGACCGACAAACAATCAACTGCGGATCACAAATTAACTTCTTTGCACGTTTTTCCACCGAATCCAAAGCAGCCAGTTGGCATTTTGCTGCTCTTTACTGCCCTGCCTGCGACTGCAAAGTAATGTGTTCTCCGACTACGTACAGTAGGGTGACCTGGTAAAGAGTAGATAACGCACAGATCAACGAAACGTGACTATTACAAAAAGGGTTTGTCCGCTTAGAAGTCTACCTGCACTGAATCCCTTCTCGGCCAGTTCCCACGAAGCCCAGGCATGAGGCATTTCATTTTAGTCTTCGGTGCTGTCCTAATTGGCAGCAGTCGTACCTCTCGCACGACCATGGTAGCACAACTGTTGCCAATTAGGACAACGCCTTAGTCCTCAGAGTTTACATGCAAACCAAATACATGAATCGTATATATCTATAACCTAGATGTTATGGGCGACAGTTACCGCTTACCATCACTAGTCTCTCTGATCGTTTGTCACTGCCAAGCATAAAATATCATCCATCTTTGCAGAACAGCAACAGAGAACCTCAAGATCAGACTCCTACGGATGGACACGTCCAGCGCCTACTCCGCCATGTCAGCGGAGCATCTTGGCTTCAGCTGCGTGTACTCAGCAAAATATACAGACATCAAGAAAGACGGAGAGCCATTGATAGTGCCTGCAGCCCCTCACACAGAAGACCGGGTGTATATTAAGAAATTGTTTTAAGTTGTTTTTATACATATACCTATTTTAGATAAAGCAGTAAACTAAAGAGAGTTAACATTATTATACAACCCATTAGTAATTAGACCTGTGATGCTCTATGGCTGTGAGACACCATAGCTGACGAAACACGTTCGCAACCTCCACACCGACGAAATAAAAATGCTGCGAATGGATGTGCGGAGTTACGCGGCTCGATCGAGACATCCATGGCGTTAGAGATATCGCAGATAAGATCGAGGAGGCTCGCCTGCACTGATTTGATCACGTGTTGCGTACGCCTGTGGGATACGTGATAAATAAGTGGCTGAACCTGCCGGTATCTTGAAAGAGGTTCCGTGGGCGATACAAGAAGCGATGGATTGACATCGCTGAATCGAATGCGAGAGCCAACAGTAAACGACGCGAGGATGCCGAAGACCGGGCGAAGTGGAGAAGAATGAGTATGAAAGCGGACCCTGGCAAAGGCCGGGATAAGCGCTAGGACGATGATGATGATAACAACCCATTATTAGGGTCATAGAATAGATGAAGACGGTCAATTTTTTTATACCATTATAGTGACGACCTGAGTGGTTCAGTGGTCAACATGCCAGTCGCCACGCAAGAGGTCCCGGGTTCGATTCCCGGCCGGGCAGAAATTTCAATGATGAATTTTAATTTCTGTTACGGGTCTGGGTGTTCTATGTATAATAAGTATGTATTTAAAAAAAATATATATAAGTAGTATATCAGTTAGCTAGCACCCATAGTACAAGCTTTGCTTAGTTTGGGGCTAGATGGCGCTGTGTGAATTTGTCCACGATTATTTATTTATTTTATTTATAGTTGCAAGCAAGCGTATCTCTGCCTTATAGTAAGCAATTAATGTAGCTTATGGAGTTTTGGAAGAAAACTACGAGTCCATCACTGCGAGTTGCAGACTCCGTAAAAACCTTTTCGCACTCCTTGAAGAACTCCATGTCTGTGTCCATGTTGACTCACAATATTATTTAAGGAGGAACGTTTTTCATTAAATTTTAAGTAACCTCAGGGTTTGACGTTTTTAATGTGTGATTCTATCAGTTTAGATGACTAGCGTAGGTTCCTACAATAAACAGTTGCTATGGCAACGTGTTAATAAAATGTAACTCGTCCCTCAATGTCAGACACACAATCATTTAATAACGAACACGTATCCCAGAAATAATTCAATAAAAAAAATACATCCAGAAAATAGACTCATGAAGTCTCTGAAACTAAGTACTTATTTCTCTGAATTACGGGCTCCTGAAAACAAAAGCAACCAGATGAATGGGGGCTGATACGAATCAGAGTTTTTTTAGATGTCGCTAGTAGAGCTTGAGGTTCTGTTTTCAAAATATATCATGCTATTGATCAGAATCAAACTTTCAAAGTTGAAAGTTGTCAGCCAATGACACGGCGTTATTTTGTCGGGGATAAAAGGCTTATACGTTTGGCAAAATGAAGTCGTCTAGCAAAAAGCGTAAGAGCAAGACAGTGGCATGTATTATCGCTTGTACCCATAGTACAAGCTTTGCTTAGTTTGGGGCTAGATGGTGCTGATTTGTCCGCGATTATTTATTTATTTATTGCTCAAGAAATATGGTCCATTTTTGTATCACGCCTTTTTGTAAGCGGAGTGACGAGTAACACATATAATTTAAGTCACACAAAAATGCATCTTATTCTATGAGCAATACATTCTCACTTTAATCTTGCTCTCACGCTTTTTGCTTCTGAATTTAAGGAAGGTAATAAGCCTTTTAAGACCTGACCGGTGGCGCCCTCTTACCAAAACCACGTCAGCCCCCATCGAAAGAAAATTACCGAGTTAGTCGTCGTAAATCGAAATGTATTGTACTAGGGTCGAGAATATCTTAAACATCATGTGGACGGTGGTATCTTTGGAGCTTACGTAGGGTTCCTCGTCGGATGGCTCGGCCTCTCCGAGCTCGGCGTAGTCTAGCACTTGGTTGTACAGCTTTGGAGGCTCACTGCGAACACCAGTAATACGTATGCTTAGTTAAGATAATGCCGTCTGAGATCGGAGCAGATATCCCACCGTAAAAAGCCGTGACTGTCCTGTCGCCCATAACATCTACCTATGGTTCATGCATGGATTTTTGTTAGATTTCATATACCTAACAAAAATGCTGAACCACGTGCGTTGTCACTGGAGGACTAACATGATGGCGTCTTGCCGTAAGTGTGTGCCCTTCAAACTGGAACACTGCTTGAATTGTTGCGTGGTGGCAGATACTAGATACGAGGTGGCACCCACCCAGGCGGTCTCCTCAAGCTTCAGCGTCCGACCACCGGAGACTGCGCCTATATTTCTTAATTTCTTCACTATGGTTTAGCCGACACACATGCAAAACCAAAGTGCGACATGTATAAGTGATAAATTGAGATATTTTGTACGCATATTCCGGGTAACTTACCGCTTACAAGGGCCTGCCCTATTTTTAAAACCGCTTCTAATGCTTGTCTTTTCTCACTCTAGCAACTTACTACGAGTGCGAAAGAGATAGGTAGCGCACGCGAGCGCTCCCGTGGATGCACTCGGTTTCAAAATTAGGCCCCAAAAAGTCGACAAACATCTTGGCACAACTTGTGCGAAACGGGGGAACGGTTTGCCGATCCCCCACTATCCCCCCGGTTAATGATCGTATCATACACGTTCATTAACCCGGCGCTGATCTTCAGTCAACATCCCTTGGATCCACCCGGATGAGGTAACTTTTATTCCGGCGCGATCTGGGCCCTATTTTTTAAAACCGTACGACTCTAAGCGGGCGGTTCAAACAGGGCCCCAGGTCGCTGGAGTGGGCGGGGTCTCGCATTAGTAGCCCGAGGAGACAGTACCTGAGTTCGGTTAGTATATTCAACTCAAAGTAAACTTAGTACAACTTAGGTTAATACATAAAACAGAAAAAGTCACTGGTAGGTACATGGCGGTACTGAGGATCAAACTGCCTCTCGCTCGGAACTGCTAGCCAATACCCCAAAGCCGCTGCCAGCTTTTGAACTCGACCGGTTAATTAATAATGCTTATATACAGTTACATATGTACTACTCCAAGTAAAATGATATGAAACAATTCAATTTACTACCATGTTTAATACATATACAAATAAATACTTTAGATAATATCAAATATATCAAAAGCCTCTAAAATCTACGAGGTAGTTCAAATATGGAAGTCAAATATTAATAAATATGTAAGAATTTTATAAAAATATTTACAGAATAATCAACTTCAATTTGTAATGTAAAATTTCTAAATATCATGTTTGGTTTGTTCATCTTCTTCATTATTACTAGCGATTTCTTCAGGCCTGGTGAAGAATATTTCAAATAACATTTCTGTTTTCAACAAGAAGCATCTCATCACATCTACTTTACTTAGCTACTATACAAATTGCACTATCTCACTACTAAACTCTTTTTACATATTTACACATAATATAAAGTTTCGAAAAGAAAGTTATGCTTTGAAAGACACAAAATTTACAACAAAAAATAACAATTTGATTGTTTTACACATACTGTTAGTAATACAAGAATATTCTTGTGTAGGTATATTAATATGTATTCGTTCAAGCATCTCTTTTTTGAGCAAGCAAATGATTATATCAATGTCTAAAAATCTACATAATATCACAAGTGACAAATCACTTTTTCTCATTGGCGAGAGCCTGGCCGAGTGACGCAGTTGCTACTGTAGGGTTTGATGCAATCACTATTTTGTCCAGCAGTAATCTTGTGTTCTCCTGTAATTAATAATTCGTAGCATTATTATTTTGTCAGGTAGTTTCCCTATAATAAATCTATTGTTAGTTCATTCTATGCCATTGTTTTCTGCAGTTTTCACCAATATTTCTGAGCACTGTAAACATTCAACTATCCTCATGGCATATTATTATTTTTCCAGGATCAAAAGAACCCTTTAACACTGGGGAATAACGTAGCTTTAGGTTATATTTTAAAAATTGAACTGGTTTAGTAGTCTCAGAGAATACAAACTTGCAAACTTTTCCTCTTGTTTAAACCCATAATTAAAACTCAATAGGTATGTATTTGTATTTCAGAATAACTTGTCTTGGACCTCAAGACAAGTTAATACATTCTAGGATCTTGGTTGGGTTGGGTTGGGTAGGGTTGAACAATAATTTGAAAGTAACAGAGTCATCATCACAGCCCGTAACAGTCCACTGCAGGACTTAGGGCCTCTCCCACGAAAGGGGAGGTTCTTGCCATAATCTCCACGCTTGGCAGGCGGGTTGGAGATCGCAGTGTTTAAATATAACAATGGAAAATGCTGCTGCCCATTTTCTAGACTACGGAGGCTCTTGATATTTTGCCTTGAAAACATTAGTCGCCCTGTACGACACCCATGAGCGTAAGGGGTTGGTGCTATTCTACTCTGCCGGACACCACACGGCCAAGTAACAGAGTAATATGTAGTTTTATCATCAGGTGCTTACTTCATTACTGCCACTAGCAGCTGCAGCCCTCACTTTTTCCAGCTCCTGGGACAAATACCTAGATCGCTCCAGAGCTTGCCGTCTGTGTACTACATATAGTTCTCTGAAAAATCAATGTTATGAGATGAATGATGTTAGACAGTTTAATATCAGACATCTTGTTGGCACCTAACTTTTAATTTACTATTACTGTAGCATTAAAATCATTTTTCATTCATTTCTTAATGATAATCATTCATTTGATAATGGATTTCAAACAAAAATATTTAGAATATTTTATGACTTCTGTCTACAGACTGATAAAATAAGCAATAACAAAACATTACCTTATAATAAACACTTGTAGCATTGTGCCCAGAAATGCAATTCCAAAACATAATAGAATAATCACATAATTTGGAACTCTCCTTATGCCTTTGAAACCATAGTATGTACTGCTGTTATTGATGGGTTCTTCAGGTTTGTGTTTCTTCTTTGAGTGATATGTGTACGTATATTGAGCATTGCTTGGGGGGTTATACCTGAAACTGTATATAATAATATGTTCCAATATAAAAGTTTATTTTTCTCATTACACAGCTGTAAAAATTATTTATCTACTGACTGGTAAAAGATTTTGGGCAACAATGTAAGAAATAAGTTACCCTTCTAGGCGGTTTTAGTTTGGCCCCCAAACCAAAGGGAGGGGGAGTTAGACACAAGGTCCAAAAAGCCTCACTCATCCAATTCAGGCTAGTGATTTCTAAATCCAACCCCATTCTTATAAAATAATTTGATAATTCAACAGTTTGTCTCACCCATAAGTCTCGTATGTTCTGTAATTGTATTGGGGTGGTGGTGCCATCGTGAACTCCAACATACGATCATATGACGCCCTACTACTAGGTTTGCTCAGGACATTGTATGCTTCGACTACCCTCACAAAGTTCTGTTGAGCATTCACGTCTTTATTTTTGTCTGGATGGTACTGGAATAAAGAATGTTTGTTATGTAAGAAGTAGGTATACACTTACATATTTTCTTCATGGCTAATGTTTATTTCCAATGTAGAAAAGTTAATATGATTTAGGTACTGTTTGTAAGGGCATACGACAGGAGGCAATTTAGATAGCAATTCCATGAAAAGGTATAATATAAGTAGTGTAGGAAGGAACAGTAGATAAATAGGTAAAACTAACTTCCTTGCTCATATGGATATAGGCTTCCTTAATATCTTTGTCTGAGCAGTTTTTCCGTAAATTCAGCACGTCATAGTGATTCCCTTTAGCAATGCTGTAAGCACAAAATACAAATGCGTTTAAAAAATAACAACAAGAAAATATGAAAACAGATGACATTTCATACAGATCGTAGATCTAAAATAGTACATACCTGTACCAGCGTACTACTGAACTAATAATTCTGAAGTCATGAATTTGTTTAATCATAAACATAACGATTACACTATAATTTTGCAATATAAAAAAATAAACTATTCATGACTATTTAGAAATTTACATTTTTGCATCTGAAAACTTGACGCGGATTGCGAATTTCAAATTTGTTTGTATATTTTGACAATTTCGATTTTGACATTTGGTTTTGTGGTGTGACCAGTAAATTGATGATATTGCTACTAATAGAAAAGAGAATTCTGCAGAAAAGTTCAGCTATTGTCTAACCCAGTTGGCAATTGAATTTGACATTAAAAAATTCTACGTCATATACGTTGACCACTGGCTATAGCATCTACCAAATTATAATATTATTTATTTATTTATTTAACAATTTATTGTACACAAGAAAATTAAAGATATAGTATAAATTATATATTAGACAACGGGCACTACTTATCTCTAAAAAGAAATCTCTTCCAGCAGGCCTACAAAAAGAGAGATATGATAAATATACGCAGATACGACGCAAATTATAGTAGTTTAAGATTATTACATGTCATGAGAAACGAATCAGATAATAATAAATTTACCCATCACCTAAAGCAATTATTACAAACTAAATGTTATTACAGTATAAAGGAATTTTTAGATGACAAATTAAAATAAATATTTCAAATTATCTGTACCTACATATACTAATCTAAAAAGTACATTGACTTTAACCTATACACTTTACACACACACACACACACACAAACACATGGGTATCGTCTGAAGAGTGTGTACAGCTTGCTCAAAAATGAATTATATGTTCAGTAGGTACACAAAAGTCTTTGTAGTTCGTGGACCACACTACACAACAATTTTGGCCAACAACTACCTTACACGTTGTTAAATTTTCGGGCAATTTACACACTCTTCGGACGTGACGATACCTATCTGTCGCATGCGACCGATTAGTGTGATATCGCTTTAAATAGGTGAAATGTGAACGCGATTTATCTGATAGGAAGCATATTTTATTTTATTTTTATTTATTATGGGAAACAAAACAGCTTCAGATATTACATTTGCTATTTGCCAATCTAAAACAATTGTGTCAAAATTTGCATAATATAAATTAACTGCAAATACATAAGACAGTTTCACTAAAAGATAAATACTGATAAATTCGCAGAATTCATCATGGTATGACCACACTTTCACTTTGACAGGCCGGACATCTCTTTTGAGACAGACATTTTTATATTTTAATTGCTCTGGATTCAAGTTCTTTTGAGTCATTGACATGAAAATGTATGGCTTTCTTACCGTTGCTGGAAAACTATTTCAAAAATTCTGCTGAGCTACACAGTGCTAAAAAGATAGTCTGTACCATAATGAACTTATATTTTATATATATTTAACTGCTGAAAAACTGTGAAATGAACTATAAATAAATAAATAAACTTCGTAAACCGGTCTGCGGTCATTTTACTAAATATTGACTCCGATTTCCTCTGCGTAAAGTTCGGTTATTACGCATGGAATTACGTTAATTAATAAAACGTTGAAAGGTTCGTAAACACTTTTCCTCGACCGAGGTTTTGTGCGGTATGGACAAAGTTTATCCTTGTTTCTTGTTCTGTAATTGTGTGATCTACCTTGATATCGAAAAAGCCGATATTTTAGTGCGTAAATAGCGCCGTCTGAAGGACAATCATAGACGGCAGAATCAATATTTTGTATTTGCGAAAGTATTCGCGAGCAGATACGCCCGCGATCGTACGCATCGCGCACTTCTGCATGACAAAGGCGCGGCGCGCATCGGCCGCGGCCGCCCACAGCTCCGTGCCGTAGCCCAGCACCGAGTGTTCCGTCGCGAAATAGCACGAGCGGACCACTCTGCTATGCACAGTGAGCTGGCTGCCTCAACGCGTAACACGCGCTACCTAGCCTGCCGCACGTGTGTGCGATATGTGTTTACCTATTTAAAAGTACAATCCAGCTGAAATCCCAACAGTTTGGTTGACGCTACCTACCTAATACTCACACCTCCAACCTCCATTTTCATTTCAGTCGGTGAACGTCCAACGAGATTAACCGCATGAATAGGTTCTTGTCTAGATTTAAATCTAATCCGTTAGCATAAAACCATTGGGACAGCTGTTGAGCTACATTATTGAGATTCGCCTCAAGTTCCTTGCGCGAGTCGCCTGTCACCCCGATCACAACGTCATCGGCGTATATTAACATCTTAACTCCGGAGAGGTAAGGCGGTAGGTCATTCAGCAGAAATGTGAACAGTTTATTCGACAGGCACGAGCTCTGTGGAACCCCTATTACGCTCTTCGCTTCGCAAGACTGGAGTCGGCCTCCCACCCCGACCACTACTTGTGTAGGTTGCTCATAAATAAATAAATAAATAAATATTCGTGGACAAATTCACACAGCGCCATCTAGCTCTAAACTAAGCAACATAAATGACACCAACAGCCGAAGCGTCGGGCCCCGGATGCCTTATTGCTCTAGTTTGTTTTCTAATATTTACCTAAAAATGATTTGCAAATCAAATCAAATCAAATCAAAATTTATTTATTGATTAAGACATTAAATATCTCTTTCAATCGTCAAAAAGGAGGGGGGTAGGAAAGTAGGAAGGAAACACACAGTAACACGCTGACCGCCCTATGGCTGTAGATAAACGTATCCCTCGCCAACCACAACCGAACCGGGCTCGACAATGCCAGACAGAGCCGGAACGCTATATTATATTATATACTCGTAGGTATGTCTAGTATAATTAAGAAAAACCACCTAAAACTACAGCATGAGTAAGCCAGTCCACCAAGGCAGCACCCGTTCACGAGTATAACGCAGGGCCCAGCCATCGTCCAATTCAACCATATTTGAGGGAAAAGAGCGACCCGGCCCCCACGCCACCGCCAGACAGACTTTTAAGTGAGCGTGCATCACACATGCTGCATGTGATAGGTAGTTGCTCCCACCCTACTCTATCCTATCCCTACCCTATCGCTACCTTACCCCTACCCTATCCTACCATTGCCTTAACCCTACCCTACCACTACCTTACCCCTACCCCACCCTATACTACCTTACCGCTATCTTACTCCTACCCTACCCTACCCTACCCCTACTCTAACTACTACCCTACCCCTACCCTAGCGCAGACAGGAGACACCATGTGTGGGAGAGGAAGGAAAATTAACGCCACTTCCAAGGTGGTTGTCTGTGGGGGAAAGAAACGGCAAGAAACCCACAGAGCCTACGTTAATTCTTTTTTTTTTAAACATGTCTTATGTACTAATACATTATTTGTCCTATATACTATCTTAAAAGTAAATACCTGTATAGAACAGCAGTTCAGTCCCATGGACTTTTGTCATTTACATATTCAGATATACTATAGTAACTTTCTTGACATAATTTGTTTTTTATAGCGACTTTAAATTTATTTAATGGTAAATTCTGAATATCTGTTGGAACCTTATTATAAAAGCGTACACATTGACCCATAAATGATTTGTGGACTTTGGCTAGACGACAAGCACCAGCAACAAGCTTATCTTTATTTCTCGTATTAATATTATGAACATCACTATTCTTCTTAAATAAGTGTAAATTTTTATGAACATACATTAAATTCTCATATATATATTGTGACGGCATTGTCATTATATCAATGTTACTGAATTTATCTCTTATATAAATCTCTCAATTGATAAATCGCGCGAATAGCCCTTTTCTGCAATACAAATACATTGTGCCAGTCGGCAGCGTGTCCCCACAGCAGTATGCCATAGGCCATAATACTGTGGAAATAACTAAAGTAACTTGCGATAGTAACACCTTAATTCTCACAGGGATACCTACTTCTCATTGCCTATAGGTATATCAATCACCAATAGTTTCAGGTTTCTAATCTCTTCGTCGACCCAGTGATTTAAAGGCCTTGGTGTCTGTATTTTATATGGGAATCAAATATTAATTTTGTTAGTTATTGTTGCCATTATAGCATGGACAAATTCAGTTTCAAAAGAGTTCAACACGAGCGACGAACCCATTTATATATTTTATATGAATGTCATTAAAATTGGTAGGTATTTTATATGCACTACTTTTCTATTTCTTCAATTTAGAGCGCGTTTAAAGGGTTACACATTAGTGTTATTGTGACTGTATTGTGACGGTATGTTCAGTCAATAAAATTATGACTTTTTAAGTACAAAAGAGTTCAACGCCAGAGACCCCGTTGATGTCTTTTATATGGCTGATTAAAATTATGTGCAAGTACCAGTTCTCTATTGCTAAAATTTTTCGAGTAGGGTGGTTGGGATAGTCCGTTATTTAGACCCGTATGTTTAAGTGACAATTCAGGAACGCACGTTACAAGCAGAATTGCTGGAATACCGTCGGGCCCGCTGGATTTCCCAACGTCGAGGATAAATAATGCACGTCGCTCCGCGGTCTGTGTAAAACGCACCTCAGGCATAGTCTGTTTACACCGAGGGATATTGACGCAAGGTTTTGAAGGGTTCGTCGCAAATAGAGAGCGCAGAAGATCGGCCTTCTCTTTTGCTGACATAGCTCCCAGGATCGAAGACTGATAGATATGGACGGACGACCTTTATAAGATCGTATGGAGCCGATAGATGCTCTTTCCTCTTGGCACACAGTCGATTGATTTGGAGGGGAGTACTGCGGCTAAATCTCAGCCAATATTATGAGTCTATATCGACATTAGGAGAAAATTAAATAAAACGTCGTAAAACTATCGTTATTTATATTTATATACAGTAACTCTTTCGCTAAGTTTACCATATAATACGTCAATATATGCATCTAATTAGATTGTTGTCGTGGTTAGTGGCGTTGTTAGTGGCAAAGTCAAATGCAGAAACTAGTTTGTAATAGAGGCAGCATATTTGTTCAATTCAAAGTATTTTACTCGCTTATCCATGATTATATTTGTACTTACTGTATACATATATATAATAATCTGGCTGAAGGAGTAAAATTTCTACGTTCTGGGTTGTCCATTCCAAACGATGTTACTTATTGCGTAGTACCTAACAAGATGAAAACCAGCCGTCGTAATGGAATGAATTCACAGCGCTCAAGGACTCGCATCTGTTAAAATATTCATGAACCAACAAATTGGTTTTCAATTCCCTTTTTGAGACTCCGTAGTAAAACAAGGCACTCTTACCTACAGTTTCTCCAAAACCGTATGTCTGTCTGTCCGCGGTTTAACTCAAAGACCGTTGGGATTAGTAGAGAGCTTAAATTTTATATGTTGTAACGCGCCTGTCACCAATTTATTCATTTTAAATTTCTAATCGCTTCCAAGTTTTAGTTATAAATCCAACTAAAAAATTATAATCATCTTGGCGTTAATGTCTTGGTTGTGCCCTCGCGCATGAGGACCCGTGGTCCGCCTTGCCCAAGATCCAGGATTTCGCTGTTGACACTATGAGGACTAAGATGTAATGCCTCATGCTTGTAATTGCGCTGACTATTTTATACTTCAAACTGGAACACATCAATGCAAGTACTGCTGCTTGGCGGCAGAAATAGACAAGGCGGTGGTACTACCACCTGATAACTATACATCTGACCTCCGTGACCCTGCTACCAGGGGATCCTGACCAGATTGGATATCAGGGTTACACATTCAGTTTCATCACGATGTTTTCCCTCACCGCAAGAGCATCGGTTAGTATTCAATTAATGAACAAAAATCAGAAAAAAGTCATTCGTACAGTGGGATTTCAACCCGGTACCTCTCGTTTACGAGTCTGATACCTTAACTACTAGGCCACCGGCGCCTATCAAAAGTTATAAATCCAACTAAAGGACAATTAGTTCTCGAATGAAAAATACTTTTCCATAACTCTACTCATCAAGACCGTTCCAAAGAGCTCAATGACGATGGGGTTATCTTGTCGCGTTCAGTAATTCCTATGGCCACCTTCCGTCATCATAATCAGAGTTTGAATATCATCTAGGGGTATAGTACTCGTTAAAACCATTCCAAAGAGCCCAAACATTATGCGATTATCTTCTTGTGTTCAGTAGATCCTATGGCCACCTTCCGTCATCATCATCAGACCTAGAACATCACCTAGGGGATGACTATATCCACATTATGACTATGTATAAAATAGTTTTTATACCACTAAGGTGGCAAAGTCTATGTTTAAGTTTATTTATTTATTTAATAAATGGATTGATAACTATGGCTACGTTGTTTAAAAAATTATGAACAAACTTATGAATCTTTATTACTTTTTTACGTACTTAAGTACTTTTACCTTATTTTACTAAGTACGCGACGTCTATTCCATATAAAGAAATATTTATTTTTAATTAGGATTCATGATTTAGAAATTTGCAAGGGTAAATGAAATATTTAGATGAATATCAAATATTATACAATGTATCAAAACTTCTAAGAGAGGCAGGCAACTAGGTACCTATCCTCACTTTGGATTTGGCAGGTGTAACCAGCCGAGGTGGCTCCACTCTTACAATTTTTGAGGTGTATAAAAATTGTTTAACTCATCTATAATGTAATAAATTATACATTAATTAGTAAATGAGGGGCCGTACATTATAAGTATTATACCGAAACAGTGATTAAATTTTTCATATATCTACGGTACTATGGAGCATTTTCAAAAAGTGCGGCAATCGTCTGTGAGTTACCCTATGTAAATACCTACCTACTTTTAATACCACAGCAACACGCATATCCGTTACAAAATCGGCGCGATCAGGAATCAAACCCGGGACCTCTTGCGTGGTCCCAGCGCGCCCAGCATTTTGACCACTGAACTACTCAGAATTCGTAGATAGATAGATAGATATACTCTTTATTGCACACAAAATTACAAAACAGAAAATTTAACAGGTCTTTTCAAACATTGTGGGCAACGGCGGCCTATGTAGATATACATTAGGTAGGTACATTTTTGATACCGTTTTGGTAAGCAGTACCTTTGAGTACTTTTGCATATTTACAAAATTCCCAGTTCCATATTTACACTGTCCCGTACCGGTCCGTCTAACACGGGACCAGCGGGACCGGCCGGCACTCCGTCCCGTCCGTCCGTACCTAATCCGTGACCGTCCCGTCGTCCGCGGTCCGGCACGCGGCAGTGTTCGCGCGGCAAACGGCGCGGTCGCACGCCCCGTACGGTCATGCGAGAGTCCGCTGGCAGGATGGCCGAGCTCCAATTCGAAGCGCCGCTCGCGCAAATCGAAGACGCCGACGACTGCTTCTCAACCAGCGACTACCCAAAAAACATCAACGGAAACGACATCCGCCTAAACAACATCAACAATCTCAAAAATGAGATCGTCAAACTCAAAATCGATAGCAACAAAATCAACGACAACGACGAACCTAAAGTGCTGAAGTGCAACACTCAAACCGGTGAGGGTGACAACTTCACGGAGACCTTCTCCGGCTCGCTGGAGGATCTGGTGAACACCTTCGACGAGAAGATCACCAAGTGCTTCGGGAATTATGAGGAGAGTGTCGAGAAGCTGGCGCCGGTGCAGGTCCGCACGCAGGAGGAGATCATGAACGAGTGCCAGTGAGTACCAAACCTCCTAATTTGTCATAATACTCCCAAAAATTCGGCCAGAAAATGTACCTAATAGACTTGACTAGAAATTGTAATTATGATATCATCGGTGGAAATTGAATCATACTGTCTGCTTGCATTTGCGCTTGGTTTATTCTTGCCATTTTACCTTATAAAGGCATATATTACGGACAAAAACAATATGGAAATTTTAAACGCAAGCAAGTAATATGGAAACTAAAGGAAAAAAAAAGATACAAACAAAAGGCGGGCATTGCGCATGGCAGTAGTAGTGATCGATCCGCGAGTGAGGGTGTGCAGGGGTGCGTTCGAGAGGGTGGCCGGTGACGCATCGCACCCCCGCCGACTCCCTGGTTGTTTTATACCCCAGCGATTTATTCAAAATATTGTCGTGCCCTATAAAGTTAGGTAATGTTGTTGTATTCAGAGATCTTACAACATATATCTTGCAATCTATTTTGATTTTGCAAACGTTTATAAGTAATTGTTTAACATCAGGCGAGCCGTAGACGTTTATGCTGTTGTATTTAAAAACATCTTTACTGTTACTCTTAGTTCTCAACCCACAGAAACAGTTAAGTAGTTTATTGAATATGATTCTAGCAGAATCTTACTTATAATACTTACTTAAATATCATAAGTTCATGTACCTGGATATGTTCAGTATCACCGTCACTATTATTTTCGTCCGTAAAAACCTGGGAAGGAAAACGACAGCATTATAATTAGTTAACCTAATTTCGTATAATAAAATGAGTCATTTTCGCTTACAAAGGTCACTAACATCATAACATGTTTAATTTACTAGCTACATGTTCTATATGTATACATATCGCTCTGCTATCGACGCCGCTGTGCAAGCTCGTAAAGCAAGCCATGAAATTTGTCTCGAGCAAGTATTTCCCATGGGATGTCATAAAATAATCGCAACAGTCTCTCACATCTCTTCTATTGTCGACTTGGGATTCTGCTTTTTGTTCCGACTTCTTTTTGTATTGTCTGATGTGAACCCAATAAGCTCTAATTGTTTTATTGTTTACATGCTTGTTACTTTCTTCTGTATTGGCATTCAATTTCTTGTCACTCCGTTATCGTTCCATTTTAAAAGTGAGCCGAACGACGGTATAATTCCCGGTCGACATAAATTTTGTATACACTTCATTCTTTTGGAGACTATCCAGGTGACCTAAATGCCGGGAACTGGGAACATGTTATTTGCCACCGAGGCCGGAGGGAACGATTCACAAACATTCAGGGGGTGGTGAATTCGATATTGATAGCTCTAATATTGTAAACACACTAACCTAATTGGAAACTACACTTTGCTGACAACAATACTAACCTGATAGAATTACTTAGCTATAAGGAAAGGGACACTAAGTACAAAACAACACATGACGCTGAAAAAGGGTCTTCCAGTACATCGGCCACCTTAGCAACAGGTGTGCGCATTGATTCAGTCGTGATTCGACAGGACAAGGCATCATTATGCGCAGATGTTCCACCCACCTTGCTTTTAAGCTGGTACACCTTTCAAAATATCCAATATCCGACATATGGATTTTAAAACGTGCTATGATTATACCTCTACATTGGAACAATGTTGCCATTTTATAAAGCTGGGAATCAAAATTTACATGAAGTCTTGTCAGGTGTTACTTATTATAATTCTGCACCTCATCGCTGAGTTCCGTTGCAATGAGCCATCTTCCTAAAATATTTTGAGAATCAAATAAAATGTTTGCAACAGGCACTGTGTAGTTGTAGTGACATAAGTAAAATATAACTAAAGTATCTACGTAATTGTTGAATAATAATTAGGTTATCTCGTTTGTTCTCAGCTACATCTATATCAATTAAGATAACATTAGTTTCGTCTATAGAATTATATTATTTTCATTCATCTTACACATGCACGCCATTATTTTACATCGTTATTTGATGAACAACCATTTCTCCGCCTTCGAACGACTGATATTTATTATAATTGGCGCCATTCGAATTTCTCATAACGTTTTATATGCACAGCGAAACTCCAGCTTGATGTGAGGCACACGACCCACGTCTAGAATACAACCCACTTTGAATTTTAATCGTACATTTATCCGCTTTTGCTCATAGCGTGTTGCCGGTATTATCATTTTTATGACAGCTAATATGGGAAAGTAGTGTGTTTCCTAGATTTGCTATCTTCAACATTCAAAATTTTCGATGTCGAAACTACTGAATTGCTTTTATTCGACACGTAGGTATTGTCCTTGTATTATCAACAATTAAGGAGGAGCAGTCACCCACCTAGTCGCACTGCATATTAATACCTGCGTTGTATACAACCCCGAACACTGAAACTACATTAATTAATTACGTTTGCATTGCATGTCTGAATTAACCTGTGTGACCTTACTCGTTGTAGGTACTTCGCGTGCTCTAAAACCGATTTCATAACCGCAGCTTTGCAACCTAACCATTTATAGCAAGTATCAGTTTACAAATACCAATTTAGCTGTGATATGGTACCTTTTAATTAATAAAAAATTGATCGCGTGGCATGTTGGTCTTATGGAGCCGCTAAAGCGCGGCCTTATCAAAAACGACTTTCTAATTCGACTTAAGGTGATGTTTAATTAGATATGTATCTATCAGATTAAACGATTTGAATGTGTTTAAAAAACTACCGCTCAAAGCTATTTACTTACATCAATCAAAACATGCATACCATGAAGCAAATGATGATGAATTAACACGTTCATTTACGTAGATCGAATAATACGCTGTGTTTCTAGTTTCTCACTAGTTGCTGAGTCTGAGATGGGTCAAATAGAGTCTAAGTTCTGCTTTGCAAAAGTAAATAGAACATTGCATAATTTATGTCAATGACACGCAGCATTCGGAATCAACAAAGGCGTCGCAATTTGCAACTTTATCGCAGTTTCCGCGACGGAAACGCCCTACATCTCGCGATGCGGCAAATTAGCGAACTTATCTACTCATCTAGTTCCACAGTGAACTGCAATTTGCATTTACCGACACAACGCTACTGGCCAACTAGCGTGTGTCCGCTTTCCTTCCGTCAGGTCTCAAATTGTATGCTTCCTTATCGAGTGTTTTACTCACACTACGCGTGGCCGACTTTCCAGTCCAATATGAGTTGATGCTGTCGCCGTCGATTATAAGTTGACCATTAAAATGTTTCGCTTATGACTTGACGACTTCACCGTTGATTTCATCTCCTTCGTATCCGATTGTAGTCTTGCAAATGTGGCAGGCATCAACGCCATAGTCGGAAGTCGCTTGGCGTCACCCACGTCGGGTGAACGCACTGCGATTCGCAACTACCCACATGGAGGAGCATAAATTACCCCCGTGTCGACTGATGCGTGACGCCCCTTTGACTTCCAGTGCTTATTAAGTCGCGACAAAGATGGTGTCTTTCATAAGAGCGAAGTCAGTTGCCCCGAAATATTTAAGTAAATCTGTGGTAGAAAGTGTACCTAATCCTAATTCGTTAGCACTTCAGGTGGTCTCGCTGGTTCCCGCGCATGTATTTTTATGGACATCAATATTTATTTATCATGTTGGTAACTCGGCTTTATTGTTTTCTAGTTGCCGCGGCCTCTTTGATGTCACGAATAATTTTGACTCAGATTGATCTATTCGACTCTGGGGTCATCTAGGTGCATAGAGAAAATATTTACTAAAGTAATAGAGGAGACAACGCAAGTATTTTCTTTGAACCACGCTTTGCGGTCCATGGACAACAGTGGCCGCAGTCAGTTCTGAGACATTGCGCGACGCGGACCAATCTGACAGTGGCTTGGATATTCAAAAAAACGCCATCTTGTGCATTAAAAACTGTACGAACCATTCGAGGGCCAAAAATAAAGAAAATGATAACATTTCATCGGTCATTGTATGACTTAGCAGCCTCCCCTCGCACTCCCGCACGTGACAGTTGGTACAATATTTTTGTTTGTGATGGCTGCTCTATTACGTTTGTAAATATTTTCTCTATGTCTAGGTGCCATCATTTCTCGCAGTTCGCGTAGGTTATCGGCATCAATCACAGTTAATAAAGAACCTTATATAAGTAAAAAATTTGTTTGTGGGTTGAGTAATTTTCATCTATATGTTTTAACAGGAAAGAGCAGATAAATCATGCTAATAGTAAGGGAAACACAAATTTTATGCAACTGACTATATTTAAAAATTCATATTCTCACATACATTCTACAGAATCGATTACGTGCTCATTTACACATCTTGTAAACGCTCTCCCGGCTTAGACACCATGGTGTTTATTACGTATAATGCTTTTACAACCTTTTTATTGGTTACTTCAATAAATTTCTTAGTGCACTCGCTTGGGCGTAGGTTTATAACATTAAACTATTACCTACAGGCGTGGACAAGTTTTACAACGCGTGTAATATCGGCTTTTGTTATTGTGTCGTACACATTCTTTTGTTTCTGAAGATATTACTTGCCTATTTAATAGATAGCATATTGCTTCAATACAATATTGATAGTTACAATGCTATAGAAACTTAATTAAATTCCATGGCAGGCGCGGCGGGCTGGAGATGGCAGTGATGTAAATATCATAATAGAAAACGCTGATGCCCATTTTCCAGTCGTAGACTCTAAATCTTTTGCCTCCAAAACATTAGTTACCTTGTACATCACCCACCAGTGTAAGGGGTTGTTGCTAATCTACTCAGCCACTGCCTCAAGCTAGAGACTACTTAGTGTTAAAAAGCGCCGCTCTAAATTGTTTCTTTTCGGTGACATTATGCACCGCTATGTTTATATTCCATGCAAGCCGGAATAGTCAAAAAGAGTTTGAAGCCCTTCATCATCACAGCCCGTAACAGTCCACTGCAGGACTTAGAGCCTCTCCCACGAAAGGGGAGGTTATTGCCATAATCTACACGCTTGGCAGGCGGGTTGGAGATCGCAGTGTTTAAATATAACAATGGAAAATGCTGCTGCCCATTTTCCAGACTACGGAGACTCTTGATCTTTTGCCTCGAAAACATTAGTCGCCTTGTACGACACCCATGAGTGTAAGGGGTTGATGCTATTCTACTCTGCCGGACACCACACGGCCAAGCCCTTACATATAAGCCCATTGAAGCCCTTAAATATTCGCAATATTTAAATCACGTGCAATTACAGTGTCAATAACGTTCAAAGGCGTGGCATGCACCAATTTCACGGTCGAGTAGTCAGTTCAACGACCATTAGTTGGCTTTTAGTGATACTGAATACAATCCTTAGGCACTTGTTAATTGATAGCCTGTCGTCTAGTACAATAGTACAACTCGACCGTGTCAAATGGAACGCGATTTGTTGGTGCGTTAAATTGACGATTCTATCACCATTGAGGACCTTGTTTGGCGCTACGCGGTTGAAGGACAATGAAAGGGTCCTTTTTTAGATTCAAATATGTTTATTGTTGTGCTCTCGGGAACGAGGGCCCGGGGGTACGCATTGACCGTGATTTAGGATTTGGCAGGTCAGGTGTGGACAGTGGACCTGCCATCTGCCGTGGACCCTGCTACACAGAGGAATCTGCCCAGATTGGATCAGTCGTCCGAATGTGCAGGTTTCATCACGATGTTTTCGCTCACTGTAACAGCATCGGTTAGCATTCAGCTAATGTACTAATGTAAATAACTGAGAAAAGAGCTATTGGTACATAACCGCAGTGGGATTCGAACCCGGTACCTCTCGCTTACGTTTCGGATTCCTTACCCACTCGGCCACCGAAGCTTCACACATTGTCCTGTTTCCTTTATGATCTATCAAAATAAAATGGGTCACGTGCCTACGAACAATTGAAACTAATTATAGTTTTATCAATGACTGTGTGAATTTCAATTTGTCCTGCATCAAATACGTCTTCAGCGAATTGATTTCATACATCATACGTTGCAAACGAACCTGTCTCATAATCATCGTGAGTCAAAGTATAAATTTACATAGCAAAGTAACGTCTTAATATTAAGGCGGTCTTGTAATTAGCTATCCTGTGCCTATGTCCCATGCTATGACGCATCAGGCAACATGTGTCGTTTGTTTCCTTGAATTCCCTAACACGATACGCCCAGCGCTTGCGCACTTGGACTCCATTTACGGATATTTGATATATTTGACGTCATGTATTATGTTATACATTATATTGCACGTATTTTGTGCACAGGCCGTGATTTTTCCTTCACTTGTTTGCTTTCCTTTTTCCGCATTTCTAAACTAACAATAAGCATCTACTTACATATATTTTACAAGTATTTGTGCTGCAGGTCATTTGTTTTGCGATACTCTGCACTGTTAGGTTTCATTATCATGTAATGCCTGCATGCGGTACCAACTTACTGAATATGTTATCTTTTCTTTGAAATTTGCACTGCTTATCTTTGTTATTGACTCAACTATCTGTTTGTGCAAAAAATAAGTCGAGACTCTAGATATAATTTAAATTCAAGTACCAAGTACACACACAGAATCCACAGATATTTACACAGTGCTTACATGTATATATCTCTGATTTCTAAAATAACACTCAGCAAACCCGATTCCTGTATCGTAGTTTTCGCAGAAGCGATGTGTGAGAATTAAACACAATCCGCAACAACATGTTTCATCTCACTCTGACCTTCCATCAATTTAAAATAGATTACGCACTGTCTGTCCGTAGCTCCGGCAGGCGGTGAGGTGAGCTCGTAAACTATGCATGTATTTGCGTCCCACATACCAGAAAACATCGTAGCGTATATGTTACGAAAAATCGGTTGAACTCGAAAATGATATTGGCATTATGAGGGGTGGTGGGATTCTGTTAAGCCTGAGGTGTCCGGCTAAATGGGTTCTATTGCCTTATCCATTTTTGCGAGACGGCACTGGCTTAGTGGCAACGTGCTTGCAAGACCGATAACCATGGTTAAGCATCGCAGAGTCCGGGAACTGGATGGGTGACCGTTTCGTTAAGCCCCGTAACCAGTACCGTACCCTATCGATCAAAATCTTTCGCTGGGGACCTAGAGAGTATGTCGGGAGCCAGTTGGCACACCGTGCCGGTGTATTTTATTTCCATTATATTCATTTCTACGCAATTAATGCCTGACTTGTTGTGTTCCGGTTTAAAGAATAAGAAAGCCAGCGTCATCACAGATATGAGGTATAACCTCCCAGAGACTTCTAAGGGATCCTCACAGGGACAACATATCTGCGGTTCTACATTTATGTTACATGAAATCTAAAATTGTCATTAGCGACAGTTACCACTTTCCATCAGGTTTTATCGCTGTCGTATTCAAAGCCCTTGATAAATAGCTAAAGGGCTGCAAAGGAAACAGCTCAAAGTACCAGATGCTGTAAATCCCAAAATAGGAACTGCAACGCTCGTTCAAAGTCGAGAACAACTTCATAATTAGTCACACAATGTGCCTACATCTACAAATGGATTTTGCGTGTCAAGGAAGTTTAGTCAAGTTTAATGTTTGTTTGTGTACATTTCGAGTAAAGTGGACACAGAGGTTGCCATGTAGTACGTAACTTCTTAAAAGTTAGACATCACTTTAGTCAGCTCTTATCATTAACATCATCCTTGCGGTCAATTCCGGCTTCTGTCAGGTTGCGTTTTCCTGCTCTTTCTTCTCCAGTTTGCTCTGTCTTCGGTAGACTAGTCAGATCGGTACGGTAGAATATTCGAATATGGTTATGTTATTCGAAGATTATGGTTTAACATTCGCACTGGTGTCTAAAATCTTTCGTCTACTAAGGTCTATAAAGAAAAAATTATATGTATAAAAATAACTATAACATAAATATTGGCAAGAAAGGTTATCGAGGCAATAGAAATACATTTTTTCTTTTTGGTTAAAATAATTTTCTCTTTCTTCTCAAAGTTTTTCATTAACTACTTCATTGCAACTGGGTACACATTGCATTAGTTTTTCTTCAATCTATGATCCATTAATGTTCTTTATGACTCCATTAATCCATTAATGTTATTTAAGAGCACCATTTGTCATTTCGCATTGCCTTGTCTTTGTGGTCTATGATTGATGTTGATGGTCCGAGCCATCCGAGCCACATGTTATGTGGGTTATTGTTTTGTACAACTCTCTATCAACCGTTATCTTATAGCTCTGCAACGGGTCCAGAATTACATATTGTATTGTAACGTCTCATTCAACCCGTAGCTTTATGTACCGCTCATCAAGGGTAACGATAGAATCACAACTAGGTGGACATTATCTCGGTTTTGTCATTAAAGTTTACGAATAGCAATGTCATCGTCAATCCGACGAACGTTTCAACGCATCTTCAATCTAATGCCATAACCTACAGAAATCTAGGGTTAATTTTGTTTTTAGTTTTAATAATTCTAATTATTTCTCTATATTATTTAGGTAGATTTCTGTGGCCATACCACTTTTCTATATGCAGATATGGTCCGTCATAGACTACATATAGACTACTATGCTTACCGTCGGTTGTGGTCAGATGGCAGTCAAGTACCTTGACTATCCAATATTAAAAACAAAGATATGTACTTACTTACATGCTTCCGCTACGAGTTTAGCTCGATTAAATTTCGGTTTTGTGATCCCTTAAGAACCAGGTACATTAAATATTATGGTATGGTACATATCAAGAATAATATTTTTTTTAACGATTTTGCGTAAAAGACCATAAAATAAAAATCCTCTCCAAACTTTTGTTTGTATTTCTAACCTTTTCGTGTGGAGATTAATATCTAATTTTGAGTATCGCGTGCCGTAAGTCCTTTGAACTTTATGTAGGTTGCCTGAAAATACGAATTCTAGGTAAACGTTCATGGAACTTCGTGGTAGGACAAATTATTTTAGGTAGCCGCGTAATAGAACTCTTTAAACTTACTGTGCGCAAAACTGAAGTGGTAATGGGTAGGCCTCGTAGCTCTCAGAACCGATGACCAATGGGGCGGAAGATTTTGGAGTGGCGACCACGGACCGGCCATCGTAGCGCGAGGCGGCCGCCACGAGATGGACTAAAGACATCGTGAAGGTAATTGGGAGTCGAAAGATACAAAAGCCACAAAGTCGTTCGGTGTGGAAGACGTGGGGGAGCCCTATGTTCAGCAGTCCTGCGGTTGAGATGATGATGATGAAATTGCTTTGCGAATATTCTGACGACTTTCTAAACTGCAGCAGTTTTTTCCATTTACTATCGTTTACATTGCACCAATGCTATCATCCCAATTAACAAGCTGTTTACGAAATACACACCTCTGCTATTTTCGCTCGGTTCATGTCATCCCTCTGGGATTACATGCATGACTCCAAGCGTGACTAAAACTGTAACTCATGCTTGTTAAATTGAAATGAGTAACAGTTTCTTGCAAGTTAGCTCGCCCTTTTGTTTGAACGTTGCAATCATCAAACCGCAAACCATTTGGTTATAACCAATTTCTCGACTTACCTAAAACCCGCGTATAACGCTGCTAAAAATACACGCAAACCCAAACACCTTACCGAAATTGCGCAGCGGGCCACGTCCAACCTAACTGAACCTACGAAAACATTGGCTTTAGCGTCTGCGGTCTATCCAAACATCGTCCCGTCAAAACTCTCGTAACCTTGCCAAAACAACCTCCTTTCAAGGACGGGACGCGACGTCCCATCCGGGCCTTTGTATACCGCGACCCCCGCCTCGCCGCCCCTTTCATCTCCTCTCCACGCATGCCCATAAAGAATTCCCACTGCGTAAAAGACAAAAAGCATACGCCTCAGAGATTTATGACCACGTAAGACGTTACTTCACTTGGTATGGGTACTTCGCTTTATCTCGCGTCCATTTATCCTGTGAATACGTGAGCGGTCACGCAAGCGGTGCTCGTCGCTCCCGAAGCAACTTGAACTGAAGCAATTTCTAAAGGACGTTATGGTTTGCAGGCATAAAATTGGCTTTCTAACTCCATATTTTCGTCATTATCTTTCTCTCTCTTGTGTATGTGGTCGGAAATCTTTATCTAGCTTGAACTCGTCTTAAAAGGATACCTTATAAGCAACGATGAACAGTTACGCACTAGCCGGCACCGGTACGCAGTGGGGACTTCTATAAGTGGCATTGCTAATCGTGTTTCCACCGAAATAGACCGGTATTCAAGAGAGGACCGTCACCGATGTCAATTAGTTCAGGAATTCCTGTTCAGACGATAATCTTGGTGGTGGATTATAAGGATATTGCCTGTATCAGTGTTTTTGGGTTTTGTTTATTTGTACTTACTTTTTCATCTTTAGAATAGTGTTTTTATTTATTTATTTAAAACTTCATGTACTGTAATGTACAGATGCGTACTTAAAGCTACGTAAGCTTTTTCTACCAGTCAACCAGAGAGCAATCAACAAAAATTACAAGGCGGTGCAACAAAAAGGAAGAGAAAAGAACATAAAATATACTAAACGTAACATTAAATTTAAATTATTATTTTATGATTTTTGTGAATATTTTTGATTGCATGTTTATTGTTTATTGCTACATGTTATTAGATAATATTTTTTTGTACTCTATTGCAACTTCTTATATTGATCTACGTAGATATATTTACACTTTTAGCACAACGTTTACCAAGTACTCTGTCGGTATTTCTATAATTCTTAATGAACTCAATATTGACGAATTACTTAACATTTTCCTATCAGTTCACGAAGGGATTAAGTACCAGTTTAACGAGGCTAACAAAATATTACGAGATAAAATTACGAAATCGACTTGCCCTGCAAGTAAATTCACATAAAGTACTTTAATGAGTTAATAAAGGTCATAACGCTTTTACATAAGCCGATTAAATGTTGTAATCGTGATGAGAAATATATGTGAGCAATAAATTGATTGGAGACGGAAGCCATAGGTACTAGGGTACTGCAATAAAATAAGGATTTAGAAAGCATACCAAAAGCCTGATTTACCTAACACTTACGATGCAACTCATGCAACACTGTTGAGCTTCTACAATGTTACAGAACTTCATCGAAACATTGTGTAGTCCAGCACAATAAATTAAGTCAATGGACCGCAAGCCAGAGATTATATCGAAGGGTTCACTTAAGAACAGGGCGAAGAAAGCTCTCCTCCAAACCGGAGTCTCCAGACCGGTTTCGTCGGCGAATCCTGGTATTACCCATACAAATGCCTATACACGTATAAGTACTTACTGTGTATGCATTGTATAAGTCCCACAGCCAGCGGACCCGGTCATTCCCTGTAGAAACTGGGTAGTAGTTTCTGGGTGTGTTTCTTCGCGCATCATATTTTCATGGCCTGTGATTGATGAAAATAATGAATTTTAGTAATATTTTGAAACAGATAATTATGAATGTAGTTTGATATTCATCAATTCAATTCAATTCATTTATTTATTCGTGGTACACAGGTTATGCAGTTGTTAAAATTTTAGTAGATGGGTCCTCTGTGACCTGCCATCGGCATACAAATTTGGAGTTGGTAATTACAATTTAGAATTTAAATAATTTCGTATACATTTAACAATATAAAATTAGTCTTAAATAATCATTATAAAATATCACTGTTCAATGTCATTATTAATTATCTATAGGAAACTAAGCATACGGTAGGTAATAAGTTATAGTAGGATATAAGAGTGTCGGAAACTTGCCAAAAGTCGCCGAGCACGTTTAGGTTCAACCTATATAATGCATACGGCTAAGGAATGTAACACGTTGCCTGCGAGTGTGTTCCCTGATCAGACAGGCATGCTCCATCCTCGGCCGCATCGTCACTTATCACCAGGTGAGATATGTAGTGGGCAAATGCTAGTAAATAAAAAAATAGATTTCGAAAAATCCTTTAATATAAATTAAGTACTAATAGGTACATAATTAATTTAGCGCACCCAGACAACCCCCTTCTATTGAGTGGGCGAGTGTCTACTTTTGTCCTCAGAAAAATAGAAATTAGTATTTACAGTTTCAGGCAGCTTCGGACATACGAGTATTTAAGAGGAAAAATTCGTATGTTTAGAGGAAAAATCAAGATCCGAACTGCTCGCTCGTAAAAACCGCAGGTAAGACTAATAAAGTATAAAGTAAATGTTTAATTAATGACTATAAAATATTGCAGCAACAAATCAATTGTTTCTAAACATGTTTTAGGCTTATAATATTATTTAACTCGCTCGTCAGCTATGGGAAATAGAAGAATTGTATTTCGTAATAGACCACTGTGATGTTATTGTTACGTTCGTTGCGATTATAAATGTTTATCAATATGATATTGTTCGCAGCTGAGCGCAGAGCGGCGACTGAGTAGTCAGAGCGCAATCAATGTTAATAATGAATACGAAATGAATATCGTTGATGCGTTATCGTGGTTTCTAGACACAGAATTTTATACAACTAAGGTGGCAAACAAGCTAACGGCCCGCCTGATGATAAGCAGTCACCGCAGCCTTTGTAAGACGTTTGCAATACCAGAGGCATCACTCTCATATTGCCGACCCCGTAAAACCATTTTACCCCTTTCTTGAAGAACTCCCTGTTGTACTCTCCAGGGAAATAAACCTGTCCAGATCTCTATAAGGTGTCTAGGATTCTTATTTCCTGTTCATCTTTTCTACTTGAATGTATTAATATACAACGTGTAAATAACAACCGAACAGTCACTTTCATATTTGTAATATTAAAATAAATGGCACCGTACCACGTTGCACTGTACTTAAGTTTGAATGGTCGTTCATTTTATGAAATGTTATATTTTACGATCGGCTTAGTAGATGCAAGTTTTATCGATAAGTGCGGCTAGCGACGGTGATCAGAGGTAGTAGGTACCTAAATATCTGCTTAAGTAGACCATTTCGACATAGAGCGCTCAGCATTTTACTTACCTACTTATTTATGATTATAATCAGGTAGTACTACCAAGTACATACCAAATACATTTACTTCCTATTAATATTCAACAGGCGAAAATTTGTAAGGCTGTTTGGATATCCCTTACTCCTTCAAGCATCAACTACTGCACGGACTGACTTATTTCAAATATAGCTTATAACCCATTATAACACATAGGCAATAATTTAACCCCAAATTCAATATGGTTCCCGGAACACGTCTGGAACATTATAACTGAATTTTACGTGGACGAAGTAACGTGCAAAAAGTAGTCCATCCATAATGATTGAGTGTGCACTAACCGATGTGCAATATTTACCTCTGACATCTGTACCTGGACCTACCTATACGAGTATGATATGAAACCTTGAACATACCTTTAAAATGTGTGATAATAACCGCGATGGTTTAAAACATTATCATGTTTCTTCACCTTGAAAAACCCACACCCCCACAGTAATAACACCTAAGCTGCTGCAGTCTCAGTGCAGGCTGTCGTCACGTGAGATTTGCACCCCCACAAGTGCACGTGCTGCTCACGCATTGATTGACGCACGTGCCTGTTTCTGGACGTTATTATTATTACCATAGTCTCTGCTGAGGTTTCCTTGCGTCAGCTTCTTTTGATAGTGACTTGACTTGGTTATGGAATGGATGGTTATTGCGTCTGAGTATGTAGGTACCTATACTAATAAGATGAGATCCATAGTTGTCCAAGTGCTGGATATTATCATATTATCATCATTATTCATAAATAAAATATTAAACTTTGGGACAAAGAGCAGAAAGCAACACCTATTTAACAAGTTTCGACCACGGATTGAATTTTCAAGAGTACCTAGCTGTAGTGTCCAAATATCGGAGGGAAGGAGAGACCTAACTCAGTCAGAATTTCTGGTATCTTTACGTCGGTAAAACAATATATTAATAATTTACCTGCTTTAGAAATAAAATGCTGTTGCGGGGCCCTAATCTGTTGACCAGCGCCCTATCAGTCCAATGCGGAAGACGTTGCTCAACTTTACAATTAAATTTGAAAATTAAGGTACACTTCATACGTAAGGTACTTTTCGATATTTATTGGTACACCAGCGTTGGCATCGACACATAGCATCGTTCTACCATCTCAATTACTTCCTAACCGATCCTAAGCCGCAATATACAGCGATCAATCACACACAGCCGATCAAATTCAAGTAAGTGTCCAAACGAATTGTCTTCAATGAGCGTAGAGCCTTTCATGTTGATAGTGTCTCGGCGAGATCAAAGTGTGGGATAATTTGGTGCGATAGTTCGTCAGCTCCACTGGCGACGGTTTCCATCTCACTGCCTTCCTGATGGATATGCAGACGGTGCTGGTTACATTGGGTACCCACCCACGTTATAGAGGTGTTCAGGGTGTTCTATCCAAAAACTGGCAAAGTTATAAGTTAATTAGGATGCACTAAACGATATTTTATGGAAATTACATTTGTGTTTATTATTTGGACACTGTGGTATCTAGTAGAGTAGATTTTAGCATAAATCCTTTCGACTTAGGCGCTGTCCTCATTGGCTTAAGTCCAGCAGTGGACTGTAATATTGCGGTCTATTGATATGTAGAAGTCCTTATACTATTTTTGATGATTCGTCAATGAATAATACATACATATCTAAGTAAACTCTGCTCAGATCAAGTTTGTTCTAATTTGAGGAAATCTGTTTAGCTTCCTAGTAAATCTACTTCTTATTAATGTTCTTACATTATAATACTCAGTACCTAAATATATATTTATATGCCAAATTGACAGCCAGATTGTTTGGTTCAATATATTTTTACTTAGGCGTATAAACATTCTTCATCTTAGCGAGTCAATGGCAAAAGACAGTATATTTTAGACATGGCCGACTATATAAACATTAATCTTAATATATTGAATTTAGGTTCTTTTAATTTTCACTTTATAGAGTAATTAATAAAATATTTTTACAAGCCTGTTGCTCTATGTACCAATAGATAATAATATAACCTACATAGTTAATAATATAACCACAAGTGTTTAAGTTGCGTTGTGGATCCTCTAATTAACCACTCACTGCCAGTACTTTTGCGTAACTTCGGAACAGTATCCTTTAAACATACGTAGTTTCACTTTTAGTTGTATCACTCCACGCTATTGTCGTTGCAAACCATTGTTTTACGTAGAAAACAACCGATGGGAGAGAGAAATAAACATTAACAAGAATTTTAACGAGGGAAAGTTGACATTTTAATGTTGTATTTATTTTATTTTGATGTTTTTATCGCTGTAGGTTTACGTAACGAACGGATTTTGTTGTTGATTGAATGTTAGATATGAACTTACGAGAAGGCGCGCAATATTCGGAATACAGTCGTCCACACTTATGGACTTTGTTGTGCCTCTTGCGAACATTGGCACCCAACGACCTTTATAACGTCGTCCGCCCATCTCGTGGAAGCCGTCCTAATTTTGGTACCTAATATCCCTACAATCCAGAGATACTATTTTTTATTATTCAAAAACAAACACGAAAACATAACTCATCATCATATATTTGAGAGTATGACTCTTGTCGGTGGAGCAATCGCCACTACTGTCTCCTGTCTGCCAACCTCTACATCTCCATATAACCGGCGCTCACTTTTTCTTTCCGTGGCGATAATAGAACGCAAAGTTGAGGGAAAGAGAAGAAGAGGAAGGCCAAGATTTGAATATTGGAAGGACGTGAAGGAGCACATAACTAACTAAAATTAAATTATCCTAAAACCCTAATCTAAAAATCTATACGTACAAATATCACCTAAATCGCTGCCACTGGAGGGGGGGGGGGGGTGCCCCTGCATTCCCCCGCTGGATGGCAATCGTTATTCGTTGGCCGAGTAATGAGCCAGCCCTGCGCTCACCGGCGAATTAAACCAACTCTTAATTTGGCGAATAGCTTACACTTTTTCTTTATACCACTAAGGTGGCAAACAAGCTTACGGCCTGCGTGAAGGTAAGCAGTCACCGCAGCTTATGTACGTTTGCAATACCAGGGCATAACCCACGCGTTGTTGACCCCGTAAAAACCTTTTCACGCCTTTCTTGAAGAACTCCATGTTGTACTCTCCAGGGAAAACCTCTCTGGGTAGTCCATTCCACAACCTTAGTGTGCGCTACTCCTAATACCTACACACTATCATATACTTACCGTATGTTTGTCAGTTCTTCGATAAATACGGTGCTTTAGCTTATTCAAACCTAGGTATAAATCCGCGTCATGAAAGAAGAGACTTGTCAAATGGCAGTAGAGGGGATTTCGCGCAGATAATCACCTACTAAGCAAGTCGAACCACGTGACCCCCCAAGTATCTTCTTATTTGACACTAGTTGTACAGAGTTGTACTTATATTGATTGTGCCTATACAGGACGAACGTCTAGCTTTCTCGGTATAATCTGTTATGACTGCAATAACTATAACCAATATAACCTACGCATTGAATGACACCGCTTGTTAGTTTCTCAGAGAAAGCTATGTGGCTGTTACTTTGTAATTGCTTAAGTGATACTTAGGTGTAGTATAATAATTTTCACACTGCAAGCTTGGTAAATTGTAAATCGCTATTAAAGTAAGATCTATTAGATACCTATGTATATAATATAATACACATTGTATCGCATTGTATTAAAAGTGATATCT
Organism: Blastobasis lacticolella; assembly: GCA_905147135.1. Classification (NCBI taxonomy): domain Eukaryota; kingdom Metazoa; phylum Arthropoda; class Insecta; order Lepidoptera; family Blastobasidae; genus Blastobasis; species Blastobasis lacticolella. Next base: position 17,885,810 of record LR990044.1, on the reverse strand, counting down.
TAATAAATAAAAAAGTAAAAGTACATACCTAGGATAGGTAAGTAGTTTCAATGTTTTTATCAGAACTGTATTTTTCATAGTCTCATTTTCGCTGTCCTATCCTGGTGGGCTGTGGCCTCTTGTTTCCTATTAGGTTAAATTGAAATAAATTAGAATAAACACAGGTTCAACGCACCCATATCACCTTAGCGATAATATGAGCACTCATTTCTCGATACATTTCCTTTGTTTGCATGCCTGATAAGAGTTTCCTACGCAAGCCTAAAATTTACGTCACTGGGTGGAATGGTGTATTTGTCTATAGCATTTTAAACTATGCAAATTATATTCTTTTAAACTAGAAACGGTATTTGCGAAAGAATTTCAATAGGTTAGATACTCCACGTTCAGGTATCTTGATAATGTTACGCTAGTAAAATGTTATAGATCTTGTCGTAAATTGTCAAATTTGAATTTAGAGTTTAAATGAATAACCGTTATCAACTGACAGTGTTATTTATGATCGTCAATGTGTTAATTTCAGATGGACGAAAGCTTGTCAATTACTCAATTAAAATGAAAGTTTTGCCTAAGTATATTAGTATATTTAATTTATTTTCGATATCAATCACAGTATAAAATCTGTGGTAAAACTATATTTGTATGTTTTCACGACTTTAGGTGACAGATTATTTTTGTTTAAACTGCGATCTGCAACTCGTCAGCCAAGCGTGGAGAGAGATGCATTGCAAATGGTGGAGGCTTAAATCCAGCAGTGGATTGCTCTGGGCTGTTGATATAAAGTGCTTATATGATACATACATCTGCATTATTTTTAAGATACATATACAATAGTAGATTGTCGGTGGTGAGTCGGTGTCCTAATGGTTAAAAGGGGTCCGACCCATACCCCGAGGTATGAACTCCAATGCCGCCATATACCAATAACTGTTTTCTGAGTTATGTAATTAAGTAGTTGAACACTAACCGATGCTCTTACGGTGAGGGACATTCAAGCGACTGAATGTGTAACTATAAAATAAAATCTTGACCGGATTTCCAGTTCCCCTGTTAACAGGGTCACGGAGGTCAGATGGCAGTCGCTCCACTGTAATTACAAGCCAAATCCTGAATCATTTGTCAATGCCAGGCCCAAGTTACGAGAACACAACCGGGACATTAACGCCAAGATGTACTCATACACAACAGTTAGGATACACTTCACAGCCGAATCTAATCGGAACTTCAACACGTCGATAAACAGTTGTATTTGAGGATTGCATTCCGATATGTTCTTCTGCATAACATAAATTAGGCGTGTCAAGGGCGAGACGCCCACATTCCTACGCTATGCGCGTTATGTGCGCTAGCGCACATTGTATAAGCGTTTGACAGCAAAACTATAGAAACCGCATGTCGTCGTACCAGCAGGGACATTTTTTTTACGTTATTCGGTGATAAACGAGCAGACTAACAGAGTATTTGTCGCCCATATCATATACAGTTGCAGGTAACAAAAACGCATAACCGCAGGTGCGTTGTCACTGTGAGGACTAAAATGAAATGCCTGATGCCTGTACTTTCGCTGGCTACCTCATCCTTCAAACCGGAACACAACAATGCAAGCATTGTTGCTCGGCGGCAGAAATACGAGTAGATAAGACGGTGGTACTTCCCCAGGCGGACTCCTCAGGCTTTGTATGGTCCTACTACCTGATTCTCAGCCCTCCATCAGGCTACAATCTTCCTTAACTCTCAAGTCGATGTTAATAGTAGGTTCTCTAAGAGTATTCAAACTGCCAGCCTAGTGCGGAGGCTCAAAGCCCAGCGAGAGAATATAATGAAATGAGTATTATATCGAAGTAAGTACCTTTCAGAAGTCAGTGAACGTGTCAGGAGTTGGAGATCGTAGTATTATAAATATAACAATGAAAACACTGCTGCCCATTTTCCAGCCTACGGAGACTCTAGATCTTTTGCTTCGAAAACATTAGTCGCCTTATACGTCACTCACGAGTGTAAGGGGTCGGTGCTATTCTACTCTTCCGGACACCACAATTAGTATTGTGTTTATTGAAATGATAATCCGGCTAAACAGCATGCGTAATCTGTCGATCGGTTTGACGTAACATGTACCTAGTCGTCCCGTCAATCATTCCGATTTCCAATCGCGTTTGTATACAAACAAGACGAGACCATTGTATGATGTCTAGCTGAGTCGGCTATTGGATCAGAGAAAGCGGGCGTTCAGAAACAATTTAGTGGTCCTTCGGGCCGGATCAAATTTATAACTTTCCAAGCGATTTCCAATTTTGTACGTAATATCTATAATTCATTTTGGTTTGTATTTAATCTGCAAACTGAGTTAAATATTTTACAAATGACTATTTTAGTGAGAAATCTCTTTGAAAGTTCATATCAGGTGCTATTCCTGAAGCCTGTCTGCTCGTTGGCTGCTAGGTATGTATTAAAAAAACTTTTATTTTTAAATTAATAGTCAGTCAATTCAGTTCGTCCAGTATATATATAAAATATACTGAAAAGTGTGTTCTTGGCCCATAACAATTCACTAACCTAGTAAGTACCTACGTCATGCCAAAGTGTTCTAGTTCACAAACATAAAATATAGGTAAATCGGTGCCGTCAAAAGCACTGGCCTATTTTGTAAATACGTCGGATAATAATGACTAATTCTTTGAATGACTGCTTGGGTAACCTTATTATCTCTATTATCTTATTAGTGCTCTCGTAAAATTATTGAAAGATATTCTAATGATTTGACTCATGAGTCCACGTTCAGGAATTAATCAGTAAGTGAGCTTATACCTCTTACAAAATATAAAACTTGTTGTGTATTTGTAAAGTGCGAGCCAAGTAATTATAAGGATTTGGTACTTTAGGACATAGGTCTAACAGTCCAAGCTTAAATTATTTCGCATTCAAGAATCTAGAAGTAAAAGAAGTATTTCAAAATATATAATAATTATATGTATTTTCAAATAATCATTTTAAAGCTACATTTTGAATCCATTGAAGAAAAAAGTCTTAAACCCAGTGGAAATCGCGGGGGAAGAAAAAAATACTTAACAAAATAGCCCAGAATAGGTACCTATTAGTAAATAGTGTGCTAAATAGGTTTCCGTAAATAGGTAGGTCTTAATACTTCGTTACGAAGTGATACTTTGTAGGTACCTATTCTTACGCAGCTTAACCCTGACCTTAGACGCAGTTTAGCAGTCATATTGATTCGTTTCGGTGCCAGGTACTACCTACCCACTTAACCTAGAATTGGCACTATAACTGTCTAGGTTTAACTTTACAAGGGTTTGGTTTTTGGTTTTTATGGTCCAGAGGGAACACTACACTCCTCCAAACGAGTGTTCAGGAGTTTCGGTTCGGTTTGGTTTTGGCCCGTGAACCGAAACGACCAATGGATTTTCTCCGGCATTTGATTTCACACATTATGTGCTGTGATGATGAAACGTGAAATCAGACCTAATTTTATAACTAGGTACTACAAACAAATTGAGATTACCTACTAATTATTGTTGATAATGTCTAAATTATCCCGCAAAGTGCCCTACATTCGAACCCGCAATTCTCAACCGCAAGGCCGTAACAGAACTTCAAAAAGTCGAGTGACAAATAGGCGTCGTTAACACTCTGGCAGAATGAAATGAATAATGCAGAAGCTCAGTTCAGCTCCCTGGGACGTATCGGCGACCCATTTTGCGTTTACAGTGTCAGTGTCCACTACAATCAGTGCAATTGCGTAAGCAACTACGCTGGTAAAATATTGGCCTATATTGCAATACGCGTGGGACGTACCTATCTGACTGTCATATATATCGATCACGAGGAATCTACTACTTAATACTAGTGACCATCCCCTTCGGCAATACAACCTATGTGAAGCCTTCTCGTGGTTCAATCAATTGATGATGAAAAGTATACAATAAGTAGGTACAGTGGGTTGACATGGGCGGTCAATAAGAATGATGATCAAAATGGAAAAAGGTGCAGGAGCATACCTACCCCTATATAGCGACTTTGTTTAAGATTATGAAAGTAAAAATAGCTTCTTTGTTTCACGTAGAAATAAAGCACCATATAGACTAAATATAGATCTTATGTTTTTATACTGACTTTAGGTACTATACAGTTTTTCATTAAACTAAGATGTCGTACTCTCCTTTGAAACGCACTATGCAATAGGGAGCAGAGACTATTTCAGTCTGTATTGTCATTGATATTTAATCTATCAGTGCAGATTTTTTCATCTATTCTATGTAATTACACGCTACCCATTACTAAATATTGCTAACACCGCCTAACACGTAACTATTTTCGTTCGACGAAATGACACAGCCGTTTGTATACCAGAAGCTGAATGTTTATTTTGTAGCTACTCACAATGTTATTGTACTCATCCGTATTTACAAAGCGGCTTCGATCATTCAAATAGTCATCTGGCCTACAGTTAAATCAAATAAAATCACGGCTTCAACGTCTAAAGTAAATCTCAGTGGAGGCTTCGCAACGACCTTGCGTAGGCGTCGATATGTGTATGGACAAAATGTGGTATACTTACGTAATCGAACGCGTGTTTATACGCTTAGCTTAGATTAGATAAGTGTAAACACAGAGCAGCTGTTGCAGATGCAAGATAGATATACTGTATTGAGGAATGTATTTTTCGCCGAATAGGAACGTGTTGGGGAATGAGGATCAGCCACGATTTTTGTTTATTTTCTTTTCCATTAGCTGTATGTGTGAAGAACTTTTCACAAAATCTCTTAAACCATAGAAAATATATGCGTGATTTTGCGTGACACTGTGATTTTGGCATATCTGATGACGTCATTCCGGGTAAACCTTAAGAAACACTTAAATAGCACATATTTCATTGCGCTCGACATTCCTTTAAACCCATATAACTAAGGAATTTCTAAATGGACTTCAAAAATTCTTTCACCAGGTTCCATTGCTATGAAAATGCGTTCAGATTATATCAACAAATCTAAAAAATTCTACCATATGATTGATTCTCATTACTTATAGCTTACTAGTGTAAAGAAAACAAACACCCGTTAAAACGTTACTATGAAGTCTCATCTCATGGTCACAGGCTTCTGACAATACTTAAGTCGCCACAAAGTGGCGATCGACACTATGCGATGGCAATCGAATTTGACCAATCATAGAACCGTATCTATTGAACGGATTGCGTTCACTTAGCAGTTACTAGATAGTGTTTGTGAATAGGGGTGTTTGACAATTACTTTGTACTTTTAACCAATATCTAAGCTACCACGCACACGCATAATTAGATAAACTCAAACATACTTATAGCTGTGAGTTTATCTGCAATCAACAATTGACACATTTAAAAGGTTTCGGTACTCCGTAACGCCTTTGATCAAAGCGTGACGCACTCAAACCTTTATAGCTATTATTAGCTACATTTTATTGTCTGTTACACCATATACTCATATGGGTATGCCACAAACTTTTACTTTAAAGGAAAAATCGTGAGAAAATATACGCATAAAGACATTTCTTGATTAACGAGGTTTTCCTAGATATATCTCCTAACCGTAGGGCGGAAATAGACTGATGATGATGATGATAATGATAACGTCGTTTACCTCCCGACTGACAATACCATCGCGTTATGCAAAATCACACAGAGATTACTGACTTTCATTACATGAACCAAGTTTCCTACCATCAACTCCAAACTTCCTAAAAGATATCATCAACAATTCACATAAACGTGGGAAAAATCCTGAGAGAATTTAAGCGTCGCAGGTACGCAATGCTTGCCGTTAAAATTGTGTTTGTTCTTGTCTTACAGTTTTGGTAATGGCCGTACGGTACTTAGTTAGTTTCCACGCACAGAAGTGACACAGTGTCTCAATTGGAGTGTCTCACTTTTGGGTATATTTACTCTTTATACAAGTGTCTCTGTTTTATTTGACTTTTTCATTACAGGCCACAATCTAAAAGTTAAAATCTCTCTAACATTACTAATTGTGTACGTACTAGAGAAGGTACGAGTTATACTACTGGGTGGCGCTAAAGTAAATGCATTATTTGGTTCAGCTACAATATCTTATCTAAATTAAAAAACTATGATTCGTTTTTTCTATAAATAAACTTGGGCTATGATATTTTATCCCAAAAAAATGTGTAATGAAAAATGATGAAATGGTGACCTCCAGAGTTGATGCACATTTGAGCCCTATTTATGTCATTTTTCCATAACTTTTTGTCACACTTCCGGCGATATGTTTCTTATTTCTTCCTGAATGTTTACTTTTAAGGCTGCCAGAGTCTGTGGCTTGCTTACATACACCAGAGATTTCAAATAACCCCTAAGGAATTTGTATGGACAGGTCAGATCGGGGGATCTTGCAGGCCAAGGCAAATTATCAAAACGGTAGATAACACGGCCTGGAAAAGTGTCCCTCACTAAGTCCATAGTGTTGTATTCTACATTATTGGGGCGTGAAACAGTCCGTATTTATTTTTGGTGTATTTTACATTTGTTTACTACACAATTTTCAATATCAGGACGACCGGAGATGCCATTTAAAAAAATTATAAGTAATTTCTATAATGCCAGTACTTTTGCGCCACCCAGTATATTGAATATTACTTACCAACTGGATATCCTGGATGAACTTAACTTCCCTACGCCTTTTATTACGGAATATGTACTTATTTTTTGTAAATGTGTTAACAAAGTCTTTTCTTTATTTCAGGTAAGTTACCGGTGCCAACAATGAGTATTCATTGATGCAGCATTTAGATACAATAACACGTGGTCGTAAGTCTTGACGGCCGACTATCAAATCTAACCATAAAACGACTATCTAAAAAAATTCATACAAACAAACTTTACACTCCTTAGTATGATGTGGTCTATTCATAACCATTTCTACCGTATCATCGTTTTAAATGGGAACCAGAAGCGAAAGAACAACTTCATAATGACGAATAGTATTAAACTCGAAGAATTTTGTATCATTAATCTTTTGAAGAAAAGATCCTTATTAAGCGAAGTTCGATATCTCAGCGGTCGTTCGGTCTTTAAAATAAAGGTAAAATTTCTATGGAGAGTAAACTGAGAAGCTATAAAACTGCTATTCCATAAAGTCTTAATTTAATCTTCAAAATGTTTGTGTTAGTCTTATTAGAAAACCTTTACAGAGTTATAGGAAATAGGTGGTATGGGTGACGTTAAAATAGCCCATTATATTACGCTACCATCCCATCGAAAAGTAACCCAAAGTCGTTTAAAACCGTCGGACGTTTAAAAAACTTCGCCCCCAAATTCAACACCTCCCCATTAGAAGGATACACCTTTTATTTTTAAATCTTTTTTTATGAAGGAAGTGGGCTATAAGGTTAGTCTACTACCTGCCAGTATCCCATCGCACCTGCTTTCTAAAAGAAAAAAAAAAAGAAAACAAACACGTTCTATTTCGAGGGCCGCTATGCCACAGACTATGCGCTCTGGGGCACGTGGAGTGCGCTTTACTGCCAGGCTCGTGTTATCTTTATGGAGTTTTTAAGAAAAAAAAATAACTGCTCATTTTGCCGCTTGTCTACTTGGCTTTTTACGTCAGCTTTTAAATTTTTTCCTTTGTACATGCAGTTTATTGACTCTCTCGACTTGACTTTAGTGGAGTTTACTATCCTCGTTTGCCGTAAAATATCAGCAGAGACTGACAAATGAACCGCGTTATGTATAAGTAAAACCAGACATTTATCCTTCTTTTGCGTCTAGGTATGTTCGATTCGATTATTGTAAACTAAAGTTAAATTTTAAGTTCATATATGCGCCACTTTAGTGAAGTTATTTTTGAAGATTTTAATGTAAGTAGCTAGTTAATTTTAATTAGCTAGAACAAATCTAGGATAAATCCAGGTTTTCAACCTCGGGGTGCTATCACAGGCTTAGCAATATCTATAAAAAGCGACGTTTTATTGGGTCACTTACTAATCTCTAAAACGGTGCGTCGTAAAAAAGTGTTATTTTACCGAATGAAAGCTTGTAAAATTCTCCACAACTTTTTCAAATTCCCAACCGTTTACGAGCAACACACTCTCGATAGTGACCGCCGATAAAACACCCATTTCTTAGGAAATTGTATGAAAAATGTAGCACAAAATGTATATGTCCTTTTATGACATATTCCCACTTTACTTGAGCTTAAAAACCGTATTTCTTGCCAAATTTCATAATTGTAGATTAGAGATAGGTGGTAGGCGGGTAGAAGATAACTGTGATGTAAATAAAGGAATGGAAAAAGCTGCAGCCCATTTTCCAGCCTATAGAGACTTCAGAACTTCTGCCTCGAAAACGTTAGTGCTCTTGTACGACACCCACGTGTGTAAGGGGTTGGTGCTATTCTACTCTGCCGGACACCACACAGCCTATATTAATATGGTATAAAAATATAAATATAGCCAATAGTAGGTACCTATACTTAACTCTACCTCTATATATCTTAGGAACATAATTCAGCAATAAACGCCAAAATCGCCAAACATCGCCAAACCCCACCGTGTCGTCGCCCCATCGCGGTTTTTTTTTATTAATATCGTCTAATTTTAAACATCAGTTAATCCCAAAGATGCTCCCTATCACAGGGAGTGCTATTCGCGTCGTCCCCATTCACTGGCCCCGGTTAGTGACATCGCGACGAGCGCGAAATTAAAAAAGTAAAAACACGAGTAGAACGAACGCGGCTGATATAAAATTCTAAATTTGAATCCTCCCCGCTTGCATAATGGGTTCGTTATATCAGGCGACACGAATTCTTTCTCGGATCTCGGATGCAGAGCACAAACCGCGATAGGTTTATTTTAACCTATTGTGTTGATAAGTAGTCACAGTAAGTAGTATTTCCGAGTGTGCCCTATAATACAAAGCCGGCATAATTATAAGCCAATGTTTTATTCCGAGGATGTTGTTGCATGTCGTATGTAATGGTATTAACGTTCAACAAGACCAAATCACCTAAGATAATCATACTGAGCAAAAACGATTGGAGAATATCAATTATAAATCTGTAGAAAAAGCGCAATAAAGTTAACTTAGACTAATTCGTAGTGACCAAGTCTTGCAAAATTTTTATATGTGTCTGATGGCAGATTTGCATTTCGACTGGACGATTTTGTTTAAATTAGTTAGGGAGATTGCTTAATCCCGCAGAAAAAGAAGAGTAAGCCTACATTTTATCTGCCAGTACGGGGATGATATCGCCAAAGCTTTGCCCTACATAAATACTTTTTTTTATGCCATTCAGTGAGAAACGAGCCGACAGCCCCCTGATGGTAAATGGTAACTGTCGCCCAAAACATCTACAATTCATACATTTGCAGGCAACAAAAATGCAGAACCGCAACTGCGTTGACCGTTGTCACATTGAGGACTAATATGAAATGTCTCATGCCTGTAATTTCACAACTATATTGTATGTGGTAGATAGCCATTACTGTTGTATGGGCATTATACAACAGTAATGGCTGTCTACCACACTGTCTTTTCGCCAGATCAATGGCACAATGCCGGTAAACAGCTTGCTCCATAAACGTGCGAGAAAACACTCCGTTACAACCATCAAGATCAGACGTGTACTGTTAGCTTTCAAGAGTGGATAAAGCTCGTGTAGTTAAATAGATAATTATCTTTTATCTCCAGCGTAGAATGTAATGAATATAATCGAGGCATCTCCGATGCGTACGCCGTTATCCATTACAATGCACTTTGTTCGAATAACAAGTTCCTATTGTGGATGATTGAGCAAGCATTAAATGATTAGCGACTATGCAGATACCTGTACTGTAGTTGGTATGCTGATATTTCTGAAAAACTCAGAGTTATTTGAAACATAAAACACAATATTAGGGTTTCGGGTAAATATTTGATGCTAAACCTCAAATTTTGAGGGAGCGTCGGTAGCCTAATGGCAAGTGGATTGGCCTCGTGAGCGAGAACTCGTGAGTTTGATTCCCAATCCCCAGTGTTGCAATGTTCGATGACTTTTTCTGGGTTATGTCCATGCATCAGTTTATTATACAACAGACAGAACAGCTGAGTCACTGTCAAAGACGATCTTTACAAAATTAACAAGCTTGTCTCTGTACAACTAAAATCTACAGGTATCGCCCCATTAGATGTTCATTCATTTAATTTCTTTGCTCTATTAAATACTTTGTAGAGTCTGGGTTAGTGGGTCAATCTGAGACGGAGAACAACTATGTAACGCCTTTTTCACGAGAAATCGAGCATATTAAACTAAGAACTCGTGATATGGGTTAATATGTAACTTAATCACTAGTTATTTACGTTAGTACCTTGCCCGTTAGTACCTGATGTGGTATTAATAAAACAAGTTGGAACGTGGTTCTTGGTACTGCATTAGAAATGAAAACATAGTTCAATTCTTATGTCCGCAGTTGCCCAGTTTTAGTCATCGTCACAGCCCCTAACAGTCCACTGCAGGATTTAGGGTCTCACCCACGACAGGGGATGATATTGCTATAATCTCAACGCTTGGCAGGCGGGTTGGAGATATCAATGTTATAAATATAACAATGGAAGACGTTGCTGCACATTTTCCAGCCTACGGTGGGTCTAGATTTTTGCCTCAACCACAGTAGTCGCGTACGACACCCTCGAGTGTGGGGTTAGTACTATTCTATTCTGCCGCACACCACACAGCCAGTTTTAGTAGTCTTGAAAAATACGATCTCCATGACGCTACAAAGAAAACTCACAAAGTTCTATACCGCACGTTGCCCTCGTTAACCCGCTTTGTCCTTTTACCCGCAGTCTCGTACCACTCGGGGCCAGTCCCCGTAGTTTCGTATAGTACTCGTAAAACTCGACCCGCGCGTCCTTACGGGCGTTCTACTTAGCGAACAATGTGAACTATAGGGCCAACTACGCAGTAGTGTAATAGGAAAGTAAGTGCGCGTAATATAAAACCGCACTCAGAGGACACAATTTCTACCATAGAAAGAACTCTGATTTTTGCTGGGAAAAAGTTCGACCTATAAGTGTTTATTTGACTTGTTCGCCGTTTGGTGAGTGGTGGTGAGTTTGTTGGCACGCATGTCATTCTTAATGATGTCTAGCTATCGCTTCTTTTGCCTGCCTCTCCTTCCAGTGTCGGGCTGGGGTCCACTCCACAAATCCACCGCAGCATCTTCATTTCCATACCGCCCTAGTCCAAGTCTCACTGCCATATAAGAGTCCAGGTCAAATAATGATCTTGTAAACCTATCCCTTCACCTTCATCGACCTAGACCTAACTGATCTAGCATTATTATTCTTACAAATGTGTGGTTATAAGTTGACTCTGTGGCTATTTCATACTGTAACAACCGCAAAGCAGAGCCCCGCGTAACTCTCAAAACAAAATAGGGACCCAATTTGGTTACTAGGACCCCAACTAGCTGTAGTACACGTGTAGTATCTGTAGTATACAGCTATGCAGTGGGGTGGCGCCTCGTAGACGGGGTTACCGGGGTAAACCGGGTAATACAGTTACCGACCACAGAAGCGGATCGATACTGCATTGCCTCCGATGTACGGCCACCGCAAGTCCGCAACGTATGTTACCTGGAACGTAAATCGGTCGGTGGTATTTTATCGCATACCTGCAGGATGTCGTTTGTCGGGTCAGGTGACGTTTCGGCTTTTAGCGTAGGGTGTTATTGTCGCACTCGTTTTGTATAACAACCCGAAACAGGCCGATGTGCAGCTTTACATGTCTATCTGTCTATACACCTAGTATAAAATAAAGGCGCCTTCTGCGCCTGTCTGTATGTCGGTTTTATGGAGTCATAAGATAGTTTTCACCCACTGCGAATCGTTTTGCCCAGTCACTTTATTTAAATTGCGTCATAAAACATCCTAACGCTGTATTTAACTTTTATGTCTGTACATAGGTACTTACTGCATCTCAACTATTTATATTGACACTAAAATGAGGCTAAATCCCGCTATATTACCTACCTTGTAAGGTAAAGCTAAAACCACCAATGCGCAAATCTAAACCCACATCTGTAGAATGTTTACAGCCAATAAAACAAGACTGGAAACCAAACAAACTTTTAGTAAGATTGACGCTTTCCATTCGATAATTGATCCATTAAAGCGGATTAGAGTACGCCCCGGGCCCTTAACTTTAGTACGTAATTACGGGAATTATTAATCTATGGGGCGGCGCCTTTGTTTTACTGCGAGATATTTTTGTTTGGTTTGTTGTTGCTCGATGTCTAATAACATAGTTTAGGTGGTTTCAGATTGCCGTATTTTTTGTGTAATTGATGTATTCATCTTTTGACATGGTAAAAGCGAAGAAAGACATTCTAATATGCTATGAAAAGTCCTCACGGAATGGATAATGGGTACTAAGATAAGCCTTTAAGACGTTGGTCTTAAAAACTAATCGTAGTATTATCCGATAGGAAACAGACTTATAACTAGTAACAGACGTTCCGTTTTGGATGGAGTATAAAGAAATAATGTCGCTCTTTAGATTATTTCGGATGCGCGGGCTAGCCCACCTTGGTCGGACGTCCGACCACGTCCCCCGTACCCAAAAGCGACTTTACTTTGTACATCGTAAGGAATAGTATCGACTGCAACTGACGATTGGTCGACTCCAGCCAATTCGGAGCGTCTGTTATTAGTTTATAAACTGATTTTAACGTTTATGGGTCACAAAACTAATAATAATAAGTAGGTATCCCCAGAGCCCTATTAGTAGTGCCACGGTCGACCTTTCACCGCCCTTTGAAACTAATCAAAATGTCAAGCTACCCTCATTAATCACTTCCAGATATAACCAAGCTCGTCACAGGATATTGGATCTGAACTTATCAGCTACGTTACAGACTGAGCGTTAAGTATTGGTAAAACGTGTTTTAAGTGAAGGTCTCGAGTAAAAATATGCACATCAAATTATCTATTCTAAGGCATAGAGAAAAAAAATCTGTTTTTATGCTACTAATCATATCCCCGAACCTAGTAGGTATACTACAATGCAAAAGTTTGAAAGTTTGCAGTTTGCAATAGATGTTCGGAAGGATGGTTTGTTTCTCTATCGCGAAATCTACTACTAACGAATTCTAATGAATTTTTGCAGCCAATATTTAGCCAATCCCAGAATAACACAGGCTTTAATTTATCTCGAAATTCCATGTGGCTCCCACGGGAACTAGTAAAATAATAATAAACAATAAAGATACTCTCTCACTTGCAAGCTTCATTAAGCACCAGAGGAAGAGAGGACTATACCGGACTCCGGGCGCATTCATAACCAGGTTCATCTACCTACAAATCAAGCATTCTAAAGCATAAATTACGTAACCAAAGCTAACCGACTGCCCATTGAATTCTCAATTTATTTATGCAAAATACACTGACCATTGGAAAGGTTAACAAGACGTGAAGATCAAAAAATAAAGTGCCATTACAAAGAGCAGTTAGCCGTGGAACGCTGTGTGGGTGTTTATAAATGGCGATGTCAACAAACCATTTGTCGATGCGGCCTTTTTATCTATTTATATTAAGATACTATTGTTTACTAACAATGGGAGTTTTGTGGAATAGATTATTAGTATAATATAGTAGTTTGGGACGCCACTAAAGTGCCCAGGTGATGGGACCTAGTCCTAGTAAAAAGTATGGCAAATGTTTCTACTTAATAATTGAACGGTCAACTTGAGGTTGACAAATCTACTATTTTGGTAGTTGGAAAAATATATAATAGCCAAATCTACTAAAATCTGTCCAGACTGACTTGTCTTATTTGGTTATGGAAATTGTGTATTTAAATGGATAATTTTCAGCAATATTCGTTGAAATTCACATTTTATATGTTTCTTGTACAATTTAAGACATCTTTACACAATTTACGTAGCGTGATTGATACGGCAAGTCGTGATTTTGAGCATTGTTTGTTCACCAAATAAGACTAGTCAGTTTAAACAGATCATTAATTTCAGCACTTTCTTCGGGATTTGCGGGCCTTTTGTTCAAAAATTCACTTTTTCCTTATATAAAAAGTTCAACTCTAGATAAACTGTATCGAATACTGGGTAATTATAATATGAAAAGATGCATACAAAATTAATAATGAGATAAGGCCAAGTATGCGACCTAAACTTAACCCTGTTTCTTATCGGTGTCAATATGACCGCAAATTCCAGGCGTATCACGTTACTCATACAGTTAACCATTTTATGCTCACAAGTAGATGTATTGAAAGTACCTACTGGAAACTTTTCCACTGGCGACCTCCACCCGGTTTCACATTGTAGGATATTGATTGGATACAAGTTATGCAAAATATGTAAATCCAATTTTAAAACTCTAGTCTTAATGTATTTTAAAAAAGTGTACCTATTTAAAGGATAATTGTTTTCTAAATTTCATTTTTAAAGAAAATTTATCTAATGAAATTACTTAAAGTAGACATCATCATCACCAGACTTTTGTCGGTGTACAATACAATCGCCAAAGTAGAGATAGAAATGAGGTACTGATTCTTTTTCCTCATAAAAATCTCAGAAAATACGTAGCTGACACTCAGACCATATTGGTCTGTAGCTGAGAGTTTTTTAACGCTTTACACGCCAAGAATATGTGTTCCAAGCCCGCATTTCCAGTTTTGGGAATGCGATGTCCTGATCCTGTCGAGTACGATTCTCAGAATTCTGGACTGCGGCGACCCCAGAGTGGCCGCGTTCTGAAACTTAGACTTTTAAATATCGGAGTTCGTCAGCGTTTCGATTGTTAAGTTCCACGCGGGAATCACATTAAATATTGAGATAAATTATAGTGTATTTGTTATTCTGGACAATAAGCAACATCATTTCCAAATTTAATCATTAGCAACTCTGTAGTTTTTGCGGGAAGGAGTAACAAATGCATCCACCCTTGGAATCTTTCTCATTTATAATATTAGTAAGATAGGATAGGATTATCAGGAGAATATTTAAATCGATGATATTCAATTAGGCATGTAATAGTGCTCTGGCGTTTCCTCTGTCGAGGGAGGCCTGACAACTATGAATCTAAATTGGTTAGGGTGGGTTCGCTCAAACTCATGTTTGTAAAAGTGTAATTATATCGAGCGACATGGTCGCTTTAATGTGATCAAGCTGCCTAAAAAAAAGAAAAAGAAATTGCACATGACAAGGAAATTATTTTTCTGAGGACATTTCGTTTCGGTTCGAAAAAACCGGTTGAGGTAGTCAGTCTAATTAATAATCTCTAGCGACCAGTCCACGGTACGGCTTCGCACGGGTGTTCTCGGGTATTTTCTATTATAATATACAAGTATCAGACATACAAACCTTCCGGAAGTAGTTCTCTAAACAATAATGAAAACCGCATCAAAATCCGTTGCGTAGTTTAGTTCCTGTAAGTAAAGATTACATGCATTAGTCATAGGAGCTTAGTCCTCACTGTGCCAATGGCTTTACTACTCTGTATTTTTGTTGCAAGTGGACATGATCCATCAGATGAGCTGTTTTTTCGTCTGTCACTACTAAAATCGTATGAAAAGTGTTGTACAAAGAAAGAATTGTAAGTATTACGAGTGTCAGCATTGTTGTCGTTGCCGGTTCTCTATTAAACTACTTTCGTATAAAGTACCTATAAACAAGGTTTAAAACTTTCATTATCATAAAACACATGAGCACAAAGGGGTCTTTCAACTACATGCACAGTATGACTACTTTTACGACCTGACATTGTTTCCTATAAGCAGTTGTACGCGTGTAAATTGACACTTAACGAGGGAGTAAGTTTGATGTCGTGTGTTTATTGCTTATCGACTTTTATTTGACGATATTTGAAAATACAAAATTAATAGGAAGGTTCTCCAGCTTAAACTATCATTTATAAAAAATTTGATTGTCCACGCAGTTGTTTATTGTGTTTCGCAGAAGTTCCGGGTTCGATTCCTGGCCGAGCAGAAATTGATATTGAAAGGCCTCGTGACCTGAAATACAGGCTTCTTGCCAAGCTTAAGCTCCCATTAGGTCTCCCATAAGTGTTAGGATGTAAATTGTGGACTGTAAATTATTAGGAGAAAATAAACGATCTATTTAGTATTATTATAGCTTAATAAAAAATTACTGAAATACGTCAAATATAACAAGTAGAGGTCGACTGCCCCACCAAACTATCATTACTCTTTATTTACTACTACTAAAATATTTATGGAATGAGTACATGAAACAAACACTATTGATAGCCTAAAACACTCTCTATCGTCATATTGATAAAAATGTTTTTCGAACTGGAATGTTTGATAACCTTGGCTCAATAACACACACAATGTTCACAGAAATGAGAGAGCAAATCGTGTTTAAATTTTATACTTTTTAGTTAAATTTGTCTCATTGGAGATTCGTATGTGAAAATACTCAAAGTCGCTCTCCACGTCTATATTTTTCGTAAACACATGCGGTTTTCATCATAGGTAGAGAATTTGTCTGGATGATTTATATGTATAAGACATGTATATTATTGTAAAGAAAGCCGCATAGACCCGGGCGCTAGTTAACTGTATAAATAGCACTCCCAGGCAGGCCAATACCCGATATCAGAAGGAGATATACCTTACGAATGCCACAAATATGCCGGATATGATATTTTTATTATGCTGATGTTTAAGTGCTTTCATAGAACAAACATTAACAAAGTAAACATCTCAGAAGTTTGAAAGTTTCAATCACCGAAAAAGACGATGCGGTGACATCCTTCGCATATCACAAATGTGGTCTTTAGAAACTTTATTCAGCTCGTTGTGGGTAGCTGAATACCTTTTATAGAGTTACTGAGGTCACACAGCCACATCCCACACAAGTCGGTTCTCGGCTAACTGCTATGATAAATAGAGATAGTTGCAAAAAATCTTAGCACACAGTAACTATTACATTGGTAAGGTAAACATTGTGGGACCGTTTGTCTTTCTATTTGTGGAGAGGTTAACAGCATTGCAGTTTATTTGATAGCCACGAGAAGGTACGTGCAATAAGTGTTATTTCAATTGTGTGAAAAGCTGTCGAGAGCAGTTGTGAGACTGTATTTAGACTAGTGCTGACGAGGTCTGTGCTTTGCCAATTTGAGTGGTCGGTCAGGCGGAACGAGCTACAGCATTATTTATTAAATTGGACAAATTGATATCTCTCTGTAAACGGGATTTTCAGATCGTTTAGCGGTTTAATTTTCTGATCTGTGTAGTTACATATTTTTGAGATTGTTTACGGTACCTTTACCGTAAAGTATGGAAATTTATACATTCGAAGAAATCGAGGGTTTTTACAGGGGTAGGCGTGACGTGATGCGTGACGTCGAATTCGTAACATCGAATCACGTGAGAACCTCTGTGACATTAGTCGTCTCACAACACCCGTCAGGCGTCAATGGATAGAATTGGTTGATCCTACATTCTACTACGATTTTATAGTCCTCTGTGATTCTAAATGACTCTCTGACCTCTGTGATATAAAAATAGTTTATTTTTTACTTTGGCTCAATTGAGCACCGTAATCCTCTGTCTCTAATTGGGAAATCCTTGAAAGTATGGCGTGCGAAAAGCAGCGGTAACTGTAAAAGCTAACGGTCGTTACCAGAATTAAAGTGAGGTGGTAATCGTAACCCCCGGCCTCTACCTTAATTGACAATCATTCGCACGCGTTGCCAAAAGACAATTGGAATTTACTTTAACGACTACAATAATTGTGGCACGCATGTAGCGGGGTCTTAATACTTCTTTCACTTACGATTGTCGTAAATCTACTTTTCTAAAAAATTATTAAATGCCTTGAAAACATCCTTCCAGAAGAACCTTCGTAGATCAGTAAATATGTAGCGCTCCGACACAGCGCTTGCCAATATGACTTGGTCAACTTGACGTTAATGTCCCAGTGGTGCAATCGCGCGAGGGCTGGGATCTGCCTTGACCCTTGATCCAGGATTTGACAGATCAGTTAATTACAGTGGAGCGACTGCTATCTGACCTCCGTGACCCTATTATAGTTTCTCCCGAGCTCGCTCCAGTGCGCTTCATACAAACGTAATTTGATCATATTTTCTATAAAAGCCAATAAATTTTTGTAAATGTAATCTAGAAACCAATATCTATGCTTGTGGTTTGTCAGATTTTCGTTAAAATATGTTATTTCATAGTTACACAGGGTTTTAAATTTGTATGAAAATCTTAAATCCTGGTACACGCCATGTCACCAGTCCGTCTAGTATATTATTCGATTAATCCAAATAAGACACAAGTATATTGTTGGTGATGTGGTGACATCATACGCAATTCATTTGCTTCTTCAACAAGCCCTCGCCGCCCATAACCAACCAAAACAAAACACCAATAAAAGAGACTACGCAAACGCTGTTATCATGCAGTGTCTACATGAACAACCTTGCCCTTCTTTCTGACTGTACCTCCTAATCTCTAGACACGAAGTACCAAAGCAAAGTAGCCAACATATAACGGTGCCAACCATATCAGTTTCCGCGGTGAAACTTGACTTTTTAGGCCATCGGCCGATTTGCGCAGCGACATCCGCGCTTGATACACTTACGGGGCTTTCTTCGATTGTCAGGCCTGATGGGCTCAATAATAGCTGTCAATATTGTTCTGCTTTCGAGGTTTTGCGCCTACTTTTCGGGTGGAATGGTCTTGTTTTACATTGGGTTTGAAAAATTATTGAAGAAGACCACATAGTATGACGATTAGTCGGCTTAATCGTGAAGATGTTTGATGTTTTAAGACGTTTCATATAAATGTTTGTCGATCTTTAAAAACATGTTTAAGGAATCATTAGTACCTATAACTTATGCATAGACTTTTACATATAACGTATAAATCAATGTTGATATGATATGATGTGCTTCATTTGAGACATTTACAACTACGTTCTCATAAAATACGGCTAGTTTATTTTACTTATATAATATAATCTTATAAATACGCTCTTAAAATTCAGGTTGGAACATTAATTTCACATTGCTTTTCAAAGTACACTGCGGGCTGGTTTGAAATCGCTGCTCATAAACCGGTCCATGGGCCAAAAGTGCCTTCGACTAACCCTCGACCTATGCGATACCTCCAAACTCGTCTTGCAACTTTCTTTGCGGAGTGCCACGAATATTTTTGGTGGCTTAAGTTCAGTACAGGGTTCCTAAAAGCATTTAAAAATGTAGTAAAAAAGTAATTTAAATTGGTGTCATAAACTGCTAGTTTTAAGCAATAACCTGAGGTAATAACGCATAACTGTCTTAATTGTCATTTTACTGAGTCGAATTATCAATTTCAATTTCAATTTATTTAGCATTCCATGTGTTTTACAAAGGTAGTAATTTTACATAATACAAAATTATATAATGGGTATCAACATGGACCCGGATCGGGCACAGCATACCGGTAGAGAGGAGGCACTTGTTTTATTAATAATATACCTTTAAAATTATATTTTAGTATATAATATTAATACTCTATATATGTAAATATGTATGTGCAATCAGAGTATGAGTATATTTTTTCTACATGATATCTCATATATACAGAAGAAAAAGAGGAATACCAAATATGTTTTTATTTTGACAACCTGAGTGGTTCAGTTGATTAATATGCCACACAGAAATCTTTCTCTTACGAGTCTGGGTCTAGAATGAATAATAAGTATATATTTTTAAAAAAGTATATAAGTAGTTCATCAGTTATCTAACACTCATAATACAAGCTTTGTTTACCTTGGAGATAGGATGGTATTGTGTGAATTTGTTCAAGGATATTCATTATAATTATTATTTTCCACCTGACACAGATAAGTTTAGGTCTAAATAAATAACTCTATAAACACTCAACACAAAATGGCAATGACAACCAACAAGTATCTACATACACAAAAACTTTAAAATCACCTACCTACCTACTTCTTTGTCTGTTTTTATCACACTAGTGCCCAGCCATATGGCGAGCGGGCGGTGTGATGCAACTAATGACCCGGCCAGACCTTACCGCGCTGATTATGGCTGACATTCCGCGTCGTTGATGAGCGACGGTCACCGCAAACTCCTGCGCATAAGTAACTACTTTGTGCTGAGCGCAGTTACGGAAAAATTGTTCGTGTTCAATATTTCAGGCCTGTTTCAAAAATATTTTATTTAGGAACAGGTGGTTTAAAGGGATTTTGTAGTTGAAGAGGAGAAATAAAACACGCAACAGTTAAAATACAAAGAAAGTAGCGACCTACAATAATTTCAGAAAGTGTAACTTTATTGAAGGTGCACAAAAAGGCGTCAACAATATGTATAAAAAACTCTAGTTGTCGACTAGTTCATCAATAGACTAACGGTCTTCAACTCCTCTCCAATAACTACATATTTGCCATTTGGTATAAGTCTCTACTGATACGGGCCGAGAAAAAATCTAAACAACCAACAGATTATCATTTATCAACCTTCCCGACAATTTAGCTGCGCACAAAATACCATCTAAGGCGATTTGGGACACAACTAGCTAATAAACTTATCTGAACTGCTACCGATCGTAAATTACGATGTTGTTGCCATGCCTTACTGTATAGCCCAGACCAATATTAAGTTTTTGCAGTGTCAACAGCTTTTGAGTCATAAAAACTGTACAACAGCTGCGAATGTAGGCTGCATGGCCAAATGTGGCAGACTTGATACGAGAAGCATTGAACATGTGACGTGGGACAGTGTGACCCTAAGCTTAAATAAAAGCACTGAGATTACGCAGAATTCTTGAAAAAGCTTTATTATTATTCGTAAATCACATTGTTAATAATTTAGATTACGATTTAAGTAATTATCTACCCATAATTACAGAAAATTGTGTTTTTTTTGTAAAGCGTCGGTGGCTGAGTGGTTAAGGTATCCGACTCGTAAGCGAGAGTACTGGGTTCGAATCCCATCTAATTTTTGTGCATTAGTTAACTACTAACCGATGTTCTTACGGTGAGGGAAAACATCGTATTGAAACCTGTACATTCAGGCGACTGAATGTGTAACCATGGTCCAATCAGGTAGCTGGGTCACGGAGGCCAGACGGCAGTCACTCCTCTGTAATTACCTGATCTGCCCAATCCGAGATCATGGTTAAGGCGGACCCCAGGCCCTCGTTTGCGAGAGCACAACCGGGACATTAACACCAAGATAATCTGCTTAATAGCGTAGCACTAAAACTTATAATAAAGTTGATAAAGAACAACATAAATGCTGTTCTGTGTAACTGAATAGGTACTAATATTCAATCGTTAATTGTCTACCAAAATATTCCATTCATCATCATTCACAGTTGATGTTTAGAACCACACACTGAAAACAAATCAAGTTGGAAGTATGATGTAAGAACTCGAGGTATATCTGACAGTAGTATAGACTGGGCCAAGGGAAGACGATTCAGTTCATTGCCGGCAAATGCTTATAGGTTATAAAGTCCGCAGCGCACTGTTTCACATGAACATAAATTATAAATAGCTTATTCCGCATCATACTTTGCATTAGTCTTGCATTACACTGTAACTCTCGGAAGGGTTTTACATAATATCAATTTCGAAGACAAAATTAAAGCAATGATACTTTATATATTTTTAATCTCATTTGACCCTTCTTTAACTGTTTGAATTCTAAGAGATACGTATATTAGAGGCTTTCAAACACGTAGCATACCAACTATAATAGCAGTGGCTTGCTTATGTCGCCGCTGTAGATCCTGGCTTAACAGAAATGGTAACTGGAGGCCTTTCCCTACACGGCAGACTAGCGCTTTGTATCGATATTTGTGAGAAAGAAGCCTATGCCTGGGATCTCCACCGTTGGTAAGGTGCCTGGTGATGGATAAAAGTATTTTCTTTATAAAAAGCTCCAGTCATATTTTTCAGATCGCAGTAGGCAATGACACTATCGAGACAGTCGTATGTTGCATATTCTTCTTCTTATCGAGTTGATTGACTATGCGACGCATACAGCATGTGAACTGGCCTCGGACAAGTCCTCCATTGAACAAGTTTATCATAATCACCATTCAACTCCAGCCTCTCGATTAGTCCATCTATCAAGGCCATCTTCATTATCACAAGCTGAGTTGTCTTCCTAATGACGTTCCTTCCTTCCTTCCTCCTAAAGAGGTTTTCTCCGATCGAGTTATAATTTCACAAGTTCATTAAATCACCGTTCGGAGACTAAAGTTGGCTGTACCCAGACCTGCGCGTGAGTCAGCCGGAGACACAAATTGCCGCTAATTCGAGATCTCGCGCAGCCCAGTGCTCAATTGAGGAATGTGTCACTTTATATTACACGTACGGCGTGGCATTGCTTCACTGTGCGCTGTTTGTATTGTAATTACTAGCATACGTTTGTAATCGAACCGGTTACCTCTATGTTTGTCGATACATTTAAAACTATATATAGTAGGTATCATAATTGCTTTTGAATTACTAGATATACACAAAGATAAATCTTGTCCTTGTGGTGTCCGGTAGAGTAGAATAGCACCAACTCCTTACGCTCGTGGGTGTCGTACAAGACGACTAAGGTTTTATAGGCAAAATATCTAGTGTCTGCATCCCATTTGGGCAGCAGAGCTTTCCATTGTCATATTTATAACACTGCGATCTCCAATCCGCCCGCCAAGCGTGGAGATTATGGCTATAACCTCCCCTTTCGTGGTAGAGGCTCTAAGTCCTGCAGTGGACCATTATGGCAGTGATGATAAAATCTTTGTTTATTAATTAATTTCAATACAAACGCTATGGATTCTTGTTATCTGGAAAAGGAATAGATAATCTATCGATGATGCAGTTTATGGAGTTGTCATTCTTAGTACAACCAGCAGTTGTCACGATCAGTAAACCTACGCTTCATTATGATGTAGCTCAGCATATCCTAGCCGCACCGAATGTTACCGACCTTGGGAGTACAACATGACGCATTCGTCTGACGCGTGTAAATAACTTCATCCCATCTGGTAAATGAATCATTTCATTTATTATGAAGTACGCACTTATATTGGCCAGTATCATCATCATATAAGACTGTGAGGGCGCCGTAGGTTATTGTGGAATTTTTCTTGTACTCGATGACTTACGATAACCAACGGCAGTCGCCGTGAGGTCTCACAGTCTATATGAGGAACGTCCAATTCTCTATCAGAAGACGCCTGCAACCACAATATCCTCTCAGATTCACTTTGGAACGGGACTGAAATTTGTCAACCAGGCAGTAAACAGTATCCTTTCGAACATCACAGCCCACACACCACATCAACAGTCCGTATTAGTTCAGTGCTGAATTTGAACCTGCTTCACATTATTGGAGCCATAATCACCGCGTTTGGCAGGCGGGTTGGGGATCGCAGTGTTGAAAATACGCAACCTAGAATGGTACAGCTCAATTTATGGTCCACTGAGGTTCTAGCTGGTCTGAGACATAATTAGTAGCCTAACACGACACTTGTGAACGGAACGGGGTTCACCACACGACCCTTCAAACATCGTTGTCATTATATCCTTCCCATTGCTTAGTCAGCTCACCAATTTGCCGACATGTTATTGAGTCGATCTCGATATATCGAGCATATCCACTGCATATTATGCTAGGTTTTGAATCATCACTGAATAAACGACGAATTTCGGACGCCAAAGACATCCCATACCTTTTTTGAGCTACCCAGCCATGCTATTATTAGATTTCAATAATCCAAAGAGAAAGTTAATATAAAATTATCAGCCTTTGGCCAATTCGACGCACAAAATGTAGCATTTAAAAAGTATCTACCGTAGAAGCAGACAATATGTAGTTTAACCTAGATTTCTTTCATTTCATCCTACCTGCCAGCAAGAAATAGCCTTATCTAATTACTAAAATCTGTATCAGAGTACGCACTTAAAATATATATTTTGCATAAGAACGCTTATTTACAATGGTCTACTTACTTCTTTCAAGTAACTTTTGTAGATAACTGGAGATAGCTTTATTAATCAACCACGATTTGGTGGAACAAATATATTGCAATACTTGCTTTCGCCCGCGACTTCATCGTGTTCATTTTGCTTTGCTATTGTAGTTGCGTTGATCTTCTTTGTAAGAATTTTATGAAAAAGTCCATAATGAAAAACAGTGAAATGCTAAAGTTTTCTCACAGATTTCAATAATTCTGTCCAGGGTCCAAGCCATCTGCATACCAAACTTCATCCAAATACATTCATTATTAACCTGGGCCTCACGTCCGCTAATTTACGAATGGCTCGTTTGAATTGTAATTGGATCGCGGTTGTAACAGTAGAAGAATACCAAAAACGTGTCAAACTGCTATTGAGCTATTCCACAACTCGATCGAGCCATTAGTAACTTTGCGGACTTAAGGCCCTGAGGCTCTATTACTGAATCGAACGGTTTTCAATTTTGATTTTCGGTATGATAAATACGATTGAGACGAGCGATTCAAAAAAAGCCCCCCGGTATTGAGTTACAAATTAACATATCCAAACACACATATTCAAAAAATATTTGTATGATAGGAACTCGTAAGTTACGGTACTGTACAGAAATAAAGTGTACGCAGCACCAATGTGCGACCTTGCGTACAATTGGGGCCTGACTCAACGCCCTCCCGGCCGGCAATGTGGGAACGAGCTGGAAATTAGACATTACATGGTCTTTTGCACAAGTTAGGTGACCTTGTTTCAGAAGAAATTTAGATTGAATTAAAAGAACATACTCGTGTAGATACACTTGAAAAAATAAGTGTGTACCTAAGTGAAGTATTATAAGCCTTTGATTTTGGCATAAGATCAAATTATTACCATCAGCCAGCCTAACTAAAACGTTCAAAATCGGCATAAAAGTTAAACAACGTTCTTGCGACTGTCATAGTTAAAGTCATTAAGAACTTAACATTCTCTAACACTAGAGAATAAATGATTTATAATTCGAGATTTTGTCTTCATGTAAACATCATACAAATACAAATAAATAAATAAATGTTTATGTCAATCAGCAACGCGAATACGAGAAGTTTATGGAAGGCAATAATGCAATAATGGATACCGAAGGATATTGGCCGAGTGGCGACCCGCTGAGGGAAATGTAGATAGCTACATCTACTATATTTTAGTAATACAGCGGGAACACTTTGGCAAAGCAATTTGGCCAGAAATTACACTTTTTTCTATTATAAAAATACTCTACTAATAAAAATAAAAATAATAAAGGACTCTTTATTTTTTACATGCACAATATTTTTTTTGACACCCTATATGAAAATCTACTTTATTTTTATTGAAAAATGTTGGCAACCCTACATATAGCACCAACACCATCCATTACGGGTGTCGTAAAAGGCTACTAATGTAGGTAATAAAGGCAGGCTGTGTGTTTCCTTTCTACTTTCTTACGCCCCTCTTCATTAACGAGGGAAAGAGGTATTTAATGTCCATATCAATAAATAATTTTTATTTCCGTAAATATATTTCGGAATATTGTACAATTTAGTACAATAATCGAGCCATTAAACCACCTCCATTAACCCGAAAATGGGCAGCAGCATTTTCTGTTGAGTATTTTCAAAACTACGATCTCCAATTTGCCTCCAAGCGAGGAGGAACGAGGAACGAGGAACTAAAGTTGTAGAGATCTATGCAGCCCATTTTGACAGGTATCGTCATTTCCATAAAGAAATTATGTCGTTGACATAAGTCAACGACATAACATTCATTTTGTAAAGAAGGAAGTCTATAAATAGAATAACAAAGTCCTAGAAGTACATCATTGGCACCCAACTCCACACAATAGATTACAGATTGCAGTTATCACAGCTTTCGATTGTAGTACTTCAAACGAAGCCATTATAAATCAAGTCGTTTTATCTAAATCACCTATCGAGGACTGCTATAAAACTAATACGAACCTTCCGTGGTCGGCCGGGTGTCTATGGACCGACAATAGCTGTATAATGGTTGTGTCCAATGGTATTATCTCATGAGTTATTGAGCCAGATCGGGATAGAGTTTATAAAAAACCTGTTTAAAAGTTCATTCGTGGTTAAATCGGGATTTTGAGGTTAGTGCCCGTGGAAGATTTGTTAGGTGTATAAAATGGGATAGTAATTATTTAACATCTCCACTATGAAGCTAAGTAGACATGTTTTTTGTCTTCTAAATGCTCTCAGAAACTTCAAGGAATATCTCCTAGTTTTATAACCTAAATCGGCTGATCGAAGGGTTTTTCATATGTTCTCAACATCTTATTATAAACGGTACATTTGCATCATATTTATGAACATCTGTTTTGTCCTTAGGATGTGGTGGACCATCACCGGAAACTTTGGCAACATTCTTCCCATCGACTGGACCAAGTCCTTCTCAAGGAAGATGCATATACCCACGCTCAGCCTCTCAGAAAAAAAGGTACGTTTCTACATCTAATTTTGTATTATCTTTAATGAAGTGCTTAGTAGTAAATCAACGCACGTTGGCAATAAACTTTATTCACGCTTTGGCATGTATTTAATCGGATAATTTCTACTTCTAATCAGATAATTTCGTTAGTTCAAGACATTAGTTTTCAATTACACACAATCTAATCGCCTTCAACACCGTGTTTTAGCAGAACATTAGATTAGATTTTCTGCTCTATCTACCACTGAAGTAGGATCTAGCGATGGTTCATAGTGACATTTCGCTACAATATCGGAAACACGCGTGTTATTCGTTTCGTCTATAAAATTAACATTTTAGTCCCCAATCAAAATGCAATGCCATCACCACCATCCTCCCACTGCCTTCATAAATTTTAAAACATCGATAGAAATTATAATGAACCGAATCGAACGATTAGTCACGGCCATGCATTCCGACGACAGCTCCGGCGGCGGCGTTATCTCATCTTACGGGTAATTAATCCGGGTAATCGCTGCACTCGGCTGCATTATCAGCTCTAGCTTCATAGAAAGATGACGTTACCTTTTTTAATTCGACTTTTTCAAGCTTTGCGATCTGTCTGATGAAGAAAAAGCGATTGGTGCGTGGAAAGCAGTGGTTCTCCGTATCTATGCATGCATAAAAATCTAGCTTCTGATAATAACACTTCGTTCTGATTGATCGATATACCTACAGGTTATTACGGGGTTGGCAATACACGAGTACCTAATAACTACAAACGTCCATAAGTCACATTAAAATATGCTTACTTTCAAACAGCTATTTTAGTTCATATCGTGCCTGGCTGAAATGTTTCATGCAAATTTATTAAATCTTTGCAAAAGCAAAATATGTTCTATAATCTGGGTCATCAGAATCAGAATCACTACACTGCGTAAGCCTTGAACTTCTGTTCAATTCCAGGGCGCGATGACTCCGGATGACGACATCCACAGTTCGGAAGATGAGGCTGTGGCTTCGGACCTAGACATGCATGCGCTCATTTTGGGAGGCCTCCATCAGGATCATGAGTGTCCAGTCAAGACTGCAGACGAGGTGAGCAGCACTCTTACTGATATTTATTAGGCTCTGAGGCGGACCCCGTACCCTCGAGCGCCGCTGACCGTAGCTAACTTGGCCTTGAATGAATATAATTTGCACTTTAACATAAAGTAGAGTAGTACCTATAATAGATTTAGAAACATTCCATTTTATCTTTGCTATACTGTCTTCTGTGCATTAAGTAGGTGTTGTCGCATTTTGGTTATTGATTTTTACTTTACCTACTTAAGTATATATTAATTGATATTACTTTATTGTTTGATTTATATTAGGAGCTTTAAGTCAGTAGGTTCTTGCAATGAGAGCAACCTTTAATGTTATCCTCTCTCATACCAATCAGACATCGCAGGAACTACTGACTAACTATGAGTACCGCGCTAGACGTTGTTTTTCTATGGTAAAGGACAACATTTTATTCTTTGGTTCCAGGTCATTCAGGAAATCGACGATATGATGCAAGAAACGCCATCGTCGGAGGGTGACATCATCGAGTACAACGAAGCGTTGGAGAAGGGAAAAGAAATGCTCAGCTCGCCACTGTATGAAGACCGTGAGTGTCATACTTATTATTTTAACGTTATGTATATGTCGCAGCCGGATGGTTAAATTAGCCGGTTAATTAAATGGCTTGCTTCTTAAGCAATTATTTAATTGAATATTTGCCAAATTCATGAACTTTGAAAGTTACGTCTAACGAACGATATTGCCCCGAGTTTACGGAGCTCTTCCATTGGAGTAGTGCAAACTATTATTATTGTTTGTAATTAAGTTAGAATTGTGACAATATTTTGAGGGGCTCCGTAAACTCGGGTCAATTTCGTTCTTTAAACATTACATTAAAAATTCTTGAAATTGGCAAATTTTCTATTAAATAATAGCATAAGAAGCTAGCCGTTTAATTAACTGGCTAATTAAACCATCCGGCTGCAACATATATACACACTACAGTAATCATGTGTGACTGCTAAATACCAAAAGTGGAAGAGGAAGAATAGAGAAACAGAACCTATGACAAAATTTAAAATCACCATCAACATCCTACGTTCATCCCGGCATCATCCTAGGGGATTTTATTTTTTCTTCGTTCGCATGATCTGGGAATAAAAACACAAGTGCATTTCCAGCTCATGGTACCTTGTACAATGATAAAGTCATATAGAAATTTCATACAGTACAAGCATCCAAACATACTTTTACATTTACTTTACGTAGGGACTTAAAATATACAACATTATGTGATTATAGACTATTCCTTGAAGTTTATAATAAATACTTCATAATCGTGAAAAGTGATTAGATAAAAGTAATTAGTGGTAAACTTTAGATTAATCACTTCACAGATTAATTTGTTATTTAAACGTTCTAATCATCCAATCAAAACCGATTATTTTCATGTAGAAAAACTTTTAGGTGCAACAAGGATTTCTGTAACCGGTCAGCAAACATGCGGGCTACTTGAATTGAAACCTTAAGGCGGATAGAATAAGACAGTTTATTTCAATAACAAGGTTGTTACTTTATTCATCTACCCACGGTTCGAGTTTTTGCCGAGGCTTACCAGTAGTGTGACATAATTGGAATAAGTATGTTATGTGTGGCGCGCGAGCACTTTTTGCTCTCATGTGATGAGTGTAATTGCTTTAATCGTGGGAAAAGTATTATAACTTACATTGTATACCTAAACAAAAATTACATACCTTTTTTATATAATTTGAACTATAGAATTGTTATTTTGCAACAATTTACTTAGGTACTTAATAGTCACTGCTACTTCGTTAGTTTCAAAAGTTAGGGTCTCTTTAGGTAGGTAGGCACTATGGACCACTGCAAATTATTTATCTAAAACCAGGGTTGCCACTAACACTGCTATACCTCGATCTTCGCTTCCACTACCTATTCAATTTATGGTATATTTTTTACTTAAGAAAACAGATTGTTTACCCGTCCAAAATTCCCACAAGCTGTTCAAAAATAGAGATCCCAACAGCATTCTGAAACTAGAAGTTATTATTATTGCAGATTATTATGCCATTGGGCGGAACACAGAGATTCCAAAATAAATTATGTAACATCTTTAATATCTACTTGTGTTCATAAATAAAGAATAGCTACTATGCCAATGGTATTAGTAAAATTGTGTGGTGAATGTTCCGAGTAGGTACAGTAGTAGGTAATTTCACCGAGGTCGTCGACCCCGCGCCGATTGATTCGCGCGCCGCTGCGTGTGCGCATCCGATTCATTTACAGCGCCACCAACTGATTTGATCAGTGGAAAAAATCAGAACTATAGGTGTCATTTAGTAAATGTCATTCCATTAGCCTCATTAGCGCCACCGTCTACTGAACTGAGTTTGTGGCACTTATTTGTTTGTAAAATATCACGGCAAATGCGGCGCGAGGCCAATCGGGATTGATCAGAAATAAAATTAGCATTTTACAGACATACCTAAGTAGGATTTTTTTGGTACAGAAGCTTTCAATTCATTATCATGTTTGACGCTATCAATATACATTAACCGGCAGTACGATACACCGACGTTACAAAAAAACTTGGAAATTGTAATACGTAGTCAGCTGCAGAGTGAACCCTCTACCATATAGCTACATAATATTTAAATGTATCTTTAGCTGACTGTTTGTCTGTGTCTGGTTGTGTTACCTTCGACTATGAAAGTTTACCATAAAGCATATAAACAATCACTAAACAGTTTCCATCTTGTCTCTTCCAGAACTACGCCAACTATCCCTGGCGCAGGTGTCCAACATATACATGGAGTTAGAGGTCTTGATCCGCGAGTTCTCGGAGACCCTGATTTCGGAGCTGGCGCTCCGCGAAGACCTAGAGTATGAGAAAGAGCTGAAGAATACCTTCATCTCTCTCTTACTGGCGGTACAGAACAAGCGCAGGGCATACCACATAGAGAAGAAGAAGAGGAATGGAGTTCCGAGGTCTCCTAACTCGAATGGTGGCAGCTTAGAGTCTAAGGTTTGTTTTGAGATTTATTTATTCATTCGTATTATATATTCGTACAAATTAGAGATAAAACAGAAGTAGAGAAAAAAGAATATTCCATAAATATTCCCTTTAATATATTTCAACTTTGTCCTTTTACGTCATCTGAGTTCTAAACCCTTTCACTAGTTGTTTTGCTGGTTTTCTTTTCGTCTTGTAGCTTTACCTAATTATTTTGTTTTGTATAATAAAAGTATCAAAACAAATATCTAGTTACTAATATTTTTAAGCATTACAATTTGAAACCTTTGTTTCAGTACTTGACCACAGTCATACCGTTCCAACAAGAGAACGGGACCCCGGATAACCAGTCGCTGCAAGTCCTTATCAAAAGTGAGTACCTATTCATAATATTATTGTTAACTATCTATTTTTTACTGGAAAGCATGGAGTATTGTACGTTCAGTAAACGTATTGACTCTATGCTGTAGAGGTTCCTGATGAACTAAATCAGGTGCTACTTCTATCTACAAACAGGAGTTACATTTGTTTATGTGTTTACATATGGTAAAGCACGGGATTTCCTAATCTCTAAAATTGTTTTAGCACAAAAAATCTGCATTATCCCTTCTAGATTTCTGCTCAACTTGAAATCCTGACGTTAGCAAATCAATTCTTAAAAGAATTCAAACAATAAATAAAGCTTTATTTTATTTTATAGGCATGCCGTGTGTAGCTATTGCGCTAGTATTTATAAAAACAATTAGGTATTATAATTTTCATCTCCGCAAATATCATATATTCCGAAAACAAATTATGATGTCACGTGTGAATAGGCTTGTTATGAGACTTGTCTAACAATTCTCCATTTTCTCATTCCAGTCCTAAAGGCGATAAACGAAGACAGTCCCACTGTGCCGACGCTGCTCACAGACTACATCCTCAAAGTGCTTTGTCCCACTTAAACACAGCTCACGCTTAGCCAATTTCATGTAATGTAGTTCTTTGTCAATCTCCATAACGACACTAAACTTTATTGTTGTCAAGAAAAGGCAGACATTTACTTCTGTAAATGTAAATGCACACTTTGTTAAATTCAAGTATTTGTATAAGAAGTTGCTTGCGACATATTTTATGATTTGAAATTTGGATTAACATCAGTCATTGGTAAATTTAAGATACCCGTAGCGAGGGGGGAAAGAAATTCTTCAACTTCGATGTACAAAAGTCTTGACGAACCATACTGCCATGCCATGTCCAATATATTATTATTGGCCCAATTGAAAGGAAGAATTTTCGTAGCCTCATCCTCAGTCTATTTTAGGTTCTTTTAAATTCCTTCCACGAATTATTTCCCCCTATTCTCAAAATATCATAATTTATCGTAACTTTTAGGGCACTTTAAAGTCGTTAAGAATTTATATTTTTTGAAATCATAAAATATTCAATTCGTAAACACATTTTATCAACGAGCACATTAAATAGAGATTCTCTATATTTGTCTGTAAATATCCTAAATATTTAATTGTTATTTTATTATAATGTTAATTAATGTCTTGATTTTCTTAACGTATGCATGATCTCACGTCTAAATCTCTACACGTTTTGTCAACAGTGTGTTTAAAATGAATTACTAGGACAGTATGGTTTTGTTTTATATAAATTGCGTATATTTTACGTATATTAAACTTCAATCAATCCTGAACGAAATGGAATAAATAAAATTAGATCCGAAAAACCTAAGTAAGTAGGTAAGTACCTAAGTAAAGATACACAAAGTATCCTGCTCTTTTCATTATGTTACATAAACCATCGTTAGTCTATAAAACATTATGATTAACTAAATTACTCGCTATTTTTATTAATATTTGCCAGTTTGTCTTTAAAAGAGCATAATTTTTCTATTAATATTAATAAAATTCATTATTTTTAAACACCTAAATGTTAAAATGTTCAAGTTGACTTTATTTGCATAAATGAACTGTGATATCGTATTGTAGTTTGTTAAATTAACGCTTTATTTTAGAATTATGTCGTACTTTATCGTTTAAAAATACCTGTTTTAATTTTATGTTTTGTCTTCAATTTCTCTTTATTGGAATTTAATTTATAATAACTGTCTATAATAATAAATTTAAAGTAAAAATGGAATTGTTCACAAAAGTGTTAATCTAATCTAGGTAGCTTGAGAGGCTTGTAAATAGTTTTAATGTCAGCTTCTAGTTAATTTTTAAGTTTGTCTGCTAACCTACTCTTGTCATGTCACTATTTAGTTAGGTCCATCGAATGTTTCTTTCTACAGTAATATCCTTGTACGATTTCATTTCTTTCACAGAATTCCATTTAAATACTAAAAATAGTTTAGAGTAGGTAAATCGGAATAGTATAAGTTATGTATCTCTAGTCTCAACAATTTATAGTCATAATTTGTTATAAATTTAAAATATTATGTCCAAGATATAAGTCATAGTGTGTATGAAAATACAGTGGACATATTATTCGTGAATGTATGTCTTCGTGAAGGCTTATCGCACATATTGAAATTAGTCACAAACACGATCGGTCTTATAAAGTTTTAAAGAATGTGATGGTGAGATAGGTACCACATCACTGTATTTAATTCCGTGAATGTTAGAAATATATCACTACTGAAAAGAACTAAAGCTTAAAAGACAAGCAAGAATTCTGCAAGATTGCTTAAATGTAATGCTTGAGGCTTTAACCAAATGCGTCTGCTTCATTGACCATTTTACCCATACTGAATTTTATACAAATGTATAAACAAGGCTGAGAGCGTAAAAGTAGAATTTTTTATGGAAGAAGTTGTACTTCGCCATTGTCGTAGTTCTGTAAGTTCAAAACGTATCGAACAAAAGTAAACTGGCTGTATGGTACCATGTGACATTTGGTTAAGAAAATACATCCCTTACTTTTAAAACTGTAGTTCAGACAATTATCATGTCAATGTATAATAATACACAATGAAAACATGTCTCTGTCATTTTTGTAATATATCTATTTACTTATTAATTTTAAAAGCCACACGAGTTGTAACGAGGACTGTTGGCGAAATGAATTTGTATATGTTTATGGTTAGATGTAAATGTGAAACAGTGGCATCACACGTCGTGTTATGTTGCTTTAGTGTTTAGTGAGAGTCTTTAAAAACTGACAAGGCGTGGTACCTGGTTGAAATAAAGGAGCTTGAATAATACAGAACTGTTTTATTTGTTACAATTACAAGTCTCGTATAAATGGAAGACCTAAGATTTTATATAACATCCGAGCTGGGCAGTATGAGTTCCTTAAATGATGGGCAATCATTTTAAGCTTTCGGAAATAGTGATGAAGATGGCTTCGAAAGAGATTCGGCTACAGTATCATCAAAGGATGTTTTGCATAATGAAATTGTGGAAGCTGGTGACTCTAACGAATGCAGAGGGGAAGCCGAGCTGGCAGCCGGCAGCGGCCACGAACGAGCTGATACCAACCTGAAAAGGAAAACACAAGTTATTTTCCATCATCATTATTCCTTTTCATCACGTCTTTAATAAAAAATATAATTAAAATTGTATACATTAAGAGCTTCTACGAGTATACGGTCAAGATAATAACTTACAAGTATATTCTGCCCATTCTGGTTGACAATGAGAGGTCCACCGGAGTCTCCGCCGCAGATACCGACGCCGCCCGCGCCGTTGGTGCAGATGTTGCTGTCCAGGGCCCAGTGGCCGAACACGGCCTGGCAGGCCTGTACTGTGATCACTTGTAGGGATACCTGGCTTACTTGAGTGGCGGTCGTCACCCCAGCTTGAGCTGTGGAATAAAAATGATCGATCGATCGATAGAAACGATCGTTGCCGATAAATGTTCATTTTATGTCTTTGGGAGCGTGTTTGCTTTTTATTTATTTATTTATTTATTTATACACATAACAGATAACAGCCACTTAAGAATTTTATGGTTATAACAATTACAAGTTCAGACTGAAATCCACTGAGAATGTGTACTATTTAGAATATAAAGAAAGTACATGCTCCTATTCTACATAAGTTTACAATTTAGGCATACACAAAGAAAAAAGGTAACACAAAAATTCCAAACAAAATACACTTAAGGCAACAATGATGATCATTATCATCCAAAAAATATAGTTTGCAATTTATTTCGAAAATGATTGGTATTATAGTCGAAGATGTCAACGTCAGTATTATTATCTAGTAACTCATTGTATTGACGACACATTCGAGTTAAGGGATTGTAAAAAGAAGTGTTGTTTAAATAAACCTGTATCGTAAATAGTTCTTCTCGAGCACAGCTACTAAAATTCGTCTAAGCATCATTCACAAAGCCAAAGCTTGCCTTTATCATTATATCGCCCCATCATCCGTTAGAGGTTTACCTCTAGGATGATGAAAGGTTTACCTAGGTAGGTATAATATCCCCGTATAGATTGTTTCTAAATTTCGGATATACACGGCCAGACAGTCTACCTGATGGAGAGGGTCACCATCGTCCAGAACCTTTTCATCTCCGGCCTGTGATATCTGTAGATATGGTAGGACGGTGGTAGGATTCTGCCGGTGATAATCTAAGGAGTCCACCTCATTGTGGCAGTTAAATATCATACCCATAACCATAATCAGTAGTAACGTAAGATTGTATTGAAACTCATTTCCCGATTTTTCAATTATCACCTTCGATCATTAACTGATCGAAGATTATCACTTACCGTCACTTGTTTTACCGTAGCCGGCAGCAGAGCCCCACATACCAGCAAATGAATCTGATAACTGTGTCCCGCTCGGAAGCGCAATGGGTTGGATGCTCTCTGCAATAGTTATCGTTATTTTAAAAACAGTAGTATAGGTAGAGCTCGTCTAATTTAAAATGACGCGCCCCACTATCGCATTACCGCACACAAGCAAGTTTAAAATATGGACGCAATACATATACAAATGCCGTTTGATTGGTCATTCAGTTGCCGGTGAGATTCAAACGTAGGAACACGCGTCGTTCATTGGCTCCCACACAGATGAAGTGTCGTTATTAATATTTGCACTCACACTTCGAAATCAACTAACTAAGTAGTGGGGCGCGTCATCTTAGACGACGAGCTCTACATAAGTTGACTGTAAGAATTATTACGTTAGCTCTGTAACTATACTTAGATATACACAGTTTTGAGCCAGGAATTCAAGCGAGAAAGATTTTGTACTGTTGTACTAGAGTACAGAACAATGTAGCTATATAGTTTCAGCTATAAAGTTTATTCAATCTATTCTACATCATCATCACATCCAAAGAGATTGGAATGCTAGCGACCTTCTTGCTATAACCATGAAGGTCGCTAGCATTTTTGTATTAATTTTTGTATTTGGGGGACACTCCCTTTTTACTAAGCTGTAGGTATACTTATAGATAGATATGTAGGTATCTAATAGCTATCATCCATATCTTCATACAAAGACGGTACAAAATGTACAAATAAATACAAACTTACGCGAAACAAGGACATTGTTCGGCAAATAAATGACGCCGATATCGTTGGCCAAAGTCGAAGGGGTCCATTGAGGGTGGGTGACCACGGTTGAGGTGGAGATCCTGGTTTCCGACCCATCTCCGAAGAAGAGGAACTGGGACCCTACCACCACAGTGAAGAGAGAAGCCTGGTTGACTCCATCAAACCAGCAGTGGGCTGCTGTGAGCAGCCGGTTAGTAGTCACCAGGGATGATCCACACACCGAGTTACCAGCGATATGCGCGAAGCTGATGATTAAACCACCCTGGAATTTGTATCGTCATTGAGTTCTAAATTAATGGAATTGTTTAGGTCAATTAATGTAAGTATCTAGATAGGACTGCGGCGCGGTTAGCGAAGGTCCAATTACTCTACAATCGATTTTGTTAGAAATCGCAGGCAGTGTTATACAGAATACAATGATCAGACATATTCAATTCTAATAAGGTAGCTAATGCAAATGTGTCCGACTAGATTTCGTGTCTCACACGTATCAACCGTAGTTTCATTCCTAAATGTACCCGAGAGCCCCTATAGA
The DNA here is from genome assembly GCA_905147135.1 of Blastobasis lacticolella. Classification (NCBI taxonomy): domain Eukaryota; kingdom Metazoa; phylum Arthropoda; class Insecta; order Lepidoptera; family Blastobasidae; genus Blastobasis; species Blastobasis lacticolella. The sequence goes on along the minus strand of LR990044.1, from coordinate 17,849,255 downwards.
CGTAGGTAGAGCTCGTCTAGTCTAAAATGACGCGCCCCACTACTTAGTTAGTTGATTTCGATGTGTGAGTGCAAATATTGATAACGACACTTCATCTGTGTGGGAGCCAATGAACGACGCGTTCTCCTACGTTTGAATCTCACCGGCAACTGAATGACTAATTACAACGGCATTTGTATATGTATTGCGTCCATATTTTAAACTTGCTCGTGTGCGTTAATGCGATAGTGGGGCGCGTCATTTTAGATTAGACGAGCTCTACACGATTTCAACATATTTTCTTTCTATAATAATGACAGTACTAGTAGACCCGGCGCGACTTGGTTCGCGCACTACCTACCTTCCTCTTGATTAGTGAATCAGTTTTCAGCAATAGATCTATTGCTGAAAACCGAAATAAAATCCGTCGCGTAGTTGAAAAATCTAACCGCATAGTTTTAAAGTATCTATGTAGATGCATACGTAGATATATACATGGATACATAGGGACAGACGGCAGGAAGCGATTATGTAGATATATAGATTTGTAAACAAACGCGCAGTGAACCACATCAAGTTCTAAGGTGCCTGCCTAACTTATTAGCTACTTTAACACATATGAAATGTGGCTAGTCAGACTTGTTTGCCAACATAATATTTATGAAAGCATGTAGGTAGGTTATTGTACTACAAAAAGAATTAGTTGAAATAGAAGATAATATTTACCAAATGCGGGTGCGCGTTGGTTGGCGCAATGACGCCACCGACTATTCTACCTCCAGGGGCGTTTAGTTCTTTATTATCTTCATATTCTCTAAAGATATCCTCTTCAGCTGCTTTAATCCTGGCCGCTTCCGGAATACCAATCGCTTCATGGTACCCTACAATGACGTCCACAGCAGAAGCCGATGCCACCAAAACCCCAATCAAAGCAAACCAACGCATTTTTATTATGTTCCTTATTGTTTTCACAACATCACAGTTTTATACAGAAACTTTATCAAAGGTTATCACCAGACAATCTGAGATTAGTGGGTTTCTAATTCATTTCTTAGATATATCAAATAAACCCGTTCATTAATCTGATACCGAAATCGCATACGACACTGATGATTAATTACTGGGTTTCCATCAGATTATGTATTAATCTGCTTTATGTGTAAGTGCTAACGCCTGTATGTGATTGTAAAAATCTGATTTTGATAAACGTAAGCATTTGATACCTCTTTGTAGATAATAGTCGTTATCTAATACAAAGAACTTTACTATTAAGATATTTCAAAATAAGTGTAACGTAGGTAGGTATTCTTGGAAACAAAACACCTACTCAAAGGCAATTTACCACTTTATGTTTCATAAATCTTATTGAAAACCACGCATTTAGGAAAGGTTAAAATTATTTATTAATAATATCACAATAAAGTTAAATGAGCAATTAGAATTTTATTATTAAAATCTACATGTGACTGACGATAAAGCTGTGGAAACTGGTGATCCTCGCGAAGGCTGAAGGGAAGCCGAGCTCGCAGCCCGCCGCGGCCACGAACGAGCTGACACCGACCTGAAAAAGAATTTTTAGGTTAAAATATTGCTATAGAAAGTGAAAAGGAAGAAAAGAGGAAAAGATGTGGTGAAACCGACAAAATGTCAAATATAAGGCATAGTTTTTAACCGAAAGAATACAAAATTCAGGAAGAATTAAAATTCTTGATGACACTAACATCTGTTTTAACGTAACGTTTTATAAATAAATCAATTTACAAAGCTTTTGTCCGCGACCTCCTGCATGAATTACCTACATGCTTAAACTACATATATACATATCGAGTGCCACAAACTACGATCCTGGCCTATGTGCCTTTTTAGAATGAATTTATTTTCTATTTTTCCCTTAACATACCTACAATTCACAGTCTTGCGTGGACTGTGAGAATGACTAATAGCAACCGCAGTGTATTTGGACGTATGAGCTGCACGAATGAAAGGAGCATTAATTGGAAGAGAGACATATTTCTGACTTCATCTAGTGCAATAAGGACAGGGAAAAAATATTGACCGAAAAAGCTACTTACGAGGATGTTCTGTCCATTCTGGTTGACGACGAGAGGTCCGCCGGAGTCTCCGCCGCAGATGCCGACGCCGCCCGCACCGTTGGTACAGATGGTGCTGTCCAGGGCCCAGTGGCCGAACACGGCCTGGCAGGCCTGTACTGTGATGACCTGGAGGTTTACGTGGCTCACTTGCGTAGCGGTGGTCACGCCGCTTTGTGCTGAAATTTGTTGTTTGTGTTTTAGCAGAGGGTTAAGAATGTCGTATTCGCCTGAAAAATCGGAACGCTGTCTTCCTGAATTTCTATTAAGTTAATCGATGGGCTCTCGTGGTGTGGGAATCTGACCTTCATAATAGCATTATCCATCAGAAAGATATCCAACCAATGGAGTGTGGAGTGCAACAACTATTGAGGTGACTACTTTCCATCAGGTTACCCGCTTGCCTGTTTGTTTGCCGTATAACATAAAAATATTAAATAAGAAAGGTGATGTCTCACAGCGAAACCTCTCATGGAGGTATACGGGTCAAACAACACGCCTCTGCATTTGCAGAAGGCCCTTGATTGTGTCTTTGTGACATGTATTACTGCGATTCTTATTCCGTAGTTAGGACTGCTGTATTGGTGACACCGACCCATTTCCTTTTACCGTTGGGGTATAGGTACCAGAGCTCGCTCAGCCCTTTTCAATTCAACGTGATATTAGACCTACTGAAAGCCAGCGTCCATCCGAGACTATCGTAAGCAGCATTCCTGACTGCTCGCTAATGTATGCTGATTGTATCGCGCTGACAGACTGACAAGGGGCCACTAGTCCATCTTGTGAATGGGTGGAAGGAGGTCAGTTGTATGAAATTTAATGTGACTAAGACAATAAAATACCTGTAATAGATCCCCTACCCGTCCGCATAAGCAATTATGTGGTCAAGCGCATAGATTAGGGTCTGCACTTAGCGCAACCAGGGATATAGATAGCGATGTCAAAGCCTGAGAATAGCCGTAAAATGCCGGTAAAGCTGAAGAGGCAGACCTGTAAGACCTTCATTAGATCTGCTCTTCTACGGCAACGACACTTGGCCTCCTCTAGAGCGGCACAAGCCGGATTTGCGCGACTCGCAAACGAAGATGCTGCCGTGGATGTGTGGACATGGCCTTCGCAAATAAACTGTAATATTGTATAACTACGTCTCACGCAGACTAGCCAGTGGTGTAAGGAACAATTGCCTGGAAATGCCACCTTCGCCAGGCACGGGAAGGAAAGGCCGGCCTAAGTAACGATGGTAACGATAGCTTGCCATCAAGCTCATCACCTAGAATGCCGAAGACAAGAACAACTAAGGACAAGAAGAAATAAGAAAGCATAACCCCGGGCCCAAACACGCCGTACGAGAGCACAACCAAAACTGACGTCAAGATGAATAGAAGATCACCGTTTAGTTCAGTTGGAGTCTATTAGAAATATTACTGTCTGACTTCTTAAGTATATTCTGTAAATAAATAATAAACTAGATATGCAATATTTATGAAGATTTTTACCTAGACCAAGTAATGCAAGCTGATAAAATATTACACATTATGCAATTAACACATAATTCAATTATCTTTAGGTAGCGTCCTTATCCTATCATTCCTTGTCATTGTTGACGAAAAGTGTCTTCATCCATATCGTGGATCTTTATTTATTTACTAATAAATACAAACTGATAAAGTTTCCCAAACTAATAACACTTACCGTCACTGGTTTTGCCATAGCCTGCAGCCATGGACCAGAGTCCAGCGAAACTATCCCACAGCTGATTTCCGTTAGGAAGAGTTACTGGCTGGATTAACTCTGTAAAATGAAACGAAAAAGTTATAAAGAGTATTAAGAAGAAATCTCAGAAGAAAAATTTCGATTCGATCGACAGGTTATTGTGAAATCTTTGCAATCTCGTTGGTATCTTTTAAATGCTCTTTTAAAAATTCTGAATAAATACTGCAGCAACCTTTGAGAGTTGTAAACCTTACGTCGAAATTTTAGAGGATGATGGGACCTTCTGACAGTGATATACAAAGGATGTCATTGCGTATACGCGGCTCATCCGCTCAAGCGTCACTTTTTTCACAGATAGTACAAGATACAAAGATATTGATACCTCCATGTCTAATTTCTTTGATGAGACAGTTGCGTCGTTTACGTTGACGTGTATAGTCGCGTCCATAAGACACGATCTAATTACTTATTGAGATTTCGAAGCAGTCAGCTTCAGCGTATTTTGAACTCCGGTGTGGAGAGCACTTGTCAAAACGTATATGTTTGGTCAGTACATTAGTAGTATATGGTCCGGCGCGACTTCGTTCGCTTTGTTTCAATTTAATTATTTTCGCAGTGTATTCGCGAGATCAGTAAGCTAATTACGTAACACTGTTACTAACAATTATCCCATTTCAATGATTGAAATTATTACTTTCGCGATTACATATCCTCGATTTCAGGGGTTCAGGTGCTGACAACGTTCCATTGCAATAAACGAAAGCTGCAGCAGAAAATGGCCAGCAACTTTTACAACTTTTAGCATTGCGAATTCAAATTATCTCATCTGTCAAGTGAAACCCTCCACTGATGTGGAGGATCAAGACCAGCAGTGGGCTGTTATGGTCTGTTTATGAAATGTTGAAGTGCTTACGGGTGAAGAAGACGTTGGTGGGCAAGTAGATCATGGCGACGTCATTCGCAAGAGTCGAGGGCGACCACAGGGGATGCATGATGACGTTGGACGTTGGGATACGGCTACCACCAGAGAATAGGAACTGGGAGCCGAGGACCACCTCAAACTGGGAAGCCTGGCGGTTCCCGTCATTCCAGCAGTGAGCAGCAGTGATCAGCCTGTTCGCAGACAGCAGCGAAGACCCACAGACTGATACTCCTGCTATGTTCCAAAAGCTAATCACTAGGCCTGCCTGTAATGAGAAGTAAGGACGACATTATAAGTACGTGTTTATCAAAACAGTCTGACCTTGGGTCGATTGTACTATCTCCTAATTATAAACAATGATTGAAACATTATTAATGCAATGAAACATGTCAAAATTATATAATAAATATGCCTAGTGGCTCCCGAGACTGGGCAACCAGCCTAAGGGATCCCAGCGGAAGACCTTGATCAACCAGTCTTCGCTTTGCCTCGTATTCCCATTTATTTATGTTGAATAAATATCCTATATTCCAGTTCCAGTGGATGTGAAACTTCATTAACCAGCCTCTACAAACTGTCATAAAGAACCTAGAGCAACTAAGCCAAAATAACAAACAGTCATTTTGATTACGGAAGATGTGTAATCATGATCAAATCTGCTCAGATTCCCCTGGTAGCAGGGTCACAGAGGTCAGATGGTAGTCGCTCCGCTGCAATTACCTGATCTGTAAAATCCTGCGCGTCGTGCGTGAGAGTACAACCGGGACATTATTTATCTATTTTGATTACGGGAGGCACGTGACTATGTCCTATCTCAAAATATATATCCACTTAGCGATTAGGAGCCACAGTTATTCTTCGTTCATCATAAATAATTATTATATTGCATAATCAATTGCACGAGGATTGCATTACTACTTATACCTCGACATATACCTACTCCGTTTACTGACTTAGGGATGTTCCATACATACTGGACCAGCGACAATAGAAAACGATCTTACCAGATAGGGGTGCGCGCCAGTGTTAGCTACGACGCCGCCCACGATCCTCGGGTCGATGATGACATCACCATCAGTTTTTGTCAGCAGCGCGGTCTCAGCTTCCTTTATCTGGGCAGCCAAGGGAATCCCGACGGTGTCATGGTAGTTTAACCGAGGAGACCCCTTCGTCGGGACCGAGGCAGTCGCCGCACCCAGCACCGCCAGAATAAGCAAGACACAACGCATTTTGCACAATCTTAACAATAACCCCGCAACAGACTTACACCCGAGTTATATATAGCTACATTTTGCTACTTATCAACAACTAATCCGCGATCTGTTACTTTTGCTAATTGATAGGTGCCTGTGCGTATCATATCTTGATTTACGATAATTTTATTTGTTTAGGACGATAATTAAATAGGTAAGTATGTACGTAGCGACAGTTGAATTAGTTTTTTGATGAATTAAATTATATTGTTAGGTTTGTCTTACAATTAATAGCGCTCAAATAGTGCTCAGTTTTTTCATGTAAGATTGTAGATATTACCTAAAAAGTGTAAAAACTAACATTCATAAAGTAGATCTTACTTAAATCTTATTGCTATCGTATTGCTAGAACCTTATTTTTATCCTAAATAACTTTGTCAACTTCATAAAATCATGTGGGGAACGGACATTTCATGCCAAGAACGCTAAATGCTAAAAAAATTAAGTATTTATTCATTCGTATGAGGGAAAAGCCAGATCGAACCTGGGTCGCCTGCTAAGCTGTCACTGACACAGAACTGAGCGGTAAATAATCGGACCACGATAAGTCCGTATTGACCGACAGTCATTGGCGTATCAGAGGGGGGTCCAGGATTTGGTTGAGGGCGGGGGGGGGCAAAAGTCAAAATTATAGGTATTCTCTACTAACGAGCGGGCGCGTTGAGTAAAAAAAAATTTGCCGTTTTAGTGGGGTGAACGAGCGGATAAACGAGTTAGCCGAGCGACCTCGGATATTTTAGGTTTTAAAACCTGCGAGAGAAAGACGAATGTGTGAGCAAGCGGAGCGAGCTCAAAATTTTTTACATTTTGGATCTTAAAAGCTGCGGTGATAAATAAATGAGCGACCGGAGCGAGCTCGACAATTTTTACGTTTGAGGTCTGAAAAGCTGGAGTAATAATTGAATGAATGAGCGGGCGGAGTGAGCTTGTAATTTGTGATATTTTGGGTTACAAAAGCTTGAGGTAACCCTTAAATTAATGAGCGAGCGGAGCGAGCTGGCAATTTTAAACATTTTTAGTCTTAACAGCAATGGGTGATCCTCACAATAGTAATTTAAGAAAATTAATTAATGAGTGAACGCAACGAGCTAGCTGAATGATAAGAAAAGTATTTGAAACTTATGAATGAGCGAGCTCGAAATTTTAATCATTTTAAGTCGTAAAAGTTGGTGTGATCAATGTATTTTTAGCATTTTAATTTTGACATTTTATCTTAGGTGCTGTGATGATGTGTGATGCTGATCGTAATAGTGGGGAGCCAGGGGCTTGTATTAACGGGGGTATGTATTAACAAGCCGATTGCCGCCAAACTATACATGAACGACTGAGGTACGTACGGTTATGGTCGTCAGTGAATGACCACAGAGAAGTTGCGACCTGTCAGTCGTCAATGGCATGCCGCAGAGCAAGGTTATGTATAAGGCGTGAATTTTGTCAGGTAAATGAAAATTTTGTAATTCGTTGTATTTTTATTTGTTGCTTAATTATATACGTAAACGGGACTGAAATTATTTTAAATGGTAGTAAATATCATCTTGTATAGTACTTTGTTTCCATTTAACCACATTATAAACGTACTTTACTTTGATTTATATTTTTGTGAAACATCTACCTCTGGGGCAAGTGTTAACAAAGCATATGGGTCAAGTATTAACATGTTAATATTTACCCCCGTGTATTTTATGCAACATGGTGGTTAGGGCATTCGACTCGTAAGCCGTTCGAATCCTATGCGGCCATGAGTTATGTCCATTAGTTGAACACTAACCGATTATAAGGCCTTGCCACACACAAAGCTCGGCGCGAGCGCGGCTCGGGCGCGGCGCGATGCTGGCGCGTTGCCTAGGCAACGATCGCACCGCGCTCGCGCCGCGCTGTCGTTGCCTAGCAACTATCGCGCCGCGCTGTCGTTGCCTAGCAACTATCGCGCCGCGCTGTCGTTGCCTAGCAAATATCGCACCGCGCTCGCGCCGAGCTCACGCCACGCCGGCACCGCGCCGCCAGGGGTGGACTAACGAACAAAGCGGGAAAGGCGGCCTGCCCCGGGCCTCTGGTCCAGGGGGGCCTCCAAACGTCTCCAAGTTGCCTTGATCAAATCCTATACAAGGCTTTAAAATATGCTTAGAACATATCGAAGAGGTGGTTCGGAGTTGTGACAGGGGCGTAGCTATCGCCGTATCACTATTCAAACAGAATTAAGATCAGGGTCGAGGACCCCCTCCGCCAAAGAAGTAATTTTAACTAAATAAATAAAAACACTTAAACATACAAATGTGAACTGAATAAAAAGCTTGTAAAATTACATCAAACTTCTTAAAGTGGGGGCCTTATAAAGGTTGTCCGCCCCGGGCCTCTGATGGACTTAGTTCGGTACTGCCGGCGTCGCGCCAACAAAGTGTTGCCAATGTACGCTATTTATCGCCATTTGGGGTATTCGAGATTAAAATTAGCGACGAAAAAATTGTAATGGTGAATTGTTTAGGCTATCTCAGGCTTTGGGCCAAGGTACATAAATAAACATAATCTAAACCCGACGGTTTCGCGGATGATTGTGGGTTCCAAGTACATTTACCTACTATAATAGGACCACGATTAGTCCGAATCAACTGACAGTGGTAGAAAATATAAAATGTGGATATGGCAATATCTATTGGATAATCTGTCCTTGTCAGTCATTGTCCATTATTATTTAGGCGATCCGCACACTGGAACGCAGCACCGTACAGTTGTGCGTGAGGTGCGTTAGTGCGTGACATAAAGTTATTTGAGCTGTCATCGGTTTCTATGGAAATTACTCATAGACGAACACACTGACAACACATCCACGCGCGTTCGTGCGGATCCGTAGTTTTTTTTCTTTGCAACATTTGACACGGGCTGCGGGTCAGATAAGTTTTTGGCGCTGTACTTTCCACATAAAAAGGCGTCAAATAGGCCGCTGCTGTGAAGTGAGGTCTCCAGGATTGTCAAATAGGTATTCCGTTACTCAGTTCTCAAATTATTTTTCGCCTAAATAATATAAATTTATGAAAAGATTATAACAATTTGGAGAATTCCTAAATTTTTTATTGTATATAAAACAATATAAAAATTATACATATTTCCAAATTTCGCCAGAATGAACGCTGCGCTCCAATGTGCCAATCGCCTCAACAATATTTTTCAAGTCTGTCAAATTATTTGTTATGACTTTTATGAATGACGTTCTATGACGGATAAAAGACATAGCATTAGTTGCCATACAGTAATTTTTTTTTTTTAAAGCGATTCGGTCTTAGCGTGGTCCTACTATACTGCTCTTGCTGACACTAGCATACATCAGCTATACATCTTGATGCGGTTGAACGAACAAATAACTCTGACGGTTACCGTAGTCAATAAAACAGCGCCGTCTACAGTGCCACAAAAATGTCTGACCGGGTAACAGCATCGCTGTTGTTGGCATTGACATAACATTTCAAAACGGCAACACTTAGTTCCGGTTTTGGCCACCGGATCGAATAGGTTTGTCAACAATCTTGTCTAGCCGCCAGATATAACATTGTTAACGCGTACAAGAATTTGTATGGACAGTGGTAACCATTCCAATAGCTATGTTTATTTATTTATTTATTTATTAATCCTTACAATATTTCGTACATTCTGTCTTACTTATAGTTACCCTGCCTGCATAACAGTTTGTTGGCAATGGTGTTTCTCTCGTAATACAATCCGGATAACGCTTACAACTGGTTAACAAATTCATCACTTAGTTTTACTTACACAACCAACTTGTAATCCTGTGCATACACAATAAGTGGAGTCATACAGATAGTTCATTACATACTCATATACTACACCACTATACACCCCGGGACGGGTCCCAAGGTATACAACGGTGCGACGGTTGCTCATTGGGTGGACCCAACGAGCAACCGGCACACAGCACTGCATAGGTACAAATCTGTGAATGTCTTTAACTCACACAAGCAACCCATATGAGCTAGTCTTGAGCATATATAATAATAAATAGAGCCATACAGATAGATCATTACATACCCATATATTACACCACTATACACCCCGGGACGGGTCCCAAGGTATACAACGGTGCAACACACAAGCATGAATACCGTGCGACGGCTGCTCATTGGGTGGGCCCAACGAGCAACCGCCACACAGCACCACGCAGATACACCTCTGTACATGTCTTTTACTTACACAACCAACCCACATGAGCTAATCTTGTGCATATACAATAAGTGGAGCCTATAAAATAATAAATGCAGAATGCATACATAAAAATGGAGCCATACAGATAGTTCATAACATATCCATATATTACACCACTATACACCCCGAGATGGGTCCCAAGAGATGTGTAATACGTCGTTGGATAGCTATTTTCAAGCTGAACAAAAGTAACTATGGCGCTTGTTCCAAATATTCGTCCGTTCCGGTTTATGCTGTACTATACATATTACAGTAATAAGTATTTTTTTCTGTTCTACCCACATTTAATGGTCAGAACTAAATCCACGGTGTTATACCGCCAGTGCAAAGTTACATCGTGCGCATGCATGTAAGACGGCCAAATCAAAAACAATCAGATGGAGTGCATTGAATTTGATTGAAGATACCAACTAATTATGGCCGTTTTTTTTTGCAATAAACACTGAAATATTTATTGCAAATGCTAAAAACATAAGTTTTACAAATAATACATGATGTTTATTATACTTTACATAAAAAAGATACTCCATTGCTGTTTTTGGTTGCTGCTTATCGGAATTGCGTACGAATTAGAGGCAGCCTCAGGTTGAGGCACGCACTAAAACGTAAATATATAAATTACAAAAAAATTCTACCATAAATATTTAAAAAACTCCAAAAAAATTCTACCGTAAATATTTAATAATTTCACCTGGCAAGTGCGTTTTGACAAATGTCAAAGACAAATACGTAAGAGTGGGTTACTTAAGCCCGCGGGGACTATTCTAGCGACAAATCCCGGTTCAGCCGCTAGCGATAAATCTGTTAGAAAAAAGTCGAATTTGATTCTGTACGGCGGTAAGTCAATTGTACACGAACAAGAAGAACTACGATCCATGGCCATGAAGTAAGTTTTGGGCAATTGTTCGTCTATTTTATACTGAACTAGCGGACCCGACAGACGTTGTCCTGTCTACACGTCTTTAATTTGAAAATTTCAAACTTTTTTTAATAAGCTAAAACATTCTGACAAAATTGTGAATCTAAACCATTCCCAGATCCCCTTGAACACACACAAAAAATTTCATCAAAATCGGTCCAGTCGTTTGAGAGAAGTTCAGTGACATACACACTCACAGAAGAATTATATATATAAAGATATTACTCGAGGATCGCCAGCTGATCAGTGACCGTCAATATGGCTTTCGTCATGGTCGCTCAGCTGGTGACCTTCTTGTGTACCTAACACACCGGTGGGCTGAGGCTGTCGAGAGCAAGGGGGAGGCTCTGGCTGTCGGTCTTGATATAGCCAAGGCATTTGATCGGGTCTGGCACAGGGCACTGCTAACAAAACTCCCGAAGTACGGTATCCCCGAGGGGCTCTGCATTTGGGTATCCAGCTTTCTGTCTGGACGGAGCATCCAAGTCGTTGTCGACGGATGCTGCTCCGATACCAAGACCATTAATTCTGGAGTACCCCAAGGTTCAGTGCTATCTCCCACGCTGTTTCTTCTGCATATCAATGATATGCTGAATATTCCCAGTATTCATTGCTATGCAGATGACAGTACTGGAGATGCTTGTTATACTGGCCGTGCGAATATCCCTCGTTCCGTGGTGTCGGAAAGCCGAATAAGACTTGTGTCAGAGATTGAACACTCCTTGGAGCAAGTTGCTCACTGGGGCAGACTGAACCTAGTGGAATTCAACCCTTCAAAGACACAGGTCTGCGCATTTTCCGCCAAAAAGGATCCCTTTGTCAATGTGCCGAAGTTCCAAGGGACACCCCTTTCCATCTCAAAAAGTATCGGGATCCTTGGTGTCGACATATCGGATAACGTGCGCTTCCGGAGTCACCTAGAAGGTAAGGCCAAACTGGCTTCGAAAAAGCTTGGCGTGCTTAACCGGTCCAGGCAATACTTCACCCCAGGGCAGCGCCTGCTGCTGTACAAGGCACAGGTGCGGCCTCATATGGAGTATTGTTCCCATCTTTGGGCCGGCGAAACTGCCGACCTGCTTAATCCTTTGGACTCCGTACAGAGACGCGCCGTACGAATTGTCGACGATCCCATACAAACAAGCAAGTTAGAACCACTGGCTAACCGAAGGGACTTTGGCTCCCTGTGTGTGTTCTATCGGCTGTACAATGGGGAGTGTTCCGAGGAACTTTTCGATCTGGTGCCCACAGCACAATTCCGCCATCGCACCACCCGCCGTGGGCTGGGTACTCATCCCCACTACGTAGACCCTCTGTTGGTCACCACGCGAAGGTTCGAAAGAACGTTTCTCGCTCGTACGATTCGGATGTGGAATGAGCTCCCAGCCACAATGTTTCCTTTGGACTATGACATGGGATCGTTCAAGAGGTATATTAGAGGTCTCTTTAGAGGCGGGCAACGCATTGGTGACTCCCCTGGTGTTGCTGATGTCCATAGGCGGCGGTGACCACTTTCCATCAGGTGGCCCGCTTGCCTGTTTGTCTGCTAAGTAACATAAAAAAAAAAGCGAAATTGAAATCTTAATAAAAAAATCATAATCACCTTGGCGTTAATGTCCCGATTGTGCTTTTGCGCCCGAAGGCCTGGGATCCGCCTTGACCATGATCCATGTTTTCACAGATCAGGTAATTACAGTGGAGCTACTGCCATCTGACCTTCGTGACCCTGCTACAAGGGGACTCTGACCAGATTGGATCATGGTTACACATTCAGTCGCCTGTATAAATTAAATAAATAAATATTCGTGGACAAATTCACACAGCGCCATCTAGCCCCAAAGTAAAGCTTGTGTTATGGGTGCTAGATAAGTGATAAACTACTTAAATACTTTTTAAATACATATTTATTATACATAGAACACCCAGACCCGTAACAGAAATTAAAATTCATTATTTCAATTTCTGCCCGGCCGGGAATCGAACCCGGAACCTCTTGCGTGGCAGACCGGCATGTTAACCATTGAACCACTCAGGTGTATGTGCAGGTTTCATCACGATGTTTTCCCTCACCGTAAGAGCATCATTGGTACATGGCCGCAGCGGGATTCGAACCTGGTACCTCTCGGTTATTAGTCAAATACCCTAACCGCTCGGCCACTGAGGCTCTCCAGAAATTGAAATGTAAATATTATGGCAATACTTGCATACCATAAACCATTTCTTATTATATTACCATCTATTACTACTTATCATCTGGCAGGCCGAAAGATTGTCGAAAGAAATGTAATTTGATATCAATGTGTTTTGTACCATTGTGGTGGATAAGATTGAGCGCAATTTTCTGTGTACTGTAGCGGGTACTTAAACAAAACATCTATATCAGCGTTAGACTCTAGCCACCGAATTTTTGCACTGTAGAATTTGTGCTCTATGTTACGGTATCATTAAAAGTTTGTCTAACTCGACAAATAAGTCGGACTGAAATGTTTTGATTCTGATGTAGGAGAGCTGTGCCCCCTCATCCTACCTACCTTAGGGGGCCTACCTAGGGAGCAAAATTTGCAGTGTGGTGTCCAACAGAGTAAAATAGCATCGCCGTCCACACTAAGAGGTGTCGTAAAAGGCGACTTATTTCAGAGGTAGGGCGTTACTTTTCCAAGCTTCAGGTTTTTACCTACCTTATATATACTCTTGCAAGCTAGCGAGTAGAGGGGAATAAAAAGTAAGCCTAAATTCGTCCTCAGGTTCTAAATTATCTGCGTAATGCACCAGTCAAATTAGGAGGAAAGATTCGGACTGTTGGTAAAAAGAAACGAGTAATTAACCCGCTATTACGACATGTGGGAGTATTACCATCCTAAAAATTCAATTCCCCGAATAATGGAGCAGCCACTCTATGTGTGCCGATTGTCATAGAAACGCGGTGGCCAAAACTGGAACTGCGGAAAAATATCGACACTTACTTTTGAAATGTATTTGAACTGACATGTCAATCCTAAAAACAGCGCCGCCGGTACCAGGTCTGATAAGTTTGTGGCACTGCACAGCGCAGGCGCGGCGCCGCGCTCACGCCGGCCTGAGCGCGGCCTGAGCGCGGCGTGAGCGCGGCCTGAGCGCGGCGCGAGCGCGGCGCGATGCTGGCGCGTTGCCTAGGCAACTATCGCACCGCGCTCGCGCCACGCTCGCGCCGAGCTTTGTTTGTGTCAGGGCCTTTACGGTGAGGGAAAACATCGTGAGGAAACCTGCACATTCAGGCGACTGAATGTGTAACCATGATCCAATCTGGTCAGGCTTCCCTGGTAGCAGGAGTCCGATGACAGTCGCTCCACTATAATTACCTGATCTGCCAAATCGTGGATCATGGTCAAGGCGGACCCCGGGCTGTCGAAAGAGCCCAACTGGGACATTAACGCAAAGGTGTTTTTTTGCAACAAATACCTACTCTCTTGAAAAATATGATTTATTTATTTATTTGTAGGAGTGCCAACAGCCGTATATTACAATGTATAAAATCATTATAATAATCATCTTGGTGTTAATGTCCCGGCCCGAGGTCTGCCTTGACCATGATCCAAGATTTGGCGGAATGACTGTCATCTGCCTTCTGTGACCCTGGAACCAGGGGAACCTGACCAGATTTACATAGAAATAGTACAAATGCTGATAAGCTTTAATTTAAATTAAGCAAAGATATAAGCCATAATAATAATTAAAATTTCAAGTTGATAACATGCTGATAGCAAAAACGTTAAATATGATATACTTTGTTTTATTTTCTACTCATATTTATGAAAAATTGACATAATCATATCAAGGTGCTACTGTTAATACTTACCCCAAGGTAGTTAAAACTTACCCCCAACCTGGGCAAGTATTAAACAAGTGTATGTTTTTTTTATAGTATGTTTGCGGCTAAAATACAAGGCATTAATAGGGATTTTTAAATAAAAAAATCCCCCCCCCCCCCCCCGTCTCCCTCCCCCTGAATGCATGCCAGGCCTGGGCACCACTGCTGCAATCTAGCTTTGATTGTAATTTCATTTCATTGTAATGAAATTTGGTTGTTATTTGAAAGGGCTAAGTGTCCTTATTTGTTTAAAATAATGCGATACAAGCTGAAAAGAGCAAAAGTCAGGCAATCAATTTAGAGTCGAGGTTTAGTCCACCACTAGAAATAAGTACAATATACTATACCTACCTACACTCCTTTGCAAAAAAAAAGTTTGTGGATTCCTCGGCTGTATTTCAATGACATTATGTTTGGGTGCCGTGTGGTGTCCGGTAGAGTAGCATAGCACCAACCCCTTACACTCGTGGGTGTCGTCAAGGCGACTAATGTTTAGAGACAAAAGATCAAGAGTCTCCGTAAACTGGAAAATGGGCAGCAGTGTTTTCCATTATTATGTTTGCAACACTGCGATCTCCAACCCGCCTGCCAAGCGTGGAGATTATGGCAATAACCTCCCCTTTTCTGGGAGAGGCCTAAAGTCCTGTAGTGAACTGTTATAGGCTGTGATGATGATGTTTGAGTGAAGTTTTTTATGTGTCCAGGCCAGAATTTCGTATCGGTACATGGTATCGGTATCCTGAGGTGGGCACCAAACCATTCTGGGGTGGGCACGGCGACTATTGAGTAGTTACGACACTGTAAACTCGCACTAAGCCTCTGTGTGCGGAACGTTCAATTCGCGTGACCGCTTTTTACCCGATTGCAATAGGATAGAGTTTTTGATTTGCTGTTTTTTGTCTGATAGTGGCTTGACGTAAAGTTCTCAGACATCAATTTCGATTAGGAGTATGTACTAATCAAAATTTATATATTGATATACAAAAGCAATCAATCGGTAATTACACGTAATCGTCCACTTGATAAAACAATGTTTTCGTAATATAATTCCTATTAATGGAATAAGCCTTTAGAAGAAGAAAGAAACATGCCTTGGCCCTGACCATGCCTTGGCATGGCCTGTAGAAGAATTAAAATAGAACAGTAGAAATGACAGCGTCAAGAAGTATGGAAATGAAAGATAATTTAAATTAAGGAATAGTGTAAGATACAAGTTTACTTAGTTTAGGGATCAGGGCGACCAATAATACCTAGTTCTGTAAGACTCTTGTTAGTTGTGGCTAGCTCTCATGAATTTGTTGTTGTGACTTCGTTATTTTATTGGAATAAATGTATTTTTTTTTTTTTTTTTTTTTGTGGTGACCGGTAGAGTAGAATAGCACCAACCCCTTACACTCGTGGGTGTCGTACAAGGCGACTAACGTTTAGAGGCAAAATATCTAGTCTCCATAAACTTGAAAATGGGCAGCAGCGTTTTTCATTGTTATGTTTGCAACACTGCGATCTCCAACCCGCCTGCCAAGCGTGGAGATTATGGCAATAACCTCCCCTTTTGCGGGAGAGGCCCAAAGTCCTGTAGTGGACTGTTATGGGCTGTGATAATGATGATGATTTTTTGTGTATGAGAAAGTAATGGTGTGAAGAAGATGTAGCGACTAGGGTAGATAAGAGAATACTTAGCTGGTTAGGGCTTGAACAGAGGATGAACGACAGGAGATTAACGCAGAACATACATATATATGGCAGGAGTAAAGGAGAAGACCGAACCATAAGTATGTATCACGATCAAATCTCAAATCGATGATACTTTAAACAAAGGTCAGGTAAGGAGTACCCTATACACGTTCGTGTCTCTAAAAAGGTCAATGGCCCGGTGGCCCGCTTGCCTGTTTGCCTACCGTATGACATAAAAAAAAGAAAAAAAAAAATAATGTGGAATAAGCAATAGAGATCTGTCAGGACCGCAGCAACTGAAACGATGTGGTCTCTGCCTCCCCCTACTAACGGGAAAAGTCGCGACAATATGTATGTATATAGGCATAGGCCTCTGGTGACAAACGCACAGGAGTTAGGCTGGCTGGCCATGCGGTGTCCGGCAGATTGATATAGCACCAACCCCTTCTACGGCAAGGCTCTGATTTGGGCAGATAAAACTCTCTGTTGTCTTTACAATCTCCAACACGCCTGCTAAGCTTGGAGATCAATTCAAAACTTTCCACCAATATGGAGCTTAATAAACTGCCAAAAAATTTATTTACCTATATTGGCTATTCAACAGAACCGCTTCAAAATTTATAAGTATAACTAAGGTGTCGCCTGCGGGAAACGTAACCGTTGAATAATTGGTAGAGTAAGACCGATCGTTGCTCTGCTTGTTTACTTGCCTGGGTTCTCCATAATAGCCTCCCAAACCAGCCGAAAGAAAGAAAATACATTCAGAACCTACCGCTGCAACTTCTGTTTAGGAAAGCTCTGCAGCGGCGAGCCGAAGAGTAGACATATATATCAAAACCGTGTGAGCATGTTGACTTCGTGTATATTATTGTGTTGTATCAGTGACGTCCTATGTGTAAAGAAGGCGACGCGTCACCCGGCACCGATATTGGCGCTATTAAATAATTACAACAGAGCTTCCAATTTGTTTTTGTTGTAAAGTCTATAAAGAGCTAACACATTCAAGGGGTGCTATCTGATAAAATTATAAAGACAATACACGGAAATTTCCTTTTTGTGGAACGGATGTTGCCGATAATCGTTCTTACGTAACACATGCGATTTGGAAATCAATATGAAACTCCCATTCATTCATCAACAAGATAATAAACGGAAATTAGAAAAAAACCCACCTGAAATAATGTGCTATACCAGTAATTGATTAATCTGATTAACATAAAACTTGAGATTTGGGAGACTCGATAAGATAATGTTAGATCGTTTCTGTTTATAAAATAGTGTGTATTTGTCATGGTTACATTAAACACTAGAATTTGACCGCTGAAACATGTTGCGTTATATACTGTTGGTGACACTAGCTGCTTCGGCCCTGGCGTTCGTGGAGCCGCAGCTGGATTACCATGACTCCGTGGGCATACCGCTGGCCAAGACCATCAGGGAGGCCGAGGAGAAGCTGCTAGCCAGCCAGGATATTAGTCCCAAGATTGTAGGCGGAGTCATCGCGCCGGCTGCGCAACACCCTTATTTGGTTAGTATAAGTTCATGCTCATAATAGCTATCTACATGTTAATAGTGCATAATATACAGGTATACAGGAGTGATTCCTGCGGATTTTCCTAACTTAATTTTACTTAAAGCTTGTCGTAGCAAAACAACTTGTAGAAGCAAGCTTTGCAACCCACGTGTCAATAAAATTTAGGCCAAAAACATCAAATTGACACAGGATGCGACGATAGTCGTACGACGGGCAGTTTAGAGGTCTCCTATAAGTCGGGCGACGTCCGTCGTACGACCATGTTCGCACGACCGTTCCCAATTAGGACAGCGCCTGACACACCTCTGATTGATTGATCATTTATTTGACCAGGGCGGCCTGGTGATTGACCTCGTAAATGAGGTCGGTAACTCCGTCTGCGGGTCCTCGTTGCTGTCGATGAACAGGCTGGTGACCGCCGCCCACTGCTGGATCAGCACCAGGCACCAGGCCTGGCGGTTTACAGTGGTGCTGGGATCCCAGTATCTTTTCTTCGGAGGCACCCACCGCATCCCGACCTCCAATGTGGTGATGCACCAACAGTACAACATGCAGAGTCTGGCCAACGATGTCGCCATGATCTACCTGCCGACCAACGTTGTTTTCTCGCGTAAGTTTGATTTTGATTTTTTATGAGCAAAAACCCACCGTTTTGATCGATGAATCCTAATGCTGCAAATCCTATTTAGTCAGGATCTACAAACCCCTACTCAAATAGACACTGAGCTTTCATACTCGCGCAAGGAATGCGAGGACAAGCTAGCCTGTCTTCGGATCGCAACAAGTAAAGTTTTTGTTGAACTACTATTTTACAAGTATTTCTAAAATAAGCCGTTACCATAGCCTAACGCTAAGACCAGACAGACTGTTCCAAGAGCTTGTTCTCAGGCTTACTTAGCAATAGCAGGCAATCTAAAACTCGTGCAGGTGCAAATGAGAGTTAAAAAAATATTAATGCAGAGTATTAAAAAATCTGCCTTGTAGTTCCTAATATAATTTAAGTTGACTCATTATTTTAGGATTACTTCTCACTGACTTATTTAGATTAATCACACTGCACCGCACAGCTCCCTCGCTCACTTTTGTCTTTCTCAAAGTGTTAAACGACAAAATGTCGTTTTCAGAGACCGTGCAGCCAATCAGCTTGCCGAGCGGCAACCAGCTCTGGGACAGCTTCGCCGGTAACTGGGCAGTGGCCTCAGGATTCGGGAAGACCCTTGACGGTAAGTTCAGATCATGTGGAGATCAAGCGCCTTCCGCGATGTGCTTTTGTTTGTCAAAGGCTCACACAAAAAAAACTAAACGAATAATTTGTTTTATACACACAAAGTGTTTGATACACGGCTGCTATATTGGTCATTACTGACGAGCCAAGAGTGCAATGATCAATGCACAAGCGTTTCATACGACGTTTTTATAACACTTGCAAGGAATAAAACAGAACTGTTATCTAACAAAATATTTATACGAAAAAAGGGGGCTTTTTCTTCGCGCGCAGGTGCCAAGTAGGCAAGAGAGCGTAAAAGAAAAATTAACATACAGCCTATATTAAAAATAAAATGTTCAGCAGCATAAAAGCTCTTTGTTGTTCCTAAAAAATGTATATTAAATTTAAAAATACACACAGACTATGAACTATACATATTACTTACAGCACAGCTACAGGCACAAACTTCCTATCACGAAAGTCCGTAATAGGAAAGTAAAAAGCACCGTACGTAATTTTGTGCATAAAAGTGATACAATAACATCTAGGTTACGAGCAAGTGTGATGAAAAAAATATTACCGAGACGTCAGAAACAAACATAACACGTAAAGTAAATAAAGCTTTTTAACATACAATACGAAAGGTATCAATTTCAGGACTCGGGGCCACCAGCACAGTTATGTTCGTCGTTTAAGGGGCACATAACTGTGCTGTAGAACTATTGGAGAGGGAGGAGGGTGGGTTTGTGGCACTGACTCCAAAAATAATTAATGTTAGGTACAGTACAAGAGCACAAGTGCATTACCATTTCTAGAAAATGTTCCTTTGTCGCTACAGCAACATTCACGGCATTTGGTGCATCTTTAGCCAAAATCAGTTTGCTGAAACAAGGACTAATTAGCTGTCCCCTATGCCCAAAGGACTTGTTCTTATTTCCCAGTGTATTTTTTATGTAATCATTAAAAAATTAATTCATGTATGCTATGAAAATCGTTTAACAACTGGACAGTAGTGTCAAGGAACACGAGTCTTCAAATGAACTTAAAATTAAAAAAAAATTACGGCAAGGAAATTAAAACCCTTTTTTTCCATACCTACCAAATCTAACACGTTCCCCGTTACAGCCGTAGACCTGAACAGCATGACGCAGGTCAGCCACGTGACCCTCCAGGTCATCACAGTACAGGCCTGCCAGCAGGTCTACGGACCGGCACAGGTGCTTGCGAGCAACATCTGCACCAACGGCGCGGGCGGCGTCGGCATTTGCGGCGGAGACTCCGGCGGCCCCCTCGTCGTCAACCAGAACGGACAGAACATCCTTGTAAGTTTTTTAATTGTGGTGGGAGTCTCCCTAACAAGCAAAGTTTTGTTGGGTTTCTATTACGGGTTACGGAAGATAAGAGAATTTGTGTAAAATTTGTCTAATTTCCAGGTGGGAATAAGTTCCTTCGTAGCGTCGAACGGCTGCCAGCTCGGGCACCCATCAGCGTTCGCCAGGATCACCAGCTTCCAGAGTTTCATCACCGAGCACCTTTGGTAATCAGCCACACAGCCACAGTAGCCCTTCAACGGGCGAAGTCAGAGTACCATCTGAAGCATTAAGAAGCGTTGTTAATAAATGAAATGAATTTGTGATTTACTTTATGTATTTTATTCAGAAAAGAAAATCATCTGCGTACCATGCCACTGTTGGGCTTGACTGACTTGAGTTACTGACCGAAGTAGGGTTCCCGGCTTTTTTGAGCCAAAATTCAAAATATTTCGAGCTCGCTAAACTCGCTTATTTTTTTTTACTTTTACACCACCCGCGCCGAATAATCAATTCGCCTTTCAAGAGCACACGTGTTACCCTATCCACCGGGACCTTTTAATGATGAAACAATTGAATGACTGACTTTGTTTAATTTAATTTGTAATTATTTCTCATGTAGGCACACACCTATTTTCCATGCCGATAAATAAATTTTAATAGCCAATATACCACAAAGTTTGAGCCGAGCTCGCTGCGCCCACTCAGGCATTGGTTTACATGTTACATTTATGACGTTCACCCCGGGTCTTATAAGCCAAAATTCGAACAAATCTGTCATAATATGACCGAGAGGCCCCAATTCCAATTCCATATTATTGTTCCAATAAGTCTGAGCATCTCTGCCCTGTAGGCTTTCGGCGTTAGAGACTATCGAATAAACTAATTATTTATTTCCAGGCAACCTATTTTGATTCCATAGCATTTAAGTAGGAACCTAATTTTCAGAACAGGGTAGTATTTGTAGAAAAGAAGTACAGGAATCTTCATTGTAAATTATAAACTGTCACTAAGCCCTCAGTACGCCGAACGTACAATTCGAACGCGTGATCGCTTTTTATCCAACTGCTAGGAAAACTGATATTGGATTAGTTGACCTAATATATGATGATTAATGTATGATAGATAACGAAAGCAATCAATCGTTAAACTCTCCTAATCATAGACTTGATAAAACTATGTTTTCGTATACCTAATTCCTATTCAATGAACGGAACAGCCTTGTGGCGACTGCGCAGGCAGCAGAGCAATATACCAAATGCTTACGGTTAGGCTAGATCGCAAATGGACCAGGCTATGACGTCATCATCATCATCACAGCCCATATCAGTCCACTGCAGAACTTAGGGCCTCTCATGAACGGGGAGGTTATTGCCATAATCTCCATGCTCGGCAGGCGGGTTGGAGATCACAGTGTTATAAATATAACAAGAGAAAACGCTGCTGCCCAATTTCCAGTCTATTGAGACTCTAGATCTTTTGCCTCGAAAACATTAGTCGCCTTATACGACCCACGAGTGTAAGGGGTTGGTTGGTGTAAGGGTTCTACTCCGCCGGACACCACACTTCTATGTTAACACATTACAATTCCAACCTTTAATTACAATTTCCAATCCGCCTAAGCGTGGTAATGTGAAGGAGGCTTAAAACCAACAATTTAAAACGAATGCGGTCTGTTGTATTGTCCAAGAATATTTACAAATTTACCTAAACTGACTTTAATCTTAGCAGACCAGCTTCAACGGAAGGTATAGAGAGGTCACCGGGAAACAAAACCGTTGAATATTTGGCAGGGCAAGACCGAGCGTTGGTTTTGATCTGCCATATCCAGCAGTGTCAGTTGAACAATCTCCCAAATCAGCAGAAAGACGTCAGTCATATGGTCAATTGGTCAAAAGAATTGCATAGACGGGGGACAAGGGCCTCAGGGTACCGATTCTGGTGTGCAATGCAGTTGTTATTATGTTGCATTGCAATGTAACTATGATGTTACTATAACTACGTCGAGGTATCGAGTCAGTCCCAGCATCATCCCAATTAAATTACAGTTAAATCATCGTTGATCATCATTCGACCTTTGACACTTTTTCGTTGACAGAATTGAAGGCAGTTTAACAACTAAGAAAGATGTAACTTAGTAATTTATTTATTTATTGGAGTACCAACAGCCATAATAAACCATAATGCAACTAAAGTACCAGAAAACGAATTGTTGAAAAGTTCGAACTCATGAAAGTTGCAACTCAACATCTGTTATTTGAATAACAATCACACGTTTGCAGTTACTGCAGTTAGACTGTTAGCATGGGCTGCTGATGTTGTTGATATGTCCTAACATAAATGGGATTTGTAAATCAATAGGAAACCCCATTCATTCATCAACAAATCCTCAGATACCTAATAAACGTAATTTTGGAAAACCCCCGTTATTCGGTCGAGCAAAAGATCGGGCAAAGTGAAGAAATAAATAACAGGAAAGCGGACCCTGGCAGCAGCCGGGATTGACCGCTCAGATGATGATGATAAGGGAAATCCCTATTGTTATAGTATTACCAGTAAGACTTAATTGATTAAACTGATTAAGTAAAAAATCTGAGATTTGTGAGACTCGATAAGACAATATAGATAGTATTCGTTAAAGTCTTTATTCATAGCATGTCTATTTTCCATTACACACTGTTGAATTTCACCGCTGAAACATGTTGCGTTATATACTGCTGGTGACGCTAGTTGCTTCGGCCTTGGCGTTCGTGGAGCCGCGGCTGGATTACCATGACTCCGTGGGCATACCGCTGGCCAAGAGCATCAGGAAGGCCGAGGAGAAGCTGCTAGCCAGCCAGGATATTGGTCCCAACAGCGGCAGGATTGTAGGCGGAGTCATCGCGCCGGCTGCGCAACACCCTTATTTGGTTAGTACAATTTACCTATACCCATACCTATCTCTTTCTTAATAATATATAATATTTAGGTATTATAGGTAGGGTCAATATGCCTAATGGCAAACACAATATTCCATCACTTCCCTATCAGTTGTTAGCCCTTTGTTCATCAAGTTTTGCTAAAAAACAAAAGTGGCGCGCTCACGATAAATTACAGGCTAACAACTGATACGAAAGTGCTGAAATATTGATCGCGTTTACCATCCTATAACCCAACGTGGAGTGAATCCTAGAAACTTTTCTAACTTATTTGAACCTTGAGAGTAGATACCTAGAGCTCGTCGTAGCAAAACAACATTTCGAAGCGAAGTTTGGCAACCGTCATTAAAATTTAGGCCAAAAACCTCAGACTTACACAAGTGAGAACAAGTTAGATAGAATCTGATAGTGTGAATTTTGTGCCGCACTTGCTGTATTCCTGATACAGTCACACCTCTGATTGATTGACCAGGGTGGCCTGGTGATAGACCTGATGAATACGGTTGATAACTCGGTATGCGGATCCTCGTTTCTGACGACCTACCGGTTGTTGACCGCCGCCCACTGCTGGATCAGCACCAGGCAGCAGGCCTGGCGGTTTACAGTGGTGCTGGGATCCCAGTATTTGTTCTACGGAGGAACCTACCGGATCCAAACCTCCAGTGTGGTGATGCACCCCTGGTACAACGTGCATACTCTGGCCAACGATGTCGCTATGATCTATCTACCGACCAACGTTATTGTTTCGCGTAAGTTTTTTTTTCTTATTATCCGCATTTCTTAGCGGATAACGTGCATGCAACAGAAATATCTAGCTATTGGCTAAATGTTATGTAGGTACCTACGTAATGACCGCGATAGTATAAAAAGTTTCGTTTTGCACTTTTTACGGGCAACGAACCCGTCGATAATACCCCACCGCTGCGACTCTTCTTAGCCAGGATCTAAAAGACGATCCAGGCGATTCAGTGAGACAATTACATTCTGATATTGCACTCATTCTTCTCGCAACTCCTGTTTAGCTAGGATCAATAGCTGCGACCCAAATAGACTAATATTAATCTTGTCTAAGCTAATATTGTCTTAGGATAAGCGACACGTAAAAGAGGTAACCTCATCATCATCATATTGGCGTTAAGGTCCCGGTTGAGCTCCCACGCGCGAGAGCCCGGCTAATTTGACTGATCAGGTAATTACAGTGGAGCTACTGTTATCTGACCTACATGACCCTGTTAACATGGGAACCTGATCAGACTGGATTATTGTAGGTAGCGTAATTGTGAAGTAGATTCAAAAAGAAGTATAAAAAACTCCAATGTTTATTATCTTTAAAATAACAATCACACGCTCTATCCAAAAATAAGCAGTTGTTACTATTTGTAATACCTACCAAAAAAGAGACAGACGGTTTTCCAAGAGCTTCTTGTCGTGTAGCCTAAATCTAACAATGTTTTATGTGTTGCCGCAGTAGATTCTGGATAAACATCAGTGTTCTGTCGCTGAACAGAAGTTGCATCAGTGGACAAGTGCGGTGGGTTTTGCTTGTACGATACACCCTTGGATTGAATAGCTTGAATGCTTGAATAACTTGCCTAATACAGCATAGCTGTTTCACTTCTCTCTTTCTCAAAGCATAAAACGTCACGAGGAAAATAATTTTGCTTGCAGAGACTGTGCAGCCAATCAACCTTCCGAACGGGATATGGGACAGCTTTGCTGGCAACTGGGCAGTGGCCTCAGAATTCGGGAAGACCCTTGACAGTAAGTTCAGACCGTGTTGATTAAGACAAAGCTAACGAGGTTTTGTGCATAGCGTCCTTTATTTTGTGACTATAAAGAATAATCAGAGTAGGAAGTTAAACACTGCTAATTCATTATTTATCTGCAAATATATCAAATTTTAAACAGATTTGTATGCATAACTGATACATATTGCGAATACTGATTTAGTGCCTGCGATAATGTTCACGTGTGCTATACCGGATATGATATTCTTAGATTTGTTATTCCCAGTCGGTAATACTTAAATCACTAGAAGGAAACTCACTAAAAATATACCTACAAAAGAACTTTTGTTACTTACGGCGACTGTCGTGGCATATGCTGAGTGTGGCCCCATGGCAAAGGTAGAGATTAGAATATCATTTTTTTTTTTCGTTTATGTCCCTGTTTGGCAACTTTTTTTTACTCTATGGTTATTTAAGAATTTTTTGCTGTGTGTCTGAGTGGAATACAAGTATTTTACTTTACTTAAAAATCATTTCTTATAACATGTCATTGCACATGCTGCAGTCTACGATTTAGTTAATGGAGGACTTAATAGGAAAGGAAGGGATATGGCAGTTGGAAGAGGCGCTGAAACGTTTGTCTGATCGACGATGACGTATTCAGCGCAACAGTGTAACTGTACACCATAAAGCAATTTCCTCACAAATGATTTTGGCCCGGGCCACAACGCTAGCGTCTGGTGGAGGGTGTGCCTTTGGTATGAGACTTGGAGGGTGGAAACCTGGTGACCAATTACGACCGAGGTCTTCCACTATAAGAAATGGACCTTCTAGTTTGTGTAAATTGTGAGACTTCAGAAGCGTGTATGTATGTGGTACACTCCAAAATCCTTACTGGTGTTTATTAAGAATAAAGACTCACCACGGCAACGCCTGTTGTAGCATGGATTTCCTCCATCATCTATGGTCGTACCGCCTCCCGGTCGTAAAGACCGCGTCACGTGTCACACTCGTTCACGGGAAATACGCGAAAAACTTACTTGCCTTCTTTTTTATGGCCTAGGGAGGCACACAAACAGACGGGCCACTTGATGGAAAGCGGGCACTGTTGTCCAAGACACCTGCAACCTAAGGGAAGAGGTTGTGGTGCCTGCCTTTGTTTATCTGTAGGTAGATATGCCCCTATTTCAAGAACCCCATATCGACCCTTCGAGTAGCAAATGTCGTAAAAGCCATTTTGGCGAAAATGAGTTTTTAATGCTGTCTTATGTAATTTAACGAGCTCTATCGATCTGTATATTTAAAATTTCGATATCTTGAAAAAAATGTCTTTTACTACACTGATTTTTAAGCACCGAAATTCAGTATTTTTTTCTATTTATTGTCGTAACCGCCTATTTTGACATAGGATAACTGTCATAAATTGTGGTAAATAACATATTTTTATGAACAGTGTTTATACAACATTTTTTTGTTATCAAATCCAAGAATGTACAAACGGTTAACTTGTCGTAAAAGACAAATAAGTTTGCAATAATGCTATTACAACATTATTTTCCCTAGGATGCTTGCAGTCATTTTGGACTATTTTGTCGTAACCAACAACGTGTTTAAAACAATGCTTAAGAGATTAAATATTCTATGAAAACCGAAGCAGTGACTGAAAAAGTAACGCTTTTTGAAAAACCAAGCAAGAAAGGAAAGGAAAAAGGAAAAGGGAAGGGAAAAAAGAAGGAAGAAATCGATGAAGCAAGTCAGACTCAAGATATGGAAAATCAGCAAGATTTAAACGATTTTCATATTCGGCCAATGTATTTAGAAAAACTGCCAATATCTGCACAAAAATACAAGGATATACAAAAATTATGTTCATCGATGACTATTCCTAAACGGTTCCAAAGAGAATACTTAGAGATGCCATACAATGGTCAAAAAAATGACACCCTTGTTGAAACAGACGAAGAAGACGTCGATGAGGAAGAAGCCTAAATAGTTATATGGATAATTTACTAATTTTTGATAACTATTTTTCAATGAACGTAAGCGTATGAACGTTCTTTTGATGATTATGTTGATTTGATTTGATAATGTTGATTATTAAGATAATATTTAAGATTTTTGTTATAGTTTGTTTAAGTTTATCACAACAGATTAGATTACAGATCTCAGCTAATGCAAAAGTCTGCCAAAATATTCACAAAATTGTGACATTATCCTGAAGTTTTAATTTTAGTCATTTAAATAGAGAAGTTTAAAGAGTTGATATTTTTTTGTTGTTTGTTAAGTAGAATTTATTTTTAAAAGACTAACTTGTTTTGTTAAAACAAGCACGTTTTTATATGATTGTTTAAGTTAAGTTTTTATATTATTTCTTTCAGTAGTTCCTTTGCCAAAGACTGAAATGATACGAGCTGTGAAAATTTAAATTCTAGTTTAATCTCAGTTAAGCTAAAATTCTAATATTTTGTTTAAACAATTACCTAGTTTCACATTCAAAACATGAAAAAGATTTAGACTGAACAAGTGCCTTGTAATATATAGTGTTTTAAGGTACATTGATCATAATTTATAATTATGGTGGTCTTGACACGTCGTGATAAACCTTCATGTATGAAGATTATAAGTGAGTTTGTCTTGCATTCGTGCCGCATGATGCTGCGATATTTTGTCAGGAGTTGTATGAAACCGCATCAATGTATCAATGCATCATCACTGATGCGGTTTTATAAAACTCCTTTCCTCATTAACACCGGACTGGCAAAATACGGTGGTATCGTGCAGCATTTGTGTGAAAAATTACTTCACTGATACTCTTTTTACTTGAAGTTTTATCAGGTTCTTATTAGATTAATGTGAATTTATGATTATAAACTTAGAAATTACAATAAAACATCATTGTTTTGAAATAATTCAAGTAATAACAGAATAAAGGCTGATTTTACTACAATAAACTATTTGTTTTAATTATGAACTTGGTATTTTACTACATAAAAAGTAGGTCTTATTTCAAGCAAAATGTATAATACAACAGTTTTGATTATCCCATAAATTGCAAATTTTGTGGTTAACGCCATTTTTGTTAAAAAAAAATGTAGTAAAAGCCATGCTTTCTCCTAAACTATTGAAGCTACCTTTTTGATGCTTACACACTTGAAAAGGGATTTTTGCGCTCAGTAACATATATAAATAGCACGAATATAGCTTTAGAAACATAAAAAATACATAAGATTATTTTTTTCCATTTTTAGTTTTTTGCGATTTCCCAAAAGTACCGATTTGGCTTTTACGACATTTGCTACTCGAAGGGTCGATATGTTATAAGAAAAGTGCAAGAGAAAGATTATTTGTGCGATCTTGCACGTGTGCCGTAAAAAGGCTTGCGATGCCCTACGTTAGTCGGATGACAGGCGTGGTTTTTAGCTCTACAATTGAAATGTATTTTACAAAATTAAATAAAACTTTTATTATTATTATCTGGATGATGTGGGTGAAATCTGTCTTATTCTGTTGCAGCGGTTTGTACGACCTTGCCTTTTCCCCGTTACAGGCGTGGAATTGAACAACAAGACGCAGGTCAGCCACGTGACTCTCCAGGTCATCACAGTACAGGCCTGCCAAGCCGTGTTCGGCCCCTGGGCCCAGAACAGCAACATCTGCACCAACGGCGCGGGCGGTGTCGGCATCTGCGGCGGAGACACCGGCGGGCCTCTCGTCGTCAACCAGAACAGACAGAATATCCTCGTAAGAGACTTTGTTCTGTTTCTGTTCCGGGGAACCGAAAGCTTGTTTTTTATTGCCTAAAAGACACAGAGACGGATGGTCCACCTGACGAAAAGCGACCCCCCTCGTCCTGCATCTGCAATCTTAAGGGAGCGGATGTGGTGCCGGCCTTTGAGGTACCTGCAGACATGGCCATTGAAGAAATCCATGTTGTAGTATTGCACAAATCATTCTTCGAACCGTATTTTGCAGATTGTTGTACCTAAGCCCGTTTAGTCTACGAAGTAATAACCTAACCAAAAGAAAAACGTCGGAAAACCTCCGACCAACTTTACCTATACTCTCATATTTTCTAACCTATTGAACCGATTTTAATGAAACAAAGCTAAGAACCATCTCGATTAAACTGCCTTTCAAATAAAGAAATCCGTCCACCCGTCCGGGAGCTACGACATCACAGCAGACACACACCTCCTCATATAAACAGAGCCACAGATCCACACGTCAAACTTATTACATCCCTCTTTTTTCGTCATAGGTTAACAAGAAAGGTAGAGCTCGTCTAAGCTGAAATGACGCGCCCCACTATCGCATTAACGCACACAAGCAAATTTAAAATATGGACTCAATACATATGCAAATGCCTTTGTAATTATTCATTCAGTTGTCGGTGAGACTCAACGTAGGAGCACGCGTCGTTCGATTGGAGCAGTCGACGCTCCCACACAGATGAAGTGTTGTTATTAATATTTGCACTCACGCATCGAAATCAACTAATTCAGTAGTGGAGCGCGTCATTTCAGCTTAGACAAGCTTTACGAGGATAAAGTTCGTCGTTCTTTTTCCAGGTGGGAATAAGTTCCTTCGTAGCAGCCGATGGCTGCCAACTCGGCCACCCTTCCGTCTTCGCCAGGGTCACCAGCTTCCAGAGTTTCATCACCCAGCACCTTTGGTAATCAGCTACCACAATAGCCCTTCAATTTGAAAAGTCAGAGGAGCCATCTGAACGTTGCCTACTGACGTTGTTGGTAGACAATTAATAAATGAGATTTGTGATAAAATTCCGGTTTTTTTTTCAGAAATCGTCTTCATGACATACGACGCCACTAGATTTGGGCGATCTACACAACGGCGTACTTTATATCATCATCACAGCCCATACCAGAGGAAATCATTGCCATGACCTCCACGCTTGGCAGGCGGGTTGGAGATCGCAGTGTTATAAACATAACAATGGAAAACGCTGCTGCCCATTTTCCAGTCTATGGAGATTCTCGAGAACATTAGTCGCCTTGAAACATTGTGCGGTCCTCATGGTATCATTATAGAGCCGCATTGAACGCAGAGCGCTACGTTACTTCGACAAGTATTGTTATTGTTTTAAATAGTATTGTGTTTCTGCCGGTGAGTAAGGTTTCCAGTTCTCCATAGGGTGGGAATTTGGGGAACCGTGGCTTTGGCAGTGGAGGGACAATTGCCTTTTTGCTGCCAGAGTAACGTGTTATAGAGGTGGACAACGTATTGGCGATACTCTCGGTGTTGCTAATGTCTATAGGCAGTGGTGACCACTCTCAATCAGGTAGCCCGCTTGCCTGTTTGCCTAAAATACGAAATAAAAAAAAATTTTAGTGAATACGGGCGTCAGGTAGGCAATGATGGCCAAGAACGTTCGACGCTCCGATAACAGTAGGTATAGTTACAACAAATTAGTTGATCACCCGACCTTATGGTGATAATCCATATGATGATATGGAGTAAGTGATCAGCTAATTGGTTGTATGACTACCTCATACGATGAAGAAAGGGATAAGGCTGTGTTAAGGTAATAACGTGTAGGTAAGGTTAACATAACGTATTTATTGGACCATATGCGTATGCATAGTCCGTGTAGGTACTTTTGTACCTAGATACCTAGGTTAAAAGGTATGGTGGCCCCTAAAATTTTAGTAAAGCCGCGACGTTGAAGATTTTTCGTTTATTACGCTGCAATACTTTTGTAGAGATTTACTTGGCGATATTTTTTTTTTTTTTACGAATAGGTATGTCCATAAAACGATAAATTAATTAACATGTAACCAACACCGGCACTCAACCTGAACTCAATGATGTGTACCTATGTAAAAAAGAATGTTATACATGTCCGTTCAAGCAATTTTCAAAATTCAAATTAATCTCTAATCTCGTTACCTGTGCCATGTGGAGAGTGCAAGGGGGCCACACTCAGCCACTCATATGCCACGACAGTCGCCGTGACGCTGGTTTTTAGTGTGCACGGACAAAAGTGCCACAAGGAATAAATGAATAAATAAAATGAAATAAATAAATAAATGCGCCGTCAGCTGAGCGGCACGCCCGTGACGCTGCTGATCCACTCCATGTAGCGCTGGGTTCGCGTGAACACCGAGTGCGTGTCCTCGTTGCACCCGCTGCTGTGCACGAAGGTTGTTACGCCGATCTGTGGTAGTTGATACTTGGGTTATTTTTAATTAAGTCTCTCGGTGGTAGTATAGTGTTCTGTGATTTTAGTCTTTAGTTGCATTTCTAAGCCTTGACATTACCTACACACATACCTATAGGCTCTATAGCCGATTACACATCCCAATCAGCTTCGCCAACAGTATTAGGAGGCACAGCTAACGAGTAACGAGCTCGTTGTAGTGCCAAAGTACGACTACTAGCTGTGCTACTAGCCTCAAAGTACGAAACAGTCACCCATTAAATGACCCATTGACGAACTGAGTGGTTCGGTTGGTTAACATGCCGGTCGCCAGGCAGAGGTTCCGGGTTCGATTCCTGAATAAGCAGAAATTGAAATTATATTTGTTTTCTGTTACGGATCTTGGTGTCGCATGTATAATAAGCATGTATTGTAAAAAGAGTATTGCTTTGCTTACTTTGGGGCTAGACCACAACAGTACAACATAAATTTCAGTGATTACAGAATTCTTTTGTTAGTAAGTACACGATATATAGGAATATGTATAGACATTTAGCTGCTCTATCTCGAATTTAAATATTTAAATCTACCGAAAATAAAGATAATTAGGATCAAACATACCAGAATAACTTCTTCAGTTGCATTGTAAAACACAGTGAAAGGGCCGCCGTTGTCTCCCTGTAAACATGTATCAGATCTAAAATTTAATTTCAGAAGGCATAGTAGTATGGATGGAGAACCCGACCCACGTAAAACAACCCAACTCCCGGAACTAAAACATCGTGAGGAAACCTGCGCGCAAGACTCCGGATAAATTAGTCGAGAACTCAGTTCAGTAGTTTTCGAATTTGTTTAGTAGAATTTATCGAGGATTTTCGGTGACTGTCGGTTAGTAGTTTCGACAGGTGGCGTTGTCGATGGTATAACCTTCGAGTATCTAATATATGGGGAGCACTGGGGAAGCCCTGTGTCCATCACTGGGGGAGGTCTATGCCCAACACTGGAGGAGGCCTATGCCCAACACTGGGGTAGGTCGCAGTAGGCGTCTTTTGAGAGTTGTGATGATAATGATGATGTACCAAAGTACCTTGCAAGTGCCAGCGTCCATGCTAAACCCGCAGACGGTGTCGCCGGGCAGCTGGTCGAAGTAGGTCGAGTTGCACAGCGGGTCCGTCATCACCGTCATCAGCCGCTCGCGCAGCGTCGGAGAGACGAAAGTCACGCCTGTGGTATTGAAAATTTCTAAATAAATAGGATAGGTATAGCAAAGCAAATGCGGTTGATAGCGTTGGTGGTCGGGCTGTTGAATACCCAACTCGTAAGCGAGAGGTACCAGTATTGAATCCCGCTGCGTTCGAATCCCGTACCAATGACTCTTTTCTGAGTAACGTACATTAGTTGAATTCTAACCGATGCTCTCACGGTTAGGGAAAACATCGTGATGAAACCTGCAAATAAGGTAGTCGCTCCACTGTAATGACCTGATCGCCAAGTCCTGAATCATGGTAAAGGCGGATCCGGGCGCCCGCCACCCCGAGGCCCCCCTCGTGCTCGAGAGCACAACTGGGACATTAACGCCAAGATGATGAGATGAATGCAGGCGCGGTTGATTGTTAGGCCTGCCTAGCTAGAATCTAACAGTGGTAAGATGATTGTGATAATGATAGTGCATACCTGGCGCTCCGATGCCCCAGCCCGAAGCAGTAGCAGCCTGGCCGGCGAAATTCCACTGCGTCATGCTCAGGTACGGGAGACGGACCACGTCGATCGTTTCTGTGAATATTGGTATCGCATTAGAATTTTATTGGCTGAACCATATGTTCGTAGTGGCCAAGTGGGAGTTTGCCGCCCTTTTATTCCGTACGCGATTAGAAGTTTGTGAGTACGCGTCAATCGCCAACGGTTTTGAACGTTTTGACACTTTCCTGAAGTATCATGACCATCAAATAAAGCGTCCCATAGGATATTTTATAACGTTGATAACTCAGTCCCGGAATATATTGCGTGGGGTCCAGTTACACTGGAACAACGCCAGACATATTGAAATGCTGGTGATGGATATCGATAAGAATTTTTTCCTGACTTCTGTTTCATTAAAACAAAGTACACACAAAGACAATAAGTATCCTACCATGAGTACCAAAACTCAGTCTCTTTGGGTCGCTGTTGTAGGACCGAGTTGCAGCGGTGGGCCGTTGGAAAAATGGTAAATGGTATGGGGCCGCTGTAAATCCTGGCTAGATATATCCTTGACCGAGGTTCACATAATCCGAACAATAATATCATCTTTCTATTTAAAGGTGTTTCATTGTACTTTTCTTTAATGAAAATTGTTATCCATTATTTATACTGTTAGGTTAGGCGAGAACTTGTTAATGGCTTATAAATATTCTTATTATTAAGTGAATTTATCATTTTGTTGTAAGGTTTCCGAATAAAAAAAACAGGAGTTGAATAGTGGCCCTTTGCCCGTAGTCTCCTACCAGTGAGCTGAAGCGTGTTAGCGAGCCTCAGCAGCGCGAGGTCCCCGGCGAAGGTCTCCGGGTCCCAGGCGGGGTTCACCACGATCTGTTCCACGTTCACGACGCGCCGCCCGTTCTCGTAGCGGTCGTAGAGGGAGTGGGCGCCTAGGATCGCCTGCACAGATCAGGGAATATCGCATATGATAGGGCTGGTACACGAATTATGCGCAGACTAGAAAACGGACAATACTGATAACCCGCGTCACGAAAGAAGAGACTTGTCAAATGGCAGTGGAAGGGATTTCGCGCAATTAATCGTATACAGCGCAAGTCGAACCACGTGACCGGCCAAGTCTATTCTTATTTGACATTTACTATACTATATAGTGTTTTTAAGTAGATCGATAAGATATATAATAATAATATAATAAATAATCGTGGACAAATTCACACAGCGCCATCTAGCCCCAAACTAAGCAAAGAAAAACTAAAAAAAGCGATCTCTTCCAGGCAACCCTTGTTAAGAAACAGAAAAAGATAAACATGAGTCAGACAAGCAACAAAAATACCATTAATCATCTAGTATAAGCTAAAAATTATACACCTACATACTAATACACACACAGTGTAGTTTCAACACAGCCCCCAACTCGTCTTAAAAGCGTGGAGATTATGATACAACCCTCCACTGATGTGGAGGATGCTCAAGTCCAGTAGTGAACTGTTTTTTCCATAATTTCCAAGTAGGTATTTACAAAAACCGCTGCTGCTCATTTTCAGGTCTACGAAAACTGGGCTACACTAGTCTGCCTCTAAACATTTGTCGCCTTGTACAACGCCCGTACAAGAGATCGAAATATCTACCTGTCGGACACTACACGGCAGGTCTTACAGTTATCCTATATACCATTCGAAACCTACACAATAAGACCTACCTGCACGTGATCAACCTGCTGTCCGTCGTGGAAGCAGCAGTGCGCGGCTGTAAGTACCCATTCAGGGTGCAGCAGCGACCCGCCGCAGAAGCCGAGCTCGCCTGTCGTGCCCACGCGCAGGTATAGCGCTGCCTGTTTGATTAGGAAATGTATGAGAACATAGCATGCGCTGCAAATGGTGCAATTTAAAATTTAAATTTTTTGGATATAAAAAATAGCCTAAGGCCTTCCTGACTTCAGTCTATCTCCTAGACAAATTTTATCCAAATCTATTCAGCGGTTAAGACGTGAAAATGTAATTAATATACTCGTAAAAATGATTCGTTGCAGTTCATTTCATCCATCACACCTTGGAACCAAATTAGTCGCGAACTGTGTACAGGGATAATTTCGATGTTGAAAGTTAAAATTTCAAACCAATTAAATTTGTAAATTTAAAGAAATTTTTTTTTAACTGCAAAATTGTGTGTCATTCAGCACGTTCAAAACCCTACAAAGTGATTCTTTTTGGAACCTTTTTTCCTCAAGATATTTGCCGCTTAGTAATATTTTTATCATCCTATTATTTAACATTCGGGGTTTTCAATGCTGGGATCAGGCTCAGGTCAAATCTTATTTCTTTTGCCTCCAGTCGGTTGCTCACTAATAAGATCTTGTAAATGGAACTATTTATAAGTTAGTGAAGTCTTTTTCCTGCTGTAGTTTTTTAAAATTGATATCATGTTTGAACTAAGGGCTCACGGAAATTATGACTATTGATTTGTGACCTTTATCTATAGTATTTTAACTCAAAATTTTAATTTTTTTAATAGTGAATTTCTGGTTGTGTATTAAATAAATTTTTGATATTTAGTGATGAAATATTGAGCGTATTTGCATTTTTTACGAACAAAGAATCCTTGAAAAATTTAATTACTCATATGTGTGTTAGCTCTAAGTGATTTGGAGGAACTATCACGTTTGACAGTTAAATAAAAAATAATAAAATAACCTAAACAGAGAAAAATATTTATTGTAAACTTAAAATAAACAAAACATGAATTTTTTTATTAACTAAATTTGTTTAATTTGAAGATTCATTAAGTATGTGTCTTTGCCCGTAAAATGTAAACGTAGTTCTAAGAACATTTCATTGTAAGATCGAATAGTACTTAAAAAGTTAAGTAAAACATAATTTAGAAAAAGATATTGGATTTTAGATAAAAAACTGAAATTTCTCTGCATCCTTATACTTATCACGACTGATGGTATTATTATTAATATTTTTTTAGAATAAATTCAGTCATAAGATAAGTTAGTATAAGATTTATGTAATTTCTAGTGTGATTGTATTTTATAAATAAACTAAAGATACCAAAGTTATGCAAGGAATTTGTAAAAAATTTTTTTAAACACCTAATGAAATTAAGGATTTAATATGTAACCCTGTTTTTATTTTTTCAAAGACCTAAAACGAGAGACATGCGCATCGTTTTATTTTGAGAAAATTGCAGTGACAATTCCTATCAAAAGTACCCATTCTGAATCATAGTTACGGGTTGGTTTCCCTCAGTGTTCGTTGATAAGAACTTTAGGTACTGGTTAACCAAAGGACATCCGTTTATGCCCACGCAAAATTTATACAGATAAATTTATAAGGGTAAAAGATTATAATCATTTAAAACTTATACATTCTAATTACAATTATCATTCACCCATTTAATAAAACACTTAAAAACTATGGCTTATAAAATGAAAGCTTGCACAATTCACAAGCAAAAATAAAAGTAGTTAATCTGTTGAATTTGATAGAAAACCTAGAATTTCACTTAAGTTAAACGGGCTTACTGAACATCCAGAACTATTATTTTCTTCAATCTTCATTATAAGCATCTTCATTATTTCTTCATCATTGTTTTGCTCAGCAATTTGATAAGCCGTCAATCCATCTTCATTATTAATGTCTTTATCGGCGTGCATCTCTATTAATCCTTCTACCAGCTTGTGGTCCCCCTTTTTCACTGCTTTATGCAAAACAGTGTCTCCTGCATTATCCTGGGCATTCAAGTCTGCTCCCATAGCTACCATCAACGATATCATATCGTCAGCATCACTTCCACTTCGGCACCTTACGACAGTATGGAGACACGTGTTTCCGTCGTCATCCTTGAGTTTTAGTATGTGCTGAAAGTCTTTATCTCCAGAATGGTTATATATTCTATCCAAAATATCGTGACAGTCAGATTTAGCAATCAAATGGAATATCGTATAGTTTCTGCTTGTAGGATCTGGACCGAATGTGTCGTTTAATTTATCAGAATCCATTTTTAGAGAAAGTAAGATGTCACTTCTTGAAGTCCCGAATCGCAATAATACTGCTTCCTACTGGAAGACTCTTATATAGTCGGCTGATATAGAGGGATTCATAAACAAAAATACTTTCTATCGCGGGTTTTCCCATAGGTTAAATGTTATCGCCGTCCGAATTACCGCGTGCTCCATATGGGACGTTACCAATCTACATTACTTCATATTGTTTATAACGAATTTATGTCATACGTTGTAACAAAAAACTTAATTCTCTGCTTGGCTGATAGAGTCTTTGTTCACCTGTCTTATCTTTTGCAGAGCTTTCGATACAATTACACCCTTCCTCTTTTTAAATTTTTCTTTCAAAAATCAGAAAAATAATCAAAGGTACTGTTCGTACAATCAAAAATAAAGTTATGATACAATTCATAGAGAAATCCTATTTATATTGGTCCTTTGACTGCCTAAAGTTAACTACATTATGGTGATTCACTTCCTGTAGAGGAAGTATTACTTGAAAATTAGTAATGTTAAATAATATAAGAAATAGTTAATTTCATATACTGAAACATGATGCTCCATATCATCGCTTTAGTTTCCTAAACTCCAAATAAAGGGTTTTGATTGTAATTTGTAAGGTTTTTAAAGGAAAAGAAGTTCATGATAACATTTGAACTCACTGATAGGCTTGTTAATTAACCACATGGGAATTTTTATAGATAAAATTAATTTTTAATGATGTTGAAATAAATATCAAACTCAATAAACTGAAACCTCGTGCGTCATATTGGTTAAATTGTTCATTCAGGGAGGAAAAAGTTAATATTAATGCTGAAATTCATTAGTATAAATGTGTCACGATCAGTATAATATTTTCAGTCGATACTGATCTTCAGTCGAAACAAGGACTCTCATCCTGTGAAAATAAATTTTTAAAAATGGGTGGGATTTCTACGAAAAAAGAATCTGGCGTTAGTTACAATGAAGAAAGAATAATCAAGATCCTCGAACAAGAACAACGGAGAATATTAGACGAAAAAGTTGAGTACAGTTGCAGCATATCGATGAAGGAAGAAAATATTTTGAAAAATAGATACTGGTTTTTACCTTGTTTTGATCATAACAGAGTGATCTTACCAGCAGAAAACGGAGAAAGCGACTATATTAACGCCAATCACGTCAACGGGTACAAAACTCGAGGCAAGTATTTGTGCTGTCAGGGCCCACTTCAGTCAACAGCCGAAGATTTTTGGAAAATGGTGTTTGGATATCAATCCAGAGTTATCGTTATGTTGACAAAAACACACGAAGAAGAACAGGAAGTCTGTTACCAGTACTGGGACCCGAAGAAAGGAAGGACAGTGTGGTTCGGTGACTTCATCATTGAAACAAAGAAAGTAAAGACCTTTTGTGACCATATAGTGACCAAGCTACGGATGACAGACGACAGTGGAGACTCATTAGACCTCACACACTTCACTTACACCGATTGGCCTCATAAAAGCGTGCCTCAAAGCCGATCAAACTTTCTTAACTTTGTTCTCAAAGTCAGAAAGGCTCAAGCACATGTGGAGTTTGATAACAAGAGTTCCAACTTTCCTCCTATGGTGGTCCACTGCTCTGCTGGATTAAATCGCACAGGAGCTTTCTGCGCTCTAGACATCAGCATATCGAGATACAATGAGAGTTCGACGATCGATCTAGCAACAGTAGTAAGAGATCTCCGCAAGCAAAGAAACAACTGCTTATCTTTGTCCACTTATTATGTATTTTGTTATCTTACAATTTTAGAATATGTTAAATTAGCTTCTAAAAAAGCATAGTATTCATATTGTAATTTATTTTTAAGACTAGTTTTTCAGTATTGAGATTGTTATAATTATTATAAGTGTTTTACCTTAAATTAAAGTTATTTAATTAACATATTAATAATTTTTTATTACTCCCTCCTTCTACACACTTTTTAATATCATCCTTGCAACTCAAAATATTAAAATGAATTGATAGCAATTGACGTAGGAAAACGATAATAAACCTAAAAGCTGATAAGTATTTAGCTAATGGAGAGTTTATAGTTCATTATAGTTTATCTTGGGCTACTAGGACCAAATTACTCACTCACAATTGGTCGTTGTGGCTCGGGACGTGGTTTGAAAACGGTATTGTATGAATAATTAATTTTATTTTTCCTGTAGTGACCATAGCTCTAGGTAAAATAGGTCCATATTATATCATATACTGTAATAGCTATTCTTTAAACGTTGGCAATATTATTGTGATATTCTGGGAAAAACCCAGTTCACAGGTCAATGTTGACCGATAGTAAAATAGGCACACTGTCGATCCAAATTTGTAGGTACCAACGATATTTGAAGTGAACAAGTGCCGATATCTTTATTACTTATTGTAAATGAAATTAACCATCATGACCTCATTACTGGGTATTCCAGAATTGTTTATTTAATCAAGAAGACATTCGTCAATCAACAATTGGTTATGGGCTTATCGCTTTGAAATTCCCAGTATTCGTTATTTTATAGTTATAATTATTTTATCTTATAGTTAGGTATAAAGTTACAATATCGATACACGAAGAAATTATTTATATCTGAAATGTTACGGTCGATAAGGATAATTTTGTGCTCATATATTGTATTTCCCAAAAAATTCCCTCTTCATACGGGTTTAACGAGTTTTTATTTTCTTTACCTACTCTGCTGTTGTTCTGTGAATATTTTCCCTTATATTAAATATAATTGGGCCTCATCTGTTCACAATTTTAATTCTAATCGTAAAAAGCTATACACTATCATCTTTATTCGCAAATTGTTTTACACTTATATCTAAATAGTAAATAATTTATTCAAAAATTAAATTCGCTACACATATATTTATATATATTTATATGTCACTAACTTTCGAGATCGAAAACTTTCCTGTTGTAGTTCCAAAGGATCTTTCTCTCGCGCACACTAAAATTGTGGATAGAGTTTCCTGGAGAGTACCTACAACATGCGAGTTCTTCAAGAAAGGTGTTAAAAGATTGTTACAAGACTTACAAGGTCAACCAACTGGTATTGCAATCGTCCATGGGCGGCAGTAAAAGCTTACTATCAGGCGGGTCGTAAGCTTGTTTCTTTTGCCAACTAAGGTAGTGGTACGAAAGAGGTTCCTGAAACAGTAGGTATATACTTGCCTACCTCTGGTTGGACACGGATTAATACGCTGTATCTAAATAGGTACCTACATGCTGCATCTTAGCCTACCATCACCTAAGTACCACCATACAATGAACTGGCATTAGTACCTACTGGCTTAAGTCATGTAAGGTAGGTCTGACGAATTCCGCCTAGTTGCTAATCACACCTATACTCAAACAATCCTAGTTACACTATCGCCAAAATGATTCCTAATACCTACGCACTACCGTTAACACGTCCCGCAGCCGGCCCGCACCCCGCCAGCGGCGCTCTCCGCTCCGCGAGCTAGTAGCGTACAGAGCTTTGGCGGGAGTGGTCGCTGTGACGCTGTGTTACTAACACAAAGCAGGATATTCGTGGTATTTTTTATTAAATGGGTGGGTATTACACGCAAACAATAATGTTTACTCGTTAAAATAACTATTTTCTCGACCGTAACCAAGCTTTGTATTGACATTATGCGATTGGTTTTGATTTTATTTACAATCTTGTAGGAATGTATCAGAACGGTTAATCATACCTAGGCGGAATTACCCATACCAAATATAACCGAAGGCGTATTTAACCATCACATAGGCGTATTTAACCTCCTCTTAGGCTTTCTAACTTCTCGTGTTTATGATTACATATTTACAAGTCTGCAATTGATGTTAGTAGATAGGTACATAACTTTTTTGACAAAAATAATAATTTGTCCTTTTATAAAGTTCTTATAGTACTGGATCTGATCGCGAGTTTACCTACGTCATCAGGAGACACGTATAGGCCTTTAACCACTGGCGTAAAAAGAAGAAAGTTTGCCTGCGATCCATTGGCCGGGTTAATAGACATAATAGGTATCGGAAAAAATGTTTCTTTTCAAAATTTCTACCACAGATGGGTCACAAAGTGGTACTCGATGACGTAAGGTTCATGCGATGTTCTCCTGTACTATAAGTTTTGAAGTACAGTGTTCGACGATAAACTGTCATTTAAGTATTATGAGTGCAATTTTTATTTGAATATAGAACAAAATGCGTGGTTTGTATTTGTAAACCTACAAACTTACCGTCGAGTATTGTGCTTCAACTAAGTAGGCGTAACTATCCCAACTGGGTTAAATAGTAGGTTTAAATTTTTTGTCAATATTTTTGTTCAAATACTTCTCGTTAGACGAGTATATTATGTTTAAAATATGTGCCATTGCAAAAACATTTTAATTTTTGTTATTACCTTAGTTATATAAAGTTATTTTTAACTGGTCCTAGACTCTTAGAAATTATTCTGAAAATTAAAATACCTGATGATTGTGATAGTATCTATTAGACTGATTATGTTCCTAATTAAAAAAAATACGATAAGACTTGAGTTGAAAGTTATGATAAGTAAGTAAATAATAGTAGGCGTAAATAAACCTCAGTAGTTTAATTCTGCCAAAACCACTGTCTTTGAATTATGTCAAAATTTGTTAATTCTTTAAATACAACATTATTTTTTATTTCTTATTTCAATAATTAATGAACAACCCTTTGATATACACACAGTTTTATTCTTCTCCTTAATGACAGTTTATGACAAAATGATGTAAACCTTAGGTAGGCGTAATTCGGCAGACCTACCTTAGGTAGGCGTAATTCGGCAGACCTACCTTATGTAACAATAACACTACAAAATGCCCATCGATCGCAATAAAGTATCGTTTAGTAAAGATTACTTGAATATTTTTTCTTTGTACATTGCTGGTAACTCAGTAATGTACATGTAACAAAGGAATTATTTTCACAATCAGTAGCAGCGATACGTTCAACATTGTTGTTACCATATTGTCGGCTTTGCAGAGAGCCAGGGGAAAAGAGTAGATTTCTGCAGAGAGTAAAGAGGTACCTAGTACCAAGGAACGAAGCAGTGCATAAATCTAAGTACATAAAGGTGTTTGGGAACTTGTGAACATGTCTTTGTATTTATTCGTGTCTTATGTTTATCAAAGTTGGGATAAACCCTAAACCTTTAGGTAGCCGGTTTGTATCTTTATACGTATACTTTTAACTTTTTTGTCCAAAAAAAATGTAAACGAGCTATCTGTAGAGTGCCTCCGTATGAACCATGTCGTCCTCTATTTAGATCTCTAAACGTACTCACTCTTCCATGCTTGTATATATTTAAGGTCGCAAAGTTTGTTAGAGGTCACCGCAGCTTATTTAAAGTTGCAAAGGATATATTTTTGAGAAATTCGCGAAACCCATTTCGCCTTGTACACGAAGTTACACCAAATTCTACTTTGTATTTGAAGCAATGTTATTCGATGGCTATATCAATATTTAATAAAATTCCACTGGCAATTAAGGAACAGCCTATAAACAAATTTAAAAAGTACTTGTATAAATGGCTATTGGAGCACTCCTTTTATTCTGTCAAGGATTTTTTAGAGTTTAAGGTAGCCTAAGGTGCATGTTCATTAATGCTGAACAAGTTTGCATGCCTGTTAATACTGGCTGAACATGTGAGAGCCACTGTGTGATGATTATCTTAAGACCTATCATTGTAACCATGTTTTAAGCAAATAAATATTCTATTCTATTCTATTCTAACACAACTTCCAATTTTAGCACTTTAAATTTAAAAGCACATACCTACTAACAACAACCGAAGTTGTTGGTAATTAATCATATTAGACGTTAAGTCGGACTAACCGTCAACGAGTTCCTGAGGATGCTCCGTGCAGGAGCGAAATACTTGTCGAGGTTTACCAGTGATAGTCAATTTGTGGAGGTATAGCGGTGGCACTAGTGGTGGCGGTAGTAGTGTAGTGTAATGAGGTATTGAAACGTGAGACAGAGCAACATATTCATTTCTTTACAACTAATGAAGAACTGAATAAAAACCAATCGCCCATCGTACCTGGAAAGGCCTAGAATTCCTCT
The DNA here is from genome assembly GCA_905147135.1 of Blastobasis lacticolella. Classification (NCBI taxonomy): domain Eukaryota; kingdom Metazoa; phylum Arthropoda; class Insecta; order Lepidoptera; family Blastobasidae; genus Blastobasis; species Blastobasis lacticolella. Next base: position 17,806,010 of record LR990044.1, on the reverse strand, counting down.
CCGAGATGATGCCGCCGGCCACCCGCGGACTCCGAGATAGGCATTCTTCGCCATCACACTGAGAAGCCCTTAACACCGTAGGAAGTAGTACAAACACCACACACCATAGTACTTTCTCCATTGTAACTTATACTTGTTTATACGTCTAAGGAGTGTTACAGAACTGTGCTAGCTAATACCAGCGTGAGAGTTATTTTATCTCGAAGTTTTTTATCGAAGTGTCGAAAGTTTTATCTGTCTCCTATCTTGATATTTGGTTCATAAGTTGATCTGTTTGTAGAAGAGCAGATAAACCAATCGAATGGGAATTTGAAGAATGTGCGAGGTTCCTGTATATTGACTCTCATCAATTTGTTGTAAAAATAGTATACAAGTGTTTTTTCTGTTTATTTAGACAAAACAAATATTTTAATTTTGGGGTCCACCAGTAAGTTTCTATTTTACCTTGTATAGTTTTGCCATGTTTACATTAAATAAAAGAAGTATCCTCTTGGCGTTAATGTCCCGGTTGTGCTCTCGAGCACGAGAGCCCGCAGTCCGCCTTGACCATGATCCAGGATTTGGCGATCCGGTATATACAGTGGAGCGACTACCATCTGACCTCCGTGACCCTGCTACCAGGGGAACCTGACCAGATTGGATCACGGTTACAAATTAAGTTGCCTGAATTTTTAGGTTTCGCATCGGTAAGAATTCAATATACATAACTCAGAAAAGAGTCATTGGTACATGGCCGCAGCGGGATTCGAACCCGGCTCCTCACGCTTACGAGTCGGATACTCAACCGCTCGGCCACCGACGGCCTTCCATGTTTTCATTACTTTCTCTAAACAAAAAATCCTACCAAAACATTTCATAAACCTATATTATCGCTACAAAGTGGAATTTCCTCGTACTCGATGACGTATGATAACCTACGGTGCCCTCATCTATAGTCTATAACCAGATGAGTTGGGGCATTACCAAAAACGATATTTCATGCCAAGCAGACGGTAAAGCTTGTCTAAGCTGAAATTACGCGCCCCACTACTTAATTAATTGATTTCGAAGTGTGAGTGCAAATATTAATAACGACACTTCATGTCTGGACTCTGGAGCGTCGACTGCTCCAATCGAACGACGTGTGCGCCTCCGTTGAGTCTCACCGGCAACTGAATGACCAATTACAACGGCATTTGTATATGTATTGCGTCCATATTTTAAATTTGCTGTGCGTTAATGCGATAGTGGGGCGCGTCATTTCAGCTTAGACGAGCTCTACCATCAGATTCAGTCAACTACTACGAGCGATTCTCCACTAACTACTATGGACTATGAGGTTGTCAGTCTTGACAATGTACTTTACATGAAATATTTGTGGGATTTCGTTCGTTCCGAAGAATTGTTTGGAATCCTTATTGTAATAAGGGTTATCCCTGTGTAGTTCATTCGAATGGTGAATAGCGCTATTTAACTTGAGTCTAACCAAATAATACGACACATATTTATTTGAAAACATCATTTATTATATTTTCCTCAAAAAAGTAAAATTTAAAAATAAAATATTTAAACATAAGGTTTACATGCAATAGTGTGAACAATGTGGCAGTAAGGCGGACTCGGCGGTAGAGCCACTACGCACCACACTCCATACACCTATACAATATTCATAAGACAAGTAAACAGAACTAAAAATGTGTGATCGTAACATTAAAGGTGGAATATTAAACATACGTATTGCTTATAAAATTAACAATTTGTGAATAATTGGCAGTTAAAATAATTAATTACTCTAAAATTAATTATAATTTAAGAGACACGTTACGTTTGTAGAAGCACTTACGCGGCGTTCGAAGCATACTTACAACTGCGGGCGCGCGTCGTTGCCGCTCCGGGCCTTTGCTAATCTATTATGATGAAGTCCGAAAACGTTTGTAGAATTTTATTAAACTGGCATACCAGAGCGGCAACGTCGCACCAAACCCAGAAGACACTTTGAAAATGGGAACTAACTCTAGTACAGTTACGTAGCTTATATTAGACGTCCACACTTGCGATGCTAGCATGTAGCAAAGCAGTCAATGCAATAAAAGGTCACTGGGAATCGTGCTACTGCAGGTAAATGCGGTTACATTCCTTTGTCTTAGCTAAGTTTAAATATCGATTGCGATATCCAAATTCCGTCGATTGATATAATTGCTTGGTCAATTATTTTATTAGAATTATTATTACAAATGGCTAATAAAAGTTCTATTTTGAATTAGTAGTGAGTATCGAACGACATACATTTCTAGTTCAACTGAATTTACACTATCTCCACTTTCCATATAATATTATATAATATAAATAATTAAAATATATATATATTTTATATCAATCTGAATTTATTCATTTACTCATAAATAGCGTTCGCATTTAAAATTTTCAATTACAATGTTATATTTCATTTAATAATCGTTTCACTACAACAAATACTCGTTCGAGAGAGGGGGAGCGGGGACAATATAATTATGGGGATATACACATCTATTAAGTTTCACATAATAATCTTTCGATCGGTATAACCGCGTAATAAATACAGACGAAGGCAAATGATCCAAACACTCAATTTATCGAACAGTCTTAAATAACGTTTCTTACTTTTTGTACGCAACAAAAATTTATAACATTCATAATTTTGGCGACGAGGGTCCCCCAGCGGTCTCAAAGTAAAATCCTGGAACAAATCGCGATACGAACAACCTACTAGATGTCAAAACACCTGCTAGTAATTGACAGATCCTTTCGTCCAATAGCACAGCTCGTGCCAGCGCCATCTAGTAGGTTCCCCGTGAACCGTCACCGAAGCTAAGCTAGTTCCTCGCTCGGCCGCTAGAGGGCCCCGCCGCCTTGGGCCCGGGAGGCGCGGCTACACAATTCCGTCATTAGCAAAGCTTGCGTCGCAAGCGTCGTGAGAAACGTGGCGGCGTCCTCTGCGCGATACCCTCGTCCTGGCGACGGGACTCTGCGGTAGCGCGGGGACGGCCGGCTAATGGGGTGCCGTGTGGGCCGCCGCCGGGGGCTTAGCTGCAATATAGAAGGGGTACGTTAGATGGGGTAGTAATAGAGTTACGACTAGTAGAGTAGTAAAGAGCCCTTAGTGCCCAAGACTGGGCGAAATGGACGGGAAAAAGCCGGAGAGCGGACCCTGGCAGAAGCCGGGACTGACCGCTCGGATGATGATGATGTGTCCGGCTTAGTAAGGTCAAGAGTGAATAGGTATTTTCTAAGCACGCAAGCTGCATCTTTGACCTCATCGTCGCTTTCCATCAGGTGAGTTGAGTTCGAATGCAAGCCTATTAAATTTATATAAAAAAGTGTTGGGGGTGAATTATGAGAAAATAGAAGTTGACCTTTCACAAGAGCATATGACGGGTTTATTGATGGTTGATGTTAGTGAGACAGGGGTAGGGAGATGATGATGATGATAATGGTCGTTGTTGTAGGAACTCAAAGTCAAAATTGTACTGTGTATTTTTCTACAGATTAGAGTATGTAAGTGGGAAATTCTTTTGCTGATAGTAAGATAAACTATCACCGAGTCACAAGAGTAACTTTTGAGCCCAGTATAATTAAACATTCCACAGGAAAATGGTACTTTTACAAAATCACAAAAAAGGTAAGATACAAACAAATAGGATCCGAAACACAATATTACAAACAGAACGAAATTAGATTAGAACACGAGAATCGTAGTACGATAATGGGGACGTTCACTGATCCCCACATATTGGAAGAGCCCACGAAGCGAAGTGTTAACCGCGACAAGTAAGGCGTCTCGTTTCCGATCGGTAGCACACACAGAAAAAGGAAAAATGCTGTTCATTCGCGCCTTTACAAAGTTTTAAATCAAGTTTTAAAAATTATATCACGTCTTGAACTTTACAGAAGGCACACGACCAAAAATAAAATGAAAATTGTATTCTTCAGTCCTGTAAAAGACCAGTGGCCCAATCTTTTAACCGCTCGCACCCATGCTAGCGCTCGTCTTGTTATACCTGTCTCTTCTACCTTTAGCAACTTAGCACGACTGTGAAAGAGATAGGCGCACGCTTACGCTCGCGTCGATACGAGCGGTTTAAAGATCCCCCGAACTTCTTTCCCGAGCAGTAGTGGCGGGGAATGTTACCGATAGGAAATGAACGTGTGCCATCGACAGACATTCGCAGCGGCCGACCCCTTTAAGCTATAATACACACTGGCCCACGGATGCCGTCCTGCTGCGGAGTGTCTGCTGGCTAGGCGTTAAGCTGGTACTGCGCCTGGTGTGATGACTTGACCGCAGTCACCGTGCCGGTCTGCCATGCACAGGGTCCCCGGTCCCGTTTAAAAATTGAAGCAATGACTTAATTTCTAATCTGTGTATGTGAGCTTGTCTTAAGTTCTTAAGATGTAGCTCGATACGTGTTTTGTGCGTTCTTAAAATATAGTCGCATACGTTATTGTCGAGATTACGCGGGTTCAAATAAAATTTTTTTTTTCATAATATAAACTAAAAATTGAACTTTAGCTGCAACAGCAGTTTCACTATCAGTTATAGCTAAGACCTAATTCGTTCAATAATTATTAATCCTAGTTACTTAGACGTCTATTCTCAAGTATCAAGACACATTTGACGGGCTATAGTGTGGCGCGTTAGTTAGAAATCGCAGAGTCCGAGTGACGAAGACCGAGCGAAGTGTTCAAGAGTCCCCGGTCGAAGCCGGGATGATGATGATGACGAAGTTATTTAATTTACAGTTCGGTTAGCCACGACCATGAGACGGTGAGTCAGAACTTTCCCTAGTAGAGATTCTGTCGCGCAAGCTATCAAGATAAGGAACCGTAAAGTCGCGCGCGCGTACATAATACGATATAGCGTGGCGTTACTTGACGTTATTTAATTTCTGATGATGAAAAGTAATTATTTAATTAAAAAAACCGTTTTTATTTATTAAATCTAAGGCGCAAACGAAGTCGTTAGCATATTGACTGACTTCTTCTTGAGCGCAAAGTATTTTTATTTTTAAATTTGAAAAGCTGTTATCTTTTTTTTTTTCTTTAAATCTAGGGTGCAAACAAAGCAGTAAACGTGATCACTGACTTCTTCTTGAGCGTGAATAGTAGCAGGCAATTGACCCGTTATTTTTTGTTAATCTAAGGCGCTTTTTTACTATTTACCCGGTATTTTTTGTCAATCGAGGGCGTTTCGTTACTATTGACCCGTTATTTTTTATTTTTCGTTTATTTTTGTTATTTTTTTTCTCTAAATCTACGGAGCAAACAAAGCCGTCAACGTGTTCACTGACTTCTTCTTGAGCGTGAAGAAGGAGCGTCGCTTGGGCTCGCCGGGCGCGTTGGCGGGCGCGGGCAGCGTGTGCGAGCGCGGCGCGGGCGCGGCGGTGCGCGCGCGCAGCCCGTCCAGCCACCACGACATCTCCGCGTCGTCGTGCGCTTGGAGAAGCATTTCGGCGCCGGAGGCCAGTCTGGGGGGGAGAGAGGTTCATGTGAGTAATAGAATACATCGTATCGTTGCGCGATAGAATCAAAATTTTATGCAACTAAACCCTAAACCTAACCTAACCTGTTTAGGATAGGTTTGCGGCGGGAGTCGATGATGAGGTGACAAATCTTATCAATATTTATTTATTTATTCTTTTGTACAACATTACAGCTTAAAACTAATGAGTTGCACAAATTAGGTTATAAATTACAGCTACTATATACAAATTACTTATTACTATGGCCAAGTCCACAGAGCTGGTTACTCCATAGCCATACTCTTCAGTACCCCTCATCATCCTATGGAGTAGGATGGTACAGTCCATTCACCATCTTACGGAGACTAGATCATTTGCTTCGGGTTGCTGCTATTTTACTCTGGCAACCCTCTATGTAAACATCAAGCTATTGCCACATCATACAATCACAATACATTAAAAACTTAACTAACCAATAATTTAAAATCATCATCATCATCACAGCCCGTAACAATCCACTGCAGGACTTAGGGCCTCTCCCACGAAAGGGGAGGTTATTGCCATAATCTCCACGCTTGCCAGGCGGGTTGGAGATCGCAGTTTTTAAATATAGCAATGGAAAATGCTGCTGCCCATTTTCCAGACTACGGAGACTTTTGTCCTTTTTTCCGAAAACATAAGTCGCCTTGTACGACACCCATGAGCGTAAGGGGTTGGTGCTATTCTACTCTGCCGGACACCACACGGCCAATACGGCATAACTTAAGATATATGTAACTATTTGATAAGTAATGCATTTTTCATATCAGTACCGTCTTTCTTTCTTTGAACAAAATAGAAAGTAGCATAGTCTGAATCTGCAACTAGCCTATTTGCTAACTAATTCTTTGTTTACTTATAATGTAATCTTTTGTAGATTCCTGTTGAACAAAGCAAATAGAAACAGCCACCCCACCTCAGCCGGAACACGTGCTTCTTCTTGGTGTAGTTGGCGGCCACCTCCACGACGGCGGCGGTGAGGTCGAGCGGCGGCTCCCCGCGCCAGGAGGCCTCGGGCGCCGCCTTGTACGCCTTCTGGTCCTTGTAGAACTGCATGCGCCCGTCCTTCGCCACCACGTACACTTTGTCCCATGACCTGGGTGACGATTTTTTTTTTTGTAATAGGAGATCTTTTGTCTACGACTTCGGTTCGGTTTATAGCAAACAGTTCCCGCTGGAACCACATTGGAATTCGCGATAAATTATAGCCAATGTGTTATAAATATTCTTGGCTGAAAAGCGAAACTGCCAAGGATCTGGAGCAGGCCGGTTTTTTTAAGAGGATAAGTGAATACTATCGCTAAGAAAAACAAAGATAGGAACACTTTTTTTCGGTGTTTTCCTTCACCGTAAAACGTGGCCTTTGTACCTAAATCACGAACAAAATAACATACACAAACCTAAATAATAAACATGGCATAGCAATTTGGCAGCTAGGATTAGATAGTTTTCATTTTTTATCCATACGGGAATTACGATAGATCCATTTACGACTACGATTCACATAGGGACTTAAAGTAGAACAGTAATTTTAAAACTAAAAAGATAGGTATATTTTTTAAACAAATCTCCAGAACCAACACCTACCTGTTAGAAGCCCGCTTCGCGGCGGATTCCCACTCGTGTTTGCGGACGAGTGTGCCCTCGACGCCTTCGTCCTCGCTGGCCGGGCTCGCGCCTTCTGCACATTGCAAATAATATTGCCACATACGCCCGAGCAGGGCCGACATTCGCCTCGCGAGATGGCGCTAGTGACACGCCGCGTGATTGGATGGAATGGCCAACAGAGAGGTCGATTTCATCCAATCACGTGTCTGCTTTGAACTAGCGAGTACGGTGGAATGTCGAATGTTAGCCCTGGTTGCGGGTTGCGTAGACTGAAAGACTTGCACATGTTTATACTTGTATATGAAAGGAAATATATCAGGTATTGCAAGTCTTGTAGTCCTGTTTAATAGCCTACGAAAATCACGATAAAATATACAGTTATGGAATAAATGCTTCTCCTAATTACTTAAAAATGAATGACGTTATGAGACTGAATATAGAAAAGAAAAATTTGCATTTTTTTATTATGGCTACCTAAAGCCAAAAGCCAGTCCCATATCGCCATTGACTAATACCAAAATAGGAATACCACTACGATCTACGACCCTAGCTCCTAAGTCGTCGATAACATCAGTGACTGGTTTGATACGCCGTTGCGGCGGCACACCGCTAACACTCGCACTCATTCGGAATAAAAGCCACGCAAACTGACACTGCATTTATTGGTAACTCATAAACTCATGCGCACACGACACATCAGCACAATGAAAGCGTAATTCGCAGTAATACACATTACAATGATGGTAGTCGGAAACAGTGGACGGGTGTCGGTTCATGTTGTTGTTTTTTCATCTAGTTGTAACTAGAGATTATTGCAATTACAATAATCAAAGAAGTATAAGTTAGGTTATATCAAATGTTGCTAATTCTTTACAGCATTTTAATTCTAAATAATACCTAAATCAATGAACGAATCTATTTTTAATAAGAGTGAATATTGATAGTTGATTATTGATACATATCAATGGATGATCATTTCTACTTTTAACTATTATTTTTATTCTAAGGACCGATGGAATTTGTACATCTTCTTTCAATTCGCATACAAATGTATCCACATATCATCTTACTTATGATAAGTGCCATAAATCTTTCGCACGCGAATCGAAAGCCGAATAATTAACGAAAGTCCCCAACAATCCTACTTCTAATGAAACCCAAGACTACCACAAAACTATCAGAAAACTTGTTCCCAAACCTGGGTTGTCGGACATAGCTCGTAACAACACCGCGGCCGTCCACTGGCCTCCACTACTTGGTACCTTCGTCATCGCTGTGGTGGGTCCCGGCGATGAGGCGCTTGGCTGCCTTCCAGCGGAAGCTTCGGAACGGCGACTTGCTTCGGGACCGCGACTTCACCTTACCGGAGCTTGACGGGGTCACGGGGGACGAGCTCGACCCGCCGGCTGTGGGACGGGACGCGCCACGGGACGGGGGTAAGCGGAGGAAGGAGTCGTGGTATGCGGGAGAGTGTGGTTACGGGGCCAATGTACAGGTTGTGTCCGGTTGGAGGTTCCAAATTGGATGTGATGAGAACAACAGTGATGGTAAAAATAAGTGCCAGGAAATATCGACGGGCGAGGGATCGGGGGATAAGAGAGAAAAATAACAGATAAAAAATAAATCAAAGCAACATAAAACTGAATCTGCGACGCAGCAAATTATAACAGAAGCATTTGTCATGCTGGGTGGTCGAAAATAAATCTTATGGGGGTACACATAGAGTATTGAACACATGGGGATGACAACACAAAAACACAGATGGTTAGACAGGTTGTGGGGCATGCAGCAAGTTACATTCTAAATACAGTTCTAGCATACAAGTCCACTACAATACTGGTTACGGCGTGCCTACACTACCACTACAGGATAATAATTATGTATCACTAAGCCAAATACCACATTCATGGTTCAAATACTTGCACAATTACAACTGCAAATAATGATTTGAACCACAAATACAACAATTGACGTCACAGGGTTACTACACTGTGTTAAGGAGAGCTACTATTTGTCAGTGGTACGAAAACAACAGTAACTACGTAACACATTATAAGTCAAATTGTAGCCTTCTTCAGGACTCAGACCAATGACCAACCTCAGAGTTTAACACTATCTCGGGGTGGATTCAATTAAAAGTTTTAAAAATTTTTAAATAACTATTCATTGAATAAATAAAATGAACTAAGTAGATTATCTGTAGTGACAAGAAAGTTATTGTAATAGAAAACCCAAAAAGTGTTGATAAAACTTTCATTATTAGACGGCTCATGAGCGAGAAAAGTAATAGTATAACATATAATATTTGCCTAGTCATTGGTCATTGGTACACTCAATTTAATCCTGGACCATATTCCGAAACTACACAGTTCATCCGTTCTCTCTTACCCAGTCCAAGCTAAGTGAGAGGAAGACGGCCTGCGTAGATTCGAATACGAATACAGTAGAAGTCTCCCTGTGGTGTGTGCGATACTCACTGGACAATCGGGCGGGTTTGGCGGGGGTCTGTTTCGATGTAGATGGGCGCTCGGGGTGCCTTGGGGTCACTTGGATCTCGGGGGTCGGGGTCACGGGGGTCACGGGGGCCGGCTCAGCCACGGGGGCGGCGGGGCTAGCCTCTGCATGCAACATCTACGTGCTATTACCTACACTAAGGCACGCCACGTGCTCTCTGTGCATCATGCCACGCTTACGTGCGGTCAACCAACATGCTGCGCCTTGGATGAGTGTCATATTCGTCTATTCTGTTTTTCGGTTTTTTATTAATATTTAATTTTGAGATCTCTCTAAAGTTGACATTCACAAAACTATTTCCAATGTCAACGCGTCCTCGAATATTTAATTTTTCGGTTGGAACACTCATTCATGACGCTGAAAAACCATGCTACAGATTATCTAGTGCAAATTACCACTACAAACAAACACCGCTACTACTTATGCTATAACCTAGTTTACGCAATATTACACGACCGTCCGGGCGCATAATTCCCTTTGTACCTAGTAAACTATAAGTGTTATTACAGAAAACCCGTTTTATTCAATTTCAGACGCTATTACCTCGGAATAAGTTCGATAGCAGAAAGCTCGAGATGCAATAAATATACAAATATAACAGCTTAATAGTGGAGCTAAATCGTATAAACATAGAGCAGGCAGTCACAAGTGTATAGACAAAGCAACAGTAATAATAAGCTAGTAAATATAATACCTACCTTGAAGACTCCTTACAAGACAAAGCACGTCACATTTCTCGAGAGAAAAAGATAGCCTTATAGCATCGTAGAAAACGTTTAGAGACAAAAACAGAGTGAAGACAGAGTATCAAACCATCACCGTGATTGTTAGCATTGAGACGTCACAAAATATATTTGTATACATAAAGAGACTAGTGGTTATGTATGTAATCGTAGCTGTATTAAAAAATAACATATTTGTAGAAGAAACAATCATGTACTATGAAAATAAATGAATACAGAAATGCATGTCTAAAGTGCCGTACCATGAGTTTTTAAACCTTTAAATGTCTAGTTACTAAAAAACTACTAAATATACAACTCATAATACGGCTGTAATAATGACAGAAACAGTAAGATGATGTAACAGAAGTGTGATTGAAGTAGATTGTTGATGTCGGTGAGCGATCCGAAATAAACCATCACCTATTACGAAATGAACAGTGTAAAAGAGAACATTGAAACAGTGCATCTATGAAGAAAGTTGTGCTACATATAATTATAGCCCCAGCTACATAAGAAAATAACCTACTGAAATAATAACCTACAAAAACAAACCCGTGTAGGCACAGAAAAAGCTTAACTACAAAATTAATCACAGTAACCCACGAGGGTGTCCCTACGAGCGCAGTGTAAACCGTACAAATTAAGAAGACACCCATTGTACATCTACGTGATAAGCTCATGCGTCCGGCCGGGTATCTCTTTACATCGGCAGTATTGTAAGCGCTCTGGTTACCTGGCTGGGAATGCGGTCGCTCTTGGGCCTTCTCAGCCGCTTTAGTGGATGTTCTCCTTACGACTACGCGTGTGCATGTGTGGACAACACATCGGTAAGTAACTCGCCCCTTATTACAGTGTCGTATACACTCGCTTGGCCGGCCAACGGATTACTGTCGAGTCGCTCGAACAAATAGTACTGGTCTCGCGTCTCATCTTGTATTTTATGTTAGTTTTTTTAAAGTAAACATGTTTTGAGGTAGTAAAATCCGTTGGCCGTCCAAGCAAAAGTCAATCAGGGGGTATTTGTATGTAGATTACAAGTAAAGCGGCAAGCGTTGCCGTAAGCCTCACTCGGCTAAATCGATGTGCTAAAATGTGCTAAAATTCTCCTATGATTTGAACCTAATTATAAATTTCGGGTTTCGCCAAATCTCATTTCGTAATTAGTGTTATTGCATTTGCAAGCAGCATCCACCAGTAAATGGTGAGAGTTAGTGGAAAATTCGTTTGTCTCCTATCACGACAGTATTTCGTTCGGACAGTGCTAGAAGACGATACACATGCGTGCTTACATTGCAATTTGCAATCCGTGATTCGAGTGATGTTAATTTTGAAAGATTAAAAATTAAGTAGGTACTCTGTGTCTTTGATGATTTCTCCATTTCGTAATAAATAAAATAACTTAGGATCAAACTTAAAAACTATTTCATTTTATCTTAGCAACGTCCTCAAAACAGCTCGATATACTCAGAAATAATCTCTTACTCTATTATGTTAACGCCGATATTTGACTCAGATTTGGAATATGAATTGACCATAATTATGGTTCTAAAATAAAGCTGTGTTAAGGCCGGTGTCGCAATCTCGTCGTGTAAATCTTTAACATTTTATACGGGTTTTTATATGTATACAATGTTGAAGCTTTGCACCCAACTTTGTTTGTTGTGTATGTAATTTTGTATAATTATGTCATAGTTTCGATGGCTGTGAATTGTATTGTTTAGAGTTTGTTGAATGGCCATGAATTGTGTATTCCATATAAACAGTGTGGCAATCCGCAACAGAGTTTATTTGTATATGTATAGTGGTCTTAGCGTGGTCAAGTAACACTGGCGCGGGTGTACCCAGTCCCCGGAGTTCGTATATCGAGTGTCCTGTGTATAGCAAGTGGAACAATGGATATCTGCCTACCCCTACGGGAAAAAGGCATTGTATGTATAGTACTCTTAGCGTGGTCAAATAACTCTGTCGCCAATATATCCCGTTTCCAGATGTCGTATAGTGCCCTGTGTATAGCGAGTAGAAACAATGTGGTCTCTGTCTACCCCTACAGGAAAAAGATGTGATGGTATATATGTGTATCGAACGTCATATCCAGTCTTAGTGTGGTCAAGTAACTCTGGCGCGGATGTACCCCGTCCCCGTATATCGCCCGGTATAGTGTCTTGTGTATATCGAATGGAATAGTGTAGTCTCTGCCTACCCCTACATAAATAAGGCCTTGTATGTATAGTGCTCTAAGCGTGGTCAAGTAACTCTGGCACGTATGCACCTAGTCCCCGGATGTCGTATATCGAGTGTTCTGTGTATAGCAAGTGGAACGTATATCGTCCGGTATAGTGTCCTGTGGATATCTGCCTACCCCTACAGAAAAAAGGCAGTGTATGTAAGTATGTTTAGTGCTCTTAGCGAGGTCAAGTAACTCTGGCACGTATGCACCTAGTCCCCAGTTGTCGTATATCGTCCGGCATAGTGTCCTGAGATGTGTGTGTGCTGGTATGTATGTGTATAGTGTCCATTCTGTCTTCCAATCCACCCATACCTTGCGGCTGGTCAGGCGAGGCGGCTCGGTCGACGGCGTCATGTGCGGCCGCGGCCGCCGCCTCAGCGGCTTCCCTCTCACGGCGTTCGCGTTCTAGCGCTTCGGCGGCCTCCTGGCGTCGCTTCATTTCCTTCACTTCGAACTGGGGGGGAGGATATTTTGTTTGATATTGAGTTTGATGGTGTGAGACGGGACCAAGATGTTGGGGGGTGGTGGTGAAGGCGGCATTTGTGTAACAATGTAGATTGAGTGATAAAACGGACCTGGGCCCTCGAGAACAAAACCGGGACATTAACGCCCATATGATGATGATGAATGTAGATAGAGTGCTCGAATGTTCAATATTGGAATATAAGGGCACAAAAAATGGCTAGCTTTTACACGCGACTTCGTTCGCGTAAAATCTGGTCATTACGTTCCGGACCCGTTCGAGTGAGCACCACATTCAATTTCGGGATAAGTTATAGCCTATTTTCTATTCTGGGCTATAATTCTTTCGATATTTACATTTGATGTCACAAATTTTCTAGTGCAATGTACAATGAGATGCATAAATCGTATTTACACCGATCTGTGATGAATTTCTTTTAATAAAGATATTCTTATCGTCTATCCGATTTGTGTTGTAGAAATTCGAAGTACACAAAAAGCCGCCTCCAGTAACCCACCCACTGTGATTCTGGGAGGTAAAACATAAAACTATAGTGACGCATATTGAGTCGCAATAGGCATGGGATTAGATCGCTATAAATTCTTGTAAAGCGTTAGTTGGACTATAGCAAGTGCTTCATGCTGGTGTATCTGCATAGCTTTTAGATCTCATTGTAACTCCCATACAAAATTATGACATTGATGAATTTGTTAATTGGGAAAGACGTAAAAAGATCAGTAATATCATCCTATATATTTATTCAATAACCACTTAAAATTACGTAGAAAATTACCATCTAAAGCGTTTATTTACCTCATGCGTCAAGCACACTGACAAAAGCGGAAGCTACCAAACACCACACTTACTTCATCCAAGTAGTTATAGTACCATGCACCGTCAGGGGACAGGAGGTTACGAGTCTGGCATAGTAAAAGGAGTGAGGAATTCAAGGGGATGGATTTGACCTCTTTACCTAGGTCGTTCACAGCTTTGTTGCTGCTAGTCAAGCCAGGGAGGGATAACACAGCCACATCAGAGTCAGAAGACTTTTTACGGGCAAACTTTTGTATGAACCGTTTAATGCTACCAGATTTGGAAGAGCTCGTGCTGTCTGATCGGTTATGAACTAGCAGGGAGACGTTCGGATACACTTGTAAGTAGGATAATCTCTCCCAGAGTATGAAATCGACGCAGGCCAGTTTTTCGTTAGGATTATCTTTCTCGTTGTAGGTGTATTCGAAGTAGACTGAAGTGTAGATATCAGGTGTTGTTGGACTGAAAGGGCTGTTATGGTTGCTACTCTCGGATATGGTTGAGAGGGTGTTGTTAGTCGCTACAGACCAGAGGTAGGAATCGTTTTTTCCGATCTCATCGAGGGATTTCTGCCTGTGTCGTTCGGGTACTGAGAATTTGTCGCTGTTCTTCACAATGCTGTCGACAATTCTGGCTACTGGTTTGTCGTTTTTGGGTAAGACTAAGGGTGGGACGGGAGGAGGTCTTCTAGAAGTCTGTACTGGTACATTTTCGTAGAAGACAATGTCATCGTCAAACGCATCCCATTGTCTTGAGCTAGGTAACTGTTTGCGTGCCCGCAGTTCAAGCTAATAATGGATTAGAAAGAAAAAAGAATTAAAAGATGTGCAAAATAATAGGGAAAAAAAACAGTGATAAGTGCAAATGTTAAACTACTTAACCAATCACTAAATTAACTGTACGTAGAATTGAAACATTATGCAACACAACAACTATAGCAATACTTAAGACAGGATATGTAGTTACTCAATTTGAGTTTCAGACAGTTTTTCAATTTTCAATCTCCGCATGCGTTACAGTGATACTGAATATGAATAACTACATATTTTATCCCATGTATCAGCTACTTCTACTCACATACACCAATACATAAACCCATGCAGACAACAAACATTTCGTCGAAAAAATGTTATTTTACTAAATATTTTTTGAATGCATTCTCAATTTTTCTCTATTCATTCTTTGTTACTTATAAGAAAAAAAATTACAAAACCATCACCAAACACATAACCCTTCAAAACTATAAAAAATCCTCGTACCCACTCATCATCCAACTTACCGTAGTCAATCTCTGCAACGCGCTGAACCGATCCTCCTGTGCGGCGGCCGACTTCTCGAAGGCCTCATGCTTCTTGATCAAGCTCTCCACTTCATCGATGGTGTGGCCCAACTCCTGGGACATGAGGTACGGCTCCTGGGCTATCAGCCACGCTTCAGCCACGGCCGCGTCGCGCGCGAACTGGTATACTTCCAGGACTGGTGGGGGAAAGGGTCAGTAGTCAGTATTAACATACTAAAGGCAGTTTAAAGCTATGTGCCTCTCTCGATTTTGCCTTCTGGCTGGAAGATACTTCCCTACAAATAAGCTGTACCCGGATATTTGAAATAACAAGCTGAAAATTGGCGGAAATGTAGAGAATAGTGTTCCGATTGATATCCCAAAAGTAAAAAATATATATCTTGGGGAAAATCCGCAATTTGAAAAAAAACGCCGCCATATTGAATTTTTCGTCTTTTAAGCATATCGAAGGGTGAGGGTGAATTGTCAGTATTAATACATCTTCCAGCCTTATACGCCAAAGCTCAACGAGCTTCCAGCGGCAGTGTCTCCAAACTGTTACGCCAATGAAACCTTCATGTCACAAGCCTTCACTATACTTAGTCAGTATTAACATGATCCGTAGATCAGAAAAACACTTTGCGTACAACATGTGTATATATGGCGTGTATGTATCCAGCTGGATGCGGAAGGCACAAGACCGGTCTTTGTGGAGATCTCTGGGGTCGTCTTTCGGCTGATATGATGATGATGTATGTATACAGGCTGTTACATAATATGTGGATGAAACCGTGTACTGGATGGAGTGCTAAATGTATGAAAACGATAGGTACAATTATTCCACGCACGACAGAAATAATAGCAATACGTTTCAATTCATACGTTTAGCACTCCATCCAGTTTATTTATTTATTTATTTATTTAATTTGCCAACAGACAACAGTTCACGGCTTCATACATATATTATGTAATACCCTGTATGTGTGTGTGTGTGTGTGTGTGTGTGTGTATGCACTCACTGAGCTGCAGGTTCTCCCAGCGCTCCTCCCAGCGGCGCAGCAGCGCGTTGTGCTGGTTGGTCAGCGTCAGCAGCCTGTGTGTGTGTGTGTGTGTGTGCACTCACTGAGCTGCAGGTTCTCCCAGCGCTCCTCCCAGCGGCGCAGCAGCGCGTTGTGCTGGTTGGTCAGCGTCAGCAGCCTGTGTGTGTGTGTGTGTGTGTGCACTCACTGAGCTGCAGGTTCTCCCAGCGCTCCTCCCAGCGGCGCAGCAGCGCGTTGTGCTGGTTGGTCAGCGTCAGCAGCCTGTGTGTGTGTGTGTGCACTCACTGAGCTGCAGGTTCTCCCAGCGCTCCTCCCAGCGGCGCAGCAGCGCGTTGTGCTGGTTGGTCAGCGTCAGCAGCCTGTGTGTGTGTGTGTGTGTGTGCACTCACTGAGCTGCAGGTTCTCCCAGCGCTCCTCCCAGCGGCGCAGCAGCGCGTTGTGCTGGTTGGTCAGCGTCAGCAGCCTGTGTGTGTGTGTGTGTGTGTGCACTCACTGAGCTGCAGGTTCTCCCAGCGCTCCTCCCAGCGGCGCAGCAGCGCGTTGTGCTGGTTGGTCAGCGTGAGCAGCCTGTGTGTGTGTGTGTGTGTGTGCACTCACTGAGCTGCAGGTTCTCCCAGCGCTCCTCCCAGCGGCGCAGCAGCGCGTTGTGCTGGTTGGTCAGCGTCAGCAGCCTGTGTGTGTGTGTGTGTGTGTGCACTCACTGAGCTGCAGGTTCTCCCAGCGCTCCTCCCAGCGGCGCAGCAGCGCGTTGTGCTGGTTGGTCAGCGTCAGCAGCCTGTGTGTGTGTGTGTGCACTCACTGAGCTGCAGGTTCTCCCAGCGCTCCTCCCAGCGGCGCAGCAGCGCGTTGTGCTGGTTGGTCAGCGTGAGCAGGCGCTCCCGGATGTCGGCGCTGGCGTAGTGCTGGCGGGCCAGCAGCTCCTTCCCGAGGACGATGCACGCGGAGAAGTTGTCCTCGCGCGCGTCGATCTCCGCCTTCAGCGACTGGTGGTTGTTCATCAGGAGCTCCACGCCGCTCACGTCCCTGGGTGGAGGTGGGGTGGTGAGTATGTGTTGGGGGTTTTTATATACTGCTCGTTGACAACTCGCCTGATGGTAAGCGGTATTTGTTGCCGATAACATCTATGATTTATGCACTTATGTTACATGTAAGAATGCCCAGAATTCGGTTTAAAATTTTGGATTTTACCGAACTTCGTAGTAGCCGTCAGTGAAGCTAAGAAATTGGAATACAGCAACGCCACTACACTTGCTTGACTTCTAAGCATAGTGTCTCTTTTAGACGTAGGTATAATTCCTAAATAAATTTAGTTGTTTATTTGCAGCAACGGTGAGCCTTTGTCCAATTTATAAACATCCAGTTTTTGAGGCAGAAGGGGCTGTCCCACCACCATTACATAGAACTATCGGTTTGTCAGCGATACAGACAGGCTCCGGTAGGAGAGAGTAGTCCCACCTCCATCCTTTGGCCCATACTACCTCTCGTTCGTGCGGACCGCGTAATGTTTTGTTTAGCTAGGGGGTCAGACGGTTCTTGTGATGGTAATTGGCCACCGTCGTCTAGGATATGTGTTTTTAATTACATTATCAACACCAAAAACTATTAAATATTGATTTTTTTTCAAGTCGAAATAAAAATTGAAAACCGTTCGAATCGAGGCAAGCGGGCCCTTGTATCACTCGTTCCCACGGATCTACGGCGACTCAACAATCCAGTAATCTACAAACCTGGGCTTCTCTCCAGTATTCATCTGCCGCACAACATCATCCATCCACAGCGTAAGCGACCGACACTGGTTCAGGAACCGGTACAGGTCGTCGGCGGCCTCCAATCGCGCTCTGCGCTCGTCGCAGGCCGCTGTGAGCGCGGCCCAGGCGGCGGCCACCTCGCGCTCGCGGCGAGTGATCTCGGCGGCCTTGTCCCCGGCGTAGGACGCGCCCAGGCGGCCGCACTCGCGGGATATGCTCTCCACCTGGGTGGAGGGTGGAGGGTTAGGCAAGGAACATAGAGAAGTTGACGCATAAGGTTGATAACTTTTTTTTCTTCGGAAAACTTATAGCTACTATAAATATATGGTGGGCATGGTAATGGATAGTCCTGAGCCATTTACAAGTTTTGGCCAATAGTTAGATCATAATTTGAATACCTAAATAAATAACAATATATTCTTTGATGAAACAAACTGCACTGAGTTCTAAAAGAATCCACAATGTAACGTCTTCTGGGTCGGACTTTACTAAGGTACATTGTATTGTACAGAAGGCCATCTAAAGGACTTCTGATTATAAAAAGTCGACATAATGAAGACTATGAATGAACTGTAAATTTCAACTTACCGTGTGGCGGGTGCAGTGTGCACATGATTGCCGTAAATATAACCAATATACCTTTTATTTTCATAAAGATCGAGTAGACGTAAGTACAAACTACTTTCAATACTGCGACTTTCTGCTTATTGACTGGTGAACTCTCCATCACGCCGGCTCCCACGACGGAATCCTTGCCCCGCCTACCTGGTGCTGCAGCGTGGTGAGGTCCTGCATGAAGGTGAGGTGCTTCCGCTGCAGCGCGCCCCGGCCCCCCTACCTGGTGCTGCAGCGTGGTGAGGTCCTGCATGAAGGTGAGGTGCTTCCGCTGCAGCGCGCCCCGGCCCCCCTACCTGGTGCTGCAGCGTGGTGAGGTCCTGCATGAAGGTGAGGTGCTTCCGCTGCAGCGCGCCCCGGCCCCCCTACCTGGTGCTGCAGCGTGGTGAGGTCCTGCATGAAGGTGAGGTGCTTCCGCTGCAGCGCGCCCCGGCCCCCCTACCTGGTGCTGCAGCGTGGTGAGGTCCTGCATGAAGGTGAGGTGCTTCCGCTGCAGCGCGCCCCGGCCCCCCTACCTGGTGCTGCAGCGTGGTGAGGTCCTGCATGAAGGTGAGGTGCTTCCGCTGCAGCGCGCCCCGGCCCCCCTACCTGGTGCTGCAGCGTGGTGAGGTCCTGCATGAAGGTGAGGTGCTTCCGCTGCAGCGCGCCCCGGCCCCCCTACCTGGTGCTGCAGCGTGGTGAGGTCCTGCATGAAGGTGAGGTGCTTCCGCTGCAGCGCGCCCCGGCCCCCCTACCTGGTGCTGCAGCGTGGTGAGGTCCTGCATGAAGGTGAGGTGCTTCCGCTGCAGCGCGCCCCGGCCCCCCTACCTGGTGCTGCAGCGTGGTGAGGTCCTGCATGAAGGTGAGGTGCTTCCGCTGCAGCGCGCCCCGGCCCCCCTACCTGGTGCTGCAGCGTGGTGAGGTCCTGCATGAAGGTGAGGTGCTTCCGCTGCAGCGCGCCCCGGCCCCCCTACCTGGTGCTGCAGCGTGGTGAGGTCCTGCATGAAGGTGAGGTGCTTCCGCTGCAGCGCGCCCCGGCCCCCCTACCTGGTGCTGCAGCGTGGTGAGGTCCTGCATGAAGGTGAGGTGCTTCCGCTGCAGCGCGCCCCGGCCCCCCTACCTGGTGCTGCAGCGTGGTGAGGTCCTGCATGAAGGTGAGGTGCTTCCGCTGCAGCGCGCCCCGGCCCCCCTACCTGGTGCTGCAGCGTGGTGAGGTCCTGCATGAAGGTGAGGTGCTTCCGCTGCAGCGCGCCCCGGCCCCCCTACCTGGTGCTGCAGCGTGGTGAGGTCCTGCATGAAGGTGAGGTGCTTCCGCTGCAGCGCGCCCACGGCGGCGGCGTCGCGGCCGAGCTCGTCGCTGACGCCGCGCGCCTTCTCGCCCACGCGCTGCAGCGTGTCCTTGCAGTCGTGGAAGTACTTGTGCAGCTCGCGGGAGGCCGCCAGCATCTGGGTGGGGGGAGAGGTGCGTTAGTTATCAGCATTCTGCGTGATTATTCGAGCGGTCGATCTCGGCTTTCGTCAAGGTCAGTTTTCCTACTTTTTCTTCTCCACTTTGCCTTTAAGCTAATTACGTAATTCTGTTGCATACAATTCTTTAATAACAGTTATTGAAATTCCTACTTCTGTGATTACGTATCACCGATTTCACGGGTTCAATTGCTAACAAAGTTCCATTGCAATAATTTTTATCAAGAGAGTTACGTAATTAGTCTACAGATCTTCGGCATCCTCGCGTCGTAACCCGGTCACTGTTACGATTGTATAAAACACTGTATAAATTAATAACACACAGTAAAAGGCGGCTTCATCGCCAAAAACTATCTCTTCCTCTCAACCCCTAAGTTAACGGAGCAACGACAAATTCTCTAATATTACAAATGTGTTTAATAAAGGAATTATTGATAAAAGATGTATTACTGCCAACTGGCACCAAGTTTCAGACCAACGTATAGCAGTTCAATGGGAGAATGCATCGGTTCATCCTCACACGAAGAAAGTTCACTGCTACTAATAAAAACCACCTAAATAAGAATATGGTCTCTGGCTAGGGGAAAAAGGCGTGACGCTACATAAAAAAGGTTTTTACGGGGTCGGCAACGCGTGGGTGATGCCCCTGGTATTGCAAACGTCCATAGGCTGCGGTGACTGCTTACCATCAGGCAGGCCGTAAGCTTGTTTGCCACCATAAAAAAAAACTCACTTTCATATAATAATATGTACATATATAAACAAGAAACCAACCTGAGTCCTGGTCTCGATCAGCTCGAGCAAGTCCTGCCAGGTCTCCTTGAGCCCCTCCTTCCACTGCGCAATGGTGGCGTTGTCCGAGTGCCCCATGGCGATCATCTGGTCGGCGATGCGCTCCGCGGTGGCCACGCGCTCGGAGCCCACCGCTTGCGTGTCGCGAGCGAACTCCTTGAAGCGCTCCCATAGTAGCTGTGTGGATGGAGTTAAGAGGTTAGTTTTTTTATTGCCTAGGGAAACGGACGGACGGTGCATTTGATGGAAAGTGGCCACCGTCGTCCAGGATCTACAACACAAGGGGAGTGGATGCGGTGCCGGCCTTTGAGGTATCTGTAGAACCCCATTTTGTAGAGCAGATGTAAGACTTCGGGAGAGATCATTCCAAATCTTACACGAGCATGGTAAAAAGGCTCGTGAAGCTCGTACGTTAATTGGTTGTTAGTTTCTTGAGGCGAATTAATTTTATGTTACTATTATTTATTTATTTGTTCGTATGGCATTTTAAGTCGTATAACGATAGAAAAATTATAAAAACATCACAAAGTAAAACATAAAATGAACCAAATCTTTGCTATAAGGACAGAATCCACGATATTTTGATTATTAGTGTAGTATTCGGCTGAATCACCGTGTCATGGTTGTCAGTCGTAGTCCTATAACTGCTGGCTGTGAACCCCTCCTAGGCAAACTGCTGAGTCACCCTGTCGCGAGGTCATTGTCGTGCAACTGCTGCAACTAGCTGTGAATCCCGACTCACGGTGACATGGTCGTAGTCCTGCCCCAGCTCCTGGCTGCCGGCGACCAGCTCCCGCTCCGCGATCCAGTGCTCCAGGTCGTCGACCTCCCGCGACAGCTGGAACAGCCGCAGCGCCTCGTCGAGCCTCGCGCGGCGCTCGCCCGCCAGGTCCCGGAGACCAGCGTAGAGCTTGTCCACCTGGGATTGCTTCACGGAGATTTGCTCGCTGGGGGGAAGGAGGGTTACTTGGTTATGCGATTACAACATTTGGCTAAATTCAGTTGTTTAAATTCAGAAGCTAAAAGCAGAGAGCAATTTTTTTTTTTCTTTAATTTTTTGTTTTTGGAACAAACAGTCAGAAAAATTAAGATTAAAATTAAAATTACTGTAAATAGACCTATAGTTCCCAATTTTGCATAGTAACACAAATACAATGAAAGAAAATTACATAGAAACCACTTAAATCGAAAGAAGTTAGCCATAACAGTCGACTCTTGAAGATAACAATTTCTTTCTTCTTTCTTAAATTTCTCAAATTAAAGTGAAATTTATTGCTCAATAAGGTCAATTTTTGTATCACGCGACACGTAACATAACATAAGTGATAGAAAAACCAATACAAATTAGGCGAGGAATAAGCGCATAAACAAAGCTTATATATTTTGATTGGCAGTTGTGGAATTTATTATTCAATAAATAAGGTCCATTCACATTATGCCCGGTACTATTAAAAGGAGTTCCTTTTCTCATTGGTTTAACCATACATTGTGATAAAATTTACCCAATGTGTCTACTATAATTATCGTTTTCAAACGTCATACAAAGCAAATACTAGGAAACTGAAACGTCAAACGAAGTCAATGCTAGGAGACTAGGCAGGAACTGTTATGTCATACATATATACACTAATTTCTTACCTGAGCGGATGCTCTTCAGCAGTAAGGTGCCTCACGGTCTCTCCCAAGGCGCGGATGGTGTGCGCGTAGTCCTCAACCGCCTGTTCTAAGACCTCGTGTTTCTTCATCAGATTCTGGGCCGAAATCTCGTCCTTGCCGCGGTCCTGTTGGTCAGAAACAGTATCAATTGTAAAACAAAATAGTTTGTAATAAGATTCCAAGTATTTTCTGAAGTGGTAAGTCTTTGCGAAATCCGAAATATCTGCCTAGATGTGTCATCAACATAATCATATCAGCCGGAACCTTATCTCCAGCTACTACAAAGCAGCAATACTTGCATTGTTATCTTCCGGTTCCAAGGTAAACGTAGCTAGCATGAGAATGCTTTGTTGTTGTTGAGAGTTGCTTATATAATTACCAATTCTATAAGGGTTGCCACATGCAACCCAAACGAATAAATCGTGCTCTTTTCGTATTATTCTACCTTTGTAAAACACATGGAATGATAAATAAATTGAACTTGAAATTAATCGTCTCTCTCCGTTTATCGCTTATGTTACTTTAAAAAACCTGCCATCTGCCCAGCGACAGACGTTCCATGGTTTTCAACAGACGGCAGCGGTTTTGTATGTCGAAGCCGAAGATCATATTGAAATAATTGGATAATGTCGGAGATAAGTTTTATAAATAATAATTGGTTACGACATCATCACGTCGTGATTGGCCGTCTCCGAGGGCCTAGAAAACAGACACTTATCTGCAGCCGTAGCGCCGATCTCCGATAGTACGCCGCCATATTGACACAATTGAGTGGAGCAATCGCAGCAAGCCAGAGCCAGAGTTGTCTTGCCGCGATTGATTTAAACTCAATTGCATCAAAATGGCGGCGTCCAATCGGCGATAGGCGGCATCCCTCCTGTTAGGTACCTTCCAAAATAAATGTAACAATTCGATGGAACCACTGTGACAATAAATTCCTAAAAAAATGTTCCTAGCTACTGGAACTCCAGGGATCAAAGTGAAAATGTCTCTGTCAAGCAGGGGCCACGTACCTCGACCATCATGTAGAGCTCCTGCTCGCTCATCCAGGCCTCGGCCTCGTTGGCGTCGAACAGGTACTGCTGCGCCTTCTCCCACTGGCCCAGCTTGTCCTTGCGCGTCGCGATGGCGTCTACAACAAAAGGGGAATTAGTTTCTTTTTTGTTATTGCCCAGCTAAGTACTCGGTCATATGGTATACCTGATGGTGCGTGGTAAACCTGAACTAAGAAGTTATTTACCAAACAAAGAATATGGCCAAAATGTCATGGACGAAAAACCCAGAATCGCCAGCATCGAAATAGACAAAAATGGGTTCACTATAGTTAAATCATTACGTTTTTAAAAATCGGTCTCCTACACCATATTGGCTACTTTACTCCTTATTTTCCCTTTTTTTTTCGTACAAACTACACCAAATAAAAGAAAAAAAAAGTTCAAGTATAGCGAGGCTAACGAAAAGCAATTTATATTTATGTATAGATATTGTTCTATTTATCAAAAAATATTTAGTATACCATATTATTATCGATTTTGCAGTAAATTATTATTTAAGTTTGATGTACCTAAATATAAATATAAAAACTGCAAATATGAAATTTCTGGCGATCCTGGGTTTTTAAGCATCTCTTTTACTGTTTATAATAAGCGAAAGAAAACGCACCACTGTTTATAATTCTTCGAATGCAACGAGAAACGACCAAATAATACGATACAAACCTTTAAGTTCTTGCCATCTGGCGGTGAGTTCTTCATTGAGCGCGGTGAACTCTGGCGCGTCCTCGTGACCTTCATCTACCAGCTTCTGTCCATTGGCGATGACGGTCAGGATCCTGGGCTCGTGGTTCTCCGTCTCAGTACGGAGGGATTGATTCTTCTTCTGCAGCATTTGGACATTGAAGAGAGAGTTGCCATAGTCCGGACTGGTGGCCAGAGGCATCTTCTCGTGGATCCAGAGTTTCTCATCCTCGACATCGCGACGGAACTGGAACGCCTCCTTCTTCTTCGACAGGTGGCGCTGACGTTCCTGCAATGGAGCCTTGAGTTGTTCAAAGCGCTGTTCCACGGATTTCTTCTTCTCTTTAATTTCGTCCATCTTGTCCGGAACAGTCTTCTGGAGGTACTCCGCCTGGGTTTCAAGCTCGGTCACCTGACGGGCCTTCACCGCCATTTGGGTCTCGATCATCTGCTGCTTCTGCATAAGGATGTTGACGGATGCGAGATCGGTCCCAGTATCTGTGTTCTCGATTTGCTTCTCGAGCTCGTTCATCCAGGAGTCGATATCGTCGCAGGTCTGGTGGAGGAGCACCTCACGATTGGCATCGAACAGCCTCTCGCCCTTATCCTTTGTAGTGGTTTGGAGGTTCTCAAACTGATCCTGGAGCTCGTGCATCTTCGGCGAGATGATTTCGGCGAACTCCGGCTTCTGCTTCATGAGGTCCTCAGCCGCGTTCTGAACTGCGAATAATCTCTCCTTGTTCGCAGCGATTTCGGCCTCGAACGCTTGATGGCGGGTCCATTTGGAATGGATAGTCTTGGCCGAGCGGTAGGTGTCGTCCTGCGAGGTTAGGTTCTTTTCCTGCACCCATTCGCCTAGCTCGTCGCAGTCTTGGAGGAACTGGTGGAGTTGGAGTTGGTCCTGGAGTCTCTCTAGTTGTTGGAGTGCCCGTTCGCGGTTGCCAAGGCGACGTTGCTCGATCGAATCCGCCTTTTGTTGAATCTTGTCGGCGTCGAAGTGTTTCTCCTCGACAAGGCGGTTGGCGAATTGGACGACGGAGTTGATCTTGTCGTCGTTGGCCTCGATGGTGGTGAGGAAGGCCTCGTGTTCCTTGATGGCGTTTTCTGCTTGCTCGAGGTTGGTCGGCGGTTCGGCCTTCGCGAATCTGCGGGCAGAGAAATGTTAGGTTAGAAAAAGGGTTGAAATTAATTCAAATAATAAAGATTGCTGTGAAAGATATGGCTTATTATCCTTTATTTAATGTGACTAAAGAAAAAATAAACTATTGACGACTTGATTTTCGAGTATCAGATCGCACATAACCCATATTTTTTAAGGGTGAGTTTAAAGTAAGAAAGAACCACGACATGATAAAATACAGTATGGGAAACCTGGGTACACTCAGGCTCAGAATGGTTTATCAGTTGTGACAAAACTTCTAGTGTAACCAAAATATTGCTAAGGCTGACACTATTATCTGGCAGAATATAATTACAAGGGAGAATCAACGCTGTTGCTTATGTAAGTGCAACTGAACTTCAACTTAAGGTTGCACTTTAGTACGTAAACAATGTCCTAGCTAAGTTTACATCCGTCGCCGTATATTCGCTGCGATCGTGTCCTGCGTTCCTGCAAGTTTTATATTCAGCTGTGACTAAAAAGCTAGTATCAATGTTGTCTTACCGGTGTTCCTGATGCGCCAAAAGCACCTCCGCCTGTCTGGCGTCTCTCCTCAGCAGCTCCAGCTCGAGACTCTGAGTCAACAGCTGTTGGCGGGAGGCCCACATCTGTTGGAGCTCCGCCCACCCGGCCCGGAGAGCCTTCAAACGCTCGCGGAGGAACATGTATTGCGGGTCGTCTTGCGTTGATGGCTCCTGGGGGTGGGCAATGGAAAAGAAAACATTTATTGCACAGAAAAACAATACCACAAAATAAAATGTACAAAAGAAGAGAAAAAAAAACACAAAAATAGTAAACTAGTAAAAAATCTGTTTTTTAATCTATTTTTAAATCTGCATATGCATGGGTGTGTTGTGGTGTGATTTGTTTTAGAACTGAAATTTCGGGATCTTTCGGATATTACTTAGGTTCAACTGAATGTTGTATGGGGTAATATAATTGGGGTGCATATAAGTCTTGTATCTTATCTAAACTAACTTTTAATTTTGATATAAGTACTCTGTTGGTATATTAATAACTAAATAAATAATAAAAGTTGACAATCGCTTCGTAGCGATTCATAGCGATTGACAATCGGAACTTGTCGGATACGTTCGGCCAGCGAGCAGCATTCGCAGTACTGAGCTGATCTACGAATGCTGGCCGAATGTAGCCGACAAATTCCGATCGTGAATAGCAATAGAATCGCTAAGAAGTGATTTGCATTTTGGCTAAATCCGCTGTATTTCGGGAGTGCTCCTTATCTCTTTGTGTTTCTTATAGAAGAAGAAGAAGAATATATATAGCGTGATTGACACGACAACTCGTGATACTAGTTATTCAAGAGAGGTAGGGCATAGCGGGGTATCTCGTTCGAATTGGAGCCGCCCGACTGGGGAAGTACCTCCACGTTACAGAATATCGCAGCTAAATAATACTCTTTCAAATAGTATTGTGTTTCTGCCGGTGAGTAAGGTCTCCAGTGCTCCATGGGGTGGGGATTTGGGGAACCGTGGCTTTGGCAGTGGAGTGGCATTTGCCTTTTTGCTGCCAGAGTAACGTGTTATAGAGGCGGGCAACGCATTGGCGATACTCTTGGTGTTGCTAATGTCTATAGGCAGTGGTGACTACTTCCCATCAGGTGGCCCGCTTGCCTGTTTGCCTATCGTATGTCTAAAAAAGAAAAGTATGAGAGAGAGCCAACTTAGAAGAAGAAGAATCATCATTGTTTTGCTGTAAATGCGGTATATTACCAATGTAGGTGTTACAATAATCCTTACCGCAGTGATCTTCTCGCCGTACTCCATCATCTTGGCGTACTCGTCGCGGTAGTTGTCGATCTCCTCCTTCACCGTTTGGTGCTGCGACAGCAGCTTCTCCGCTTCGGAGAGACTCGATGGGGTATCTGTTGGATGGAAGGAGTATTTAAGTATTGTTTTTTTTTTTGCGAGCCCCCGGCTATCGCATCCGATGAAAACTGAAAAGCCTTGCATCAAGTTGCAAATGTTTTAATTATTTATGTTTCCATCGGCAGTTATGTAACTATTATTGTGTCGTGGTCACTCGTGGTGTGATATGTGTAATAAATGTCTTTTCTTCATATTTTTTCTTCCTTCAACTAAAGTCACTTTACTCTTGTGAGACTATAATGTGGTTGAAAAGCGAAACTGACAAGAGGATGTGAGGCACCCCAGTTTTATTACTTATAGAACCCACACAAAAGGACATGTAAGTGCTGGTCAGGCTGTGCACGGGCAGATCAACGCTTTGCGAGTCTCCTACTCGTAAAATCACAAAGCGTGGGTGTGGGGTACTATCACTACAAAGTGCAAAATATACAACAGCACTTCAATCTTATAATGGCAGACCACTTATTTGGCACACCAACCCATTCCCTCCCCAGGCACTCACCCTCGGAGGCGACGTCGGTCTGTGTCTTGGTGAGCCAGGCCTGGAAGTGGTCGACGGAGCGCAGGAAGCGGTGCAGGTCGCCCGCCTCCTCCAGCTTCGAGTCGCGTTCTTTCAGCTGTTAAGGGGAAATTCAGGTCAAGTATGGTTTTTAGGGAACCCTGAACGCACGATAGGAACCAATGGGGAATCTTAGGGTCGATCGCCAAGGTCTATTTGGGGTCGAATTAAGCACGCATCCCACTTGCTGGAAAGCGGTAACTGTCTCCCGTTTTGGGGACATAAATACGATTCATAAAACAGTCTGGTAATAAAGTCGTGAGAAGGAAGTACTACTCTTCATAATCCCAGCCCATAACAATCCACTGCAGGACTAAGGGCCTCTCCCACGAGACAGGAGGTTATTGCCATAATCTCCATGCTTGGCAGGCGGGTTGGAGATCGCAGTGTTGTAAGTACAACTATGGAAAACGCTGCTGCCCATTTTCCAGCCTACAGGGACTCTAAATCTGTTGTTTGGGTGTGGTGTTATTATACTCTGCTGGACACCACACGGCACAGTACTACACTTGCAACAATGAATTTATGTCAAACTGAGTACTCTTGCTGTCAAGGTTTTGTACCACTCGATAGTCTCTGCCTACCCCTATGGGAGACAGCACTTAGAACCTTGGCACTCTATGTTGAATCATCGTACATAGTATGACCCACTTTCCGATGCTCGAATGAATTGAAATTTTACATACATATGTAAATACAGACAAAAAATGTGCATTCATTTAGGGTTCGTCAATAATAATAAGTGATACAATATAATAAATTGAAACATAATAAAAATATTATTATTCTGTACAAAAGTACCTATATTTTATTTTATTTTATGAACTAAATAAATCAATGGATTAAAAATTGAATTCAAGAATGTCATAATAAAATGATGGAATTGTCAAGATTCATAACAATGTAGAGCTTGTCTAAGCTGAAATGACGCGCCCCCCTACTTAATTAGTTGATTTCGATGTGCGAGTGCAAATATTAATAACGACACTTCATCTGTGTGGGAGCGTCGACTGCTCCAACCGAACGACGCGTGCTCCTACATTGAGTCTCACCGGCAACTGAATGACCAATTATAACGGCATTTGTATATGTATTGCGTCCATATTTTAAATTTGCTTGTGTGCGTTAGTGCGATAGTGGAGCGCGTCATATTAGCTTAGACGAGCTCTAATATCGTGACACAAGCGTAAATATGTATGTTTATAACCATGTACTCACCATCTGCGTCAACTGGTCCCAGTTCTCCGTGATGGAGGCCACTCGCTGCCTGATGAGTTGGGCCTCTTCCGGGTGCGTGTCCTCGATGGCTGTGGCCTCGTCCTCCAGGGAGGTGATGCGGGCCTGGATGGCAGCCAGGTCTCTCTCCATGCCGGAGAGGCGGCGTTGGAGGGTCATCACGCCTGGATGGGGAGGGTACAGAGTTAGTGTTGGAAGTAGGTTTTTTATACAGTTCTATTAGGAGTTCTATTATAAAGAGGAAAAGTTTGTATATTGGAAGTAATTTCCGAACTACTGAACCGATTTTGAAAATTCTTTCACCAACACACATGACAACTTTTTAAGAGTGATAATAGAAAGCAAAGTTGAGGGAAAGAGAGGAATAGGAAGGCCATGATTTGAATATTGGAAAGTGGTGAAGGAAAAAGTGAGCGCCGGGGATTATAAGGAGATGAAGAGATTGACTATCTGCCAACCTGAGGTGTGATGATTGCTGCATAGACAAAACTTATACTCTTAACTATATGATGATGATAAATAGGAAGCTACATAATTCCCGAATGTAATTGATCCCGGAAAAACTATAACCCGCGGGATGATTGAATGTTGATTCGCAAATCGAACTACGCTCGGGAGAAGACCGTAGGAAACGGCTAATGAATAACATATAATGGATCCAACAATAAACTCCTAGGCCACTGACCGTTGAGGTCCATCTCCAGGTTGTCGGTCTGCTGCAGGATGCGTTTCTTGTCCTCGATCCAGGACACGGTCTCGCGGCACTCGATGTGGAAGGTCTGCACGCCGGCGGCCTGGGCCAACTCGTCCTTCTTTTGCTCCGCCTAGGGTGAGAGGGGAAATGTTACGTTTAGTATTTCAGTTTACGAGTTTTCATGTTACGTGGGAAATAAATAAATAATAAATAATCGTGGACAAATTCACACAGCGCCATCTAGCCCCAAACTAAGCATAACTTGTACTATGGATGCTAGCTAACTGATATACTGCTTATATACTTTTTAAATACATACTTATTTTATACATAGAACACCCAGACCCGTAACAGAAATTAAAATTCATTATTAAAATTTCTGCCCGGCCGGGAATCGAACCCGGGACCTCTTGCGTGGAGACTGGCATGTTGACCACTGAACTACTCGTACATTTTACATTTCCCGCGCTTACCCCGACTTCTGTGGTTTAGCGAGTCTATCATTCATCAGTCTAACCAATGCTCGAGGCCGGATCTCTTTCGCTGGTCCAATTTATTCCGACGACGCATCGCCCCGTTTCCTTATTATGTACTTATTCCGTTAGTTTTTAGTTTTTTGAATGTGTTATTACGATCTATGTCTATACGGTGTCTGGACGTCGTCCTACCTTCTCCCTGAGCGCTCCCCAGGCGGTGTTCAGGTCCTGTTGCCTTCTCGCGATGGCGGGAGCCTCGGGGTGCTCCACGTGGACCAGTTGCCTGGCCAGCTGGTTGACGACGGCCACGCGGGACGCGTTCGCGTTCATCTCCTTGTCGAAGCCGTCGTAGCTGCGTGGGAAGTGTGGTGTTACAGAGGTTTTGATTAATCGTAATGAGCGCTTTCGTGGCTTCAAAAGCACAGGTCATCTGCAAGTTTTACTTAGAAAATTTAATTTGAAAATAGGGGATCGAGCAGGAAATCTGAAATGTATGGCTCTTTGCTATCTCGTTGCATACATTCAAATTTTAAAATAAAGCTTAATTTTTCAATTAAATAGGAGTATTAACGGGGACACCACGGGAATGATATCCCTGGTATTACAAACGTCAATAGACTGCAGTAACTGCTTATCATCAGACAAATCGCAAGCTTATTTTCCACGGTAGCGATATAGAAAACAACTAAAAAAATCACTCTCAAACTCAAGACTATGTCTGTCTAAATTCGTCGCGACAAAAACTCACCGATGCTTCATAATCTCGACATCGTCGATATCCTTGGGCGGCAGCATGGTATCCAGCATCCTGTGTTTCTCAGCCACCCACTGGTCCACAGCATCCGCTTCGCCCAACAGCTTGAACAGCGACAATGCGTCGAGAAGTCGCTGCTTGCGAAGGCGAGCTAGTTCGCAGAGTTCGCCGTGGCGGGCGTCTACTGCGGCTAGGCGGGCGAGCACTTCGCCTGATGACGCGTCTTCGGGGCTCAGTTCGCTTGCCTGATGGGGGATGATAAGTGTTATAACAGAGGAAGATTAAACAAAAAATTGTAAAGACACGGACATTTGAAATGACAAGCTGAAAATGGGTGGAAGTGTGGAGAATAGTGGAGAATAGTGTCCTGATTAATACTTCAAAAGTCCCAAAAACTCTATCATTTGGGAAATAAGTAATTGAAAAAAAAACGTCGCCATATTGGATTTTTCGACTTTTGAACATAGAGACAGAACCGAGCGTCTGATTTTACTCGTTATTGATTTAAAAGTTGATAAAACAAGTCAACGTTGGATTAGATTTTAAAAGACATTAAGAATATCCTACTCAGGTTGAGACAAAACTAACACCCAGTTTTTGAAACACTTGTCGATGTTAAACATCGATTAAAACTCTTTCGTCTCTGTCTACAACTCACCATAGGTAAGGATGGCGGATTTTAATTGATAATTAACAATAGATTATCGTACGAGAAACCGACAGTATTAGAATGATTTCCGAGCGTAAAAGATTATCATTGTATCGAACAGTCAAGATATTATTACTGTACTGAAATACCCTCTTTTTCCCTTTGCGTGTACTATTTTCGTACTGCTGTACTTTATTAAATATTTCAGGATTATCTTAAACAGTACAGTAAAAACCCACATATATCAACTCACCTGTTGTTTGAGCTGCTGTATGACGTTCGCGTAGTTCTTGAGTTCGTCGGTGACGTCCTTGTGCTTCTTCAGCAGACTCTGCACTTGAGACTCGTCCACGCCGGTGTCTTCGGAAGATACCAGCCTAGAAGGAGGGTTACGGTTACAGTTGTGTAACAATTTGATTGACAGATGATTTGATTACATATCTGCTGCTAGTAACTGTCCCTCAGTTCTTTATATTTTACAGAGGAGACAGCTTACCTGATGGTAAGTGGTAACTGTCCCATAATATATACGATCCATGCATTTAGGTAGCTGGCAACAAAAATGCAGAACCGCAGGGCTATTGTCATTGAAGTGCTCCATGCCTGTAATTGCCATGTGATATTTTCTTACCCAACTTGGCCGATAGTATAATTACACTTTTCCATTACATATATTATACCATTATAGAGCGAGGTCCTGTTGTCAAAATACGTCGTGCTATTGGTCAGAATCAAAAACTTTAGAAAATATAATAGAAAATTTTAGAAAATAGATCGTAGTTATTATACTGATGCCAAGATCTGGTGAGAAAATACACCAAAGCGCTGTCCAACACTGCACATGCATGAGCCATGATGTCGCAGAGCCGCTCCTGGGGAGGGGGGACAGTCCACCCACCTGAGCGTGTCCAGCATCCAGTTGTCGACGTCGTCGGCGTCGGCGAACAGCTGGTGGTAGCGCACGGCCGCGTCCGGCCGCCGCCGCCCTGGGGAGGGGGGAGGGGGGGCGGACCCACCTGAGCGTGTCCAGCATCCAGTTGTCGACGTCGTCGGCGTCGGCGAACAGCTGGTGGTAGCGCACGGCCGCGTCCAGCCGCCGCCGCCCTGGGGAGGGGGGAGGGGGGGCGGACCCACCTGAGCGTGTCCAGCATCCAGTTGTCGACGTCGTCGGCGTCGGCGAACAGCTGGTGGTAGCGCACGGCCGCGTCCAGCCGCCGCCGCCCTGGGGAGGGGGGAGGGGGGGCGGACCCACCTGAGCGTGTCCAGCATCCAGTTGTCGACGTCGTCGGCGTCGGCGAACAGCTGGTGGTAGCGCACGGCCGCGTCCAGCCGCTGCCGCCGCAGCGACGCCAGGTCCAGCAGGTGGTTCCATTGCGACAGGATGTCGCGGAGACGCTCCTGACGGGAGGGGAGTGGGGGTCAGTTTATACTGCTATAGTATGGCAATCGCCCTGGACCCCCGCGTGCTGCGCGGGGCCGCAACCGGGACATAACGCTAAGATCGAAGTCGATCGAGTCGAATGCGAGAGCCAACGGGTTACGACGTGAGGATGCCGAAGATCGAGCAGTGGAGAATGGAAAGCGAACCCTGGCAATAACCGGGATTGACCGCTCGGATGATAATGATGATGATAAGTATGGCTGGCGAGCAATGTGTAACCATGATCCAATTTGCAGCCGTACCGTCGATCTCCGATAGGACGCCGCCATCTTAATGCAATTGAGTAAAGACCAATCGCAGCAAGCCACAGCTGTCTTGCTGTTACACAGTTGCACAGTTACGCAATATAGTGACCGAGGTGGCGGCAAGCGTTCTCGATAGTTAGACGCTCCACTTGGCATATCTAATCCTATTTTGATTTCTATGATGTCAGCGCTCGTCTGACGTTACGTACCTGTATCCTGTCGGCGCCAAAGTGTCCCTGCTCGACAAGCTCGTCCCCAACAGCCGCTACGGCCATCAGGGCTGGCTCGTGAGCCTGGACGTCGGCTTCCAGGGCGCGGTGGGCAGCTATCAGCAGGTACACTAGAATAAAGGTATGGGGATTAGTTTACTATATCAATGGCTTAAGATGCGATGATGGCGAAGACTGGGCGAAATAGAGCAGAAAGAGCAGGAAAGCGGATCCTGGTAGGAGCCGGGATTGACCGCTCGGATTATTTTATTTTATTTTCTTCGCATAACTTACAGCTATTATAAACATATGATCAACATAGATTATGTAAGTGTAACGATATTCTGTTTGGGCCTTCTAGTAGGCCAATCACGTTACTGAATGGACTTTTGACACGAAATCGTGTAATGATACGGAATCGCAAATGTAACAATTTCAAAAATTAAAATCAAAGAATTGTTGTTATCAGCGTTACGTTATTAGCCTACAAGTTACTAGTCTCAAGACATAATCCGTAAGCTTTGCCACATTGGTGGTATAAAAAAAATCCATACCCGTAGTGAGATCGTGTCCGATATCGTCCACGGAGACGATCTGCTCCTTCTCCCGGATCCAGTTCTCCTCGTCGGCCATGTCCCAGTAGAACTGCCACAGCTTGCGGCTGTCCTCGAGACGCTTCCTGTCGAGTGGACAGGGAAGGGTTAGGGTAGCAGATACAGGCGCTGTCCTAATTGGCATGGCCATGCGAAGGACGTTGTCCCACCAATAGGAGACGTCATAATCGGCCGTCGCACGACCATGGTTCCCCTATACGTCCTCATACATAACATCTAGCCTTGTTCCCGTAGCGTTAGACAGAGGCCCATATTGTTCCACTTGCTACGGTTTTGACAAATCTCTCGTTTCTTTCAACCTTTTCAAATTTTCTCGTCGGTTTAGCCAACTTTTCTTGATATATCCGATTTAATCGTGATATGTACAGTCGAGGAAATTGAAAGTTTAGCAACTTGATACACGTAAATTGGCCGTGTTACTATTTTCTAATGTGTGGTTTGTCATTCATATCCTTATGCGATTCCAAATAATACGAACAAAATAAGAAGACGAGTAAATTGCTCAAATTCAAGTTTCTTCGATTGTACGTACGTTCGAACGCTTCCGTTCACTCCGGCCACATATCAATTTTTCGTTAATCTCCTCTCTACTTTATTAAACCAACTCAGCACCCCTTTCACTATCCTAGTTACTAATCTTCTTTCATTGCAGCAGGTTCAGATTAGTAGGGCCTATATGCCTATATAGACAATGAGGGCGCTGTAGGTTACCCAACGTCATCGAGCTCAAGAAAAATTCCACTTTGTAGAGATAGCAGACATTTAAGAGACCCACAAAACGTTGGTTTGGCAAAATTTTATTTTTATTTTTTAGTGACCCAAATTTCGACTTCTCGTAGCGATAATCCATACATATCCTCTTATGTGGGTGCTTTAAGTAAAAAAATACCGAGGTGCCTCACATCAGGCTTTTTAGCTACATTATAGTCACAAAATATCACAATAAATCAGCAATGGTCGCAGTGATACTAGGACGTTTAGCCTTGTGAAGCCCACTTAACATAATAATAATAATAGTCACAAAAGAGAAAAGTGACTTTACTAGTTACTAATAGCTTAAAATGATGCATGCGTCAGTGTGTCACCGCGTCACCACGTCAGTGCGTCAATGCGTCAATGCGCCGTACCTGCACTCCACAGCCAGATGCACGAGCTCGGCGCTGAATGCGCGATTATACGATTACGATACGATTTGCGTAGTGAGTCACCACGCCAGTGCGTCACCATAAAACCAGCGTCGGGTCCACAGAAACCAGCGCTGTGAGACGCCTCGCGGTTCACAGCACAAGCTGAGTGGGACCCCTTTTGCTATGGTCGCCGCGACATTACTTTCTATGTAGGATAATGTATTTTTTTTTGCTTACACCTTTTTTTGTATTTTAATTTTATAATATTAATTTGGTTCCTACCTGCGCTCCACAGCGAGATGCACGAGCTCTGCGTAGGCGTTCTCGAGTTGCTGGATGCGCTCCACGGTGATGGCAGGGTCGCACGGCCGGTACCCGCCCTCCTCTTGGGAGAGGAAGCGCTGCGACTGGCCTACCACAACCTAAAAGAGATAAACAATAAATAAATATACTTGGGAAAATTCACCCAGCGCCATCTAGCCCCAACGTAAGTAAATCTTGTGTTACGGGTGTCAGATAACTGATAAAACTACTCAGATACTTTTTTGTTTGTTTAAATACATATCTTATTATACATAGTATAATAACGTAATTAAAATCCAGCATTTCAATTTGCTCGGGAATCGAAACCGAGACTGAATGGCAGACTATCCGAACGACTCGGGTCGTCAGATCTAATAAGAGATTAGATTACATACTGTGAGAAGCCGGGATGGATGCTAACATGATGATGACTTTATAGTATAGGCTTATGCTGGGATAAA
Source organism: Blastobasis lacticolella (assembly GCA_905147135.1). NCBI lineage: Eukaryota > Metazoa > Arthropoda > Insecta > Lepidoptera > Blastobasidae > Blastobasis > Blastobasis lacticolella. Next base: position 17,770,016 of record LR990044.1, on the reverse strand, counting down.
GGCGTCACGTTATGTATGTATGTCTGACGCCACGTTTCGTAAATCGAAAAGGTAGAATTTTGGAATTTTGTTTGCACTTATGAAATCATAATTTAATTTGGATTCATATTAAACATCTGTTTCATTCCCAAGACGACGCAAAATGAGTTCGATATTTCGATAGAACAAACTGATACAATTGGACTGATATACGCGGCACGCGTGGCCAATTTGTCAGAACGCAGTGTGTGGTTCCTGTTAACTAAAATATTATCAGAAATACCAGCTATCCTTTTGTTTTCAAATATGTGACTACATACGTACGTTTTGTTTTCAAATGTGACTACATTTGAAAACAAAACGACAGCAAAACGCCACAAGAATCAACACCCAACTATCCGCCGGCATACCAACCTTGACCCTCTCTCCCAGCACGTTGATATCGGCCTCCACAAGCGCATGCTTCTGCAACAAATCCTCGACGCCCATGAGGTGCTTCCCGTAGTCGTCGGTCAGCAATCGTAACTTGATCTCCTCCATTGAGTCCAGGATATATAGCATCTCCTGCGAGGGGAGGAAAAGGTTAAAGGTTTTTTTTAGGAGAATATATATGCTGTGTTGTGCTGTCCATATATATAAACGATTTATTATTATTATAAAGAGACCATTCAACAGCCCATACAAAAAGTACAATTTGAAAGTGTCGGCCAACAAAATTATGGCATTAACAACTTTAGTAATGCTATAGACCACGATAAGTCCGTATTGACTGACAGTAGTAAAAATAATAATACGTGGATATGGCAATAATCTGGGGATAATCTGTCCTTGTCAGTCCTTCTTGTAAACATTCAGTTATTTGGTCACTATTAGCTTGAACTTGTACTTTTAGTTTGTCTAAATTATTAATCAAGCTGAAAATTATCGCCCGCACTTCCTTTTTAATTGTTTTGCCCATTATTAATCAATATTTTTCATAACTCACGAAATTGAACAATCCTACAGAAATGAAATTATTTGTTAGGACTTTTATGAATGACGTTCTATGACGTTTACAAAACTTGGCATAAGTTGCCATACAGAGATTTCTTTTTAAATTAATAATTTAATAAGGGATTCGGGCTAAGTGTGGTCTCATTCTAGTAATGCTCGTATAGTATAGCTGAGGTAATAAAAATATTCCGAATGAAGTGTTCTATCAAACTAATTACTTTTATTTGTAGGCGGGCACTTTCTAAATAATTTTAGTACTTTTTAGACGATGTCCTTGAACCATTTTGTTTTTCTGTCAACGGCTTTTTATGTGTGACACACAAATCAGCACAATTATTTTTTTCTATTTTCTCTTTCAATGGCAAAGTTTCTAGAAGAGTTTACATAAGTGAGTCGATCGTCCATTGTACTGCATTTTTATGTATTTCCTTAATCTCTCTCTTTCTATCTCTTACACACACCATCAGATTCAGATTCAGATTCTTTACAGGTCATTATCTCGCTATCTCCACCCACCTGGAAGTTCTGTTGCAGCTGCAAAGAGAGCTCCAATCTAGCGCGTCTGGCCCTCAGCAGGTCTAACAGGTACGCCCACAGCCGCAACACGTTGTCACGGCGGGCCGTCACGCGCTCCATGTCGTGGTATCTGGGGGGGTTGAATTGGTGGTTAGAACGGGGGCAGCAATAGATGGGTAGATAGTTGGGGTATTGACTTTTCGAGAACATAAATACATCGGGTAGACCAACCTCTCAGCATGCATGAGGGATTCGCGATTCCAAATCCACAAGATGGTATTACAGGGACGCGAGGTCTAATGTCAAAATAAAGCCGTGATATTGGCTGGATTATATTCATCATTTTATAGCAGTAGTTTTTGACCACAGACCTCACACGCCTCACTTCGACGCAAACAGCCACCATAACTTACAAACTCTCCTCCTAAACGAAGATATCCGTCTCAAAGGTTTCATGCTTCTTGGCAGCTTCCACCCTAAGCCGTCCTTTAGCCCCGACCTAAGGTATTAATATTATCCAAGGGAGGCCACAGTGTCAACAGTTTCTTTAGCTAGCTGGATAGTGAAATGTAGACCAACCTCTCAGCTTGCAATTCAGCACTAACTGCGACCACAGCTTGACCCTCTCCTCGTAAGCGAAGATATCGGTCTCAATAGCTTCATGCTTCTTGGCAGCTGCTTCGACGGCTACGTTAAACCCTAAGCTGTCCTACAGCCACAACCTACAGTATTAGCTTATTCTAGAAACGCACGAGTATCAAAAGCTTCTTTGTAATGTAGAAAAACCTCAGTTAAACCTTATGCTGTCTAAAAGCCACGACCTAAAGTATTACATTATCTTAGGAACGCCCCAGTGTCAACAGCTTCTTTAGCTAGCTGGTTAGTGAAATGTAGACCCTCTCAGCCTGCAATTCAGCACAAACTGCGTCCACAGCTTGCACCCTCTCCTCGTAAGCTAAGATGTCGGTCTCAATAGCCTCATGCTTCTTGGCATCTGCTTCCACGGCCGCGAGATCGAACCCTAAGTTGTCCTGACCTAAAGTATTAGCTTATCCTAGCAACGCCCGAGTGTCAAAATCTTCTTTGTAATGTAAAAAACCTCAGTTAAAACCAAAGTTGTCCTATAGGAGTGTTATAAGATTCTTTGTAATGCAGAAAACCTCAATAAACCAACCTCTCAGCCTGCAACTCGCCACAAACTGCGACCACAGCTTGCACCCTCTCCTCATAGGCGAAGATATCCGTCTCGATAGCTTCGTGCTTCTTTGCGGCTGCTTCCACGGCGGCGAGGTCGAACCCGAAGTTGTCCTGGCTGACGAGCCGCTGGTTCTCCGAGAGCCAGGTCTCGCGCATTTGGGCTTTGCGGTTGAACCTGGGGAGGGATAGAGGTTCAATTTATGACGATGCGTTTACATATGACGCAGCGTTTTCTATTGTTAAGTTTAAAACACTGCGATCTCCAACCCGTCTGTCAAGCGTGGAGATTATGGCAATAGCGGTGAAGCCTAAAGTCCTGCAGTGGACTGTTGATGATGATGTTACATCTGATCTGCCAAAGCCTGGATTATGGTCAGGGTGGACGACTGAGCCTCGTGCGGTAGACAACCGGGACATTGACGCCAAAATGGTGATGGTTATGCGAAAATTATGATATGAATATTATTTTGTTTGTTGTTGGAACTGATATTAAAAAACATAAGGGTTTTATTAATTTGAAGTAACTCTAAAGCTGAGTATATAATGCTTTGATCCTGGAATATACAACGCGAAAAAGCGAAATAGGGGTAGTAATATTGTATGTACAGTCAAACAAATAAAAGAAAACGGGAGCTTAACGCAAAAAAAATTTACAAATTAAATAATTTACATATTTGTAGCGTATACGTTATGTTATATGGTAGCGGGTAGAAAAACAGGCAATCGGGCCACTTGATGGAAAATGGTCACTGCTGCCTACAGACATTGGCAACACCATCGCCAATGCGTGCTCAATGAACTTCACAACATGTCCTTTTACGTCGGTGCTTAAAAAATGTATACCCTTACCTGGCAGCCAGTTGCTCTAACTTCTCCTGCCGAATCAGCTCCTCCCTCAGCGCCAACTCCCTCTCATGCTCTGCCTTCTCAAGTCTCTCCCAGGCGCGGTTGATGTCGTGGATCATCTTGCCCTCGCGAGGAGTATAGGGCTTCTGGTTGGCGGCTCGCATGCGGGATTGCAGCGTGAAGAGAAGCACCTCCAGGTTGCCCTTTTCGACGAATCTGGGGAGGAAATAAGGATATTAATTATCACAACATATTATACAACAATGATGATAACTCTTGGGCTGCCAAAGTATATCTGTCAAGGCTGATAATGACGATATCAATGAATTAGGTAGACAGAAACTAGGCAGACTAACGTTACTGTTATCTATTGCAACCATAGTTCAAGCTTTAATAAATCCCGAAACAAGATGGCGTCGTGTTAATTTTCTCCAACAATATGGAGAAATCCCATTCTTCCCTTTCCCAATGGACAATGAAATAACAACAATGAATTGTGTACTATAAAATGTTAAATCCCTATCAATATTATAAATACAAAAGTAACTATCCGTCCGTTACGCTTTCACGGCTGTACTACTGCACCGTTTTTGATGAAATTCGATATGGAGATAATTTAGCACCCGAGGATGGACATAGGCTAAGTTTAATACCTGTTCACTCGCAAACTCCCAAGATATAGCTACAATAGCCCCCGCCGGTGGAAATCCAGTAAACATGTTTATCGAAAACATCTGTAATACCCATCTCTTACAAATAAGTATTTTGAATCATTTGAATGGTAACAATACTCACTTCGGCGGCTTCTCGACAGTGCGATAGTTGGCGAATTGCACCAGCTGCTGTCTCACTCCCTCCAGCGAGTTGGCGAACGTGCGGTCGCCGAGCGCTTCGATCGTGCGAGAGATCCATTGCAGAAGGTCACTAGGGGTCACAGGTTATATTTTATTTTTACATTATGGTTTATTGAGCACAATAGATAGTATGCAATATATAGAGCTTAAAGATGACGCTAGTTTGATGGAACACCTTCCTTTTCTTTTATAACATGTATCAATTGATAATGAGGTATTTGACTGTTACCTTTTTTAAAAAGAATTACTAACTACTTAGCTACTCATGTGATTGACTTTGTTTAACTCTAAGTAACTCGGTTGATATCGTTTGGTTTTCAAGTCGTTTAACTTTGGAATTTCAATCTTATGATCACAATCGCCACTTCGGCCGTCTACAAAATCGCAGTTTCGTAAGTCACGATTTTCACATGAACATATTCAGAAATCATCGTTAACAACCAATAACCCAAAACAAAATGACCAAATTACATACTTTCTTAATCCTTCTGAATGTTAGAACTAGGTCATACACACTATGATCACTCTTTTAGGTGGTTCGATACCCATACTTAATTTTTACTTGTCATTCTTTCATTACGAGTGTTTACCAATTGTATTATGATTTATACTCATAATAAATGTATTCAATGATGCGCAAAATGGGTTTCTATAGGTTAATAATATAACATAAAGCAGTTAAATCGAAAAAACCACAACTCGCCTCTAGATTTGTGGTTACATTATTTTTCTTTTTCATTGTTATTTTTTTTCTTATTATTATTACAAATCCATTTTGCGGTCAATCGGATACCAAATGCACAAACATACACTAAAAAACACCCTTGTAAAAAGGTCAATCGAGGAACATTTCTACGAAAATCGTACCGACTTAACGATCACACATAACAAAAGAAAATGTGGAAATGTATGTTGTAATATACCTATAATTGGGATGCACATACGTCTCGTACCTTGTCTAAACTAAATTGTAACTTTGGTATATTAAATGAATAAATAAATAAAAGTCCCCATGCACCCACCTGGTAAGCGACTCGTACTCCTGAATCATGCGGTCGTTTTCCATGGCGATGCCGACGACCTTCCCGATACGTTTGCCCTGAACCGTTTCCTGCTTCAGCTTGCTGAAGTAGTGGTAGTAGGTCACCACGTACGTGATTATCGACTTCTCGTCAGGGTGGTCTACTGCGATGTCTGGTGGGAGGAAAGGAGAAATGTATTGCAAATGGGTGATGAGGTTCGTTTTTTAAAACACTTTAGAGAGAATATCTGTGTGTCTATGGCATCGTAGCATCCGAACGGATGGATCGATTTCGATGCGATTTCATTGATTTAAAAAATAGTTTAATTGAACTGTTTTATTGAAATCGATTCAGTTGTTGGGGGAATATTTGTGGTATACAAGGTGTCCCAAAACCAACGTCAAGCCAGAAACGTGATGGGCTAAGTCGTAACATTTATCAGAAAAATAAATCATGTACTTTTTAAATTATAAGTCACCTATATCACCCGTTTCCAGCTTGCCGTTGGTTTTTGGTAATTTAGGTAATGTCGGTTAGGTTATTGAGAGTGATGGCAATGCGCTACTTCTTTATCACTGCAATGCATTGAAGATTGTCTGGAAAACAGGATAGTACCTGCTACGTTCTACAGGTGTAGAGCTTAGTCAGTAGGTCCTGGCGGTATCTCGTATTGCATATTGAACTAGCTTCTGCCTGTCTATTGTGTTAATTTGTAGTATAAAATTACCTTCAGCATCCAACAACTTGGTGAGTCCAAGTTTCTCCTCGGCGACATTGAATGCGTTGTTCAGATTGTTCATCGGATTGCTTCGGTGCAGTTTCTCGAACTGAATCAGGTCAGGCCTGCGAATCAACGAAAACATAAGTATAAGTAAAAATCTTTCACTCACATACACTTATTCATAAAATCAAGATATTGATTGTTCTCCCCGGTGCCACGATCGTCAATGCTGCCATGTTGTTTTTTATTATATACAAGTAAGGTGGCAAACAAGCTTACGGCCTGTCTAATGGTAAGCAGTTACTGCAGCTTGCAACTACCTATGGAAGTTTGCAATACCAGGGGGTATTACGCGCTGCCGACTCCGTAAAACATTTTCACACCTTACTACTAATGACTATATTTATCTAATGTACTGTCTACTAATTATTTTATACTATACTAGCGGACCCGACAGACGTTGTCCTGTCTACACGTCTTTAATTTGAAAATTTCAAACTTTTTTTACAAAATTGTGAATCTAAACCATTCCCAGATCCCCTTGAACACACACAAAAAATTTCATCAAAATCGGTCCAGTCGTTTGAGAGAAGTTCAGTGACATACACACTCACAGAAGAATTATATATATAAAGATTTATGAATCTGTAACCATGATCTTATCTGGTCAGGTTCCCCTATTAACAGGGTGACATCCGTCAGATGGCAGTCGCTCTATTTCTTGGCGTGTCGACTCGTCGCTCTACTGTAATTATCTGATCTGCCAAATCCTCGCTCATGGGCATGGCGCACAATGGACTCTCGCGCACGAGAATATAACCGGGATATTAGCGCCAAGTTGATCACTACAGTATCCACAAACCTGTGCTTGTGAATGATGGCGTTGAAGGCCAACCCATCCCTCCAAGAGGTGGTAAAGTTGCGCACGTTCACGTTGTTGTAGCCGGCGGTCTTCATCTGGCACCAGAGGAGGAGGGCGTCCTTCGCCGACTTGGTCTCCTTGTTGTCGGTCTCCTCGATCGTGATGTCTTGGATCTGTGGGGCGGAGTTGGGTTAGTCAGGACGTTAATTTTGTAAAATAGAGGGAGGTCGCGAAGCGGGCCTGATGGAAAGAGATCACTGACGCCCATAAACACCTGCAACATCGTCACGCCTTTCTCCTATACGGGCAAGCAGAGACCACATTGTTCCATTTACTATAGTCCTGTCAAATCCACACCACCACTTTTCCACATTCGTCAACTTTTTCATACATGCTCGTCGGTTATCATATATCCGGGGGGAATTATACGCTCCATCATCGACAATGTGACGTGACAAATTAAATTTTCTAAATGGAGTGTTGACAGAAATGTAGAGGTACATTCAAGTAAAATATTGTTTGAAGAATCCAAGAAAACAATATTTCATCTATATTTACTATTAAAAATCGAAGCATAACAAGTAATGAACATAGTGATACCGAAATAGTTTATTCATAACCCCTATAACTACAAAGAACTAGGATTGAATTTACATAACAATGTATAACACATTGTCAGTTTCTGATTCACAACCCTATTTATAACAGACATGTAGCCTATTTATAACAGACATGTAGCAGTTTCTTATATTCATAACGGTCTTTGTAAAATGTCGCTATTAACACAGATTACAACCCGTTTCACGTCGAGGTGATCAGTGTTAATGGTTATAGAAACCCGGGAATCACCCGATAGTGGCTATTTACTATCCAAGCCTTGTAGGTTCCCTGGGTGTTCTATGGTATAAAACTGTAATTCATAGCCTATAAAAGCTAATCAGGAGAACTGATCTCATCGCCTATCTAAGTAGCTGGTAGAGACTTTGAGATGCCATATATAAACATCTTCGTAGAAATTTACGCCTCATTAAGTTGTACACACGCCTAGTACATACGGTATTAGAATTCCCATTTATAACGCATGCGGATAATATTATACAAGGCCAATTAGTCATCTAAAGTGCGGTTGAATGTTAAAATTTAAAACATGCAGGCCACGTTCGCGCAAAATTCTATGCAAATAAATCGTACATTGTAGCAAAGGCTCTGACGTAATTGGGCTGCTTTACATACCACATAAGTAATACTTTTTTCTTACTTGCCTCTTTTCACGCTATAAATACGGCATAAACTATACAAAAAAAGAGTATTTTTTACCAGTAGTGGTTTAAATCATTGCAATGATTAACTATTCCTCCTCTCGACATTCACTCCTTAGTCCACTCATGTATTTCAACACTCACACAATCCACTTATCTTGTCCAACAAATACATAACACTACACAAAACTGTTCACTGGCAGTACACACAAAATCACACCCTTATAGGCAAGCAGTTATCCAACATCTATCCTGGTGTAAAATAGCACACAAAACATAGCGTCTCGCTATATTCCTGTAGGGGAAGGCAGAGACCATATCGTTCCACTTTCTACGGGCCTGACAAAGCTCTCCTTTCATACATGCTCGTCGGCTTACGTTAGGGAACTCTGACCTTTCTTTAAAATATTTCCGATTTGATCGTGTTATGTACGTCCATGCTTGACAGTGCCCACTGCCCAGATAGTGTACTAACCTGGAACCTCAGGATAATGGTCCAAATAAGACCCAGGTTCAGTCTCGGGTTGCCGTCGACGATGTCGTGCGATCCCATGTTCTCGAGGTGCACCCGCTGCTCACGCAGGAACTGCAGCGCCTTGTCCACGTTCTCGAGGCAGTGGATACGCATCTTGCCTTTGGTCGGACGGGGCTGGGGGTAAATCGTTAGTGTCAGGTAAATGACGATACGCTGGGTGTGTAGCCCCGCTGGTCGTGTTGTCGTGTTACCAGGGTCACGGTGGTCAGATAGGAGTCGCTCCACTGTAATTCAAATGATGCCAAATCCTGGTTCATGGTCAAGACGGACCTTCGGGCCTTCGCACGCGACAATACAGCTGGGACATCATAAACACCATAATTAGTGTACTTTCGACGGTCTGGTACGCATGAGGCCTATGAGGCATAACCCTATATTTTCCAAAATTTTCATATTGAGAACGCGCTTAATATATAGCCCACTTTTTATTTACTATTGGATTTCTACGTCTAAGACATCGTGCATGAAATTACTTCAGTCAAACTCAAATCGAAAAGCCTGTTTTGAGGGATTGTTTTCTTTGACTTTGTAATATGCTCATAAACCTTTAATAGAGAGGTAGGGCATAGCGGGGTATCTCGTTCGAATTGGAGCCGCCCGACTGGGGAAGTACCTCCACCTTACAGAATATCGCAGCTAAATAATACTCTTTAAAAAGTATTGTGTTTCTGCCGGTGAGTAAGGTTTCCAGTGCTCCATGGGGTGGGGATTTGGGGAACCGTGGCTTTGGCAGTGGAGTGGCATTTGCTTTTTGCTGCCAGAGCAACGTGTTATAGAGGTGGGCAACGCATTAGCGATACTCTTGGTGTTGGTGCTAATGTCTATAGGCAGTGGTGACCACTTTCCATCAGGTGGCCCGCTTGCCTGTTTGCCTACCGTATGACATAAAAAAAAAAAAAGCTTTATGATATTCTGATTCTAACACATATTCCCACATCATCCTTGAAATTGTACAATTTCAATTGTTGTTTTTTAAATGCTACTTCACTTTTTGTACGATATGATAGTATCTCGAATCTCCACATTTACGAGTGCACGTAAACGTTATCTTGCTTGCGAAACCGGACCTAATGTCCACAAGATAGGTCGTATAAACAAATTAGTCTAGTCTCCAACACTCGTCACTCACCAGTTTCTCTCCAGACAGCACCTCCAACAGCTTGATAAGATTCTTGCCGTCCCGCATGTCCACGTATAGGTCCCCAACGCGATGTCCCACTCGCACCAGGTGCGAGTTCACCCATTTCTGGAACGTCTTCTTCTGCACGCTCTCTCGTTCGTCTGTGGGCAAACGCGTTCGAGGTAAAGTCACACATTAATCTAAGAAAGTCTCATTCTTAAAAAAACAACAGATAAAAGTTGCGTTTGAAATTCACTTCTGCAATTTTGTTTTATTTTTCACAGGGCCAAACGAGCAAGCGGTCCTGATGAAAAGTGATCACCACCGCCGGTAGACACCCTCACTTCTGCAATATTGGATATTTTTCTTTTATGACAGACGAACACAGTGGCAGAGGCAAACGAGCAAGCGGGCCACCTGATGGAAGGTGATCACCGCCGCCCATAGACACCCGCAACACCGGGTCGTGAATGGTTATCAAAACGGCAGATTACGCGACCGGCACCAGAACCAGAACCTGACCTGGGAGGGCATTGAAAAAGTGCACGTAATAGACGCTCATCGCAAGCTTAGTGTGAAGGGGGATATATAAAGAGGTGGTAGTTAACACAGTAGCCGCCAGTGGGGGCGACCGCGTCGCGCCGACCAGAGAGGCTCGGCGTGGAGGTTGGAGCCTCGAGCGCCGGCCTGCATCCCTCCGGCTGCCACGTAGCCCTCGGTATAGTGTTCCGAAATCAATACCAAGTAACACAACACGCGGATAGCGTTACCACCGGCGCCTCGGAGCGGAAAGGGATGTCGTTATGCACCGGCCAGCCAGGTGTTGGCGCATTGCGAAAACTCTGGTGTCCACGCTCGTTGAGTAATGTCGTCGAACGTCGGTCTGTGTCAAAGTGAACGCGTGCGACCATTTACTGCGAAATCTTTTTAAAACGTTCTTGACTGCCGTGTGGCCTGTATGTCGAAATGGCCAGTGGAAGCATGGCATAAGCCGAGATTGACTATTATGATGATAATAATAATATATCGCCACGGGGCGCTAACCCGCTCCCGAGATTGTTCAACCAGTCTCAGAGGTATCAAGCGGAAAACCTTGACCATCCTCGCCTCTCGATGTAGGAGGCACATCTACCCAGTTGTGTGGCGGACCAGCTCGTCGCGATGCTGGAGTTCGATTAATCTCATCTCAATCTACAACGCGGTTACATACAGTCACCGGCATCGGCGATGCAATTATGATCCAATTATGACACTCCATAAAGATTTGTGGGTTCAATTTCATCGCGCGACGAAAGCACATTATTCGTACGTACGATCGTAAGCCAATTAGGACGACGCACATATTAGCCGTGTGGTGTCCGGCAGAGTAGAAGAGCACTCGTGGGTGTAGTTACAAGGCGACTAATGTTGTCGACGCAAAAGGTCTAGAGTGCACTGTTATGGGCTGTTAGTGTGAAACATATTCCCATGTACATGGAATTTATATATTATACGGAAAAGAGATCGAGAAAAAAGAGATACTATAAGTAATGCCATTTAGACCCCCGATAACAAAGCAATACTGCTAAAACGCGTCGTTAAACAAAATTAATATTAATCAACAATTTGTCCGTACATTTAAATATGATAAACATACAAACAGTTATCACGCCGTGATTATGAGACAAATTAACATTAAACGACCATAATGACTTAATTCTTATCAACAACTGGTTATTATGAACGACCGTTTATATCTAGCACTTGTTTGATGTTGGAGTTAGTATTATTTCGGTTTATTTAAGGTATTCAGATAAAGCACTAATGCCATAATGCCTTGGTGTTCCTAATGTCCATATAGGCAGCAGTGACCACTTACCAACAGGTGGACCGCTTGCCACTTTGTCTACAGAGTAATATTTAAAAAAAAATACTCTTTATCAACTCAGCGCCCCGAAAAAACGGATAACGCACTTTGTCCTAAAATAATATTTTGTATGTGTATCCTTTGGTGAGCCATATTGTACATAATTGTATTTCATTCGCACGCCTGCAGACAACGCATGAAACTGACCTCTGAGCTCGATGACGACCTTGTCATAATACACTTCCAAACCGGGTATCTCCACATCCACTCCCCGTTTGATCAAGTCGTAGCATTCCGAGTCCGCCATCGCGCCCACAACACTTTCCACTAGCACTGTCTACTTTTGTTCATTCAATTTGGACATCACCACACGGGACAAGAAAAAAAGAAACACACTACGTTTGTTACAAAGGTTAGTGGCGTCACGCGACCATTAAAACTAAATTCGATCGTCAATTATTCCACGCCAGCCACCTATCTTGCTGTTCAGATATTTGACCACGCACTGGACACTAACTGCAGGCAGTACGTTAACTCTAGACGGTAACAAGATATTAGTGGAACGGTCAGAACAGGATGAAATAGAGCGTCGAAATGTAACGCCCAGTCGAATAGGGATACTCGATATACCACGCCTGGTGTCGCCAACCTAAAGGACTGGTTTAGGGACCTAATTATTTAATAAACAAAATTATTGCGTCTACATTTCACCGACTCGCATTCACGAATGTTTTGATTGGATTTTAGTTATGGTCACATTTTTAAATGCACCTATGTTGGTTCTGATCGTAAGTTATAATTATAATAGAGAAATCGATACGAAATACGTGTAAACGTGTGACATTACTCTGGGTTTAGGGACTATGCGAGAAGTGTAGAAACTCCATGATAAGACACCGGCAGAGCTGATAAACTAGTCAGATGGATGATAAAGGACAAATATTTTTTAAACTACTTACATACGTACTGAAACGGTTTAGTACATCTGAGTTACATGGGGAAAACGTAATTGTGGCGTATGAACTGATAATATTGTTCAACACATGTATTTTGCACTGAATTTAATTGTGGTCACCGAGTGTAGTAGTAAAAATAATTTATACACACACACACACAATATTTCATGACAATAATTTATTATTAAATTTTATTACATCATTTAAACATACTCGAGCTTTACCGCTTTATTAATATTACAGACCTATGTAAATATAAATGTAAATACAAGTGCTTTTCAACATAACATTTAAGGTACACAGCTATTCATTCATTCAGAGCAAAGACAGCGCAGTAATCTTTTGGTTTTGGGCGGTATGCTACTAACTGTAGACATAGGATATTGGATTTATATTGTTTTAGAATTATAATTTGTAATTTATTTGAATTTGGCTCCATTCAATTTGAAGTTATTTCATTTACTTGTAATTATTTTTATTCCATTGTTTCTAAATCATGTATTAGTAACGTAAGATTATTGCTATGGAGGAGCGATATCTTCTAACACAGACGAAATATCTTTGTCCACTGGATGAGATCAATCCAAAGTATGCATTAAGAATGTTGGTTTAAGATAAAAAATACCTTCAACATCGCCAGCTATATTAGAGATAATTTGGAAACATTAAGTTCAGTTTAGCAGGGATTAAAAATTGATGGTTTATTAGTTACGGAGATATGACGCTTTTATGATCGCAACTAAACCAGATTTGCCTCGAATAGGTTGAACTAGCTGTCGCATTGTTATTTTCTAAAATTATTCCGCGTCTTTTTCTGTCGCGATATTTTCCTGTTTCCTTGCGGTCGGCCTTCCTTATTTTCCTCGACTCCTAGTCTCGTATTAGCATTTTACCGTTATTACTACAACATCCCCCAAAACGCGAAACCAGTAGCAACATCCCTGCGAGACCGATAGTAAAAGGTAAACAAGGCACGCCGATGCCAGCTACTGGATGGGAACTAGAAGCGGATCTTGAACTCCGCAACGAACTCACCGCTGATTAGTTTGATGTGTCTATCCTAATGCCGTTGCGGAACGAGTTTAACAAAGGTCTTCCGCTGGGGACCTTGAGACCTATCATCATCATAATAGCGGTCAATTCCGGCTTATTCCAGCCTTCCTACTTTTCTTGTGCCATTTCCTGTAAGCCGTTGGCTCTCGCACCCGACTCAGCAATGCGAATCTATCGCTACTTGCTGGTAAGAGTCCCTTCGAGAAACGAGTCAAGTCAGCGCTTTTTGTTAATGTTATAACTAATATATAAATAAACAAATAATTGTTTATTCACAGACCACAACATACCGATTTTATTTTTTAGTATGGACTAATGAATAAATGAATTGGTATAATATAAATAATACTCACCAGCCAGCGCCTTAATGCGCGATCGTTCGAAGAGCCTCGACGACGAGTTGCCGCCATCGTACTCGAAGTCGTCGATGATCTCCTGCCCGTGGCCGATGGACGGGTCCCACCGGGACACCGATATGTCGGTCGTCATCGCGACCCACTGGCTACAGCACCGCCACGCTCAAAGATCTGCAACGAGAGAAGGGGCCAGGTTATGATGGTTCTTCTATCTACCGAGTTAGTAAGGGATCTAGGTTTAAATTTTATTAGGGCTTTCTTTCTTGCCGTTTGCTACAGGATGGCGGAGTGTTCTACGCCTGTCTTGCCGGTTGTTGGAAAACGGAAAGTAAGTGAGTACCTATGCTGCTTATTTTCGCACTTTTCGGATGGCGATTTGGGATTATAAGATGACGGTATTTCCGGACAATACAATAAGATCCAGCAAAATTAGCAAAATTTCAACCCTTATACAGAGTGATTTGTAATTGAATTGAAGAAAAAATTATTTCCCGTCAGACGGTTTAGCTGAGCCATTTATTTGGAGAACTTAAATTTTCTTCCACGAATTCACCTAAGTTAAAATTAGGATAAAAGTTGTTTGTTTTAATCATAGGAACTCCGTGTTAAGAGTTTTACAATTTCAAGTCATAAACAAGTGTCCAAGCCATAGCTAGACTGGAAGTGCCAAACAGCCAATGGATTTCTTTGGGACGCCCGTGTCTACCGGATGATAATGTCGGTGACGATTACCATAACTATTTAGTTCCTTTGGCACTAATATAGATGGGAAAGTGTCGGTATGGCGCGGCTAGCACGCTAATATTACTGCAACTTCAGGTCGACAATTCGCTCTATATTTTCCATCAAAAAGGGGAAAAAACCGTGATTATGACTCCACATCGACATTAACATACCTAAATCGTATCTACAACCTAAGGAATTATCAGATTCCAACAATAAAAAAAGAAATAACTCCTATGTCTAAAAATTATCGTGTTGTTTGATTGATGAATGGATGTGATCTAAGAAAAAGAATGTGACACGCAAAACTTTCAATACATTTAGCACTCACGTGAGAAATATTACAACGATCAATCACTGAATTGATAGCAAGAATTTCTTTCGTTATAGGAACCATTAGTAGCACAATTATTACGATTCCTTGATAATTACAAACACACCTACACAATACATACTCATGATTATTTTCATCATATCATATCGGAAAGACGCCCATTGCTGGGCATAGGCCTCCCCCAGAGATCCCCACAAAGGCCGGTCCTGTGCCTTCCGCATCCAGCTGGTACCTGCGATCTTTACCGGGTTGTCAGTCCACCTTGCGGGAGGCCTACCCACGCTGCGTCTTCCAATACATACTAACGATACACAATTACACAAGAACTACTTATAACAAGGCGTTGATATATTGTTGAATCCAATCCTAACATAATCGCACAAAAACGAAAGACGACTCTCTTGGATATACTTAAAACCAATCAATTGATTCAAAAACAATAAATATAACTACCCCAAATTTCAATGTAAATGTCACATAGCACGAGCATCAGAAAACTGGCAATCACTCGCGAGTAAGTCATGCAATCTAATAAAGTGCACATAATAGATCACAAAAATATCACATTAAACAATCGAACTGAATATCTTCGAATATCCGTGCGAAGGGAAATCTATAAGAAAATGCACCTTACGACTCTATTTCATGTTAAACGCCGTGACATCATTCTCGATGATAAGATTAGATACACCACAATTTCAAGAGTATAATGTACTTGGTGCCACACCTTGAGACTAAACAGAACATTCACTGTATTGGAGTACTTACGTGGGGAAAGCCGATAACAATCTAGATTATTCTATTGGTTTTAAAGGATACCAAATAAAGATAAAGCCTTAATGGCTATAAGTCCGCCAATTGTGTTATTGTGCAATAAAGTTTTAAATAAATAAATATCGGTTTACCAAGGGTGTAATTTGATTAGGTTAGTGTTGCAACGAGGCGTATATTACGTAGTAAGTTTTTTCTAAGCGAAACCGGGCTCCGTATGTATGCCTAAAACGGAAAGTATTCGAATTAATAACGAGGTAGTCATTACGAATAAAGCGTATCTCTACGTTCAAATATAGAACCGATATCACACATGAGAATTTCACACTATTCTCTCTCACGCGATACTTAACCTACTAGACAAAAACGATAAAAAGACAACTAGGGCTTCCTCGTCTGCAATGAGAATGATGCACTCTATCCATAAAATTCATACATAAACATGGGAGCACTCTATTTGATGACACACTTTATCAACAAAGAAAAACAGGGTAGATATTCGTTACGTGCCCAACTACATCTTCGCACGGAGTTATCGTATACTTCCTGTGATTTTCAAGTCTTAATATAGACACAGATTTTTATAAGTATTTGACACTTTTGAAGCGAGATACGGCAAACTAAATGTGCATTGGTATGAATTGGCGCACACTTGTAATGACGGCTTGGCGAGCGATGATATCATATTTAATATCAGTGCGAAGGACACTGATATGTACATATTAAAAATAACTCTCATTCCTCTATGCATTTGGTTTAAACCTTAAAATTAATCGCCAACTGCTAAAATAGAGCGTCATCATCATTACGATACACAATGAGGTCCACAGCTAATGATAAAAGACAAAGACTGACAGCTGAGTCACTAATGTTTCCTATGCGAGACAGGGAGTCTCAAGGACGATCGCCGGTGCCTACCTTATCACATTAGAACTTGGCGTGATACCAAGGCCGGGGTCGCCATGCCATGGCTCATAGATATAAATGTTCCGTTCAAACGCGATCATGTCACGTGTTTATTTGGCAAATGGTACTTTGCGGTATACGTTTGACCCGTGATCGATCTTTCATAGGATTTCAATAATGATACGAGTGGTAACCGTTTACTGCTGGCTGCCCAACACAGCTCGTGCCGCGAGAGAGCGTTTGTTTCCTTCTCTCAATACTAAGATAAAAGAGATAGCAGTATATATGTCATGCCTTTTCTTGCTTATCGCGGGCGAGAGCACACTTGTGCTAGCCGTGTAGGTCACGGAAACTCCTCCAAGACAGTTGAGTTTATCGTCGTAATATCGTCGCTTAGTAGGACAGCTGGGTATTTAAATTGGCAGGAACGCTGCTACCCATCCCATGGTATAAGGTGGTCCTAACTAGGTGGTCTGTTTAATTGGTAAAAAGGCAAGTATTGTCTAACTAACACAATAGTCGCCTTCTACGACAAACGTTAGTAATATCCTGCAGTTCTATTCTGCCGGACATACACAGCCAACATGGCTTAAACTGCAATGAAATACTGTAATGGCCGCTTCGACAACATTACATGCACTGCAATAAAATACTAATAGCTTTTTATAGAGCCTTTATTCGGAGCTAATAGAAACAATAGCAATAAGATATGCATTCTTGTGCCGACTAGGACTGGGATAGGATGTTTCTTCGACGCATGAACACTTTGCACAAAACCATACGGTGGCCGAAGGGTGTGGTGTACGCGCGATTCCGTGGGCGACCCAGAATTTTCGGTGCCGCCGAACGATATTAAGTGTCAGTTATTTTTAGGATATTAATAAATTATATTTTTATATATTAGTTTACAATTTACAATAATTTGTATGTAGGTATAGGTTTTTATCTTTGTCTGTAATTTGTATCAGTTTATTTTGTATGTATGTTGTTTGTGTATTTATAAATATGGGCCTCAGTTGCCTGAAATAAATAAATAAATAAAATAAATTAATATTTCGTTGTGATAGACTAGTTTTCAGTGGGTAACATGCCGGTCTGCCACATAGAGGTCCCGGGCTCAATTCCTGCCCGGGCAGAAATTGAAATGAAGAATTTTAATTTCTGTTCCGGGTCTGTGTTATATGTATTTAAAAGTACATGTAGTTTATCAGTTGTCTAGCACCCATAACACAAGCTTTGCTTACTCAGGGGCCAGATGGCGCTGTGTGAATTGTCCAAGCTTTTATTTATTTATTTATTTATTACCACATCGTATAGGGTTCACAACGACTAAGAGAAAGCGGGCGATACAAAAACAAAAACCAATACAAAACAACAGACTGCTTTCCGAACGAAGTCGCAGACAATGGCGGCTCGTTCCAATCTGGGTTAGCATTGCGTTTAGTTTAGTTTAATTAGTGGGCTCGTAATAACAACACTGCAAGTTTCGTCGTACGAACGCTAAGTGTCTTTGTCTAAATGTTCCCATTCGCTTCATAATCTTTCTTTGAACCACGACAGGAGTTCTTTTTATGTAATACGGCAGACAAACAGGCAAGGAAAGTGGTCACCGCCACATCAGCAACACCAGGGGCGCTACCAATGCGTTGCCCGCCTTTAAGGAGACCTCTAATATACCTCTTGAACAATCCCATGTCATGTTCCAAAGGAAACAATGTGGGGAGCTCATTCACGTCCGAATCATACGAGCGAGAAACGTTCTGTCGAATCTTCGCGTGGACACTAGAGGGTCCAGAGGGTAGAGGAGTTGAGTGTAAATGGTTATTATTCTTCGTATACTACAATACTAATTTTTTTTTTTTTTTTTTTATGTCATACGGTAGGCAAACAGGCAAGCGGGCCACCTGATGGAAAGTGGTCACCACTGCCTATAGACATTAGCAACACCAAGAGTATCGCTAATGCGTTGCCCACCTCTATAACACGTTGCTCTGGCAGAAAAAAGCAAATGCCACTCCACTGCCAAAGCCACGGTTCCCCAAATCCCCACCCCATGGAGCACTGGAAACCTTACTCACCGGCAGAAACACAATACTATTTAAAAGAGTATTATTAAGCTGCGATATTCTGTAAGGTGGAGGTACTTCCCCAGTCGGGCGGCTCCAATTCGAACGAGATACCCCGCTATGCCCTATCTCTTAAACTACTACTAGTTTTGTCAGTGATCGTTTTCTATTGATCATCATTGTCGTGTACGGTATCAATTCTGGTATCGGTATCTGTGGATGTGATACTGATAACCATATGGCAACTTTCCAACTTGTGATGTTCCTAATTGGCCTACTTATTCCGGATTCAATAGAGCGTCGGTGGCCGAGTGGTAACGGTATCCGACTCGGAAGCGAGAGGTACCGGGTTTGAATCCCGCTGCGGCCATGTACCAACGACTTTTCTGAGTTAAGCGCATTCGTTGAATACTAACCGATGCTCTTACGGTGAGAGATAACATCCTGATGTAACCTGCACATTCAGGCAACTGAATGTGTAACCATGATCCAATCTGGTCACGTTCCTTTGATACCAGGGTACTGAGGAATTACCGGATCTGCCAAATCCTGGATCATGGTCAAGACGGACCCCGGGCTCACGTGCTCGAGAGCATAACCGGGACATTAACGCCAAGATGATTAAATTTTTATTATTATTCCGAATTCAACATTCTTCCTAACTCGACATAATCGTCTTTGCGAAGTCGCACTGGCACTGAGCCACAGCACGAATTCACGTGAATTCTGAAAAGGTTAACTAATTTTAACATTCTTTCGGTCCACGTTCAAAGTTCAAAGGACGCGAGTGTTTGCTAGTGAAAGAAATACACAATATCTATTACCAAACCTGTGTTGACTCGTAGAATATACAATATACTATCTATCTAGCGTGCCGCTTTTCAACGTTGTTTTAAATCGGGCTATAAAACTCCAAAACTATCCAAATTTACACAAACATAACTTGGACGCGAGGAGACCGCAATCCATTGATTACATTTATACAATACAAATACAGACTAGAATAGTTTGTTTGTCTGTGGCCTTCTAACATAATAGATGGACTGCGATGACGAAGGTCTCGCTAGTTCCGTACAATGGGGATCAGTCTATGCTCATGGAAGGTATCTGAGGTAATATCGGCGAATCGAATTAAAATTGTTCATTGGGACTTCCCAACTTGTGACTTATGTCACACATATAGAAGAAGAGTATGAGTGTCTAATAGTTGTTTAAATGACAAGTTTATTTTTTTATCCTAAATGTGGTTTTTATTTGTGGTGTGGGTACATAGGTATTTATTTGTATAATTCGCCAAACTGTAAAATAGTTTGTTGACGAAGGTTTGCACTCTCTATGCATTTGATGGATATATGTGTGTGGACCACAGCCTTATACCACTAAGTTGGCAAACAAGCTTACGGCCTGCCTGATGGTAAGCAGTCACCGCAGACGTTGCGAATTAGTAACAACTCGTCCCCCATATTAAGACTTTGTGGTTGTTATGATAGATATGGTAAGAGGTTAGTTACTTAGGAGTAGCCATTATTAACATCCCTGCTTGGTAACACTACACTTTGGTGTTACATATATCGCACAACGCATTCATTTCAATAATTTAGATTGAAAAACGTAAATGTAAGTATCGGCAACGTTAATATGAATAAGCATCAATTGTTAAAGAGAAATTAAAGAATTCCAACGTACGTGGCAGGAGTGTGACTCAAATATCAAGTACCTAGAACCGCAAAGTTACTCACACATTACCGCACACAAATTCAGCAATTGCAGCGTTACCAGCGGTACCCAGTGTAAGTCTACATTCCATACAGACGGTCGGTCACGGCGGTCCTATTTACATGGCAATAAGGCGCTATTTATAGCCGCGGAACATCTCTTGCATGTGAATCACTGTGGCTCACCCACATCGGTTCATGGAAGCGAGAGATTCGTACTAGCTGAGAGGAGCAGGAATCGGAATTTTGTATACAACTATAGCTGGGCGGAGCGATACGTCTGGTAAAAATCTACTTAGGAAAAGCTATCGCAAATAGTACAAAATATTAGCTTTAAAACTCTTTTGAAAGACTACATTATAATTTTCAGCCGGTTCGTCGATTATATTTTTTGGCGGGCAATTTAAGAAAAAGGAATTGAACTCATTTTTGCAAACATGGAGGAAAGTTAAATTCGTGCATCGACTAACTAATAAACACTTTTTTTAAGGAAATGGCTGGGTGGGAGAAGATTTAACTCCAATGAAGAGATCATAACGAAACGAATGAATATTTTGACCGGTTGCCAAAATCTTATTATATGGAAGGAAACGGAAAACTGGAGAAACGCTGGATTAAGGGGAGACTATGTTGGAAAAATAAATAATAAGTTCTACAAAAAAAAATATTCCTTGTTTACTTTTTACCAGGCTTATCACTCTGCCCTCGTCAATATTAACGTCCCACATTTCCACAGGCAGAGACTACATTGTTTTACCTGCTACGGCCCCAATAAACTTTTTTCGCTTCTTTCAATTCATCAAAACTTATATGCTCATGAATAAAAAAACTTTTATTTATTGATATGATTTTAAACGCTATTCTGGGCTACAATAATTTAACACCATCAAACGAATCATCGTTCTATAGTTCTGTGCATGAGTGCTAAGATTTATTTCAACACTGAAGTTGTGAACAAGATTATTTATGCATACCAGCCGAGAACTCAAATAACCATCTAATAGAATATTCATTCTTGTATGCCATTTTACGCACAACCTAGAGATAGAATACGCTGTAAGATAGTGGTAGTATACAACGTCGTGTGACGTCACGACGTCTATGGCGTATTGTTTCGTATCATAGTGAGAATTTGCTATAGAAGGTGACAACAGCTTTGACGTCACATTCAACAATGGGGCGGTGTGACGGCGTTGTTTGCAATATTCAAATACATATTATCTATGTTTGAGTAATATTTCTAGGTGACTTGTTTTCTTCGATTACTTAGAACAATTATTGTAAAATAGTTTACTGTAACTTACGAAAAAGGAACTTAATTTTTTGTCGGACGTTGACCATAATTACATGCGTGGGACGTATAATCGGCTTGATTTTAAATTATTATTACCACCAGTTAGTAAAACCAGTACGTGTATGGAACATACTTTATTATTTCTTATTAGTTTGAGGAATCCTCTACCTATCCAATAAGTTTAAAATCAAAGTCGAACTAATCTGATTTAAGATAACTTAGTTACCACCGTCGAACTAAAATACTTGAATAAATGTCCTCACAAATAAACGTATCAAATATTTGAAGATTTTCTCTGAGACTAAAATCGATGCCATCATAACAGAATGAAAGCAAACACAAAAAGCATAACTTTCTAAAATCTGATGGAATAGTATAAAATATTTTATCTCCTATAAAGAAATTTGAAATCAATCATACTCGCAAAAACGTACCCATTACCTAAACGAAAAAGATTTTGCAAAATTGTCTTGAATCGCTCCACGATATCCCGCAGGGCGCTTTATTATCGTACTGGATTGTATCAATGGACACAATGAAAGTAATTTTATTACTATTACTTGCCCCATAGAGCCGACGCCAAAAACGTCCAATCAAACTGCCCTACCTAATCGCAAAAAGTTTCACCCAAAAAAATTGCTACCGACTACCAACTACCGACCCATCAAGGACAAGAACTTACCGCGCCGAATCGGGGGCACATAACATAACGTCCTATAAGCCAAACACCAAGGGCTTCTTAAACTTGACCAGCTCGCGTCGGGCACGTGTAACCGTGCGGTTCCACCGGTACGAATCGCGGCGGCGAACGCACGGAGCCCGCCGTGCCGCCGGTGTATCGAGCAGCCGGGCCGTTGACCCCGGCAAGCAGACATGGCGTCGTCGATACCATAGCCCGCCATTAGCCGCCCACCATGAATAGTGGAGCTTCGTGGAAGCGAGGCTCTATGGGGGTTTGCTTTAAAGAAAATTTTAACAAACCGGTTATAATAATTTATTTCAATTAAAAAAGAGTTGCATCGAGACGATGATGGACAGCGATAAGAACGTATTTACCATCGACAATTCGCTAGATAAAAACGGTTTGTATGAAACAACGCACATTCACGATATCGTGCAAATGCAACCGCGCGCACAGAATACAGATCAGACGTGGGGACTGGGAAGGCAAAGGCAAGACACCACAATGCCACCGCATCAGGGTGACATCAAAGTTTAAGCTGCAACGGGCACCACCCCCGTAGGCCCCCATGCGTGAAAAACGATGGCATTCAAACGGTTGTCTTTGAGCCGACCATGAAAGGTCGAGACGAACAGAGCTGCTGGAAACAAAGGGCGATAATGGTGAAACCACTTTAGACGTGGTTTAAAATGAAGTAGTTAAAGATAAAAGAGAAGTTAATTGTTCATTTGCCGGCAATGCAGCTTTAATAGGAATTGACTTATAATAAATACTTTACATACATGTTCCTTTCTTCCTATATAGATATCTCGAAAGCAAAGAAAAAAGAGACAAAATGAATCAGGAAATCTTAAAACCGCGTTAGATTGTAGAAATCGGTTCGATATTAATCCGCTAAGAGAAGTCGATGAAATAGCCATTCCAAGTGGCGATTACAGTTTAATTGGCAAAAGATTTTAGCGATATCTCATTTATTGCTGCGAAGTATTAGTGTAAAGCCTAGGGTTTTTGCTCTCCGCCAGATTAATATCCAGATTGGAAATACTTTCTACTCGCGAGGCAATATAAAACGCGTAGGAATTTCAAATAGTTATTAGTACCAGTAGTACGGTGATTAGATAATACTCCGCAAAGCCCCTATTCTGGTGTTATCGCAAAACGAATCTCATACACAACATAAGTACAACATTAGGTCATTCATAGCTCAGTATTGGTGTGACATATTATTTTAAAAAGTTGATGATTTTCTCTTCCTGGTTTTCCAGAAATATATTACTGGCACATCAGTGCATCACACGAGTAACAGGAATACAAATAACCAAATATAATATGCAAAGGCGCTCTCCCCCAGTACTGCCGTGTCTGGAAAACGACTAGACGTCACGCCACACGACATATTATTGCTGGAGGGGACTATGTGCGGTCACAAAGCGTCCACACGATTCCAGCACACCGTGTGTAGATTATGAGGGTTCGTGTTTGCATTTAGTTTTTCTTTTCAGGTTCTACTTGTTCATATACCTGTTTCAGTCTTAAGCATCTTTATTCAACGACCTCATAACACAACAATAGTCGCGCCCGCGGAGGTTCTTCTAAATGATCTTTAAAAAGGACAAGTCAGAGACATCCTCAAGCGGCTTAAATGAATGAGAGGATGTATAAATGCGAAGGAATTGTGAAAATCGTAGTTGCAAGGATTGTATGTACAGAATGACTTCATGATACCCTGAGGTATGCATGTACTCGTGTTAACAAGTTAAACAACTTGTACTATGTCACCAATTTCGAAAAGGCGAAAAAACCTGTTTCCTACAAAATTTTAAAACTAATTCTGCTACAAAATGTATGAAACAGCTGAGTTTTGTTTACGGAGCCTGTAAATGAATTTGACTTTGAATCTATTTATACCTATATGTGTGAATATGGGTAGGAGTGTTTTCAGTTCAGTATTTTCAATATTGTTATCGCCAACCTGCTGCGCATGGAGATTACGGCAAAACCGTCTACCAATACGTGGAAGAGGCTTAAGCCAGCAGTGGTCTGTTGATGACGTTGAATATTGTTACTAGCTAGATTTAACTAGACAACATCGAACTGAACCGGTCTTGGAAGTTGCGCTTGGATAAAAAACTCGGATCCACGATCCATCTCATATTCACAACTCGTTCACAAAAGCTTTTTTAGCGATAGACACCGTCATGTCCGTTTTACTCGTATTTCAAGCACTAGCTTTGTTTACGAGGCGATTGACCCGATAGATTAAAAAAAGCATTAGCGAGCATGATAAAACTTTATCGCTGTTCTAAATACAGTCTTTAGAAACGACCATATTTATATTCCTAAAGTATAGAGTAGGTTGCCATTCGCCAGCAATGTTAAACGGGTCTTGCAGTAAGCTGAAAGGTACAATAATAAAAATTGTGAACCCTGCAACAACTTGCATGTTGTAACAGGATTATATTATTCTTTGTATTCCTGGTTTCCATGTTGCCCTACGTTATTTGAAACACAATGTTGTATATAATAAAGTATAGTGAGTTAAAGTATCAGCCTGCGACACGTCCACCTTCAATATAGGTGTGTCTATTCGTAATCTTAAAAGTAAAAAGAGGATAACAAAGAGACAGACAGATATTTAAAATAATATTATTTACGATAACTTTAATGGAATTGACGTTACTTACGTACGTACCAACGTTTACTTTATAAGCCTATAGAAGCGACGACCTTCAATACCCTACTACATTAGCCATCGTCGTTCGTAGGTCATGCAAAAAACTTGGCTGCCTCGTCAGTAATTAAGTTTAAAAAAAATACGTTTTCAAATTGAATTGTTCAACAGAAATAAATATACGGTCTACGGTGATAATCTTGATTGTACTTTTACAATACAATCTCAAACAGTTAGCGCATATGTATTGTTGTTGAGCTTTCAACTCCTATTCATGACAGGAAGCCCCACGATTTCTATCATTGCAACCCCATTCCCTACTAAATGCCAGATAACTCTTTATCCCGCCGCAATAGAGCTCAAACTCGAGTGACAAAGTCTAACTGTACTTTTTTACTACGGATGCAATATTTACGGGCCGTCACAGTCCGCGTGCCTCCGTCAACCGCAACTATGAATACTCGTAATTATTCTTTTTCACTCTTGCAAATAACAATGGGGTGTTGTGGAAAGAAGACGGACGCACGGAGCACTCCCTATTAGAAAAAAACCCGCTAACTAACTGCTGCTGCATTTCTGTTACGGCATTCCAATTTTGTTTGTTTTTGTAATCAGCGTTGTTGCTTTCATTTCGTAGTCTAGGGCATTAATTCGAGAGGCTACTCGGAATAATCGCTCTTTGTATTGGCATCCTTGAATCGCGTTCGTCGAGCACTTCATTTCGATATAGGTACAGTGGCCTTATTGTATCGAAACTCTTAGCGATTTGTTCCAACAAATTAATAAGATTTCAATGCGAAACATTTTATTTCGTCGGCTAACGAAGTCTGGCAAATCTTGACGCACAGAATCGACCCAAATCGAGACAACCTTGCAGTCGACGCCAGCAAAGAGCTAGATTCACACACTGCTAACATTATTTCGAAATCCTGTCCAGCGAAACAAGATTATGCACACAAACAGAAATCTCACGATTTTATCGAATCCGTAGCGTAAATAATGCCAACATGATGTGGTTCGGATAAAGTGTGAAGTGGCACGATTTCCAGCATCCGACATGACATCACGACCGGCTCTAAAATTAGTGGCATTGGTTCGACCAAGTGGCTAGCTCCAGTTCTTTACTAAAACAAATCTACTATTTCAAATGACTTTTTAGCGTTCCTACTGAAGGTAACTTATATTTCTGTGGGGGCAATTATTAAAACCGTCTCAAATAGACCCGTATCTCGACAATCCATTAACGACTGGTACAAGTTGTCGATCGACTAGACAAACAAACTGGCGTGACTCATATTTCGTAAAACAAACAAGACATCGGGGTCGATGAAAACGAAGCTGAGAACATCAAAGCTTTATGGACTCATTTCTCCAGTTTTCCCCGATAAATTATATTATTATTATCATCGCACGACACTTCCGCGTCTTAAATAAAATAAGGTGCCATTGGACATAAACAATGGTATACTAGTAAGCGCTCCGAAAATAAACAAGCATCCGTGGCGTCACTGGTATTTTTAAACTTCAATTTCATTATTTTTAACGACGATAAAGTTATAAATAAAGATTAATTACATTAGGAGAGAAGGTCGTTCGCAAGCATAGTTTCTAGTAAATAATAGCGGCGCCTCTACCATCAGTACCTATACAGCACTTTGTGGTATACTTATATGTGGACACGAGGTTTACCATGAACGGTCTTAAAATTGCGGGATCCGTCACAGTATCCTCTCCGGCGTTTGCGATGTTTCCCGCGCTTCCTTCGCGCTGGTTTGGTTAGGTTTTCGTGCGGTGCATCCTGCCCCCACGCGTCAGAGCCGGCGGCCGGGGCCCGGCTAACAGCCACTTCCATGCGCGCGCGGACGAATCCATTAACCCAAATATAG
The DNA here is from genome assembly GCA_905147135.1 of Blastobasis lacticolella. Taxonomy (NCBI): domain Eukaryota; kingdom Metazoa; phylum Arthropoda; class Insecta; order Lepidoptera; family Blastobasidae; genus Blastobasis; species Blastobasis lacticolella. Next base: position 17,742,853 of record LR990044.1, on the reverse strand, counting down.
AACCGCGCCCGATCACTCCACCCGCGCTAGTCCAACCATCACTTTTTACACTATTACGTAATAGGCGTTGATTTAATTAATTAGGCGGTAAGCGGCGCTAGAGGGGTGCATGGTTGGCGACAGGATATAGATGGATGACGAAGGAGAAGTGTGTCGGATTTCCTGTTAGAAAGACTTTTTAAAAACATTCGTTACGTTTCAAATATTGGTATGGTTTTTAGATCTTCTATGCCACACTAGACGTATCCAATACTAAGTCGAATATCGCAAGGCATGACCCTTCCAGTTTCTATAAAGCGCCTAATAATGTCTTATGTGATTTAAAACCTGACTGACAAACGTGGGATTAATCTATGCTTCCACTCTTACAGCAATGCACGCGGATTGTTGGTAATGATGATCCTATATAATAATACATTCTGAATCCTATATTTTAAACATTACGTTAGGGTGTTGGTGCCTACATGATACTTAGGCTGTTCAATGTTCATCAAGTCCTCATCAAAAATGTGTTAGGTGCCAGTGTAGTGGCGAGGGGGCCCGGGGCGGCGCCAGCCCACCCTAATTAGGCGTCGTAATCAAAAGGCTCTCTCACGTGAAAACCGTGCTCCCCCCACGTAAACCACAACGATATAAATAATATAAATATAAACAAAGCGTTCGCTGACACGAAACCCGACGCATCGCAGCAAAAAACAAAGCTCTGGGATATCCGGTCCGTATACCAACGGCCGTTGGACTGTAATTATTTACAGTAATTTAGGCACCGATCTATAGAAGGTGATGTGATTGTAGGCTGTTGTCGAGATATAATCGTCCGCAAATAAAATACCCATTGAATAATGTGACCGGTCGAAATAGACACCGAAGAGAAGCCTAACCAATAAAGAGAATAAAATGGAAGTACGGAATCGTTCACGATCAGACAGAAACGCGTCCAGCCAGCATGACGTGGAGACAAATGGTGAAATTGTGACACATAACTGGATTAGTTTGCGTTAACACACCCCCTGTCAGGATTTCCACACCACCCCCACGCGAGGTGACAGGGGAAGGAGGGGGAGGCCACTCCTCCCTAACGCCACTGACCGGAGATTGGTAATATAGCTCATGTCTATATTTGCCTGGTCATTTATTCTGATACACATACGCAGGCCTATATTTCATGGTTAGTTATGTGGTGGGTTCGCAACAGTGTATGTTCGCATATTTTTAGCTCCGTGACGTCATTACATTACATTGTTTTCGAAGTGAGAATTCTCGAAACGGGGTCAGTGATTACCGTTTTAACGAGCGGGTCGCAAACTTTGTTGTCTTCAGCGAGTAATGAATGGTGCACATTTCATACAGTTCCATCACACGGCTGTGCTGTAATAAGAGTTGTAGGCACACTTACAAATTCAATTTTCTCTATTACGGGATATCAGAGGCGTAGGTAATGTCACGTCCAATTTTCTAATTCACTTTGACAAACACTCGGTCATCCGTTTAAATAGACTCTCGTCATGTTATGGTTGCAACAGCTCTACGGGTGAGGTAGTAGTCAATGAGTCTAGCGCGTGGGCGTCGGCTCGGCACTGAGCTTTGTAGGAGGATGCGTCTAGTTTGTTGCCAACCACTCGCAATTCACCGGGCAAACTCGTTGATCACTTTATCTCCACGAGGCAGGTACTTTTATTGCTTTCCTTCCTTTTACAAAAACCGATAAAGGATCGAGTTTTATCTTCGTATGGTTTCTTTACGTAACCGCAAGTACCTATAGGTTCGTAAAACCAGACAGCCGAAATTAAATTATCGACTTCCTTAGCGTGCCGTAGCCGTGAAGTGAATCTTCAATATTAGGTGTATGATGCATACATTACGTTGCCATTCAATTGCAGACTGGCAATCGTCGCCGGATCCCCCGCCACATTGATTGTATTGTAAACAGCGCTAACAACATGACGCAAATGCTATTTGCGCAAGCAACAGTAGCTAGCCTTACCACCATCGTGTGGCCGATATTGGTTATTGTTCTAAATATTCATCGCCGCTGGCGGCGTATAGTCATGCAGAACGAATCTTTCGATGAATTCGTGACGGTCAAGCGGAGCGTAAACGCCCGTGCGTACTGAACTATTGAGCTACCGACTTGGCAACTGGGCGTTCGCGGTCTGTCGATGACTCATGGTAATCGCCAAGTGGTCGCGATCGCCTTGACTTGATGCTTACTGGGGTTGCTTTGTGCGTCTGGTGTCGGACCTCGTAGCGGCGCCGCGGCGTGACATAAGCGCGGTGACGTCACACCGGCGCGATAGAAGGCCGCCGGTGTTTGTGCGGCGGGGGCTGGCGCGTCGCGATCGCGACTCACATGCATCGCGTTGCGCGAATTCAGCGATCGCATCACATAATATAACAGACGGCCCGTAACGTGCCGTAATCGTCCGCTGGTGGATTTGATCCTATTCAATATTAGTGTAGAGAGTTGCAATAGCCTACGCAAGATTGAAGAACCCGTTGCTAGAAAACGTTTCTGATCTACTGAGGTCATGGTACATAGTTGGTCTGCCTCTAAAACATGACTTTCCTTGTACGATACACCTCCAAATTACAAAATACCGCAGCTAAACACTACTCTTTTCCATAGTATTGTGTTTCTGCCGGTGAGTAAGTTTTCCAGTGCTCCATGGGGTGGGGATTTGGGGAACCGTGGCTTTGGCAGTGGAGGGGCATTTGCCTTTTTGCTGCAAGAGCAACGTGTTATAGAGGTGAGCAACGCATTAGCGATAATCTTGGTTTTGCTAATTTCTATAGGCAGTGGTGACCACTTTCTATCAGGTGGCCCGCTTGCCTGTTTGCCTACCGTATGACAAAAAAAAATACGATACCCGTGACTGGAAGAGAAGGAATTCAGCGCGCGTTACATTCCATTCCTCATTATCATCCACAACAGCCCATAACAGTCCACTGCCTCGTGCACTTTACATTTATACGCCAAATCAATGACTGAGTCTACAGCTAAATTAGATCGTGTTTGTTGTGGATGTATTCTTGCAATGTAATCATCATTCCCTTTGAATAAACTCGCTCCGGGAATTCAGACACCCCACTCTCGAATATGTAGTTTCGTAACTTAATTTATCGCCCTCATGCAAATGCTCAGTGTTGTTGATTCTCAGATTTGCCGTTACTTCTCCTTGCACTTAGGTACCTAACAATATGCAACGGGCACGCACAATCACAATGCAAGATCTCCACGTTGATGGATGCGATGAGTCGATCCATCATCTGTCACTCTCCTTATTCAGGTCAATATAAATTCTGACGCTCGTAAAACAATATGAAGTATCTATAGCGACGGCGCCCCAGATTCTTATTAAATATCAATTAAGAGGCGCCATGGGAAGCAGCTGACACAATAAAACCTCCATTCGTACAGTGGGAAAATGTGTCGTCAGACGATTCGAAAATAAAGTATGGAGTGTCGGGCGGTCATTGCTTTCATACGGCTGGAATTTTTGAAAACCTGCCAATCTGGTACATCAACGGATTTTCATTCAAAGTGTCTTTAGTTTTAGCGTAGGCTATATAGCTAATAGTTTTAAAGGGGAGGCGTTGTTCCAAATTCGATTAGGTGGTTCCAATCAATACTCATCTATCAAATGGACGCCCAGGGGAAGTTGGGCGAAGTATATCGGGTTACGATGGACTTTATTGCGAGTAATAGTCAGAACATAGAACGTTAACCGTTTTACTATAGGACCAGACAGACTGACGGCTCTCGTACCGGAACAAATTGAAAGTGCAATTAAGCAGATTACTATGAATTAATCCGTGATATGTAACGAGTGGGGAGAAAGTCGAGCTGGCTTCTTTGAAGAGTGCAGACAGCGGTCAGATTGCGTCATTGAACGGTACCGGGCAGTGTGTTGGAGTATAAAATAGGTTAGTATTGTGTGCCGGCTAACGTTGGCGAGTAATGAATTATGTAGGAGCCGTACGCAGTCGCGGAGTGAAACCACGCAGAATGCGCCCGAGCATCACTTTCCATAACAATCAATAACTTCAAACGACAGCGACGGAGAGAGCATGATCGACTTGCCGATACAGTTGCCGCCATGTCTCCAATCAACTGTAAAATTATTATTGCTATATTAGGTAGGAACCGTATGGGTTTTGAAACCCACTGCAAACTGTTATGGGAAGGTCGATTCAAAGGTGAACGCGAGGTAACCTTATCTATACCACACATGAATGATGTCAGAAATGATGGAGTACTATCAAAGGAATCAACAACAAACTAGGTTCGCAACAATAACACCAAAGCTGTGAATTTATAAACATTTGTGTATGGTTTTATTTAGAAAGTAGTTCTTGTAATGTCTAGTGATAACACCGAATCCATTCATCATTTGCAGAAAAGGACCGCGCTAACCACATTGAAATGGGGATGAAAGATACGCTGCGCCAATTTGTTAAGTAGGTTAAATCCGGTTTGAATTCCGCGAAGAAATTATATGGCGTGATGAATAAAAGCCGCTATTAAATCTTACAACGCTTCGTTTTTGTACTACGCAGTTTTTGTCGCCCATAACATCTACGAATCATGTATTTAGGTTGCTGGCATCAAAAATGCGGAACCGCAGTTGCGTTGTCACTGTAAGGAATAAGATGAAATGCCTCAAACCTGTAATTGCGCTGGCTACGTTATCCTGCAAACGGCAAGCATTGTTGCTTAGCGGCAGAAATAGATAAGACGGACTATATACGGATAAGACTCACCCAGGCGGACTCCTCAGGCTTCTACCACAGACGGAGTCCTACCACCTGATAACGCATGAATTGTACAAATGTAACACTCCAGCTTGAACACAACACAAGATAAGTTATTTAGCAACTCAATAGTCTTTTTGCGACGAAGTGGAGGTAATGCAAAATAAACAATTGTCGTAAAACCAAACAACAACGAAGCATAAAATCGCCAAGGTCTCAACTAAACTAAACAAACGAGAATAAATTTTGTAATCTACAAGCAAGAAAACGGAAAGTTGACAACCTGTATTGCAGACTACAAAGCTAATAATCTGGAGTTACAATAGTTAACAAGGCATTTTAATTTTAATTAGAAACGACGAAAACGGGCGTAACAAAAAGTGTCTGCGTTAATAAGTTGATTGATTGAATAGGTAGGCCTACCACAGCACGATTAATAGTATCTAATGGTAGCATTTATTTGGTAGTCGATCGATTCCATCCTCACTCAATCTGGTTTCTTCGAATTCAGACGAAATCAAGAGCATTAAGTGTTCGCTGAAAGATTCACTTTGCTTTATCATCTTATGATGCATCAGTATCATCTGATGCTACTATTGTGCTGAAACCACGGGACTCGATGCATTGTGACATTTGAATGCACGCAAATTAGGCTTCGACACAAATAATGAAATTGTGGATAGAGTCAACTAAAAAGTGTCTCCTCAAACATGAGTTCAAGACCATAATTGTCGTATGAGGTCCATCATACGACATGATTGTCAATGAAGCTACTTATTTGGCAATCAATCTAATCACGAGAATCTGAACTATCAATAAAATTTAAAAAACTTGCGAGCGTCATGTACCTACGACCATTCTACGGAATGATCTTCCTGCAGCAGCAGTATTCCCGAGCCGGCACTCAATAAACAACGCCGAATCTCGTGTTAATTTTCACTTTGACTTCGAACAAAATCAAAAGTTGCAAAAATCACTGTGCCATACGTAACCATGTATGGGTAGCGGATAGAGCAGAGGGCTTGCTGAATTGGCCGATTTGATTGCCTCAAATTGGGCCTCAACGACCGGCAAATTGTGGATGCGAGGCGGCGCGGGCGCTCCACTCCGCCGGTTACATCACCGAACACTGATTGTTCGATGATGATTTGGCAGGTTGAGTTTTCCCATAACCTATATATAACTTATGGGAAATCTCAACCTGCCAAATCATATAAATCATAATATGATAGTTGAGGTTCGCGAAAAACGCTGAGAATAGTTAAGATATGATTTTCGTAACAAATAATGACGATAGCGAAATTTAGTTTATAGAGATATATTTTTTTAAGATACTTAACGTATAAGATTCTTAATTGTGTGTTCCCTAAAATAATGTATAAGATACTTTATTGGATTAGCAAAAAGGAATCTAATCTATCGCTCAAACATTAATTAGAATCAAACTCAACCACGCAACCTAATCAATTATAGTCGGCAACGAACCTACAGAGCGACTGAGCAAGTACACCACCTCGGTCTCGGCAGTTTCGCTGTCACATTCACAGTGACACGTAACATGCTGCCAAGCAAGATCCGCACACCGATCCCAGTATAGAAACTGGAACCTCATATAAGGCGACCGTACCTGTACTGTACTGTTTGTTATTCCATGCTTCTGGTGGCGCAAGTTAGCTGACAATATGACAACGTTATCCTCAACGATAACCGGTAAAGTCGAAATGGTTTTTAAACACTAGCCATTTCGCATCGGCTATACATTTGACTGAATTTGCTTTTAGTTTAACATGTTTTGGCTTCATTGCTTTTAAAAATTAAGTGGAGAAAATAATAAAACAAATAAATTCATATACTCATGTGCCTGTATAATATAGATAGATATACTCTTTATTGCTCACAAAATTACAAAAAAAAAATTTAACAGGTCAACTTTTCAATATAGCGATTGTGCTAGGCAGTGAGAGGGCCACAACCATATAAAACCGGCACTAAATATTAAAACACAGCATATTATGTATAAAAGAACTAACATGACCCGCTGTGTAATGCAACTAATGCAAAGCACACGGAAGAACATCTTTCATTACTCGCTACAGCTATAAAAAGAGTGTAAACAAGTAGCCGACAGGAATTGGATTTAATTTCTCAATTGGCACAGGCCAACACAGTTGGGCTTTCAAATGCATGCGCCTAAGTTATAAAGTGCGTGTGAGTTATCAGCTACAGGGGATAAGGAACCTTATCTGGTTGGTGTAAGGTGGAATAATGGGGCGAAGACATTTGTAGGTGTGAATATGTACAGAAAGCGGTAGTTAGTCGGCGAGTGGAAGACACGGACTGGGCTCGGGGTCGACGCCCTTCGCCGCGGGACTCAGGACTCCACAGCCAGAATATTAAACCGTCGACCATTTTGAAAATTGATGCCTTTCACTGAAACCTACTTTTTCCAGCTCTTAAGCTGTGGTTAGGTAGCTGATTCAGAGTTACGATATAATCGAGACCGAAGATTAATGATGCAATTGTTGGTCATCATGATAAAACTAGAAAAACGATATAGCAAGTTTTGAGCGGTAACCAAACAAAATGAAACGAGAAATTAAAACCCAAAATAGAAAATCACTGAGCACAATAAACTTGAATCACATTTAAAAGTCTCTTGGAACTTTGAAATGCAAACAAAACCGTAGAGAGTAAAGTTTACAATAACCCATTGTTGCTATGACGATTGGAAAGGCTTTCTTGCTCGCCGCATTGTTACTGCCATTAACGCTTTCATTGCCCAATCGAAGGGCAGACGAAAATGGGTTTCATCATTGCATTGTTGGTGGGTCATTGATGCATTGCTTTACGTATTCGCTGTAGAGAAAAGCATACCTGCATCGTCTAGTTTGACGTGAAAAGGGATAAGATACGTCATCACTGGCAGGGCTTCTAGACTCTTCATGTGTTCCAATTAGAATTTCCAATTGGTACAGATACGTACTGTCACTATACGAACGACCAGCGTCTGACGAATAAGAATACTAAGTATCTTCATGGGCTCCAATTAGAAAAGGATTAATTTGTCCCAATCGGTACAGGCACCGACAGTCTGTATATCGTCGACCACGTGCTCTTTCGTCTGGCGAATAACTCTGGTCTCTCTGGGTCTAGGCTGAGTTACGAAACCTCAATTTCTATCATGTTTACATTTCCTTAACCTATATTTTTCACTATGGTTTACGTTAGTATTACTATTCTGTGCTTAACGATATTAGAGTATCGTAATTGACACTATTTTCATATTTCTAGTGATTATGTGTGGGCTGCGTCATAATCATTTAGAATTAGATAATGATAATTTATCAGATAACTACCGCAAACTTCACAATAATCTCTTTGACGCGGATGGATTTATAAATAGGCTGGCGTGACAACAAACAATAAAAATAACCATCTTGGCGTTAGTGTCCCGGTTGTGCTCTCTCGCTCGACTGTCATCTGACATCCGTGACCCTGCTACCAGGGGAATCTGACCAGATTGAATCATGGTTCATTCAGTCGCCTGAATGAGCAGGTTTCCTCACGATGTTTTCCCTCACCGTAAGACCATCGGTTAGTATTCCACTAACGTACATAACTCAGAAAAGAGTCATGGCTACATGATTACATGGAGATTCAAACCCGGTACCTCTCGCGTACGAGTCGGATACCTTAACTAACGTGACGACAACCAATAACTTGCGATAATCGCTCCGAGAAGCAGGGCGTTGATCAGTGCACAGCCCTGACTCGTGCGTGCTCGTGCCTCGGTTGAGTATTTCACACGTTAAATCAACCGATACCTTTTGACCACTCGTTTACGCCCCACCGTAGGTACTGGCCGGCCATAACTCTAAATTTAACATTCTATAAAAAGGTCAGTCGGATTCCAGACAAACTTTGTTGTACTCTACGGTGTACTATGGAGGAGCGTGCGAGCGTACAAACGGAACCGTTTTCTATACTCATATTATTAAGAGGAAAATGTTTGTGAATTTGTTTGTTTAGATACTACTGAACCGATTTTGAATATTCTTACAGAAAAGCTACATTATTCGAGACTGACATAGGCTTTTTATGTGTCCAGAAAGATCATTGAATAATAACAGAGATCCGTACTGGGACTACTAGTCACTACTAGTCACTATCACTACATATTATAAAACAAACTCCCACGCCGAGTCTGTCTGTCGGTCGTCTGTCTGTTCGCAATAAACTCAAAAACTACTAAACAGATTTTCATGCGGTTTTAACAAATACACGAAGTGATTCACGAGGAAGGGTTATGTGTTTAATTTGTAATCGTGCGAAACCAGAGCGGGACGTATACTATACATTGTAATTCAATGCTACCTACATTAGATGTAGTTGTATCATTAAATTCCTATGTGGTTATCCAATAATATTGCACACAACAGATGTACGGTGCAACAAACTCATCTGCTCAGTTGACGGCGTCGCTAGTGGCGAAGAAGTGGGAGTTCCAAACTGCTATTGTTGTACAATAATGCTTATTAGTTAGCTCAGTTTCGATTTTGTCCACTGAACAATTAAGTTGGTTGTGCCGGTTATTATGATCGGACATGTAGTATTCGGTATTTGCATCGATGATTGTTTATGAATTAATTCTTGAGCAATAATGACTCACGCTCACTGATGATGTTTCACATTAGAGGCGCGTCCGATAACACAAACTCCTCGATGGACTTACGTACCTGGAAACGAGACAAATTGTTAATATTATGTGATTAGAGACTGATGGATGTGCATACGTGACTAAATAAACACTTGCATTCAAAAACCATCTGTCGCGGTATTTATTGGACATTTTAAAAGTATTCATAGGATTCTTGGTGGACTATGAAGAGGTTTTTACAGGGTCGGCATTGTGGGTGTTGCCCCTGGTATTGGAAACGTCCATAGGCAGCGGTGACTGCTTACCATCAGGCGGGCCGTAAACTTGTTTGCCACCTTAGTGGTGTAAAAAAACTATTCGTAAATCAAGGTTAGAAAGCCGGGGAATACTTTCAAAATGTCAAACAGTTCAAAATAGCGAAAGTATAGTAAAAACAAACACTAATACGCTTACATATGCACAGAACTTGACTGCCTTGGATCAAGAATTATTTTCATTTTTCATATCGCATTAGAAAAGTATGTTAAGTTTAACGTGTGTATCTGTGTGTATGTCTGTGGCATCGTAGCTGCCGAACGAACAGACCGATATGGATGCGGTTTCCTCTATTTGAAAGCCAGTTTCATGATTCAGTAGTTCAGAAAATATTTTAGTATATGTAAATTTGGTCGGGAGTTATCCGAATTTTAGTCGGTTAGGTTAGTCATAGAGTATTCGAGATTAGGTAGGTATGTATTCGAGCGGGATTATTATATTTTTAGGATCACAGCAGTAGCATTTCCCGAGGTATGCCACTCGGGAAATCAAGTAATATGGGTTTAGTATGAAGTAGCTGTTTCTTTTCGGAGATATATTTGCTCACTGTTTTTATTTTACTCATCATGTAAAAACTAGTAACTGATTTCGAAAATAGAGAATGTCTAAATGCTTATACGACATTTAAAATAAAATAATAATGTTATTAATGTAGTATTTTTAAACGTCTTTTGAAATACTCCTTTTTATTTGTCATAAGTTTTGTTAGCCTAGATAATTTAATTATTTAGGTAGTTAAAAAATATTCACTAAGATAGCTTAATATTCTCTGATTATACCAACAAAGTTGCTTTGAAAATCAAATCAGCCGTTTTCATCACTTGTATTAAAATTACACTTTGGTCTGTTTTTCCATACAAAACGGCAATTTCATATTTAAAGACCATTTGATCTGTTATGTACAACAAAAAATATTTGAGCAAATGCATATTTGCAAAAACGACGACAATTTCATAGGTAAAGACATTGTAGATCAAGTATAGCATAGTAGATGCTAGTCTAATAAAACTACCGTCAGTAGTCCTAGTCAATTAACAAAGTTCACTGGCTCCCAATCGACCCGGTCCCGGTTCTGTAACGATCCGTCTCGGGACACATGCAGTAATACAGTATACTGATTGTATTATGTCACAGAGCTGGCATGTCTTCGGGTCAATTGCGGGGTCACGCGACAGTACGGAGATAACTCCAACAACTAAACTCATAATTGCTTTATATGAAGCTCGAATTTCGTCCCAGACAAGAATCAATGGTAGGAGGAGCGTCTCGGCGAAGTATCCTTCGGAAACCGGTTTCGCTGGCAGTTACGCAAGCGCAGTCATTGCAGTATTTCAGCCTTATAAGTCATTCGATACAAAAACCTACAAACTTACACGGCACACGTCCACAATAAGTTATCATATCAGTTCGCAATTACAACAGATAGCGCTGTAACCGGTTATCGGGCGCGCCGAATCGCGGTTACGTAATAAAATTCACTTTTAATTTTACAACGTTAAAATGCAAATACTTTTTGGACCGTGACCGCTTCTGTACAGATTTAGCGGGTCGCCCACCGCCGCGTCCGAAATATCAACAGGCGATTCCGAATCCGAATCGAAATCCGCACTCAGGCGGAATCTGCGTGTATGAATGGTCACTTGAATGCGCGGACAGGTCGACCGGATGACATCAGCTATTATTTTTTGTCATTAGCACATGCTGGTGTATGGCAGTGGGGCTGTGTGTTATCGACACACACTGACTCACCGAGCGATTTTAACGCTACAAACTTGATGCAGAACAGACGGGCGTGGCTTCAATAACGACGATAAACAACTATCTCGTTACATAACTAACAAAAAATGTGAACAAAAACACTAGAGCGTAAACTCTGCAAGTAATGATAGCACTAGATACTTAGTATGAACGAGCGTGAGCTTGAAACGAGACCCAAAAAAACATAATCGCTGCGAATAGAACATAATCAAAGCCTTTACAAAACCGGTTTATCTAAGGGTTCATTAGAAAAAAGCTAAGTTAATACTTTTCGAAAACAAAAACATTGTATCAGGTGGCGACCGCGTCTGGGGCGTGGGTGGAGTCGATGACATCATAACAGCAATAAAAATGAATACGCAGTTGCATGATATCATCCGAAGATGGAACAATTTACGGAGCCACACACATAATCGTGGAGTTTAATTTGTAGAGCCTTGAGAATTTGTGATACTACACATTATATGGCTGCCAATGCAACAGCGGAGTGCTGTGGCCCGTTTTATCTTGGCAACGGATTTTCATAGCCTTTTAAAATTGCTTTTACGATACGGTAACTGATAGTCGGTAGATATTAACTTGTACACATATGACGTTTGGTTGCATATTCCTTCGTGCTTAAGCGATAACGGTGTTTTTAAATATTTATGTATGCCACGTCATGTTACTAGAGGCGTTTAAATATAATGTTTAATTACCCGGTACTCTCATACTGTAAACGTTTTTTTAGGTGGGCGAAAAGACACACATCCAAAAAGGATAGTTTTAAACCAAATTAGGACCGCAGAAATGTTGAATACAGACTAGTATCTATCAAGGATGAATATTAAAGCAAGTAACAACCGCCCCCCGACGAACACGGTGACAAAGCGATGAAATGCGATGAATGACCTTGATGGACGCAAATTATCGAAGGAGATATTAAAATTCAAATTTTCAAAATTCAAAATTTCCTCATTGTGTAGGACATTAAATATCTTAATATCAATCGTCAAAGAGGAAGGGGTGGAAAAGTAGGAAGGAAACACACACTGACATGTCGGCCGCCCCAGGTCCGGAGCACACCCACCCCACGCCGACAACGGCCGGACCGTGTCCGATAATACCAGACAGTGCTGGTCAGTGTCCGACAATAATAAGCAGAGCAGAACTGCGCCCGACATAATATATGTATAGGTATATTATACTTAAGAGAACCACCTAAAACTACAGCTAGAGTAAGCCAGTCCACCAAGGCAACACCCGTTCACGAGTATAGCAACGCAAGGTCCAGCCATCGTCCAATTCAGCTATATTTGAGCAAAAGGGCTAAAAGAATGCGACTAAAGGACAAATTTGAAAGATGGGCAGCAGCATCTTTCTGGGTAGATTTTAGATATGAAACGGATAGTTGTTTGGCCGGATACCGGATATCCGGCCAGCCTCCTGGCCGGATAGCCGGATATCCGGCGGCCGGATATTCACAGGTCATAGTCTCTGAACAAGTTTGTGCAAGCTGTAATCGCAGCGTGGAACTTTATACGACTGCGTGTTTATGTAATTTAAAGTTTTCGTTTAATGTGAATAATTTTAACGTTGAACTGAACAATTCTTCCGCCCTCACATGGATTGATAGTTTCAAAATACGGGCTTACACATTAGCCCACAGCATCGTAGAGGATAAACGACATCGTATACTACCTCTAAATATAAAGAAATTTATATTTTTAATCCAGGATAATATTTTTTCATATCTATAATATCAATATACAGTGTCCGGGGAAGTAGTCGTCAAATTTAAGGAGCGTGATCTTTGGACTATTTCATCGATAAAATGACTTCAATTATATTATGGTCCCACCGCCGAAAATTACAAGTACTTGAACTTTTTTTTCGAAGTTATGACCTTCATTAGCTAAAACAATCAACAGTTCGTATCCTGTTACTTCTTTTTGCGTGTTTTTAATATCAATAGATAGCTTACAAAATTAACTATCCATTCAAGTAATAAAATTATACCAACACCGCACATTTTCACCGAGTAAAATGCAATAGAAAAATAAAATATATAAATTTTTCACCTATTTTTTCGATTGATTTGAAATCTTGATTGACTTTAAATTATTACACTAAGTACATTATAATATTAAACAGCACTTGTCAAAACTACACACGACAAAAATGCGTATTTATGCTGATCAGCGGGTATCACCCTGTTGGGCAAAGTACGTAATGTCCACACTCAAGTGTGGAAGTTACAACATCACACCTATGCCCGAGAAAATTAAAGGGTGCCGATGCTGACATAATCAATAATTTTTTGATTAATATTTATGGTTTTTAAACGTTTTGATACGACTTTTTACTCGACTGCTACAGAAGGGCATATATTTTCGATGAGCAAAATCACTTTTATGGGGCTTTTCATGCATTTTTTACTATCCGGTATCCGGCCGGATATTATCGCATTATCCGGTATCCGGCCGGATAGTAAATTATGGCCGGATAGGCCGGATACCGGATAGTGGCCGGATATCCGTTACATCTCTAGTAGATTTACATCAACTGCACTGCGATCTCCAACCCGCCTGCCAAGCGTGGAGATTATGGCAATGACCTCCCCTTTCGTGGGAGAGGCCGGAAGTCCTGCAGTGGACTGTTATGGGCTGTGATGGTGGCTCAAAGAATGCTAACGTACAGACAGCTGTTGGCGGTAAATAATGCACATCGGCTAGTTCGGCTTCGGTATGAGGTGTGAGTAAATACGGAGCTGAAACTAAAGTAAGGACCCGTATAGAAGAAAAAGCAGAGAACGCCCTCGACGAAACTCTTAAATCTCTAATGACAAGGACTCCACAATTCCCAAACACCGGTAGTCGGTACGTCGACGGCTGTGACCTCGATAGAGGGGTGGGGGCGGGACTGTCGTCTCTAAATAGCGGCCAGTGTGTAACCCAAATGTTTAGTCTAACATATTACTGAACTCGTGTTCATAACTCGAACTGAAGGAAAGAACAATGTTTCTGGTGGCCATCGTGGATTTTAGGTACACACAGTTTTACAGATGCTCGACGCGATTATGAAGATGCGTTTCTCGTAGGGGTAGACAGAAACTATATTGTTCCATTCTCTATGGCCCTGACCTGACACTACTTTAGCATTGCATATTTAAGTATTTATCTTTTCCTGGCCTTTCTTTAAAACGCCGTAACGTCATCTTGGTTTAAGAAATATAGTTAAAATTGTGACAATATAAAATATACCATCATGTCACGTCATAATCGGTTTCCGAGACTCAAAATTACGATTTATCCAGAACTGAGTGATGGTATGCCCGTTGAAGTGATTACAAGATCACAAGTTCACCAGTTACAGGCAATTAGAACCTTAATTGGCTGCAATGCGACAACTTTGGAATTTAGATGGAAAGTGATGTGACATTGACTAGCAATGACACGCACGTTGTAGTAAGAAACAAGACATTATTTTAGCCAAATTAGGTATATTTACAATTCAAGTGATAAATGAATGTGTCGTTCATTTGAACAATTTAACAAGGCCAGACCAGTAATCTCTACACAGTTACTCAAAATGTGGCTTATCATTATCGGTGTTATAAAAATACAACTTACGACGGGTCAGGTCGTCTTGACAAGGTCAAATTACCGGGTAGTTGCTTAACGGCCGACGCGACAATGTTTATTAATCGCAAATTTATAGAGTATATTATATGGATGGATGATAGAGGTTATGGTCACGATATTAGCTGTTTTACATCGCAAATTTCCTAGGCGATACAATGTTGCAACTCCTATTACAAGTTTTACAGAATTTGTGAAGATATTTTACCATTCAGAAGTTCAGTCAAAAATAGCAAAGCCTAGATTCTCTTTAAAATTTGGCTCAACTATAAATATTTGATTAACGTTTCTAATATATAATAAGTAGTCGTTTAAATAAGTAAGAGAGAAATGTAATGCTGTGATATTGTTATTCATTCAATTCTACAGTATAGCATAAATTGCTCTAAAGATAATCCTGATCACATAAGTACGTGTGATAGTGTTAAAATGGAAGCAAAAGACATGTTGTGACCCCACCTAATTCGATAGATAGTACAAAAAAGAATTGACCCAAAAAATTCATAACACAATCAATATTTACTTAGATATGTAGCAGACATATCAATACCTAAATATTTTTCGGCATAGAGTAAAACTGAACCAATTTGACGTTTCAGACAGTATGAATTTCCAGCGCGGCACACGGCAAATTGGCCTATCGCACCTCACATCCCGGCGGGACCTTGCACTACCTTCCCACTTCCTACTTAGCCGCAGCCGCAACTCGTTACCGTATCGATCCGGCCGGCGCGGCACAATCACACGTACCAGCGTCAGGTGGAGGCTAGCTCATCTCCGCGGCATCCGACACACTGGAGCACTGGGGGTCCGGGTCAACACTTCGCGCGGTGCGGCACAGGCGCGTCGCGGCGCGGTGTCCACGGAATGAGCCTCGAGCTGGTCGACAGTCGACTCGCGCAATATCGATCGCGAATCGCGCTCCAGGCGCCGCCGAGCCGCATATCCCTATTGCACGCACGCCCCACCCCCGGCAGCGGCAGCGCCACCCCAGCGATACACCCTTTATAATACGGAACACGGGGGCATTAATTGAGCAACTTTCTGTTCAACGGACGCGGCCCATGCGTGCGGACTTGCGACAAAAAACACTTGTTTTTTATAGGGACCGTGTGATATGGATATTGATACAATACTATGTTTTAAAAATGCATGCACTCACATTTTTTTCTCACTATACTTCTATCCTTAATACTATGTAAAACAGAACTACTGGTACTACTCAGAGTAGACTGGTAGATAAATATTCTAAGCTTTAAGTCCACTTTTGTACCATTTTGTGCATAAAATGATAAATATAAACTTGATTACGAAAAACTTTGCGAGAAATTTGCGTCTGTATTTGAGAAAATATTCGCCACGGCACGGGCAACACTGGCAACACCGTCGGCATGAAACGGCGACCTTGTACGGCCCAACGAATTCCTCATTATCCCCCGCGGCTCGACACAGGAACCCTCTCATTGAATTAGATGGATAAATTATGAAGAAGCGCCGGCAAGACTGCGACGAGTGGCCCGGTAGAGATTCGCCTCTTGTGTTGTGTGTCACAATTTATTTGTAAACATTATCTGGCAAGGCTGTTGACACATTAAACTTCGGCGAACCGATTTCGTTCGGTGCTCTGATACATCGGCTGCAAGGAGAAATTTTTATCATAGTCCAAAATAAACTAAAGCGTAGCCAAAATGAGCGACCGCAGTAGTTGAGTGTAGGTACCGCAGTACGTGCCTGCCGGCGCCAACTGCTGTAGTCACGTTTTAAATTTAAAACCGCGCGAAAGTACCGCCAATTTAGTGCTTTGGCTTTTCTACCTATACTTGACTAATGTTTTTATAACTAAGTAACACTAATGTCTTATTTATGAACACATATTTATTTATAGTTCTAAATTTGAATAGTGATGTAAGTACCTATAATATTATAACATTAGGCATTTTAGATTGGTTGCACGTAAAAATTACTGGATATTTATGAATTTAGGTACTTAATTTTATACAATCCAATGGGTTATGAAATTGATAAAGTACCATCATACATAGCTCGGCCGGCACATACCATAAAAGTTTAATAGTATATGAAAATTGTACTATTAATAAATATATGCGAAAATAAAAATTGGCTAAGCTGTTTATTTGTGCCATTTATATGAAAAAATTATGTCTGAAAGTTGCATTCTTTAATTTAACAAGGCACAATATTTATAAGACTTGGGATTCATAAAAAAAGACAATATTAACAACAGAACCGAATACTCATCAAGTAGGTACTTAGGCACTCAATGAGCTAAGTCTGTACTAATAGGGGACATCCCTTTGCCGACGCCGGCGCCTCAGGCTTGTTTGCAGGCACCCTCGCTCACAAACAGAAGGTATAATGCTTCAGACGGCATTATGGCAGTCACAACTCTCAATGGAAACACTCTCACATATACCACTTGATGTTGAGTAATAAGCTATATCACAATTCAAAAACATGATGTAGAATGTAATCTAGATCTTTATTTTTTATCGCATTTAATAATACCCAATATTATATATAAAATGTTAACATGTTTATTTGTGTGTTCTGTTTTATCATACAGAGAAATATAAATAAGATTGATGGATTTGTTGCATAATAAAAGTGATAAAACATACTTTTTATCAAAATACACACAAACAAAGTTTTTAAAAGTTTAAATAAAGCTAGGTAAGAAGGTAAGTATGAACATATAATGAGTGTAATAAGTAATACAGGTCATGAGGAAAAATGGATTGTAAATAGAAATTACTAATTTTAGCCATTCATGAACTTGACCATAACAAAGCCATAAGGAAACGTTTCAAGGAAATTGGAATTTATAAGTTCACAAAGAAAGTATTTTAGTACCTATATGAAAAAAAATACAATTTAACAAGTGAATTTTAGAAAATTTGTGTTTTCAGCTTGCATCACATTTATAAACAAAAAGTCCTATACTAAAAATGGGACACTTAAGCCTTTCAAATGTTATCCAAAATTTTTATATACGTAATTAAATTTTCTACCTAGATTAAGTTATATTTCCAAAAGTCAGGCAACTAGAGTTGATTTATTACTCCACCAGTGTACTTTACTTGCACAATGTATTACGATTCACTTCAATCAATCAATGATATTATTTTTTTGTGTGATTAGAAATAACATACATTTATGTGTGTATCGCATAATTGGCGAAGCGAGGTTAACCAAGTTTTCACCGGAGACCCTGAGACTGGTTAAACAGTTTCGGGAGCCGATCATTATAAAGTGTTTACAAACATATTTAAATAAATGATACAGTGGCATTGAATCACGCAATGTTCCAAGAATTCAGCTCAATCAACATATGAAACCGTTTCACAATGGTTTTATTTATTTAGCTTATAAAGCCATGGGGAAAAGAGCTTCTTATGTATACATAAGAAGCTCTTTTCCCCATGGTGTTATAACACCTTACATGTGGCTTAACATGCAACACTCATGTTGTTTATAGGGTGTAATCTCTAATACCTCTATTGATCTAGATTTAAGTAAATTATTGCAACTAACATTAGTAACAGATAAGCGTAAATAAATAGCGTAAATTGTTACAAATGGAGATCAATAGAGCAGAGACAACAAATGGCATAGTGATACGAGGCAACCTAACATCACTGCTGTCATGTCACGCCTCAGTTACTTCGTTACTACTGCACTGATAGCAGTATCTCTTGATGATAAAATTACACAATTACTGGAATCCAATTCTAATTACTTTACAATATTGAAACCTCATAGTTTAAGGAAGAATTGGTAGATTTTTTAAAGCTTTCAGTTGCCATTTATTAGTACATCAGGTATAACTTAAATCTAAGAGATTTTCATGCATACTGACACTGACCTAATTTTTTTATCCTATTTTATTTTGGGCGTTAGTAATTTTTTGAACATAATGATATTGTTGTTTATTTTATTTTATTTATTATTGATATTAGCAAGGTGTAAGTAATGTCTAAGGGAGTACAGGGTTAGTACTCTTGGTTAAAAATACTTAACAAGCATGTGTGTTAAAAAACATTTTCTGGTTCAGGCTTCATACTTTTATTCGGCTATGCTGTACAATATGAATGAACAAGTCTTTACGTCCATCCTATGTAATTATATTTCTACATAGGTACCATCAAAGTGGCTCATATAATTAGAGGTCCAATTGAGGCAATCAAGAAGAATGTACCTATCATGGGAGTGTGCTACCTAACTAACTTCCCCCAACCTAGCTGCAGCAACTGTCTTCTACAAGCCTAAGACTAAATTATATTGCAGAAGTACGTTTTTCTATGAGCACAAGAAAAATTTCGGCGATACCTGCTCTATACCTCCAATTGGAAATATTAAGATTTATTGGACATAAGTAAGGACTTACCGTCAACTACAAGTCCAAGTATGCTATTCCAGCACAATGAAACACACAAACTGCTCTGCACACACAATTTTTTCACTTTGAACGGTCGTTCCTTGGCCAATGTACAGATTTCAACTTCACAACACGAACACTCGAAAAACTGTTTTTGAACCGGCTTTCAGTTTTATATTCATAACCCACGCACTAATATCTGATGGAACTCATAAATTATCGTTATTCATATAGAAATCGGTGGTAAAATATCATCCCGTGAGTGCGAGTACGAACACGGAGTCGTAGGCGAGGCAAGGCAACGAAAAGATCGTCGTGAAAGCATCACCTTTCCGCCCATGTCAAAGATTATGGATGTTGTAGTGGCGTCATTAACAACTTTACCTACACGCACGGAGTTTAAAAACGTTTTCTCTTGCAAGAGTAAAGCATACACAAGTTCTCAAATTATAAATAATTTTCACATTGCCTTGAGAATTTCATCTGAAAATGAAATTCTCAAGGCTATGTGCAAAACGTCCTACAACAGTCCCATATTTAAACATTGGCGCTCTGTCCACCAGGACCCAAACGGAAACTGAAAAATATCTTGTATTTTTGTATGACTATTGTAAAGACTTTTGTCTTTAGATAGACCATATTCTTTATTTATTTATTTATTCATTTATTTCAGGCAACTGAGGCCCATATTTATAAATACACAAACAACATAAATACAAAAATTTAATATTTTTAATGTTATTTTACATTTTTAAATTATTATTTTATTGTTATTGTATTGTTTTTATTGTATTTATGGTTTTTTTTTGGCTGAATAAAGAAATTTTTATTATATAGAATATTAAATTTAAGAATATAATTTTCTTAATGACAAACTTTTATCGCGTGCTTTATTGTAGGTTACGACAAATCAAATGAGCCCAAAATTTGTTTCATTTTATTCAATAGTGCCTGTCGCCATCTTCCGTTTCCATCATTAGATCAAATTTTAATTCTAAGATTTCAGTGTAGAATGTAAGCCAAGTACCTACTGGCATGACAGCGTGGTACAAAATCAAACAAAATGGCAGGAAAAAATTGTAAATAGCATAATCATCATCATCACAGCGACTAACGGTCCACTGTAGGACTTTGGGCTTCTCCCACGAAAAGTGAGGTTATAGCCATAATCTCCACGCTCCACGCTTGGCAGGCGGGGTAGGAGATCGCAGTTTTATAAATATGACAATGGAAAACGCTGCTGCCCATTTTCCAGCCTGCGGAGACTCCAGAACTTCTGCTTCGAGAACATTTGTCGCCTTGTACGACACCCACGAGTGAAGGGGTTTGTGCTATTCTACTCTGCTGGGCACGACACGGCTAAAATAGAATAATACCAATTAAAATAGTATAGTAGTAGGTATAGTATAGTAGATTGCCTTTACGAGATCGCCTGATATCGAGATAAGAACTCAACTGCTTCAGTGATTTAAACTGTATGTACTGTATTATGTTTTGTACGAGCAATAAAGTTTTTATCAATCTCATCATTACAGCCCGTAACAGTCCACTGCAGGACTTAGGGCCTCTCCCAGGAAAGGGGAGGTTATTGCCGTAATCTCCACGCTTGGCAGGCGGGCTGGAGATCGCAGTGTTTAAATAATACAATGGAAAATGCTGCTGCCCATTTTCCAGACTACGGAGACTCTTGATCTTTTGCCTTGAAAACATTAGTCGCCTTGTACGACACCCATGAGTGTAAGGGGTTGGTGCTATTCTACTCTGTCAGACTCCACACGGCCTTTTATCTATCTATATATCTAATAAATAAATACGGAGTCACAGAAACTAAGGACTGCAGGTACATTATACTATAGTTTACATTATACTATAGAGTAAGTCCTCGTATGCGCTGATAGGTCTGCATGCGTCGCCCCCTACCTAAATGAGCTCGCTTAACTTCCCTTTGTTTTCCGTTAGATTTTTGACTTTCGAAAAGAGATTAAATAACGTAATCCTAATTCAATAAATACTTTTTCATTCATTTTCATTTTCATTTTCTATGTTTTGGAGAATATCATAAAGTCACAAATTCTATATTTATCTATGTACACAAATTAGAATATTATGATGTAGGTAGTAAGAATAAAGAATGTATGAAAGTAGCATTATAAACAACATATGAGGTGACATTTCTAACATTTCTGCCTACTGTTGACTATCTACTGTCACATTATATTTTAATCTTTGTCAGAAATGATGTCATGCAATGCCGGTTGCAAGGGCTGTGAATTCTTGGAATGAATCCGTACTTGAAGTATCTGTTAACTCCGCTTAAATTGTTATGAATCCAGTTCCAGTACACAAAATTGGAATTTGTGCTAAAATTACAGATGAACACAACAATTTATTCATCACTGGCGATGCAGTCAACTGAACAGACAAGTTCAACAGAAATATCACAAACAATATGGTGCAAACACGTGCGACGTAACGTATCTGCTATCTGCATCAATGGACATCACTAGTTTTCGAATACCATGGACTAAAAATGTTGTGCTTTTTTATTGTTCTGCTGCTCAACGCCAGATGGCGCTTTACCGTAAATAACATTACATTGATTATACTATTTGTCGTTAGATGGCGTTTTGTCAGGAAGCAAGTTGGCGGGAAGGAAAGTTTGAAATACAATAATGGCCGGATTTTTTTATGCATCATATCATATCAGCCGAAAGACGCTCACTACATGCTCCCCTAGAGATCTCCACAAAGGCCGATCTTGTGTCTTTTGCATCCAGCTGGTACTTGCGATTGGTAGACCATTTTGCTAGAGGCCTCTAGCAAGGTGGACCTCGCGAGAGGCTACCTTGCGGGAGTTGCGTTTTGTGGTACGTGATCGCCACTCGAGAACTTTACTGCCCCATCGAACATCTGTTCTTCGAGCTATGTGCCCTGCTCACTGCCACTTTAGCATAGCAATCCTTAGGGTTAGCGGATCTCCTCATTTCAGAGGGCTGAGTGTAAGTTTTGCTTCGATTTTACTTTACTATCGCGTTTGCATTTACGTCAAAATTAGTATGACGAAAAGAACTTCATTTACGTACCACTAGACGGCGCTATACATTTTCTCATACTGATTTTCACGTAAACGCAAACGCGATAGTAAAGTAAAATCGAAGCGAAACTCACACTAAGCCCTCTGATTCTATCTGATATAGATTATAAGTATTCTTTATCGTTTTTTTTTTGTGCTATCTTAACAAATATAGTTTATGTGCAAGATAGTCCATTCCTAGCCCTTTTTTTCGGGTGTTCGTCTTTGCGAATTATCAATGTTCCAAAGTTACCTACTGTGTTATCTCAATGTTGAAAATAGTATGATGTACTTATAGTTTTATTATTTTATATAGTATATTTTATAGTATTATTTTATTTTATTTTATTTATTTGGAAGATCAACAGCTTACAATAGAGTTTATAGAGGCAAAAGGGTTATATAGTAGTAATATGAGTAAATAGTGGCTTAGTATAATAAACATTTATACCCACGTTTTAGTTAAATGAAGTTAGTAGTAGTAGTAGTGTGGATATATTGTATCTAAATCTGAACTTTGAAATATTTAATTATTGTTTTCTTTTTATATATATTTTAGAAGACAGGCATTTGACCGCCATCTCATCTATCTACCTAGAATACCGCCGGGTTGCCTTTAATAGTATGACCACGTCTTTCGCAGACCGGCAAATTAATTAATTATGCATGGCCATGCCACCTCCGCCAGGCAGGCCTCCATAGAGGCCAGGCAGTAGAGGCTGGCCCAAGAAGCGATCGTACGAAGGTCACCACAGAACAATGATCGAGCCACGCCGCCCGCGCGCGCGTCCCCCAGGGCAACACACATGGACTTTAAAGCTCTGTGAAGGTCACCAAGGACGCCGAAGACCGAGCGAAGTGGACATGGAGGAGCGGGAAGGTGGATTACGGCCCCGCGCGCGTGATTTCACAATCGATATATGGACTCTAAGATGATGACGATGATTGTAGCAAGCTAGAGCTAACATACCAATTTTTTAATTTCTTTTTGGTAGATGAATAGTAGATACTAGGTACCGTTCAATTGTGAGCAGGTATAAGGTAAAAAACTTTAGGAAAACCCCTATTGCTTGTGTACGAAAATAAAAATCGATATCATCGGTCGGTTTCATGCTATGTAAGCATATATTTTTATATTTTTCCTGAGTTATTTTAACC
This sequence comes from Blastobasis lacticolella, assembly GCA_905147135.1. Classification (NCBI taxonomy): domain Eukaryota; kingdom Metazoa; phylum Arthropoda; class Insecta; order Lepidoptera; family Blastobasidae; genus Blastobasis; species Blastobasis lacticolella. The sequence goes on along the minus strand of LR990044.1, from coordinate 17,719,124 downwards.
AGTTTTCCTTCGCTAATTTTGTAATATTTAAATTTAAATATTTGAACAGATTCATTCAACTTGACTTGAATAAATAAAATGAGTTTGTAAACCGTATTTCAAATACAGGCACGTAAGAGGGGCTTTACTTAAGTTTTTACTATTGGCCGGTAAATAATAGCTAAATAAAAAACAAAATACATCAGAGAATTCTTTTATTATAAATTAGGTATATTTTAGAGATGTGCCGACTAGTCGGGAAAGCCGATAATTTGGCAACGTTGCCGACTATTTGGCAAAAACAGCCGACTAATCGGCCCTTTTTTTACTTACATTTTTATAAAGAGGTAAAATCTAATTCATATTTATTTCCATAAAATCCTTTCGCTATCAGTAAACTATCTTATCTATTTAACTCGCTTTTGATTGATTGGGATGCCTTATTGCTCTTCACAGAGGACTGCTAGAAATTGTAGCTGAAAATCTCAATGCTGATTGCAGTCGAGTATTCATTCACAGAGAGCACAATATTTAATTAGGTCAGGTCAAGAGTAGATACCCTAAACGTAAACTAAAAGTTGATGAAAATGGAAAAAGTTGCGGAAGTTTTGTCAGGACTATCGCAGGTGGAACAAAGTGGTTTAAGCTTGCTCTTACGGGATTATGGATGCCTTCTGAATTTTAAACTTCGCCTAAAACAATTATCGGCTTGACCGACTAGTCTGCCTCTTTGTAGCCGACTAGTCGGCCAGTCGGCTAGTCCACCAAAGCCACAATCGGCCCATCTCTAGTTTATTTAAATATTATATTCATATCACATATTTTAAACAATAGTTTCTGATTTAATAAGCAAACAATTCAGCAGTTTGTTCTACGTAAGTACTTAATTTAATGTATATCTATCTATAACATAATTTCGAGGAAATGCTAATGAAACTGATAAATTCATAGAGAAAGGAAGTTCCCGTTTTGTGGTCTGATATAATCGGACCTACAATTCCCAAAACTATTCTATTTGTGCCCAAACCCAAAAATAATAGCAAATTATCTTATAAAATAATAGATAGGTCGACACGAAACATACCTCTCTATGGTTTAAAAGCATCTCCTCAAATGACTTTGCGTCAACTTAATATTAAAAATAAATAAAACTTAGCATTCATTAAGTAGGTATGGTAATAGGTAGTTGCGTACCTAATTATCTATACTTATCCACTTATCTAAGAAAAGCTTTGGAAGCACATTTCAGAGTACAGTCTTAAAGAATGATGTAAGTAGGTAGGATATCTATTCAATGAAATATTGAAGTCACTAAATAGAATCAATGAACCTTTACCCAGCTCTACTTTTTCAAATTAAACAATTTTAAAATTTCAGCCATCTAAAAAGCTCTGGAATATGGCCAGTTATTGCTAGACGAGGAATGGTGGTCCAAATAGGGACTGTCAGTCAACAGCAGTTTGCTGCCACTCAATCCTGAACTTGAACTTTCGCTAGAAGAAAACAGACTCTTGCTGCCTGTGTAGAAGGAGAGAGATGTATGCAGCGGTTCTCTTCCTAGCCGCTTTCTTGCTCGCACTAAGGAGATGAACGCCACAGCGATAGCGCAAAGGAATATCACCCCTAATATGCAGAAGGCTAGTGCCATTTTCCCTGGAGACAGGCAGATGGTTTTGTCGCCGGGCGAGAAGCCTCTGTACTCTTCTTCGTCGGTTTCTATTCTTCTTGATCCTGAAATGACAGCCAATACTTTGTTAATGGGAGATAAAAAGAAAAAAATATTCAAATAATGATAATAGATGGCGTTGATTCGAACGATTCCCAAAAATAAATCAAGACGAGACATTAGATGTATAAAAAGGTGCTTGCGCGCTTCTTTTTAAAAATGCGCTCTTTTCAGAAAAGGTACTAAAGCCAAGTATATTTTCACTATAACACCTTTCCTAGTAACTTTGGTTTCCAAATTATTTACTTTAGAATCCTGTCTAAGCAGCGCCATCTAGTGAGGCACGCCGTACTACACTTTTTACTTTTTAAAGTAGCTGTCTAAAATCCCCCATTGGCCTTTGCTGAAAGGGTTTTGTGTAGCCCACCAGACTCTTGACCAAAGATATTGTGCCTTTTTTTTTATACCACCAAGGTGGCAAACAAGCTTACGGCCTGCCTGATGGTAAGTAGGTACCGCAGCCTATGGATGTTTGCAATACCAGGGGCATCACCCTGTACTATTGATGACCTTCATTATCAATTCACAAGGAGGTATAAGTAGGACTAAAGCCGTGATTGACCGGTTGATGATCTTTCTGGTGTATGTATGTAGGCAGTAGTTGCAGCTTATACTAACCTCTTATCGACGCCTCATCCTCAAGCTCAATGTTAGGCGCCAACACTTCGATGCTGTTATAGACCTCTAGTCTATCGATCACGACTCCCTTCGCATCCTTATCCAGCCTCGCCTTCCTGACGAGGCCTTCCCGCGTTTGCTGCGGTCTTTGCAGCATTTTGCAGTCTACAGGAGGGCAGGGGCCTTTGCACAGCTCGACACCACACGTTAAGTGCAACTTCGCCCTGTCAGGGAACTTGAACGCTGCAAATGTGGTCATCGCGTGCTGGTAAGTCATTAGATTCTTCAGCATATGCTCTGGGTCATTTTTGGCCATTTTCAAGTTGATATTCTCGTCGATATTGCGTTGGAGATCCACTGGTTCCAGGTCAGAGAAGTCGATCTCTGAGCTTCGGTGTTTGTGTCGATGGACTGAGGGCTTGTTGAAGATGCTCTCGTCTATAGGGCAGCCGGCCTCATCTAGGAGCTTCTGAGACGCCTCCCCCAGACCGTCGTGTGCGATGCAGTTGGTCACGCGCAGACCGATGCCGACTGGAATTAATGGAGTCTATGGTTAGCAAGAACTCGAAAGAATGGTGTGGTTGCAATACCTAAACTTGTGAACTTGTTTACCAGTGTAAGGATTCCAGTGATTAGATGCCCTTACATTTGCTTACAAGTTTTTACTTTTACGTTGACGTTTTTTCGCAAGTATACCTAGGCAGGTATATGTATGTATAAAGGGTTGCCTCGCCGCGTCTGTCGGTGTTGTCTGCCTTCGGCGGTTGCGGCCGGTTCTACGATGGATTGGTCACACTCACGCACTAAACTGCACTCTATTTGCAGCCTGGTAGGCTATCCAACTTTGACAGTGTCTGGGTCACTACGTCATGTCTGCCGAGATTGACCAGCCCTGGCATGTACTCACCCGGCAAAGTGCACTGTATGAGCAGCCTGGTGGGCTGCCCAACCTCAACGGTGTCGGGGTCGCTCTCGACGGTGGCGGCCGGGGACAGCTCCATCCACGCGCGCGCCGACTCCATCAGCATCTCGCGCTGCGCCGCGTCCGCGGGAGTGGACCAGCCCTGGCGGTTGCGACCGGTTCTGTGGAAGAGTTGAAATGAATGAATGAATGAAAATACTTATTGTTTAAGTAGTAATCGATATAAAAGTTTAAAGTAGGGTTCAACTTTTCACCGTTCATCATCTTTTTGCCTTCATCCCTGGGTAGGGTCAGCAAGCATACAACCAACAGATTTTGTTTAAATATTCTATTCATGTCCTGATGGTAAGGGAGCGTCACCAAAATATTTATTCGTATGGCATTAATAGCCGAGTCGCTATTTATAACCAATGGAAACTGCTCGGATGGTATATTCATTAAAAGTAGACTTTTAAATAAAGCATATTATTGTGTAAAAGACTATATTAATGACAAAAATCCATGGCTATGAAATAATTCATAATTATTTATTATTATTATTAGTTTTCGACATTGTTTATATTATTATGTATATTAATATGATGAAGATAAATTCTCACATTATTTATTACAAATATTATTTTTATATTGACATTATTATTGTGTGATTATGAATTATTGTTATGATAATTATTATCATTTTTTAATTTTATTGACATGGATTATTATTATATTTAAATTTGTATGTAGAAATTAGTATTTAAGATCTTCATTTAAGTGTTTTTACTGTTATGTTGTGATGTTCATAAGTGTTTCGTCGAAACCTAATTTGAATAAATGATTTTTGAATTTTGAATTTGTATGAACTAGAAATTCTACAATATTAAATATTTGTATTATACTTGAACCTACATAAATATTTTAAAATAAATAAATAAATAAACCATTAATTGAGTAGATCGATTGTCTAGTTTAGTTTTGGACCGGAAATTAATCATCTTGGCGTCAATATCCCAAATGGGCTTCGCCTTGGCTATGATCCAAGATTTGGCAGATCCATTGTACCTCTATTTTATTAATAAAAATGCAAAAATGAAGTAAACAGTCTTGGACTTCGCACCTCATTTTCTTAACTTCTTGTCCGGCAATTTCACGTAGTTTGGTTGAAATGACGTTTTCCAGAGCTGAGCTGTTGATGCGCACCGCACGTGGTTGTAGCTTGCATCTGGAATGATCAGAGTTATGTGGGTAAATAATTGTAAAAAAATTCTTGTCTATAATTATCACGAAGACAAAGAGGCAAAAGGGAGGAAAAATTATTGATACTTTATAAAATCAAGGTGCCATCAATTTCTGTTATTCTTCAGTATCGCCATAAAGTGTAAAATATCTAAGTCACTTTCCGCGTCTGTATGCCTGTGTATCCGCTAACTCTTGACCTATTCAGGATCCCGTATAGTACAAGGCGGAAATTCCTAATGCACCGCAAAAGTTACGTAGCCTATGTCCAGCATTATAAATGACAGAATACTTCGTCATCATCAGCCTATAAAAGTCCACTGGAGACAGGGTGCAAAGGCGCGGCTCGGCTTGCCGCATTCAGAAATCGTCATTCCATCCATTTGACCTGAGGGCGTCCCACACTACGCTTGCCTCACGGTCTCCACTCAAGAACTCGTTTATCCCAGCGGTTGTCAGCTTCTCGGCAGATATGGCTACCCTCAACCGGCGTAAATGTGTGAGAGTATGAACGTGGAAGAGGGAAAAGTGGCACTCGACAGTGCCTTCCCCTGCTTGATACTGGCGTGAGTAGGTTTATGGCTAAATGGCCATGACTACAGAATACTTACTTTACCAATATATCCTGGTCGGAAGACTGTTGAAGGTGCCGGTCCATCTGCACGACCAGCTCCACCGTGTAGTAAAGGTCTTCTGCGTCGTCAGGCTCGTCTCCTGTCGCGTTCAGGGTCGAGGTGCGCACCCCACACGCGTTCGAAGGTAGGTGGATGGATATTCTGTTCTGCAGAGTACCTGGAAGCGGGAAGGAGTTGAATGGAGAGGAAGACAAATGAGCCGCTAGATCGATGTCACTACGTCACTTACGGCAAACTTTATGTCGAATAGAAAACAAGTTCCATTGAAAAAAAATTCCACAGCTAGCTTTTATCGCGTGTTCTTTATGGTCAGTCAGAGTATTCGTCAAGACTAATCAAACGAGTCCAAACTCTATGGGTTTACCACGCGTAGTTTAGAAGTTCCTACGGTTACCTTCCATCTCCATTATGAGATCAGCTCGATGGTATCATAACATTGCATTGTCACCGAACCTACATACATACGAGCAAGTAAAATTTCAGCTCAACCGGGAAATGGGTCATAATTAAATTGTAAGATTTTATTTCACGTGAAACTAAATAAAAGCTTGTAATGACGAGTACTGCCACCTTTATCATCACCATCTTGGAGTTAAACCCCGGTTGCGCTCCCGCTAAATACGTGAGGGCCCGAGGTCTACTTTACTGCTTTTCTCAGTCCACTTTGCTCGGTCTTCGGCATCCTTAGTGGAGAGTCTGTTGGCATGCATGCCACTCTTAGCCATCGCTTCTAGGCCGGCCTCTCCTTCCCGTACCTGGTGGGGGTGGAATAGCCAGACCTTAGTAGCATAAAAAACCGACACCCGTAGTGACATCCTCACCTTGAACCCGACACTCCCTCGAGAAGTCCTTGCTGAACACCACCCCCTTGAAGGGCTGGTGCATCACCAGCTCCACCGTGATGGCGCCGCGGTCGCAGCGGCTGGACAGGCTGGTGACGCGGTTCGGCTGCGCGTGCGCAGTCGCCAGCGAGAAAGCCAGCACCGCGAGCGCCCACGGCGACATCCTGTCTGTGGACGATCGACGATCAGTATCATAGTTAGCCAGCAATAGGTGATAAATGTTTTTACATACTGTTTTATTACTTTTTAATATAATCCTATCTATACATACAATAAAACAGTAAAAAGTGTGTGGAAAACATATAGGGTATAATACATTTTGGAAACTGAAACATATAATGTAGAACCTTCCGTTCATACATTAGGGAGATCATTTAAAATGGTCATTGGAGAAAGATAAACTGCCTGCCTGATAAATGATAAAAACTATTTCCACGCGGACGAAGATATATAATACTTCCTAATCCTACTATTCAGTCCTACTAATTAATGGATGGAAGTTCAGATGTTTGTTACTCCTTCACGCAAAAACGACTAAACGGGTTTTGATAAAATTTGGCAGTATATATAGCTTATATTCCAGAAAAGCACATAGGCTATAATAAATTATAATCAGTATATATCCCGAAATTCAATGTGGTTCTCGCAAGAACGGGTCTGGAATGTAAAAACCAATTATACGCGGACGAAGTCGCGGGCAAAACCTTTTAGGCAACTTGAATGTTTGTTACTTCTTCACGCAAATGTTACTGAGCGAATTTTCTAACAGTAATATGAAGCAATTTTAAGTAACATATGGCCCAAAATATATATAATAAATGATCCCTAAATTCAATTTGGTTCCCGCGGGAACGAGTCCAGAGGGTAATAGCAGAATATTACGCGAAGTCATCGGCAAAAGCAAGCAAACTATCATAAAAGACCTGAAGCGGAACAAATCACTCTCATAATAATAGCCAACCAACTTATCTGCCTAAGGCAAAGAGGAAGAAAAAGTCCGTAATGCGCTTAAGTCGCATTCGATAACACCTACAACAAAAACACGTTTCCGCTTTCATAACATTATATTTTACTCGAATCGCATTCCATAATAATCATAGAACATAAAGCCTACAATATTTATAACGCTTTATTGCTAATCGTGCCCTGCTGTAGGTCTTAAATAAACCAAGACTTTATGGTTACCCACATTATGTAAAAAGCGCATAAAAGCTAAAGTTGTTTGATATAAAATAAATTATTTTACATAATAACTGCTGGAGAGCCTGCTAAAGGAGTGGTCGTTAAAAAGTTCAATCCTACGTTTATTAACTATAAGCCAAGAATTTACTTTTATGGTTTATAGCGTAATTGATTGTAGAATAGAAATAATGCTTAGTGAAGAATTTTACCAATAAAAATGGCTACAAGTACCTACTATCTCACCTGATATAAATATTCTGTGCTGATGGTGCGTGGAACATGCTATGTCTAGAAACAGACTACAGAGACATTCTGACCTTTTTAAACTGTGACGAAAAAATAGGGATTACAAGTTTGACGTGTGTATTTGTGGCTTTGTGTATCTGTCTGTGGCATCGTAGCTCCCGAAAGGATTGTCTGATTTGTATGGTATGGGATTTATACGGTTTTGTCTGTTTGAAACTCAATTTCATCGAGATGATTCTTAGCATTGGTTATGTTATTTTTTATTCTACACAGTAAGTAACAAACGAGCAGACAGCCCAACTGACGGTAAGCGGAAGCTCCCCATCACATCTACGATTCATGCGTTTAGGTTGCAGACAACAAAAATCCAAAACCGCAGGTTTCGAATCATCTTCTCCGTAGGTCATTTTCATTTTGAGACAATTTGAAGGGACATCATATTCATTGTTAGTCGTCCTACATAAAGCCTAGAATCCAAGCAAAATACGAGCATAGGTGTTTGTAGTCGACAGTCTTCAAGTCGTTATTTTTCACAGACGTTAGCAAAGGAAGTCGTACTTATTCGTGATGAAGACTTTAAATATGGTTGTTGTAAACTGTGATTAACCATGTCAAAGCTGAGTTTGCCTGGACGGGCATCAACGCCTTGTTTATTTATTTTTACCCCAGCTTGTAGGGAAAGGTTGTGATGTGTGCATAATTATAGGTAAAGTCTGCTCAAACATCAGCCCTCACTTTGCATCTGTGTTTCAGGTTTCTGACTTTTATTTGCCCGTGATGACGGCTGTTGAAATGTTGGTTGGAATAATTACATATAAGATTATATCGTGTAGGGTGGTAGTTAATACCGCTTACTATTAGATTGACTGTACGATCGTTAGTTAGCCTCGAAGATTGTGTGGGAAATGAGAGATGAGAGACGGTTTTTCCCGTGGGAGGGGTAGGCGTAGACCACATTGTTTTACTCGCTACGGTTTCGCTTCTTCTACATACATTCTCGTCGGTTTAACCAGTCTTTTGAAGGTGGAACCTACCAGGACTTCCCATTTCAACCCTTCTATTTACTCTGTTGATATATATGTTTTTCGTTTTGTAGTTAGCATTAATATTTTGTGTAAAAATGTATGAATTAATAGGTATGTCGATGTGAATTTCTGTAATGGTCAAAGGTTTTGGTAGAAAAATAGGTATAGGTAACCCTAGGCAGAGAAATTGGACTAAAGGCCCCGTTATGGTAGAGTGCCACCACTGCCACCAATTTGGTGACGGCGTCGCTGATGGGGCCCTAGTTTTGAAACCACTCGCGCCAAAGCGAGCGCTCGTCTTCTAATGCTTGTCTTTTCTATTTCTAGAAACTTACCACGAGTGTGAAAGAGATAGGTAGCGCGTGGATGAGAGCGGTTTCAAAAATAGGGTTCATGGAGTCCTAAATTGCATTTGTTCACTAGTTCACTAGTGTATTTTGCCCACCGGGTTAGGTAACTTTATGCCACTGTACTTTAATGTACTTGACGCGTGCCTTATCTCGAGGAAAGCCTCCTGCGGCCCTGGAAAACGACCATTCGCAAAAAGCGAATGCTTTCTCAGAACCGTAATGTACCTCACATTGTTTGTGATACCGCTATATTTCCGCCCGAACGCGCCTTTTCATATCGCACGACAAGACTAACGACGTGGACTACAGTACCTATGAAGAAGAATTAAGGAAACTTTATGGCAACAGACGAAATAGTAATGATATCTTCTAAAATAATCATTACAGAAATACTTTTTTACTTATAGTTTTACAGACATTTTTTTTTAAATATATTATAATATTAAAATATTATACCTCTATTAAAAAATTCATCCACACCGGTGCCCAGAAAGCTAGCTGCGTTGCCTCGTTGGATAGCAATGCTTATGCTATGTCCGAGGAACAAGCCAGCTCTCTGGTAGTTTGTGCTTAGATTTTTAACAACAAAATTTTCGACTTATCTTCTCAGAAATTTTGAACGAAATCATATAATGTGAAGTAGATTTTCCTACCAAACAATAAAATTCGGAACGACTATCGAACATGTACCTATTAGGTGTGGTATCACATGTGTTATTTATTATTATATCTCTTAGGTGACAAAAAAGCTTGCGGCTTGCCTGATGGTAAGCAGTCACCGCAACCTATGGACGTGTGCATTTATTGAGGATCCACACGATCAACTACTTCCGATCACATTTTGTCGTGTCCGTGTCGCTCTGTTACAAGACGACCATTCTTACCAGCGGCCTATGATAGTCCACTTCGATTACACAGTGGGCCACAATTAAATTTTATAACACAAAATATTAAACTCGGGGCCAAATTGAGAAACCATATCGTAGATCGGGGGCAAGATACGGCTGGTACCTACTTATACTTTAATTCAATAAAGTACTATTTTTCTGGTACAATAGCTTCATATCTGTGCAAGAATTTTCGAAATCACTTCAGTGCTCATCTAATAGTATCTAATGTCTTTGGCTACGAGTGACATTACCTACTCCAACCAAATTTTCTTTGTAACATTAATAAAGTTAAGTAAAATATATAGAACATGGTATAGAATTTATTTCCATTGATTTACAGTGGTTCGAAACCCACACTAAACTTTTGTCATTCTTTCTTTCGTATCGAACTTATTCCCATGGCCCTTGTAACAAATACTGCACTATACTAGCAAAGCCACTATCGAGACTTAACTACTAAGGCACTCAGTCCTACAGTCATGTTTACTTCCACCTTATTATGGCTGTGACATTTAAATGCGCGGGTTGGGCCGACACAGCTTCACGGACATTTCCTATTAGTACAGTAAGGGCTATGAGAAACTGAACATTTTTTAAATTATTTATTTGCCAACAGATTTACACTTTTTGTTACATGAAAAATCGTAAACACTTAAATGTAAATCCAATAACAGGCAAACTTACGTTCACAATAGAATCGATCGCTCTTATTTAACTAGTAAATAATGATATTGTTAGTGTAAATGTATTTTATTCCGTTGTAAACTTTTTTTTTCAATGTATGTAACTTATACTGTTAATATTATACTGACTTAAAAAAGTTCGCGTTTGAGCAACTGAGCTTCTCTAGTAAACACTATATTAGTTTAATCAACTTCCTGCCTTAAATTGTAATTTAAAAATATCTGTAAGGTGTTAATCCCACAAATGGTTGTAGAAACGTAGAATAGGTACTATATACTAGATATATACTACTAATAAATACATTACGTATAATTTAAGATTACTCAATTTCAGCACGATCTAGGTTGTTATAATAAGACGCAGGTAAGAAGATATAAATCACTGCACGTCTGACCCTCGGGCAAGGCGGTCGGCGCAGCATATCATAGTACCCGATATTACTTTCGTATACTTACTGAACGCAATATATTTCTGTAACCTATTCATGAATCGGCCATTTGAAAATGGTATCGTGGAATGGAAATGATTAATAGTGGTCCAGATGGTCGTATATTATGAGTTTTGTAAAGGATAGCTGCCATTAAAATAGTAGAAATCAAGATATTTTATGTAGAGGAAACAATGACAGTTTTCTATAGAAGGTGATGAAAGGTGTTCTTAACTTATTTTCAAACTTATTGTTTAATTTCATTAAGAATTTTCTAACAAGTTAAATTGAATTTTGTTTACTTAGACTAGCCAGGCATCTGACCGCCATCTCACCTGGTAAGTCCTGTGTGAATGCAACATGCAGAATGTCTCCATTGCTGGCGGCATTCTAGGTTTAGGTTTATTATAATATTTATAGTAGTAGGTACACTTCATATGATGTTTTTTTGTACAAAAAACCGTATAATTTTTATAGTTTAAGGGTTTTAGGTTTTTTATTATTAGTATATTTTAAATCTGTATCGTAATTATCTAAATTTAAAAATCAAAATGAATGGCAATCGTTCCCGAGACAATAAAAAATATGATAAATCCTGCCTAATGTCGTTGTGAACATTATAATTTCGAGTTTATCTCCAATTATTCTCTATCTTTCCAATAGAAACCCCTATCATCTGTACCATAAACTCAACGTCCGCAATGTCCCCGGTGCAAAAGCCTTCACAACATTAAGGCTAAACAAAAACTAGTCGGCAACTACTAAGCCGGTGACAATTACATAAAACAGTTATGTTCATTGCGCAACAGTAATCCGCTTAACAATTATAACTGTAGCGCGGTTCGTCGCGAGAGGACGGATGGCTACCGTGGGACTGTCACGCTCGTGGTAACGATATTTGGGTATTCTCAACGGCTACGTTTTGGACGGAAAGTAGCGCAAGAACAATGGTGGTGGGAGCGAGTGTGTCGGGTTTTCGGCGTGGTCCAAAACGAATGTTTCAAGAAATGCCGATTTTCTTCCTGCATCTTGAAACATATGGGTAACGTTTGATGACCAAAAAGCGTCAATGGATTAAGGCGATAATAAATTAGTGGATCCGGCGCAACTTCGTTCGCGTACACCCACTTTTCCCCTATCTACACTTTTTTTCTTGCTTATAAACCTTCCTCTTGAATCACTATATATATTGTTGAAAACCACATTCAAATCCGATGCTTAGTTTAAAAGATCTAATCGTACATACGTGTACACGTATTTTTTACATTTCATTACGAAACTGTAGTACCTATATTCAAGCTACTTAAATAAGATGTAGCTTAGAAGCTTATACGCAAAAGAAGTTGAAAACATCACCGTATGCCTACCTGTGTAATACCTATTTATTTATATCAGCCTGAATCATCCTACTGATGGGCAAAGGCCTAACCCCAATTCTTCCATACTTCGCGATCGTCTGCTATGGTTTGCCAGTCCCTGTCGAATGCCAACAACTCGTCTCTCGTTAAAATTAATAATTGAAAATTATTAGGAAAATCCTTTTTTTTATACCACTAAAGTGGCAAACAAGCTTACGGCCTGCCTGATGGTAAGCAGTCACCGCAGCTTATGGACGTTTGCAATACCGGGGGCATCACCCACGCGTTGCCGACCCCGTAAAAACCTTTCACCCCTTTCTACTACTGCCGGAACCGTATCCACAATCATCATCATCATCATCGTCATATCAAAAAGAAGATGCCCACTGCTAGCATAGGCCTCCCCCAGATCTCCACAAAGGCCGGTCCTGTGCTTTCCGCATCCAGCTGGTACCTGCGGTCTTTATCAGGTCGTCGGTCCATCTTGTGGAGCCTACCCACGCTGCGTCTTCCGGTACGTATCCACAACGCATTACTCTAACGAATAAAACGATTTAGACACGATACAATTACTATCGAAGTTGTTTGTAACGCTATGCCCCACAAAAAGTAGGCAGTAGTAATGCTGAATCACTGTAGGTCAAGAACAGAACCGGGTTAAAGAAGATATTGGCTTGGAGCACGCTAGTAAAACAATGGATCCAGCAATTGAGATGAAAGCTGTCGCGATCCGATTTCGATATCGATGCGACCTCATTCGATATCGGGTGGCCATTTAATCGGAGATAAAACGATAGCCAGTGCTCCGATTTCGTATCTGATTGTATGGGTTTGATAAGTGATTCTTGTGTTATAGGGAAAGGTAATTTTAGTCGGTAAATAGTGACATGGTTGAATGGTAGATAATGCTGTTTTAGCTTTAACATTATTATCAAATTTTACGCAGAAGTTGCGGGCAAAAGCTTTATAAATAAATAATGCACATCGGTTACTTTCGGCCTCGTATTTACTCACACGCTTGCCACAGAGACGACGTTCTACGAACCGAAGAAGCCAATGAATTTTTTTTCTCTTTTATTTTTAGTAAGACTAGCCAGGCATTTAACCGCCATCTCACCCGTTGGCTTTCAATGCCGACATCTATAACATTCAAGCAACAAAGTCTTAAACACGGCTCACGGGTAGCCACGGGCAAGACATTGAATCTGACCATTGTATTTCGCTGCCACAATAAGTGCGAGCCCCATAAACACAGCCTTTTCCGAATGAAGGCATTTCAGCTGTTGTTATTTGCCGCATATTAAACTCGGACCAACAATAAGTCAGAAATCAACGCCTTAATTCTTGTTCTCGCGGCTTTTGATGGCTGTGCCTAGAGGTGTTCCTTATATTAGATAACAGGTATATTATAACGGTATAAAATATTCATGTTCATATTTATTTGCTTCCATAAAGATAATACAAAAACATTTTTATATACAGACACGGTTGAGCGCAGCATTTTGGGATACTTATAACACCTTATATTAAGAAATAATATTTCCTGCTACTGATACGAGTATACTGCCAATTCTCTGCTCTGTTAGCAATAAGTATGTGTATGAAATAAATAAATAAATAAATTCACACAACACAAGATAACCATAATATTATTCTAATTACCTTTTGATATTAATATTCGATTGTTGTGTTATTTTTCTGTTATATTCTATTATGTATGCGCTTAACGTCGAAAGTAGTAAAACTAATGTTTTTACGTGGTAATACAAATATATTATTATTATTGTGGTAATACAAATATATTGCTTAATATTGATTAATGATGCATTTTTATATACAATTTGTTCCCCAAGGTACTAAATCAACTGAAAAACTATAGTTATATGGTAGGTATAACATTAGGGTGTTATATTATAACGTTAAAAATAACATAATATTTTATAATAGCATAACGCTTTGTTCTATCATATTATATGAATATAACGGATCGGCGCACCTCTAGCTGTGCCTGGTAATAACATGCCGGAGAACAAACTACCACAATAATAACATTTATAATTCGTTTGTGGAGTGTTATGGTGCTGTACCATAGCCGGTAGAGTTCGTTGCCATCTAATTTTGTACACTAAGGCTCGACAATTGCAGTGATGATCAATTATTATTATCTACGCGTACAAATCGATTTTGAATATTATGCTCTGATTATGGGTGTTAAGTTAGGGTATCTATTATATTTATGTAGTATAAAACAAAGTCGCTTATTGTATGTATGTGTATGCTGAGATCTTTTGATCTATGCAACGGATTTTAATGTGGTTTTCAGAAATAGGTGGAGTGGCTCATGAGGAAGGTTTGTAAGGAAGAAAAAAAGGGTAGGTTATGTAGGTGTAGAACGTCACGTGGACGAAGTTAATATGTTTACGTTATACTTTTTTGTGACCTGGAGGCGGTTTTTTTTTTTCAAAATTTTGTGTTGCATAGTAGCGGTCGTTTTATACTTTGTGCGGTGAGACCGCGTTGATGTCTTTTATATGGAAGTTTTGGGAGAGCGCTATTTTGTCTAATTTTAGGTTGTCCCGTTGTTACTAATAATACTTTTAATGTAATTTTTTTTTCGGTTTTAGGATGTCGTTTTTTGTGTAAGAGAGCGTTTTCGATTGTTTCGTTACGTGATTGATTCAGTACGATGAGCGCATTTGCGAGAGTTGCATTGCGGTACAGTTGTTTTGGGATATACTGTTAATAGATCAATTTTTCAAAAAGAGGCACCACGCGTAATACTAGGGATATTTTAGTTTTAAGTCAGGCTCTCTGCTCGTTTGTTGCTAAGCATTATAATTAGGTACATAAATAGATTATATGGCAATTGACTGAAAAAGGCTCGAAATTGCATGTTGTCGGCTTAGCGCTTTCGGCGCTAGATCTAGCGTTTATTTATATTTTTGGTGTGTCTTTCCAAGCGACTCATTGATACATAAATCATACATTTAGCGCATATTTTTTGTACGTTTAGCGCTTGTATGCGCGTTTTCTACGACGCGTTGTCGCTGGAAGGATTGGTAACCAGTCCAACAGTGGACTATTACGGGCAATTGTTATTGCTCATCTCTTAAGATGTAGTTAATGGAAACTTAATTCATTAACGGAAGAGAAATTTTCCGTTAATGCTGTTGACAACATGTTTTTCTTGTACTTTCTCATGGTTATTGTACCACTTTACGTTCGATTCTATTGTAGGTACATGGTGTGAATCTCTCTCAATGGCTCTCTATACGTCTAAATGAAGCTAAACATCTATACTAATATTGGTTGTAAGTATGTTTGATTTGTGTATTAGCTATACTACTGTTGAATGTCTAAGTCATAGTCTATTCTTAATCTTGGAAATAATAAACAAATAAAACATTTAGAGCGGCTTGCGCCAAATTCTTAATCGCATTTAAGCATAAGATAAACGCAAAATTCCAAATAAAATTATGTAAACGTAATTCTTAAATTGTTTTAAGTATTTGATGCAAGCCGGGCTAAGAGATTCCTCGTGATTATCGAAATATACTTTTGCAAAAATTTAAATATTTGAAATGAATTAACCCAATACTTAATTCCGCTATTATAAATCTTTAACGGCCCTATTAATAAATATGACGTTACTTTTTATTGCTAATCCTAAGTGTCAAGTTATACTACGTTTATTAATACGGGGGCTAGAGATAGTTTTAAAGCGATTTTGGAAAGTTTTAACAATAACTACTCTATAATATGTCCAAACTGACTTGTCCTATTTAGTTCATGAAATTATGCATTTAAATGGATAATGTGCAGCAGTATTAGTTGAAATTCACATTCTATGTATTTCTTGTATAATTCAAGACATTTATACACAATATTCGTAGCGTGATTGATACGGCAAGTCGTGATTTTGGGCTTTGTTTGTTCATCAAATAAGACAAGTCAAAATAAACAGATCATACAGGCGTCTGGCTATAGAGAGTTAATTATTTTAACTCGGCACCTTCTTATTTTGACCTTGATACCCATGAATCTGATCTTATTATAATTGGTACAGATGTAGAGAAAATGAAAACAGTAATTTTGTGTTTTAACATCGGAGGTAATGTCCTTTTTCCTTTTTGTACTACTAACTAAGGTAGCAAACAAGCTTACGGCCTGCCTGATGGTAAGCAGCAGGTTTGCAATACCAGGGGCATAAGTCTCTTGAAGAACTCCATGTTGTATTCTCCAGGGAAAACCTCTCCAAATAGTTCATTCCGCAACCTTAGTGTGCGTGGGAGAAAGTCCCTTTGGAACCGCACAGTTCGTGACCAATTTGGCTCCAAGGTGTGAGGATGAACTCCCCGTCGATGGCGACTGGCAGTTAAATATCTTCATAGCATACACGTTAAAAGCAATAGAGTTTGCAAACTTACGCGATTTAACGAGCAGTCTATACGTGCTATGTGCTTATGAACTAAATACTTGCTATTGTTCCCCGCATGCATTGTTGTACCTATAGATTTCCTTTACATGCTACAATTAATTGATCTCTCTTTTCTTTTTGTTTCTTTCACACTTGAGGTGGTTTCCATAAAGTATTGTTCAGTTACACGATGTAAAGTTTAATTACCGAAATCTGGCGCGCTCTATACAAATGAAGTTTGAAGAAACACTGTGCTGAGCCATGACCTTTTTGCGTTACTGCAGCATACACATGCGGCTTAAGTTAGTAATTAGTTAGTCAGTAGTCCGTTGTCAGATTTATTTTTTCTTTTGTGTTACTTAAAGTTGTATGTGTATGTATGGAGTGCCAAATAAAATTTTTCTATTTCTATTTCTATAAGTTTCAAAAACTTTTTAACAAACCTTAAAATCCCGTTTAACTTTGAAACGATATATTTTGATATTAACGAAAATCTGATAAACCTCAGACATAGATATTGATTTATACATCGCGTTTACAAAGTTTAATTGGCTTTGATTGGTTAATATGGAAATTATGATCTAACTTCGTTTATATGAAGCGCGTCAGCTTTCGGTATTCGACTGATAAAGTTGTAAAGTTAGAATACAAAAATGATTTTTGCAGGAGGAGGCAGAAAGTTTGAAGTATTTCCTAAATTGAACTATCTAGGTAACGGCTGAAGTCTTCACTAAAAGGCACTAGTTTAGTGCATTATAATAACTTAGATTTCAATCGCAATACTGAAGTGACAATGTGTAGTGCAGCGTGGGACGGCTACCGCGAGCCGGACGCAATATCTTGAAGGCCCATGAGGCTCATTGAGGGCCCATGGATGAAAGAGACCATTTGGTTTGGAAGGCCTAGGTACTTTTGTCCAACAGTGGTCGTCCTCCGGCTTAGATGATCATCATAGTCTAGACGCCTTCAAGGCTAGAGTGAATAGCCTGTTCCTAGACAGGCATGCTCCATTATCGGCCGCATCATCACTTACCACCAGGTGAGGTGGCGGTCAAATGTCTGGCTAGTCCAATTATAAAACAAAGATGATGATGATGATGATGATGATACCAAGACCTACACGGACACCCCGCTGTAACCACATATCTTACCACAAATAGTATGTAACTAAAATGACGGCAAAATTATGACAATTATCTCAAAGCTAGTACATTATTTAAAGTACAGAGTTCACCGCAGTACCCTCATACCAGGGTCACGGTATCCTTGTTTTTCGGTAATAAACCAAATTGCTCATCCTCGCCCTTGTTCCATCCAATCATCCGCCTCAACCTCATTATAAGTCATAATTAGGTTGGATAGCGAGCACAGTTTTCCAGTCCTATCAATACAAAACGTATAACAATGGTGGCCGTCTTGGCGTTAATGTCCCGTTGTTCTCTCGCGCACGAGGGCCCGGGGTCCGCCTTGACCATGGTCCAGGATTTGGGCAGATAAAGTAATTACAGTGAAGCTACTGCTATCTCACCTCCGTGATCCTGTTAACAGGGGAACCTGATCCGATTGGATCATTGTTACATATTCAGTCACCTGAAATTGTAAGTTTCATCACGATGTTTTCCCTCGCCGCAAGAGCATCGGTTAGTGTTCAACTAATGTTGACTAGACTATAACTTAGAAAAGAGGCATTGATACATTGATACATGGCGGCACAGGATTAGTAACAGGTACCTCTCGCTTACGAGTCGAACACCTTAACCACTAGTCAACCGACGCTTTTCTCTAAGTATAATACAATTCAGCGTACCAAAAACGAGACCGCATCTAAAACGGAGCTAACTAAAACTATGCCAAAAATGACTACAGCCGACTACACCATTACCTGACAAAGTATACCGAGTCTCGTACCCGGTGCCCCGAATTTTCGGCAATAAACCAAATCGCCCATTATCTTAGCAAGCGGCACGCGAAAATCGTCAACGTTGGAACCACAAACTCATCTGAGACCGTGATAACGTCGCTGTTGTTCGCATTGACACGACATTACAAAATGGAATCACTTAGT
The DNA here is from genome assembly GCA_905147135.1 of Blastobasis lacticolella. Lineage (NCBI taxonomy): Eukaryota > Metazoa > Arthropoda > Insecta > Lepidoptera > Blastobasidae > Blastobasis > Blastobasis lacticolella. The sequence goes on along the minus strand of LR990044.1, from coordinate 17,700,540 downwards.
TCCTGTTTTAGCCACTGGGTCGGATAAGTTTGTAACGCTGTAGTGTCTGTTACCTACAGTTAGTTGCGTTCCGTTACACGTTGCACCGGTGCAAGCTAGCGTTAGGGAATGCGGACGTTACGGAACGTGTGTCCCGATTCTCGCTGGGAGATTACACCCGGTAAATTGAGGCGATGTTCTTGTGCGCTCCAGAAATGATAATAGCGGGTGAAATATGGAATGGGTTAGGGTTTATGGATAGTTCATTTTGTTTTCTCACGGTACAGGTGGTTTGCATACATAGTTGGGCGCCAAACTGTAACGTATCAAAACTGCAGGGCAGTGTCGGGTTCAGTTGATAAGGAAAAGCTCAATTAGAGATCTGTACCAGACTCAGTGGATAAAGAAAACTAAAGAATCAGGGTAGTGGGTTATGATTTATTACATAATATACATATGGGGGGATTGCATTCGGGGGACAACGGGAATGATCCATCTACACAATGTTACTATTGATACGGGTATACGCTTTGTATTTCTTGAAGTGAATCTGTCGTGAACCTAATCTGACCTAAGCCGAATTTGTCCTTAACCGAATAAAGGGTGATGTCAGCCTACGATGACCTGAGTGATTCAGTGGTCTGCCAAGAGGTCCTGGGTTCGATTCCCGGCCGAGCAGAGATTGAAATGATGAATTTTAATTTCTGTTTCGGGTCTGGGTGTTATATGAATAATAAGTGTGCATTTAAAAAGTATTTAGGTAGTTTATCCGTTATCTAGCACTCACAACACAAGCTTTGCTTACTTTGAGGCTAGATGGCGCTGTGTAAATTGTCCAAGGAAATATATTGATTATTTATTTCTGTAAGTAATTAAAGTAACAGTATCTACGAAGCCTGTGGATTCCTCAAAGCATAAGCAACAAGATAAGCGTCTCGACTCATAATGGTCACCTACCCAATAATTATTTATTAAGATGCGTTCACACGGATGCCAACGCGTCGCGGGATGAGCAGCTAATGCGTGCGAACGCATGGTGAACGCAATCCTACTTCCTAGCTTTTGTCGTGTAATTGATGCGATTTCTTTCTGTTTGTTTGGAGTGACGTCCCTGCAATTTAATGGTATAAAGATTATGAATAAGGTGTTTGAAAAAATTTTACTTTATTTAAAAAAACCCTAAAAAACCTGAATGTCCTCAATATCGCTACCACTAGGGAGAGTGCTCTATACGTTGGCCGAGGAATAAGTCAGATCTGTGGTCACACTGATATAATGAAGTCATCATCATCACGATGTTTTCCCTTACCTTACGGCATCGGTTAGTATTCAACTAATGCACATAACTTAGAAAAGGGTCATAGGTACATAGCCGCAGCGGGATTCGAACCCGGTACCTCTCGCTTACGAGTCGGATACCCTAACCGCTCAGCCACAGACGCTCTTTTACAACTCGTAAACAAAGGTACGCGGAATGAAACCTGGAACATACTTTTAAAATGTGTATCTAATAATAACCGCGATAGTTTAGAATGATGAATTGTACCCAGATATAATAAGTCAAACATTACTCATAGAACACTAACATAACTCTTAGAATTCTCTTTTTATTCTACTTACTTTCTTATAATTATGCTACATGCTAGTCACGTGTTACAATTAACCAAAAAAACACAACGAAGCCGCCCGAAGAAAAATGTCAATTTAATAGAGAGCGATGCGACCAGACCAAAAGATTTAGCGATTCCATTCAGCCCACTCGCAAAACCCGTCATGAATAGGTTTCCTGATCATTCAATCGCTGATTGAAAGAAAACTGACTTTGAAACCGATTGAATAACTTGCGGCTTCTTAATTGCAACAATTATTTGACAAGCGCTGTGGTTTAAATAGTTGTAAGTGGGTGTATAGGGTCTTTAGATCTGCTTCTATCATTGAAGAGTACCGGTAACCAGTTAAACGAATGACAGACGGCGGGAAGCGACTTTGTTTTGTACTATCTATAGAAGAAACAGGGTTGGATAAAGTTCCATCCGTACTATGTGGATGAGTAGCGGTCAACTACTGTGATACCTACTGTATACTTTTCAAGAAACTTCTTGACGCGTACGATCATTCTATGAAAATAACTTCCTACAGCCGTACCTATTCCCGAGCCTGTAAGACATTAATGCCTTAATAGATTGATTAGGTTTCAACGTAACAAAAATCCAGAACAGCACGTGCGTCGTCACTATGGGGATTAAGATGAAATGCCTCATTTAATGGCATGGTAACATTGAGCTATACGTCAATGGCTGGTATTAGCGACTTAATTTTACTTAATTAAACGAATAAACCCTTATCACCCAAAGTACTACAAGTATAACCTTAACAGCGACCTCAGAACCGTAGGTAACTTGACGTAACGCAACCGCGGAGACAGATCGCATCACACGCACGCTTTCACTCTCGCGGCTGCGCCTGCGCCGCCCTGCTGATTCTTATCCCTTTGTTAGGTGCTGTGGTAGGTGGCTGGGGGAAGCTGAAGGTGTTTACTATGACTATCTTGCAGAGAACATTCGAAAGTGATGCATTTAGTTCTTAAAATGTATAAAAATATTTGTGTCTGTTATTTTGGCATGGCCACCTTAATCTCCTTATAACTTTTAATCGGTGGCCCGACAATTACTTTTTCTTTTCCGACAATTATGGACAATTAACCGACATTTGATCCCAACAATCAACTCTTCGCCTCGTGGTGGGGTTCATAGTGGCCTAGCCAAGAGAAGCTTATTTTGGCACGGCTGGATCCAATCCATTTGAAACAGATGGTCTGTTTCAAATGGATTGGATTAAGAGACCATATAAATTCACTTACTTACCAACCTATAAAACTGAAAACGAACGAGACGAAAATGGGCCCAGTTCTCCCTACTTCACTTAACCTTCAACGAAACCTTTACCAGAATGTCATTAGAAAACACTCCAAACATACTCCACTTCCTCCCGACTTTCACAAGTCAAGGTTCTATAGGCCACAGGGATAGCGGGTCGCGACATTTCCCCCATAATAAACACAAATTCGGCCCTGCCAAGCCACATTGCACCTTCGCACCTTCACACAGGGCGACCCGATTAAATTGTTGATTATACTACTCATACACCGAGTCTAGACGCCAGTCGATTCCTACGTGATAAGAATGCCGATATTGAGTACAGTATGAGATAGTGGATAGCGGTATCGGTACAGATTTACTTCCGAGAATTGCGATAGTGTCGCGTGGATCCGGCGACTATTGCGCCGTGTCACTAAAAGTTCAACTGAAGTGTAGATATATAGTTTTCCTCATAGCATATTTATGAACAACAAATAAGTAATTATGGTCGCCGAATACTGGGCGGAATAAAGTATAAGTCAGAGTTTAGTCCATCAACGATATGGAAGAAGATGTACACTAGCCAGTCATAATCCCCGTCTATTGTATACATATCCGAGTTGCGAAAAAAACATAAGCTAGTGAGTGACAAAGCTGCGCAATCTACCTATCTGTCAAGCGGCTCTGATCGCCGCCGAGATAGTCGCCAAAACCACGCGTTACTGCCGCTATTCTCGGAAGTGACCTTAAGGTTCACTAACTGCATCATCCAAGCCATTCATCATGAAGCTTCCCTCCACGACGAATAATGTCGGTCCAAATTAACGACTTCCTACCGAGATGGCCAACATGCGTAGAAAGGTGAATCCGAAACGAGGTGTTATGTGAACCGTATAAACAGTTACCGTTTTTACGTTGTTCTCGTTAGAGACTACATAACATAACACCGCTTTTGACTCCGCTTAACCTACTTTGGGCATAGTGAGGCTAATTAATATGAGTTCTCCTGTTTAATTGCGTATTGTATAGACTTTGTTAAAGCTTAAAAGACAATTTAGCGACGTAACCAAATAAAGTAGCTTAAGTTTAGTTTTTGGTGTGATTAAGGCCGTGGTCCGGAAGACGCAGCGTATAGAGCTCCCGCAAGATGGACAGACAACCTGGGGCACTAATTTTGAAACCGCTTCCATCCATGCGAGCGCTCGTCTTCCAATACCTGTCTTTTCTATTTCCAGTAACTTAGCACGAGTGTGAAAGAAATAGGTAGCGCACTCGAGCGCTTGTGTGGATGCGAACGGTTCAAAAATAAGACCCCTGGTACGTCGCAGGTACCAGCTGGATGCGGGCTCAAACATTGACAAGATCAAACATTGTGTAATCGCTGTGGGAGTCCTATGCCCCAGTGGACGTCTTTTAGCTGATATGATGATGAGAGATATGACAATATGTATACCTCATTTAGACATTAATTTTACTTATACCTCATTAATATAGGATATTTAGACATTAATCTAAAATTTTAATGTATTCCAAAGAGTCATTGCACCAGGCATCAGACTGTTTCAGATGTCTCCATTGTGAAGTCGTGAGAAGAGACCTCGCACATCTTTCTCGCGACAAACAAGTTTATAACAAAATTTTCATCCACGAGCACACGAACTGCATTCTTTAGAAAGTAGATAAGTGTTTAATTTGCTTTAGATGCAAAAAAAGTAAAGTAGCTCTATGACTTGGGTAAAAGTGATAAGGCCGCCTTTGTGCGGTATCTAATTGCTCTGAGTATTTTAATGAAAATGTGTGAAATAATTAGTTTTTTTATTTATTAGGTAGCTACTTGGTAAGTATGTATTACTTGCAAACAATTTACCTGTAGGTAGGAAGCGTAGGTACATACTTACACAATGCCGGCACCTACTCACAAATTCAAATAGATAAATCAAGATCCTTCCTCCGAAAAAATTCCGAGGTATGTGCTCAAAAACCTGCCTCATCATCTGACGGAGACGATTTGTCTATTAAACTAATGGATCTAACAATTCCCAGAGATTCAAGATGGCCGCGCCCATTCCCGCCCTTTTGTAGGGCTCGAGATCGAGCTACAGTTATTTGGCCGTGACCGCGCGCCGTGACTCGGCGGTTTGCCGGCCTTTCCTGAGGGCGTGATGCTGGCTGTACCAGTTAGGTTAGAATCTGTGGTCAGTATTATAATAATAATGTTATCTATAACTTGAAAGACTGGAGACCGGCTGCTTTAGAGATTCGAAGACTATACCACAGTTGACTTGCAGGCAAAATCTTGCAAAAATAATATCTTTTCTAACCCCCAGTCATGAACGAGCTAACAAATCTCCTAAAGAAAGGTGACATCTAATGGCACTAAAGCATAGTACTAATTTATGTGGGGAAGTTTGGGCTAGAAGAAGTGAGATTTCAACATATCCCAAATAAATATTTTTTAACTTGAAAGAACATTTTTATAAGTACTAGCCAAGCTATTGACTGCCATCTCACCTGGTAGTAAGTGACGATGCGACTGAAGATGGATGCCTGTCCAGAAACAGCCTATTCACTCTAGCCTAGGTTTTCAGAATATAATGTTGAAGGTACACACTCGCAGGCTTAGCCGTACTCATTACAAAGGTTAAACCAATGCGGTTTGTGCGGATAGCTGGAAGATCCACGACATAAGGATGGATGGTACATCCGCCCGGAACGCGATACCAATGGCGGAATGAGGTTGTGCAACTGCTTCGCACAATTCCCGAAATGCAACCTGCAGAACACTATCAGACGAGCAACCCTACTCTATTAGCGTCAATCAATTGAGCGTCACAAATTATACTCTGTGCACGGTTTGCCACTGAATACAAAGCGACCAGACTTCCATCCATCCCAAAAGTGGCAGCAATACCTATATAATGTAGCATCAGACTTGGACAAAGTACAATAAACAACACTTTTTTCAAATACGCGTTAAATCACGCGGCCTGTTACGACGACAACACCGGCGATGACATGAAAGGTGACATAACAGGCCTCCGAGTCGTGAGAGCCCTAAACTGGGACGTAGTCCCGTTACGGAAGATGGGCCTAACAGCATACGAACAGTAAGTCGCTATGAACTTAACGGATAGACGTGCCAGTGAAATTGCTTCTGTATGAAAGCTCTAGCGCTGAGATCGTATCATATTGTGACGTAACAGTGAGTTTATTTGCGATGTGCGTTATGAGTAAACACGCACGGCGTACGTTTAATATCTGTCTATGAATGTTGTTGGATCATCCTCTCTCGGGTTTTTGTCTATTTATGGCTTACATGCGAGCTGCGGTTACGTGTATGTTATCGAGAGGAATCCGAAAATAAAAGCGTGTTATACATTGTATTTTTATAATTCGAATCTCGAATAAAGTGCGCAGCGGGCTATTGAATATACGATTTTCGAATTGACAATCGAAATGCACGTTCTTAAACAAAAAGTGGCCATACAGTTTTGTTTTTTGTACTACTATTGTAATGAAACATTTTAATAATCATTGACATTTTAGGCGTCTTTCACTAAATTCTTAAACGCATTAAGCTGATACTGACAAAAAGTTTCATACAAAATAAAACCTAAACGTTGCCAAGTACCTATCTAAACACAAATGTTATCTAGAAAAATTATTATCTGGCGCCCAACACAGCCTTAGGTCAATCCGCCACAGATTCCATCTCTCCACTCCACAAGCACATCGTTAAGAGGTAGTTAGTGTCAAGGCCTAGGATTATAAAGCACTAGTCCATGGCTTCAAGTTAAGACCTAAGTGGAAGGGTATCTCGGGCGATGGAACGGGAGTACCGTTATGGGGAAACTAGATCTGAATAATTGTGGCACATAGCGGGACCGATCGCTGGGAATTCTGGGGTAGGCTGTGTATACTTCCCACGTTCGTATAATCAGTATGAGTGCTGGTTTATATGTAAGGAGATGAACGGGTTAAGCATTTGATGGTGCCTTTTCCTCTACTAGTGTTTAGGTGTGATCTATCACACCACACACAAAATATAGCTGTCCATAACGGGTCAGCTAATCCCAGTGGATGGGTCCTGCCTCAATACACATAAAATAAGTTATCAGTTTTCCAATTTAAGATAGCAACGATTTCCGCAAAAACATGACTGGATCTACGACTTCGACCACGAAATAAAATTATAAAGAATATAAAGGTCTGTTGCCGTTAAGTAAATAATGGTCAAGTGTGCGATAATGTCCCGGTTACGCTCTCGCGCGCGAGGGCCCGGGGTCCTCCTTGACCATGATCCAGGATTTGGCAGATCAGGTAATTATAGTGAAGCGACTCCGTGACCCTGTTAACAGGGGATCCTGACCAGATTGGATCGAGGTTGCATATTCAGTCGCCTGATTGTGCAGGTTTCATCACGATGTTTTCCCTCACTGTAAGAGCATCAGTTATTGTTAAACAAATGTACTATAACTCAGATAAGAGTCATTGGTACGTGACGACACTGGGTTTTGAACCTGGAGCCTCTCGGTTACGAGTCGCATCGCTTACTAAATAGGCCACCGTCACTCATAAATTATGTCCATGGGCTAATTGTCGCACGTAGTAAGTAATCAAATACGAAGCCGCAACTAGACGATGTGTATTATTTACCGTCTTTTACTTTACTAGCCCTTACAAAACAAACTTGGGTACAACAGGACCAAGAATCTGTCTGTTTAACGGAGCTGTTTATAGTTAACGGATATACGAAATACCTGGCGAGCCTCTAAAGTAACTGTAACAAACACTGGGTTTGCGACTGACGTAAACAACAAGTTCAAGCCTGGTACGGTAGAAGTGTATGGTACGGACACTATGTAGAAAGTGCGGAACAATCAACTGAAAAGTTTAAGGAAGGTTATTTCTGTAACATCAAACAAGGAATGGAGCAGTCGACTCGATCAATAACTTCTACCCTTGATACTTGAGTGAGAGAAATGCAAACTGGTATTGGAGACGTCCATAGGCTACGGTAACTTCACCCTCAGGCCGTAAGATTATGGCCGCCTTAATGGTATTTTTTTTTAGCCTGCTACATATCTACAAAGTGGACTGCTATTATAGGCTATTAATGTGCAAAATAAGCTATTGTTTTAAGTATTTAGGTTCGTCTCGCACATTATCAACAGATCACGGACAACGGAAAACGCCGCTGTCCATTCGCTGGTCTACGGAAGTGCCAGCTGATTTGAATCTGATCAGATCTCATAAAAAGGAACAAATCACTTACTACAATCTCAACGGTGACCATACCGCTTACATATACTGAGCGAAGGGCTAGCAAAACATTAAATGCCGTTATACCCGCGGAAGATTGTGCGACGATTTGACACCGGTACAGAACAACCGGTCACCGTTCATAATAAAAAAGACTCCAGATGTTCGCTCAAACTTTTGGCGAAACATTTGCCGAGACTTTGATAGACCCTCTACATTCTTGTCTAGTAGAGATGTGGTAGTAAGAAGGGTCGATATTATATCGATCTACATCAATATTTTCCCGCAAGTCCATTGCCTAGCATAGCTGTCTATTTATTACTAATTTTGGACCATTTGGAGCTAGCATCGATAGATTTGAATTATTATTTAACATCGTACAAGATTTCTTGGGTCCATAGCTAGTGATGGGCGTTTTGTCTATGGAAAACAGATGAGACATGACCAAAATGCACGAGACTTCACGAATATAGGCCACTATTTTTTTTTTAATATTAGACAAGACAGGTATTTGACCGCCATCTCACCTGTTGGTAAGTGACGATGCGGCCGAAGATGGAGCATGCCCATCTTGGAACAGCCAATGCGATGCCAGATTATATTGATCAGGGAACACACTCGCAGGCAACTCGTTCCATTTCTTAGCCGTACGTATTATATACGTAATATTCCCCTACATTTTCGTATTTGCCAAGTCTCGTGGAGTTCTGGCCAACATGTGGAGCTTCCTGGGCGATACCGGTTGTCTTCTGTTAACATAGTCTGATTGAATTGGGTAGTATTTTGTTTACATGACGCAGCAATTCACAGCATTGCATGCCGAACGATTGGGAGGTCAATACACCTGTCGTATTGTTCGGTAATTATTTACGTAACGGGTTTTGATACCGATTACAGTAATAATACTAATAATACAAGGTTTTAGGATTGGTTTAGATAACCATTTGAAGAAGGGCGCGGTCGCTTGTTATTGTTATGGTGCCTGTTGTTTTTAGTTAGACTAACCAGGCATTTGACCGCTATCTCACCTGGTGGTAAGTGACGATGCGACCGATGATTTAGCATGCACTCTAACCTTGAAGGCGTCTAGATTATAATGATCAGGGAACACACTCGCAGGCAACGCGTTCCATTCTTTAGCCGTAAGCATTATAAAGGTATAATAAGGTAGGTAGGTCATTATTTATTGAACTTCTTTTTTACTTTCAATTGCATTCGCAAAAAAGAGACAGGGCGTTTAGGACGTGGTTCGATTCATAACAATACATTAACCTACTTGGTCGTAATTAAAGACAATAAAATATATTAATAAGCCATAATAATATCCGATTTGCAAATATTAGGTAATATCCGAAAGCCTTACTATAATTTATGGATATCTACCAATAGTATTTATGATAGTAGGTAGATACCTACCTATCCTTAAATTATAAGTAAGGCTTTCCGATATTGTTGGGTTTAAAGGTACTAATATTAAATAGGTACTTGACGTTATTAATAGATATTATAAAGAGGAAAATATGGTTTTTTTTTATACCACTAAGGTGGCAAACAAGCTTGCAGCCTGCCTGATGGTAAGCAGTCACCGCAGCCTATGGACGTTTGCAATACCAGGGGCATCACCCACGCGTTGCCGACCCCGTAAAAACCTTTAAGTAAGTTGTAAGTTTGGGGATAACCTCTGAAACTACTGTATCGTTCTCGAAAATTCTTTCACTAACAGGAAGCTACCTACACTACTCCCAAGTGTCATATGGTACTTTCCGGGTGGATGAGATAATCATTATTGATACAAACATTCAAAGACCGTTCACTGTTTTGTATAGACAGGCACCAAACCAATCTCAGATCCACTATAGTTCTGATAATATACTAGTTGGTCTAAGTTGAGTTATAATTTGTAGCTTTGTAATGAATCTCCGAAATCACTGACCTGATGTACCGTACGTATTGATCATTCTTTCAAAGGTACATTATTCCCGAATGTTATATGGTCAAGGAAATATAATAAGTACCTAGAAATCTACGGGATAGCTGAATATTCGCAGGATATTGACCTACAGGCGTGTAAAAACCACGGGGTCCGCTAATATGAAATCAAAGAAAAGTGTTCATACGTAACTGGTTGCAAAAAACAGATGGCATGGGTCTACATTTTTGAGTATTATCATACAGTAGGTACCTACTACGTATATTATAAAATCTCTAGTGCACAGAAGACGGTGTTTGTCCGGGCACGATGTGCCGGCGCCGGTGCGCGATCGAGCCGAACCGCGCATTGTTCTGCCTCACCGGGCCCGACCCTAGTTCAACTGGTGGGAAATAGTGTGCAGACTAGCGGATAGTTTAGGACTTGCTTAGAATGCTGTGGCGAATGGGTTTTTAAACAGCGACGCCAGAAGAGGGGTGTGATGTTGGCGTGTGTTGTCTGTAGCATCATATCTTCCTGGCTGGACCGATTTCGATGTGGTTTCTTTCGTTTGGAAGCCGGTTTAATGGACATCGTTTTCAGATGTTTTCATTAAATTCGGTTTAGTAGTTTAAGTTTAATACCTACACCAGTTTTTAATCCACCAGACTAAAAATCGACTATAGGTAAGTTTGTTGCCCAACTTTTGGAAAAATAAATAAATCTAGATAGCAAATAATTATATTAAAGATGGGTATCATTTGAAAGGCCTACGTGTCATCCTATCTGTATATGATATTTTGTTTAAAAAAATGCGACACAAGCTGAAAAGGGACGTTCAGAGACATCAGACAACGAACCTTCAATTGATTTTTTAGTTCACCACTATATTTGCTGCCTTTGCCCACAAATTTTAAAAACACACATTTTTTCTCTTTTTGTAATTTTGTGTGCAATAAAGAGTGTATAGATAGATAGCTATATATAAGTACCTACATTACCTACATACTCGCGCATATAAGTATTTGTGTATACTGGATTTCTGACATCAGTCAGTTATCGGGGGTTACTGACGTCAATCGGATAGGTTAGCTCAAGGTTAGGTTAGCTACGCAGCAAAATGACATTATCATAAAGCATGCCATATCTAGTAGCAAAAATTTGTTCGATTTTTTGCCACGTGTCAACCGTGGCTAAGCGCCTTGTGTCAACACCACTTTGCTGACCTGTATATTTAAAAAGGGAGGTGTATCCGACAACAATAAAACGAAAACATCGCAGCCGATGTGTTGTCTTAAGCGAGCCTTTAGATACGCTTCTCAGCAACCCATTAAGTCAAAACACTTTGACCATGACATAATGATGATTCCACGAGTGTTAGCTTGACCTAAAAATATTTATTTATTTTGAAATTTTGTTGTAGAGTCCATAAAACTCAACATGAATAAAAAAATATGATGTTTCTTACTATCGCGGTTATTATCACACATTTTTAGGGTATGTTCCGGATATCCTACCGCGTACCTTTGCTACTCGTCAACAAGGGTACGCGGTAGGAAACCCGGAACATACCTTCAAAATGAGCAAAATATGAACTGCAAAAAGGATAGCTTTGCTTTTGGGTGGCTAAAAGAAGTAAATAATAACGTAAGTACGTAATTTCTAATGAATGAACAAAGTATAGCAGTGGTTGTACATGTAAAACCATATAAAAACATCCAATATGGCTCATTGTTCAACAGTTTTCTCTATATATCAGTCAGGCGCTGACAACCTTATTAGTGTTTCATAAATCTCGCTCTATATTGAGGCTGGACTGCAAATAACTCACGTTCCGAGCGTCTCTACAAACTCTAGCACTCTACCATACCATACTTAGAGCACAGGAATGCAGGAAGGAACGGGATAGCAGATGTCTAGGTTAATTGGAAAGTGGGATGCACGAACGAGATAGTAAATAACTCGGGCATAGCTTGCGAGCTTATTGAATAGATCTGATACCAGGTAGCCTTACGAATGTATATTGCACAGGGATTAATTTAAACTGGACACTGTAGAGATGTAGATTGCTCTACATGGCCAATAAGTCTCTGGTACGCGGATTTGTTAGCGTAAAGGTTGTTAGAGTGAATTCTGGATTTCTGCAGTAAATGCAAATTGAGTAAGAAATTTTAAGGGATTTTTGTTGTAGAAATAAGTATTTGATACGAATCTATGTATTAAGTAGCGTCGGGTGCCGAGTGGTTAAGATATCCGACTCGTAAGTGGTACTCGTAAGAGGTACCGGGTTCGAACCCCATTGCGGGCGGCCATGTACCAATGACTCTTTTCTGAGGTATATTAGTTGAATGCTACCCGATGCTCTTACGGTGAGAGACAACATCGTAATGAAACCTGCTGCACATTCAGGCGACTGAACGTAACCATGATCCAATCTGCTCAGGTTCCCCTGGTAGCAGGGTCACGGAGGTCAGATGGCTGTTGCTCTACTATAATTATCTGGTCCGCCAAATCCTGGATCATGCCCAAGGCGGACCACCGGCCCTCGTGCGCAAAAGTACAAACGGGTCATTAAGCAAAGATTATAATAAAATTAAAAAAGGTATGTTTAGAATTTTTTTTTACACATAAATATATTTTTCCTATTGTATTCCTGTTATGTACAATGACCTGTTTTTGGACACAAAAATAACTTACGTACAAAGCCGATATTAACACAACAATTACTCATACAAATTCCTATATACCTACACATTTGATTGAAAACAGGAATATTTTGCCAGAAAACGCCCAATCTACATAATTTCGAGGCACAGACGTATCATTAACGTACACAATTAGTACCTACCTAGTACCTACTGTAGAGTACACCTAATATTAATTGCACACTTAGTCGCACCAAGTCGTGGGTTTGTGGTCCACGTTTAAATACATTTGCTTGACACGACACTCCTTTATGTAACAGCTAAAATATTACCTAGGCACTTGTAATCCACACGTACAAGACAAAATTAACGACTCCAATTAGCCTGGACAAAAACCTTTTTGGTCGTTTTCGTTCCGACCTTGTCTTTATCTCCCCACACGCAATCCTAAACCTGTTCTAATGATGCTACTCTAAACGCTAGTTGGGGTAAGTCATGCGATGCTGCATTTTGTAATGGAGTTAGTAAGAAAAATTCAGCTTAAGCGCTTTTCAAGCCGACGCAGACGGTACAATTATATCGTGCCGTGACCAGGATTTATTCATGATCTATTTTCAAGAATCTTATTACTAAGTACGTAAGCCAAGTCCCCATTGCGTTTATACAAATTACGTTAACAACTTTAAATTACGACAAGGAGTTTTTTTTTTACTGTAGATAAAGTAAAAGAAGCAAAATTAAAGAATATGTATGCCTCCGGCAACTTTTTTTTTTAGTTAGGCTATGCAGCCTTTTACTAAAATAAATACTAGACTTTTAAATGCTAGTCTTTTACTAAAATAAATACGGTAACATTTATTCCCATAAACAGGGGATTTAAATTGGAATGGAAACTTCAACTTGAACATTAATTATAGGGCTAGACTGGATACAGGTGTAATAAAATGCATTACCTAGGTATACTTACTTCTAACTTTACATACGTTTTGCAATACTACTCTGATTACGTATATTTTGGCCAAGTAATTGTATTTAGGTGATCGGTCCGCTTTCTAGACCTCATCTTGAATTTTAATCCAGTGTTACGTGACTTTCCTGCTGTTTTTGGATTTACAACGAACTTTTGTTTCGCTCGATGTTTCGACTGTTTGCGCCGCGATGTGTTGGAAAATAACGGTTTATGAACAGTATAAAACACATTTTAACATAAAATTATTAAAATTACTTGGTAACCGTACCAGGAGGTAGGTACCTACTAATTACCCAAGTACGTTATAAAGACGTGAGTAATAAAGTCTGAAAAAAATGTATATGGTAGGTATAGCGTCCAAGTAAATCACAGGCCGTATTTTACTAGAATATTCATACAACTACAGTTCAACATTACAATATTTTGCTTCCATTGTGTGAAATTCGCGTCGGTGGCGAAAAAGTGAATGCAAGATTTCATGATTAACATAAATGTTGGTCTAGCACGGCGGCCTTCCAAACTCGTCCACATATTACTCCAACACTGACTTCGCTTTCAATCTATTGTAAAAAGGAAACGTTACTTAATAAACGAAGATCTGTAGTCGACTTGACCTAGCTCTGTCACGTAATGTTTGGTTTACATCGGCGCTATTGTTTAGGGAACTTAGCTACACACGACCGCATACATCACCGAACGCAAGTACTGTGGGCATTTCGTAATTTTTAAGTACAATGGCAATGAAGAGATGGCCCACAATGGATCAGTTGAGGGCTGTGGGGCTGACTGTAAGAGATGGATAACATTGGATCTATCAAATCTGGTGTTGTGAACATTATTCTCATATTCTTTTCATTCAAACTTCATGGGAGAATTAACATTTCGGACGCATCTCAAACTTCATCACGGTTTCTATGTGGGTTAATACGCCGTACAAGAGGTTCACGTCCTAAATTCTTCATCATATCTTGGCGTGCGCTCTCGCGTGACACGCTAGGGCCTGGGGTCCGCCTTCCTACTCCTTTTGGTCCTTTGCGCGGTCCGGCATCCCTGGAGGCACGTCCTTAACAGTGTTTGACAATATGGATCTAATAAAAGCGAGTTCATTTATTTGTAGGATTTCTTTCGTACCGAAAGGATATCATACTCTTCGGGAGATTTTGTCTAAGGAGTTGCATTTTTTGCGGTGACCTTTCAGGCTGTGATTTGTAAACTAATCTCTTCTTTGACCCTGGATGAAGCAACATTGCGAGCCTGAGTTTCAGACACTTGCAAGACTAAATATACTCTAGATTCGTCTCGTCCAAGTCTCAGCCTCAAAAAGCAAGCCAGCCGAAGCAAATCCCTTACAATGGTAAAGTGTTAGAATGGCCGGATCTTTTGCAAGCCCCTAACACACATTAGCCTATATTGAACGGTTGTTAGCCAATTACAATTCAATTCAATTGACTTAGACGTCTAGCTAAGGAGAGATGTCTAATTTAGAGTCGATGCTTGTATGGGCTTGACCGACACTAGTTTCGCATTATCCA
The DNA here is from genome assembly GCA_905147135.1 of Blastobasis lacticolella. Lineage (NCBI taxonomy): Eukaryota > Metazoa > Arthropoda > Insecta > Lepidoptera > Blastobasidae > Blastobasis > Blastobasis lacticolella. The sequence continues at coordinate 17,685,385 of LR990044.1, read as the reverse complement.
TCAGGTAGTCTAGCACCTAATAAATTCTTCATCACCTCCCCTTCTGGACCATGTTCCATTAGAACCCGTTTCATGTTTCAGATAATAATAATGAAACGAAACGGCGAATGAAATGCGTTGAACTGACGTTATTTACTTTTTATGAAAGCCCATGGGGGATATTCTTTCGACTTTAGAATTTGACATTTTCTGTAGTCACAAATATCTATTAAAAAGCTATTGAATCTCTATTGCAAGCAAAAAACTTATACTCAACGGTTTTCGCTAATCCTTTATTGTCGAAGATCGTTTTAAATTACATTTTTAATAGAGATATTTAGCCAGAAAAACTGTCGAATCCGAGATGTCACAGCACGAGAATTAGACCTCTGTAGCTAAATGTTCTCGTAACCAAGCTAATTTTTTTTAAACTAGTAGGTAAGTAGGTATATATGGCTATCTAAGAGTAGGTAGTAAATTCCTAAGATATTACTGAGATAAAATGTTTAGGTACGTTTAAAATAATTTGTTTGAAAACGCATTTCATATAGGTAATTAAATAGTACTTCATTTTTGTTTCACAAAGAACACGTAGCATTCTCTTTTGATTGTTCATATCACACTTTCTGAAAAGGAGCAAGTAAAAATTAGATATGACATTTCCCACGTTCTGCTGTTGTCTGCCTCCGTTCTACAATAGTCGTTTGTGAAGTAGATTATTCCCAAAGTTGTGATGTCCACCACACATTATCTTTAGTAGACCGCATAATATTTCGTTGGCTTCTTTGTGCAAAATTAGGTTTTTGTGGTAAGTACAACCAAGTTATTGTTGAGAGCCAGTTAACTGTTTTTATTTCTAGCACCACGACTTTAATGTTTTGATTTGATGGTACCCTAGTGATTATGAATTTAAAAAATAATCATCTTGACGTTAATGTCCCGGTTATGTTCTGACGCGCGAGGTCTGCCTTGACCATGATCCAAAATTTAGCAGAGCAGGTAATTACAATGGACCGACTGCCATCTGACCTCCGTGACGCTATTGGGAAGCCTGATCTGCCAAATCCTGGATCATGGTCAAGGCGGACCCCGGACCCTTGTGTGCGAGAGGACAACCGGGAAATTAACTCCAAGATTTTTTTTCTGCATATAGAATAATACCTACATTCACTTTTGAGTATTTATGTAGTCATTATATTGTTTGATAGAGATTACATTATATTTAGGTAATCTCTATCAAACAAAGAACGTTTCACCAAGTGCATTTCTCTATGATAGTAAAGTGATTACACTGAAGGTAAGCTGTTACATGCATAGCCATCATACTTGTAAATTAGCTCATCGACATAACAATGTTTTAGGAATTCAAAGACGCGTGGCGTATGCTCTTCGCTTGTGAGGTAAGGTAAAAACGATCATTAAAAGGCGTGTATCGTTTCCTGTTCCGGAGTAGAGCCCTCGCTTGAATAACATACAGTGGACCATTACCCACTCTGGCCAAACGGAACGGAGATGCAGCGGTATCGGTGGGTATCAGCGTTGGTTGAATCAGTGGGGCGAATGGCGATAATCTGAGGCTCTACTTTTGAATTGCTCGTCTCGATTCGAACGGTCTTCAATTTTGATTTTCGGCATGTAGAAACAGATATTTTGATGCAAAATGCTGATTTTTCCTATTTATGAACCGTACTCTTTTGGCGTTGCCAACGTGAATAAAAAATTTTGAATTTTTCTTGCCTAAAATTAAAATTGAAATCCGTTCGAAAAAAATAGAGCCCACGGCGATCGAGTCCTAACCGTGGTGATATCGTTTATATATGATAGTTTATGGTATCGTAAGATGCTTCCAGATTACGAAGACTTGGAATTAGGAGGAAGGATTGTATTATGTTATGTGTTATCCGGTTTTGAATTAATAATTTCGAGGTCGACATTTGACTTCATCGAATGTTTATACTTTTCCTCGGCATAGTGCTCAGACCGGACGTGGTAATTGTAAATACCTACATGTAAGTATGTATTTAAATTTTGAAATTATAGTTATCTATTGAGGTACTATTTTCTACCCGGGACTACGACCGCGTAAAAGTAGGTTTAAGTGCCGTGACATTGCGTAAACCAATTTTGGCCCAAATTACAGTCTAGCTTATTTTTATGTTTACGTATTTACGAGAAAGAGCAACAAACATACACACCTACATAAATACGTCTATGATTAATCCACAAAAACTTTCGCATTTAGGTATATAGGTAGTATAATAGTCGAAATGCCCGTCGAATGTTTTCCCTATCTCCATTCAAATCCACTATTACCCTTTGAATACTAATAGCTCAGAAACGTTGAGATCTGCGGAATCAGCGAGTGTAAAAAAGGCAACGACCACCATCTGACCACAGCCAGTAGTCGCGGTAATTGACCAAGCTTATCCGTTGCCAAGCTGGAACCAAGCTAATAGGAAAAATGTAGTTACGTACCTACTTATTTAGAGTCAGGCGAAGACGGAATTTACTTGTCTATTGGAATACCTAGATTCATCGGATTAGATAGCATGGCCAGTAGATAGAAGATAAACACTTTGTTGCTTATAAAAGACAACGTAGGTAGGTACAGAATAGTTAAGAATAAAAGAGACAAATGGGCGACGGCGGTCTTATCGCTACAAGCGACCTCTTCTAGGCAACATTTAGAAAACAGCAGTAGTGTTATGTAGGTAGTGTATATACATACAGTATCAGCACTATAGCTAGTTTAAGATATAATAAGTGAAAACAAAGCTTCTGTTCTTTTTTCATTAAATTATCTGAATTGCGATAATTTTTGGTATTATCTTCCGAGGAGAAAAAATGAAGGGATCCGAACCCTAGGCACCTTAAGGCCTTCTACCATAACAGTCACAGTGAAAAGATAGGACTGATCTGAACTGAAGTAGATATAGGTTTTAAGCATGCACCTAGAAACTGGAGAGTAAGCGACCTCAAGTGAGCCAATAAAAATCATCTTTGCCTTGCCCATGATCCAGGATTTGGCAGATCAGGTAACTACAGTGGAGCGATCTGACCTTCAAGACCCTACTACCAGAGAAACCTGATCACATTGGCTCATGGTTACACATTCAGTTGTATAAATGTGCAGGTTTCTTCACGATGTTTTCCTTCACCGTTAGGACCGCGGTAAGCATTCAACTAGTCATTTAAGTAAAGAGTAATTCATCCGCAGCAGGATTTGAACCCGGTACCTCTCGTTTACGAGTCGGATACCTTAACCGCTCCACCTTAAGCCAGCCAATGCTCTCAGAAAATAAACCATTTTATACTAATGTAATTGCGCAGAGAACTTTCAATTTTGTTTAGGGCAAAAAATATTGCAAGCAATTTACTCGTGGCTTTTTCTAAAAAAGAAAAAATAACTTTTTTCTTTTTGCACCTCAATCGCCCAGTGTAGCGTAACAGAGAAATGGAAAAGCTAAGTTCGTACTAACTGAAGTATTGTTGATGTGCAAAAAAGTAGCGATACCCACTCTATGTTTGTATAGATAGATATCTGCGTAACTTTCGCCGTTTTTGCGTTTGATATCTATACTAACTTGTAATTGTTACGAGTTCAAATTATTCTTATTGATTTCTTATTAGAATTAAGTATGTAGGTACTGACATTTCAATTAACAGCATAATTTTCTCCTTGGTTCGTACATTTTACTGGACAATAATAGAAGTCCATAATAAAACAGGTTAAAAAATTAAATAAATAAATAAATAATCGTGGACAAATTCACACAGCGCTATCTAGCCCCAAACTAAGCAAAGCTTGTACTATGGACGCTAGCTAACTGATATACTACTTATATGTATTTTTAAACACATACTTAGTATACATAGAACACCCAGACCCGTAACAGAAATTAAAATTCATCATTTCAATTTCTGCACAGCCGGGAATCGAACCCGGGACCTGTTGTGTGACTGACTGGCATGTTGACCACTGAACCACTCAGGTCGTCACGTCGTAATTACTTTAAAAAGTAAATACTTTGAAATGGATTTCGACGAAAAAGAGGGGTGTTATAAGTTTAACTTGTGTATCTGTTTGTGGCATCGTAACTGCCGAACAGATGGGCCTATATGGAAGCCAGTTTAATCGAGTTGGTTCTTAGCGTTGTTTCATTAAAATCGGTTCAGTAGTTTGAAAAATCGGAACTAATTAGTAATAATTTCCCCAACATTTATTTATAGCCGAATCGATTGCCATCCCGTGACGATTTATATATTTTTATTTTATTTGAAGCCACGAAAACGAAGACAAAGGATGATCTTAGTCTGGTTTACACGAACTAATGGATAATTTAACTACATCAGACGATAAATCGATTAGAGTTTTTTCCGCTAAAATAACATACAACACGAACGGTAAGGTAGGCAATTATGAGGAACAGAATTAGCAGGAAATGAATTTCTACAAAACCGGCAAACATTAGGTATAGTATTTCCGACTATTTCCGTTTAGTAAAGTAACTGATATCCTCACATCGATGCGCACGCAGTTTAGGCATGTGTCTGTGAGAGGAGAACGTAGCACCAATACTTTTGAATGTCGTACAAGGCGACGACTAATATTTTCGAGGGAATACCAGCTAAGCACGTGCTAAGCATGGTGACATTCTAGTGTGCTTGAAGCGGCTGTTAATCGACCAGTGCATCTAACTCTAAACGTAGTTGAAACCTGAAAAAAAGCACTAGACAAATAGCACACCAGCTGCAAATGGCGCGAAGACCGATGCACGGTAAATCTATTTATAAGGTACATGAAAATATCGTTCGTGAGGAAACCTACATATACAGGCGGCTGAATGTGTAACCATGATCCAATCTGGTCAGGTTCCCCTGTTTACAGAGTCACAGAAGTCAGACGGCAGTCGCTTTACTGTAATTACTGCCAAATCCTGGATCATGGTCAAAGTGGACCCCGGCCTCTCGCGCATTGACGGCAAGATAAATGCAATTTGCGAGACGGTTTACTTATTATATATTAATATTCGAGATACCTTACACATGGGAGCAAAAACTGCCATATTGTTGCACAAAGAAATGGCAAAGGCAAAATATTTCTTAAGAAAACGACGCCATTAAATCACGGTCAGGTAGGTGACCCGATGTAACATGTATGCGGCCGAGTGCATAAAACGTCCTGGCTGGCACAGGATAGCACTTTTTATGCCGGGTAAAAACCAGGTTCCCGTGGGATCGAATACCTAATATCCGTAACCCGGTTCTGTGCATATCTAATGCAATGCGGCGTATGTGTCTTAGACCGCTGAGGCGAAGATAATATAGGTAATAAGTAGGCATTAGTGCGACTTAGATGGTAACAGTGTCAGATCTAATTGTGTTGTTAGACATAGATGCTTAAGAATGTTCTCTTTTATATGTTAAATCAAAATACGTGTTTTTTTTACCAAAAAAGCAGAGAATTAAGTATCTACGAAAGTAATTAATGAATGAATTAAGTATCTACTAAAACGTTCATCAAACTGTATTCAAGCCGAAAGTGAACTTTTTACGCATAAACAAATCACACACTTTTAGGGATCAAATTCTTCGCAAACAAAGTTGCGTACAAAAGTTGGTTTTTAATAAAATAAGGATGAGCTGACAAGAAGACAAGCCACAAACTCGAGTTTCAATTATTTTTACAGCCTAGCATTAATTTAATTGCTTACGTATTTTATCCTATCCGGCCGTAAAGCAAAATTAAGTTTACGAATAATAAAAATCCCGGGTCTTCGTCGAATTGTATCCGATGGCTGTAAACTGGTACGCAATTACATACGTACCTATACCATTACTAAAACTAGTATTCAAACAAATAATTTCATCTCCCGAGGGTCAGAAATAGTGAACAAGTTTTCTGCATCGAAGTTCAAAGAATCTAACAATCCAGTTTGTACTTACCACTGCTTATGATAATAATCGATTTATTTTCCACATCGGTCACTTGGTTGCGATTTAATTTCGGAACTATGAACTTTAATTAAATAAGCATGGCAGTTTATTGTTTTCTTTTTTTAGGCCTTTGGCGCGAACGGTTTTGAATTCGAAATGTGTTCGCGCGGGAAAAGGCGCGCGGCGGCCAGCGCGTACGTCTAAGCACTGGCTGGTTGTTTTCTTCGAACCAAGCCAAGACGCCGGCCACCTGTCAAAGCTATGTTAACGGGATGCCCGTGCGCAATGCTTGAACAGATTTTATTTTCAAAAATTATGACATTGATATTATCAACCATTCGATGATAATTTAAAAACAAAGGTACGTATCAAATTTGTAAAGTATAATGCCGGCCAATATACTTATGCATATGTTATTAAGTCGTAAGCATAGAGAAAAAATATACCTATACAGTCGTAATTGTAGAGGTAATCGATGAGCATGATATTAATAAAAACCAATTCTTAATAAATAACTGTTTATTTAAAGTATGTAGTTAAGTTAAAAGTATAAGTAATCTTGTACATTATATTATTTTGTCTAACTAGGTACCTACAGTAAATTATACCTAGGATAAAATTACAACTACCTAACTTAAATATAATTATTGTAATATTATTAGAACTAGAAAGAGAAGTCGGAAGAAGAATATTGTCATTTATACAAATATAAAACAGTAATTAAAAATAATAACAGTCTCTGGAGCCGATCGGCGGCCAGTGACGTTCCTCATAACATTGTCTATGACTTATTATACCCTGTTATCTAATATTTTATTTAAGTTTAATAAATTATACGATTTAATAAAGGACTTTATTTTCCCATTCGTAACAACGGCTCCAAAGCCAGTGTTTGCGAGGGACTTAAAGCTTTTGTCAAACAGTTGTTAAATAGTAGTTGTTTGTTTGACAGTTAAATGCCAAAGCACGAACCCGCTAACCGCTATCCGAGACTATAGATCCCAGAGCCAAATTAACGCGGGCACTATGTGGAAGATATCCCTGATGTTAGCCTACTAGAGATGAAGGAAGATGGCTGGGAAGTAAGGCGTCGGGTGATGACAAACTGACAACATGAACAACACGAAGTTATGTCGAATGTGTATGACAATGTATCACCCGCCCCAGTAATAATTGGGAGGTCTAATCTCGGAGTTATTGACGAATAGGTCTACGTGACACAAACGGTCCAGTTAAGTAGATCCAACTTCGGGAAAGAGGTTAGTGGACTAATCCAGCTCGGTTGGGCAGCGTTCGGGACACAATAAATACCGTAGTGTCACAAAGCGAAAATCTTTGACCATTCGGTAGACGTCTCATAAGGCTCAGGATCAATCAGCGTGCAACATAGAGTGTTTTGTGACGTGAGCCTGTTAAGAAACTGAATTTGTGGGTGTCAAGAAGTGCGCAAGCCATCGGCAAGTACGCACCCGTGATTAGGTCTGACACGGTCCGCATGACCGAGGTCGATAGGGCCGTGGATGGAGGAGGTTAGTCGCAAGTACCGGGAATCGCACTGTGGCATGGCTTTCCAGTTCCCACAGATGTACGGGAAACCTCACAAAGGTCGTAGGAAGCCACTGGATGGTATAGGCACCGAGTCGATAGATGGGGAAGGTTGACGGAGGCTTATGTTCATCAGTGGTTATCCAAAAGCACTGCCTCAAGTTCGCTAATTAACTTGGATCCATTGAATTGTAATTGGATCGCAATAGCAGTTAGTAATAAATAAAATTTGCTACCTAGAGTTATATTATTCGACCAAAAGACAATCATCAAATGTAAAATAGAGATATATAGTCCAGGCAAAATGTTTTATTTTAAGTATAATGTTTTGTTCAGATGATTTAAAATTTTGTTTTGCTGATTTGATGCTGATTTAAATGTAATTTGAAAGAGGTTCCGAGGTCCAAAGAAGTCTTCCAATAGACTTAAATAATGATGTGATTCTAAAAAATATTATATCACAGCAATGTTGCCTAAACTCATTATGACTAATTTTGACTATTCAGTTATGCTATCCAGGTCTTATTTTCGGAAGCTTAAACCTAACATAATTGTTTTTAATACCACATATGAAGAAAACAGTCAAACAAGTCTAACAATTTTGTTAGACTGCATTAAAAGTATTATGCTCATAAAATGATATGTCTAACATAATATAACTTCCATCAACCATTATAATATTCAAACTATTAATGCAGATATCACAACAAAACCATACAGCAATAATATTAAACGCGGAAAAGTTATACCAAATTATGTCTCTTCAATATTAGGATTTTCAGAGAACAGTTGGTGATCATTGTAAGTCTTCAGGTAGGTCCTGGTAGTGTGATGCAGTATGTAGCCCCACTTCATCATCATGAAAGACCAAACCAATCTTATTATGATGCTTGTCTGGATGGGCACGATATCTGAAAGAATCCAATGACTGTAGTCCTATAAATATTCGAGAATATACTAACTAGTGGTGTGTGGTGTGTGGTGCCGCCACCTCAAAGAATAGCACCATCCCATCTCTTCCCGTGGGTGTCGTAAGAGGCGACTAAGGGACAAATCTAAAAGATGGGCAGCAGCATCTTTCTGGGTAGATTTACATCAACTGCACTGCGATCTACAACCCGCCCGAAGTCCTGCAGTGGACTGTTATGGGCTGTGATGGTGGTGGTGGATACTAACTAGTCAGTAAATGATTCACAATGAAATAACTTATAAATTACGCAACCATGTACATTGTGAAACTAAATCCAAGTACCGAACTGATAAAACACTATTATCACATAGTTTCATTAATTTCACAACAATTAATAATAGTTTATCATTGTTTTCTTTTTGGTGTTGCTGTAGGTACCAACTGATGAAGTTGACGTTGAACAATTTCTTATCAACCAGATAATGACACCAACCTTTTAACTTTAAAAAATTATCTTTGTACAGAATTTTACAGTGCTGGCTCAATAACAAACTCTTACTAATTCAAGGCTATATTACATTCACCTGTTGTTGTTTATGTAAGACAACTCACCAGCTTTGTAGTACACTTCTAGAAAGATGTAGAAAAGTGTCAACGCCAGTCCAGAGACGAATCCTACCATGCCAAAGTCTCCTATGTATTGCAGGGCCTTCCGAGAGAAGTTGACATGTAATGATTCCTTCGCATAATGGCAGTGCAGCATCAAAGCTAGACCAGCATTTAAAGCTGAAAGAACAAAACTATGTATAGAATCGGAACTGATATTGGCTAGATAATGACGTAAATCTTTCTTTTAGAAGTAAAGGATTACTTACCAGACATTAGGCTCCATACCCCCGCCTCAATATTCGCGTAAACTAGGCAAAAACAAATAAATGCCGATATTCCTAGAAATACTCCCAATCCACTGAAAAAGATGTGGAAGGTGCGCATCGACATCGTTGATGATTTAAATTGCTTGTGTTTCCAGAAACTTGCCTTATTGTATTTACTTTACTATTTTTCACAAACTCCGCAGAAGAAAACTGTTGATAGATCGAAACCTTCGTTATTCATTCGGGCAACAGTCATACCAGATTGACAATTTGATAGTATACTTGAGTTGACAGTTTGGGACCAATGGGTTTGTTTATGTTCATTTCTTGAATACAAAACTCAAACCAATGCCATCTGACGGTGAGTAGGGGCATTGCCTCCTTTGACCTCAGAAAATAAACTAACCGAACCGAAAGAATAAAAACCACCGAACTACTTTAACATCTCTACTCAACGTCTGGTAGCGCTAGTTTGCTGCTAGCGCTGCTTACAATGAGGAAGTTTCCAAATTTTTTTTCAACTGGATATAAAAATATAAGTAGAATGAAACAAAACAGTGAATATTTATTAGGAAGGAAACAAATCCAACAAATCAAAAACCATGGCAATCGGTCCAGCCGTTCTCGAGTTATAAGTGTTGTAACAAACACGACTTTCTTTTATATATATAGAAGATATTATTTTGTATCATTGTTTTACGTTCATCAAAGCCTAAATTAGTTCAGCTAAAAAGTAACACGACATTCATTGACTGTTAGGCGGTACGAAGTTCGCCGGGTCAGCTAGGTTTTGTGAAGGAATTCGTTATGTTCAAAAAATTTAGAATCTTACTCGTTGTCGAGGATACCTCGAGGAATGTCAATAAAAATGGATACATATAATTTTTTTTCTATCATGTTATGCTTACAATGAGGAAATTTCCAAATTTTTTTTCAACTGGATATAAAAATATAAGTAGAATGAAACAAAACAGTGAATATTTATTTACTTAAATATCTCAATAAACAAAAAAGTTATGAGACTTCAAAGTTGCGATTTCAAGAAAAATGAGTTTTCCAGTAGGTATTGTCAGTTGGTTTCAAAAAGAATCAATAGATGGCGCTCCTACAATTCTGGTATTTTTTTTTAATCTGTATGATTTTGGCAGTTATATCATGCAGCCATCTAATACTAAACCTAAAAATAAAATGTAATTTTTAAAGGTTGAACGAAATGTACAAAGATATATTTTTATGAATAGGCACTATGTTTCATTTTATTACTACCTCTAAAATGGTTGAAAACTATTGTTAAATACAATATTATCCAATACAACATACCCAGTGTTTGTATTCTCTTTGCTAAGAACTTTTTCAAGCGATTATCAGTTACCAAAATTGTCGGGCCGCCATCTAGTGAGTGGTTAAGAGTGCTTTAGATACCTATTGTAAAACTCCTCATTTCGTTACCGCGAGCGCGAATTCGTGCGTGACGTCACCAGGCCGTCAGCCCGGCCGCCACTATGGCGCTACCCATACACTGAAGTGACTATATCTTTGGATCAGCAGTAGCTAGACAGTTGAACTTTTGACAGAGTATGTGTTACTATAGCCGCTACAACAACAAAAATTAATACTAAAAATAATTAAAATAGGGGGTCTCCATACGTGATTTTATGGCGTTTTCAGAGGTAGTTAGTTTTTCTCCATCGCATAAATATTACAACTTACAAGCATCAAACTTTGGAAGAGCGGCACTGATCAAGTGGCAGCGTGCTTGTGAGATCGGTTACCAAGGTTAAGCAATGTACGGGAACACTGGATGGGTGGCCGTTTTGTACTTTGCTAGCCGTAATCGTGCACTGCAACGAGATCGCCGCTCATTAAGTGTGCCTCCAATACCGTTGGCGAATCGAGGTTGACCAAGGTCAACCCTGGTCTACCATCATTGTCTCAGTGTAACGCTTAGATTACAGCTAGTCTCAGAATCCACAAGCATGGTGAAGTGAAGTTGACCAAGGTCAACCGTGGTGAACCAAACTGGTCAATGCTGGTCACCTAAACCTAGACTTAGGCCCAGGTCAAGACCTACGCTTAGGTTACAACCAGTCTAAGAGTTCCTAGAGTTGACCTAGATGGTTGACCAGGGTTAACCTTGGTCAACCTCGCTTCGCCAAAGGTTTTAGAAGGTGCATATAAGAAGTGCCGAGCTAGTTGCGGTGCTCATGTTCGATTTGCTTCAAAGTACGAAGCGGTCACCCATCCAGTTCCTGTACATTGCGAGCATTGCTTAACCTTCGTTATCGCAAGTACGTTGCCACTAGACCAGTGCCGCTTTCCCAAAGTTTGATGCTTCTAAGTTGTACCATTTATGTGATAGAGCAAAACTAAATACCTCTGAAAACGTCATAAAATCACGTTTCGTGTATGGAGACCCCCCCTCCCTTTTAATTATATTATTATAATTATTTATTGTTGTAATAGCGGCCATAGTAACACATACTGTCAAAAGTTCAACTGTCTAGCTACTGCTGATCCAAAGATATAGTCACCAGGAGTACGAGTGTATGGGTAGCGCCATAGTGGCGGCCGGGCTGCCGGCCTGGTGATGTCACAGCTAAATCACGGCAGCAATAATTTCGCGAAAAAATATTTAAACTTAAATATTCTGTAACTCGGTCATTTATGGACGGATTTCAAATTTTTTTTACTGGCTTGTTAGTTTTTGTCTATATTTTAACACTATGTCATTAACAAACGGCAATATCTACATTAGGAAACTTAATTGAACAGATAAGTCAACGGAGGAATTTCGCCTCCCTTTTGTGTGTTCTATAAGGCTTGTAGGTAGTAAATACAAGTTGTAGTGTGTGAACTTCACATACACTTCGGTAAAATAAGCAAGTTTAGTTTAAATTGGCAGTCAGTGGTCTGGCCATATGTATTACCTGCCGAAGAACCGGGAACAGCTGGGCTAGGTTATAGCTGTCGAGTCCTTGCGCCCGGGCGGAGACCGAGAAGCGTAAACCCCTAAAAGGGAGGACCCCTTTGCGATTGCGAAAGGCTCCATGTGGAGGATGAATGTCGTATGTCAAGGACTAGTGTAGGTCGATGATGACGATGACTGATCGTGATAGACACAAAAGCCACTGGGGGGCTAATGTCCCATTGCACTAAACTCAAAATAGGTGACTTTGATAGGCTTAAATATATTCCAAAGTGTTTAGGAGTCACAAAATCACAGGCATAAACGAGAAATAACCATTTCCTGTTTATAACCAGTAGTTGTTCCATAGATACATTCAATTCCCAGTAGTACAACTAGTTGGACCAAGGAAAGAAATACTCACTCGAGTTGAACCATTGGTAAAGATATTTCCCCATAGAACAACCAGTTGAACCATAGGTAACTTTACTTTTCCGTAGTACAACCAGTTGGACATCACAGTTGTACCACGGGTCGGGAGTGGAAACTACAATGAAACTGAATCAGGTTGCACGAGTGTCAAAATGTCTCAGAGCAATTACAACATGTACAAATAATACCTACTTGAAGTTTTCACATAAAGTTGGTATTGGCTCAAATGAACTTACCTATGCGTCACCTAAACTTATTTTCGGGCACAAGCGTAACACTGCGCTTCTGCGGCATGGGAGCGGACGGGAGAGGTGCAGCGGGAAGCGAAGTATGGTACCCGCTGTGTGGCAAAGAGTTGTACAGTTGTATATATTACATATATATGGTTGTGCGGCTCACTACCGCTACATGCGTACTGCCACCTCTTTTTGTGTTCATAGGAAAATATTTAAGTATTATATCGCGACCGCTGTCCCCGCCTCTGTTAGGCCACCACCTTAGCAAATCGGAAACATTGTACAATTAAAGTCTTTAATTTTCTTTTCGAGAATTTCATATAAATCTTTATAACATAGTTAACATCTTTATAACATATAAACTTAAATATACACTCTGTATTCTTAAACAACATAATCAATCAACATGGATAAATAAATATTTTTTTCTAACATAAAGTTCATTTAGCTGCAAGGTTACCCTCTCGAATAGCGATGGCTGCCGACCAAACCGGAGCTCAAAATACGCTGTCGCTGCAATAACGCGGCTTTGGGATCCATTACGACCTGGAAGGTTCAGTTGGTTAACATGCCGATCTGCCACGCAGAGATCCCGGGTTTGATACCCGGCCGGGCAGAAATTGAAATTATCAATTTGATTTCTGTGACAGGTCTGGGTGTTATATGTATAAGAAGTATGTAAGTAGTATTAGTTATCTAGCACCCATAACACAAGCTGTGCTTACTTTGGGGCAAACAAATTTATTTTTGTTTTATTTATTTTTTACACATTTGCTTAATCCAGCAACCTAAGTCATCAGAGAGCAGATTAAAATGGAATGTACCCTCACAGAATAAGGTCGATATTTGTATCACGCTTTTTGTAAAATATAGAATTTACTTTATTCTGTGAGAATACATTCTATTTTGATCTGCTCTCAGATGATTTAGGTCGACGGATTAATCAAAGGTGTAATCGATCATTTACGTATGAGGTTGAGTCGATGAGCCATGTTATCGAAGCGACAGCGTATTTTGAGCGTGTGGAGAGCTCACGTCAAAAACGCGACGCATGAGCAGAGGGCCTAGTGTGAGTTCCGCTTCGATTTTACTTAACTATCGCGTTTGCGTTTACGTCGAAATTAGTATGAAGAAAAATACTTCATTTACGTACCACTAGGCGGTGCTATATATTTTTCCATACTAATTTTCACGTAAACGCAAACGCGATAGTAAAGTAAAATCGAAGCGGAACTCACACTAGGCCCTATGATGAGCCGCGTATACGCCGCGTTATCGAACCGACAGCCTATTTTGAGCTCCGGTTTGGTTAGTCCTTTATACAATCCAAATAAATATTAGGTGACAAGTTCATGGTGCTTCTGAAAAACAACCAACAAAATAAATAAATTACGGTTTCATCAATCTTAAATAACATTGTTTTATAGTACTAATAGATATTGAGTCCAGATCTGATATTTTGTGGTTATGACGTATGTGACTTTTCATGTTGCAACGCTGGGCATAGCCTCTGTTACAAACGGGACACTTGAACGGAGTCTCTCCAGTATGTAAACGCATGTGCTCCTTCAGATAGTCTGCGTGGGAGAACGTTGCACCACAAGTCTCGCATACGGCTGGCCGCTCTCCTGGAAAAGGTTGAATAATGTTATAAAACTAATATATTTTTTGGTATCTCATTTGTAAAAACTTATGCATAAAACATAAATTTTATTTAACCTTTTTAGAAAGTACTAATTGTGCTCAAAACAAACTTCCAAGCTGCCGTAAAGTCTGGTGCAATGTGAAGTAATCGATATGGAATAGAGTAATAACATAAAAGTAATACCTGTATGTACAGATCTGTCATGCATCAGTACAGACTTGGCACAAGCATATGTTTTATTACACTTTTTGCATTCATATACTTTCTTTTTCCTTTTATGTTTCTCATGTACAACAGTGTAATGGTGAGTCAGTTCTCCTTTAAAAGCATATGCTTTACCACAGGCTGAACATATGAAATCTCTTCCTCTTTCTGTATGTAGTCTTTTAATATGCCTGTTTAAAGCATATTCAGATGCGCACACTCTCGGACAGTGTGGACACTTTATCTGTATATCGGAATGAACTGTGGCTTTATGGGCTTTCAACCTATCCATATTAATAAACACTTGACCACACAGGTCACACAATCTTACTGGTGGTGGACCCGCACTCTTTTCTTTTGGTACAGGAGGTGCTGCAGGTACTTTATCTTTTTCTTTTTTGACAGGCACAGAGCCAAGACTGAAAGAATAGGCCATATTTAATCATAAAATCAAGGTTAAGCCAAGAGGCTTGGACAAATTCACACAGGGTAGCTCCAAACTAAGCAAAGCTTAACCTTTGGGTGCAACAGATGTTAAAATTAATCATTTCAATTTCTACCCTTTTGCATGGTAAACCAGTATGTTGACCAACCAGTGAAACACTTTAACGTAATTCAAGGCACAGGTTTTTAAAATCTAGCTTAGATAGGGATTAGACATTTGACATCAATATTGTTGGTAATAAAAATTGATAGCGTTTTAACTACCAATAAAACGCTTATCCTAATTCGAAGCCTTATTGTGCCTTATGTGAGAGAGGAGTTGTTGTTTTCGCTGGCTGAGACGGAGTGCTATATCTGTCCTTGTCCCTCTACGTCATGTTGACATCTTTGACACCTGTCAAACGGTGTGTCAAATCTAGGTTTTAAAAGCAGTGACACGGCGGTCTAGCTTCATTAAGATTCACATTAAACCAGGCAGGAATAAAAATTGAATTGGCTTCGAATTAGGCAAATATTTTAATAAGCGTTTTATTGGTAGTTAAAACGCTATCATTAAAAGACTGCCGTTATTCGAAGCCTTATTATGTGAGACATGTTTGTTATCGCCTGGTGTAAAATATGTTAATTGTAGGTGGAAGGTAGGTACGTATCATAGCTTAGTAGCTATTATATATGTAAATGAATAAAGTATGAACAGATGTGGTGAGTATTACTTAGGTACATGTAATGTACGTAGAAAAAGGAAACAGAAACACCATATGTACAGGTGGAGTATCGAATTTATTCAATAAAATAAATAACCTCTTGTACAATCATATTAATAATGTTAACCTTACGATAAGGAATTATCATTTTGAATCAAACAGGAGAAAATAATCTAGTTACAGATATTGTATCTTGATTAGAAACGTTTGAATCATACACAACTCTTTTATAGTATTTTAAAAACACATTTTGTGATCGCCAATTACCTCTTCTTAGGATGTCATCAATAGAGAAGTTTTGCTCCCAGTTTTTAGAAGCTACAGCTGGTCGAAAGCCACGATTCCTGCTTCGGTTAGCAGTGTCTTTAGCCAATTAGCAATTGTGGTTTTAGAAGCCGGTTTTGGACATCCTCCAATTGTTAAATATTGGTTGTCCATTTTGCTTTCGTCTCTCCTTGGATTTTGATAGACGGATTAAGGACTTAATCCAGAAAATAGGGTCCAGAGCTTGTGTCGGGATTTTTTAAAAGTCTCCAAAAGGATTGCCTGTAATCGGCGTTATCGGTCTTCGAACCGTATTTAGGCCAGAAAGTTATACAATCGTCTGAAATAGCAAAATTATTTGGATCAATGGACAACAGGGTGAGGTCATGGACCCGTCGCCGTCGCCCTGAACAAAGCAGAAGTAAACAAGCTGTACGTTTAGAACATTCATATAAGTTGACATCAGATTTAAATGTTCTGGTCAACCATGAACACAAAGAGTCGATATTCCAGATAGGGGGCTTGTCCCCTTTTGGGCATTTATTCGAAATTGATCTCATAATATGTTGGACTAAAGGGTGAGAGCTTAACTTAACTGACCTATCCGGGTCACATAGCGTAGAGACTACAGATTTATACATTAATAAAATAGTATTTTTAGAGTATTTATGAGATTGATAAAGGTCCGAAAGGTATCTGGCTAAATCAGATCCACTTGGAGAGTTCGTGCATACCTTGTAAAATTTGCTCCAGGAGCACCATCGGCGCCAGGCCGATTTATAGGACCGTCGAGTGGATTCTCGCCACCCATCTTTCAATAAGTCGATCTGTTCCGGAGTCCAATCTATCAATGCTTTATTCCACCCCCACACATCCAACTTTCGATGGTCGTTTCTCGAACTTTGAGAGAGGAAAGGTTGGTCTCAACGTCTACTAACACTTCCTCGAGATTCCTTATTGTGAAAGGAGGAGACATGGATCGATTGCGAAGATCCGGACGCCAATACGCTTTCTCCCACCGGGGGGCTACCACTAAGTACACTCCCTGAGCATTGTTGAGGTGCGATAGTACCTGTGGCTGTAGGAAGGGGGGCGGAAACACCCAGGCTTGACGATACTCCCACTGCCGACTTAATTCATCGTAAAATTCTGCCTGTTGGTCGGTTACGTCCAGGCTTACATAACGAGGGAGAACATGGGCTCTGCGGGAGGCGAACAAATCTATATCGGGGACGCCCCATTTCGAAAATATCTTTTGAGTTGCTTTGGGTAGAAGGTGCCATTCGGAAATTGGTTTCTGACGCGATCAGTGGTCCGCCTCTACATTGAAGCAGCCAGGCAGATGGTGTAGAGTTAAACTTATGTTGTATAGATCCAAAATACGGAATATTTGGAAGGCAAACTCTAATAGAGCTTTAGAGCGTGTACCGCCTTCTTTCCTCAGATAGGACAGATTTGTTCGGTTGTCTGACTGAATAGACAACGTGGCGATTACAAAATAGGGGGCCATGAGTTGGAACACTTTTAAAATGGCTGTCATTTCTTTTAGATTGAAATTTAGAAAAGTTTCGGGGACAGACCAATTGCCTAGCATCATCATGTTTTAGACTTGGGCTCTCCAACCCAGACAAGAAACATCCGTTGTCACGTAGTGAGACACCGGGGCTACATGTATGGCTGATTGGGTATTGTGGTTTTGCAACCACCAATATAGTTCGGGAATTACCTGAACAGGTATCGGGAATAACATTTGAGGGTGCTAGTCGCGTAGGCTTTGACAAAAACTCAGTAGGAATCGGTGATTGAGTCGACCCTTTGTCACACAAAAACTTGCGAACTCATACCCACAAGCGACTGCATTGTTTTTAGATTTGCTGACCGTAACTGTAGCGTACATTCGTAATTTTTTGTGTTATACGTAGACATTTGTCGTCCGGTTACCATTTCAAATTGCGGGATCTCACACAACTCCTAGGAATTGAATGGTTTTTTGAGCATCTAGCACGGACTTCACAAAATTGTCTGTCCAGCCGAGATGCATTAACAAGTTCAGGGTCATCTCGACGTGATGACATAGCATTTCCTTGCTCTGATTTACAATAAGAAAATCGTCGAGGTATACTATGAGACGAATCCTTCGATCTCGTAGAATGCGAGCAATCTAATTCGTCACGGTGGCAAATGTTTTGGCCCTGTAACCAGGCCGAACGGCAAACATGTCATTTGATATACGTGACCTTGAAAAATCAGACGTAGGAACTGCCTGTGTGCAGGGGCCACTACAAGTCATTCTTCGCCACCCAGTCACCTGGCTGAAGAAAGTAGGGTATTCTTTGCATATTTACAAGACGGAATTTGCTGATATGAACGAACTTGTTCAGGTTGCGCAAATTGAAAATGGGACGTTGTGATCCGTCCGATTTCAGTACAAGGAACATTTGCGATATAAAGCTTGGTGTTAAGGGGGCAAACTCGAAAATATTCATTTGTACTAATTGACTTATGGTCAACGACATTTTTCTGGACACAGGAGTTTGGAGCGGATGGTTGCATTGTGGCAAGTGTTTTACTTTGAAGGGGATTCGATAGCAAGTTATTATTTTTATTATCGAAGGATCCGCTCCTAACAACACCCATCTGTTTGTAAAATATGTCAGTTGACCGGCAGTTGAAACACCGAGTCAGAACTTTTTCATGTTACGCCCGTCGCGGCGGGCAGAGTCGGAGGCAAACTGTTTGCTAGCATTTCGATTGTCACTGTCTTGAGCTGAGGGCCTAGTGTGAGTTCCGCTTCGATTTTACTTAACTATCGCGTTTGCGTTTACGTCGAAATTAGTATGAAGAAAAAAACTTCATTAACGTACAACTAGGCGGCGCTATATATTTTTTCATACTAATTTCCACGTAAACGCAAACGCGATAGTTAAGTAAAATCGAAGCGGAACTCACACTAGGCCCTCTGAGCGAGCGGCTCTCGGGCGAAAATTTCTCTGACTTGGCCCACGTGACAATAAAGGTACATTACCCATCATGGGGTAATTTGAATAGGCACCCTGCGGAGGTGGTACAGCCGGATGACCGAGGATACCATGCGCTGGCATCATATTAAAATTAGGCACACTATGCGTCAGTGGCATAGGAAATTGAGACTGTCCTTGCGCAGGAACAGAATTATGTTTAGAATGGTCAAAATCAGTCTTTTTCGAACGAGTTTCCGACTTTGACGGTCAAAAAACGTTTGTACTACCGCCTTTTTTTTCAATAGCTGCCGCGAAATCTTCACTTTTGAATAAATTACTGCACGATGGTGAAATTTTACGAATCCCTTCTTTGTTGAATCATGTCGGCTCGGTGGCCGCATGCCATTTGCAGAACATCATTTGTAATTTTATGGTAGTTACCAAATGAAAACAGTTCACAAATTTTAGTTTCCACAGACTTCGTATCTGTTTGCCAAGCCAAACTACAAAGTTTCTAATGACCTGCTCCAACGCCTCGTTTTGTTTCAACAAAGCCAAAGAAATTGCGGCAAATCCGCGTTCAATGTGGCTTAGGTTTGAATATGTATCAAACGGTCGTAACTTTTCATTAGTGTCGAGTTCGACAAAACCGGGGGTAGAACAATAATTTTTCTGAACCTCAGCATATCTAACCCCAGACCAAGAATCAGATTCAAAATGCTATTGATTTTAATTTATCTAAGTGTCACTGCAAGGATTTCGGCACTGAGGGTTCCTTAATTACCGTATTAACCGGTAAACAGAATGTCAGATTAAGCACCTGTAAAGATACTGCTTTCGGCTGTGTCAGATCGACAGTCAATGGCTCCATCGTAAGCTGCTCAGCAACAGGCTGATGAAGCTTATCTATTTGAGCAGTTTCATTAACCGCGGAATTCTCATCCTCAAATAGTTCACAACTAACATTAGCATCTAACACGTCATCATCCGAATCGTGTTCTACCTCACATAAAGTACTATTTTAATCAGAACAAGGAAGGAAGGTAGTTATATAATGCTGAATACTATTCACTTGTGTAATTAGACTATTTAGCACATTATCGTTGCTAACACACATCCGTTTAGGATTTGAATTTGGATGAGAATTTTCATTTCATTTACGCTTTTGCGCAGAATCCATCCTCGGAAGTATTATGGACGGATTAGAATACACAAACGGAAACACCGTTTATTTTATTTTATTCTAATTAATTTTTATACAGAATAAGACTCACCAGAAGCACTTCCGTACAGTAGCAGAAACAAAACTCCTATGAAGCTAAGCCGCCGTGTCACTGCTTTTAAAACCTAGATTTGACATGCCGTTTGACAGGTGTCAAAGATGTTAACATGACGTAGGGGGACAAGGACAACTCCTCTCTCACATAATAAAGCTTCGAATAACAGCACAGTCTTTTAATAATATTATTCCACACCAGCAACGGAAGTCAAAGGGTGAAGAAAAAAAAAGAAGTCAGTGGACAATTCTAGTGTTTGATACTTACTACCATTCATCTCCATTCCACGAAAATGTTCCTTCTAATAAAGAGGATGCAATAGTATTTGTGACATTTGCATATTCTTTTTTTGGTTTAACTTTCTTAGATTTCCTTTCTTTTTTATTCACATTTTCTTTAAATTTTTTTGCTTTTTGATTTTTCTTTGCCTTATGAGATTTATTTATTGATATGTCCTTATATGGTTTCAACAGAGCGAAAACATCTTTAGCATTATTAAATTCAATTTTGGGTTTTATTTTCATATCTTCATAGTCATTTTCAAAACCATAATCATTATCTTCATTGCAAGAGTCACTGAGTTCAATGACTTCTTGTTTAACAACTGCTAGAAAACCTTTTTCTAAGGTTTTACATGAGGCTTTGTATTTTTTAATGAAGTTGCAGACAGTGTTTAGTGTTATTTGGCATAATTTACAAATATGTCGAGGATATCCGTTTGTATCTTGTATCTATGGACAAAAAAAAGAAAATTATTATAGAACAACCCTTTCATTCAGCTGTCTGGAGAGCTTTAGGTAATATAAAACTTATGATTTTTAATGTCTTCCATCGTGTTAAACAAAAATAGACATTTCTTTTTCTAATTTATTGCGAGAATAGGGGGCACTGTGGGTGGGCCGGCAGGGGCGTACGTGTGCGCTATGGTGCTGCGCTAATGGCCTCACAATCATAGTGTATATGGGTGCACGGAGCCTCTTTGGCACCCTTTGAGCATTTGTGCGCTCTGATCGGTCTGCCTACCTTCGTATAACAATCCCTTTGATTTTTTGACGTTTGCTAAGAGATTAATTAATCTCAATAAATAACTTTTGAGTTGAGTGACCCAACTTGAGTATGAGATTCGTAATGGCATAAACAATAAAAGTTATTATTGGTGAATTAGGCATTTAAAAGTATACTAATACATTAGTATAGTAATACTTACCGGGTCACCAAGACATAGAGATAACTTCGAATAAATGCTATCGGGTTTTTGAGCATTGTCGAATATGGATGTAGTAGCTCCCTTTTCAAGACAAATTCTACACAAATCGCTCCCCGCCATCAGGCTCAACCGTTCATTGCCATTACCCGAGGGTTTTATTAAGGATTTCTAAATATTTAAATAAGTAAACATCTCCGAATTACTGTAAATTCAACAGTATTTATTTCCAAAATAGTACATACACTGGGTACATAATTCATACACAACAACAAATGAAAATGAAACAAAATGTCAAACAAAAACAAATGTCAAAGTCAAATAGACAGCAAACGTCGTCGAAATTCAGTGTTGCTAGTGCGTTGTTAACGTTTTCGGCAAAATCGAAATAAGTGCTGTTGCTACCGATTGTTGAGGAGGTTCGATAGAAACAGAATAATTACGTTATAAATTATTTAATATTTAGTTTTACTAATTGTGTGTAATTGTGTATATTCTTCTTATCGTTCTATTGGAACCAATCAATAGTTTAAGTATAACATTATTTATTCATTATTAGGTACTTATATTTTCCCAGACCAAAACTGAGCAACGCCGATGGCACTGTCTGGCACTGAATGCATCTTCGAGAGAGCAGGAGTCGGGGCAGGCCGGGCAGAGGAGCAAATGCGCCATGGTCTGCGGCTAGTCTCTACGCTCGCAGGCGCTTTTCGTGGTGTTGATGTCCTCCATCTGCACAAGTTTTCTTTAGATCTGCCGATCTGTATGTCTATTGAAAATAAACAACTTCCATGATTTCGCTAAAGCGGCCCTCTTTCTTTTTAGTTAGAATATAAATCCTAACATGATACAATCCACGCCACGAAAGATGAGACCTGACGGATCACGTGGTTCGACTTGCGTAGTAGACGGTTACATTGGCGGTATGCGGGGTGGGTGGGGAGCGGCCGGGTCGCTTAGCGTGAGGCAAACGATGTGCGGGACGAGGTATGGCTGTAAAATTCGTTAGATAAAATCGGATTAATTGTGCTAAACATTATTTCGAAAACTTCTGTTAAGTAAGGTGACAATCAAAAATGCAATCACTAAGTTGCAAAATTGACATCAGCCACCTAGAAGGTAACATGAAAATTAAAGGCACCTTATTATTGCGAGGTATGTAGGGTGGGTTAGATGTGGTGAACGGAAAACTGGAAAATCCAAAAAACCTATTTCTAGTTATCCTATACTAATTTCCGAATAGAACAAAGCTCTAGATAAAGACTAACAAGTAGATAGTTTCGCATTTCTAATCATCATCATCTTCATCTTGGCGTTAACGTCCCGGTTGTGCTCTCGAGAACGAGGGCCCGGGGTCTACCTTGACCATGATCCAGGATTTGGCGATCAGGTAATTACAGTGGAACGATTGCCATCCGACCTCCGTGACCCTGCTACCAGGGGAACCTGACCAGATTGGATCATGGTTACAAATTCAGTTGCCTGAATTTGCAGGTTTCATCACGATGTTTTCCCTCACCGTAAGAGCATCGGTTAGAATTTAACTAATTTACATAACTCAGAAAAAAATCATTGGTACATAGCCGCAGCGGGATTCGAAATCGGTACCTCTCGCTTACGAGTTTGATACTCAATCGCCCGGCTACCGACGCTCGTTCCGCATTTCTAATAATTGCTGCAAATATGTCAGATTAATAATGCTTATATATTTTATATGCGGGGTCGGCAGCGGAAGCACACTGATTTTTATTAAAATTAAGTTATTTCCGTGCTGCCGCCAGCTTCAGCAGAAATAGCCCAAAAAGTACATCCTGAAGCACATTGGTAGCTGTCATTGTAGTGTGTTTTTGTAGCATAAAATTAGCTTATTACATAGATTATGTCCTCCATGGATAGAAAAAAAACACACATTTCCATAGACATACCCTATTTGTTTTTAAAATTTCACAACTTTGTGGAAAAGTCAAGCAAAGGCTACATTGAACGCTTTTTCGTTCTAAGCCAGCGTTGATCGTAAATATACATCTGAATATTATTCTAAGCAATAATAGGTAAATAATTTGATAGAAAATATTTTAACATTAAAATTCTACTTTATTTTGTTTTTGTCATTATTTATTACAGCGCCTCGAGTCACAAGACCAATCATAGACAAAAGTTTACATATCCATTTGTCTTCTGTCATCAGGTGATTTGGGAGTGAAAATCCTGTAAGGGATAAAACGTAATAATTTCCTAAATCAATATGTCGGGAGGAAAGGACAAATTACCGATTTTCCCTTCTCGGGGGTGAGTATAATAGAGCCTCCTATTTCTATAAAAAGTGCGATATTTGTAGGTCGTAATTCGTAACAAGTTTTTTGGAAATCTTCTGGTTCCAGGGCTCAAATGTTGATCAAGAATCGTCTGGCTGGTGCACAGAAGGGCCATGGCCTGCTCAAGAAGAAAGCTGATGCCCTGCAAGTCAGATTCCGTATGATCTTAAGCAAAATTATTGAGGTATGTATTCCTTACAACTGTCCTACTTAGAAACCCAATAGAATTGGGAGAATTTAATTATTAAAATTCTTAAATAAGCGAAAAATTTACCAAATTTTATCAATAATTGAAAATTTAAACCTATAATTTCGTTGTTCTTCTTAGGCACTTACACCAATAATAAATTACCAATAAGACATTTGAAAACAAATCATTGAATTTTTACAGACTAAAACCACCATGGGTGAAGTAATGAAAGAGGCAGCATTCTCACTTGCCGAGGCAAAGTTCACAACAGGAGACTTCAACCAAGTGGTGTTGCAGAATGTGACCAAAGCTCAAATTAAGATCCGTTCTAAGAAAGACAATGTTGCTGGTAAATACATTTTCTTAATTTACTAACTAGTCATTTTGTTTATACTGTTTTGGTCTGTTATAATGATTATAATTTAACTAAAGAAAATACTAATGTAAGTACCAAATGTATGACAATAAGTAGACCATCTTTCAACTGTTTGTAAGTGCTAGTCATATGCATAGACATACATATTATGAACTTGGCATTTATTACAGTATAAATAAACACAAACATAACAAGTTGTGCTTTATCTAATCATAGAATAGAAATAATAACAATTTATTCCTATTCTACTATGTATGTTTTAAATTAATTCTTTCACATTCTTAGCCAAAAACTTTGATATTACAGACATGTATTTTAAATCCCCTTTTCTCAATTTACAGGTGTGTCTCTGCCTATATTTGAATCTTATACGGATGGTTCTGATACTTATGAGTTGGCTGGGTTGGCCCGTGGTGGCCAACAGTTGGCAAAGCTGAAGAAGAACTTCCAAACTGCAGTTAAATTGCTCGTGGAGTTGGCTTCTCTGCAGACTTCTTTCATCACCCTCGATGAGGTCATTAAGATCACCAACAGACGTGTAAATGCCATTGAGCATGGTAAGTAATGTTCTTACGTCATTCAGCTCAGCATGATTATAAATACATAACAGATCGAGTGTTAGTTCAAGAACAGGGTCATTATAAGCATGCTCTAGCATGTCTATCTGTACCTTTATGGTATGTACCACACTAGGCGTATGGGCTCCCATTTTTCATGTTTAAACTCACACTTAGACCTTTCTGAATGAGTGAATACTTTCAAGAGTCAGCTAGCTATTCCAGGAGCCTATTAGTGTCTTAGGATGTTCACAGGCTGACCCTGATCATACTGAGGCTTTGGCCCTGTAGTCGGTTTGATCCTGACATTCAAGAGGTTGCATGAGTGCAAGATAGGACTTGTGTCTTCTTTGAACTGTCACATAATACACTTAATGACATTACAGGGATTTTCCCTATGGTCCACTGTCACTTATGCTGAGAATAATATAGACTAATCTCTATGTTATATGAATAATCTAATCTATACAGCTCTAAAAGTAGCAGTGACTGCACATTGAAGATATTGCTGAAAAAATAGTCAGGATAAGTTATTAATAGTAAGGACAGTCCAAAAACATGTAACTTGGAATTTTTGTTTGTCTTTGATTTGGATTGGATTTTGATGGGTTTTCATAGTTTGGTAGGCTGTGGTTCAGCATAATATCTAAGGTACAGGTTGACCTCTCCTTAGTACTGGCATCTTTACACTAAATAGGTCATATATCAGTCAGTTTCTATCATGCACATGTATTTTCTAAAATATGATGTTTATTTTGAGAAAGATGCGTTAGCACGCCGTCCTGCCGAGTGCGGATGTGTGCGAGCGAGAATATTAGCGGCGGCAAACGTTATTGCTGCCGCTATCATTCTCGTTCTGGAAAATGACGAACCTGCAACGGCTTGTACAAGTGTGACCTCGAGCGCGATAACGAGAAAAGGCGCAACATAGATACTGCTTTCTCTTTCATCTTAGTATTGAGAGAAGGCAACAAACGCTCTCAAAAAGTGTAGCGGGCACAATTGTACTAGCGGACATAGCATGAAAAAATGCGATTCCATGCTATCGGACAGCACGCAAACGCGTTCGTACGCTGAAGGACGCTACATCTCGCATGCATTATATACCTACGGCAACACAGGGAATAATACTCGATACTGTGCTAACAGATGTGGGTTTTGACCCAAGGTTAGTGTACGACTGAAGGTCAATTTCTGGCCGAAGCCGATTAATCGTCTATCGCCACAACCTTCGGCCAAAGCCGAAGGTATATAAGCTCTAAGAAATTTTGTAGAAGGTGACCTTGAGATGATGAAAATAAATACCTTGCAATTTATTTGTCAAAAATGACAAAATTTTAAATAATGTCAATTATAATTTTTTTTATTTGTTTATTAAATTATGACGTTTACTTGGAACCTTCGGTGAAACCTTGGTCGTACACTATCTAAAGGTGCGTACGAATTAGAGGCAGCCTCAGGTTGAGGCACGCACGGCTCGCCCATTTGCGCAAATTCGTACGTGGCTCACGCGCAGAGGCGCCGATTGTCGGTTTTCTGTCCATGCTCAAAGGTGCCTCGCGATGTTTGGACGTGACTACGAAAGCGCGCGTATTGTTTATTGACACTTGACAACTTTAATATTTTCATGTCAATTAAACTGTTGGTCTTCCTAATAAATAAATAAATAAAAAATAAATAAAATGAAATAAATAATATAAAGTAAATAAAATAAAATAAATAAAATAAAATAAATACATAAAATTGATAAAATAAATAAAATAAAATAAATAAATAATTTGGAAAACTTATATACTAAACAACATGGTAAGCAGAAAAAAGCGTTATGGCATCGAAAAAACTAAAATTATTTTAACAATCCCATCAATAATGATAAAAGCAACATCAACATTTTATTTGTGCGGCGCATTTGTGGCTCACCGCGAGCACGTTGCCTCAACGCACAAACAAATGCGCAACTGAGCAGCCTCGCCGCGCGCGGTGAGCATCTCGCTGCGCGCGGCGAGCATGCCTCGGGCTGAGCCGCTCTAATTCGTACGCAGCTTAAGGTTGACTGTTGCCAAGCTAGTTATGTACTCATTGTGTCCTCTACTAACGCATAGTAAAAATGTTCTGCCGCAGTAATCATTCCGCGACTGGAGAATACGCTGGCGTACATTATTTCTGAATTGGACGAGATGGAGCGTGAGGAGTTCTACCGGCTGAAGAAGATCCAGGACAAGAAGAAGATCGCTAAAGACAAAGCGGCAAAGGTAAGGAGTGTTATATCAACTTGATGCATATTGGCGCTTACATATTTATACTAATTTCACTTGATGCTGCCGAAAAACAATCAATGGGGTAGGCCTTTGTTTAGCAATGGACTTGGTAATTAAAACGAAATTGCGCTAAACTTGTTCCTGATATTTTTGTGTTTGACTTATCGAAAAAAAATTCTGGATTTCACGGATTTTCCTCAAATTGTTATGTATTCGAATTGTCGTTCTATTGGTCACAATGGAACTGTCGAAGTTGACACTGGGTTTTAGCTACAGCCAATGAAACGGCTTTATTTTAACGGTGACTAGACCAATTAGGAAATAATTGGACTTGAAAAATTACGGCCGATTCGCCATTGCCGCTTTCCGTGGAAAGGAAGTGGTTTATCCGTCATTTTTTTATGTTACAAGCAAGCAGGTCATCTAATGGAAAGTGGTAACCGCCGCCTATGGACGTCAGCTACACCAGGGGTATCAATGCGGAGCCCACCTTTAAAGAGACCTCTAACATACCTCTTGAACGATCCCATGTCATAGTCATATGATCATTGATCCTATGGAATCTGTAAATGAGCTCTATGTTCCTGTTTTTTTAAATTTCATTACGGATATTTGTCCGTTTATTCCCTACGTCAATGGCAAGGTCTTGCTCGCCAGTGCGCCAACTCTAGTGAGTAATACGT
This sequence comes from Blastobasis lacticolella, assembly GCA_905147135.1. Classification (NCBI taxonomy): domain Eukaryota; kingdom Metazoa; phylum Arthropoda; class Insecta; order Lepidoptera; family Blastobasidae; genus Blastobasis; species Blastobasis lacticolella. Next base: position 17,657,485 of record LR990044.1, on the reverse strand, counting down.
CAACCCCAATGAAGAAAGAAACTCCTTTATGAGGAGAGAGGAAATAATGCGTGTACAGAACATAAACTTATTTAAATCCAGAATAAAAGCAGCTGACTTTGCCATGTTCGTCCATAGAGATGCTAGCTCATCTTGCACTGGTTTGTGGTAGGTTGATATACTTGCATTGTGTTCATAAACTGATCTGACGCTGTGGCCAAAACTGGATCGAAGTGTCTCGTCATTTTGGAATATCATTTTGTTGTCAGCAACAGCGTCGCAGCCACCAGAATAAATACCATGGCATATCTATTGATATAATATAATATAATGGCCTACGGATGTGCCCAAAAAGAATTCTCTAGCATCATAGTATATGATATTGCACGTTCGTTGCCTGTCATCACCATAGAAATTGAACCATAGGGCTTGTCTTCCTTACTGAGTAAAGAGTTTCTTTCGTCATTGGTCTGACGGTTGGATTTGCTTTATATAAATGCAAAAATATGTGGGGGTTTGGTGGTATTGTCTTTCTTTCACGCAGCACTGGAGCAATGGTATAATGTGATATGTATTTTCAGTGGCGGACAAGAGTTAGTTTTATTATATTACTAGCTTTTTCCCGCGACTTCGTCCGTGTAAAATTTGGTAACGTTCCAGACCCGTTCCGAGGGGAACCGCATTGAATTTCAGGATAAATCATAGCTTATGTGCTATTCTGGGCTGTAAGCTATATTGCTGCCAAGTTTAATCGAAATCCGTTCAGTAGTTTTTGTGTGAAGGAGTAACAAACATCCTTTCGCATTTATAATATTAATAGGATGACATGGCCGAACTCCATCGATAGACGGTTTTCGTAAATGACGACAAATGTGATAGAGGCAGACCGTCGGTCTATTCATCATCTTGGCGTTAATATCCCGGTTGTTCTCTCACGCACGAGGTCCCGGGGTCCGCCTTGACATTATCCAGGATTTGGCAGATCAGATAATTACAGTGGAGCGACTGCGATCTGAGTTCCGTGACCCTGCTACCAGGGGAACCTGCCAAGGTTGGATTATGGATACACAGTCAGTCGCCTGAAAATTATGTATTTTTTCCGGAAAACAAAAAATAGGCGGCAGCATTTTCAAGGTTGAGTGTTTTCAACACTGCAATCTCCAAGCTGTGTGGAGATAACGGCAATAATGCCCTAATGAGGAGGAGGCTGCCCTAAGATAAGAGTTCAACGGAAAAGAAAAGGGTTATGGCAACTTTCAGCAGTAATGATTTTCTAAAAACCGTATTCTGGTATTGAGAACTCGAAATACAGTGATGGTTGTTGACATGACGCAATTTACAACTAATATTTTATTCTGTTCTTTATTAAGTGTGTTTCCAGCTGTACTTATACTTGTCACTATTTAGGAAGGAAATGCCTCAACATGAAAAATATTACGGTTATATAACAAAGTTTTTGTAGAATTTTTCTATGGATTGCAGTATTTTTTTTGTGGTGAGGCCAAATATTCTGAGGCCTTTAAAAGTGTGTGTTTGTGATTTGTGTGCAATTTATGTCCTATGCCTATTAAAATTGTAATTTCTATTGAACAGCGGTTGTTACCCATTTCTGAGATTGTGCTAAAATGTGGTTCAACTTTAAACCACGACAACGATGATTTGTCCGTATTTTTTAAATATTTTATTTGTTGTTGTATGCAATGATATTGTAAAACTAACAAGAACTTGCAGTCGTGTAAGAACCCTCTTTCAAAGTGATCTAAAGTTAAACGCAAAACCTGATTTCCATCTACTGTCAAATCACATACGAAACTTAAAGATTTCTTTCGGTCGAGCGCATAATAAAAACTTTAGTCGTGTATCCGTGGTACCTTTTGGTCGTGTAACTTTTAGTGGTGTATATATACGCCTGGTATTCAACGTGTTAAAAATCTCATCAGTATCCTCAGTATCAGCACGGATAAATAGGATTTAGTCTGTGGTATCAGGTGCCGAGTACGCGGTGCGTACACCTTGGGGGCGTATTGTGCTTCTGTACGCGGGTATGTCTGTAAATGCTTCTCTACAATTGCAGAAAAAAGCAGAACTGTTAGCCGCCGGGCAGGACGTGGCGGACGAACACGACAGCACGAACCTGCTCGACCAAGAAGACAATGACATCATATTCTAAGTCTCGCCCTTTTACCTGCCACCATAGAAAAGCATTTATTCCGCATGCATTACTTTGAGACTATATAATGCATTATTTTGAGACTATATACTCTCAGCGCAGACGTAACCGCCTATCGACGCTCGCGGCGCGAAATGTTGCAGCGGTTTCGTACACTTTATATTGGTTAGAGGGAACCACTAGGTGCTTGGGTGTGTAATAGACATGTGATTAGATAAAGTGTATGGAACCGATTGCAACACGTCGCGCTAGCGTCACGCTAATATGTTTCCACCGCTTTGTCTCTATATGTTGTTCTTCACGTATTTCACGGCTTCCGTATATTTCATGTAACTTTAAATGATACTGGAACATGTTCTCCGTCACTAGCGATGGGCGGTTAAACTGGGCCCATAACCTCGAAACTGTCGCATGACGCTTGAACCCATGTTATGACTGGTTTTGACTGCTATATTTCAGTAAATATCGTACTGGTAGCGGTGTTGGGTCGTGTGAGGCAGGTGTGAGTAAATAAATGCTTTTCTATTGCAGAAAAAGGCCGCTTTGGCTGCCGCCACCGGCACAGACATGAGCGATTTCATCGCGAACCTTTTGGACGAGGGTGATGACGATCTTCTTTTCTAGACCCTCGGTGTAGACACTCCTTTAGACCGTTGTTAGTAGTGGTGCAGTCAGGGGGCAAAGCTAATCAATTCAGCCAATTCTTTTAAATCGTGTGCAATGTGAAACGTGCTATCCGCGCCAAATCTTGTTGTACAATGTATTTACGCCCTGTTATTTAGTATAGGCCTAATTTCGATGAATTTTCAATTTTTATGTAACAATGTTTCGATGGTTAAAACCAATGTTCTATTTAGTTTAAGCAAATGTAATAATTTATATGCCCTGTTATGTAGATAAGTACGTGTAAGTAGATCAGTTAATTGAAGCCTATTAATTATAATTAATTTGTGTCTTTTAACCGCTGACTGCACATGATATTGATATTACAGTGTTCAACATTTTGTAAATAATTATATTGTTGTCGTGTCTCACTTTAAATACTATTCTAAAATAAAGATTAATCGCGGAAAGTGAGGCAGTAGCTACATCATATTGTAACGTTTATTGACTATATTCTGCTTGAGTGTCGTATGCATTCCACCATTTAGTTTTGTTATTGCAAGACGATGTCTTGTTCGACGAACGAATATTCGCTGTAATCACGTAATCAGTATAAGTACATCCAACAAAGTATTTGTTTTTGAATTGTTGTTTTGAATAATAAAACCATTGTATTTTAAGTAAGCAATCATGTAAATACAAGTTTGTGAAGCGAAATATATGAAATATTATTGATTGAATTATTGGCCTATATTATTTTTGTAATAATTGCAAGGATGCGGAAGGCAGGCAACCAAATTAACAAACCAACGAGGATAGAAAGGAGTTTCTAAAGTCAATGGCTTCAACGACGTAATGAATTGTTTTGCATAAACTGGGAATAGTACGAAATTATTACAGACAAGAAAGAGCTGTAAACGTATACTTGTAAAAAAATATCTCAAAGCATCTGTTCCGTGCTTATAAAAGAGAAATAGCAAATTCTTATTTCGGGGTTATCATGATTAATGCTAAGAAAATAGTATCAGGCGTTAGTCCATTCTTGTTATGAACAATTCTAGATTCTAGTCTGTTCACAAGGCGAGCACATGCACCATCAATATCTCCGACTTTTTAAGGGTATCAAGCGAGGTAAACTTAACAGTATGCCATGTGAATGTTAAGAAATGAAACGTTATATAAAAATTCATTACAACTGAAACTTCACTAGGGAATCAATACATCAAGCGTAAAAATCACTGGTCATTTACATGCCACCTTCAACATGACTACAAAACCACTAATGGTGCCTGTCGGTTTTCTTGTAAGTGTTGAGGAAGTATCGGTTCCCCCTTTTCTGGATCAAGCCGAACTCCTCGGCACAGCGCAGCATTGTCCCGATGCTTTTGCCTGGCGATCTCTCGTGCGCTCTGTTCGTGAACTGATAGTTCTTCTTTATGAAGTTTATTACCCTCCGTGAGGTGAGGCCCTCACGACCGGGTAACTTGTGGAATGCCCACAGCACAATCGCCGCCGGTACCCGATCCCTCACTCCCTTTTTCACTCTCTGGTAGTTGGTATCCCTGGTCGAGTTGCTACCAAAACTTGTGCAGCTCTGTGACACGGAGGTCACAGAAGATCCGGAATACGCTGTCGACGACTCGTAACTCTGGCATCTACTACTGGTGCAACTCCCGCGCTTCCGTTTAGGAGACATGTTTACTTACTATCTAAAGCTTTGTCTTCGACCTCAGATGGAGTCTCATCGTTGAAATGAAAATTTGAATGGTTTTACTTTTTTTTTGGGGCGAAAATGTTTTAACTTGACATTGACAGCACAAATATTTTCTTTCTGTCGCTCGTGCTTTATGCACACTTTTCTCTTTTATAGACTTTGCACTTTGGTATAAGCCTCTTTACTCATTACCTTGTCATTAAATTATCTAAAGTGCATTCAACAGCTAGCTGCGATATTTTATCTCTGATATGAACTATCAGTTACCTACTGCTTCGTATCAAAGGTTAATTTATTGGACTCTTTGGAAAATTAGCTTTGATTGTTTCTCAAATTGATTTGGAATTAAAAACTTGTCCATTTTTAACGCTTGATACTTAATCGCCAGTGGACGCCACGCGAACCTTGCCCGCCGTGCTCTTGCCAAACACCTTGCCATTGCAGTCAACGTGCCGGCGATATTCATATCAAAAGACTGGCTCGGGACGATGGACACAGGCCCGCATGACGCTGGTTGCCTGGTCATAGTCACTCGGCATCTCGTGTGTATTGATCCTATTATTACCGACGCTCGTCAGTTTGTAAACGGTCGACATCTCGACGGCCTGAAAGATCGTAAATTTGTTTCTGGCCCTCGCCTCTCGCTTCGCTCGTATCGCTCTGCTCGAGTAACAGTTTGTCGCTTCGCTCCTCGCTGCCTAACGAGGTTATTGACAGATTTTCTGCCCGATGGCGTTTTGTAAATGGCGTCAGACGTAGGTACAAAAAGTTTAGGCTTTTTACAATTAGTCAAGGCATTTCATAGCTGGCGTGAACCTACAAAGTGTCCCGTATCAATCACAGATCGACTTTCTGCTGATTCGAAGAAGTGACATCGGCTATGTATCCCAATACAAGGTAATCCAGGGTGAATGCCTCACCACACCACACCGAGACCTTGTCATCAAAATCCATGCCTTGTTGTGTGACATCCTGGTAAGTAGTAAATGCCCTACTGCAGAACGCTGTGAACCGTCTATTAATTGGTGAACTCTGAGAGATAAGAACCAGGGTTCTTGGATACAGCTGAAAGCCTAGCTGTGGAGGATCAAAAGAGGGGAGCCTCCTCGAACCTTTAAATCAGGTTGTTTTTCTACTTTTGTAAGGGTGGAAACATCTTGGATGGCATAAACAATACCACCAAGACTCACGTGAACTCACGTCACTCGTCACCTTTGTATACCTATGTCAAAATATTTTGTTCCTTTGGTTGGATTGCTGGATCTACATCAAGTAATTACTCATCAGAATAATTACCTACGCTTTCTTATAAAATTGTAATCTAAGGCAGTGCTAGCAACCTTTTGATAAGTCAAGAGCTACATTGTGGAAAAATAAAGTAAAGGCACCGCACTTGTTCATTTTGATAAAACCTTTTCCATTTATCATTTATCCTGTTATCTTCTTACCACAGCTCTTCTTAAATAAATATCTCTTAAAAAGTCAGTTTTATCATTTTCATGTTGAACGTTGGGTGGAATTTCCGCGTCCGTGATTTATATGGCAGAGTAGGGTAGATGCCTCGACGGGTATCGTCAAAGACACTTATGTTAAAGAGGCAAACCATCTACTGCCTCAGTAAAAGCAAACTAGCTCTTTCTGTTTCGTGTTGTCAACACTGCGATCTTTCGCCCGCCTGCTAATCGTGGATATAGTAGAAATACTCTCCATAAATGAAGAGTAGGCTCAAGTCCAGCAGTGGACTATTAGGGGCCGTTGATATGTGATGCGTTGGGTAGGTACCCACCCACATTGGACAAGAATACAATATGGGGCGCACTGAAAACCAGCGCCACTGCGTCGGCCGTGGCATTATGCTGAGTGCGTCCCATTGCACTTCTCCATGGCAAGGCTAATGACAATTGTTATTTTTTTTTGTTTTGACTTGTATGTTTTGTATTTTTTGAGCGTTGGAAGTAAGTGCAATAAACATAATTATTTTACATTTACTTTACTTACTTTACAATAAGAGACAGAGCATAGAGGACTAGTGGCCAGAGTAATTAGCAAATACTTCTATAGATTTAATTGTACCTAATTGTGTCTTTATTTTTATATTAATATTCCATACTAATAAGTAAATAAACTTGTGTAAATAAGTAACTATGTAGATACTTATCTTTAATAATTATCAAAAGGGACATTGCCCCTTGGCACCTATGTGGTAATGTTATCAAACTTATCTGAGTTAAAAGGAAGGTTATCAAATGTCTACCTACCTACTATTTGATATTTAGACTATTGCAATGCAAAAGATTGCGTTGCATAAGTTTACCTGAAGTGTCGATGTTATTTATTCTAGGCTCTTTAAATAAATTGAAGGATGCATAGGTAGGTATCGTTTATGCTAAGTCAAGGTTTTCACGTAAATTTTTTTTTATACCACCAACGTTTCCAACAAGCTTACGGCCTGCTTGATGGATAGCAGTCACCGCAGGCTATGGACATTTGCAATCCAGGGGCATCACCCACGCGTTGCCGACCACGTAAAAACCTTTTCACCCCTTTCTTAAAGAACTCCATTTTGTGTTCTCCAGGGAAAACCTCTCCAGGTACTTCATTCCACAACTTAAGTGTGCGTGGGAGAAAGTGCCTTTGGAACCGCATAGTTCTTGACCAATTTGGTTAATCATCTCTAGATAACACAGGTGATAGGAAATAGATAAGATATCTAGGTAAGCGGTACAAAGTGCTTGTTTTTTTACCTATCTACTCTACCTAGGTGGATAGGGATTTATAAAAGTTTTCCTTAAAACAGTACCCAGTAAGCAGGCAATAGTTGCATCGAGGCAGGAACAGGTATCCAGACATTTGACCGTTATCTTACCTGGTGGTAAGTGAAGATGGGCCGGAAGATGGCGCGCTGTAGAAACAGCCTATTCGCTTTAGCCTTGAAGGCTTAATGGTCGGGGAACACACTCATAGGTAGGTACGTGCCTTAGCCGTATGCATTCTAAAGCGGTTTGTGCAGATACCTGGAAGATCCAAGGCATAAGGATGAAACGTCCGTCCGGATCGCGTTTCTCGAAGGGCCGCAAGGAATGAGGTATCTTACAATTACAACCGGAACAACGACGCAGGCGTTAACGCTTCGAGGCAGAAATAGGTAGGTACCAAGGCGGCGGTTCTCGTTCAGGTGGATTCCTCAGGATCTCATAGTCCACCGGCTGTTCGGCAGTTTCGCCATACATAGTGCATAGTCTAAAGAACGCCTTCCATGTAAACTTGTTAGTTAAAGATGAACTTTTTACACCCCAATCTAAATTTTTTTCAAGTAAGTATTTTATGATATAACATTTTTAATTACATTACAGCTGTAATGTAGCCGAGTATGATAATAGTTTGACACGAGTGTTGTAATACCTAATTATATGCAGTTGCATACACTACTTTAAATATCGTACCAAAAATTTTCTCAACTTTGCTGGAAGTAAACTGCGAGTCAGTTGCGAGTCGAGGATATAAAGCGGCGGAAAATTCACTTTACTACTTTCACATTTATCTATTTATTTGCTTAAAATAAGAAAAATCATTCACAAACACAAATTACAACAATTACAAAGAATATTCTGGTTAGTGGGAATATAATTACACAGAATATAAACAAGAAAATTGAAATTTTCAATTTTAATTTTGAATTTGTTAAAGACGTATACAACCTACATTTCGCCGTGTACCGGCGCCTGACAAAAAATTAAAAAATAGAATAGTTGCATAATGAATAAAAAGTTATTTTACGATACAGCTGTAATGAAAATAGTATGGCAAATGCTGCATCGTAAAGTAATTTTTGAAAATTTTATAGACTGGCGTGAAAAAAGTGTACCCTTAAACGACTGTTTTCGAATATGAAATTGGAACATTACGCTATGAGTGTAGATAATAGAAGTTTTTAATTATAATGAATACTGAATTATGCCATTATCTGTAGATTGAGAGTGAGTGAACTGCGCTGATTATGACACTCATATTTTATACGCGAGTTGTATACTACTTTAATAATAGATACAGTTATCTGCTACAGTAACTTTTTTATTGTGAATCTAATAGTGCTATTAACACATTTTTCATAACATTCTATAACTCTAGAGTACCTTGTGTTAGTCAAATCTGTTCATACGCATTGTAAGTGTTAATTAACTCTGAGGTAAATTACAAGCATTGTGTTGTTAGTGACACGAATACACTTTAAATAGATATCACTGAATAGTGGGCCCTGCCCGACTTCGTTCGCGTGGCGTTCTACCCCTACCCTACCCTAACCTACCTTACACCTAGCGTACCCTATCCGTACCTACCCTTTTTATTGCCTTGCCCTGCCAATTACGAATACAACAAAAAAAGAAATAGTTCATTGGTTCTGAAATTTTGATCGAAAATGGATACCTTTTGTTACATTATTGCAATTTTTCTATAGACTCTAAACTTTTTAAAGATAAATGTAGCCTATGCATACTGTTTAAAATCGGTTAAGAAGTTTTTGAGTGTTTCCATTACAAGCAAACAAACCGACAAGCAATCAAATCTTTCCTTTTTATAATATTTTTATAGATAAATACACATGTAGGTAAGTAAGTGAAAATTGAATGCTTATCTTCCACGCAAAGTTTATTAACTCATAACTAGAGATTGTTGAATAATTCGTTGACTGCCACATATTCAGTGTCGGTCGGGTCGCTGAGAAAAGCGCGCGTAAACAAGTAACATGGCCACTTTGGCGCGTAAATTGATTTTTCGTGAACTCAAACTGTCAAGGCACAGGAAATATTCAAGTGCCGCCTTGAAAAATGATGACAACTTCGTGGTCCGGTCGCGGTTACCGGATGTTGTCATACCGAATATGAGAGTGTTGGATCGTATGTGGGTTGACTCTGCGGGTTTCCGAAACCATGTGGCCCTTGTGAGTAATTTTATAAATTTTCTTCTTAGTTATTCTTGTCATAATTACTCGTATTATAGATAATTTATGAGTTTGTATAATTTTCACTTGTTCCTTCTCCTCTTTTCGCCTCCTCTCACACCACCTACCATTAGATCCAGATCTAGATCTAGGTCCAGGACCAAGTCCTTGTCTAGGACTATCGAATTCTCGAATCGCTGTAATTCTTTTTATGGTAAATATATAAAGAAAAAAATATACGTGTAGCAAATGCTAATGGGGAAAAATGCGAATGGAAATTATGGTACAGGAAAATAAAGCATTGGAAAAAAATGGCACTCTGTAAATATATGGTAATGGAAACAATTACACCACAAATTGTAGGCCACACTTCTATATACAATATTTAAAAAAAAATAAGGTAGAATAAAAAATAACTATATGTTTGTTTTTAACAGTAACCGTATAATGCGGTTCAACAAATATAAAACACAGTCACTGCTGTAGTCATAATAGTATCAATCCAAGTATTTTAACTCAAAAAATAACGTAAATAAAATTATTAGCTTTACTCGTGTACTACACGTTATACGCGCAAGTGGGGGATAAGCCTATGTGTTATTCCAGACCCTAATCTAGCTACCTACCAAATTACATCCAAATCCATTTATCCGTTTAGGCGTGAAGTGGTAACAAACATACACACAGACAAACTTTCGCATTACATTAGTGGGATTATAAAATTTTACCTAAGCTTAAGTAAGTAGGTACTTACGTAAATTATTTTTAGTAAATTTTTAAATAACGCAATACAGAATGACATAAAAGAGACGAAGTTAGTGACATGAACATGTTAATTTTTTAAATGAAGCTCATTACTGAATGTTATGTTTATTTATCGCCGTGTAGAGTTTTAGGCTTTTTACGCACAATAGTTTTGTTAACAACATTTTTTTTCAATTCTAAACACAAATGAAACCCACAATTCTTATTTCGATTTAGGCAGGTGTACGCTATTTAGTTTGATATAGGTAAATAGAAATAATTATGGTTTCGTCGGTCAATTCTGTTAAATAAATTCATTGGTTTATTTACTCAAACTACATTTGAGTAAATAAAATTTTAAAATTCTCGCATTTAATAGTGAAGGATTTCTTACGAAATAAGTCAATGAGTGTACTGTATAAATAAATTCATTGGTTTATTAATCAAACTATACTTGAGTAAATAAAACTAAAAAATTTCACATTTAATAGTGAGGGATATTTACGAAATAATACGTCAATGAATATGCTATGTAAATAAATGCATAGGTTTATTTACTCAAACTACCTTGTAAAGGTCGCTCCAATAAAGTTAGCTAAACACTAAGTGACCTAGGTACGTCTTGCAAACTACATTTTTCTAGCCGTAGATCTTGACCTCAGAGCTCATTATAGTAGCCATGCCATGTCTTGTTTCGTACATGTTTTCCTCATAATATCGTTGCAGGTAACCATCGTAAGCCATTAGCATGATTCGACAAATATGTGGCTATCTAATAGACCTCCGTTAATTTTTATCATCCGATTATATTGTTTACAACATGTTTGCAAAAATAAATGATATCTAGATACTTAGATCATTATTTTTATAAATATACTAAGATTTAACCCAATAACTTGTCGCAATCGCTGTCGCGTACAATAATTAAACCCATCAGTTAAATTTATCTAAACATATCTGACGGATATTGTTTGATAATATTAGTGTTTTTATGTTATATAAGTAGGTACGTAATATTTTAGGGAGATACCCTATATAGAAAGATAGCCAAGCGCCTGGTCGATGCATCTAATGACCAGAAGGCTGGCCTCTAATTCGGCTAGGGAATTAGCCTCGCTATCCAGCGGGGTAATACCGCCTGCCTTGCCAGCCTTCTGTGCAACTGGTTCCTGGGGATCTTGAGCAAATTTTTTATATTTAATTAAGTTTAGATTTGTATATTTTCTTTTATTTTAGTTTTTTATAAATATCTCTTTTAATGTTAATATTAAATTCTTAATATTATTGTAGATAAATTCACTTGCGTATCTAGTTCCGGAAATAAGGTTCCTCCAGTATTACTTGTACTTACTACTTGGCACGCTAGTGGCCTTGATATTACTTACATAACCGCTAAGTCTAAACAGACTTGCTGGTCCACTGGCGATCTAACTGGAGATAAGTAAACCGTTACGAGAAATGGCCTCTAACACTATTAATCCATTTAACAATATCACAACTGATTATGATACCTGAAATCGTTTCTGATATAAAAACAATAGAATAAAGTAAATACGTGACGACGTTACTACACTTTTAGTGCCTGCATTTAAGTTAAACCTGTCCCTATGACTCCAAGGTTTGCTGGAAAAAAACTCAATTGTTGGGTTAAGCTCGTCTTTGTTCATCTCTATTGTATCATGAAGGCATGTTTGTGTAAAATAAAGAATAAAGGGTTAAAGGTTTGTTTATTTAACTATACCTCTTCTCAGGTACGTATTTTCCGACACGTTCGTTAGGTACATAGGTTAATTTTTTTTTCGTAAACTTGAGGTATTTGCTATCTATTTTAAGGACTTAACCTTTATGGTAAATAATTTAAAAGATACCTGACGAATTTAAAGCTGTCAACGCTAATTTATTGTAGCCGGTGGAGCGTCGGCGGCCGGTGGAGCGTCAGTGGCCGAGCGGTTGAATATCCGACTCGTAAGCCCGGAGAGGTACCGGGTTCAAATCCCGCTGCGGCCATGTACCAATGACTCTTTTCTGAGTTATGTACATTAGTTGAATTCTATACCGATTCTCTTACGGTGAGGGAAAACATCGTGATAAAAGCTGCAAATTCAGGCAACTGAATTAGAAAACATAATAAAATCTGGTCAGGTTCCCCTGGTAGCAGGGTCACAGAGGTCAGATGGCAGTCCCTCCACTGTAATTACCTGATCTGCCTAATCCTGGATTATGGTCAAGGCGGACCCCAGGCCCTCGCGCGCGAGAGCACAACCGGGACATTAACGCCAAGATGATTATTATTAACACTCAGCTATTGTACTATGGCTTCTTGACCTGTGTACCATACATGAAACCTATTATGGCTCTATTGTCAAAAGACTGTAGGCCCGTCATACTGTGGTATATTTGCCACAATATTGCTAGAAAACCGTACTTTACTTATGATTTGGACTTATAAGTATGGGTACCTCGATATAGGTATACGTAATGACAGGTAAACCAGGGTCACCGGCATAGCCTGGAAGGACTGCTAGGCTCAAGACAGGGGGAAAGGCACATAGCTTGTTAAACAGATTGTAAGGAACTCCGAATTTGATTGTAACCCATCGCTATCCTCGAGTTTTTGCCTAATACGGAAATGTCATGTGAACAATGAGTCTGGCATTTTAGTTATCGAGGATTTAATCTGGCATTCTGCTAGTCTGACATTCTGATAATCTGGCATTTTGCTAATATGGGATAGTGCTCATCTGGCATTCTGCTAATCTGGCATTTCGCTAATCTAGCATTCTACTTGTCCGACATTCTGCTAATCTGCCATCTGCTAATCTGGCATTCTGCTAGTCCGACATTCTGCTGATTTGGCATTTTCATAATCTGGCATTTCGCTAATTTGGCATTCTGCTAATCTGGCATTCTGCTAATCTGGCATTCTGCTAATCTGGCATTCTGCTAATCTGGCATTCTGCTAATCTGGCATTCTGCTAGTCCGACATTCTGCTAATTTGACATTTCGATAATCTGGCATTCTGCTAATCTGGCATTTCGCTAATCAAGCATTCTGCTAGTCCGACATTCTGCTAATTTGACATTTCGATTATCTGGCATTCTGCTAATCTGGCATTCTGCTAATCTGGCATTTCGCTAATCTAGCATTCTGCTAGTCCGACATTCTGCTAATTTGACATTTCGATAATCTGGCATTCTGCTAATCTGGCATTCTGCTAATCTGGCATTCTGATAATCTGGCATTCTGCTAATCTGGCATTTCGCTAATCTAGCATTCTGCTAGTCCGACATTCTGCTAATTTGGCATTTTCATAATCTGGCATTTCGCTAATTTGGCATTCTGCTAGTCCGACATTCTGCTAATCTGTCATTCTGCAAACCTGACATAATACGTCAAAACGGTCCTCATGTGGCGATCAGAAACCCAAAGCGGTAGCAATAGCCTGGGCAGGTCTCCTGCATGGTGGACTGACAACCTAGTAAAGGTCCCGGGTACCAGTTGGATGCGGACGTCACGGGACCGGCCTTGAATGTGGAGGGGCTCAAGTCTAGTTATAGGCTTTGATGATGATTATGAAACTTTTGCCCTCACTCATTAGTACTTTACCTCCAAAGGAAGATACGGAAACTTCGAAGAGTTACACCTACAGTCAGCTGCAGAGGAACATGGCGGTGTTTGCAACCTCTTTGCTTAAGAAGCTGGGACTCCGGAACGGTGACGTCGTAGCTGCCATGATACCCAACAGCCCAGAGTTCGCGGTGGTTGCCTTCGGCACCCTGCAAGCGGGTTGTGTTCTCACCACAATTAACCCGATTTACAAAGAGTGTAGGTTTTATTGTAAATAAGTACTTTTATTATATAGTGCTAAGTCTCGGCTTTACACAAGTGAAAACTTTTTTTAAATGTACGTAAAATCCGCGTCATGAAAGAAGAGACTTGTCAAATGGCAGTAGAGGGTATTTCGCGCAGGTAATCGCCTACTGCGCAAGTCGGACCACGTGACCCGCCAAGTCTCTTCTTACATGACACTAGTTTTAATGAAAATCGCTAGACAAAAAATACATTTGATTCCACATTGTCATAGTCTGGTCAACATGACATACTAAAGTAGTCGGTACACAATCGCTATGCGCTTATAGGTAGAAATATTGACAAATAAATGATAAATTATCAAATAAAATTGATGGATGAATTACTTACAAGATCAGCTTTAGACTTCGTCCAAGCAAAATTGATTAAAAAGATCCCACGAACTTTTAATCCAAATCGTTTCATGATAGGTGTGCTACATACAAAAACATTAGATAAGGTGTATAAAAGTAGGTACTGTAGTACATCCCTTTTCCTTTGGTAATTTTTTAATGTCTTTTTGTTGTATTTTCTTCAGACAAAGAGGCAAGCGAGCCACCTGATGGAAAGTGGTCACCGCCGCCTATAGACATCAGTAGGTACGCTAATTACGTAACTCTGTTGCTAACAATTATTTGATTTCAATGGTTGAAATTGATACTTTTGCGATTCTGTATCATCGATTTCAGTTGCTAACAAAGTTCCATTGCAATAACTGAAACTATTAAATCGATCATAGGTGCCTAATCGCAAAAGTGACAATATCAATAATTGAAATCAGAGAAGAGTTAGCAACATAGTTTCTCAATTAGCCTACAGCAACACCATGACCTCTAATATACCTCTTACTTACTACTAAGTAGATATAATACCTATACATGGGGTATACCTATTCACTTTAAAGATAATAGGTAGGTATTATACAATTGGGTTTTATGATACTTATCAGAGTTATCATTTATGACCGAAGTGTTTTCTGGAGATATTTACGCTTTAGTTAAGCAGCATTTATAAAGGGGTCGATAAGTTTCCAATTAATTAATTTAATATGTTTTTGACATATTTGTGACTATCTAATTTGGCTTACGTGTTATCTAGATAGATAGGTGACAAAATCCGCAACTATAATCAATTAACTGGTTATTGTAGCTATGTGTTTTCAATGTATTAATTAGCTACGAGATTATAATTTTTATACATAACAATGGAAATAATCAATGTTTTCACACTCAATTTACATAATAGCTTTAGTGATGTAAGTACATACCTAGGTAATGCTATAAATAGAACGTAATTTATAAATAAAAAAATATAGGTAATTAAAATCGCTTAAAAACAATGGAACATCTGATAATAACGTTTCCGAGTCACTCGCATCTGCCCCGATGGGTTTGGTCTGTTATTAGAGGGCAGATAGGGTAAAATACAGCGTTCTTTTGTCGACCCGGGTAGCCCCGCCTTTAATGGGACGAATGGCACAATACAATTTTCGTTTACCTTTATTTTGGTAACTTTGAATGAAACTTTATCTGTGCCATCTGCCCCACTAAACGGGGACGGAGCTGCTGTGGTAGATGACACTTTTTTCCCATCTGCCCCGTTATAACGAGGCAAGCTACTGGGGCGATTGGGAACGACTCACTTTTCCTGGTATCTCATTAAGTATCACATTAAAGACACTTGTCTCAATAAGTATGTTTTAATAATGACAACCGACACAATTTCAGATGAAATATGCCATCAAGTGTCAGTGACTGAACCGAAGTTGATGGTGACTGTGCCAGAGTGCTACGACACTGTAGTCAAAGGTTTAAAGGAAGCAAAGAATAACTCAAGGATAGTTCTCATAGATAATCCTTCGGCACCAGTACCAGACGGTGTCATAAGATTTAGCGAGATAGCTGAGACAGGAGATGCCGATTATGGACTCTTAGACAAAGTGGAAAGGAGACACGACGATGTGGCCTTCATTCCGTTCTCTAGTGGCACCACAGGGTTGCCGAAAGGGGTGGAGATATCTCATAAAAATTTGCTAGCGGCAATAGACTCAATGGGGCGAGCCGAAAACTGTTACCCACTGCTTACTCATGGTAAGTCGGTATTAAGTTTATGTTAAATTTGATACTTTAAAACGGTGGAATAGAAAATATAGCAGTACTAGCAGAGTACACCATGGCACCAACCTCTTCTAGTCACGAGTCTTCTACCCAGAGGTTCGTTGACCATACGGTAGGCACCGCCAGGCGGCAACAGAACACGGCATCGGAGAAGTTCGTTGTTGCCAAAGATATTTAAAGTAAAAATATGATTTATTATATTTATTAATACTTAATACTTTATTGTACTTAAAATATTATTGGCAAAAATTAATTTCTCCCATGCAATAATACTGCTGCGTTATGCAGTTGGCTACGAACTTGCTCCTTGACGTCTTAGAGGCACAACTAGAAACTAGAAAATGGGTAGCAGTGTTTAATGTTAGAATAAAATGCTAACAGTTGAGTTATGTGCCTATTTTAAACTATACTTTTGCTTTCAACAGGAGATTACCAGGATGTGCTTCCGTGTGTGCTGCCTTTCTTCCACATTTACGGATTGGTGATCACTCTGCTGGGGCACTTGACCAAAGGCTCTAAGCTGATCACCATTAGCAAATTTACGCCCACTCTCTACCTCGACGTGTTGAAGAAATCACAGCCTACTCTATTATACATTGTTCCTCCTATAGGTAAGAGATTGAAAGTAGTTTTCACACACAATCAAACCACCACTTTCATCCATGCATGCGTTATGGAATGAGATCTCTGTTCAAGTTTTCTCAAAAGATCAAAGACTTGACGAAATGCATTTTGTTTTCTTTCTAATTTTTCAAGAAGAGTATGAAAACGCTTTTGTACCGCGTCGGCAATACGCTAGTGATGACTCTGGTGTTATTTGCCACCTTATTGTATTCCTATAACGGGGCAGATATACCAGGGCTAATGAAACTTGATCTCTGCCATCCGCCCCGTTAAACAATAGGGCCAGGCTGCCAGTGTCGAGAAAACAATTTTCCCATTTGACCCATTAACGGGACAGAGCCTGGGGTGGATGGGAGTCAAAAGCGGTACGTTAATGTCATAGTTTTTATGCGGGTCCGCTGATCCGTTATCACTGTGCGGTCATTAATGGCCAGTGAAGGTGTGGATCTTGTTGATTAACTGGGAAAGAAGAGGTTGGCTTTGCGCTATTACTTTACTACTACTTTGTTTAAAATCATTATCTTTGCTAAATGTAACATTTTGTCAACTCATATCCTTCTACGTAGTGAAATAAGTATACCTACTAAACACCTTATTTTTTTGCGAAATCATTATGAATCGCTTAAACCTCAATGATTATTATCATGATCATAGGAATTGCTTGTAAATGCTGCTGTAAAGTGATATAATTTGACCTTGGTGGGCTTCTAACAACCTAAACTCAGCATGCTGATGATTTAAGACAATGACGCAATGTGTATGTACTTATCACCTACCTAAACTTGAACCTTGTGATAAGAAATATTCTGAAGGCTGGCTCTGAACATTCAAGAGTAAGAATATCTAGTAATGGCTCCTAGACGACAAGATACAGTCCGATTATATAATTTATGTAACTATTTACAATAATATAAATATAATCCCTATTAATACCCTACATGAGTAGATATCGCATTATCTTGCGGCTATTGCGTGTCATATTACAGGTAATAATGTGTAAGAATTATTACTTTGATGATTATTGACATTTTAAGTACGTAAAAGTAGATTTTGTGTGGTCAAGGATAGATAGATTTGTGGTACAATACTGTACCAATATCTTTAAATTGCGAGACTGTCGTACAGGGTGGACGGCTAATGTCTTTGAGACTGAGCTGACCAGCAACAATCCGTAAATCAGATTATATTTTCTGTTATTCGTTTCTGTTGTTTATTTTAAACACTGCGAGCTCCACCTGCGTGTGGACTGTTATCTCTGAGACTGGACTCAAGTTCGGCAGCGGACTGTCATGAGCTAAAGCTAGAGCTTCACATGTAATCCTTCCTCCTCAGCCGTCCTCCTGGGAAAGCATCCGGACGTGAAAAAAGAGCATTTTACCCGGGTGCGGCACGTAATCTGCGGCGCTGCGCCGCTATCGGCTTCGGACGCTGACGCTGTGCTCGAGAAGTGTCAGGTGAGCTATACATTGTATAAGAATAAGACACAATGTCACGACACAAATAATTTTATTTATCTTAGTGATGTACATTAGTTGAATAGTAACCGATGCTCTTACGGTGAAGAAACATCGTTATGAAACCTGAACATTCAGGCGACCATGATTCAATTTGGTCAGGTTCCCCTGATAGTTAGGTAGGTGGTAGGGTCACGGAGATCAGATGGCAGTCGCTCCATTGTGTAATCACCTGATCCGTTAAACCCTGGATCATGGTCAATACGGACCCCAGGCCCTCGTGCACTGAGGATAATCATTAACGCCAAGATGACTGTTACATAAATTCATCACAAAATTTTTAACAATGGTGATGTACGATGGATGGGATGGATAGGCGCCAAGTTATTAAACGCGGCAAAACTCCAAATTCCAGAAGAAACTCGAGTTCAACCAGGGCTACGGTGCCACGGAGACCACGTCATGCGGCACGGCCACCTTCAAGGGCGCCCAGGAGGTCGACTACTCCGCCTGCGGCCAGGCCATGGCCGGCGTCAGTATGAAGTTCGTGGATCCACAGAGCGGGAAAGTCGTCCCTGTTGGCGAGGTGAGAATCGTTCTTTATGTCAATCCGCAGACAAATAGGCAAGGCCTGATGGAAACACCAGCTGTATCGCCAATGCGCCTGATGGTGCGTGGTCACCGCGGTCTGCGGACATTAGCAACACCAAGGGTACCACCAGCAGCAAATAGACAATAGGTACTGGATGTCTTACCGGCAGCGACACAATACATTAATATAGCATTATTTGGCTGAAGTATTCTGCAAGGTACTTCCCCAGTCGGGCGACACCAATTGGAACGGGATATCCCGCTATGCCTCTTGAACGGGATACGCCTAATCTACACATTTTAAAGGTGTGTTCCGGGTTTCTTACTGCGTACCTTTGTTTACGAGTAGCCGGTATTTCGACGCAGATGCATGCCCGGAACATACCTTTAAAATGTGTGATAATAACCGCGATAGTTTAAAACATTACACCTAATCTATCCTAAAATCAAATTAGTTTCTACAAGAGACGCCTTTCATGCAAATGTAGTCGCGGGCTGAACCTAGTAATATGAAGTCATCATTTATTGACTATCTTTATTACTTTTCCTTATTAAACAGTACTAAATTTAGCACAAAGACAATTTGATAAAGAGGCTTTAGATTGAGGTTACCTATGCAGTCAAATGGGATTATTAAGTCAATATTAATAAACTATATTGATAATTTTTCCTCATACCTGTAAAAAAGCAAGTACCTACTAAATTTACCACGAAGGACATTTATTTGATAAAGAGGCTTTAGATTGAGCACCGTATATCTGATATGCGGTCAACTGGGATTAACAAAGATCAACTGGATTTAGAGGACAGGCTTGGGAATCTGTTTCAGAAATCAAGTTTTTTTTTTAATTAGACTATCTTATATTTGGCATTTTGGAAAGGCTATTTCAAACAACGATTTCTCATAATTATACCCCTAAACTTTCTAACGGATTTTAATGCTGTTTTCAGCAATGGATAGAGTGCTTCAAGAGGGAGCAAAAAGCAAAAAAAAAAGCTTATAAGCAAAAAAAATTGTAGGTAGGTAACGTAAGTTTTTGGTAAAGCTGTAGCTGTACCAAAAACAAGTGTAAGTGCAGGGTAGGTGTAGAGTGGGTGTAGGGTTGCTATAGGGTAGTTGTAAGGAGGGTGTAGGGTAGTATATGAGAAGGGGTAGGTTAACGTAGGACAGGGATTAGGGTAGGTTAGTTTAGGTATCGGTCGCCACGTGAACGAAATTGTCGGGTCCACCAGTCAGACTTTGAATTATAATAAGATGTTCTTTTTCCTATTGTACTCGGCTTTCGAGCCTCAAAGAAAGTACAGTTCTACTGCTCCTACCAAACTGCATGGCAGTTTGTTGGCGAAGCAAACACAAGCTCTTATTACAAAGCCATATTATCGTTCTCTTGTGACTTAATACCTAGGTATAACTAGGTACAATGTTATTACTATACGCCAACATATTTAGACCTTAGAATACAATCTAAACAAATTGTGAAATCAGTATTTGTTTCAATTTTCGCTTAAACATGGGTTACACATGAAGCGCCACGTGCTCCTCTGGTAAACATCGCTTGGTTACGAACTTTGAGTTTTACGTAAAGTTTTTTAGGTTTCATTGTTTTCCATTTACAAATATAGAATGATTATAATTATACTTTTACGAAAGATAATCTATATATACACATAATAAAACAGTAAAAAACGGTCTGTATATTGAATATATTTGCAAAAAAATAATTTAGGGCTATGAAGTAATAGAATGAGAATATTTAAAATTTATATCGGTCTGTTTGTTTGTTCATACATGCTAATCTCCGGAACTACTAGACCGATTTGAATGAAACTTTTTTTATGTAGCTATTAAGCCTGGCAACATATGGGGTATAATTGATTTTGAAAACTGGAATACCTGATGTAGAACCATAATAGACCAGCTAAACTATAAGAAGTATGGAAATGGCGCCGAATGGATTTTGACGGGGTTTTCACAGTTTAGTAGTTTGGGGTACAACTTAAAATCTAGGCCATATTTCATTGAATTCGGTTGTGTAGAGCTAGAGATACGCTTGACCTCTCTGTAGTACTAGATTTCATACGTTTGGGATGTCATTTAAAATGGTTGTTCGGGAAAAGATAAACTGCCAAAAAATCGATTTCCACGCGGACGAATCGCAGGCAAAAACTAGTTGATTTAATATAATAAGTATTTCCACAAGCTATCCTCGTGTTTCAGTCTGGTGAATTATACATCCGAGGGCCGCTGATCATGAAGAGGTACCACAAGAACGAGAAGGCGACTAAAGACACGATCACCGAGGACGGATATTTCAAGACTGGCGACTTGGGACACTACCATCCTGAGAAAGGGCTGTACATCACGGATAGGATCAAGGAATTGATAAAAGTAAGTAATGCTGAGCTGGGGTCTTTTTTTGGCATCGCATTGGTCCATGATTTGTTGTGTTTGTGTGTTTGTACCTGCTTTATTTTTGTTTAGTATTGAAGTGTTCTAAAATTTTCATTATGTAAACGCTTATGGATTTTTGTGATGTCAAAATAAATCATGTCTATGTCTATGTCTATGTCTAAGTTTGTGCAAAGGTTGGTGATAGCCCAAGTATTGCAAACATCCATAGGCTGCGGTGATTGCGTCCAACAGGCATATTGTAAGCTTGTTTGCCACCTTTTGATGACCTGAGTGGTTCAGTTAAGAGTTTTTCCTTCCCTTCCCGCATATGGTGTGTTTTGGTCGTTCCGGGGCTGGGGGGCGCCTGCTCTATGTTGGCTGCGGTGGGGATGAAGTAGGGTAGGGATAGGGTAGGGGTAGGCCGGGGTAGGGTAGGTGTAAGAGTAGGGGTGGGTAGGGTAGGATAGGGGTAGACGCGTTCTGCGGTTGTTGTCTTGTATGACGTTACGCAGCAGGCGGGCAGACCACGGCGGTCAACCAGAACAAATTCACAGAACGAGAACGCGGAATGACCGCATGACCGCTCTCTGTCTGAAAGATCCCTTATTACTTTTCTTATTTTATAGGGTGCCATGTACCAATGACCTTTTCCCGAGCTATGTACATTAGTTAAATACTAACCGAAGCTCTTACGGTGAGATAAAACATCGTGAGGAAACCTGCACATTCAGGCGACTGAATGTGTAACCATGATCCGATCGGGTTAGGTTCCCCTGGTAGCAGGGTCATGGAGGTCAGATAGCAGTCGCTCCACAGTAATTACCTAATCTGCCAAATCCTGGACAACGGTTTAGGCGGACCCCGGGCCCTCGTGCGCGAGAGCACAACCGGGACATTAATGCCAAGATGATGATGTGTTTTAATATAGGTATAGGGTGGATAGATAATTTGTCAAATAAAAAAAAAATAACAAAGACAATACCTAGGACAATTGTTTCAATCCCAGTTGTACTAGAGTACGCCCTAGACTTTACTACTTAAATATTTTCAGGTGAAAGGCATGCAGGTGGCCCCAGCTGAGCTGGAAAGCCTTTTGCGGACGCATCCAGCTGTATCTGAAGCTGCAGTTATTGGCGTGCCTCACGAAATATACGGAGAGACCCCCAAGGCATTCATTATTAAGAAGAAAAACCTGGATATCAGTTCTGAAGCGATCCAGGAGTTCGTTGCAGAGAAAGTGGCTCCTTTCAAGAAAATCAGAGAAGTCGTCTTCGTTGATAGTATACCAAAGACTGGTTCTGGGAAAATATTGAGGCGGGACTTGAAGAATATGTAGATAGTGAAGATAATTAAAATATTAACAGAGTTTGGTGCTTGTAATAATAAAAGTAGTTAGGTTAGGATCAAATTTGTAAAATTTATCAGGCCTCTAAAATGAGCTTACCTACTTTAAATGGATTTATTTATTGTTGGGTTGCCTGCATCCGGCTAAATACAATATCGAATACCAAATCATGGAGAGGTGGGCTAATGGTTAAGGAGTCCGACTCGTCAGCGAGGGGTACCGGGTTGGAACCCCCCATTACTCTTTTCTGAGTTATGTACATTAGCTGAACAATAACCGATGTTCTTACGGTGTGGGAAAACATCGTGATGAAACCGGCACATTCAAGCGAATATGTAACCATGATCCACCCTGCTCAGGTTCCCCTTTTAACAGGGTCATGGAGGTCAGATGGCAGTCGCTCCACTGTAATTACCTGTACAGCCAAATCCTGGATCATGGTAGATGTTTTTTTATTGAATACCAACTCATCGAATGTCATTTTCGTCTCATTTTCAATTGATCGTATCGAATGCTGGCAACCTATAATAAGTAAAACATCATTTGTACTGTGAACAATAAAGACTTGGCTTAAAGGTCTACTTACCAGTCCAGGGGGTCTAAAAAGGCCACATTAGCGTTTCATATTATGATTCATATTTGACTGCCACAAACTTATCTGATCAGGTGGCCAGTACTGGAACTAAGTGACGCCATTTTGAATTTTCATGTCAATGTCAACAACAGCGACGCTGCAGATGAGTTTGTGACGAATTAATATGAATCATATTATGAAACGCTAATGTGGCCTTTTTAGACCCCCAGAAACCTAAAAAAAGCTCAGCATAAGACATTTCTGTGAAGTCCGTTACAGTACCTACCGTCATGGGAATGGATATGGATGTTTTCTAGACATTGTTAAAAACATGCAACTAATGTTAAAGAAACTTAGTTAATTTCTCAAGAACCATTGAGTAATTTTAATAAAGACGAAATAATTTTTATTGTCTGTAACAAAATATTGCCTCTTGTAACATACATTTATTTAAAGCAAAAACTATTTTAAAATGAAATTTGGTCAATGTTCCTATTGTATATGTCAATATTGTCCATGGATGTCATGGCTCGCTTATTGGGACTGTAAAGAAGTAGATTAGTTTCTTCTAGAGTGTATGCTCAATTTTAAAATTATATATTGTTTCTGATAATGGAAGGGAATGGACGGTGGGCACATAGAGTGTATTTTTATAACATTTTATTTAACTTACAATATTTGTATGTTCGGAAGTTTGACCCACTTCCCGGCGTTAGATTGCGGTGAAATTTGGTATCTAGGTATGTAGCTTGGATGATAATGCATTAATATAGTAACATTGACTATGGAGCTGGTCTGATGATGGAGTCGGAAGGCCGTAGGAGCGCAACAAGATAACGTCATCGTTTTTGGGCTCTTTGGAATGGGCTTGATGAAGTACTGTACCCCTATGTCAAAAGCTGCGCGACAAAGCTTGTTAATAAAAATGATTTAATATTAAACTTTCATCATATTTTATAACATTTATTATATTTATTAGAGCAGAGCAGCATTTGATTCAAAATAATAATAATATCATAATAATATAATATCATTATAATTATATTGAAGATTTTTTTCCTACTCAGACTTGCATTTGACCGCTATCTCACCTGGCACGACGGACGTCGTCCGACCATGGTCCTACGATCGTTGCCAAATACAACACCGCCTAAGTGTCTTTTTGGGGCGCTGCTGTAGGCCCTGGCTTAATAGGAGTTGCAGGAGTGGAAGTTGTAATATGAATGTAGATGCAGGGTGCGAATGATTGTGAGAGACCCGATATTTATTTTCTTGGACTGCGCCATAATGGCGAGCTTGTATTGCTTGTTCCAAATAGAGATTCTTCACATCGTCTAATGTTCTAATGTATATTTTATATTATAAGTTATATATGTATATCTACGATCCTCAATGAATTGTGTACATAGGTAATTGAATAACAATATTATATGTAGATTTTGGAATTAGTTGTCTCATTGTTTTTCCTCGATTGGACTTTGTGCTACCTCAAGATAAACCAGAAAGCAGATAGCGTTATCGTTCGATAAAGTGTTATATTTATTTACATGACTACATGAACATTAGTTTGCAAATGCTTTATCTGAGTTGTTATACAATCGACCAAAGTAACGCAGTAGGTATTTACATAATAATGTTATAACAAAGAAAACAATACGTAGCCTTCCTTATTTTGCTATGTTTTAATAAGTTCAGAATATCTAGAGTATTGGTATTTTTTCTGAAAAAATTCTAGTTAACCAAAACCCATTACACACAATAAGAATTTAAAGTTACGATTTTATTATTACAAAACGATATTATCACTAACATTGTCAATGTCGTGGTACAGGGCATAAGATATTATCAGCCAACGCAACCCATAAAATGTCAACGAGACGTTCCGAGTAGCCCCGAATAAGTACGATGTAGAATGAACTCGATCGAGTCGAGCGGAACCATGGTTATGTTTGCATTACATTGAATTGGCATATGCTGCGGAGGAGAAAGCGAATTTGCTTGCTTCTCATTTCGCGGCGAGTTCGCGTTTAGATACTGCAGGAAAATCTCCACCCACCTCACCCCGCGCTGACTGCACTATGGCAGACGTGCGAATACATCAGAAAGAGATTTTAAAAATCCTGCGGAGTCTAGACGTGAACAAGGCTAGTGGACCTGATGGTATACCTGCGACGGTCTTGCGTAGATGTGCCCCCGAGTTGTCTCCTATTCTCACACGCCTGTTTCGACTTTCACTTAAAACTGGTATTGTACCTAAGTCGTAGAAGCTTGCCAATGTGCAGCCCGTGCCTAAGAAGGGCAGCCGTGCAGACCCTGCCAACTACCGCCCTATTTCAGTCACCTCCATTCTCTGTAAACAACAACAAACTCCTTGAATTTTGTATTGAATTTTGAAACAACAACAAACTCCTTGCGCATCTCGAAGGTAACGATCTCCTCAGCGATTACCAGTACGGATTCCGCCGTGGTCGGTCGACTGGGGACCAGAAGGTCCCCACTCGAGTCGAAAGGTGTATGCCACTCATATATGAAGTGAGGCCATTGAGAAGCATGGCGAGGCCCTTGCTGCATGGTTTGGCACGTAGCCCTTCTAAGCAAGCTTATCTACTTTGGTATTCCTGTTGGCTTTTGCACCTGGATTTCGGACTTTATGAGTGTACGATTAGTAACGGATAGATATCTGTCAGAGGCAAAAGCTAACAGGGACGACATTCAGTCTTGTCGAGAGGCCATGGTTCAAACGAAGCACTCAAGGCAGTCTCCGACTGGGGCGAAGCCAATCTAGCGGCATTCAACGCTACCAAAACACAGGCGTGTTTGTTTTCCGCCAAACGGAGTCCATTCCACATAACTCTGGCTTTCCGGGATGTAGCTGTGAAAATAACGGACAATTTACAGCTCCTTGGTGTTGAGCTATCAACCAATCTTAACTTTGGACAGTCCATCGAATCCAAAGCTAAGACTGCAGCCAAGAAACTTGGTATCCTCTCGAAGGTCAGGCGGTACTTCACTTCAAAGCAGTTGTTTCAATTATATCAAGCACAAGTCCGATCATGCATGGAGTACTGCTGCCATTTATGGGATGGATCAGCCAAATACCAAATGGCCGCTTTAGATTCAGTGGAAAAACGTGCAAAGAAGATAATTTGTGACATCGGCGCAGGGTTGCGTGTCTGTCGGTATTCTATAGGTTGCATTTCGGAGAGTTTGCAAAACAGTGGCACGGCCTCATTCCGCCGGCCCCTTTCCGCCATCGGGAAACGCGACCCGCGATACTTTATTGCTCATAAAACATAACAATACCAATCACTTACAGTAACAAGGAACATATATGAGCAAAGGCGGCCTTATCGCTACAAGCGATCTCTTCCAGGCAACCTTACAGAAATTGAGACAGGAATTTTACAGCAGGTAGGTAGCCCTACAGCTACACCTATCCTACCTCTATGCTACTCTACCCTACCTTACCATACACCAACCCTACTCTTACCCTACTTCTACCCTATCTTACCCTACACCTACCCTACTCTTACCCTACTTTTACCCTACCCTATCCTACAATATCTCTAAACTACGCTATTCTTTTTTCTTTTCGACAGCTTCAGATTAGGAGTATGAAGTGGAGGATAAATACGAAGACATATCTAAGTTAGATATTATGGAAATTCGAGTCATTACACATTTTTCTGGTCAACTTTCTGGAGAGAGAGAGAGAGGTTATTTATAATCAATTCATTCATTAAGAAGACGCCAAATAGTGAATTGACGTCGCGTTATCCCTACGCAGTACCAATGCAGCATAAAAGAAACTGCCAGAAGGAGTCTAATGAAGCCATTCTCAAGTTAAACCTGACGGGCGGACATCGAGAAGTTTCAATGGTTTCCTCAAAACTGGTCTATCTGTTAATTTAGGAGACCGTCAGTGGGCGCTGTACTGTAACATTCGCTATATGTTATAGTTTGTTTTAAAATTTATATGTAAGTACCTACATACATATTGGTTTCTAAATATCGTCCACAAAATATAACTTTTGTGGTAAATATTGAAATGATGATCAAACTTCGTTTTTATCGCTCGCTCGGGTGACACGCCTGTTAACAAATAAGACCGAGCTAAACCTGGGTAATAATCACTACATAGTATAAAACAAAGTCGCTTTCTCTGTCCCTATGTCCCTTCATCATCACTACATAGTATAAAACAAAGTCGCTTTCTCTGTCCCTATGTCCCTTTGTATGCTTAAATCTTTGAAACTACGCAACGGATTTTGATGCGGTTTTTTTTAATAGATAGAGTGATTCAAGAGGAAGGTTTTTAAGTAAGAAAAAAAGGGTAGGTAGGGGTAAAATAGGTGTACGCGTACGAAGTCGCGCCGGGTCCACTAGTTGACAATAAATTATAAAGCACAAGTGGTATAATATATAACTAAGTTATAAGTGGTAATAAGTAAAAAAAAAACATATTTTGGCGTTAATGTCCCGGTTGTGCTCTCAAGCACTCAAGCACGAGGGCCCGGGGTCCGCTTTGACTATAATCCAAGATTTGGCGATCAGGTAATTACAGTGGAGCGACAACCACCTGACCACCATGACCCTGCTACCAGGGGAACCTGACCAGATTGGATCATGGTTACAAATTCAGTTGCCTGAATATGTAAACAACAACAAAACAAACGAAGCGCTCTTATCTTCATCCCGGACGAGGCGAAGGGAACATAATATCAATTTTATTGTTTGGTATAATAGTGTTATTATTATTCCTTAAATTATTTTCGGCGTAGGCAGGAACGTAACACAAATTATTAATATTGCTTAAGTTTTTTTCGGCGTTAACTGCAACGTAACGCTGTTTGTTCGTTATAACGGCAATAATTTGTGAACGCGTCCGTAATCTACGCTGTCATTGTGACAAGTGTCCAATCAGCTGTTTTATCTTTCTTGCTCACTTACGATTTGGAGGAGGTCGTAGTTTCTTTTTGCGATTTGTAGGGCAGGCACTATAGCGACATCCAACCAAATATTCCAGTAAGACCATGGTTTTTTAACTACCAAAAGGTTGATAAAAGGGCCACTTCGGTTGATTCTTATGCAAAACTCCAAGAGACTACCCTGCCTCCGCAAGATAGTTTCTATAATAGGCTAAATAAGTGCGATATATCAAATGAGCAATATCAACACGCGCGGAGAGAGTGGAAATTATTTAAAATTATAACGCTGGGTGATTATAGCGATCTGCACATGAAAACTGATGTTCTACTGCTAACAGATATTTTCGAGAACTTCAGGGATGTGTGCTTTAAAACCTATAAACTGGATCCAGCGCATTATTACACCACACCGGGGCTTAGTTGGGACGCCATGTTAAAATTTACAAGTGTGGAATTGGAATTGTTCTCTGACATCTCAATGGTTAAATTTGTTCAAATGGGTATGAGAGGGGGACTCAGTCAATGCTGTAGAAAATATGCGTTAGCAAACAATAAATACATTGATAATTATGATCTCGACAAGGAGTCCAGTTTTATTGTCTATCTTGATGCGAATAATCTGTACGGTTGGGCTATGTCACAATATTTACCTTTAAAAGATTTTTGTTTGCTTGAACCAGCCGATATCTCAAACCTAGATGTAGTAAAGCACCCTGACGATGCTGATAAGGGACTTTTCTTGCAGGTGGACTTAGAATATCCTAATCATTTACACGATTTACACAACGACTCTTGTCTCTGCCCCGAAAACAGAACACCAGAAATTGGTCAGACAAAAATGACAAAACTAATGTCTACATTATATTCTAAGGAGAAGTATATTATACATTATGTTAACTTAAAACAGGCTCTAGTGTTAGGTATTGTTCTGAAAAAAATTCATCGTGTTTTAGTTTTTACTCAGAGCCAAGGGGCTTAAGCGTTATATTGACTTGAATATTAAGAAGTGTACAAAAGCGCAGCGTGGGTAGGCCTCCTACAAGGTGGACCGACGACCTTGTAAGTATCGCAGGTACCAGCTGGATGCGGAAAGCACAGGACCGGTCTTTGTGGAGATCTCTGGGGGAGGCCTATGCCCAGCAGTGGGCGTCTTCTGGCTGATATGATGTACAAATGCGAGCAATGCATTTGAGAAGGATTTTTATAAATATTGCGGTTTTTGGTAAGACAATGGAGAACGTGGATAAGAGGTCGGACGTTCGTTTGATAAATCGGTGGGAAAATGAGGGGAATAAACTGGGCGCTAGAGCGCTTATTAGTAGGATAAATTTTCACAGATGTACAATTCTACATAAAAATCTAGTAGTTATTCAGATGAGGCGCACCAGAGTGACTTATGATAAGCCCTTGTATGTAGGTGTTAAAATATTGGAATTGTCTAAAACACTGATGTTTGACTTTCATTATAATTACATTATCCCTAAGTATAGGGGTGATGTCAATATGTTGTACACAGACACCGATTCATTCATATATGAAATAAAAACGGACTATTTCTTTAAGGACATTAGAGGAGACGTTAAAGATAGATTTGATACATCAGATTATCCTAAAAACAATAGATATAACTTGCCGCTTGTAAATAAAAAAGTAGTGGGTTAGTTCAAAGATGAGTGGCGCAGGTGCTTTAATAATTATATGTAAAAAATTTGTAATTTTTTTTGTAAATTTATAGTTATAAGAGCGAAGTGCTATTATATAAAAAAGGAAGGTGAGGAGGAAACAACACAAACCCCACATAACGTGGGATAGTGCAACGAGGAAGAAAATAATGAAAATAATAGTATAAATGTTCAAACCAAAGAGTTTCCATTCTGATCGATGACGCTTACTGATTTTAGTCTCTATTATTAAACACAAATATTTGTAAAATACTTACTAATATTATTACCCTTTACGGAAGCTTTATATCCACCATATTTCATATGAAACAAATCCATGTCTGCGTATTTCTTATTGTGACCAAAAATACTTCACTGCAGCGGCTGTGTGACCTAGGACACATGAACAGAATACTACCAAGAAGGTACGGGGAATCTATCATATTATTTATTACTTTGTATATAAATTATTGGTCTTTATGTTCGCGACGCAGTTCCAAAGATAAGAGACTGGGCTCAGGATCTTTAAACCTATACCGTACTCTTCGGAGGAATTTTTTTCTGTATTTTCGCCAATTCGTATTTGTGCTTTGAATATAGTGGATTCCAAACAGTGGAGGCATATTCCAGGCGACTTCTTACTAACGAATTATATAAAAGTATGTATGTATTCATGTTTTTGAAGTCACTACACTGCCGAAACATGAACCCAAGCATCTTATATGCTTTTGCAGATATTTTATTAATATGCGATGTAAAATGAAGTTCACTATCCAGTTGGACCCCAAGATCTCGCACCTCCGTTACTCTCTTTATATTTTTACCTAAAATTTTAGAATTGATATTGATTGGCTGTTTATTACGAGAAAATGATATGGTATAGCATTTGTCTACATTTCACATTAATTTATTATTGCGACAAAATACTAACAAATCATCTTGAAGCAGCATGCAATCGCTGGTTGACTTCACTAAGGCAAACATTTTTGTATCATCAGCGTAGGAATCCTCGATTCGCAGGATATGGCGCAGGATAGGGAGAGGTGGCGATCTCTGGTTTCGGAGGCCAAGATCCACTTTGGGTCGCTGAGCCAGCGCAGTATGTAAGTAAGTAAGCGTACAATAAGCTCTTAGAATTACTAAAACATTAATGAAAAGATTAAAGAGCAGCCGGCCAATATGGGATCCTTGGGGCACACCAGATGTTATAGGAACAAAACTAGATATAAAACCCTTAACTGCTACCGATTAAGTTCTATCGCGTAAATAGGATTCCAGCCATATCAGAAGTCGCCGTGTATACCGATGTTCTCAAGTTGTTTTATTAATATGTTGTGAATGATTTTATCAAATGCTTTAGAGAAATCGGTATATACGGCACGGCATCCACCTGGTAACCATCCTCCATGCCCTTCAAAACTACATGCAAATATTCCCATAGGTTTAATTCAGTGGAACGGCCACTGATAAAGCTATATTGATCCTGAATTAGCAGAGGTCTAACTGCAGGAAATAAATAATCATTAATTATTTTTTCGAACAGTTTTAGTATTACCGATAATTTCGATATACCACGACAATCACTTATTTTATGTTTGTTACCACCTTTAAATATAGGCACTATGGTTGACTTTTTCCACACCGATGGAACACTGCCTTTTTTTAAGGAACATTTAAATAATAAAGAAAGAGGGAGCTGTTTATTGAATCGTTTAAGTAGAAAAACCGGATGAACACCATCTGGACCACTACCCTTTGTTGTATCAAGTTTGCTTAATTTGTAACCATGGTCCAATCTGGTCAGGTTCCCCTGGTAGCAGGGTCACGGAGGTCAGATGGTAGTCGCTCCACTGTTATTACCTGATCGCCAAAACCTGGATTATGGTCAAGGCGGACCCCAGCCCCTCGTTGTCGAGAGCATAACCGGGACATTAACGCCAAGATGATTATTTTATGGCAGACAAACAGGTATGCGGGTCACCTGATAGAAAGTGGCCACCTATCACATCAGCATCACCAGGGGCGCTACCAATACGTTGCCCGCCTCTACTGATTCCTCTAATCGATCCTCTTGAACGATCCCATGTCATAGTCCAAAGGAAACACTGAACTTAAATGAGGGGTCTTAAATAATGAAACTGCACACCTATCACAAAATATACTAAAATCTTTTTGTGCTTGTGATCCGTTCCCACCGCTTTGACCCACTCTTCGGACTACATCAATTTTTTTCTGTTGTTTCTGGGCCCATTTTTCAATCCTAAGATAAAACATATCAGTCTGATAAGTTATAATGCGACTAAAACAAAATTGTATTATTACTTCATATATAATTTAAGGATTCTAGTTTGTCTTAATTTGGCAGTATATGACTTTATCGGGCAGATAAATGTTATCTGAGGACTGAAAGATCGGCCCTCGATTAACTACAAAAACTAAAGTTTTCTTTCACCTCGTTTTGTTGTCGAACAAAACAAAACTTCATCGTCATGTCTAACGAGACAGATAATTGGACAGTAGAAACTATAGTTTTTTAGATCACGTGGTCCCTCAGATCAGCCCACACATACTTGCATAGGTACTTATTTTTATATAACACCAGATTCAAGACATAGTTAAACAAACAACAATTGAATAATATTTATAATTTTTTCGAAAAAAAAAGGATAAGTATATATCAACATTTCGCAAAATCCGATATTCATCCTCAGTAGGAGCAGCTACTGGATGTGAAAATCTCGTAGAAAAAATAGAACATCTGGAAGGCCTGTAGGTCTAGAATCTATAGATCCTGCTCCAAGGAGCTGTCGCTTGGATGTAGGTACCCTCTTATTTTTATTACGATATCCATATCCAGAAGGTGCTTCCATCAGGTGAGTTAAGGCTAATGCAAGCTTATTTCATTAAACTTGAAATCTTGATTTAGTCAGTTTTGTCAAGTGCAATTGACAACGTCACTCCGTAATTTCTACAATATTATCCTCGAGTTCTATTTACTATAATACCTAAATTACCAAGTTTGTACAGAACTCTGGCAGAATCAGATGAAGGTAATAGCCCAGGGCACGCTTACAAAAACCTAATCATATTTAGATTTTGAAATTGTTTATAAAAAAATGTAATGGGCAAGAAGCCAAAACAATGTTGTATATTCGTTATAAAAGGTTAATGATAGAGTGGTGAGGAATGAAATGTGTGAATATTAAAATGCTTTGGTAACTCAACGATGTCAAGCCAATTTAAATATATTCACCAATGTTCCGATTCTTATAGAGATATTGGTTGGAGGGATAAGTGAATACAAGTCACCACAATCAAATCTACATATGTGAATTCACATATTGTAAAACAGTACAAATGACAATGAACTCAACAATGCACGTATAGTCTTTATGCACATACTGTTTATTAACCGCGCCATACGGATAACTGCATACATCGCAGTCTACAACTAAGTACTGATGAATAAGATACATTGCCTGTTAAATTCTGACCAACATTGAATGAGCAGCGTATTTAAGAGTCGATGGAAACGGACGAATGTGGTTTTACCACTTCCTCGTTAGTTTTTTGGTGCGTGGGCCCGTTGTTGTTTCATTTGATCTTCGCTCGCTTGTGTTTACAGTGTTTAGTAGACTGTTCGTGTCCGATCGAAGTATACGCTCGTTCGTTTGTAAATTGAACAACATTGTTTTTGGTTATTTATTAAAAGATTAAAGTGCTGCCAAATTTCAACGCTGTGACTCATAAGTCAACAAGACTTTTACAATGTTATTGTAGCGGTAACAGGAAACAAAGCCAAGTAAGTAATTAAAGTCGTTATTTATTTACGTACCTACGTCATGGTTAAATATGTTTACTTTTTACTTACTGTATTGCTGGTACAATGAAGTTATTGTACATATTCACCTTTTACAATGCATTAAACAATATTGACCATGACCTTTCGTGTTCCTACCGCGGTTACGGTACAGAAAATCAAACGTAAACAACATTCAACACGTAGGCAGATGCAAACTATTTTTAACCGTATCTAAATCACTAGAGAGTTCAGTTTATTATTGCTCTGTTAAGCAGTTAGTTTGGTGATTAGATAATAATTGTATGATAGAACCGGTAACTCGGTTTCGATGTTCATTGAATAAATAATGTATCGTCAAGAGGCCTAGGTGACAAGTCGCAGGGTACATTCTTTTGTCGGCGGGCGAGTTGTCCATTTTATGAAGGCAAAGGGATATTTCGAACTATCGCCAGGCGAGATTTCTGTAACAAGGGGGCAACTGGGCCGAATGTTGTGTGGTGTGGGGTGTGGTGGTGGTAAAAGAAACAGTTTTGGATTAGGTATACCATAAATAACGAGCTCGTTAAAAAAATACGCTCTGTTATGTTGTATATGTTACTTTTATTATTTTAAGTTGAGTCAAAATCTAAAAAATTTCGCGCTCGGTGCACTCGCTCATTTTTTACACATCCAAAAGCTCAAACGTTTACTGCTGAACTATAAGTACTTACTATATAATGATGGCGATTAAAAGGGTATAGTATAGTTCCCTGATTTGGAGGAGGCTCCAGTCTCTACTGCAGTCGTTGATGTGATTAAACTAAGTAGATTCGCCATCTACTTGTCTACCGTCTAGTCTTTCTCGAGTTTTCGGTATATTGGCTTTTAAGTCCCGATCGAGCACACGGTGCTTGCATTGTGAATGATTACAAAATAGCAAACGTAGCGAATTAGAATTTTTTGTAAATTTCTCTCGTAAGAGCTTGGACGAACATAATATGAGTAACGTAAACCAATGAATGAGCGAGCGCAGTAACCTCGGTATTTATGGTATACCTAAACCACAACTATTTCCTTTATCTACCATCACCACACCCTACACCACACAAATATTCGGCCAAGTTGTCTCCTTGTAACAGAAAACTCGTTTGGCAATAGGGCGAGATATCCCTTTGTCTTTATAAAAATAGGCATCTCGCCCGCTGACCAGGCTCTCGCGCGCGATATGCAAAAAAGCGCGATATAGGTATTGCTATCTCTTTCGTCTTAGAGAGAAAGAGACAAACGCTCTCTCGCGCCGCGAGCTTTGTCGCTGACACACTTGTGCTAGGGCCACAGAAAATATTCAATGCAAGAGCATAAGTGCATCGCCATCTTTAGAATAATATTCTTTTGCACTTCTATGCAATTTTAAAACGGTTTTTATAACATTCATGAATAGAATTTGTATTTATTGTATAAAAAATACCCAGGGTTGTAAAGGACGAGTTCGTTGGGCATGAAGGACAGCTAATTCTCCCTGCTTTTAGTAAATTGATTTCGGCTAAAGATGCACCAAATGCTGTGAATGTTACTGTAGCGGCAAAGGAAATTTTTCTTGATGTGATATTGCACTTGTGCTTTTGTACAGTACCGGTGAGTTGTCATCTAAGGCGTCAAGGTTATACATCTGCCGAGATTGTTCAACCCAATGATATATAGGTTTAAATATACTTTATTCTCATTAAAGATGCAATGTCAAGACGGCCGCTCACACCATAAAAAACACTGTTTTGGGATCGCTAATCAGCACTCAATTTATGGAACCAACTCTTTAAGTAACAAAATCAAATCAAATTTAGATTTTCTTTGATATGTTGTACTAATTTTAGCTTAAAGTTCAATTAATCAATTTTTTAATAGCTGAGGGTAACTTATTATAAAGTTATATAAAGCGTAAGTGAACATTTGTTTGTCGTAATTTGTTCTAATCTTTGGAAGTGCAAAGTAGTGCAGTGATGCGTTTAGATGAATTATTTATTTGGATTAGTGTGATTGTTGTGTGGATATTATTGTTAAGGTATTTTCTAATAAGGATGATGGTTTGGTAGGAAAATAGTTGATTTATGTGCATTAAATAAGTTAAACAATAATGTACGTTAAGTAATATTTTAAACGAAGTTGTCTATATTCCTTGTCGTGGTAACCTATAATTAAGGCTGCACTTAGAAAGAGAAAATATTTTAGCTATAAGATGCTATAACTTTGTTAGTGTAAGTCTTGTCGGTTGTCCTAAATAAATAAATAAGTTTCTTCACATGTTTTACACGTTGATGTTGGTAAGGATAATGAAATTATTATAAGTAACTTATAATATCATTGGTTCAACCAGTCTTACGGTTCCAATAGTCAACATCGCTTAGCCAAAGGTATTAGGGGGCACACAAAACGAGCCTCTTAGTACGAAACTCAGCTATAATAATTTCAGTTACCGGCGACAACAGCCAAGATTTAGGGCCGTTATGGATTAAATAAATAATTATCTTGTTGGGTAAGTAATTATAATGGTTGTGCTATCGTGCACTAGAGCTCGGGATCCGCCTTGACCATGATTCAGGAGTTGGCAGACCAGGTAATTACAGTGGAGCGACTGCCATCTGAGCTCCGTGACCCTGCTACCAGGGGAACCTGACCAGATTGGATCATGGTTACATATTCAGTCGCCCGAGTGTGCAGGTTTCATCACGATGTTTGCGGATGTTGGCCGCCATGGATTAAAACATGTTTAATTAAAGTTAATTAAACATGTATTTATCATTTATTATCAAGTGATAATACTATAGTATAGTACCTATTTAACATAATGTTTTAAACTATCGCGGTTTTTACCACACATTTTAAAGGTATGATCCGGATTTCCTACCGCGTATCTTTGTTGACGAGTTCATCTGTGACCATGATGCATGCAACTGCGTCGAAATATCGGGCTACTCGTCAACAATGGTACGCTGTAGGAAATATGCCTTTAAAAAGGTACCTATGCATCAAAATGTGTGTGAGATACTAGTACCCACATAAAATCGTGATTTATTTATTTATTTATAACACTTTATTGTACATTAAAGGATATCGTAAAAATACAGTTTAAAACAATATAGGTACAAGGGCGGCCTTATCGCTGAGAGCGATCTCTACCAGGCAACCATTTACACATAAACTAATCACAGAATATTAACATTTTAGGCAATGTACAAAATATAATACTAACATAAACAATAGCAACTACTTAGATACATATCCAATAACATTAACAATACATAACAAATAACTTAATAATACACTAAATAACAATCTATTACATATCTAGACTCAGACAAAGGACCTCATTTATTCTACAATCTGTCTGTAGGTACGAGCTATGGATAGAATAGTTATTTTTAAAAGTTACGTACGATCAGGATTCTTATTAGAATAGTAGAAATCTTGCTCCCATTCAAACAGAGGTGTCATTTCTATGTATTTGCTTTTGGAATAGTAGCTCTCGAATGTATGCCTTGATTTTGATGCGGTTTTCTTCATATGATAATGAGGTTAATCGCATAAACCGTTTATAGGTACGTTGCTGCTTACAAACCGGACAGTAAATGTGTACGCGTCGTGACCGCTTAGTCACCCCGTAGCAACCGGACAGAAATATACAGTCTACCTTATTGGCACTCACATGACGCGGTGGCTATGCGGTTGCAGTACGATTACTGTGCGGGGACTATGCAGGCGCTGCGCGTGTGAAATAAGCTTTATGTACATAACATAGAACACAAAATTGAATAAAATGTATACGATGGAACAAACTTAAATACCTACTTACACTTACATATTACATTAATTTACTTATTTTACCGTTAGTGTCCCGGTTATGCTCT
Source organism: Blastobasis lacticolella (assembly GCA_905147135.1). Taxonomy (NCBI): domain Eukaryota; kingdom Metazoa; phylum Arthropoda; class Insecta; order Lepidoptera; family Blastobasidae; genus Blastobasis; species Blastobasis lacticolella. The sequence continues at coordinate 17,620,117 of LR990044.1, read as the reverse complement.
CGCGCACGACGACCCGGGGTCCATGATCCAGGATTTGGCTGATCTGGTAATAACAGTGGAACGAATGTCATCTGACCTCTGTGAATAGAGGAACGTGACCAGATTCCAATTTGGTCAGGATCCATCATGGTTACACATTCAGTCGCCTAAGTGTGCAGGTTTCATTACGATATTTTCCCTCACCATAAGAGCATCGCTTAGTATTCAACATAGTACATAACTCTGAAAACGTTATTAGTACATGACCGCAGTGGGATTCGAACCCGGTACCTTGACGAGTCGGATATCGTAATCACTCGGCGACCGATGATCCGACATTACATTAGTTTGCTACTTATCCAATAAATTCTCGCATATCTTATGTATCTTATCGCAAAGAAGGTACTCGGCGCAAAATAAGCGCAATAATACTCAGCGCAAAATAAAAGAATCCTATGCTTATCAAAAGGAAATGCCTATAGGTTTCTATTAACATTCATGAGCACCTACTTAATTCGCCAGATAACATGCCAAAATCAAATTGTAATGCTGCACTCGGCAATCAGGTGACAAGTTAGTAGGGAACATTGCATAATGTTTTTTTATCAAGATCAGGGCTTACTATTTCAGTAATAATGTGCGTTATCAAAATATCTACATACGATAGCTTGAATTGGTCAATCAATCGGGACGTTCGGTCCGATATCGTACGTCCCGATGTATACGATTTTCGCGTGATTAGTAATCGTATACATAGGTTCGAGTACCTACCTGTAATATAACCCATACGATGAAGAGAGGAATACTTTCAATGCTTGACAAGTCAAAATTGTATAAGATAGATAGAAAGAAAGATATGTAGTTTATTTATCGCCAAATAGATAATATATGAGTACATCTACCATAACACAAAACAGACAGTAAATACAAAACGCACGTGTAAATAAAAAAGTGATAAAATGGGCTCAGGGGAACATTATTATAAGTCACGCTCCCCTCTATTGTGCCGTATCGTGCAAGACAATAGAAATATTACAAACACAACAGAAGATAAAAAAAACAAGAACAAATAAAACCAAACAAATATCACATTAAACCAAGAAAGCAATAATACATGGAAAAATCCAACATGGTTAACGATGTCGACGCATTACCTGCGACTGTGTTCCCTGATCATTATAATCTAGACGCCTTCAAGGCCAGAGTGCAGAGGGCAGAGTGCGGGCTGCTTCTAGACAGGCATGCTCCATCATCGGCCGCATCGTCAATTACCACCAGATGAGGTGTCGGTCAATTCGTACCAAAAGTGGAATTATGGCAGAATTGGAACCACGACTCCCCGACTCGCCCAACTTTGTGCTAAATTGTATCGTGTGTATCACTAAGTTGCTTTGTTACAGATAACTCAATATCACTTTGCCGCTGTTCTAGACATTTTCAGTTTGTAGTGAACAGTAGAGACGATGGTATCCAACAGCTTTATCTTAGCGAAACGGACTTTGGTAGCATTGAAAAATGGTTCGAAGTGCATTGCTGTGCCTGCAAGAACGTTAAGTATCTGGTCTCAGGACAGGATAGCGAAGTCTCCATACAAAGACGTTGAAATACCCAATTATACGCTGTACGATTTCGTTTGGCAGAATTTGGAAAAATGGCCGGAGCGAACGCTTTCGGTAAGTGAATCAAATATAAGACATTTTAAAACCTGATTTTGTATCCTGTTAAGCGAAAACATAAATGTTAATAAATGGACCTATAATTTTTTGGCCCTAATTCACAAAATATACCGCAATTCAAAATTAGGTTTGTGTCATAATTTTTATCTTGTCCATTGCTAAAGTTAGACTAAGCCCGGATTGCACCAAACTCTTTAAGAAAGACGTTTAACGTATATTTGTATGAAGTTTTTTGTTTAAGTATCAAATTAAATGAGTTTTTTAATTTGGTGCAAACCGCCCAAAGTTCACAACAATTTACTCTAAGTTTACTTCAGTAAGTAAGGCAATGTAAATTGTACAAATATGATATTTTATTTACCCACTCCGATAAAGCAAGGTCGGTTCATTACTTCAAATAAAACATCGCAAACACTCAGTGACAAACATTGCTATTTCAAAATTCCAGGTGTGTGCAACTACAGGCAGAGGCTACACATACGAGCAAGCGTTTCGGTTGTCCAATGCCTTCGCAGCGAATCTCCGGAAGAAATTCAAAATACAAGATGGCGATGCAGTGGCCGTCATGCTGCCCAACATTCCCGACTTCCCACTAGTGGCCTTGGGCATATTGGAAGCTGGAGGGTTTATTTCGACAATAAATCCCGTGTATACTGCGCGTGAGTTGACTTTTTTGGCCTTTCTACCATCATGACTCATGGTCTCGTACCATCGTCACGTGCGATACCGTTCGGCTCTAGAATAGCGGGCACGTTGATGGCAGCGAGATGGCTAACTAACTTGTACCTACATATAAATAAGATAAAGACAATGAAAAACTAGTTTACGTAACCATTGACATTGACCTTTTAAGGTGAGTTCTTGAGTGTCATACACATCACACGATCGAAAACCTGTCCAATGTCCATGTTATCGTTAGCAATGTGATCTACGCAGATAATAGCGTGCTATGCTATTATTTACAAATGTTGGGATTCTCGTATACATTGTAAAAACCGGTTTACACAATAAGAACATATAATTGAAGATACTCGTAAGTTTCGTGACCCCGAGTAACCTTCGAACGTTTTCATTTTCTATACGTTTTTTTCTAACTCTCCCCACATCAAAGTAATGGGTACGAATGTGTAAAACCAAGCCTCATCTACGTATGCCACAACAATGAGTTAGAAAGGGATAATTGGAAATTTCAAGTTCTAATTTCTTTTCTTTGGTTTTTAATTCAGAGTGTGGCTTCTAGCTTTACCTAAGTACAACTTTCTTGTAGGTAGCTATGTACTTATGTAGGTACAATCTATAAACACATATCCTTGTCTGAAGTCGATTTTCCCCTGAATAAGAAAAGAAGATGCGTAAATATGAGGTTGTAGAAAGTAACGGATTGAGTGTTGGTGTGACATTTATCACCCTCATCATTTATCATCAGGAGCGTCGGTAGCCAGCCGGTTGGTCCATCTCGTAAGCGAGAGGTACTAGGTTCGAATCCCGCTGCGGCCATGTACCAATGACTCTTTTCCGAGTTATGTACATTAGTTGTATTCTAACTGATGCTCGTACGGTGAGGGAAAGCATCGTGATGAAACATGCAAATTCAAGCAACTGAATTTGTAACCATGAACCAATCCAGTCAGGTTCCCCTGGTAGCCGGGTCACGGAGGTCAGATGGTAGTCGCTCCACTGTAATTACCTGATCGCCAAATCCTGGATCATGGTCAAGGCGAACCCGGGGCCCTCGTTCGTGAGAGCACAACCGGGACATTAAGACCAAAGTGACACGTTAAGATAATTTGACTAAAATCGATGTATTTCTCGTTTCCAGATGAAGTGCAACGCCAGCTTCTAATGTCCAAAGCGAAACTCGTAATAACTCTGCCAGAGTTATCCAATGTTGTCAAAGACGCTTTACAAAAAGCAAAATTGGACCTTAAAATCATCGTCGTAAAGACCAATATAGAAGCTACACCCGATGGTACAACGTCGTTTAGTGAATTGAGTGAGGATGTGCATATAGACAAGTCGTGTTTAAAAGAAGTGAGAAGGACTGCAAGTGATATTTGCTTCCTCCCGTATTCGAGTGGTACCACAGGATTACCAAAAGGTGTCGAGCTTACCAATAGGAATATAGTAGCAAATTGCATTCAAATTGACGAACCAGCCATAAGGTGTCAGTCAGAAACTACAGGTAAAATTATAATAATAAATGCGTCAAAATTTGAAACTTGTCAATCTGTGTATTTTTACACGGAGCCAAGTTTCGGGACAATCCACTAAGCTAGTCCAATACTAGCATTGTTTACATATAATAGAGACAGTCCAATGCATTGGATTGTCTAGAAGCCATTCATCAAGCCTGTCCATTAGAATAGAATAAATTCTAATTTTTCGGAGTCGTTGTCGCATCCGTGCGCCGCCACCCGTGCAGTGGACTGGCTTCACAAGTGAGTAATTGGCTTGTGTATTGGCTTCGTGTGAATACTTCATTACCAGGCTTGTAAGCCATTCCAAGATCGCTATATGCATTGGATTTTAACCAAACTTGTTGCTCTCCGAAGTATTGTATCAGGGCTTCTTTCAATGACAGCTTGCGTATATCTCCCATATCAGACATTCTGTCCGAGCTTTCGGACGTATTATACTAGGAATACACAAATGATTTTAGGTTCTGAAAATTCGCAGTTTTTGTGGTAGGTCTATTTGGAAGGAAATTCCCAGGAGTACAACTTTTAAGACTATTTAGTAAGACTACTAGGAACGGTTGAAGAAAAATAAGTATTTTCACAGTACTGTATTTCCTATTCGGTTGAGTGTTTCGCTGGATGCAATGTTTGCAAAACGACGCGTTTTGTTGGAGTAGCTGTGTAGCAGGATGTTTGTTCGACTGTGGGTATGAACGCCAATGTCAACTTTACGAATAAAGTTCTGTACGTTTATGATCTTGAAGCGGATACTGTGCATAAGCGCTGACACAGACTATTCAGGATCTTCAACGATATTCTAACAGTAACCTTCCACGGCTTAAATTCCAGCTACACATCAAGACTCGGCGATGGCAGTGCTACCATTCTTCCACATATATGGCGCTGTGGTGCTGATGTTCCACAAGATGGCCCACGGAGTTAAACTGGTGACACTTCCCAAGTTCCAGCCACAACATTTCCTGGAAACTCTGGAGAAGAGTAAACCTAATCTTCTATACGCGGCACCTCCTTTGAGTAAGTGTCTATTATACTTAGAAAGTTAAGTTTAGGAGTTTGTCGTGTTCAGACAGACAGAGATGCGGCGGAGAAACATTCCTACTTATGAAATGCAAATGTTTCAATGATTCATGTGGCCTTGAATACTGCTACTCCTGTCAATTGAGCTTTTTTATTTTTACTATTTTTTTAATGTTATCCGGCAGACAAACAGGCATGCGGGCCACCTGATGGAAAGTGGTCACCGCCGCCTATGGACATCAGCAACACCAGGGGAGTCACCAATGCGTTGCCCGCCTCTGAAGAGACCTCTAATATACCTCTTGAACGATCCCATGTCATAGTCCAAAGGAAACACTGTGGCTGGGAGCTCATTCCACATCCGAATCGTACGAGCGAGAAACGTTCTTTCAAACCTTCGCGTGGTGACCAACAGAGGGTCTACGTAGTAGGTACTCATACCCAGCCCACGGCGCGTGGTGCGATGGCGGAATTGTGCTGTGGGCACCAGATCGAAAAGTTTCGATAGTTTTGTTAGCAGTGCCCTGTGCCAGACCCGATCCGTCACTGATCGGATCCCGATCGATCCGATCAGTGTTGACATAGCGAATGCCTTGGCTATGTCAACACTGACAGCCAGAGCCTTACCCTTGCTCTCAACGGCCTCAGCCCACCGGTGTGTTAGGTACACAAGAAGGTCACCAGCTGAGCGACCATGACGGAAGCCATATTGACAGCTTGTAGAAATACCGTCAGAAATGGCATAAGTCCGCTAAAGTGGAGACGTGCGGAGAGTAGAGAATATGCTTGACAGCCATATCCACTGAAGCTTAGCGGAGAGTAGCTAGACCAGAGCAGAAATCTAGGCACACATACTGTAGACAGTTCATTTAGAGCGGAGCTGAGCTATTTCCCAGAAGCGTTTAATATTTTGAACGGGTCGTGCTGCTCGGCCCACGCCTCTGGTCTCCGTTTATGCATCGCCAGCGCCGTCCACATCACATCTCTGTAAGGCATATACCCAAATATCAGCCTTGATCGCACCTTAATCTAAGCAGAAGCGAGATGTGAAATCCTGTTGGTTTTTAAAAACATATCTCCTCGTCAATCCTCTCGTCTCCGCTTTGGTGGCGTCTAATGGAAAACTTTTTGTTTATATATTATTAGTATTTAGGGGACCTACTTGAGTGAATACGAGTAATGTTAGTAAATTTAACTACCCAGATATTTGGCAAATTATTTTATCATTTACGGAACCAAATCAGAGTCCTACATTCCTATTTCTTTTAAATTACAGTCTTGCTGATGCAGTCTCAAGCCACCAAGAAGCAGCTCCAGTATTTAGACGTCATCATCAATGGCGCCGCGCCGTTAGCTGCGAGCGACACCGAAAAGTTTTTAGTCACAGCTGGAGTAAGTAGCGATTAATTATACCTTTTCTTTTTCTCGGGGTTAATCCTGACTTAGGCCTGGGTTTGCATTACTTCTGTGTTTTTGCTTTATTTCCAAAATTCCAGGCGGACTCATCAGGCTTCAGACAGCTTGACAGAGTCCTATCAGCGGCGAATATATAATATATATCGACGACGACCTGAGTGGTTCAATGGTCAACATGCCGGCCGGTCTGCCACGCAAGAGGTCCCGGGTTCGATTCCCGGCCGGGCAGAAATTTAAATTATGAATTTTAATTTCTGTTACGGGTCTGGGTGTTCTATGTAAAATAAGTATGTATTTAAAAGTATATAAGTAGTTTATCAGTTATCTAGCACCCATAACACAAGCTTTGCTTACTTTGGGGCTAGATGGCGCTGTGTGAATTTGTCCACGAATATTTATTTATTATTTATTTATTTATTTATATTGAATATAATAAAATAAACAAGTCAAGCATTTTATAATATGGGTTTTTCCACGTACCTTGCCCAGAGTAGCCCGATCTTCCGCGATAGTTAAAACATATTTTAATTTAATAAAACATTAAATTTCAAAACCGATTCAACCGTTTATATTATTCTTATTATTATGATTATGATGGTTAATGTCACGCCAAAAATTCAAACCGTTACTTTCTATAGCCTAATATTTAACGCTTTTTTTTCTTTTCTTATTCAGCGCCAAATCGACTTCAGACAAGGATATGGCCTCACAGAGACGTCGCCTGTCGTTTCCATGGGTTACAAATATATAGACAACTATGCTTGTGTTGGTCATGCGATACCAAACACTGAAATGAGAGTTGTTGACCCAAACCTTAACAACCTTGGACCTAATGAGGTGAGTTGTCGTTTGTTTTGGTTTCTGTCCGACACAACAGTAGCGACTGTCGTTTTTACTTTTGACATACTTGTCAAACAACGACTGGCAATGCATTCGCCACCTTCCTTCATCATCATCATCATCACCAGCCCATAGCGCAGGATAGGAAGAGAGGATCTCTGGTGTCGGAGGTCAAGATCCACTTTGGGTCACTGAGCCAGCGCAGTAAGTAAGTAAATATCACAAAATTATCACAAAATTTGGATTTAATCCTTCAGCTTCAGAATAACAAAACTAAAGTATTCAGTATTCATGTATTCTTCATTTAAAACCCACAGACCGGCGAGCTTCTAGTAAAGGGGCCGCAAGTGATGAAGGGCTACAGCGAGAACAGTGAAGCGAACGCGGCTGCTTTTACAGATGACGGCTGGTTCAGGACAGGCGATTTGGCTGTCATCGACGACTCCGGGGTCCTCACCATTGCCGACAGGCTTAAGGAGCTCATCAAGGTATTTTTTTGCCAAACGAGCATACAGTTTATATACTGAATAGGTACTTCAAATATTGGGTCCTTACCTATGAAATTGGCGTCTTTTTTTGCAATTAAACATTTGCTCAAATATTTTTAATTAAACAAAACATATCAAAATTAATTTTAAATTTCCAAAATAGAGTATGTTTAGATGACAGTAAATCCCTAACATAGAATATATATTTTTTTAATTTATATAAGGGTTTGACGTCAGTTTTATCTCTACAACCAGAAAAGGAAATAGTATTCATCAGTTAGCTTAATGTTGTCTGGTTATACCTACAGAGTTTAATCGTAATTCGTATGGCTATTTCCAAGTAAAATAAAAAAAAATGCTTGTATGAAAATTTCAATTTCCGTTGTTATCGCCACACAAAACGCCAATTTCATAGGTAAGGAACTAATCTTATAAAGAACCGTAAGATGTGTTGTTGTGTGTCGTCATCATTATCCTGACGTCAGTCTCTTCTGCGCTCTCGCGCGGCGCTTCTTTTCGATGATGTCCATTCTCATAGTCACTGACCTGACTAAGTTGATATAAAAAAAATAGTAGGTCAAGGGCAGGCTTGATATGACGTTTAATGTTTACGAAGTATGTTTGTACTAGAGGTTCCTTGCAAATAACGATGGAAATGATCAGAAAATATACAAATCGTTATATGGGTTTAAGACTTTTACACTTATTACAAATCGTTACTTTGTTAATCCTATATTCACGGACTATTCAACTTTTCAGGTCAAAGGCTTCCAAGTACCACCAGCCGAGCTGGAAGGCGTTCTGCGGGAACATCCAGCAGTAACCGATGCAGCAGTAGTGGGCGTCCCACACCCCACCAGTGGAGAAGCACCCAAAGCCTTTGTAGTCCTCAAACCAAACCATAAGGCCGAAGCCAAAGATATTATAGACTTTGTTAAGGAAAGAGTAGCACCATTCAAGAGAATTGAAGACGTAGTTTTCCTAGACGCAATACCTAAGAGTGCAGCTGGCAAAATTTTAAGAAGAGAACTGAAAGAGGCACATTGTTAGTTGTAAGATATAATCTGACAGAATTTCAATAAAACACTATACAAGTACTTAGTAAACGCTATATTTTGACAAGAGATCGAATTATAACTGTAAATATATATTTGTTAAGTTTAACTTTTGTAATTGTTTTATATTATAAATATAAATTATCAATTCCAATGTATTGCATTTTTAACAAGTTTTGTATTGACATAATAAAGTGAAGCTTTATTTAGACGTACATATGAACTTTTTGTATGTAAACTGGGAACAACAAGAACGATATCTTTTGTAAAAAATTTAAGTTATGTAAATTTTTGAACAGACTTTTTTGTTTTAATACTATTCTTCATATGCCAAATACAATAATGTTCCAATATTAATTATGAATTGTGGCCCAAATCAAAACATTATGCATGATTACGAGCCTTAATTGAAATTTAAGTTTTTTATAACATGATGTAAGAGCTCGGCCTGGACTCGCTCCACATAGTTGTATCAGAAATGGCGATAACCGTAGCGGAATCAAAAATGTTTTGTGGCAGCGATCTATGGAGTCAAAAATCAGTTGGGGCTGAGTCGGAACACACGGCCGTTGGTTTTAATATGAAAAGTCTATGCTCGCGGGATCGGTGATAGAGGTAGTGTGCTCACGGAATAAGCGTTGTTTACTGAGCGTATCTTAGCAGCTTTCAGACGCTCTCGAATGTTTCTGAAACTAAAATTCATATCCCATACAAAAAAATGATGATGAAATATTTCTATGCAGTGATGACGTCATCACTGCATAGAAATATTTTAGGAAGTAGCGCTCAAAATGATTGTTTTAACCTAAAGTACCCGTGTACCAAACGGCTATCCTGTACATCGATTTACGGGTTTCTATCAATATTTGCTGTGTACACCGTCCACTATTAGGCAAAATGCTCGATGACCTCTTATCTGTAGTGCCTCTCAACAAGTAGGTCTTAATAAAATCGGTCTACACAGATAAGTAGGTACTATGTCCTATTAAAATGGTTCACTCATCTAGGGACCTACGTAGCGTAGAGAACCACTTATGAGACTAGTTTTGTTGTAACAGATTACAGACAGGTTTTACTAAATACCTACATGTTTTTATAGTAGGACCACGCTAAGTCCAAATCGCTTTTAAAAAAAAAAAAAATCTCTGTATGGCAACTAATGCCATGTCTTTTATCCGTCATAGAACGTCATTGACTCAATTTGACTGACTTGAAAAATATTGTTGAGGCGATTGGCACATTGGAGCGCAGCATTCATTCTGGCGAAATTTGGAAATATGTGTAATTTTGATATTGTTTTATGTACAATAATATTTCCCGTCGGAAAAGAACCTCCTAACATTACGATTAGTACTAGCTAGGTAGCGTCTCTTAAAGCCTAGCTAGAACCTAGACTTTTAAGCACGTACCTTTTTAAAGCTATTTTTTTAAAACAAACAGCGTCAGATGCCAGCGCGGTTAAACCATACTTTCTTGCTTTCTTGTGGCTCGGATGACTGATAAGTATTAACTATCAAGGCACTCGTATCGTAGCGTAGCTAGGTAGGTACACTCCATACACACAGATCCACAACACTACGCAGGCTCTGGTTGCTATGCAATACGTGAGTAGGTAGGTAGCATGGTGTTTGGCCTACTGCTAGCTTGCATTAATGCACAGAATAATGATTACGTTAATACTGGTACCTGAAGCAATAAATCATTCATTCATTCATATCGTTGACACTCTTATCACAGTTATCTTCTAAGTAGGTACTTAGGTACCCTACAACTACAACGCAACAATCACTTCGAACACGCGAAAAGCTAAAAACCGAATGAACGAACACGACACGAAAGTAGGTAAATTTCGTCAATGGAAGCCGCGCCGTGGGTCAAACTACAAAATAAAGAACGGCCCGCCAAAGTTTTCTATTTTTAGTTTTCAGTTTCTACTTTGTTGTCAAAGGCACCGCCACAGCTCCAGCGCGCCTCGACGGAGTTTGTCGGCGCGGCGGCGACGCGCAAAAGGATTCCTACTTAGGGATCCGTGTTTTAGGGGTCTTACTTATTTCGCCTTTTATGTTCTCTCGTTTTATGTTCTCCTGGTAGATGCACCATGATATTTACAGGTATAGCTCCATCAACTAAGAATCATTTAATTATTTTTAGTTGATAATAAATGTTCGTGAAATCGATAGGTACGATTACCTACGCGACACTGAAACATGACTGACAGACATTTCTGTCATGACATGTCATGACATGAGAAAGCAAACTCGTGAAGACAAAGATGTCACATTAATTAGAGTTTGCTACATGAATATGCTACAGTAATTTCAATTAGACTACTTTGCTATTAGTTAGGTGGTGGTGCACTTTCGTAATAACTATGAATGAAGCTTTTTAATTAAAATCATAATTGAATACAATTATTTTGTACAGAACACTCAAAAAAATATACAAAACGGATAATTTAGATCTCCTTAATATTGCGCCTAGTAAGTGGGGTGTCCATAAAATAAGCCAGCGCAAATACAGGCATGACGCATTTCATCTTAGTCCTCAAACTGACAACCCATCTGCTGTTCTGCATCGTTATTGCCGGCAACCTAAATGCTTGAATCGTAGATGTTATGGGCGACGGTTACTGCTTGCCTTCAGGTGGACTATCTATGCGTAGCATAAAACAAGTCATTGCAAGTACTGCCAGTAGGCCACTAGGTACATGTTTGTTTCTTAAGCGTTGTTGACACTAAAAACTAGTAACAGACGTTCCCTTTTTTCTGAAGCCAACCAACCGTTAGTACCAGTTGAAACTAATCCTTACGCAGGTTAAAATAGTCGGAGTTATTTCGGAGCTGGCGGAAAAGTTCTTCGAGGAGTGCATAAACTTGTGCCAAGGCTCACCACATGCATTCAACGGGATGTAGACTGTGTGAAAAAATAGGCCATAAAGTGTATCAACAATATCCTGTGCTGTCAAACACACTTTCCAAAAATATTAAAATGTACTTTATGGACACCCTGTAATATCAGTATCCCGTACATAGTCCACCTGCTTCAGTTATGACTGCCTAGTACAATAGAAGATATGGCGCAGACGCAAAATCAAGCAGTGAGTTTTTTGCCTACTAATGTTTATTGTGTTTTCGCAATTAGTTTGTCGCCTATGTACCTAGGTGCGAACTTGAGTGATCTATTACAACTGATTTCTAGAGATGCGGTCTTTCGTTTTCAAAATGTCATTATTGACATTGAAAAAGAAAAAGTTCGATAGTCATTTTCTCGCTGACTATTCCGCGCACGAAAAAAATAATTGTACCTATCGTTTTAATACGTTTAGCACTACATCCAGTTCACGGATTTATACATATATTATGAAATACCCTGTATAAGTCGTAAATCTTTAAAAATCGTAAAGTAATATTAGATCCACCATGAAAAACATACTTTTATTAGATTAATGGATTTGACATAAAAACAATAATACTGTCAAACAAAACTTCCTACTGTCAAACAAAACCTAAAGTTCATGGTACGGTTTAGAAAGTAAGCTTATTTGAGTGAATGATTTTGAGCCTAGAATAACCACAAAGCATTCGTTCATGCACCTCTCTATGTTAGTGCCACAAACCGGTGACTAAAACTGGAACTAAATGTGCTAATTGAAATAAAATTTGGCGGCAATACAAAACTTAACAACAGCGATGCCGTCATTGGGTCAGATAAGTTTGTAGTGGAAACCAAACAAGTTTGTTTTAGGAGGTCATGGTACGGATCAAAGTAAGATTAGAATAACATTATAATAACCTTATTCTAAACAAGGTTATTATAACCTTGTTTTGAAAAGATTGTGATACGCCCCCTGGTTGCGCTCGCTCATTCGTTGGTTTATGTGACGTACTTATCTATATCATGTTTACCCCGGGTGTTTATAGGCAAAAGTTTCATTACGAATATTAGATTTAAACTTCATGATACTACTATAAAACCTGGGTACGAATTTTTAAAAGCGGTTGAGTAGTAGTTGTGTGTATATATGACAAACAAACCGACAAACAATCAAATCTTTAATTGATATAGAGCATAAGCATGTTTGCTTAATTTATTGCAGAAGTTCTCGATTGGAGTGCTCCAACTCATGTCCCATCTATCGAAAATTTACATAAACCTAACTACGTTAATTTATACTTAAAACCGTTTCTTTTAAATAATTAAAACCATTACCATTACCATGTTTGACCATATGGTCAAACAAATGCTGGATCAATAATAAACTTTATCTATGTAAGTAGATACCTCTAGAACTTGTTATTGTAGATAAGTCATGTATAATGTTTTTGAGTCACGTAGGCAATATATGTGCTGCTATATTTTTAAATTCCTTAAACTAGTTACTTACACTTAGTATTTGCTTGGAGCAAATGCTTTGCGCAGGTGTTTCCAAAAACTAAAATTAATTGACGTAAATAGTCTACGCAAACGAATCTATAACTTTATCCTTCAAACCGGAATCCAATTATACAACACGTTAAAATTATTACTTGACAGAAATATATAGCCATGCGTTGCGTTGATAAACCCGAAACATAGCCTTAAAATGAACATGGACAAGACGAATATTATGTCAAATGTCCATGTTGTGCATACTCCAGTGACAGTTGCAGGCACTCCACTTGAAGTTGTTGACGACTATAGATACATACCTAGGACAAATAGTCCAGCTAGGTAAGTCAAATTTCGAAAGAGGTCAATCGACGAATCCAACTCGGTTGGGTAGCGTTCGGGAAGCTACGCCATATATTTTCGTCCTAATTACCGGAGTGTCTTAAGACGAAGATCCAAGGGTAGCCCTAAGGATTGCCAGGCTAAAGTGGCAGTGGGCAGGGCGCATAGCTCGAAAAACAGATGGCCGATGGGGCAGTAAAATTCTCCAGTGGCGACCACGTACTCGAAGACGCAGCATAGGTAGGCATCCCACAAGGTGGACCAACGACTTATTTATTTATTTAATATTCCAACAGAGTACACATGTAAAAGTTACAATTTACTTTAGACAAGGTACAAGACTTATATGCACCCCAATTACAGGTATATACAACATTCACTTTAGCCTAGGTACTTACGACTTGGTAAAGACCAGCTGAATGCGGAAGACCTTGGACCGCCCTTTATGGAAATCTCTGGGGGAGGTCTATGCTCAGCAGTGGATGTCTTTCGGCTGATATGATGATGATGATGATGAAGGTAATGCGATATAGACCTTTTCGTTACGGTCCAATTTTCTGACTTGGTACTCAGTGTGATTTTAAAGACGTTTCACGTAAAAAACTTCTCATATGACAACCATATACATCGGCAAGTACAAAGACCTGGATATTTTGTAAAGAACTTAATTTTTTGAACTTTTAGTTCTGCAACGTTTTTTAACCTGTGACTTAAAGAGAGGGGTGTCGTGTCTACTGATCTACCTTTGAAATCGTAGCCCCTGAACGGATGGATCAATTTGATGCAGTTTTTTTTATATGAAAATCGATTAAGAGTTCCCTAAAATCATTTCAGCAGTTTAGGAAATATGTTACACAGAATAGTAGATATGGAATCATGTTCGACATAAATCTCTGTATATATAAAAATAAGGATCGAAAAGGAACAATTTGTAATATCTCCTACTTACACTTGTATTTATCCTATGCTTATCAAACAAAATTCTTACTATCAAGGTGCAAGGTCTTTAGTTTTATTTATTACATATTTATGTAATATAAACTCAGCAATCAAAAGATATAAGAAGATAACATTGCATACTTTTATTTGTCAAGATCACGGCTTATTATTTAAGTAATAAAATGTGCGTTATCATTATGTTTAGTGAATACATACGCTACGATTTGGTCTTCAATCAGTCGGAACGATCTGTACAATACTGACGGATTATTATGGCGGATTAAGCGGGTCACCCAATATAATATACAATTCATACGATAAACAAAGGAAAAGGAACGAATGTTTGATGAATCAAAACTCAAAATCATCATCCACAGGCTACCGTTAGGCGCTGTCCTAATTGGCAACGGTCGTACGACCACGATGGAGGCCGCCCGACCAATACGAGTAGGAGACCTTAAACCTGCCCGTCGCACGAACAAGGTCATACGACCGTTGCCAATTTGGACAGCGCCTTAGACGTAAGCCAGCATGGTTGACGAATTAAATTAATTTAAGACCCAATTCGTACCTAAAGTGGAGTTATGGTTGAAGTATAGATGTAACCGTGAGCGACTCGTGGTTCCTTCTTTCGCCCAACTTTTCCGGACTCGCCCAACTTTGTGCCTAATTGTATCGTGTGTATCACTTAGTTGTTTTGTTACAGATAACGCAATAACACATCGCCTCGGTTCGAGATATTTCCAGTTTGTAGTGAACAGTAGAGACGATGGTCCCCAAAAACTTTATCTTAGCGACAAGGACTTTGATCGCTTTGAAAAATGGTTCGAAGTGCATTGCTGTGCCTGCAAGAGCGTTAAGTGTTTGGTCTCAGGACAGGGTTGTGAAGTCTCCATACAAAGATGTTGAAATACCCGATTGTACGCTGTACGATTTCGTCTGGCAGAATTTGGAAAAATGGCCTAAACATACGCTTGCGGTAAGTAAATAAACATAAGACATTTTTTACTACTTCTTTTGTTTCTTTTTGAGTGAAAACATCAATATTCTTTAAGCACTAAGGCAAGGATCTATAATATTTATGCCCTCATTTACAAAATGAACCCAAATTAAGTTAGTGTAAATTTTCTTATCATATGCCAATATACTTGTGCACTGCTGAACTTAGACTAAGTTCACAATCATTTACACTAAATTGTTTAAGTCCATTTCATCTAGCTTCGATTTTCCAGAATGTATCTGTGGAAATTACCGTCAATCTATAGCTCCCTGGTGTTGAGCTATCAACCAATGGATGGATCTGCTAAATACCAACTGGCCGCTTTGGATTCGGTGGAAAATTGTGCAAAGTAGTTAATTTGTAATTGATCCGTATTTCATTGAAGCCGCGCTGCAGAGCCTCAAGCATTGGCGTAGGGTTGTTTGTCTGTCGGTCTTCTACAGGTTGCATTTCGGAGAGTGCGCGAAGCAGTTGTACGACCTCATTCCGCCGGCCCCGCGCCGCTATCGGGAAACGCGATCCGGGCGAACGCTTCATCCTTATGTTGTGGATCTTGCAGCTCTCCTATATGTCTTTGTAATACGTACGGTCAAGGAATGGAACGCGTTAAGACTAGAGTGAATAGGCTGTACCTAAACAGGCATTCTTTATCATCGGTCGCATCGTCATTTACCACCAGGGTACCGATTCTGGTGTACAATGCAGTTGTTATAATGTTGCAATGTAACTGTGATGTTGCTATAACTACGTCGAGGTATCGGAGTCAGTCCCAGCATCATCCCGAGCATTGTTCGACCTTTGACACGTTTTCGTTGACAGAATTGAAGGCAGTTTGACAACTAAGAAATATGCAACTTAGTAATTTATTTATTTATTGGAGTACCAACAGCTATATAAAACCATAATGCAACTAAAGTACCAGAAAACGAATTGTGGAAAAGTTCGAACTCATAAAAGTTGCAACTCAACATCTGTCATTTGAATAACAATCACACGTTTGACATGCGATGTAATTTGTGACATTTTTATAACTTTAACAATTGACATATAATGAATATTACCAATGAATAAATATGAAATATATTGTAATGTTACTGCAACTGAGACGATTTCTGTACCAGAATCGAAGCCCATGTGAGATAGCAGTCAAATGCCCAGCTAGCCTAATTATAATAAAATACAGTAAATTGTATTATAGTATATACATATTGTATTACAGTTAAGTGTATTATTTCATTTTTACCTTCACTGATTTGAAAAGGATTTGTTCCTTTCTTTAAATAAAATATCACAAGCACTCAGTGACAAACATTGCTATTTAAAAATTTCAGGTGTGTGCCACTACGGGGAGAAGCTACACTTACGAGCAAGCATTTCGATTGTCCAATGCCTTCGCAGCAAATCTCAGGAAGAAATTCAAAATTCAAGATGGCGATCCAGTGGCCGTCATGCTGCCCAACATTCCCGACTTCCCACTAGTGGCCTTGGGCATATTGGGAGCTGGAGGGCTCATTACGACAATAAATCCCGTGTATACCGCATGTGAGTTGAATTTTTTGGCATTTTAACCATCATTCACTGCTGGACATTAGCCACCTTCACATCGATAGACAATTTTGCTATAATTTCCACTCTTGACAGGTGCGTTGGAGATAGCAGTATTTAAAATGAAAAATTCCCTTGCGGCCGTTTTCGTAACTGATAACTGAGTTTCGTAACTGATTTCGGTAGACGTCTGCTTTTTGTTGAAAACTGGTTTCATTAGAGGAAATTTTATTTATTAATTAATCATTAAGCAAGTAAAGGGAATATTCTAGTACGGGGCAGTCAATTTGTTGACGGGGTTGACCTTTTTCTCATATTTTCTCTTTTATCGTTTTCCAATTTCTCATAATATGATATTTCTTGAAGTCTAACGACCAAAATCTATTGTTAATCATGAATTAAAATTCGCCATCCTTATCTATGGTGAGTTGTAGACAAAGACGGAAAGAGTTTTAATCAATGATTAACATTGACAAGCGTTTCAGAAACTGTACTTTACCCTAATATCTACTGTTACGTATATAAAGATGAGATTAGGATAATGGAAAAGTATAGTTTACGTACATATTGACATTAATCTTTGGTTTTAACGTGTGGTCCCGATTGTCATACATATCCAGAACCTCTTGCGTGGCATATCATTGAACCACTCCGGTCGTCGAATATATATTCATTTAATTTTTAAATGTTGATAGGAAAAAAGAATAGAATATTGAAAAAAATAAATTCTGTTAAATCTAATAATGTTTACGGAAGTTAATGATAGGGCTGTACATAATACAAGCACATACACACTAAATTAATTAATTATTTAAATATAAATTAATCTGCAAATTTATGTATCTCTCGTTTCCAGATGAAGTGCAACGTCAGCTTCTAATGTCCAAACCGAAACTCGTAGTAACACTACCAGAGCTATCCAATGTTGTCAAAGACGCTCTACAAAAAGCCAAATTGGATATTAAAATCATTGTAGTAAAGACCAATACAGAAGCTACACCCGATGGTACAACGTCGTTTAGTGAATTGAGTGAAGATGTGCATATAGACAAGTCGTGTTTAAAAGAAGTGAGAAGGTCTGCAAGTGATATTTGCTTTCTCCCATATTCGAGTGGTACCACAGGATTACCAAAAGGTGTCGAGCTTACCAATAGAAATATAGTAACAAATTGCCTTCAAATTAACGATCCAGCTCTAGCGGCTCAGTCAGAAACTACGGGTAAGTTTATAAAATGCAAATGAGTAAATAAATTGGTAGGATCCGTCTGTGCAGTTTTACACAAATTTACTAAGCCAGTTCAATATTGACATCGTATACATAGAGACAGTTCAATGTATTGGATTGTCCTCAAGCCACCCGCCACCACCCGCGCAGAGGACTGGCTTCACAAATTAGTGGTAGGCTTGTGTATTAGCTTTGTGTGAATGTTAACAGGCATTGCCAGGCCTTTGATTAGAGATAAAAAAGCTCTATGATCTTTATCTGTAATCAAAACATTTCCTACTCAAATAAATTTCGCCCAAATATACATACATCTTTATCGTTTTAGTCTCCGAATATAGGAATAAACTCAATATAAACTGACTTTATGTCAAAGACATAATATATTATAAAATACGTACCGATGATTACAATTTATGTTCTTTTCATAATCGCCTATGCGTGGCCTTTAATTGACAGGCTAAATGTTCTGGCTTAGTGGATTGTCGTAAGAGAGTTTAGTTAGGTACTGCACCCGATCTGAATCGGAGAAAATGCTCTCCCAAGTAGCTACTTCTTTCTATGACAGTTTATATACTAGATATCAGAAGACCCGTCTGAGCTTTCTATAGTCCGTCTAGTTTCATTACGACGCATGCATACGCAAATTACCGTACACGCAAATAATTTTAAATTGTCAGTCGGCAAGGAAACGAAATAATTTCGATAGGTAGTATTGTGAATTTCTATATGTCTGTATGCAAAACGACGTGTTTTGTTAGATCTTCTGTGTAGCGAAATGTTTGTTTCACTGAAGATATGAACGCCAGTTCAAACTTTATAGTTATAGTTCTGCATAACTGTTGATCTGGAATCGGATTTTGCGCATAAGATGTGAAACAGAATATTCTGGATGTTCAACGATATTCTAACAACTTCCTACCACGGTTCAAATTCCAGCTACACATCAAGACTCGGTGATAGCAGTGCTGCCATTCTTCCATATCTATGGCGCTTCGGTTATGATGTTCCACAAGATATCCCTCGGAATTAAGCTGGTGACACTCTCCAAGTTCCAGCCACAACTATTCCTGGAAACTCTAGAGAGAAATAAACCTAATCTTCTATTCGCAGCGCCTCCTATGAGTAAGTTTCTATTATAAGTAGCTACTAATAATTATTGCAACTTATCCTAAGTAAGTTGAGTAGTTCCGGAGTTTGTCAAGTTCAGGGCGCCTGTTGCGTTGAGCGCTGAGTATTGTTATTGCTGGCGTTTCAGGAATTCTGTACCGTGCACCACGTACTAAACTCGCAATGGATTAGATTTCATTTTGCGTGCGACTCCCGCCAACACAGCGGGCGCCCTCAGAAAGACAGACATAGAGGCACATTATATCAAATAGTAGGACACGGTCAAGCCTGAGACCACCGCCTTATCTATTTCTGCCGCCAAGACAATACTTGCATTGTTGTGCAAGGTAGCCAGCGCAATTACAGGCATGAGGCATTTAATCTTAGTCCTCACAGTGACATGACAACGCACATAGTTTACGGGCTTTAAGTTTAACAGGGGAAACTGTTGGTTTGATATAGCGGTGACTACATATGCATAGGTTTTACACCAAATAATTTACGTACAGGGCTTCGATTCTGGTACGGAAATCGTCTCAGTTGCAGTAACATTACAATTGCATCGCATGTCAAACGTGTGATTGTTATTCAAATGACAGATATTGAGTTGCAACTTTCATGTGATTGTTATTCAAATGACAGATGTTGAGTTGCAACTTTCATGAATTCGAATTTTCCACATTTCGTTTTCTGGTACTTTAGTTGCATTATGGTGTTATATGACTGTTGGTACTCTAATAAATAAATAAATTACTAAGTTGCATCTTTCTTAGTTGTCAAACTGCCTTTAATTCTATCAACGAAAACGTGTCAAAGGTCGAACAATGATTTAACTGCAATTTAACTGAGATGATGCTGGGACTGACTCGATACCTCGACGTAGTTATAGTAACATCACAGTTACATTGCAACATAATAATAACTGCATTGCACACCAGAATCGGTACCCAGGTCAAACATAATGCTGTATATATATATATATATAGGTGTGCTCTAGCTAGGTATTTATTTTATTCCTGAAATAGAATACATAACCGATAAACTGTTTCAGAACACTAAAATTTTATGGCAATAGATAGATGTTAAAATAGTATGTCGTAGACAATGCTAAAGATTTAAAACCACTAGTGAAAGAGTTATTTCATTATTTAGGACAACCAACAAGACTTACACCAACAAAAGTTAAAGCATCTTATAGCTAAAAATACAGAAGATAATAAGAGTTGACGAATAACGTGAATTTAACTTCTTTGATATGGAAAATTATTTTTTATTTTTTAAGCCCAATCTATTTATTTATTTAATACTTTATGCACATAAATAGTACAAACGTGGGTAAATGAGAGGGCTCTTTCAATATTCTTATTTCTTTTCGTTACAGTCCTGTTGATGACGTCTCAGAGCACCAAGAAGCAGTTACAGTATTTAGACGTCATCGTCAACGGCGCCGCGCCATTGGCTGCGAGCGACGTGGATAAGTTTTTTGCCATCGCTGGAGTAAGTAGCGATTACAGGCGTGAGGTATTTCAACTTAATCCTCGCAATGACAACGCACCTGCGGTTCTGCATTTTTTAAATTAATTTATTAATTTTTATGCACTAAAGATACATTGACGGACTTAAAACTAAAGTAGCCTTTTTACCAGTCAACCTTGAAAAATGTGATCGAAAGTGATAGGCGGTGCGGGAGAAACAGCATCAGAGCATCGGTTTGTATTGAACTAAAGTACATAACTCAGAAAAGAGCCATTGGTACATGGCGGCAGTGGGATTCGAACCCGGTACTTCTTGCTTGCGAGTCGGTTACCATTACCACTCGGCCACCGACGCTCCTAATGATAAATTATGAGGGTGATAAATGTCACACCAACACTCAATCCGTTACTTTCTAAAACCTTATATTTACGCATCTTATTTTCTAATTCAGCGCAAGATCGACTTCAGACAAGGATATGGCCTCACGGAGACATCGCCTACCGTTACTGTAGGTTACAAATTTATACAGAACTATGCCTGTGTCGGTCACGCGATTCCAAACACCGAACTGAAGATTGTTGACAACAACCTTAACAGCCTTGGACCTAATAAGGTGAGTCATCATTTTGTTTTACCTACATCAACAACCGGTAACGCATTCGCGACCCCTGTAGCCGTATTCACAATGGCTCGGAAATCGGATTCGGATACGGAATCGACAAAGGACCCCGCAAAAGTTCGTCGGAAAATGTGGTTTCAGTTAATTTTGATGATATTTTCATATGTTATAGAGAGTAGAGTTTCCGTGGAATCTATCGGGATTCTGAATAACAGTTTTCGAATCGACCGACACGGATTCGCCGCTCACGAATTTCGTGTCGAATCGTTCGGAAACAGTTTCGAATCATTGTGAATACGGCTACTGGATTTGCAATGTCTGGGCGGCGGCGATCACTTACCATCAGGTGACCCTCGAGTCCTCTAGCAAATTTATTAATGGCTCGATCGAATTATAATTAGACTACTACTAATAAAAGACAAATCAAATTCGATTATTGTTACAATCGTAGCTCGATTCGGCTCGTAACGGTATTCCTCTTATTTGACAAGGGTCTTCTTTGAAATTTTTTTTACGTAAAATAAAAAATTTACGTAATAAAATTCATTTATTCAGTCTCTTGGAAGGTAGATTTTAGATGGCAACACCAAGGAGAGCGTCAATTGAGAATCGATTCTGTTACAACTCAATTGCGCTTACCTTAAAGTTTGGCTAAATACCCAATTTATCTGAAGTTGTAATTCTACTTGTAATCAAATCGCAATCGAATTGTTAGATAACTAAAAGAAACTAACTTGAGGCCCTGTTTGTCCGCATCTATTATATCGATATAAAAAGAAAACAAGTTCATCATTATCGTCAACGTCCACGACCCATTGGGAGCTTTAAGATACGAGCCTACACGCACGCGACAAGTGTCCATGGGCGGCGATAAGGGCTATGACAAAACTATCTATGAAGGAATGAGGTACTGCATTATAATCATCGTTAGCATCTCAGTCGCAGGACGCCCACAGTTGGATATAGGTTCCCCTCACGCCGATCGACTTTGTGCCCCTGCTATGAAGTTTTACAAGGCCATGTATCTGTCTCACCCAGATTGGTTTTGTTAAGTGGCTAGATTATTAATAATGTATTCAATTAAACCGTTATTATAAATTTGTTGCGGAACTCTAAATTCATGAACTTTGAAAGTAATGTCTAACAAACGACAATGCTCCATGTTTGCGGAGCTAATCCGTAAATTTACATAACACTATCCTAACATAAGCTACTTCATGCAATAATAATATCATTCGATTTTAATTCGGTTAGAACAGGTCAGCATTGTGACGATGTAAGGACGAGCTCCGTAAACTTGAAGAAAGTAGACGTTACTTTTGCCAAAGTTCATGAATTCAGCGTTCCATCCAATTAAATAATTGCTTAAGTTCGCCTTCTAATCAACCGAGAAATTTTAACGATCCGACGACGACATATCCATTTTGTGTGATGGACGAGGAACGAGGAACCTTCAGTATTTATGTATTCTTCTTTTACAATTACAGACCGGTGAACTGCTAGTGAAGGGACCACAAGTGATGAAGGGCTACAGGGACAACCCTGAAGCGAATGCATCTGCTTTCACAGAGGACGGCTGGTTCAGGACAGGCGATTTAGCTGTCATTGACGACTCCGGGATCCTCACCATCGCCGACAGGCTTAAAGAGCTCATCAAGGTATTTTTTGTCTTGCATAAAGTCGACTATATGTCTAAATATAATAGATACTTCATCTACTATACAGAATATTGTCACTATTTTGAGTAAGCTGATATAATAAAAAATAGATATGGATAATGTTTACGAAGTTTGTTTGTATGGATGTTGCTCGCAAGCTTGTGGAAAGTTAATTTAGTGAGAACCTATCTAATAATCGTTTCTTCAGGGGTCAAATGAACTGCATATTATACCTTTTTACGTAGAAATTTATACCTAAAAATCAAATAACGATTGAAATAATCGGAAAATCGGCACATATTTACGTAGGTCTTTAACTCTGTCTTTTTCAGGTCAAAGGCTTCCAAGTACCACCAGCCGAGCTGGAAGGCGTTCTGCGCGAACATCCAGCAGTAACCGATGCAGCAGTAGTGGGCGTCCCACACCCCACCAGTGGAGAAGTACCCAAAGCCTTCGTAGTCCTCAAACCAAACCATAACACAGAAGCCAAAGATATTATAGACTTTGTAAAGGAAAGAGTAGCACCTTTCAAGAGAATTGAAGACGTAGTTTTCCTAGACACAATTCCTAAGAATGCAACTGGGAAAATTTTAAGAAGAGAACTAAAAGAGGCACATTGTTAGTATTAAGATACAATCTGATAGAATTTCAATAAAGCATACACAATTATACCTGATTTATACAATATACAAGTAAACGCTAGAGTTTGATATAAGATCAAATTATGTACATTTGTTTTAAGTTTAGGTTTTGTAACTTATTATATGTTGGCTCGCAGGCTATTTAAGGCTTATTGTCAATCCTTTTATACGTGCAGCCTGTGGGTCTTATATTCTCGGAGGCCTTACGGCACTCTCCGCGTACAGTATAACAACATGTTTAGGATGCTGTTGGGGCTTCGGAGGCACTGTAGTGCATCGGGCATGTTTGCGGCAGCACGGACGGATGGTTTTCACGCTATCATGCGAAAAAGGGTTGCGTCAATCCTGCAGCGTGTCCGGGGGAGCCATAACAGCCTCCTAAATATGTGGGCAAACAGACTGGACTGTTCCATGATGCAACACTGGCTTAAACTCCATGTTGCACCTGGGACTTAATTTTTATTAATTATTTGCCTACTTAATAATTTGACATTTTATGTGAATTTTGAATTAATTTTTATTATGATATTGTGATGATTTTATGTATTTTATGAATTGAATGTTAATTATGTAATGATTTTAACAATATATTTTAAGTAATTTGACTAACACAATATAATATGGACTGTTAAAAATAATATTTGTATGGTCTGAAATAAATGATTAATAATAATAATAATATGTTATAAATTTTAATGTAATGCATTTTTACTAGAGATGGGCCGACTATGGCTTTGGCCGACTAGCTGACTGGCCGACTAGTCGGCGAAGTTCAGATGGCGTTGATAAATAATCCCGTAGGTGCAAACAGAAACCACATTTTTCCACCTGACAAAGTTCTGCCTCTTTTTCCACATTAATCAACTTTTAGTTTAAGTTTAGGGTAGGTGTCCTGACGTGATATAATTAAATATCATCGATTAGATCATGGTACGTCTAGGTCCAGATCTAGGTCCACTTCCAACTGTTACATTCAATTTTGCTTTAGACGCCGATATTTAAGACTTTGTAGGTTAGCGTCTAATAATTTTCTTAGCGAATAATTTTCTTAGCACTCTTCTTTACCGAATTCAAAGCAGCCACATGATATTTGGCTATTTCCTCTCAAAGCTGGTAGCAGTACTCTAAACAAGACTGAACTTGTGCTTAGTAAGCTACCGACTAACCTTTGATGAGGATGTCGATTACTTTTTCAGCAATTTTTACTTTGGCTTCGAAGTACAGTAGGCTAATTCCTAACTCTGTTGCCCGCATTTGTCCGATTTAAATGGTTGAAATTGTTTTGCGATTACGTATGATCGATTTAATTATTTCAGTTTATTGCGATGAAACTTTGTTAGTAACTGAACCCATGAAATCGATGAAACAGAATTGCAAAAGTAACAATTTCAATAATTGAAATAAAAGACTTGTCAGCAACAGAGTTGCGTAATTAACCTACTGGTCTAAGCAAAATGGCATGAGCTCGCTAGGGGGAAAATACAAATAATTAAAGGTACTTTTAAGTTTGTACATATTGTAGTGTAACTATGTATAGCGATCGAAACTAACTACGTTCATGGTACCAGATATATTTTCCAATCTTCTTGAATCATACAAATTGTAATAAATTTGTTCGTTATACTCTTTCGCGGCCATAAGCTAAGCTATCTGTACTAGATTTGAAAGAGCGAGATCTCCTGATACAGGTATGTATACCTAATAGAAGGTCTCATCCGCTTTAACTAGCACCTAAGTCTAAAAATGAAATAAAGATTTATTATTAATATTCTCTCTACATATTTTCTTACCCAAATTTTTTTTTACAATATAAATAAAATATACACATTATAAAAAACCTAAAACTATTTTACAATATACATATGAAAAAAAAATTTATTAAGTACCTAAATTCTGAGTACCGCCGGCACCGGAGCTACCGGTGGTTAGGGCTGCAGAAACAGAAACCTCTTCACGATACACGTCATCTCCAAGAGAACCGGTTTCTGCATCTGGCCCAAGACCCAAGTTTGATCAAGACCCAACCATCTAGCGAGAGACATCTTAAGATGTAAGTCGAGGCTCTTCGCTATGAGACCGCTCACTGAAACGACTAATTCTTATTATTATTAATCTGGAAGCGTATGTATGTAACTATTGTAAATACGACAGCTGGTACAAATTAAGACAGGTATTTATTTGGATTTATCACATTAGTCGGACGAACCTCATCAAACAGGCTTTGTGAGGATTTGTTCGAGCCAACGCTAATCGGGGTGAAAGCCCGCAGTCAGGTGGAGTTTGGTGTCAGTGATTACATGCTGACATTCTTTTTTTAATGAACTAGCCAGGCATTTGACGCTATCTCCTACTGGGCTTCGTCTGTCTCAAATTGAACCTTTGAAATTGTAAATGCTGTCGCCATTTCTCGCCATCGAGTTTCACCATTTCAAGCGACCGCCTGGTGTCAAATTCTCGCGATGACATCTCGAATTCGAAATTTTTTCTATCCACTTTAAGTGGATAAGACCACGCTAAGTCCGAATTGGCCGTGTGGTGTCCGGCAGAATAGAATAGCAGCAGCCCCTCACACTCGTGGGTGTCGTACAAGGCGACTAATGTTTTCGAGGCAAAAGATCTAAGAGTCTCTGTAGGCTGGAAAATGGGCGCCGAGACACGGCGAAATGTAGGCTGAATACCTAAATGTCTTTGACAAATTCAAATTCAAAATTCAAATTTTCCTGTTTATATTCTGTGTAATTATTTTCCCGCTAAACAGAATATTTTAGGGCACCCGACAAGAATCAAAAAAATATAAGTGTTGCATAATGATTAAAAAGTTATTTTACGTTACAGCTGTAATGAAAATAGTATAAGAAATCCTGTATCATAAAGTAATTTATGATACAGGATTTATTTATTTACGTGAAAAAAGTGTATACTTAAACGACTGTTTTCGAATATGTAATTGGAACATTACGTTATGAGTGTAGATAAAAAATATTATTAAATAATGGACTAAAAAATTTAAAAAGAAGTGCGAGAGATAATATTCAGCATGATTAATAATTTAGACAAACTAAATGTACAAGTTCAAGGTTATAGTGACCAAATAATGGAATGAAAAAGAAGAAGGACTGACAAAGACAGATTATCCCCAGATTATTGCCATATCTACACTTTATAATTTTTACTACTGTTAGTCACTACGGACTTATCGTGGTCCTATTCTATCTCCATTAATAATGAAAAACGGTATGACCTCTAGACTCACCTATCAAAACGATAAAATGTAAAGGTACGCCAATATTTCACATCCCAAGGTCAAACTCTATAGGAATTTCCTTAGATAGCGCGTATCCAATTGGATACGTAGCTACTGTAATAAATGCGATTTCAGTTTGGATCTTCTAACTGAATCGGTGACTTGTTATTTTTAATACAGTTATTCTTAATTCTAAAATCGGCTTCGTGGTTCTTAAGAACAAATTACCCTATCTATTATACTTTTGGATATCTCCTCACAATGGTATGGATTCTTATGTGTAGGATATTTTAAAAATATCTAAATAAGGTAGGTAATATGTCAAGTGGACCTTTAAACTGTTGACATCTGACGTTTGACGAGAGCCTGAAGCGCGTCACTAGAATAAAGCAACTTGCGTTAACATAATCCGCGCCATATACGTTTCTAACCAAAGCGCCTGACCTAATCAGAATCTGACGTAGTCTGAATCTGACTAACTAACTAACTGACTACCTCAGAATCTCTCGTCCTTATAATCTGACTCTGCATCATCACGTCACCCTTCAATAGGACATTACCGCCATTATTTTCAAAAAAGGTTTTAGAGCATGGACGACAGCTTCGCAGCCACCCTTAAAACCGAAGTCGAGCTGGATAGGCTGGAAATAATCTACTAAGCTGGGGTAGAGAACCTGCAGCAATTCAGGTGTCAGTAGGTCGTTCCCACTGCGATGGGTTTAAAATATTGCATAATCTAAAATAAATACGGATTACCACATATAATTATATTGTTTTGACCGTTTGGTACAAAAATAGAATAGAACATCTCACAGCTAGGCAGGTGGTCGTAGTGGTTCACGACATGGAAAATTTCAACATAGCCTGTTTGACTATTTATATAACTTATCGATTTATTTTAAGTAGGTATAAATTTAGCTAAAATGTAGACTCGTGTAGGTCCAATAAAATAGTAAGGTTAACGAACCAGACAGAAGCAGTAATTTCTTCTGTTTTAGTGTAACAACTACCCATGAAAACCATTTTTATGTAAAAAAAACTCTCCTGTAAAAATATATGAGATATAACGTGGAGCGAAATCTGACAGTACTTTTTAAAATAAATATTCTGTAAATTGCACCGCAGTTCTCTTTTAAACACTTAGTAAATAATAATACTTAAACTGAGGATGAATATCAAGATTACGACCTCATAAGTGTTCAGTTTGTTAACATCTTCTGCGTGGCAGACCGGCACGATTTCAATTCCCGGGTTCGATTCCCGGTCGAGCAAAAATTTCAATGATTGTTTTTTAATTTCTGTTACGGGTCTGGGTGTTTTGCTGTTTACAGACTTTTTCTTTTATGAACTCCCAAATACCTATCTTCATGCCAAATGTCAACGTTCTAAGTTATCTGGAAGTTGTCTATCTTTTTGATGATCGATTATTTAGTCAGCCAGTCACTGAGTGACGAAATATTGAAACTTCCATAAACAAAAATTTAAAAGTTAAAGGTACAAACTTGTAATTTGGAATGTACGTTGTCTACATGATTAAGACAATGTAATTTAAAATTCAGGCAGTTCCTTCAATCCCTAACAAAGATATAAAGAGCTCTAAAATGCGTTGAGTTGCTTCGATAAACGGGTGTACGGCCGTGCTTGTCTGCTCGACTTGGCGGAGAGCACTGCCGTGCCCCCTGATTAACACGTTTCGGGATCCCATTAAAAATATAAAAGCGATATCTGTTTTGTCAATTTTTTTTTCTCTCCTTACCTTTCTTTGTCTGGAAAGATCAAAGACCGCCCTTTGTGCTATGGCTTTAATATCTGTTATCTTTATATATGTCCTCTGGTTTGCAATAAAGAGTTATTGTATTGTATGTTGGAAATAGGTGCCTTAACCTGCCGGTATCAGGAAAGAGGTTCCGCAGGAGGCCCAAACGATGGATAGACATGGTGAGTCGGATGCGAGATGCGAGAGCAAAAGGCTTACGACGCAAGGATGCCCAAGACCGGGCGAAGTGGAGAAGAATGAGTCGGAAAGCGAACCCTGGCAGAAGCCGGGACTAGCCGCTCGGAAGATGCTGATGACGCTGACAAATATTAAACCGTGATAATCCGTTTAAAGTTTCATTTAAAAAAGCATATCAATCCGATAATAACGCAAAGAGAATATGAAATGTTACACTATGAACGCTCCAGGCACTGATAATATAATCCATTGCGGTTTTAGTAAGGAGCGTGCGTGCACAACGAAATGCTTGAAAAGCTAGCAATGAAACGCCCGGAGCAATCTCGCTCAACGTAGCACACGCCCTACAAGATTGAAGGTATTTTTATTGTACACGTGTGCAAAGCTACACGTCAGGGCAGAGCAAAACAGGTGATTTGGCCACTAATAAATATTCTATTTATATTAAAATCGTTCATAAATCATCATCATTGGTTCAAAGATGTGTTATAAATGCTAATGCGGTAAAAATAGCTAATAAAAAGACTAAAGGCATCGCAAAAGTTTACGTCGTCTGATCGGTGGGACCACATGGTCTAAGAAAACGATAATTTTGGTAGACTGATTAGTTAATTAAATTAATAGAAATAAAAATCATGTCATCCGATCAATAGTAGCCCATAGTAGTCGGATCACGTGGCCTGGCCATATAACGGCGCCCCCGTTACTAAGAACAGGGTCTCTATTTTTGAATCGTATAGATACCAGGGACCAGGGTCTTTATTTTTTTCAATTAGTAGGTTTTCAATTTGGATTTTGGGTGTGAAAATTTCAATATTTTTTAAATCACATTGACAACACCGACACTGTACGGTTCAAAAATAGGGAATATCACTATCATGCATCAAAATATCGTATTTTTCATGCCGAAAATCAAAATTGAAAACCGTTAGAATCGAGGGGACCTATTCAAGCCAATTTGAGGCCTCAGATCATCGGCGTTCGGCTTATAAACAGTCAAATTAATGGTAGAAACCCAGGTAATTATAAAGTTTCTTTCAAAATCCGTTCTACAAATTCCACTAACTCCCAAAACAAGTTGTAGTCCGGCACAATACCATGCGCGGAATGAAATCTATAAAATAATACCCAATAATTCAGCCAGTGCCATCGTCTTAAAATATTCAAATTCAGAATAGTACTGAATTAATCACATCGAGCGTTGGCGCCAGTTTTTTTTGTATGAACTTTTTTAAGACTCTCATAAGGTATGTCGTTGATGCGATGTTATTGTTGAAAAGGAACTCAAATGCGGTATTAGCATTAATTTTCTAGTATTCGCCGTGAAAACCGAATCAACATCTGTTATTTATGGTTTTGTTTTTTGCTTATTTGTTTTTCTGGTGACGTTCCAAACAGAAGTTGCTTTTAGTTCACAAATATTATCTACTGCTAAATTATTGATGACATGTGGTTCGGTGGTTACCATCGGTGGTCTGCCACGCAGAGGTTCCGGGTTCGGTTCGAAATTGAAATGATGAATTTTAATTTCTGTTACGGATCTGGGTGTTATACATATATAATAAGTATGTATTTAAAAAAGTATATAAGTAGTTTATCAGTTGTCTAGCACCCATAAAAGAAGCTTTGCTTACTTTGGGGCTACAAGGCGCTGTGTGAATAGTCCAAGCATATTTATTCATTTATTGATGCTATCTTTTGCCTTCGACCTTTGTACAGCGTTCAAGGTACCCTTTTCCGGAGGTAACCCGGAATAGGATGCCATTCCAAATTCAAACGTAATCTACCTACGTCCCACCGCTTCGTCAGGCTTTATATCACTGTCAAACCGTGAGGGATTAGCAGGCAGGAGATTGGACACGTCAGGAATAATCGTTCGCTATATATATGTGAATGCACTTGCTGCGCGACAATCATTCTCTTTCCTTAGGTAGACTTGGCTACTTTCTGGCCTGTTTTTTCAAAACTGCAGATCAATCGAATTCAAATAAACTTCAAATTAAGAACGGGATAGCGTACAGACTAGCCCTTAAATGTGTGCACTAATAACCTCTTTACTTCGTCGTAGTCAGTTGTCAGCCTGCATAAGTTTTCACAAGCCAATTGGTCGAGGTCATTGCATTTTTAATATGCGATAGATGGTATTTTTAACGTGTTTCCACGTGAAAGTTATAGAAATTCGTTATATATACATATTTAGAAGTAAGCGGTTATCTAATGCAAAACCGTGTGCATTGTGGTGTCCGGCAGAGTAGACCAACCCTTTTCACTCGTAGGTATTGTACTAGGCGAAAATATTAGTCGAGTCAAAACTTCTAGAGTCTCCTTATAGCTACAACACTGATCTCCAACCCGCCTGTCAAGCGTCGAGATTATGGCAGATAACCCCTTTCGTGGGAGACCTGCAGCAGACTTTTACGGGCTGTGATGATGATAATGCAAAACATCCTCACTTGGAGGATACTCAGTACGCAAATCACCAGCTGGCTCTACCTCTCTGGCATAATATCTTTACAAGAACTGCTTGAAGCCAAGACCAAACCCGTTCCATTAAAAACACTAAACATCTAGTCTAGAATCCGTAAACAACATTAGTGAAATAGTGACAACAGGATGCGAATCGATGCGCAATAAAAGAGAGGAAATTCTCGAAGCCCCGTGTTTTCCAAAATACCGGTCGCATGCGTTGTAAAGTTATAAAACTGTAGCAAAGCCGGCAGGACAACAAAAAAATATAACAGAATTTAATAAATAAAACATGCGCCGGAGCGACGCGTCTGCCCGGATCTCTCCGAGTGGCGTCTCAGAAATAACCGACTTATCTGCTTATGATTGTTGTGATCTAATAAACGACATTTCTGAGCAGCTCTTCTCGTTTGGGGGTTTTTGGATATGTTTTAAAGTCGTGTAGTTGCTCGAGTTCTGTGTGCCAAATTGTTGTGTGGTTATACGGTTGTGCTTATAGTAACGTTGTAGGTATTTGTTTTGGGGTTTTTTATCTTAGATTTTTGTTATTCGCGATAGAAATAGAACTGAAATTAAATTATATTAAATATATTTCTGCTAAGTTCCGAATCGAACCCGCCACGGGTTCTGTCACTGTCACGGTATCTGTTCAAACTGGTAACTAACTGGGTATTCTTGGGTTCTCTCTCTTATAATGTACATATAAACCCTCTGGAAGAAATGCTCTGATGGTGAAAACCGCATCAAAAATTTTTTTCTGCGTACGGGTGTCCAAATCCTGAGTCCTGAGTCCAAAGAACCTGAGTCGCTCGCTTAAAAGGCTACCGCTATAACCACTAGGCTATCGCTCTTGTAGCTTTATAATATCGTTTGAATATTAATTTGTCCCTATCCGTCTTTGGAGCTAAACATTGGCCAAGTTCGTCAGTACAGTGAACTGTGGTTGAGCCGAGCTTTCTAATTGGGATCCGAAACTATGTGCGGTGAACCCGGACTATTTCTCCAACAGCTATGAATGCGGTAGTCGAAGTTGCGTAGTACACTGTGGCTCAGAATTCTTAGGGTTCAACTGGTTTATTTGGAGTTTGCGTAAGTGATTACATGTTCAGGTTGAATTGTGCACGCTTGGATAGAATATATATTGATAATTATCTTCGTTAGTAAACGTTCACATCTATTTGTAGATTTATGAGTAGGTGGGCTAAAAATAGATGAAAGAAAACAACAATTATACATATAGCGTGCGGATCTAATTCATTAACTTTTTTATGACTTCAAAAGAAATTAACAAAGCAAATATGTTGTAAAAATGTCTGCTCCTACAAAAGATATTGCTCTGTAATGTCATTATTTTGTTACAAATTAATAAATGTGCCATTGTCTGGGGGGAGACAGCACACAGGCATCTCCGAGCTGCAGTCCCACCGACAATTTTTTCCTTGCTTCGGTCGATATGATAGTTTCTGAACAGACTCCGGACCCGTTCAGAGACTTCCGTGACGCAGTAAAAATTACAGCGGCTACAGTTATACAGTAAAAATTACACACACTTTTAATGAAATGTAAACACAAAAAATAACAAAAAGCAAGTCGCAATTAAACCAGGCCTGTTTACTAGAGTAATTGAATCTCGGCTCAAACAAAACACACGCGCCACGAAGTTGCCAGAAGCGAATTCATTAATTCCATTAATGAAAAGGCATTGGCATTCATCAGCAACACGTTTATTTAATTAAAATTTGTCAAGACGGTATTCATTCAACATCCAATATCGGGTAAACCTTGAGCAATCCTTGGATGAACTTAATTACTGCTCTGGCAGAGTGTTCTGAATTGCTTAAGGAGGATGACGACTCTATAATTCACTTTGTAATCGTATATCCAATTATTTTGGCTCTCTACTTATTTATCCGTTGACATACGAGCTTACGTTGCGATTCTGATACTTTGAAAGAACCTCG
Organism: Blastobasis lacticolella; assembly: GCA_905147135.1. NCBI lineage: Eukaryota > Metazoa > Arthropoda > Insecta > Lepidoptera > Blastobasidae > Blastobasis > Blastobasis lacticolella. The sequence goes on along the minus strand of LR990044.1, from coordinate 17,586,903 downwards.
CACCTCGATTCAAACGGTGCTCACTTTTGATATTCGGCATGAATAATTCGATACTTTGATGCATGATTTTGACCTTATGATAATGAGACTTTCGGTGTTGGGAACGTGATTCAAAAAAGTTCGAATCGAGGCGAAAGATAAAAAAATAGGTCTAAAAAATGATCTGTGGTTCTATCCAAGCCCCGGTTTTGAAATCGCTCGCATCCACGCATGCGTTTGCCTTCTAATGCTTGTCTTTTCTATCACTAGCAACTTACCACGAGTGTGAAAGAGGTAGATAGCGCACGCGAGCGCTCGCGTGGATGAGAGCGGTTTCAAAAATAGGGCACCAGTTGTCACTGAGAGGGATATGCCCAAAGAAATTAGACATAGAGGCACAGAACGAGCCCACTTACAGCTGAAGTTACAATCTAAATTTTGTTTCATATATCGTGTCCAAAAGGGACGGGTATAAGTTGTCAAATATCCCTCCATAACTACTGCTATTGTCAAAATTTTGTGGCCTTAATCTTAAATAAAACCTGCACATTCAGGCGACTGGATGTGTAACCATGATCCAATCTGGTCAGGTTCCCCTGGTAGCAGGGTCATGGAGATCAGATGGCAGTCGCTCAACTGTAATTACCTGACATGCCAAATCCTGGATCATGGTCAAGGCGGACCCCGGGCCCTCGTGCGCGTGAGCATAACCGGGACATTAACGCTAAGATGATTTTTTTTATAGTCTGGCAAAAAAGTCGTGACAAAAATTGAGGGCGCCACTATCGTTAATATGGTATCATTGTACTGTATCAGTCTGTGAAGTTATAATATTAAAAAATATTATCTTCACGTCTGTGGTTTGCCTCTATATCAAATTTCTTTGTGTCTATACCTCGTATACTTCGACTAGAAAATTTGATACTTGTTAATATTTTATATCATATCGCACGACAACTGCCCGTGATAATCCACTGCAGGAGTTAAACCACATCTGCCGAAAGGGCTAGTTTAGTATAGTACAAAGGGATAGGTAATATATTGGGAAATAAAAATTAACATAAGGCCAGCTCCGAGTAAGATAGCAAGATAAAAAAATGGGAGGTTCATTACATGACTATTTTAATCAGAATCCAAACAATCTGAATATGCCAACGGAACTCGTTCACTCGTCAGAGATCGCGATAATCTTATATTATCTTCCTCAATTAATAATATATTTCTCAAGTTTCTCAGACCCTGGGTTTCATTTTACCAGCCTCGAATAATCGTACATTTCCTACTGTGTCTAGATAATATAGCTTTGTGCTACAATACCCTCGTACACAAGCGCCGCACTGCTTTTAGATACACCTGAACGCAAAAATATCAATGAAAATTATATTTAAATACAATATACGAAAAAAATACAAAAAGATCAAAATTATAACAGTACACTATAATTTGACGGTTAATTTTATAACCTCAAATAAATGTAAACAATACTACTAAGCACATTAATTTTACATAAAAATGATTTCCATAAGATCACATTATTTTCAAAATTGAGATACATGTTACGAATCCATAATCTTTGCTATTTGGCCGAAAACATCTTCCAAATCGCACAGAAACTTATGTGCTCGAAACTCTTAAACAACTCTAAATATTATTTTTCTCGTGCCGCATTTATACGTTTTTGCATTCTTTGCGAAAATAAATGTCCCACACAGTAAATATCTATAAATATACACATGAAAGTGAAACATAAAAATACAAAACAGCGACAATGTCTAGATGACGTGACAGCTGAAGTCAGTTTGAACACAGATAGGTATAGAATATTTGAGTTTGACAATAATAAGGTGTTGCCAATTTAGGCGAAAGCAGTAGTTCCCAAAACATTCATTTCACGACTTTCTTGCAAACTATTCAATCGTTAATGAATCTATTCGATTATCATCCTCATAGAACTTGGATCGATAGCCGCTTGGATAACCATGCAACTATCGATCTGTACGTATTATACAAAATAAACTATTTATTTTCTTGTGAATTAATGATTTATTAATACAACATTATACGCTTCGGGCACAGACTTTGATCTCAGAGCCCACCAGATTATCTCCCGAGGGATACTGTCGAAAGCTCTCTGCAGGTCGAGAAATGCGTAATGCAGAGGTTAATTTCTACTGCAATGAGACTCCTGGAGGACTCTGAGGGTAAAGATTGGGTCCATTGTGATGCAGCCCGGCCTGAAGCCGTATAGGCATTCCGACAAGGCACATTCCTGGCGAAGTCTCTGGTCCATAATACGTTCGAGTAGCTTCATTGTGTGGCTCATGAGTACCTCGATAGTTGCCGCACTCCTGCACACCGCCCTTTCCTTTATAGATTGGCGTAATAATATTTACGCTCCACGCGTCAGGTATAAGCCCCGTGGCTACGATTCTATTGAATAGTTCAGTGAGCAAGAGTATGCCTCTGGTCCCCATTGTTTTCCAAGTTTCTATAGGTATTCCGTCATGGCCTTCCCGGTCTTCATGTGGTATCTTTTATTAAATAATCGCGCACAGTAGAGCGCACCCCACAAAATTTACAGAACATTAATTGTAATAGTAGATTATGCAAAGGGGGTATTAAAACACGAGTGTCTGTTTATTCACAATTCTGTTTAGCGTTAAAATAATTCCATACATACACAATCATAACATAAACAGGAAAGCTTGAATTTTGAATTTAAATTTTGAATTTGATAATGACATATTTAGGTATAGCCTTCTGTTAGCCGCGTCCGGGCATCCGATAAAAAATTAAAATTAATAAAATTGGTGCATAATGATTAAAAAGTTATAGACTGGCGTGAAAAAGGTTTATCCTTAAACGAATTGGAACATTAGGCTATGAGTGTAGATAAAATATTTTAGGATGTGTGAAGTTTCAACACCAAGTGGCTTGTTGTTTTATTATGATTGTCCTTTTATATTTTATAACACCACAATTCATAACGCCGTATATCTTAACGCTTTATATTTGAGCAAAAACATTTTATGATATAGCATCTCGGCATTCCAACCCACACACAAAACCACAAAAAGACCTAAGCGACCAGAAAACAATAGTATGCCATCATCATCAGCCCATGAGGGTACCTATATGCTGACTTGAGCCTTCACGCTTGGCAAGCGGGTTCAAGATATTGATATCGCAGTGTTTAAAACATTTTTTTTTATTTTTTTTTATTTAATCCTTACATTCTTTCTTACTTATAGTTACCCTGCCAAACTGTATAACAGTTTGTTGGCAATTTGACAGAAAATTTATAATAATATACGACGGCACTGTTGACCAAACTCGGTAACTGTCGCTTAACAAGCCAACTCGTTCGCGATTGGGCCACCGACGCTCGCACGGGTACTAAGAAAGAAACATTTTTTGACACACACAACAACACCACAACATTGAAAAAGTCAGAAGAAAACCAAAAGACATCAAAGTATAACCCGCGTCACGAAAGAAGAGACTTGTCAAATGGCAGTGGAGGGGTTTCGCGCAGGCAATCGTATGCAGCGCAAGTCGAACCACGTGACCCGCAAAGTGTCTTCTTATTTGACACTAGCTATAATACAATTATTACAACGTGAAATATATGGAAAGACTACACAGTGTCGATGTTTACATATACCTGTATACTACTGCATACCCCATTGTTAAGGCTACTAATATATCAGGCTTTAATATAATCATCCTCGTCCACGTACAAAACGACGTCCATTTAAGTATGTATTGAGTATTATTTCCTCCAAGCCCTTATGACCTTGTGCTGGTTAACATTTAACTGAAGGTATTTTAAATCGGATACCGAAAATACCGTATTGAGCCCTCATTACGTTCTGGTTAATAAATGCGTTATTTATACTCGCACGTAATAAAGGAGTCGCCAGATACTTAATTTTTTGCTGTTTTTCTCTTAATTTTTGATGACCGACTATTATTTTGTAAGAAATTCGATAAATTATGAACTTGTCACTTACGGTACGGCTTATTCATCAGCTCAAGGTCGCTCAACGTATTATGGAACGTCTTTGTTTGGTGTCTCTTTGAAGGAAGAAATTTTCAAGTGTTTAGGGGGAGGCATATGTCCAGCAGTGAACTAGACCAGAATAGCCTGATGATGATAAACTTGTTATCCTTTAGTGGTTACAATAATATAATAATACCTACATACGTCTTTCTCGACGCGTTAGTTAGGTGGTTTTGGTGTACGCAGAGTAAATTCTGAATAAAAATCCTCTAAATAAATAAGGTTTATTAGTAAACTTAGAAACCGTGTTTCTCTAAGTACCAAACTAATAAAACACATTTAAAACATTTATAGATGCTTTTGAGCATGAATATTATTAAAATTATGTTAATATAAGTTAACAAGAGATCATCACCATCATCATATCAGCCGAAAGACGCCCATTGCTGGGCACAAGCCTTCTCCAGAGATCTCCACAAAGGCCGGTCCTGTGTCTTCCCCGTCGAGCTGGTACCTGCGATCTTTACCAGCTCGTCGGTCCACCTTGTGGGAGGTCTACCCACGCTGCGTCTTCGTAACAAAGGAATAATGTATACCTATATACGTAATCAGTATTTCGCACGTGGGCCGGACCTTACCTACGCATATTTTTCATTTTTTGATTCTCAAAAATACGTCAGCACCCAGCGCTGGCACCGAACCAGTACTTAATGCGAAACGATCAAATTAAAATCGCGTCGAAGCGAAAATTTATAACATCCTTTACGGGTGACGCATGAGACCATGAGCTAGCATGTGTGACGTCGAGCCGGTACTAAAGCGGTTCTATTATAATCGCATTTTTTAAATTTAGTAGGAAAGGTTAGACGAAAGAGCGATTGATGTCGGAAAAGCCCCGATAAAGTCAAATGTTTCCCAAGTACCGAACAGATTTTAATTAAATAATGCTGGGAACCACCTACATTGACCTGTACTCAAATAAAAAAAAAAACTGATGGAAATGACGTCCCTCGAAATTGACCTACTGAGAAAATTACTTGGAACTTACATGACGTTCTTTTAAATTGACTTTTAAGAAAATGACCAGTTTCAAATGGATGTAAATTAGTGCATCGATTTGGGAGCTACAGACACAGATACACACGTAAAACTAATAAACACTTCTTCGTACGTACGAGTTTCAAAAAGACGAAAGTGTAGGCCAGAAAAATTATTGAAATTTTCGATTAGAGGAGGTAAGTATACAATTCCTAACATTTTTTACTATAGCGGTATATGTCCTGTATGCCCACCACCACTGTACCACTGGGCCACCACTGTACCTATGTATCACTGGGCGTTCATTACTAATGATAGTGTTCATCTTGGCCTGCAGGCTGAGTTAACTATAAAAATATAAACATAATTGATAGAAGCTATTTCAGCCCGTGGGTTGAGTTGGATATGGGCTAAGTAGACCCCTGAATGTAAATATCGTTATTAGCCTTAAGCCTATAACAACCGAACCATTGAGCGTACAGATTTGACGTCACAATAAAAAATGTTACGAATTGTTTTCTCTATCGGAAAATAATTTTATTTTTTCCTTTAAACCTAGGTTTAAAAATGTATGAAACGTGAATAAAGTGTTTGAAAAAATGTTCGACTGTTGGATAGCCAATCCGTCCACAAGCTCGCAACCGTCCATTATTGAAATTTACTATTTTATAGTAGGTACTTTAAATGGATTATATTAAACTCTTTAAGAAAAATCGTCTCTATCATCTACAAATCTTTTCAACTAAACAGACGATGCGTGAAAAAATATCGTTACTATAAATAAAAATGTCATTAATCTTTTACACATTAAACATTTCCTGCGTAGACATTAGTCACCGAGAGAAAAATATTCTTATTTTAAGAAAAGTAAGGTTTATTAAATTTTTCACGTAAGTTTACGAAGAATACCTACACATGTGCTTATAAATCTATGACGACGTCTTCTTCAATAATAGTTAGCCAAATATGCTGCATTTGTCATCACTATGACCATAGTATTTTTGGTAGACATACTTATGAGAGTCTCTAACGAAGCTCCTAATTACTTGTGATGATCTCGAGTTAGATCATCGACCGATCGAAGCCGCTGATAAACTCTAGCCGATTGCGTAAACATGGCGGCCAATGAATCACAACTTTTGACGAGATAATGACGGATGGATTTACATGACGTCATGTACGGTTCAACGGTCAGTTTGACATGTCTATAGGCAGAGGCATAGAGGTCATTAGTGGTTTCTATTACGTTATTATCTAGAGGATCCCCCGAGCTCCCTCCAAACGAAGATTGGTCTTATTTTGTATATTAACCAATCAAAGCCAATGAATTTTCATAAACGTGATTCAAAAATCGATATATTTTAGCGAAAATCTGGCAGACTCTTGCTAAAATAATTGTTTAAAAGTTAGAGCTCCAGGCTTCGAAATGCCGCCTTGTACCAATGACTCTTTTCTGAGTTGTGTACATTATTAGTTGATCACTAAGCGAGGTAATACCGTGCTGGGATTTTATTCTCTACAGATATCTCTTATTATCTCGTTATGCGTGGGCGACAATATTTATTGTTTTATTTTCTAGTTACACGAGATTCTAACTTATAACAAAAGAATAAGTAATTACTTTTTGTTTATTGCCTGGGGAGGTAACATACGGATGGTCCACCTGATGGAAAGCGGCCACCGTCGTCCAGTATATCTGCAATCTAAGGGGAGCGGATGCGGTGTTGCATGTAATTAAAGAGGGAAATGGATTAATGACATTTAATACCTTTCTATAAAGACTATATAATAATAATTATTAAAAATTGAGTAATAAGTAGGTATTATGTATTTATAATATTGTATTTTAGTGATTTAGTAGTAATAGGTTTATTAGTATTAATGAAATATGTCACAGTAATGTTCAGTAGAACAGACTTACCACCTATCCTAGTGTATGTTCTGTTTCTAGGTGTCTAAGATTGTCTGGAAGAAATCGCTTTAAGCGATAAGGCCGCCGGTTGTTTTTCTTTTTTTTCCCCTCTGTTTTTGTTTTATTTTATGTATAAGCAATAAAGAATTTTTCATTTATTCATTCATTATTGTAAATCGCAGGTACCGGCTGGATGCGGATAGCACAAGACAGGCCTTGGTAGAGATCTTTGGGGGACGCCTATGCCTAGCAGGCGGCGTTTTTCGGCTGATATGTCGATTTTTTTATGCTACGCAGATAAACGATCTGGTCCACCTGATCATCATCAGCTTCTTGGCGTTAAATCCCGGTTCACGTGTCACGTGAGAGCCCAGTGCCCGCCTACCTACCCACAGGCCTAGACAGCCTACCTGATTGTAAGCGGTAACAGTTGCCCATAATATCTACGATTCAAGCATTTCGGTTGCAGGCAACAAAAATGCGGTACCGCAGGTGCGTTGTCACTGTGAAGACTGTAGAAATGCCTCATGCCTGTAATTGCGCTGGATACCTTAAAATATGATATATGGCGCCGTCTTCGGCTGCATCGCTATTTACCGCCACTGAGATGGTCAAATTTATGGCCAAATGTAAAAACAACGGGGCTATAATTTTTTTAAATAATATAATCCAGGCCTTTGACCGCCATCTCACTGATGATGATGATGCGGCCGAAGATGGAGCATGCCCGTCTAGTAACAGCCTATTCACTCTTGAAGGCGTCCAGATTATAGTGATCAGGGAACACACTCGTTGGCAACGTGTTCAATACCTTAGCCGTACGCATTATAAAGGTTGAACCGCGGCTCGTGCGGATAACTGGAAGATCCACGACATAAGGAAGAAATGTGCCCGGATCGCGTTTCCCGATGGCGCAATGGGGCCGGCGGAATGATATTATTGCTGTATGAAGTACCAACCCACTCAAAGTTAATTACCTAGCGGTCATCCATTCGAAAACTTTGCGCTTGAGTTCCTAAACTAATTGGTCATTTAGAACCATTAGATCCACTTCTCTTACATATACACTATTCCAAAGATTATATTATAGTGTAGTAAAAGAATTAGTCTTGAAACATAAAGAAATTAGTTATGCCGGTCAAGTAAATAATAGTTACGTCGCTGCTGTTTGTTATCCTTCCTTTTAATTGGTGGTATTCGATACTATAACGATTTTGCCAAGGGCTTCCCAATAACCGTTGCTTGATATACAGCTACCTCTAAATAGGAAACAATTAACGCTTTCTCTTTTATTAGATTTTTCTTCGTCCTTCATTGTCAAGATTGTATAAAAATAAGTAAACTCAACTGCAGAGAAAGGTCCTACACAAAGCTTAGATCAAACCATAAAAGGGGTTTCATCTGAGACACAGATGGTTACTTCGCTCTGCAGCTGGTTTTACTATCTGATCGCGTTTGCTGGCCCATGAATCACAGCCAACCATTTATGTGTGAGTTTCTTCTATAAGCGAAAGGCAGCCCCTACGAGAAATACATGAGTCCCAAAATACTAAGTTCAATCATGACGAAGCGATATATTACGGTTTTTTATCGCCTTAAATTTAAAAAAATAAACTCCAATAATGCAGCTATTTAAAGAATATGCTAAGTAGTTAGAACACTGGGCTTCCCGACACACGGCAAGAGTGTAAAGATCATATTTTTCCTGGCAATAGGTACTTTAAATATTCTAATTGGTTCCTTTTATTTCGATCTCAGTTTGTATTTGGATTATTGACAACAAATGGAACTGGGAAAGGGAAATAATAGAACAAATTAATGACACTAAGAAAAGTATTTTCGGAAATTGTAGGCCTTACTCAAAAATAGTGACAGTCAGACAGAAGTGATTTTTCTGCCTACCTTTATGAGAAAAGGTGAGACATTATGATGTATGTTGTATAGTATATTTTTCAGTCTTTAACATTTGTATAGTTTTCTTATTTTATTACCAAGAAATTTCATATCATCCACAGTATATGCAAGCTCCCCCAGATTGCAAATACACAGTTGTTGTGCTAAGGAATGCAGGGGGGGATAAGGCAGGAATTCCAGGGGAGCAGTTTCGGTACCGGCATTTGAGGTGGGTACACAGTTGTTGTGCAAAGGAATGATCAGGAGCGTCTTACTTGAACTTGTAAAGTGTTTGTTGAAGAATGAACAATAACCTGTCATTGACTTGGTTTCTTTGACTACCGTTTTATCATCGAAAGCCTATACTGGTTCTCTTGGATTTGAGCCTTCTTATTTTAGTGGAGTAGTCCACAAAAGTCTTCAACTATACGTCACACAAGGCCACCTTTTTGTCATATTTGTAAACCTAATCTATATTCTTAGTAGACCAAGGTCATCCGCTGCGGACCCTGAGACTAGTTTTCAGAACCAATTGGCAGTTCCAATTTTGTAATTCCAGAGGCTCATGATGGTATATTATTATCATTATACTCCAATAACATCAAAACTTATTTAATTATTTTGGATATTTTAAACAGTGTCCTTTACATAATTTGTTATTGTAAGACCTGTATTTTACAATGTGATGCAATAACCACATGACAAAATGACTTTGAAATCGTTATCAAAGGCTAACGTTGAAGAACATAAATATTATTTACAATCTCAAGTGACAATAAAAAATAAAATTATCAACAAATTCAAGAACACGGTTCACGCAATCCTTCCAAGAATTCTGACCAATTAGGTAACAGTAGCACCCTCGTAAAATGTGATATTATCTTTTTGCTAGGTAGATGTGGATTTTGTGTGTCCATACAGTATGTATCGAAAACATCTAGCAAATCCGTAAAGGTTTTGTTAGGTATATGTATTAGAATCAATTTATATAATTATTTTATACTATTGCAAAAAATGCCTGCAATTTTTTTTCATTTATAGCCACTTACACATCCATGGGAAGTATACTACCCGAATAAAAAAATCTCAACCCTCCAAGGGCCAAATTCAGTTTATTATCTGTTGACAGTTTGACAGCTGTCATTTGTTGTATAAAATATGGTTCTGTGTTATTATTATTTAAATGATTTATTTTATTCATCCACGATAGTACAGAGAGCAATATAAGGCTATATTACAATTTTTTTATCTATGATATATTGTTTATCTCGAAAATGCGCGGCCGGCCGGTGTTAAAATTTAACGCGATGAGACTTGGTACTCTGGAGTGAATAAAGATATAAGACGGCGCCATGTTACATACAACGATGTGTAGATGTTTTTGACACTGTGCCCCTATATGTATATGCCCCTTTGTGGCCGTGTGGTGTCCGGCAGAGTAGAATAGCATAGCATGAAACCCTTACACTCGTGGGTCCTTATCCAATCCCGCACCATTTCTGCGATATCAGTGATGAGGGATTCATCATATCAGCCACTGCTGGGCATAGGCCTCCCCCAGAGATCTCCGGCCAAAAGCCGGTCGTGTGCCTTCCGCATCCAGCTGGTACCTGCGATCTTTACCAGGTCGTCGGTCTACCTTGTGGGAGGCCTACCCACGCTGAGGCAGGAAATGAGGGATTACATATTATTGTTATGCCGGACTGTCCCAATGGTTTTTTTTTACATCCTGTATACCAGTTGGCGCCAACAAACCCACTGTTTCGTCCGCCGGCGTGTTGACTCAAGAGTTTGACGCCTCCGAGCCTACGCTCCGACATTCTTGGCTCCCAAAATGGAAAGTACGTGAAAACCCATTGGTGTCTCTGTTTGTAGAGATGTTAATACCCCTTATGGGCCCAGAGCATGTCCTCACGGATCTAACGCGTACCAAATAGGTAATAAAAACTTTGTTTACATCCGAAACGATGATTCAGAAGTAAATCCCAAGAGCGTGGCCATTGTATTCTTGGTTGGACTCGCTGCTCGTTCTAGCCTCCCCCTCGGAGACCCGGTTCAGTATTGATAGAGGGGGGAGGGAAAGCCACAAGAGCTCGCGCCATATCGATACCACATTCCAATCGAACGTCCTTCGTAAGGTCGCCCACACACGGTACTTGTGCACATTTTTTTTCAACAATACCATGTTTTATGACATTAAAATATTAGTAACATTAAAAATGTTATGATAGCACGATAATTGATTGGGATCACATCGATTATAGGTAACATGTGGGCAGTTGTTAATCGTAGAACACGCTAACTAATTTAAATTGGGATGAGGTTGGTGTGCAAAAAATGTATGACAACATGCTTCTCACGGCAATAAGTCTCATTGCAATAAATCTCACTCTTAGAATGATTTAATTTACAAATAATAATAGCTAGTGCCTAGGCCGATATAACTAATGACTAGAAGATTGGCCTCTTCATGGCCACCATATTAGTCTCGCACAGGGGGGCGACATAGGCAGCTAAACTATTCGGCACTTATATTCCGTGGACCTGGGTCAATAATTTTATAGTTAGTTTATTTAATATAAACTTAGTACATCAATGTATGTGACGGGCAACAGTTACCGCTTTCCATCAGATGGATTGTCTGCTAGTTTGGCAATAATCATCATCATCTTGGCGTTATGTCCCGGTTGCGCCCCGGCAGCACCCGTGGGCCCAGGTTCCGCCCACTGTTGGTCGTTTGGCAATGAGTAGCATAAAAAATCGACAATCATTTTACAAACCTATTTGGACTGCTATGTTTATATACCATTTAGCTTATAAGTACAGTTCCTTGGACACATGCTCCGACTCAAGGTATTAACTATTGGGGCATTGATAAAATTTCTCTTTGACTTCCTTTTACAAACCCCCCAAGCAACTTTGCCAAACAATTATATGCAAAAATGTAAACGCACATAATATTACGCAGTCATTACATAACTGGACCAAAACGGCAAACTGTCGAGAGACAAACGACATAGGAAACACGTCTCATTAAAAAAAGAACCATATTTCTTCTGAAGTGGGTTTCGAAAAGTAGTTTTAAGCGGAGCTTGTAAACACGACGCCGATTCAGAATAAAAACAAGTCCAGTCCGAGCAAGCGGCCAGTCGTGAGTTGTGGACGCAAGAGATCTGACACTCCTTGCTACTGAGTTTACTTGCGTACTACCGCGGAGATAACTTGATACTTGTCACTTACCCTTGACCTGTCATACGTAGATAAGAAGATGATGCAGAGGATTTTGTACTTTGTTCTGTTGGTGGCCCTGGCCCATGCTGCGACTTGGATGGAGAGGTTACCAATGAAGCCGGCACATTTAGGTGAGTAAGCCGCTGTTTACTAAATTGTCGGACAGTTTTGACGTTTTGCTTTCAACTCTCATGTAATTATGAGCGTTGTGAGCGATGTCAATGAGTAACTGTTCGGTGTAGTAACTCAAAAATGTCAATGAGCCAATACTGTATGGTAACTCCTATGAGACATATCTGAACCCTTTGTACCATGTCACACTAAAGTAGGGAATGAAGAAATGGTCGCGGGATCGTACAAAAGTGTTCAAAATGCAATTTTCGTGAATACAGATTGAAAAATAATAATTAGTTGGTAATTATTTTCAATCGTAGACACATACGTTGAGCATAGATTATGCTATCGATTATGTGCTCGAGTTTTAATCGTAATATGATATGAAAATACCGTCTTTTACTGAACTGTTCATGAAATCGGTAGACATTTTAAATATACGTATAGAATTGAATTACTTACGCGCTTATCTGGTTATGGTAGGACTTTGAGTGTGCTTTCAACTCTCACAAAATACGAGCGTTAAGTTTAAATACCGAAGGGCTTTTTAGGGTAAGGTTTTTAATTGTTGTGATGGGGTGGTGTTTTTGTTTGTAGATTATTTACAGCATTTTTTAAAATGTAGGTAGAATTTTGTAACTCATTTATTGGATTTATAGTTTAAAAAAATATTTGGTATGTTTGAAAAATTTAAAACAATGTCCTAATGAGATTTATTGTAGAAGCAGTAATCGTTCATGCTTTTTTGTAATTGAATTATGTATGAACATAATAATTTATTACAGCCGAAAATTGGGCTTTAAACGCGTAGGAAACCGGTCTGTATACGTAATCTAACCGGTGTTCGTATATTCCTCACTTGCATAACAGATAAGCGAGATATCATATCCTGCTTGGTAATACGAATATATATAAACATGAAAGTTTCTGTTGTTCAAATAGCTACTTTATCATTGAAACTGGAACTAAACAATGCAATCACAAAATTTACATTGATTTTTGTATGGGTAACTACTAGGTACCTATAATAAGTACCAATGTTAAAGTCTAAAACAATATTGTAAATGGGAAAGTAACAATGTATGTCTGTGTGTATGTATATTTCATGCAAAAACCGAAGAATATATTTAGATCATGGCAATTAAGGAAGGATACATACGACCTTTTTTTTTACAAAAGAATGTAGTACACGGACGTAGACAAGAGCTAGATATATTAAAAAGGAAGCGTAGATTTTTAACGTAGCTATTGTATTTTTTGTATATGCAAGCGGACGACCCGAATGATTACAAGCATCATTTGAACCTGATCTAAAAACAGGTAAAAACTTTCACATCAAGCTACATTTGTAAGAAGATGATCAAACTCTTCTACAGGAGGAGACTAGAGGTTCACTTAGGGCATTAGCAGTCAGGAACAGCAGAAGACTTAGTTTTAACATCGTTAAAGCTGTGTCATATACATGTGTGTTCATATACGTCATTTTGATAATTTCCCTCCGTATTAACTCGTCTAACTTCTGGTTAACTTGCAATTCCAACGCGCGTCCCGTTTGCTTGCCGACCTCAAATTGTATTAACTCCACTTGTTGCTGAGATTTCCGAGTTTATTCTTTGAAGCATTCCGATGCAAAGTTCGAAATCTTGTTTGTGGTTCTGATGAAATATTTCGTACTAATTTACATACAAGACGTCAGGAATTTCTCACGAATATAAACAACAGTATCAATAAGCATTCGATCATAATTAAATTATTGTATTCGGCGTCCATAGAAAATTATGAGCAAAACATCGTAAATAGGTACTCGAAGATTATAAACAAGTCAGTTGGTATCGAAAATATTATCTTCGGTCAAGGCCTATATTTGTAAACACGAAAGGTCAACTTTTGTGAATTTATTATTATAAAATCCATTATATTACCGCTACCTTCACCTGAGGTCAAGTTTTGTTGAAGTATTCTACCCGATGCCTCCGGGATTTCGTATACTTATTATACTCAGAACACTATAAATTTCCGCAGTATTATATTTCGTATAAAATCCTATATTTACAATTTCTGCCTCATTCCATATGCAAAGTAGGATAATTTGCCTCGTTAAGTGTGAAACGTAATAATATACTACGAATTTTAATGTCCAAAGAATCGAAGAAGTCATTTCACTCCCTTAAAAGGGCTTTATTTAAAGTTTATTAATGAACATCTACTAGAGATTACCTCATTAATGAAATAATCGAAGCGTATCTCATTATCTCTAAACGATGGAATTTTAATTACTTTCCGAGATCAAAACACATTATCGTCTTTGAAAAATTATAATTACACTCACGTCCTTTATAACAGAGAAAAATTAAGTACCTCTACTTCCTATTATAGACAACAATTAATTACCATTTTATATCAGATCGGCGTCAACTATTAGCAGGATACGTAATCACTAAAGCCGTGAATTTATTTGAATAACTATAACGTGTTGTTCGGTGGAAATTTTTCACTCAGTAGTCGGAATGGTAATGTAATTTGCAAAGCAGGGCCATTAGCTTACCAAACTTAATTAGATTTAGTTATAAAAAAAGACTAGAGGTAATACGAAGTCTATTCGTAGGGCTGACGCTATGTAATTTTTTTTTCTTAGAACATAAAAAAACTGTGCGGGGCACCAAAGCGGCAATTAACTATGAAATATAATTACGATTTGGGTCCATAAATTATGGCTGTGTATTTAAAATGTTGTTGCCATTTTAAAGCTTTCGTGATTTAATCTTGATAATGCGTTTATGTGGGTTACATTTGCTTATTTTATGAATTGAAATTACTTTAGCCATAACAACATCAATAAAAACGAATTTATTACGACGTTTTCGTACAGCTATAAAATATAAAAGGTTTCTTTTTCTGATTTTTAATTACTTTGTATGGGCTTAATTTTAATAGGCGTCTTCTCTCGTTCGTCTCTAAATATAGTCTAAATTTACTGTTGGACATTGTATATTCCTCAATTACTTTGTATTTCGTGGTTCGGTTACAGACTGCCCTTGTATATATCGGCTCACAACAGTCGATATCAGAACTATATTCTAAATACGCCAAGTATACCTCTTAATTATCGCCGAACTAAAAATATGTTTCTCTTCTTTACAGCACACAAACAAGGTTGCTATATAAAGGACCTAGATGACGTAATACCGTTCGGCGAGTCAGTACTCCCTGTCGGCGCCTGTTACAGAATCGACTGCACAAGACGCATGATAAATTATGCATCGTAAGTATCATTAATAAAGTCAGCACCCACACGTGTTGACGAGCCTGGTTGATAGAATAAAACAATATGTTGCTAATTTATCACTCATTCAGTGCTAAAATCAATTGTTGTAAGAAAATATTTACTAAAACTATTACTAGTTGCGTAATAGTTATAGTTCTCTGTACTTCTCGATATAAGCGAACATATTCAGTTGAATAAACAAAGTTACTTCCCGCCGTCTGTCCCTCTGTATGTATGTATGTTCGCTTAGACGTTTTAAACTACGCAATGGATTTTAGTGCGGCTTTAATCAATAGATAGAGTGATTCAAGAGCATGATTTCTTCACAAGAATAAGAGGGTAGGTAGTGGTAAAGTAGGTGCAGGGTAGGTGTAGGCCTTTCTTCAATTTTACCCTATTACTAGTGTTTTCGGTACTCTCGCTAGTAGTCATCTCGGTCCCTTCTTTCAAATGCATATTGCAATTCGTTGTAACTAATTTACTATCATTTGCAATCGTTTCAGATGCGCTGTGGTCAGCACAGAAGACCCCAAGTGTGTGGTCACTAACTACGATCTCCGGAGGCCATACCCCGAATGCTGTCCAGATGTGAGATGTGACATCGACAACGCGATACTATAGTTAGCTTAGTTAAGTGAAGCCATTTCACAGTCTACGATAATGAAGGCATTTGAGACAAAACACGAGTTGCCAGTGAAGATACAATCAAAAAGAAATACACAGGGAAAAGGGGCTGTGGAAAATGGAAGACACGGTCGATTGGGAAAAGACTAGTGTAAAGCAGTCATCTAAATCTAAAAATCAACCTGTACAAGCAATGGAAATTTGAAAAGATAAGAAAGTAGATTTTGAAGCTGCGGAAGATACACTGTTAAGAAGACTGAAAAGCGACGAAGAAATCAATGTGATGGAGTCTTCTTTAAGTTTAAGCAGCTAAACGTAAAAGGGATTGCTAGTGAAGTGAAGTTGAAAATGCCAAGACAAAATTATCAGTGGATATGTGTAAAGACACTTTGATAGAGTTCCTCAAAGAGAGTTGGAGTGCGGGGTAGATTTACTCCGCCTCTAGAAGCTATCTTGCCACCAAATTATTGATCTTATTTATTTTAGTAAATTAAATTTAATGCGTAATACCTATAATTTGTTGTTTTTCTTCCTTTTAGTATTAATGTATTAAAATAAGGATTCTCGACGAAGTCAATAGTAATCCAAAGACTACAACAATTTGGACATCCATGATATCTATACCGTAGGTTTTCCTTTTGGCGAGGCAGGTCATTTTCATGTCAATCATGTTCCTTCCAAGACATTTTCTGGTTTAGTCATCTTTTTGCATTGCGACAGCTTTTTAAAGTTCTTCTTCTAAACCGATATTTATGAAAGCATACATACTAAGATCCCGTCAGGTTTACACCAACTCTATAACTCCAAGATTAGCTTTAGAGATTAGAGCCGTCTTACTAATAAAAAGTACTGATCAACAAGCGTTGAACGCCTATATAGTTACACAGCGTGTGTACAAACTTATCTGGCCCAATGACGGCATCGCTGTTGTTAAATTTAGTATTGACGCCTAATGATATTTCAATTGGCGACACTTAGTTCCAGTTTTGGTCACTCAAATAAGTTTGTGGTGACGTGTGAGTAACTTGACAGAAACCCAACACAGATGAAACTCAGTGTCGCCAAATTATAACAACAGCGACGTTGTCACCGTGTCAAATAAGTTTATTGCATATGTCAAAGGTGATTTGACGCCTAGTATCACACACTTATACACTCGACATATGAACAATTTTTATTAGAGACGGTAGCTTTCAAGTTTAGCTTTGATCGTCATGCATGACTTGTTTTCGGACACCAAATCTATGATTAATCTAGTTGTGCTAAAAACCGGTCAGCAAATATACACAATAAAATAAAATTGCTGTACCAGCCATAAAAATATAAATTTTATTTAGCAAAAACGGTATTAAAATCGACGATTTAACTATTAACCAGTTTACCAAACTTCAAAAACACAATTACCCACGGAATAGAGAATGCTATAAACAAATAAATTTTGAGGTTTAGTGGTTATCAATAAACTTTCCCTTGACTTTGAACCCGCGTATCTTCTAAACCACAAAAACTTATACTCGCGTACCCCTTATAATACAAATTAACTCTAATAATCCAGCAATTTTAAAGAGGTAGGCCATAGTGGGATATACCGTTCGAAATTTCGCCCGTCTTAGGGAAGTAGATTCCTACACTTTATAGAATACTGCATACTCCAGTGCTCCATGGGGAGACATGGATTTGGCAGTGAGCCTAACAGTTGTCTATTTGCTGCCAGAGCAACGTGTCCCTGGGTTTAAGAGTGTGTCCAAATCAATGTGAAAGCCCCAGGGATACTTGAGGAATAGGTTCCAAAACTTGTCGTATCAGGAAAGAACTCTTAACGGAGGTCTAAGAAAAGGAGCGACGGATGCGATGGAGAGAGATGCTACTGTAGTAGTGGACACACGTAATTCCTCTTAAAAACTATAGCTACGATAAATTCAAGAGACAGTTTCCAACATTCATTCTACGAGTATTCCATGAAATTGGATACGCTGCATTCTTTTTGGTCGGCACATGTGTTCGCGTACTCCGACTTTTCAACCTGCAGCATCGATTGCGATGCCAAAATTGCGGCTGCGACAGACCGTGATTCTACGGCGGTTTTTGCAGCAATATAGAGGGTCGACACTTACGATGCTAGAGGGGTATGGTTCTAACCGAGAGATAGCGAGTTCGATCTCCAGTGTCGCTATTGCATGTTCATGACTTTTTTTATATAGAGGGGGGCGGAATCATCGACGTCTAAAAAAAATTTGGTCCCTCGTGTGGTGGGGTATCTGAATCACCCCCATAGATAATAATAATAATAAGATAAGATGGCTAATTTTAAGAATTTTCCACCTCGCTGTCGTTCAAGGCCTTTAACATAGCTGATCAGAATTTTGAAACGTAACACCCCTATATTTTTCTGTCACTTCACACTCCTAGCTCGGAGCGCATTGTTCATTGGGCAATATCTTAATCAATGCAAAACTGGGATTGGTTTCTCTATAGCTCTGTGCACTGGCAATGACGGATTTTTAATTATCTTTTTGCATTCGATCCAGCGTTTTATGCAACTTAATATTCTGAGTCACGCTTTTTGTTTTGCGTTCATATAATAATAATAGTTTTCTTCGTCAATATCCCGGTCGTACTCTCGCGAAAGCCCGGGGTTCGCCTTGACGATGGTCTAGGATTTGGCAGATCAGGTAGTCACAGAAGAGCGACTTCCATCTGACCTCCGTGATGCTGTTAACAGGGGAACCTGACGAGCATGAATCCCGGTTACATATTCAATCGCCTGAATCTCTGTTACTGAAAAATCTCTGATATTTTTTTTTATACCACCAAAGTGGCAAACAAGTTTACGACCTGCCTGATGGTAAGCAGTCACCGCAGCCTATGGACGTTTGCAATACCAGGGGTATCACACACGCGTTGCCGACCCCGTAAAAGCCTGTAATTCTGTTTGTATTTATCCGATAAGGTACCTATTAACATTAGGTCACAGAATTTGATCAGTTGCCTATAATATGTGAAACCTGAATGTGTAATCATGATCCAATCTGGTAAGGTTCCCCTGTTAACAGGATCACGGAGGACAGATGGCAGTCGCTCCACTGTAATTATCTCATCTGCCAAATCCTGTATCAAAATCAAGTAGACTCCTAGCCCTCGCATGCGAGAGCATAACCTGGACATTAACTTGATGATGATGATAAGATATTTAATAACAAAAGTCTGGAATCAAAGCCCCGATCGCAACCACACATTGCATCCCAAAAAAACGCCAAAACAGCAAAACACTTAATTTCCGCAGCAAAATCGAGTCGGCCATTAAATATCTTTTTCATATAAAGTCCCGTAAAGAAGACAATAAACCTTTGGGCTGAAATAAACCCTTGCTCGAGTCCGCTTTATGATTATTACGTGCCTGGAACCGAGAGCCCCCGAAATTATCCCATTCCCCTTAATGTTAACAGTTACTGCCAATCTTTAGATCTGTTTTTTAATTTGTTAGCATATTATCATCTTGTCTAACGGTTGATGGCTTTTCACGGAGTTGGCGGCAGCGTTTTCTGGAGGGTTCTCTCACAAACTTCTAATTATTAGAACTCTGTGGATTCCTTGTTATGGTTTGCTTGGATAGTATCTAATGTTTTGTTGCATTTTACAAGCTTTCATTTAACTTGTATTGTTTGTAACTATGTATGTATGTTCGGTTCATATATTGCAAGCCTAATTTAATCGATTTCCCTTCGTTCAATTGTGTCGAAATTTGGTAAAGCTATGTTACTGGTTAAAAGCTTGTTATGAAAAAAATTTAAAACTTATTTAAAGTGGCAATAAGTACCGTACAACATATTAATTTATTTTCACGACATCTAATAAAGAATCTAACATAGATTTTTGTACATACTGTATTAAAAGATGTCGAAATAATGCACATCGTTTCGACGCGTACGCTAGAGAGCCATCCCTGTCGTACTCGTTGAAGACGGAACTACTCCCGCATAATTACTACTTACTTGCCGACTAGGAGCGTCGGTGGATGAGTGGTTAACTCTTTTCTGAGTTATGTATAATGCTCTTACGGTGAGGGAAAACATTGTGATGAAACCTGCACATTCAGGCGACTGAATGTGTAACCATCATCATAGTCTGGTTCCCCTGGTACCAGTGACAAGGTCAGTGGGCAGTCGCTCCACTGTAATTATCTGATCTGCCAAATCCTGGATCATGGTTAGGCAGACCCCGGGCCCTCGTACAAGAGTGTATAACCGGGACATTTATGCCAAGATGATTTTTACTGCCGACTAGTATACGTATATCAACTCCACCAAACTGCCGTATAGTGACCACCTACTGCATTCTCCCTAGTACTAGTACAGTAAATAATTCACACGTTACGGTGATTCCGAGCTGTAACGAGGGCAGGGTTAGGAAAAATTCTAGCATAGATAGTATAGTTGAGCCATGGAACCATTCTGTTTTGTATTTTGTATTATTGCATACTATTTTGTAATTGTTATTTTTTTATGGTCGAATTTTTTTTTTATTATGCAAAACTAATAAGTATTTTCGTTTTTCATTTCAGATGACAAGCGACGCAGAAGTTAGTTGTTGATGCATAAATTACGTGAAGTACGTTTAAATCCTCTAAAAATCTGAAATCACAATACTTTTTTGTGTCATTCGATAGACAAACGTGATGGAAAGAAAATGGTTACCCCTGGCTGAGGACAATTAGCAATAATATAGCACAATGCGTTGCCGCTCCGGGTCGGCAAGGCGCATCCACTGCTAAAGCCATGACTTCCCATGGTTCCCCACGGGGCACTTTCTTCTAAGATATGCTTATGTTTCTCTTTAGCACGTAGTTAAGGTGTGTACTGGCGCCAAGTTTCGGATCGTATACCTACGTACGAAGTATATAACAAACAAATAAAAGAATATTTTATAGATATAGTGTAAAAGTATCTGTATAAAGTCGCTTCCCGCCGTCTGTCCCTATGTATATATGTACGCTTAGATCTTTTAAACTTCTCAACGGGTTCTAATGCGGGAGTTCAACAATATATAGAGTGATTCAAGAGGAAGATTTATAAGCAAGAAAAATAAGGAAGGTAGGGGGTAAGGTGTACGCGAACGAAGTCGCGCCGGGTCCACTATAATATCTATTCTATTATAGTTGAACCAGTACGAAATTAACATTTTAAAAATCCTTTAATTCATGACAACAAATAAACGTAGTTGATTGTGCTATTGTGGTAATGAAGCAATTACTTAAGTATTTTTTATTTCCGTTCCGCTCTACTTCTTGTCTATTCCCAATGCAATCGGAAAATGAAAAAATAAAATTTTATTTCCCCAAGCGCCATATTTAAACAGCTCCCAGATATGGGTCGTAAACTCACCAGTGGCCTTTCTCGTAAACGTAAAGGCGGGCACTTCACCTCGAGAACCAGTTCTACGTAAATTGTCGAATTTCCCACATTTCCGGGGAAAACGTCAAATTACCCACTTTTTGGTGTCCGCCGCGCAGAAATTTAGATTGCTTCGTTTACTGTGAGTGACACTGGCTTACTATGCGGTAACGTGAAGATAAAATGGACATTTACAAGCTTTCATTTACTTTGTGTTTGTTTGCAATAAAATTTTGCAAGTTTTTGACTAATTTTCCGGTTTCCAATTGTGCTGAAATTTTGCATACTTATATAAATTCGTTGCCAATGCAATATTATGATAATATTGAGCTGATCTCATGATGGAGACGGAAGGTGCCCATAGAAACACCTAAACTACGCATGGTATACACAACGTGGGCTCGTTTGATTAGCCTTGACAAGATTTTAATGCGGGTTAGCAATAGATAAAGTGATTCAAGATGAAGGTTTATAAGTAAAATAAAAAAAGGGTAGATAGTGGTAAACTAGGTGTGGGTGAAGAGTAGATGTAGGGTATGTGTAGGGTAGGGTAGGTTAAGGTAGGAGTAGGGGTAGGGTAGACGTGCCGATGTATCCCGGCACGTTACCATAGCGCGCTGTTTTGGCAGTGGGCCTAAAGTCCACTTCCTGAGGTTTAGCTCGCGTCGAGCGAGCGACCCGCCGGCGGAGTTATCGGGCAATATGGGGAATCACTCCCCACACGTACCGTGACTTCGTCAATATGCGGCTAGAAGGGCGCCATCAGGTTTTAGTGGGTAGGACCGTTGCCTCATTGCGACGAGTGAGTCCCACATAATCCGCTTGCTTCCCCGGCTGGCGGGTATTCGTAAATGAATTTCCTGATGTAAAAAAAAAAAAAAAAAAAAAAAAAAAAAGGAGGAGGGGGAGGGGAATGTAGAGTAGGGGCAGGGTAGTGTAGGGGTAGGACGCCACGCGAACAAAGTTTCGCCGGGTCCACCAGCAAATAATAGGTATGCTATAAAAGCTGTGTATGAAATTTTGATTTTATTTCAGATGTTTAATTCAAATAAAAGTCGACTGCTGGACTTGGCCCCCATCCGCGTTAGTGGAAGGTATTGCCAGTCTCTCGAGAGATCGCAGTATTGGTTACACTCTACAGAATACATGCCTATATGGTTTACGGAGGTCTGCTTTTATGACATTTGTGCACTATTGCGATACCAGTTAATTGATGAGATTGGCGCTTTATTTTGCTAAATACCACGCGACTATATATACCTTTGTTTCATGTGAACTTGTTATTGTGAGAACTGCCTTATGACGTATTATCCTTGAAACCGGGACACAAGCACGCACGTAATCTGCCACGTAGTAGTTAATTTATTATTGTCAATAAGGAATTTTTACGTAACAGTAATGAAGTAATGAAGTAATGAGAGTTTAGATTCTCGCATCTGTTATGCTCTCGCACGCGAAGGCCCGGTCCGCCATCTTGCTTTTCTTATCTACTTCGGTCTTTGGTATTCTTGGTGGTGAGTTTGTTGGCCAGCATGTAATTTTTCGTGCAAATTTTACGTAACCCTAGTAGGTATGACCATTTTTGCAAGCGTATGACTTTTTTAACGTATATTTGTGCAAATAAATGTATCAAGCCAACCAAAGCTTTCCACAACGAGCGACTTTGTGAATATTACGTCCACCGGTACCCCGAAAACTTTAACATGCTTATAGAGATAAAATAGGTAGTATATTCAAGCAAAACGGCCTCTTCGCCGGTGGTCCGTCCTGTTCTACTAGGACCGCGATAGTGTGACGTTCATGAGACCACGTCATTGATTTTCTCTCTTTCTCACGAAAGAGCAGAAAAACAATACGAACGGTGTAAATTCATTTAAAGACCCCTATTTATTCCAGTATCATAGTCTTATGTCCTCCTATGCAGGTCAGCTAGAGTAATGAAGACACAGGTATGTGGTCCATTACCTCGCTGGGTTGCAGTTGACTAATATACGTTATTTCCGGGCTTAGGAATTAACTATGCCTATGTTTTCCTCGTCTGTCTGTGGGTAGTGGTCCTATTGTACGGAGATAGCGTGTGAGCGCTTGGATATTTTGTTTGGTTTGTTCCAAACTTCTTACAATTAGGAATAGCCAAAGATTTTCACATATACGTATAGTCTGTGGTAACAGCCATCTCTTTTGTAGAAAACTAGTGGACCCGGTGCGACTTCATTGCAGGGCGTCCTACCCCTACCCTACATTACCCTACCCTTACAGAAATTAAAATCATCATTTAAATTTCTGAACTACTCAGATCGGCAAATAGTAAAGCTACTTTACTTAGACAAGTATTGTTTGTGAATACGGGTGATACATTACCTACAATGTAAATCGTCTCACCTCTAATCCTGAGAATTTTTGAACGATTTGCCTGCAGTCGAACGGTTTTCAATTTTGATTTTCGGCATGAAATATTCAATAGGTAATTTTAGGCATGACGCTGATTTTTCCTATGATTTAACCGTTCGCTTTCCATGTTGCCAAATATCCTCTTTTTTATAATTAACATTCTTTATGAATATGAAAATATTGTTATGTTGATATTGTGTAAAATAATTAAAAGATTTATCGAGATGTACTGTGACTACTTAAATTTGTAGTGCCTAGAGAAGGTGTCTGACAAGCCGCTAATTGTATATGCTATTCTATGTATGTAATTCCAGACTTCAAATAAATGAATACAGAAAACCGCAATTCAAAAAATTTCACGCCGGCTATCAAAATCGAAAACCGTGACTTGAGGCGGTTGGTTCAAAAATAGAATGCCCGTGCCTTGCATCGTCGCGGGTACCGTCGGCCCGTCTAACCGCTGCAATTTAAACCCATTGTCTTAATGAAACAGGCAGTTTCCGTACGTCACTGGCCTGTCTTGCCTCGTTCTCACGCTCTGGGGTACCGGAGGGTAAAAAGAGATAGCACACAGCGAGCCTTTGGGACTCGGGCATTGATAACAAGCCGGTACGACTATGCCTAATGCCCTGTAACTTGCGTCTAGTGTAATAATTTATAAAGGCTTAGAGTAGAGTAGAGTAGTAGAGTAGCTTTTCTTTTAGCTGCTATTTTGTCCGTGTGGGGCTGTATTTGTGGATTCTCTTTTTTCATTCTCATATTTATATGCCGTGTCGTGCCCGGCGGAGTAGAATATCACCAACCGCTTGCACTCGTGGGTGTCGTACGAGGCTACTAATGTTTTCGAGACAAAAAATCTAGTCTCCATAAAGTGGCTTGTTGTAGGGCTGCTGGAAGATTTTTATTTTAGAATTAATTAGTGCCTGTTATGTCAGTTATATCTCTGTATTTCTTTATTTTGTGCAATAAATAGTTTATTAAATAAATAAATAAACTGGTAAATAGGCAGCAGCGTTCCCTATTTCTTATACTGCGATTTCCCGCTTCAATCAACCCGCTTGCCAAATTCTTAATCTGCACGATTAAGGTAATAGAACGGGGGGGGGGGAGGTCCCTTTTTCGTGGGAGAAGAGAGGCGCTGAGTCCTGCAGTGGACTTTAATTGGTTGTGATGATGATTATATTTTTAAGCTATAGTTACTAGTCTAAACAATTTAGATAGGTACTATGTTTCAGTCATGTACCAGTTATTTTTTTGTTGTGTGCAGTGCCGTTACTTGGAAATTACAACTTGTTTCTTGTTACTTGTCATTTGATTTTCATCGTTCCGCACAACACGCTTCATATTTTCTAAGAAGTAAATTCATAAAAGTTCAGCTACTTTTATGTTGTCCCGTGACATCGCTATTGTAAGAGAGGAAAATTGAGCTTTTAGAAGTAAACATTACAAATAATCATATCAGCCAGAAGTCTTAGTCCAGAAGGCTTACTCCAGAGATTTCCACAAATATCGGTCCTGTGCCTTCCGCAATCAGCGGTGCCTGCGATCTTTACCAGGTCATCGGTCCACCTTGTGGGAGGCCTACCTACGCCTCTTCTTCTTGACGTGGTCGCCACTCGAGAACTTTGCCAGAAAAACTCTAGAAAATGCCATGCTATGCATAAAAATTATTTGTACTTACAGGTTCTGAAGCAACGAACATTTTATTTAGCACCGCCAGCCAGTGTATAGGCATATAAGTTACATAATCATCATCATCATCACAGCCCGTAACAGTCCACTACAGGACTTAGGGCCTCTCCCACGAAAGGGGAGGTTATTGCCAGAATCTCCACGCTTGGCAGGCGGGTTGGAGATCGCAGTGTTTAAATATAACAATGGAAAATGCTGCTGCCCATTTTCCAGACTACGGAGACTCTTGCTCTTTTGCCTCGAAAACATTAGTCGCCTTGTACGACACCCATGAGCGTAAGGGGGTTGGTGCTATTCTACTCTGCCGGACACCACACGGCCAAAGTTCCATAATAAACCGTTCAAATTAGATTTTGGTTTCTAGTGAATTCCAAATTGGAAAAGATCACTTTAAGCGATAAGGCCACCTGTTGCTTCTCCTGCTGTTAATTTGAAGTACCCATTATATTCTTGTAAATGTGCAATAAAAAGGCATTATTCATTCATTCATTCCAAATTACCGACTGTATCCTGCAATAAAATGCTCATTTATTCATAATTGCCTGTACATTTTGCCCCATTTACCTTGTCACTGTAAGTGAAACATTCCGCGATATTACACCGAGCGTTCCCTTTGCAGTCCTTGATGTAATATTAAAAGTTATATCGTTCGGAGGTTTTCAAACAATTAACTGAGTACTTGAGCGCATATTAGCCGTACTGATGTTCCCTCCCCAGCCCCTCGCCCCGCTCTTCCACTTGTGAAATTAATAAAATAATAATTGCGTTCTGAAACATCCTCTTATACAAGATTAGACGGTTACCCTGGTGAGAGCGAAAAGTGGGACAAATGAGAAGTTGGTTACTAGTTTTGTTAGTTTTGGGGGCAACTTTTGTACGTATTTGTACGTAAGTATAGGTCGATTACATAAAGCTGGCGCGCTTTATACAAACGAACGCAACAAAAAAAAACTTCACACTACATCAAAAATCCTATGAGCTAAACTATATGACTAGAAAATCTCATGAAAATCCGTTCAGTAGTTTTAGCGTTAAGGAGTAACAAACATCCATCCATTCAAAAATTCGTCCATCGTTAGAAACTTTCGCAAATAATGATTAGTAGAATTTTCTGACAATTGATGTTGAACATTTTTAGGTAATTCATATAATACCTATGTTCCGTTTATTTTGCAAGGAACTGTAGCTCAGCGAGCTTTTAAGCTGTCTTAAGTTTGAAATATCCATTCATCAAACAATTTAATTTGTTGCCATATACATATTAATTAGGCGCCTAAAATACAAACCTGTTCGTTTTACCTGACATCTGTTCATATATTTACTAAAATAAAAACTTCTAATTATGCATGACAGAACGTGAATTTCTTTTTCCTTTGTTTAAGTGTTCCTTTTTGTAGTCCCTTTGAAGGGACCGGGACAAAAGTACCCGTGGTCCCTGTTTCTTATATAACCCTACCAATACTCTGGGATACTAACAAAAAAAAGTTATAACTATTATTATATATTAGAACTAGTGTGCCCGGCGCGACTTCGTTCGCGTACACCTACTTTAACCCTTTCTACCCCTTTTCTGACCTATAAACCTTCCTCTTGAATCACTCTGTCTATTGTTGAAAACGGCATTAAAATCCGTTACGTAGTTTAAAAGATCTTAGCGTACATAGATACATAGAGACAAACGGCGGGATGCGACTTTGTTTTATACAAAGGTTAGATTAAAACCCTTTTTTAAATAAAATATACTCTGGTGTACTTAAGTAGGCTAGAATATACCTAGCCCTCCCAGTCTGTCTATTTATCACAACCTTTTAAGTTCATGATCTAATGATATGTTTATAGTTTATTATATTAGGTTATTATATGTGTATGTATATTTAGTTAGATATTGTGCATGTCTAATCTGCGACTATTTATCACATATCTCTTTGATAGGCCTGCTGGAAGAGATTTCTTCTAAGAAATAAGTAGCGCCTGTTGTGTCATCTATAACTCTGTATTTTTCATCAAAGCTTTATGTGTACAATAAACTGGAAAATAAATAAATATGTCTTAATTTACCAATTCAAGTATAACACATAACAGTCTGGTAAAGATCGCAGCTGGATGCGGAAGACACAGGATCGGTCTTCGTGGAGATCTCTGGGGGAGGCCTATGCCCAGCAGTGGGCGTCTTTCGGCTGATATGATGATGAGGACACAACAGCAAACGCTATTGCCCGTTATCTGGTCTGCAGATGTATTAGCTGGTCTGCGTTTAAGTTCACCGAGTTTTGTCGACTTTATTCTGTTTTCTATGCTGGTTCTAACGTATAATGAGATTGTTTTTTAAATGTTACCTACTTACATTTAAAGTTAATATTTGATATTTGTTTTTGGTTGGTACTTCCCATTTATTTACAATTAATATTGAAGGTACTATAATATTCATTTTAATTAACAAAATTCTCATTTAATATTTAAGTTTGCAATCCGATACGCTTCAGCCTGATTTAAGTTGATGCTTTATTAATATTGACTTGTTATTCTGAAATTATTACAAACTAGTGGATCCGTCGCGAGTTCGTTCGCGTACACCATGGATATATAAGTATAAAGATATGCTTTACCGAACACATAACTCTTACCGTTACCATATTAAATAAAATAGCGCAGTATCTTGTGCCACAAACTTATTTGACCCGGTGACAACGTCGCTGTTGTTCGCAATGACATAACATTTCAATATGGCAACACTTAGTTCCAGTTTTGGCCACCGGTTTGTGGCATTGAAATAGACGTCAGTCATCAATCTCGCCAAGGCGCCAGATATAACATTGTAAAAGCGTACAACATTGTTGTAACATAATACAAAAAATTTAAATTTTAAACAGTAATAATTGGGATTCGTCAATTACAAATCCAACCTTAAATTCCAACCTTTAATCTTTGTCATTTTACCTCCTTTAAAATTATACCACTTTTGTTGTTGTAGAATTTTTTGACGATTTAACACATTTGCAACAAATTATCTATTTTTATCAATAATAATATCACTTCCGCGAAAAGAAAATCAACGGCATTATGCCGCCAGTGCAAAGTCACATCGTGCGCGTATATGTAAGACGTCCAAATAAAAAATAAGCAGATATCATGCATTAAATTTGATTGAACATACCAACTAATCATGGCCGGTTAATAATTTAGCATTAAACACTGAAATATTTATTGGAAGTGCTAAAAACATAAGTTTTACAAGTAATACGTGATGTTAGTTATACTTTACGAAAAAAAGATACTCCATTCCTGGTTTTGGTTACTGTTTATCGGAATTAGTGCATGTGTTTCTTACGCAACTCGGCATTCTTAGATTGTAAAGTAACGACCATTCGTATACGTGGCCAAAACGTCACTGAGACGACGCTGGTGGTGTCATTGCCTTTGTACAATGAACCGGTCCATTATGTAGAAGTCTTTGGCGTACACCTACTTTATCCCTACCTAACTATCCTTTTTTTCTTGCTTATAAACCTTTCTCTTGAATCACTCTATCCATTGTTGAAAACCGTATTAAAATCCGTTGCGTAGTTTAAAAGATCTAAGCGTACAATAGATGCATAGGATCAGACGGCGGGAAGCGCCTGTTTTATACATATAGTTATATATGAATGCCATGTTCCATACAGATAACCTAAAACACTGATGTCCTATTAAAAAAGCTGTCTATATGTACTTACGGCATAATTCTCGCGGTCAATCCCGGCTTCTGCCGAGGTTCGGTCTTCTAAGAGGTACGCACGCGCGTTCAGATTAACTAAAAAGCGCTTATTTACTAGATATATTCATTAAAATTTTGTGGACCCCTACAGCCCGTTAAGGTAAACCTGATTCGCCGGAGCCTCATCCGGTTGTCAGCAGGGGGACCATGTGTATATGATGTTGGCTTGGGTCTAGCTAGATAATGTTGGTAAGTTCTCATAACCCCTAGTGCTCCGATACATGGTTAAACTAGTGTTCCGTTATAACCCGCGTCACGAAAGAAGAGACTTGTAAAATGGTAGTGGAGGGGATTTGGCGCAGGCAATCGTATGCAGCGCAAGTCTCTTCTTATTTGACACTAGCTATACCTGTATAGAGGCTTTCCCTTAAATATCGCGTATCCAATTGGATACGATGCTAGATGTCGGAAAGAGCTGTCACATCACAAATAGGTGCTCGATCGATTAGGTATTAGGATCATCAACATAATTATCACAGCCCATTGTTATGGGCATTGTTGTTGACTGTTGTCCTCTGCAGGACTTAGGGCCTCTCTAACGAAAGGGGAGGTTATTACCCTAATCTCCCCGCATAGCAAGGTGTTATTTTTAAATATAACAACGGAAAACGGTGCAGCCCATTTATCAACTAACGGTTACTATCTTTTGCCTCGAAGACATAATTATGGTCCTCCTCGTTGTATCCGACGACAGAAACTCCTTGTCTTGAAAAAATTAGTCGCCTTGTTCACCTACGAGTATAAGGGGTTGGTGTTACTCTACTCTGCCGGACACCATACGGCCAAAAGTTCATTTTATTTTCATCATAACTATGTGCACAATTTATGAATTTTCTTGATATCATCCTATCGACCTATGGACGGAATGAGCACAAGTGTAAAAGGGACAAAAAATCCACCGAATGTCGGCAATGATCGCGGCAGGTGTCGCAAACTGCCCCTCAAAGCGGAGATGTAAAATTTTTTTATTACCCCTAGAGAATTACGGCCGATATGAACGGACCCAAATTAGTGCCAAGGTCTCCGCGCGTAAACCTCTGTCGGCTACATCTTTTGGGTAATTCGGATTTGTTGCATAAAATAGCAGTTCTAAATTATTTACGATTTGTGTTATCGATTACACACGAATTACAAGTCTGACAAGCTTGATGTGGTCTGCTCGCACGGGTGACGTCACGGGTGACGCTTTGTCTATTTCTGGCGCCAAGCAATGAGTATAGAGTCGTTCTGTCCCGGTTTAAAGAATAAGGCGCTGTCCTTATTGGCAACGGTCGATCGACCATGGTCGTGCGACAGGCGGTTTTGAGGTCTCCTATTGGTCGAACGACATAAGTTGTACGATCAAGGACGCGCGCGTGAAAAAAAATATGTATGTAAAAAAGTTTGTGCTCTCGAGGGCCCTGGGTCTGCCTTGATCCTACTTTGGCGCTATGTGAATTTGTCCAAGCATTTCTATTTATTATTATTTATTTATCATGATCTAGGATTTGACAGAAGTAATACTTAGTGTATTACCACTTTTCTCTATCAATACAAGGACTACCAATTTCGCTCGGCCAGGGTGATGGAAGTCACAGTTTTAGAAATACCTCACGCATGACGCATGATGTTGTTGTACCACTTGACGACAACACAGAGGAGGCATAATCAACAGTAGATCGTATTTAGGCAGGTGCAGCAAATAAAGACACTCCGAGCAACCTTTACAATGTCTCAGTAAACGAATTAGACGAGCACAAGTATTGGTGTGTAAGAAAAAATAGGTCACTTAGAATTCAATGCACACAATAGCAGGAAGAAAACATTCCCCTTGTGTCCGGACGAATCCGCATATGCGGTTAACCTCCGCGTAAAGGACTCGCATAAAAGCGGAAAACTGGATTGAACCAGATTACCGGCGCCCTCCCCACCTTATCCTGTAACGTATTTTACAGGAGCCTTCGGATTACGCTGTGACGGCTTGCAGCTGTTTTTTTGATTTATGCCCTGTGTTGTTGTTTTAAAGTCTTAAAAGCTTCGGCTCGATGTCGGTCTAAAAACAAGTGGAAATTAGGCTCGGGTGACCTAGATCTGGAGCTAGATAAAACCGGATAAAATATCCGCAGCTTTGAACGTCGAGGATTGCCAAGATTTTGTTTATCGGGATGAAAAAATATGCTTAATAAAACTATATGATGGAAACTAAGCTAAAACCCTTTGCAGCGTATTCTGTCTCAGAATAAATAAAAAATCCTTATCGAGCATTATTATATTCCAACTCCGAAACGAATTAAGGGTCACTGTTCTCCTCGACAATAATTGATACATAGATAATACTTGTAGCAATGATAGCATTAGGATACCGGACATTACACTATGTTTCGGAGACTGCGCCACGGGATTGCGGCCATCCACTTAAACGAAAAGGATTTTTACAGCGCAATACACTCACAGAACCAATTTGTGAAAATCAATGTCCAGGCACACTTGGATCCGGAATAGAAAACAATGGAGCAGGTAGACTTACAACTACCTATTGAAATAAATGGATAAGATATGTATTGATTCGCTAACTTACCTTTAAAATACATCAACATCATCATCATCTTAGCCGCAAGACGTCCACCTCTGAACATTGTAATGTACTATTACACGTACAGTGTTAGTTCAACTAGCAGAAAGTTAAAAGGAAAACAAGAAAAATTCAGGGTGTGAGATTCTTTACTTTCTTTACGCCCAGAAACTATGTAACTTGTATATCAAGTTAGAATATACACTGGAGTAAAAAGTAAAAATGTAAATTAGGTCAAGTACAAAAGTTCAACGTCTAAATCAGTCTAAAACATATAACCTCAGTATAGCAGAATCACAAAGTTCATCGTGGATATTGTAGAAGGCCGTAAATAAACAGAGTTCTTCAAGACTGTGAAAGATTGAAATTATATTGGGATATTTAGTTAAAATAAATTATTACAACCAATCGCATATTTTTTTAACGGACAATTTTCTGGATAGATAATTTCTGCTGGGCCACGAAAAGTGCAGGTAATGATATTGGTTCATCTCTTAGATCGCAGACTGGCTAGAATCTACCCAAATCCTCCGCCATACTTGCTAACGAAGACTTGGTTTACTTTTAAACGCGTTCGAAGACGAATTGCCATAGAAGGAAGAGGAATCTGGATGGCCAGTACTGGTAGTCAACCAGCCAGTACCCGGAGTAGGTACAAATTAATTTCCAACTCCCATAGCGTTTGGCAGCTAAGGTTATCATCTGCATTAGTATCACGAGGAATAGACTCCAGCAGTCACCTATAACAAAAATAACTCAAAAAAGATTAAAATCTTGACCATCTTCACCATTTATGGTATCCATCTATGATATGTCTCAGCTTGACAACTTATAACGCCAAAAAAACAAAAGAATTATGTAAACAATTGCCTACTTGACGAAATGTAAATTGAAAATTTAAGTAGCAGTAGGAACTTAAAAGCCGTACGATAAATAAATAAACAATGGTTTTTGGCTAAAAGATGGATTTACCTACTTAATTATAATACGAGTATTATTACGAAAGTTTGTAAATAAAGTGACGGGATAAATTGCGCCCAAGTAAACCCTAATATCCTTGTTTTTAATGTGCGAGTGCGAGTGTCCCATCAGCCACCACTGGACGACTGTACTGAAACAGCTTCCGATCACGAGATAGGCAGTAGCTTCTGTACGACTTCGTTCTTATGGTCCGCCATATTTCATTCATACATATATGTAATTATTACTGATTAATTGATTTATTGTAATGTATTGACATGGTTAAATTTATGATTTTATGAAATTGTTTGACATTGATATTTTTAGTTAATTGACATAAGTATGGAATTTGACATTTTTATTATTTTTATATTTTTGGTAATGAATTTAAAAACGTCTTATTTCTCTCTACATATTTCTCTCACCTCATAAATAACCTCTCATATCCAGGAAAGAATAATACCACCAAAGCCAGAAGGCATTAACCCGATAAAAACACAAATCCTAGAATTTACAATCAAACATCATCACGAACAGATGCGAATATTGGAATGGATTTATTTCCATTCAACGAGGTTCATACGAGCTGAACAGTTGTTTAATAAACCCTAACAACATAACAATCATCTCCCACGATGTGGGTACATCGATCGACTCTGTGCCTCATGCACCCATTGCCTCCTCACGACCTTCTCGATGTCAGGTATCCGTCAGTGTGGATCGTCAGCCCCTTTGACTTATGGATGAAATTCGACTAATATTTAAGAGGGAGACCGGCTGAGACTTCCATACAACATAAAATGAGCAGCAGCCTATTATCAACAATAATATGTCCATCTTGCCCATTATGCGTGGTGTGTTCCCTGATCATTGTAATCTGGACGTCTTTAATGCCAGACAACAGGTTACTAAACATGTATGCTCCATCTTCGGCCGCATCGTCACTTACTACCAGGTGAGACGGCGATCAACTGCCTGGCTTGTTTAATAGCAGAGTGTTGTAGGCAGTTAGTTTATGATATGTGCGAAATAGGTCGGTAGGTTTGCTATGCTAAATCCACAACGAATATGCCTCATCGGAAAGGGATAAGCTTTTCTAACTCTGCGTCTCCAAGGCAGTGTTACGTACCGGTGAGGCACCGACATGAGTACCATCTGTTCAATTTGGCCCATTCCGCCTCTATCGGGTCCGAACCTTGCGGAATATTGTTCCCACTTTCATTATGATAAAAGGTACAATCACTTTGACAGCTCTGTCGACTGTACGTCCTTCGTAAGCTAATTTGAGGGTGTTTCGGCTTGATATGTCTTAATGCAAGCTAAGGGAATGAGGGCTTTTGCCGTCCCGGTAAGAGATTAAGTGATGCTGCTTATGGATGCTGCCTTTTTTTTCTATCGGAATGTTTTGTTTGTATCGAGGTTTTTCTAGATAGTAGCTTGTGGCACGATAGTCTTTGCCCTTATATATAGTTTATTTATTTATTTATTTAACCATTTATTGTAGTTCATAGTTTGTGGTATCTGCTTACCTCTGTGGAGTGTAAATGTAAGTGAATGTATGTACGTATGTATGTTATTTATGTTTAAAACCGTATTTCAAAGAAAATAAGCTTCCAAAGAAATATTATTTTGTAAAAGCCTAAAGATTTTGAATGGTTCCTATGAAAACTGAAGCACCTAATTAAAATGTATAGGTAATCGTAAAGATCTTTGTATATAAAATTGAGCACAAAGAAATCTTACATCATCATGGCCCCTCTAGAGGTTTTTCCCTGTAAAAATCAGCCACGGACAACATTAATTCGGGCACGGTTGCAATATGTCTTCTCGAACTTTCCAATTTACACAATCCGATCGTAAATCTGGGAGCTTTGTCTAAAATTTTAAAATATTGCCGTGTGCCTGCGAAGAGGCGCGCGAAGACAACGCCCTAAGATTATTTTAAGGGTTGAATGATTTATCGCGTTCGAGTTAGTAAGGAAATTAGAAGATTTTCAAATTTTATGTAGATACTTTTGGGAGAACCTTATAGATTGTTAGAGGTAAAATTAAAAGACTGTCCTTTAATAAAAACATTATTAACTTTTAATGTTTTATAGTAAGGGAATGGTAATAAAATAAGTAAGGAAATAAAACAACGCTTTTACTAAAAGGTATGTACAAAATTTAATATAAAATATACATTTTCATTATTAAAAAGCTACAAGAACTTCACTAGCAGTAGGTGACAATTTCAAAGGTTTATTTCTTTTTGTTACCAAGTCAACATTTCAGTGAAATTGAATTTTTTTTTATCAAGCTAGTGGTCCTTTTATATATTGTCTATGTAGATATACTTACTTAATCTAATAACACAATCACAGAAATCGAAACTATTATGTTTACTTTACTTTCCTTACTTAGATTTCTGTGAAAAAATATTTTTTTGATTGTAAAACCTTCACTCACACGATTAACCATCCTAAATCTGCTGAAGTGTGTCACTGATCAAGTACGAGTATCAGTATTAATTTAATAGTATCTGTTTTTTAACTCTAAAAGCCATCAAGTACACAGTCCATCTGATGCAAAGTACAACTAGTAATGTAACTTGTATTAACATTGGATACTTTATCCTTCAATTCTTCAATAATCTAAAAATATAAAATAATGGTTACAAAAACTAGAAACTGTAAACTCTACGTCAGTATTGGAAATTGATCTTATACTAATTGAAATTCTAAACATCATTATTGACAACCTTCTTTCATAGCAATAGCCCACAGCAGTCCACTGCCAGACTTGATCCTCGTCCACATTTTTGTAGATAGTTTTGACATACTCTCCTCGTTTGGCAGCATCCCGATCTCCTGACCGCGGTGATGAAAATGGAGCCGTACCCATATCTGGTCTACCCCAGAAGCTGATCTGCCTCTAAGACTAGTCACTTTTAGGGTTTAAGGGTTAGTCTTTGAGGCCGTTTACTTACCAGACCGCCTCTGAAATTTGTTATTTGAAGTCTGGAGGTGCCCGGGTACACTCCACATGTCTTAACACTGGTGAAATTTCGATCCTTTTATTACCTGCCTGTAGAAGACTGCCTTTTGCATCCGCTCTATTATTGCTCTGACTCGGAGGCTCAATCATTTCAGAGGGTTTGAAGAGTAAATTAGCACCGAACGTTGATATGGTGTTACTTCGTTGGTGGACTCTAACACCCCATATATCGGCGGTCTCGCTATAGATCAACAACACAACATGTGTATCTCCCGTGGTGAGGTAGGTGAGGACGGGGATGGTTTGGGGTAATTTTATAAGTGTTTTTGACAAACTGCGCCCCGCGTTCATCTTTTTTTTATAATTTGACTACCCAGGCATTTGACCGCCATCTCACCTGGTGGTAAGTGACGATGCGGCCGATGATGGAGCATGCCTGTCTGGGATCAGCCTATTCACTCTGGCCTTGAAAGCATCTAGATTATAATTATCAGGGAACACACCCGCAGGTAATGCGTTCCATTCCTTGGCCGTACGCATTTTAAAGGTTGAACTAAAGCGGCTCATGTGGATCTACGACATAAGGATGAAGCGCTTCTCAACAATTGAGATGGCCGTCAAATGCCTATCTTGTCTAAATTAAAAAAAAAGCACCGTCCCCTGAGGAACTTCCGCGTCGATATCCTTAAGATCAGACGTGTAACCGTTTAGAACTACACGGATTGATCGTTCACTCAAATCCGATAACCAGGTGCAAAAGCCAACATGAGGAAATATTGCTTAAAAGGGCTGCGTGCCAAACAAATATCTTTGAAATTTCACCCTACCACCCCCCGCGGGCGATATACCAGTTGTGTTGGCGGGCCTATCACGTGACATCATCGAAGGGGTCAGTAATGTCCACTAAAACAGTTGAATATTCGCTTTTTCGCTTATCACTATCGATCTTCTGTGGTGTTATATTTGTGCTGATTTTTTTCTCGATGAGAACAGGCACGATCCAGCTGTCATTTGCTGGAGCCTCATTCAAGAAACTATTAATATATTTACTTTCTACACATTTCACTGTTTCATACACTCACGTCGGTTGGTCTTCACTATTGTTTTGAGCATCTTGTTTTATAAAACTTCTTCGATTTGACCGTCTAAGTCTTCCGTTCATTCCTGTCGCTTAAATTTAATAAATCATTTTCCATAACCTATTTTCATTCATCACATCTATATGAATAAATCTGCTGAGTATGCTATTCTTTATCCCAGTCACTTCATCTTTATTCACAACAATGACTATTGATTATAATATAACTAGTGGACCCGGCGCGACTTCGTACGCGTACACCTATTTTACCCTAACCTACCCTTTTTTTCTTACTTAAAAACCTTCCTCTTGAATCACTCTATCTATTAAAAAAAACCGCATCAAAATCCGTTGCGTAGTTTCAAAGATTTAAGCATACAAAGGGACATAGGGACAGAGAAAGCGACTTTGTTTTATACTATGTAGTGATTATATCCTCCATATCCACATTATATATTCCAATCCTCAGAGTATACTCTTGGTTTCTAAGTCAATTTTACATCAAATGGCATTTCCTTGGCCTTTGCACGTGTGTAACTTTTAGTAACCGCGAGTATCATTAAATAACCATAGATAGATTGATTTTGTTCACATATAGGGGTTGGTGTTATTATTATATGAACCTATTACACCCATTCAAAGAGTCCATTATTACTGCCTTGTTATTTTTCAACCGTAGCATATTTTTGTCGGCCTTAAAATGCGAACGTAACTTTTCGTGTGGTTGCTGTCGAACATTTGCTATTCTTGTCCACCCATTGTCCATACTGCCTCGGGCATTCTTCCAGTACACTGCAAGTCTTGGTGTCTTCGCACCAGCCGCAGTTGAAATCTTTATTGAGCCTTTGGCAGCCACTGCAACTATGAGCGAGTCTCCGACAGTCGTAGATAATCATCAGCACAGTGTTCGAATACGGTTCGGCGCCTCCCCACCGCACCCTTACATGAGCCAGGCTGACTTTTTCGTTGATCTTAAGCGGTACCTCTTCACAAACTATAGCTTCTCGGCTGAACCCTCCTGGTACCACTACGTACTTATCTTCCACCACTATCTCGCACTCCACATCGTGATCGTATATCGTTGTATCGTCAACCTGCAGATTCAACACGATTAGCCTTCTGACATTCGCCGGGAAGTACATCTCTCTCACTGACACTATCTCGGTGCAGCGATGATTTGACTCGTCGACGTTGTATATGTTGTTGAGGACCACTTTGTTCGAGCAGTGCAGCTGGCTGTCGTGTGTACATCCGTAGTCGTGGCACCACTGACAACCGTGAGCGAACCGCTTGCAGTCCCAGCAGTTCGTGAACGCACGGCAGTAGCTATGCGTGTTCACTTTCTCGGCGTGCATGTTGAGCGTCATCTCGGACAGAACTTCCGCTAGACTCATGACTTGTACAAGATAAATCGCTACGTAATTCATTCTCGCGGAACCAATTCAAGATTTTCTCACGACACTTGATCAGAACTGAGCTTTACAAGAATCCTCCGCACTGGACCGCGTTATCTTGTAAAAAGCCACTAGTGCTCTTCGCTCCATTCTTTTAAAGACTTAGATATGAATCAGTGAGACAATAATTGAATTTATTACAAGTGTTTATAAATTACAGGGTATTGTATTTGTGTAGTTTGTTTTCGTTGAGTGCTACACAATAAAATGGTGTTTACAATCTTAGTCGCGATTACAAGACTTTATACAATTGTTATTACGGGAGGCGGGCAGCGTATAAGGATGAGGCATTTATGCTCGTACTTTGCTCATCCATTGCATGTTATAACTAAAACGCATACGTAAGAAACTAGCTAATCAACATGATGCAGATGGAAGGAAATGCGCTGACGTAATATAAAATGTTATTAAATACGGTCCTAACGTTTTGTACGCTCAGAACATGTTGTGGAATACATCCGTCGTCTAGAAACTGTCGTACGTTTCGTTCATCTTTAAGAAGTGGCAATTATGAAACCTTAAACCACTATTTCTTATAGTCGTTGAATTGGTGCCAGAATTTGACTATTATTATTGTAGACACTACATGGAGATGATGTTATTTCAACGATATCATCCAAACTAATTGTTCGTTATGTAAGTTTGCACTGTGACAATTTTCTTAACTTCTTTGACCGTCATCTCACCATGGTAAGTTTCGCTTCCGAGTTTTGGGCTATATACTGGGCTCAGACGCCATCTTAAAGGTCTGTGGCTCGCATAGGATTTGTTTCTCGTCATTATTATTTCTGGCCGTCTGCAGAAAAGCGTCAGTGGTCCGACTCGTACCCCGAGGTAGCGGGTTCGAACCGCAGTGCTGCTATGTACCAATGACTCTTTTCTGAGTGAAGTACATTGGTTGGACCCTAACCGATGCCTTTACGGTAAGGGAAAATATCGTGTTGAAACTTGCACATTCAGGTGACTGAATGTGTGTGTAATCGTGATCCAATCTAGTCAGGTTCCCCTGTTATCAGGGTCACGGAAATCGGCAGTCGCTCTATAGTAATTATCTGGCGGATCATGGTTAAAGCGGTCCCAGCCCCTCGAGAGCAGAACCGGGATAGTAACGCCAAGATGATTATTATTATATATCGAGTTAGGTTGTTACTATCTGAGACTGACAATGGGCCTGTTATTTGCATTATCTTCGAGAATGCTCCGTTAGCAAGTGCGCCTGAGGGCTTGATTCCTTGGTAGGAAGAGAAAAGCCGCAAGTCAAGCTGATATTTGTTGGCAACATTACTTATCCTTGGTTTAACATAAATACCTACTTGAAAACCGTTCCTGCTTGGGTTAATCGGCTTCACCGACCAATTTGAACCTTATTACTTAGACTAAACGTAAACCAAATACTGTGAGGGTATTATCCCCTCCGCCCACATCATCGCCTGCCTGCACCGGAACCAACATCACCACACGTGAGGTTCAACTCAGGGACCGCCTTGTGACACAGCCGAAGATCTAGACGGTCTCATAAAGGTCTAGAAGAAGAAGAGACGCGACGTCTTGCCGTCATTCGAAATTTGTCCATTTACGTTACACGTCTGCGTTCTGGTCACTGAAATTGATACTTATGTGTACCAAGTTTCAACTTAATCGGTCCAGCATAGTAATCCGAAAGTATTCGGAGAAAATTGGATAGGTGTCGGCACTCGAAAACTTTTCCATGGAGCGTTAGTCGTCTAATGGTTACGGGGTACGACTTGTACCCCAAGGTATCGGTTTGTAATAACTCTTTTCTGAGTTATGTAGTTATATTATTAGTTGAATACTAACCGATACTCTTACAGTGAGTGAAAACATCGTGATAAAACCTTCACATGTGAGTCACAAAATTTTGATTTGATTTGTCAAAAAACAAATCAAATCAAAATTTTCTTTATTGAGTAGGATATTAAACATCTCTTTCAATCGTCAAAGAGGAGGGGTAGGAAAGTAGGAAGGAAACACACAGTGACATGTTGGCCGCCCCAAGACCGGAGCACCTCACGCCTTCAACGGCCGGACCATGTCCGACAATACCAGTCAGAGCGGGTCAGTGTCCGACAATGCCAAGCACAGCCGGACCGCA
Source organism: Blastobasis lacticolella (assembly GCA_905147135.1). Classification (NCBI taxonomy): domain Eukaryota; kingdom Metazoa; phylum Arthropoda; class Insecta; order Lepidoptera; family Blastobasidae; genus Blastobasis; species Blastobasis lacticolella. Next base: position 17,546,485 of record LR990044.1, on the reverse strand, counting down.
TGTGTATCTATGAAACAGATCCCGGAGGTCAGATCGCAGTTGGTCCACTCTAACTATCTGATCCTGGATCATACTCAAGGTACTCTGGCTCTCGCATGCCAGAGTTCAACCGGGACATTGACGCCAAGATCCAAACCATATTATTTTAATCTAAGGACAAAGGATGCTCTTTAAACTAGATTTTAAGACAAAAGAAAAGCCCAAGAATTGTTTACGATTAATTCATCAAAATATACAAGGTTTTTCTGGCAAAGAACATGAAATAGAATTATATTTAAAGAAAACTCCTGTAGAAGTTTTATGTTTAACTGAGCACTGGCTGAGAGAATCTGAGATGTCATTTAATTTATCTAACTATAATATAATTAGTTGTTTTAATCGGAAATCTATTTCCCGTGGTGGTTCATTAATTGCAGTACGGCAAAATATTAAATCGAAAGACCGGAAAGATGTTTCTGGCCTCTCAGTTGAACATAAGATTGAGTTATCCTGCGTAGAGCTAGAAAAGTGCATCATACTTTGTGTGTATAGGCCACCATACAATGAAAACTTTGAGATTTTTGAAAAAACTATGGAACAAGTTTTAGAAAGACTTTGTACGTGTAAAAAAAAGGTAATCGTTTGTGGAGACTTTAATGTTAATTTACTAGAAAAAACAACGTTTAGTAAGAGAATAATAAGCTTATTTCGTAGTTTTAATCTTAATTATGTATTTTTAGAGCCGACACGATGCACAGAATCATCAGCGACTTGCATCGACAATGTGTTCTGCTGTTGCGAGGTCAACGAAAAGGCTATTATAAATTTTACAAGATCTGACCATAGTGGACAATTCGTTGTTTTTGATTTTACGGAACAATGTAATATCAATGAAATAATTACAAGACCAATTACTCAAAGGAGAATTGAACACTTCAAACAAGCCTTATCGGAGACCATTGCCGGCCTTTCTCTTGATTCTCATGACCCAAACATTTTATTTTCTGATATGTTCAATTCTGTCAATAATGTTTATCAAAGTGTTTTTACGCAAAAAAGAATAAAAAGTAACTGTAAATCTAAATTTAGTGATTGGGCTACTTTAGGTATCCGCAAAAGCAGAGATAGAATGTTTGAACTATACGGTCAGCGAGCTTATTGCCATGATAAAGATTTTGTAGAATATGTCAAAAAATATTCAAAAACGTTTAAGAAAGTTTGTCTAATTGCAAAATCACAGCATTATAAGAAAATTATAAGTTCGTCTTCAAACAAGGCTAAGACTGTGTGGAATGTAATAAATAAGGAGGCAGGGAAAACAAAGCCTCGTGATACACATTATGAAATCAAAACAGAAACCGGAACGAGTACCGCAAATAAAGAAGTGGCAGAGTTGTTCCAAAAATTTTTTACCGAAATACCGATTAAAACTACCTCGCTGCTAAACTCGTGCCCAATTAGTGCAGAAAACTTGTTAAAAGAAAATATAGGTGCCTGTGAAAATGGCTTTTGTTATTCCGAAGTAGACGCTAAAACTATCATTAAAGCTTTTAAAAGCATTAAGTTGAAAAATACGGAAGATATTTGGGGAATGTCAGTTAGAGTTATAAGTACTGTTGTTTATATTTTAGCACCGTATTTAGCTTACATTTTTAATGCTTGCGTCGAAGTAGGTGTTTTCCCCGACCTCATGAAAATCAGTAAAGTGGTGCCATTATTCAAATCAGGTTGTAAAAATAGTTTGAATAATTTTAGACCGGTATCCATCCTGCCCGTTTTCAGTAAAATCTTTGAAAAAATCATGTTAAGTCAAATGATTGTGCACTTTAACAGTAATAAATTATTTCATCAACAACAATATGGCTTCACAAAAGGCCGCAATACTACCGAAGCTGGTATTAGCCTCATTCAACAAATTTTTGGCGCTTGGGAAGAACATCATAATGCAGTAGGTGTTTTTTGTGATTTGTCTAAAGCATTTGATTGTGTAAATCATTCAACACTATTACTAAAATTAAAACATTACGGTTTTACGCATGATAGTCTTGAAATGATGAAATCATACTTAGAAGGTAGAGTTCAAAAAGTAAATGTAAATGGCGAGTTATCTGCGGGTGGGAAAGTGAGCATTGGAGTGCCACAAGGATCTATATTGGGGCCGTTTCTCTTTCTTGTATATATAAATGACCTTCCATACATGGTGCAGAATATTGCTGGTATAGTCTTGTTTGCTGACGACACTTCACTGATATTTAAAATTAATAGGAAAGATAATAATATAGACGAAGTAAACTGTGTTCTTCAGAATGTGCTTCATTGGTTTACGATTAATAACTTAGTCTTAAACTCTAAAAAAACAAAATGCGTTCATTTTTGCCTCCCTAATGTACAAAGTAATCAATGTAATGTTATATTAGATAAAACGCAACTTGAGTTGGTAGAGAAAACTACTTTCTTAGGCGTTAATATAGATTCAAAAATTCAATGGGGCCCACATATTGAATCATTGGCTAGTAGGTTAAGTTCGGCTGCATTTGCCGTGTGGCGAATAAGGAGGCTAACGGATGTGAATACAGCTAGATTAGTTTATTATAGTTATTTTCATAGTATTATGTCATACGGCATCATACTATGGGGCAAGTGTGCTGATAGTGACATCATTTTCAAACTACAAAAGCGAGCTGTAAGAGCAATATATGGATTACGTCGACGTGATTCGCTCAAAGAATTGTTTAAAGAAATTGATGTATTGACTTTCTCAAGTCAATATATATTTGATAATATTATGTATGTTAGAAAGCATATTACCCAATTTGCTAAAAATACTGATATTCATAATGTCAATTTAAGAAACAAAAATAAACTGGTAACACCGTTGTTCAGGCTAAGTAAAGTAAATTCATCTTTCATGGGTAACTGTATAAGATTTTATAATCATATTCCTGAATGTATTATTAATTTGCCTGAATTACAATTTAAAGATAAGGTGAAAACAACTTTAATGAAAAAAGCCTATTATAAAATTGATGAATATATCAATGACAAAAATGTATGGTGTACTACTAGCTCTTCGAAATAGGAAGTTATTTATAAATTTATAATTTTGTTAATTGAGTGAGGATGATTTGATGTGTAATAGTCATTGAATAACAAATATTTTTTTAATGTGTACGGCATTGGCAGCGCATGCTCACTTAAAAGTCTGCCTGGTGGTGGCATGGGGGTCGGGTCGTTCTCTTCCCTCAAATATGGTTGAATTGGACGATGGCTGGGCCCTGCGTCATGCTCGTGAACGGGTGCTGCCTTGGTGGACTGGCCTGCTTTTGCTGTGCCATTTTTTATGTTTTTGAAATTTATTTTTATTTTTAGTTATCTTCACCGATTTGTAGAGGTTCACATCATATTCCAATCAAGACAGGCTCACTCAAATTAAATTGACAAATGTATCAATGCAATGTAATCATATTTAAATGTACCTGTGGGTTTCTTGCCGTTTCTTTTTCCCACAGATGGTCATTTTCCTAACTGAAGCGGCATACTGACAGACAGACGACATTCTTTTTACTTATTTGTTCCGAGCTCAGGGCGCGACGCGGGTAGGCCGGCTGGGGCGTGCGGGTGTGAGCGCCGGCGGGCTGGCTGGGGCCGGGCGCGCGCCGCATATGATTCGCCTAGGCGGTTATGTGCGTGGCGCGTATCGGTGCCCGGTGTCTCGCCGGAGTAAGCCCTCGCGCGCGCTGATCGGTCTGCATGCGTCGCCCCCTACCTGGATGAGCTCGCTTAACTTCCCTTTGTTTTCCGTTAGATTTTTGACTTTTGAAAAGAGATTAATTAACGTAATCCTAATTCAATAAATACTTTTTCATTTTCATTAATATTTGTCGCGTTTATTTCGCGCTCTAGCTGTTATCATTTTACTTAAATTAATCCGTGAAGAAGGTGAGCTAGATACAGGTCGTCGGATGTTTAATAAATTAGAACAAATAGAAATAGAAAAAACCAACAACACAGTTTCATGAATTAGCTATTGATTTATTTGTTTCTTAAGAATATAATGAAATAATACCTATATTTTCGGCACACTTTTGCCACACCTTGTATGAGAGTACAGTTAACAATCGCTTAATTTATGCTCAGTGTTTTGTTATTCTTTATTATAATAATACATTTCATTCTTTAAAAGAATGAAAGCGGCAAAACAAGCATTATTTTATTACTAAGAACGTGAATTTATTTTATATAAAAAAATTGACAAAAGATCGATCGATCGAATTAACATAATGTCAAATACTCAAACAATAGGTATGATGTGTCTCAAGTAATATGATAACTTACATGGAGACAATAAATATGTGAGAGGGTTCCCGTTGAAATTTTAACAAAAATCAATTTACAAAATACTATCTTTACTTTGCTTGTCTTTGATTACTCTATTTATTATAGAAGCATAAAGCTAGCAACATTTTACAAATATTTTTCCAAACTCCATGATGCTTTTCTAAGGCTGCGAACAGTGTGAAAGCGAACGAGGCAAATGAACGGGTAGGAATGAGCACTACAAGGCCGAAATTCTATTAGAGCTGTGAAGATTTTTTAACTATAGCTATATGATTTGAGCTTGAGCCAGGGGCTATAAATAAGGGGCGGTGAGACGAGCACCGACGGGTTTTAGTGGGTAGGACCTTGGTGAGTCCCACATAACCATTTGCTTCCCCCTGGCAGATGGTATCTGTAACAAAGATTTCCTGACGAAAAAAAGGGGCTATAAATGAAACTATCCATTCTACTCCTAAATATTTTGGAAATTTGGCGAGCTTGGAACCCGACAAGTTCGGACTCTGACGAGTTTGGTTTTAATCAAAACTTAAGATTTGTGACGAGTGGTTTCAAAGAAGTAATTTTTCTTGTGTTTGAATTTATTTACAAGTCCCAGGCGGGGTTTTCTCATTTTGACTGTCTGTGAGCAAAGATTGGAACTAGATGAAAATTTAATTACTGCAATGAATGAGAAATAAAATAATCAGGATTTAGCTTGATTAACAAAAATTTGCACGATTGGATAGGAAAGTAATAAATACATTTTTGTCCTCCACCCTAGATCCAGGGCTGTTAAGAAGCAAATTACACTGACAATGAAAGCCCAAGCCATTGGATGGAGGAACGGAATGGTGCGAAACTCAGTCCACGATATTCGGAGCATTCTCGTCCAGCACCACATCCCAAGAGCACCTATTTTCTTTCTTTCGACGTCTCCTTGGCTCTGTCGCATAAAGGAATACAGGGAAAAAGAGCGGTCGCTCTAATCGCGTTTTGGTCGATTTTGATATATCCCCGTTCCACCAAATTTCTCCAGCTTGCTCAGTGCGTTGCGTTAATTTCGTCCACATTTGTCGTCGTTGTCTATAATATTATAAGAAAATAATATCTAATGGCACCACGGTCCGCCACTGCCATTCAGTATGTAGCTGTACAAGTTTTCTCTAAACGTATAATAGGTGCTTTTTACCAGCCGGGCATTTCAATTTGCTCAATGACCATCTAAGGTAGTCTGTCACGCAGTGTTCAGCTACCACACATCTGTTTACCTGTTCACACCACCCGCACTGGTATTCCGCAGGCAGCAAGCGACAGCTGTCACAGTCCTCCGCCATAGTTGAGCAGCTATACACAATTACTGGGATTTCGTTGGAGAAAGGGTCCACTCCGCCCCATACGAGTCTAAATATCCCGTTCTCCGTCACACTATGTCTCGGAGTTGTTAACGTGACGGAGTAACAGTAGACCATGTCGTTCAACAGCAATCCCTTCACACGTATCGTCTTGTCTTTCAACTTCAGCTCGCACATGATATCCTTCTCGTAAATCGAGGGGTCTACCGTGTTGATCCTCACACGTATGTTGCTCTTCACCTCCGAAGCTATCAGTATGTAACCCTGGTAGGATATACTTGGACACATATTGTCTTCAGCATTCTTCTTGAAGGTGTAACTCGCGTAGGGGCACAACGATTCACCAATGTGGGTACATCCGTAGTTGTGGCACCAACTGCAGGGGTACCAAACGGCTCTGACGCACTCGGCACACGTGTGCAACGAATCGCAATACGCACCCGCGTCCTTGAACGCAATCTTCTTGTTCATGATCTTCTTAGTTGATTTCAAGAAGTTTCTCAGCTTCAAGTCGTTCGCCACGGACATTTTGTCAATATCCTCGTCGGTTCCTTTGAAGTTCTCTGCCAAAACCGGCTCGGTGTCGACTGTTAGTAAGCATTTACTCTCTAGGAGACCAGCAAGAATTAATATCGCCGTTTCTGTCAACATGATTCTCAACTTTATGCTGGGAGCGCCGTTCTACAAATAGCAAAAGGTTAAACAAAAAAAGGCTTTATATGATTTCATAGTGATGCTGTTGTATAGAAAAGGATTTGTTTCAATAGATCAAAGGTATGCCAAGATAAGTATATGTACTGGAATAGGAAGTGTTATGATAATTATAAAACAAAACTAATTAGCTCTAGATGATTGTTCAATCTGAGTCTAAGAAAATAAATATAACTGAATGTAATGCCAATATTATGTTTTAGACCACTTATGAGTCTCGTGAACTATTCATAATACTAGGTACGTATCAGGGCGTTAGAAAGTAGCCTGAAATTTTAAACTATTTACGAAATTCAGAAAGACACGCAGAACTATTATTATGGAGCGTCGGTAGCCGAGCGGTTACGGCATCCGACTCGTTAGCGAGAGGTTCGAATCTTTCTGCGGCCATGACTCTTTTTGAGCTATGTACATTAGTTGAACACTATCCGATGCTCATACGGCGAGGGAAAACATCGTGATGAAACCTGCACATTCAGGCCAGTGAATGTGTAACCATGATCCAATCTGGTCTGGTTTCCCTGGTAGAAGGATCATGGAGGTTAGATGGTAGTGGCTCCACTTTAATTACCTGATCTGCCAAATCCTAAATCATGGTCAAGGCGGAACCTGGGACATTAACACCAAGATGATGATGACAGCAGAATAATTATAAGGCTACACAGAGACTATGAAACAACAATGACTCAATGAAAATTTCATATCACTTAAGGTCGTACTTAACTAACTTTTAACTTAAAAAACATACATATCTCTAGGGAGGGAATTATAAGGGACCACTAAACGAGGTCTAAAAAGATAAAGATTTCTTTATCATCATCATCATACATTTTTTTATATTAATTTGCTCAAATAAAATCGTTATACTGATAAGCAATAATATTTTACACTATGAATGCTCAACGTGATAATCTCAAATAACTCTGTACGGGATTTCATATCAGAGGAACTTACTAGCAAAAATCTGAAAATGTAGTAAGCAATAAAGTAGCTTGGTAAGTGTGTCTGTCTGTATTTCCGCTAACTTCTAAACCACGTAACGGATTTTGATGCGGTTCTCACCAGCAGTTAGATAATTTCTTCCGGAAGGTTTATATGTTTGTTACATGCATAATATATTACAGAGAAGCCGTGATAACTCGTTCGAAGCCGAGGCGGGTCGCTAGTGTGTTAAATGTGTTTTTATGTCTTACCTTAGAAGTGCCGTTCCGATTGCAGGAAAATTTCTCACTGAGCCAGACCACTTTTCACACCATATTCTTAATGTTCAAATGTTAAATCCACGTACAAAAGCCAGTGTTCTCGCCTTATTCAGCAAAATGGTACTCCAAAAGTTGGCTTGTAGTAGAAAAAGGTGGATAAAAGTTTTATTTCGTTGCAAGCAACATGAGCCCAGCTGTACTCAGCAACTCGTATACAGTAAGGAGGATTTTGACTTTAACCACAGACACGACGCAAGTGCTTGCCTCCCCCTAAAATTATCCCAGTGTGAAAAATTTGACAATAATGGTTCTTATTTAATGTTTATACCTATTTTTCTTCTCGTTGGTAGGCTTTGTTTTTCTTATTTATTATTGTTTTATGGCATGTATGGTTCGTCATGTTATGATAAATATTTACCATTACATTCAGTAGAACGGTAGGAGCGTCGGTGGCTGAATGGTTAAGGATCCAAGTTATGCTGTGGTACCGTACTGCCATGTACCAATGACTTTTTTCTGAGTTAGGTATGTGAATTAGATTTATTTTTTATTCTACTCAGTGACTAGCAAGCAGACAGCCCACCTGATGGTAAGTGGTAACTGTCGCCCATAATCATAATCATAATCATAATCATAATCATTTATTCAGTCATCACAGGTACATAAAGGTGGTAAATAGTAATAGTAGCGGCTCCATGATGCGCCTTAAAGCATACTAAATATTACAAGATTCACATGAACTACATTCCTACATTTAGGTTGCAGGTAACAAAAATGCAAAACGGCAGGTGCGTTGTCACTGTGAGGACTAAGATGAAATGCGTCATGCCTTTAATTTCGCTGGCTAATGTAGCCAGCGAAATTAAAGGCATGACTTCCTTTAAACCGGAACACAACAATGCAAGCATTATATTGCTTGGCGGCAGAAATAGATAAGGCGATGGTACTCTCCCAGGCGGTAAAGTTCTCGAGTGGCGACCACGTACCGGAAGACGTAGCATGGGGAGGCCTCCCACAAGGTAGACCGACGATCAGGTAAAGATCGTAGGTACCAGCTGGATACGGAAGGCACAAGACCGGCCTTTGTGGAGATCTCGGGGAGAGGCCTATGCCCAGCTGTGGGTGTCTTTCGTCTGATATGATGATGATGATGATGATTAGTTGAATACTAACCGATGCTCTTTGACGATGCTTTTACGGTGAAAACATCATGATGAACCAGCACACTCAGGCGACTGTCCAATAGTGCATTACTGGACTTGATTCTCCTCAGTTGTGGGCATTGTCACATGTCAATGCTTGGCACGCGGTGCGGGCCCGCGGGTAGGAGAACATCCTTCAGACCTATACTTTATAACCACGCCTGAGACTTTTACGCTTTCTTTGAGCTCAAACTACGGTGCCACATATATTTTTAATTGTAATGTGTCTACATAATTAATGATAAATAATTTATTTATTTATTTGAAGTCAATCCTAAATCAAACTAGCCTTTTCCTTTACTCCCCCTTCTCTCGAAGGAGTAGAAATCTTAAAAGGTTTCTAAAAAAAGGTCCACTCCTAGATTTTTCCCATGAATTCCTAACCTGGATTGGACCCTGCGTCGTGACACGATACGGCGTGTAATGAAAAAGTTGTCCGACCCGAGTACCAGTTAATCTGTTTCAGGCGAGTTTGATTGTGAACATTTTGCTGGTTCAAAGTTTGACGACTATTGGCTGGTCGTACTTGGAAATATCTCGTGAATACAATACATTGCACGCTACCACCGGTTAAACACATTCGTCTATCTAGATTAAACAGCATTCTCGTCAAATACTCTTTAATTCGTTACTTTACCCATCTATCAACTCGCAAAGTTATTCGTCATCAACATCCCATAATAGTCCTCTGCAGGGCGAGTGTAATTGGTTGGTGCTATTCTACTCTGCTGGCTACCACGGCGGCAAAAGTTTTTAATCAGAATAAAATACTAACATTTGCACTGGTGAGTAATAATCATCATCACAGCCCGTAACAGTCCACTGCAGGACTAAGGGCCTCTCCCACAAAAGGGGGAGGTTATTGCCATAATCTCCACGCTTGGCAGGCGGGTTGGAGATCGTAGTGTTTAAATATAACAATGGAAAATGATGCTGCCCATTTTCCAGACTACGGAGACTTTTGACCTTTTGTCTCGACAACATTAGCGCCTTGTACGACACCCATGAGTGTAAGGGGTTGATGCTATTATACTCTGCCGGACACCACACGGCCAAGAGTAATAATAATCATCACGAATTCGGCCGAGGTGGGCTTCCATGCTCTTTTACAAGCTTTTTTTTAGTTTCACTTGTTCGTAATAAAATGTTGCAAGTAAAATTTGACCCATTTCCCAATTTACTATTGAGCTGAAATCTTGCACACTTATGTAAGTTCTCAACTCAATGTTATAATACCATCGAGATGATCTGATAATTGAGACTGAATGTGGTTATAGGAACTCCTATACTACGCATGGTAAATGCAACGAGCTTAATCCCGTTTGATGAGTCTTGGCAAATACTCTGACAGATCATAGAGATCGCGTGATAAAATCTTGCTCTGAAAAAATATTTTTCTATCTCATTTTCGGGCATCCTCGTGTCGTAAGGTGTTCGCTCTCCTATCCAACTCAGTGACGTCGCTTCCTGGGCCACTGGCGGGACGTTCTTTTATTTTTATACAAACTTATAGTAGACATTTAACCGCCATCTTACCGGGTGGTAAGTGATGATGCAGCCGAGGATGGAGCATGCCTGTCTAAGGACAGCCTGTTCACTGTAGCCTTGAACCTTCAATGCCTGGATACCTATCCAGATCATAATTATCAGGAATACGCTCCGAGGTGTTCCTTAGTTGTACGCATTATAAAGGTTGAACCAAAGCGGCCCGTGCGGATAGCTGAAAGCTCCATGACCTATGGATGAAACGCCCGCCCGGATCGTACAATTGCTTTGCACACTCTCTGAAACGTAGCCTGCCTGATACTGGCAAGGCACCTATTTCTCACGTATCCCTGGGGCTGCAGCACTTGATCAAATCAGCACAGATCGTCACGAGGCTCTTCAATCTCCTGCTCATTACAGTTAAAACTATCAGAGGGCTTAGTGTAACTTTCCTTGACTATCGTGTTTGCGTTTACGTGGAAATTAGTATGAAAAAATGTAATGTAAATAAAGTTTTTTCTTCATAGTAATTTCCACGTGAACCCAAACGCGATAGAAAAGTAAAGTATAAGCAAATCTTACACTCAGCCCTCTGGACGCCTAGCAGCTAACTATACAATATGTATTGTATTCATGTAAGTTTAATTAACTCTGATGTAAAAAGATATATTGTGACCACGCATAATTACAAATCTTTTTCGTTTTTAGACGTTTTGTTATTGCTTTTTATTATTATTATTATTTGTTGAAAAGCAGAATATATAATATATTAATGTGTGAGATTAACGTATGTAAATGTGTTTTATTTCAGAATTCTCTTCAATAAAACAGTTGTTTTATTTATCAATTAAACTACTTAAAGTGCATTTAATAAAAGAAAATGATTCTATTAAACAAATTGAAACTAAAAGAATCGAACCGAAATACCAGCTCTTTTATATTTGTCATCAAGTCCAGTGATTATGCAATTAAATACTTGTTGTGCTGCCGTTATTGTTGATTTGTTTTTTCGATACGCGTACTATCTGTCAGTCAGTAAGTCATTTTGTTCAAAATGCTCCATTAAAAGTGTCGATAAAATCGATTTAACAATTGTTGAGAAGAGGTTATATATACTCCTTATATAATTTAAAGAAGGATTAAGTTAATTAAGGGCCGATTGTTCAATCCTCAGACAAAACATATCAGTCTAATAAGTTATTATGCAACTAAAATAAAATTGTATAATTACTTCATAATTGTAAAGGATTATAGTTTGTTTTAATTTGGCAGTGTATTACTTTATCGGGCAGATAAACTTTATCTGAGGATTGAAAAATCGGCCCTTAGAGGTTTAAATCGATATTACGTAAAAATCAATTTAGATAACAATGATGAGGGTCACCGCTCTCATATTACCAACCCAATATTTGTGTAACGTCGTAATAATGCACAAATGGTATTTTTAAGAATTATGGAATTTACGATAAATAAAAAAAATAATCGTGAACAAATTCACAAAACGCCATCTAGCCCCAAAGTAAGCAAAGCTTGTGTTATGGGTGCTAGATAACTGATAAACTACTTATATATTTTTTATATACATACTTATTATACATAGAAAACTCAGACCCGAAACAGAAATTAAAATTCATCATTTCAATTTCTGCCCGGCCGGGAATCGAACCCGGGCCCTCTTGCGTGGCAAACCGTGTTGACCACTGAACCACTCAGGTCGTCCTACGGTACGATAGTAACAATATCTATCGTAATAACATTGTTTCATTATGATTGTCAGGTACCTTACCTACTACAATAAAATACCAGTTTCGAATTTTATTATGGCAATTTATTATGTAACCTTAATTAATAATTACACACCTAAGAACATTTCTTAATTGCTACTACACTTTTTCTTGTTCTGCCATTTTCGCTGTCAAGAATTTTACTAATCCTATGATTTTTTTATCAGACTAGCCGGCGTTTGACTGCCATCTCACTTGGTGGTAAGTGACGATGATAGATATAGATCATGCCTGGCCGAAGATGGAGCACGCCTGTCTAGGTACAGCCTCTTCACTTAGCCTTGAAGGCGTCCCGAATTACCTTATTATATTCTTAAGAAATAACAGAAAAGAGACTAGGCGAAGTGCGTAGTACTTTGGACCAATATGTGTACAGGCAACAAACATGTACCCAGGGCAGAGATACACGTCAATTTTGCATATTCATGAGGCTTTATATACCAACGGCCAAAAATATACGTCCTAGAATTTTTATGATATTCGATAGTTTCGGACGTTTATAAACGTAAAAAAAGCCATGAGCGAAAATGTGCACAGGGATGGGACCTTGACAAATCAACACTAGACATCCATCATCACCTCATCGTCAGCCTCATTAAAATGCAGAATCAGCGTGCATATGTCTCTGCTCTGTGTATTTGCTTGCCCATGGTTTGCCCACTGTTTTAAACTTTAATGAACAACCAATACTTTGACATTGAATATCTCGTAAATGGTTCCGAAAATTATGGTCCCGTACAATAAACAATACATTTAACGATATCTTCGAAATTTAGTATGTGTCAATCCTGTGCACATACTTAAATTTTTAATACTAGCTTTTTATCGGTCCAGTTTGCTCAGAAATCTTTGAAGCGTCTTAGGCGCGACTATAAATACAAGTATTGTAAGTATGAACATAAACTAAAAGAATTTATCAGCAAAAAAAGGTCTACCCATTAACCGAAATTAATTGACGTTAGTTTTTACTTGAAACGGTTTCGAACATAAAAAACTTTTCTATTCTGTTTTCTATGGTTACGAAAATTCCATTGGATTCATCAAATGTTTGACAGCGATAATGGCGGATTAGGAATGGATGAAGCCTTAGATCATCGCAAAAGGAAAATCACAGTAAATTTTTCCGAAAGCACGAAAAGTGAACTAAAACTATAGTAGGTGCTAAATAGTTAGGCAATGCCGGTCGGTGACCTCTATGTTTCAACTCTTGGGTCACAGAAATTTTTGCTATGATTTAAATACGTATTTGTTAGAATTTTATGTAAGTACTAGCTGGCCCGCCGCGACTTCGTTCGCGTGGCGTCCATCTGCCATTAACTAGTTATTGAAAACTACGGAGTTATTAGAAAAGAAGTCAGTTGACTAAAATGGTTAAATAAGCAAGTCATCATAATCAAATTTATATCAGCCGAAAGACATCTACTGTTGGGCTATGTCTCCACAAAGAGCGGTGATATGCCTTCCTCTGCTGGTCTTTACCAAGTCGTTCGCCCACCTTGTGGGAGGCCTACCCACGCAGTGTCTTCGAGTACGTGGTCGCCACTCGAGAACCTTGCTGCCTAATCAGCCATCGGTTCTTCGAGCCTTGCCCACTGCCACTTCAGCCCAGCAATCCTTTAGGCAATATCGGTGACCTTGGTTCGCTCGCGGATCTCCTCATTTCTGATCGCCCTCTCGGTGACAGTGAGCTTTCTTCTAAGGCCCTCAGTGAGCGGCCACTTCTCTGTTCCGTAGGTGATCATTGGCAACACACACTGGGTAAATAAGTAAGAATTACATAACATTTTGACAAATGTGACCTTCTGAAGTGCAATAATCGCTCTGGCCACATACGAATTACTTCCGGCCGAGAGATGAACGACTGCTATTACCAATCTATTTACCACCTTAGCCATTTATATGCCTTTATTAGCCGCAGTATACTTATTTGGATGACTTACGTTTACAATTACTTTGTTGGATTTAGTACTTGACGGAATTACGAAAATGAATGAATATATAATAGGGGGAATGTACTAACGAGTTTTATATTTTCGCCCTACTTTCTTCTTTACTCGATCCCCTGTTCGATTAAATTATAACGTCTGCGTTCTGGTGGTGGTGCTGCTTCTTCTTCTGCTGGTTCTTCTCCAGCTCCACCTCCTTCTGCATCACCACCTTCCTCCTCACCAGTAGCAGTCGCGTTACCGTCTTCTCCCTCTGCCTCTCCCTCCGCCTCCGCCGTGGGAGCCGCCGTGGTGGTCTTCTTCGTTCTAGGCATTTTGTTCTCGCACCCAACGTAGACGTTGACGGATATCGGCATATTGTACGCCCCGATCATTCGGAGTACCAGATAGCTGGAATTGAAAGTGAAGAGTGTATCTTTAAATGTCAATTAGACAAACAGGCAAACGGCCCACCTGCTGCTGCGTGGTCACCGCTGCCTATAGACATTAGCAACGACAGGGGTATTGCCAATGTGTCGTCGAAACCCCTGGAACACGTTGCTCTGGGAGCAAATAGGCAAATGCTAGGCCACTACTAAAGCGGTGGTTCCTCATAAAAAAGGAGGTTGGGATATCAGTATCCACTATTGGTACAATGCAAGTTTTCCATAAGCACTTCAATCAATGCAAACATGTCATTTGGACCTTGGATGGGGTAAGGCAATGTATTTCAGGCAGTTATAGATAATTACTTCTTCCGTAGACCACCTCGAATTATTCTAATGGCGGGCCCTCTTCCGTAGCCCAGTCGATCCACCACTCTGAAGTACGTTATCTGTAAACAAATCAGTTTCTTTTTAATCTAGTTAAGTTAATCTAGTCTTCGCTGATGTTGAATTTTTTGGTCCCCTAGATATGGTTGTCTTAATTCTAAATTTCAAAACTCATTCAAAACCCCCCTATTCTAAAAGTATTTTTTTTTCATTAATAGAGAGAGAATAGTAAAACTTGCAAAGTCAAAAGAGAGTGGAACAGTAAAGTTATTGCCGAAGAAAGACTTTAAATTCGACAAAGAGTATGCTAGGTATGTATAATTTAAAGTAAAATTGTGGCCGTAACCGGGTCTAATTTTAGATCCCAGTGCATTAGGAGGCCGATATTTTTGGACAGGAACTTATGCCTTATATTATATAAGTGGTTTTGGTGGGATCTCTTCTCTTTTTTCTGAGTTCATAAAAAGCATTTGCTCTTGAACAGTCGCAGAGTTGTAGAAGATGAGCTCAAAGGTTTCCAAGACTTGACTTTAACTTCTTCCCTACTCTCTCTCTCTTGTTGGGAATGTAATGAGCAAAATAGTCTGTTATCAAGTAAGGCTCTTCGGCTAGTCCACAATAGTAAAAGAGGATATTTGAAGGCCTGATAAGATCATAATGGACCCGGTCACCTGAAAACTGTAACTACTGAGCGCCATTCCAAGAGTCCAATACATTCAATACGTCACTTTCTGTGGACAATAATGGGTATCTGTAATATACCGAAGGCAGCTGTGACTTCTAAATATTCTCTATAGTAAATACGGCTACAGCTGACTGATGCTCAGAGTTGGATTCTGTACTACAATTGTAGTATTTGTTCTATAATTTCACCATTTGTACTATATATATACTATCCGAAGCCAAGAGTAGTACACTATTATACTATAATTTTACAGCTCCGTCCGTACCCAGATTTGCAAAACTTTATTTTAGTACGTAGTACATAAGCACGATTATGTCACGGATATGTGTTAAGATAAATGCACAACGCATTCTCTTGTATCCTGTGGCTCGACACTACCAACTGTACCTATCGCCATAAAATTCCTGTCTCAATTTCTGTATAGGTTGCTGGGAAGAGATTGTAGACATAAGGCCGCATATGCTCATATGTGTTTCTTGTTATCACTTGATGGTATTGTTATATTTTATGAGCAATAAAGTGTTTACTACTACCCACTGAAAATAACTATTTATTTTTTGGTAATCAGTCGTCTGTATGGGCTGCAGTGTCTATTTGAGTTGGTAGCTTTATTAATTGCAATAATGGCAACACCTTCTCAAAAGGTCTTTGTCATAGAGGTAGGAACTCTATGGTCAATCAATTGTTGCGCTATTCTAGTACATAAAGTATCATCATCACAGCCCGTAACAGTCCACTGCAGGACTAAGGGCCTCTTTCACGAAAGGGGAGCTTATTGCCATAATCTCCACGCTTGGCAGGTGGGTTGGAGATCGCAGTGTTTAAATATAACAATGGAAAATGCTGCTGCCCATTTTCCAGATTACGGAGACTCTTGATCTTTTGCCTCGAAAATCTTAGTCGCCTTGTACGACACCCATAAGTGTAAGGGGTTGGTGCTATTCTACTCTGCCGGTCACTACACGGCCAAGCATATAGTATTCTATGGCAGAATTCAAATGCCGCCAACAATGCGACATGGATAATGAGAATCGTTACGGTAAAAGAAACTAACATGTGCCTATTGTGAAATTAGAATAATGAAGTTTCGGAAAAAGACGTAATGTTAGCGTTTATTTGTTTATTTTTTATTTATTCGCATAATATAAAAAGCGAAGTCGCGTATTTTAACAACTGACAAATAAAACTTGTGTGCACCCCCAGGTCTAAATGCTGACTTACGGTTTCTTTGACTCCAAGGTTTGCTGGTAGAAAACTCAACTGTTGAGTTAAGATCGGGTTAAAGTTAACAATAACATTTGACGTGTAAATTTTAGTTTATCAAATAAATGAATTGAATTGAATTGTCGCCTTTGCACTTAAATAACCTTGTGTTAAATGGTATTTATTATTTTTGGGTCTTAAAAGCTGGGGTGATTATTAAAATGAATATTGAAGCGAGCACAGCGAGCTCGGAATTTTAGGAATTTTAGGTCTTGCAAAATCGGTGACTAGTATGAAAAAAAAACAGCAATTGCACCCATTGCCTCCCTCCTGGATTCGCGCCTGTAGATATGGGGTAAATCAGGGGTATTACGTATATAAATATCGATTTCTAATCAGTAAAGTTAAAGCCAGAATTCTCGGCACAGAGATCCCTCTTGCAGCTTATCGGAAAGTAAAAGCTACCGCGAATGTGGGTGCTTGGCACGCGGTCTTTGAGTGAAAGACCATATATCCACTGCAGCATCTTCAACTCAATGCCGCACAGCTCTAGCTAGTGCAAGATACAAGTGTAAGGGATAATAAATATTATGGCGCTAATGTCCCGGTTGTGCCAGGCCAGGGCGCCAGGGCCAGGGGTTCGCCTTGACCATGATCCCGGATATGGCAGATCAGGTAATTGCAGGTTTCATCGCGATGTTTTCCCTCGCCTTAAGAGCATCGGTTAGCATTTTACTAATGTATACAACTCGTAAAGAATCATTGGTACATGGCCGCAGTGAGATTTGAACCCGGTACATCCCGCTTACGAATCGGATACCTTAACCGCTCAGCCACCGACGCTTCTAGGAGTAAAGGATAAAAATGTGAAACTTACGGGACATTTAAAAACTCTCCCATACTTCGCCCAAGCTTTTCGAAACGGCTCCCTCTCCTTATACACATTGTCTGAAGCAACTAATATGTCATTTTTCTTGAACATCCCCACATAAAAGTCTCGACATATTACAAAATGTATGAAAAAAGTGAGCGTTAATGTCAGTAAGGTTTTAAACTGCATTGCTTCTAATGTTTTGATCGTGAATAAACTAAATTCAAGTACATGCGCTTGCGTGATAAAAATTACGGCCCAGAATTTAATTACATACAATTACAAATAGGTTGTAGTTAATTCTGAAGAAATTGGTAATGTAAAGTTTACTTGAATTATTTTAATACATACATTGTTTGTAGTAACTTCCAGTAGTAACTTTTGTGATTACTGTCTACATGTCCGGTTGGCATCGCTGTGTTTAAAATACAAAACAAAAAACGCAGCAACCATGTAAAATTATAAATAACTATAGTTGGATATAAAATTAAAGAGAAAAAATGTAAACACACAACTGTCAATGTCAAAGAGACTATTCAGGGGTATAAAACCTTTGGTTTGCATAACCAAATGGTTATGCATCATGCACACTTTTCAGTGTGATTTACTGGCTGGCTAATGGCTGGTAAACTTTCGAAAACGAAACATATCGATTTGCCCCCATTTATTAAATTGATTAAAAACGTAATAAGTAACTCGGAAACTATTAGTCCATGAACACTAGTTAGAAAAGTCCAATATTAGAAAAAGGTCGCCGCCATTTTGAATATTATTATTTTATGTACAAATATGAAACAAAAAAACGTAGTTCCCTATTTAATTCAGTAAAATATTTTTAAAATATTAATATGTGTTTATTTCAATGATTTTAAATAATCCACCATTTGGGTTATTTTTTTATAGTAGCAACCCATTTATTTACAGTTTTGATCTTTAATTCGATCTCATACTATAGTTGGCCGGAGCGACTTTGCTCGCGTGCTGTCTTACCCCCACCCTACTCTACACCTACCTCTAAATTACCGACACGTTTTCCTACCCTACACCTATCCTGCATCTATTTTACACCTATTCTAAATATATTATGCACCTACCTTACACTTACATAACAACCCCACTCACCGACAAGCCACCCTTGCCCACCTTTGTAGGCACTTGCCCACAACTAGAAGAAGGGTTTTCTCTGCTTTTAAATGTAATTTTTCTTGTGCGAGCTATAAATAATTGATCTATCTATCTACCCTTTGAAATGAAATGATTTATTGGTGACACACGTTACAAGTCGGTGAGAAATTATTTATTTATTTATTTATTCAGGAAACAAACAGTCTTTAACAATATTATATGCAATTTCATTATAAAAAATTCTTGTGTGATGAGCGATAATGCATTAGGTTACACCTTATGTTATCATACATTCATCGTGTGAAATCTCGACTAATTATTATTTACAATGTTAAGTTATAGTTGTTAAAAATACTATCAAGTTGCAATTCTTATTATTATTCAAGAAAGTAAACTTGCAATATTTAATAGGTATATAAAATTCAAAATAGTCAACAGTTTTATAAAATTGAAAAATGTCAAGTTAAATAATTTTAAAAAGAAATAATATTTATTTAATAATTAGAAACTTTAAGATTTACATTGTACCCTAATTTTAACGTACCTACTCAATCAAAAATATATACAATATATCAAAAATAAAAAATAAATCATACATAAAAAAAATACTTCAAATCGCTGCCAATTGGGAGTGTGCCTAGGAGGCTGGCGGCGTTACCCCTTTGTATGGCCAAACTTAAGCGCTGACCGAGGTACGCTCCAGCCCGTGGGTCGCCAGTCATCTCGATTAGGCGGGCGGATAGGTCCTGGCAGATTTTTCAGACACTCGGCACACCACCCCAAATTTCGCAAATAAGTCCCTGGTCAAGGGAACTATATTTGCGCCGCTTGAGGTTATCTGCTGAGGTGAACCAACGGGATCGCACAGGCGGTGAGTACGGTGCTGCGGATAACGGATTACGGGCGGACGCAGGATTGACAAGGAGACCTGGTGGTGGAACGAAACAGTCCAGAGGAAGACCAGGTTGAAGAAAGCTCTTATTAAAAAGATTCAAGTGTCCAGACCTGAAGACCACGTTGCGTACAGGGATGTCAAATATGCATACGAACGGTAGCCAGAACCATACGAGACATTCTTTATACAATAAGTTGGAATCCTCTAAGAGGCAGAAACTCATTTACAACTTGACACGATCAAGTGTTAAAGCGGCACAAGACATATCCATGTGCCGCTATGTTAATGACAATAGCGGTAACCTGAATTGTTATGCGATAACTGCGCGGTGAAGGAGAGATGGCGCTCGTACAGCCACGACGAATCTGGTGCTGCTCAACAAGCAGCTAAAAGAGGTGCAGCCACCGGACCTCCCTCGGAATCAAGGACTTGTGCGAGCGATAACGCTGAGAAAGTCGAGACAACTCAACAAAAATCTCGGCTCGGAAAAGTCGGAAAGCCGTCCAGCCCGATGGAGTCCCTATTGAGGCGTGAATCGATGGGGTCTCGTGGTGTGATCATCTTTACCAACCTTAACGGCAAGATGATGATGATGAATAATTGATATTTATAAAAGTACCGCATTATTGGAATGTGTGGTCAACCGAGTTGTAGGTAAGTTGTTTAAGGCAGTATATTTACTTTGTAGTAAAATTTTATACCTTCACCACGTAACACATACTTATGAATATTTTATGCTGAAAATACGTAGATTGAGCAATTAAATTACGTAATAGTATATGAGTAGGTAAATTATAATTATCTATTAAGCTTAGGACGTCAGTAATTACGTCTTACATACAATAGACTGGTACGTTTTCGAAATCATGAAAAGGGATATATGTTCCATCGGTGAAATGAGCATCGATAAAATAAGCAATCAGGGAAATAAGTAATCGCTAATTTAATATATCGGTTAACTGTTGGAAACATCTTTTTATAAATATTATTCCGAAATTATCGAGACCCGTTACGTGAAGATGGCGGTATTGCTAAAACGTCCACACTTAGGCGAAAATACAAAACAGAAAATCGCTATGTCCAATCGCATTTCATCAGCAGATACACTCTCGAGGATTACGCCAATATTTACTTGTTATGAATGTATCTAACATTTTTTTTAACTCTTTGTTACGAACAAGATAATTAAAAAGGAAAGAAAAATAACAAATTTTATTATGGAAGATTAAAGCACACAATATTTGGTCCAATGTGACAAGACGTCAAGCAAATTCATTACTAACTTTTAGAAGTTCGTCTATTATATTCCGTACCCGTTCCCACGAGAACCATATTGAATTTTGGGGTAAATTATAGCCTACTTATGTGCTATTTTTAGGTAGATACTCTGAATGTTTATATTGGTTTGCATATTTATTATATATTATTCCCTAACATACGAGACATTGCAAACATTATATTATGTACAGTAGTGCGAGCGGGGGCCTGGTGACCTGAAATACAGGCTTCTTGCCTAGCTTAGGCATCAGTCTTCCATAAGTGTTTAAACAAAATGTAAATTGTGATCTGTAAACCACGCACTTCAGATTTGCTGACGATATCGTAGTCATGGCTGAAACCCTGGAAGACTTGGGCAAAATGCTCGATGACCTCTGTAGTGCCTCTCAACAAGTAGGTCTTAAAATGAACATGGACAAGACGAAAATTATGTCGAATGTCCATGTTGTGCCTACTCCAGTGACAGTTGGAGGCACTCCACTTGAAGTTGTTGACGACTATACATACCTAGGACAAATAGTCCGGCTAGGTAGGTCCAATTTCGAGAAAGAGGTCAATCGACGAATCCAACTCGGTTGGGCAGCGTTCGGGAAGCTACGCCACATATTTTCGTCCCAATTACCGCAGTGTCTCAAGACGAAGGTCTTTGACCAATGTGTGTTGCCAGTGATGACTTACGGAGCTGAAACGTGGCCACTCACTATGGGCCTTTTAAGAAAGCTCACTGTTACCCAAAGGGCAATGGAAAGAGCTATGCTCGGAGTTTCTTTGCGCGATCGAGTCAGAAATGAGGAGATCCGCAAGCGAACCAAGGTCACCGACATAGCTCTAAGGATTGCCAGACTGAAGTGGCAGTGGGCAGGGCACATAGCTCGAAGAACAGATGGCCGATGGGGCAGTAAAGTTCTCGAGTGGCGACCACGTACCGGTAGACGCAGCGTGGGTAGGCCTCCTACATGGTGGACCGACGACCTGGTAAGGATCGCAGGTACCAGCTGGATGCGGAAAGCACAGGACCGGTCTTTGTGGAGATCTCTGGGGGAGGCCTATGCCCAGCAGTGGGCGTCTTCTGGCTGATGATGATGATCTGTAAATTAATGGGAGAAAATATACGTTTATTTATTTATTTATTTATTCTTAGTTTAGGTTAAAGGTTAGAGAGAAAAAGTAACAAACGTCAATCATTAGTAGAATTCCCAATTCGGTACAATTCACACCTGTGACAATATTCCGCGATATTAGTGAGCAATACGCTACAGTTTGTGTTTGAAATATTTTCATATCACGTGAAACAGCAACGTGCTTCGTTTTGTCACTATCGGCCATGCATTTGACAGGTTTCAATGAAAATTCAAAGGAATCGCGCGAAGGTTTAACAGTTGGAGATCATTTTATGCCTTATTTAATAGCAGGTTATATATTTTTCCGAGTTACGAGTAAGGTCTTAATTTATTATTTACAACTTAAATATAATACACAAACGATATAGAATTACTTATTAAAAATACCTATAAATAAAAACCTTACTGTAAATTACTTAAAAACTTAAAATATTTGACATCAGTCCCCTATATGCGTAAATGTGTCCAGAAGGCTGGCCGCGTTGACCCACTGGATGGCGAGGCTTATACGCTGTCTCAGTTACGAGTACGGAACATGATCAAGGCGGTCCTCGGGTTCTCGAGTGGTCTAGAATTATTTTGTTATTTAAGGCATGCCGATCTTGTTGTGGACGGGGTATTGACCTTTATTTTTTCAGAGTCTTCCCAATACTTGCGAAAAGTTGTAGTCTAAGCTTACGTTCTGAGTTGCAGTAGCGTAGTCAGCAATTAGTCCTTGCGCCGATGATGATGATGGTGATGATGATAAGCGTGTTTGTATATTTTTAATATCTTGCCATAACCTCTTTTTATCTTGACCAGCATTCGCTATTTGCAATTTCTCGTATTGTCTTTTTAAGTTTAGTAAATTGTTACTTAAATGTCTATATCTGTAATAGGTTATTTTTAGGATTGGGTTTTGGGGTCTTTGGTTATATTTTTATGGAGCCTGTCACGATTTCTTATACATCTTGATAGGCCAGGGGTTAACCATGGCTTAATTAATTACTGCCTGTGAGATAAAACAATAATCGCCGTGTTTTTTTCTATAATATTTTGCAATGCAGCAATAAAATACTCAGTTGATTTGTTAGCGTCGTCCGTATTATAAATGTAAGTAGTGTCTAGATTTATGTTAGTGCCGCATGGTCAATCTAGACAGAACTCGATTGTATGAAAGAATCAAACAACTTTTTTCCAAGAAATGAATGATCATCAGGCAATCTGTCTTGCCTGATTCGAAATATTCGAAACTGGTCGCAATATATTAAGTTTATTTTAATTATAGCGGAACTTGTGTCAAAAAGGTTTTTTAATTCTATAAGGTAAGTATTGTTTGTGAATACGGGTATCGGAGCTTACTTTTAAAGTTAATCCTAATCTATAAAAACTCGCATAAAAAGTCTCTTTTCCCAAAATGCAGCCTCCATCTTCGCTAGCAGTTCCTAAAGTAAACGCGACTTGTCAAATATATCGCAAACATATTGGGGGGTTTTATTAAGGGGAGCGCACATGTGCCGAATGCTCGGACGACGAAATATGTCCGTAACTGTATCACTATGAGACATGTGTAGTGTAAACGGTTATGTCTCTTTATAGGATATATCTCATAGGGGATCTCAGAGATGGGGATGCTTTTCGTAGTAAAAAAATTTGATTAAAACGATGTTTTTTTTAATGTCTCAGAAACTATTTTAATCTGTTTCAACATTTTTTTATACCACACAGGTGGCAAACAAGCTTACGGCCTGATGGTCAGCAGTCACCGCAGCCTATGAATGTTTGCAAAACCAGGGGCATCACCCGCGCGTTGCCGACCCCGTAAAAACCTTTTCACCCCGTTCTTGAAGAACTCCATGTTGTACTCTCCAGACAAAACCTTAGTACCTTTGAAGAGTGGCGCTGTTGTCTCTAGCCTAGCTCTGTAATTTAAATAATGTTTTTAGGAGCGGCCTTAGGGGGTGGCGAGCAGGGTAATCGTCGAGAGTCAGGTAATTTTGTTACAGTTACTCCAGCTTCTATAGAGCGTCGCTGGCCGAGCGGTTGGGTATTCGACACGTAAGCGAGAGGTACCGGGTTCGAATCCAGCTGCGGCCATGTACTAATGACTCTTTTCCGAGTTATGTACATTAATTAAATGATGCTTTTAAGGTGAGGAAAAACATCGTGATGAAAACTGCAAATTCAGGCAACTGAATTTATAACCATGATCCAATCTGGTCAGGTTTCTCTGGTCTGCTCTGGCAGGGCTACGGAGGTCATATGGTAGTCGCTCCACTTTAATTGAATTTGTCCACGAATATATTTATTTATTTATTATTGCCTGATCGCCAGATCCTGCATCATGGTCAAGGCGGACCCCGGGCCCTCGTGCTCGAGAGTACAACCGGGACATTAACGCCAAAAATATGATTATTTTTATTTTTTACTAAGGTTTTATAGGGGAAAATGACCATTAATAGGTCCTCGAGTCATTCATGCCACACCTACATACTTTAAGCTATTTTTCATAAAATAGTCTGAACTCGCTGCGCTCACTCATTCATTTATTTTAGCTAGTTTTATTAGTTGCATATCTCTATAATGGTACCTACTTGTAGAAGAATTGAATGACTTCTCAGAAATAATAAATACTTTCGATTCATATAGTTTTCGCGAAGGACAAGGACCTCGTAACCGTTAAGGCCGCCCCTGGCAGCTCCACCTAATAACCACGGGACTTCAAAGATAAAATCATAATTATCATCATCATCATAATTTTATCTTAAAAGATGAAATGCTGTCTAATAAAGTAATGAAATTCGTGGACAATTTCACACAGAAGGAAGAGTAATTTTCTTTCAGACTTGACCAGCACTTCGGTGCCAAACTAACGTGTAAGATTATGAGTCATCTGTGATTGCTTCCTTTCGACCACAACAAAAAGAAAAAAGGAATGTATCTAAAGCCATCATCATCCTAGCGATATTTTCCGGCTTCTGCCACAGTCCAAGGGTTACCTAACTTACCAAACGCGTTACCCATTTAAGTAGTTTAATAGCAATCATTATATTATTGCCCCAACTTCCTTTCTAATTCCGGGCGTCGAACCCACAACAGCAGAAATGACCTAATCCACCATATGACGTCATATGGGGCGATGAATCTGGAAACTTTTGCCAGCGCCCTCAAATCCGGCTTTCACGCTAATGTGTTTATTTATAAACGATTTCCTTTCCAGAGTAAGTGTACGTATTGTGGAGTAGTTGGGACGGGAACGTCGAATGTAAACTCGAAAGGAATCTGCTTTGTGACGCTAAGTTTGAAGTTCAGTTGCACGTCATAAAGTAAGGTCGATATTCTTCTCTTGCAATAATATTTAAGTTAAAGTTCAAAATTTAGGTTTCGAGGAAACACTTATGAACTTCACAACATAACGCTGAAAAAACCTTTAGCTGTAGATTGTGAATAATAACTACTACATACAAAATTTGACTTGTCTAACACATATAAATAATTTTAATCTGATATAATATTAATCCATGTCATAACGATAATTCATGAAAATAAGTATGCCATATGTATATAGTATAGTAGTATAGTATAACAACAATGTCAAAAAACTAATAATAATAATAAATCATTATGAATTATTTCATAGCCATTTCATTATATTTGTCATTAACGTATTTTATAAGTTAACAGTCTCAATCTTAGCAGTATTTCGGTGATACAGCATTTGTTATAACTGATAAAAAGCCTTCTTGTCTCGACTAGTCGATATTAAAGAGACTTACTACTACGACAAGGTTAATATTTATAGTTTTCAAAACTGCGATGTCCAACCCGTTCGCCTTGCATGCAGGTTGTGGCAAGCTCTTCTACTTTGTGGACGAGATCATGCCAAACAGTTGCTACGTTACATTTCGTTTGTCGGAATTACATGGTAGATTCGGTTTGTTCAGGATTGATGCTAAGGACTTTTTCTAATTTAAGGAGATACTCGACAACAAAGAAGGCATTTAAGCCTTTCTTTAGTTATACAGTTTTCATGTATTTTTATAAATCATCTCAAGAGCCGGTCGCATCGAGGGTTGAGTCACATTTGTAATTCAAATATAAATAAATAATAATAAAAAACATGAGAACTGTATACTTTTCTATTTCTTACCTATCTTGTGTTACAGCTATCGCATCGACCGCTTACAAATGAGTTCTGGGCGAGAGATCAATTTCGGCTATTGCCAATGCATTTCGCACGAACTATATGTAAGATTATCCGTAACCTTCATTTGACCGGGATTAAATATTCAATATGAAACCAAGATCAATCTGAGGAAGGTATTCCATTTAGAATGTCTGGACATTATGTTAACATCAGTGCTCCAATATATCCAAAATTAAAAATGTACCTGGCGTACCCGCCGCTACTATTTCCCCCTGTGTTTCCACCCTGCCAATATAATGCTCGTTGTAGGATGCGTAGGGCTGATAATACTGTAAATGGATGGCGGCTAATGCTGCGTGAGGGTGCATTTTCGTATGCACTCGTGTTATTACGGATTACGAGTCTGATCCCCCTTTCATATCGAAAATGGGAATGTGATTATTCAGATTTTTTGAAAGGGGCGCGATATCACGGCCATATTGACTGCCCATTCCGGCTGATGGCTCGCTTATGGAGACCCACGGTTCCAAATCCCTTAAGGTATTAGGTATCATGAGACACTTCGTTTCGCCTTTGTTTCGCCTCACCGATTTGATGTAGGTAAAATAAAAGGGAGGAACCGGACGTTTTTGTGTTTGGTTTGGTCGCGTAGTCGTAAATTGGTTGTACTACAAAGTTTACATATGGAAATTTTATAAACAAATACGCTATGATCTTGGATTTGAATATAACGTTATCTTGTATATCCTAGTATGCAAGAACAATACTGCAAATGGATTAGCGATAGCTTCCACGCAACTTTATTAATTTGAAATTTAGCTCAGTAGTTTTATACATGCACGTGCTTTATGTGGGTTCAAAGAGGTGGAATTCTTACTTTTATGAATATTTTACTTACAATATATTGCAGGTAGTTATAGCTATTGCCAAAAACGTGATATAATAAACGTACTAGTGAATGTTACATATATATTTTTATCAGCAGGTTTTAATAAATTCGGTAATTCGGATTCGGATTGTTTTAAGACTTTGTGACACAGCGCAATCGGTTTCCATTGTAAGAAGATTATAATTATAATTAAGGGGGCTAGCCCTCTGTCGCTGCTATCTCCAAATTGCTCTATTCTGAGCTATCGATTTTATTGTCTGATAGATATGGCTACAGCACCATTCGTTTACTAGTTGCATCGAGTAGACGAACTGAGTGGTTCAGTTGGTTGCCCGTCTGCCACGCAGAGGTCCCAGGTTCGATTCAGAAATTGAAATGGTTAATGTTAATTTCTGTTACGGGTCTCGTTGTACTATGAATAATAAAAATGCATAAAAAATGGTATAAGTAGTTTATCAGTTATCTAACACCCATAACACAAGCTTTACTTACTTGCGCGATGCTACTTGCGCTGTCCTTGGCTCTGTATGAATTTGTCCAACCATATTTATTATTATTTATTATGATATATTGTAGAGTAGAAGATAGTAATAAAAAATTGTTTTGTTTGCACACGTTGGCGTTGAAAACGACAACCGAGTTCGGGGCACACGGCGTGATTGTGATGTAGTGATCAAAAAAGAAGGGAAGGGGACGGATTGTGGTGGGTCTAATGTGAAAGCCCTGTAAAATATCTCAAGGTATAGAAGAAATTGAAGTTATATACTTAGCGGGCTAATTCTACTGCACAATCTTCCGCGCCTTCGCGCGTCGGCTCCTAAACTCCATTCCTCCATTCTATCCTCTGCTTTTCTCCTCAACATCAACATTATCCTGGCGTTAAGTTCCGGTTGCGCTCCCGAGTGGTACACCAGGGCCCTGAGGTCCGCCTAATCCTCTTTACAGCAAATAGAAGGATAGATCTATAAAAGATAATTATGTTTCTACCCAACTGGGAGTCCTCTATAGGTACAGCTAACTGCGCGACACAGGTCATCCAACGTCAAAAATGAGTACTGAACTTGTACAAAACTAGGGCATCTACATGCGCTATGTAGGCACCATAGGCAGGTCAAAATAAAACCCGCAGAGCACACAGGACGGCTCTGTGGCGTGGCGAGCTGACTACGAGCAAACAGCAAGGGGTTTGCATAGGGCTCGAATCAAATATTTGTATGGGGCGACCGCCGCGGGCGATGATCGCCGAACCCTCGCCGAAGATATTTACAAAATAATCTGAAAGCTGGAGTGAAATATCCAAATCGAAGCCCTCAAAGGCTTCTTCAATACGCTAACAATACACGTGCTCGCAGGCACTGAAGAATGTAGAGAATTTTCCTCTGTTTATATTATGTAAATAATGAAATTTAATTTCGTCCACAGAGATACGTCGTACCGATACCCAACTTCAAAAGAGTCGGAAAAATACGATGCCAATTCCGTAAAAGGAAAAAATACACAAACCACCCCTCAATTTGAAAATTTACTGTCCTCTAAATTTTAATATCCGGACCGCACAATGTTTGCTTGGAGCTGGCCGGTGGAATTTGATTAGGTTATCACGATGGCAATTAAATTAAGCGAATAGAAAAAGCGGAAAGAAGAGGCGAGCGAGAGTGTTCCCCGAAACGGCACCTGTGGCACTGAGCACTGCGAAATGAACACTTTCCGACAATTCCTATGCAGCTGTCGACTTCGCTCCCCTTCCAAAAAATAAACCTAGCGGATTAAAAAGTTTAAAAGTTTCGCCGAAATGTAATTTGTTTTCAGCTCAGCTTTGGTTCGTTGCATGCATTAATATAAATGAAAATGTATGGCAAATTCCCGAAGGCAGACGGTTATTTGAGGGACATTGTTGTTTCAGTATAGTAATCTAAAAATATCCCTATTCCAGACACAGCACTCTGTCAAACATGTCACCGGGCTGTGTACCTCTTTACCTTTATCTATTTTTGTGCGAAATACTTGCTATTGTGTTAAAATATCGTGTAATAGACATTAGTAGTAGTAATCGGTATCAGACTTATTTAGCCTGAGGATGGGTAGTACCGCAACTATTTCTGCCGCCAAGCAATAACTTATAACACCCGTATTCAGAAACGTTATTAGGATGTCTTATGTGCGCGCAAACGCTCTAGTGTTCCAAATGACAAAACTTGATAGACTTTTACGTCCGGTAAAAATAAAAAAAAATGGTCATAGAGGCATAGAAGGAGCCTACTCACAATAGACGTAACTTACTATATTTTGTTTCTTTTTTTAATGGTGCTTAAAACGTGTCCAAAAGGGATGGCTATAAGTTGTCAAATACCACTCCATTGTCAAATTTGGTGGCCTTGGTTATATTAATGTATAGCTTTTTGTATCTAAGGCATTGAGTCATTTCTATAGAGTTGTGACCGATTGACAGTGTACATTCTCTATAGGTCGAGGCTCCAGTTATGCACCATGCCAATATCATTGGTCAAAATGAACGAAATTGACCAAACATAGAGTTGCATTAAACGCAATGCATTCACTTAGGAATTCGATGTCAGAAGTATCTTACTTCGCATTGTTTACGCTATTGTAAATACTAGTATAAGTCCTAAGAGTCTGCCACATCTGCCATTCCCCATTTTTGTCATATAAAACTTAAGTGCATGAATCACCGGTATTAGGGGCGCCTTACTAAGTTCCATGAGGTGAGCTGCTCAGTGACCTGACTAAAAAATGTCGACAAAATTACATCAAAATTTAGAAAAAACCCCTGAAAGACAGATAATAGACGACCGGATATCGAATATACGGCTCCAACTGAAAATGCGCCGAATTATCCTAAATTCAGAACGGGATGGTGACATCAAGTTATGCCTCATTTGTTCGCAAAGGCGGCGGTGCCAAAATCCCCCTTTAGCGTTCCTTTTTATTCTCTGACGCCTTTACGTAATGTAATCGCTTTTACGCTTTTAGATGACGGGCTTTTGGTCCGGGGCGAATGGCACTGGGGGAATATTTTCCAAAAATGAATAAAGTAGGTCTGTTTCAACCGCCTGTAACAGACATGTTTTATGTAGAACGAGTGGATCCGGCGTGACTCCGTTCGCGTACACCTACTTTACAGGGGTAAAGTAGGTGGACCTACCCTTTTTTCTTGGTTATAAACTTTCCTCTTGAATCACTCTATAGGCATGAGCATCTCGGACAACCACAAACCCTTCCAGAGACGTTTGCAAAGCTAAAAGGATTGCTGCGTTTCCTGGAGGAGTTGGGATGGCAGGAACAATAGGGTATCTTGGAGTATACCATATCCACGCAAAATGGGCGCGAGTTCGCCTGAATGCGGTAAATGGCCCGGATACATCTATCTATCTATCTATCACTCTATATATTGTTCAAAACTGCATTAAAATCCGTTGCGTAGTTGAAAATATCTAAACATACATATATACATCCGGACATTGGGACAGACGGTCTAAAACGACTTTGTTTTATATTATGTAGGTACAGAAGCTATGTTCTTTTATACATAAGAAGGCGGCAAATAAGCAAGCAGGTCACATGATGCTAAGATATCACCGTCGCCAATGGACATTCGCTACACCAGAGTTGTCGCGAATGCGTTGCCGGCCTATGAGTAAGATGTAGGAGGGATGTAGAAAAAAAAGAAGGACGCAAACGGACGGACGGTCCATCTGATGAAAAGTGGCCACCGTCGTCCAGGACATCTGCAGCCTAAAGAGAGGCCACCTGTAGACATGCCTTTTGATGAACCCCATGTATATAAAACAAAGATGCATTGTCATCTCTTTCTTGACTACTATAAACAACTGATTATATATGAATGAAAGAGAGAGACAGAAATGTTTGTAGCTCATGTGGCATATAAAAGTACTATATAAAAATACAAAGAAAATAATAGACTATAAAGAAGTCACTAATTTCTTTGCCAAAAGTGACATACAAAGAAAAACACTAAGATATTTAATTTAATAAGCTTCATAAATATAACACACTCGCTAAATAAGCTCGCCTGTGCAACTGAAAGGGACAGACGATATTCCCAGTAAACACGGGCTTGTTTCCACCCCGGTGAAACTTTCATCTGTATTGAATCCAATAAAGTTCCCCTGAAACATAAGATACTTTCCTGTAAAATATTTTAAAGGGTTCTCCTGAGCTGTTTTGCTGACGGAGCGGAGGCAAATTTGATTTCACTAAGGCTTACTTGGTTACATATTTTACGGATGGGTTGAAATGAGATGTAGGTACAATTTGTACCTATCACGTGTAATGTCTTATTTACTTTAGCGTATTTTTCGTAATAAATAGTACGGTTCGGTCTCATGAAGTCTAGAGTAACTATGGGTACCAGGGTTTAGTGTTGTATAGCCAGTATTTTTTTCTTTTCTAAATATTAGACTTGCGAGGCATTTGACCGCAATCTTGCCTGGTGGTGAGCGACGAGGCAGCCGAAGATGGAGTATACTTGTCTAGGATCAGCCTAGTCAACGTAGGTATTTAATGTTACCCTAGTTTAACGATCTCGTACGCGAGAGCTCCAAGATTTGGCAGATTGGATAAATACAGTGGAGCGACTGCCATTTGACCTCCGTGACCGTGTTAATAGGGAAACCTGACCAAATTGGATCATGGTTACACATTCAGTCACACATAAATAAAGTTATTTGTAAGGAAGGCTTAGTTGGACAGTTTGTTAAGGTGCGAAGCCGAGGCGGGTCGATTGTAGTTATTAATACACAAGTGAAAAAAAGAAATACGTAAATATGTTGTTTTAAAGTATGTTTAAAAGCGACGACGCAGAAGAAGAGGGATGCCTTACTAGAAACAGTGTATTTAGTCCGGCCTTGTAAGAGTCCAGGTTGTATTGTTTGGGAAACAAATTACAATAGCCCTTCATTTAGCCATTAGTTAGCCGCACGCATAAGAAAAATCTAGCTAAAATGGTTCCTGCAGATAGAAAGAGAAAAAGAAAGAAAGAAAATATGAAGTAGGCACTTGGGCAGTTTCATACAAATTACAATCAAGACAATTAGGAGACATACGACTTTCTGGGTATTGTACCTTGAGCAAACCAGGTATTTGTTATGAAAAAATAATTGCTTCCAATTGTCGTACTTACAATAGAAATTCCTTTTCTCATTAAATCTTCGTCTGGACGGTTAGGGCTCTTCAGCTTTGTGAAATATGTTTACTTACTCTAATTAAAGAACGAAGAAAAATTGCCCGAGAAATGTCTTGTGACCGTTTTATTTCTGCAAAACGACGACTTCTAACTCCACTATTTTAATGTAGTTTTTGCATATTGTTTATAGTCGCAATTGAAATAGTTTTTATTTATAATATTTCAGAGAGCTGTTAACGCTTTGTGAAGTAGTAGTATTTGCAAAAAAAAATTATTTCAATCATAGAAAGTTAAATTGTCTTTTTTATAAATTTACGCGCAGAAGAAGTAGCTGGAACAAACTTTTAAAATAAAACTTAAACAAAATGCAGTGGCTTGATTATAAAAATATCGTATTGTGTGAGTAAAGTCTTCGATACACAATTGTAATTTTATAATGCTAACGTTAAAAATGGTGCTGATCAGAACCTATTTGTAACTGTGATCCAATCTAGTCAGGTTCCCCTGTAAACAGGGTCACGGAGGTCAGATGGCAGTCGCTCAATTGTAATTACCTGATCTGCCAAATCATGGTGTCCCCATGATTTGGCAGATCAGGAACCGGGACATTAACGTCATGATATTAATTATCCCTTACACTCGTATCTCGCACTAGCTAGAGCTGTGCGTGATAGAATTGTAGATGTTGCAGTGGATGTGTGATGTTTCACTCAAAGACCGGCGACAAGATGATAACTTTGTATTGATTAGTTTCCGCTTTCCAATAAGTGCCAATGCATACTTTCCTCGGCTTGTCGCATGCAGCATCCGTCTTGCCGGAAGCCGCCCTACATTACGTTTACTGAGTTGTGATCTCCGCTCAAGAACTCGTTTACCCTACCGGTTCTCGATTTTCCGACAGTAATATGACCAGACCACTGCCACTTCAGACTACTAATTCTGTGCGCTATGTGAATAACTGATTTTCTGTGGTCTAATTTTGTCTTCAGAGAGACTTCAAGCATAGCACGTTCCATAGCACGCTGAACCTTGAACTGGTGAACGAGCTACTGTACTGTAGGTGTCCACTTTGGCACCGTAAGTCATGACATGCAGTATCTACGCACGCACGGATTGAAAACTAGTTTTTAGGCATTGTGGTATGGGTGACGTTTCCTATTGCCACCCAGCCCAGACAAAACCCCTCTTGATTGTTTCTGTGTGACTGCAAGATTTGCTCCAGGTATGTGTATTCAGAAACAGCTTGAAGGTAAATGTGAATGCTATTTGCCATGACAGGTTCCGGATGGACGTGAGCCACCATCACGACTTTGGTTTAGTCCATATTCATGCGGAGACCTAGTTGCTATGAATTATACACTGCAACGTAATCCACAGCATCACATACATAAATCTACGAAGGACGTTATCGGGGTGGTTCATTTTAATCTGTATGTAATCTTGTATGAATTTACATGAACCGTGGCGTATCGTGCCTGGGACGAGGTCAATCGCCGATTAACTCAAATGGCCCTTGTATCGCATAATGTAGGAGTACGTACGCATCGTGCGGTGATAATATTCAATTACTGCTGTATATGTAGCGGCTGGCTGCTGGCTAATGTAGTAGAACTGAATGTGGGTAGGTTATGTTTACTTAGACATAGTCTGTTGTACAGTACAAGAGAATAAGTGCATGATCACCTTAAGGATTATATTCCTTTGCACTACTGTGTGGTTGTTAAAAGGTTTTTATACCATTTATGAATAATTTTTTTTGTTATATAAAACATACCCTGGAGGTAAAGGACGAGTCTTTTGGGCATAAGGGAGCTAATTCTCCCTTCTTTTGGCAAACTGATTTTGGCTAAAGGTGCACCAAATGCCGTGAATGTCGCTGGTAGTGGCAAAGGAAATTTTTCTTGAAGTGATAATACATTTATGCTCTTGTACTATTAATACATACCTATCATACCTGATTGCATAAAGTTGTTGAGCATTTTTTGGCTGTTCAGAGATTTCAATGAAATTTTTAAATAGAGATTTGTAAAAAAAACGATGTCGTCCATATCTTTTGGCGTCATCCTACGATGCGGTAAATTTAACATATATTTTGTTAAACATAAGAATTCATAGACTACTTCATTA
Organism: Blastobasis lacticolella; assembly: GCA_905147135.1. NCBI lineage: Eukaryota > Metazoa > Arthropoda > Insecta > Lepidoptera > Blastobasidae > Blastobasis > Blastobasis lacticolella. The sequence goes on along the minus strand of LR990044.1, from coordinate 17,512,271 downwards.
AACAAAATCAAACTTTCTGAATTAATTCGTGACTGGAAACTTGAATCTCTGTTACTATAATTTTAAGGCAAACAGGGCCTTAAACAATCATATTCTGTGATATATAATAATAGATGTGGCACAAGGCCAGCATCCATTATCTATCAATCTATCAATGATTTGGTATAATATCAGAGCCCATATTTTGGTACCCTATGTTCTTGACATTTTGGAATATCTGTGGTTAAAGGATGTCTCATGCTACGCACGCATGCTATAGCACGATCAAATAATATCTTATATATATTTAAAAACAAATGCTTGGACAAATTCATACAGCGCCATCTAGCCCCAAAGTAAGCAAAGCTTGTGTTATGGATGTTAGATAACTAATAAACTACGTACGTGTATTTTTTTTTTTATTATCTCAGTACATAATTGTAATGTTCGACCTCATCGTCGCTTTCCATCAGGTGAGTTGAGGTCAAATGCAAGCCTAGATATTGCTAATAATAAAAAAAATGCACACCCAGATCCCAGAGAAATTAATATTCATCATTTAATTTTCTGCTCGGCCGGGAATCGAACCCGGTACCTCTGCGTGGCGACCGGCATGTTAACCAACTGAACCCAGGTCGGATATATTTTTTATGGACACGCTCATGCTATACCGAGCGGCAACCGAGTGGCGGCCGAGCCATGACAACTCGGTTGCCCCTCGGAACAGCATATGCTTGTCCATACAAAATGTATGAGATATTAGTTGACCGACATACGGTCACGACTCGGCTCGGTCCCGGCACAGTGTAGCGTGAGTCATCCTAAATTTTACATTCAATTTGAAAATTATTTCTTTACCCAAGAGTGTACAAGATGGCGCTATTCAAGAAGGGTGTAACGTTCCACAAACTTATCTGAGCCGGGGGTCAATACTGGAACTAGTGTCGTCATTTTGAAATGTCAACAACAGCGACCCCGTTACTGGTTCAGATAAGTTTGTGGCAGTCTTTAAAGGTTTTTACGGAGTCGGTAGCATGTTGCAGACGTACAAAACCCACCATCACATGGGACGTACGTATACTTGTTTAGGTACCTCCTAAAAACTTACGTTTTCAAGAACAGCTCAAAAATTCACATAGATGCCGCGCTCTAAGGACGCTAACATTATTTTAATCTATATGGGGCTATTGTTCTATATGGGACTATATGCGGCTCATTGAAATAGATACTACTATTGAACCCGAACGTACGTCTAAACGTACTGAATTGTATCTTTTTTGGCAACAGTGTCGGGTTGAGATATCCGATATAACAGACAGTTTAATTTAGTTCGGACAGCCAGGTTGCGAAGTGATTGACACTGCCACCTGGATCACTGGCGTGGGACATAGGTTTGAATCCGCGAAATGTTATTTTCAAATACTTTTGCCAATAATTGTTCGTATTGTGTTTTTTTTTCCCGTAGTACGAAATATATTGTCCTGCTCAGGGATGCGTGAATGACTTTTTCTGAGTCATGTACCTACATTAGTTTAACCATTGCTTTTACGGCGAGGGAAAACATCGTGATGAAACCGGCACATTTAGGTGACTGAATGTGTAACCGCGACCCTATCTGTCATTGTTAATGATGATTATTTATATTAATTTATTCACAAACACTTGCTTTCAAAAATATTAATATCTATCTTCTTTTTAGGAGACTATTTTAGTTCGCCGCTCGGGCTCACAGGATACATAAATTTAAGTTGAAACTGTACTATTTAAAAAAACTTTGCTGTAAAACTGGCACAAGCGCGCAACCGTATGCTAATAATGTTTTATTTATTTTGCTTCAGCGGTCCGGAAACTGTTAGTTTTACTGATGTCTAGAGAATTTCTACGTATAACTTCCACTATAGGTACATATCCTATACTTCTGTTATGGGAGGGTATGGGACGGACTGTTTACATAGATAACAATTTGTCTAAAATATTATCAAAAGTGAATTTTAATTTCTGTTACAGGTCCGGGTGTTGTATGATAAAATAAGTATGTATTTAAAAGTATATAAGTAGTATATCAGTTAGTTAGCACCCATAGTACAAGCTTTGCTTAGTTTGGGGCTAAATGGCGCTGTGTGAATTTGTACACGATTATTTATTTATATTTTTTATTTATTTTATAAATATAACCGAGTTATTTTCCCAATTAAAACAATATAAGGATACTGACACAAAGAAAATCCGCACGTTCCGCGGTCTCACTATCTGGGCTGCGTTCCGGGTTTATATACCTATAAGTACTCGTATACCTACGCTCCGAGCGTACTCCGAGCGCAATTTTTCACTCGATGGGCGTTCTGAGCCTCGGTGTCAAATGCAACTCGGCCGCTCCGAATCGTAAATGGTTGCAATTTTCCAACCATCGAATTCAACGGTTAGAAAACGCTCTGACATAAACTGACAGGTGTCAAAATTTGGTTTTGACAAGATTGTGAAAGTCGAAAATCACCGAGTTTTGTGTTAGATTATTTTTACTTTTGTTGATTGTTTTGTAAACAACATCCATCATTTTTCTTTATTTTACAAGGCTTTACTTACATTCACATGTCCCCATGTTTGTTCGTAATAAAACCCATTTCCCGGTTTCCGATTGAACTGGAATTTTGCATATCTTTTTATGTATGTTCGGTGAAAATGCATCGAGTTGATTTCATGATGGAGACGGAAGGTGACCTATCGAGTTTGGGCTTGTTTGATTAGTCCTGACAGTACTCAGTCATGATCAGTAGTATCATAAAAAAGGCGCGATAAAGGCTAGGTACCTTTAAAAAAATATTGAATGAATAATTGTTACGTCAATGTCATATTTTTGAGGTTAGAACAACCGTATTCGTTCTTTACCGTGAGGCGAAATAGAAATGACTCTATAATCTATGGTACAATCCGTGCTACCGCACTCCGAGCGATGTTGTGTATTTTATCAGCAAACTTTACGTGTCAAGTCAAAAGAAATTATTAATGAATCTTTACGTGCCTAATTAATATTCGTAAGTAAACAGATTTCTTATAATTTGTAGTATGGTCCAATTCATAGACAACGGTAACGATATATTAATATTAAATTTTGTTTTATACTGGTTTTTCATAGAAGATTTTTTTAATTTTTTTTATCTATCCGCCGCTCTAAGGGTACTATCAGACAGAAAGCGATCAGGCATCAGTTGGGTTCGCGATTCGTCCGGTTTTTTTTTCAAATCACGTTAGCTCAAACAGTATCGATACTGTTATCCGCACTAGGGTGGCTACATCGAACAATAACCTATTTTTATTAATGCTCGATATATTTTTTTCGTTACGTTTCGTGAAGTTTTTAATGAAATACACTCAAAATTGACAAAAGTATAGCTGTATCATTTGGTAACACTTCGAGTGGCGCACCCTGTATTTACGCTTAGATATTTTAAACTACGTAACGAATTTTAATGCGGTTTTTAACAATAGATATTATATACTTTATTGCACATGAAACAAGTTAAAAACAATTATTACAATAGGTTGTTTACAAAGGTGGGCTTGGACCGGGTGTGGAAGAAAGCAATAAACGGGGAAGCAGTAGAAAATTTGCACTAACTTTCTAAATAAACTACATTATATATCTACTTACCTATTATACATAAATACCTATAATAATATATAATATACTATATAAATATTCTATAAAGCTAATCAATAGAAGATAAAATATGCTCTTTTAGTCTTGATTTGAATGTACTTACTGTTTGACTGTCCCTAATATTAGCTGGCAAGTTATTCCAGAGTCGCGCCGCTTTAACAATAAACGACTTGAAGTTGGAGTTACAGTAAGGAACATGCAGTGATTTGATAACGTTTTCACGCCTGGAGCGGGTAGGAGCAGGGAGGAGGCGGAAACGGGAACGGATATATTACGGAATAGAGGGATTTCCTAAAGCCTTATAAAGAAATGTGAGGATGTCAAGGTTTCTACGTTGTCTAATTGGAAGCCACTTCAGTCGTGAGCGATATTCAGAAACATGATCATACTTTCGCAAGCCGAATACAAATCTGATAGCTAGATTCTGTAGGCATTCCAATTTATGGGTCAGTTCTTCAGTGGCGTCCAAGAAACAAACGTCTGCATAGTTCAAAAGCGGCAGGAGAAGAGATTGAGCAAGCATAACCTAGGCCTAGTACAGGAGAAAATACTGAAGCCGCCGCAGAGAGTGGTAGGTAAAGTGCATACGTCTACTAATGTCATTGACGTGTGAAGACCAAGACAGATTGAAGTTCATAATGAGATCCAAGTTGCGAGTTTTATTTGTGTAGGGAATTACAATGCCGTCATAGTGATTTAAGAGAGGTAGAGCATAGTGGGATTTCCCACTATGTTCTACTTTAATAGTGTTGTGATTCTGCCGGTGAGTAAGGTTTCCAGTGCTCAATGGGAAATCGTAGCTTTGGTAGTGGAGGGGCCGTCCTCTCATTTTCGCTGTTACGTAGCTGAGCGGGGGCAGTGTGTTGGCGCGGCGGTCAGGGAGACCTAGTGAAAAGGCTGTTAATCTCGGCCCTGGGAGGCTGAGCTGCCAGTCCCCCTCAAACTTTTAATTACCCCCCAAACATGGGCAAGAAGAAATTGTTTTTACGCGGTGCAAAGCATCAGCATAGTTCGCCTTCGTTAGCAGAATTGGCGACCGACTCACGATCTATCCATTATTTTTACCTATTACGTGTTTTTTACATTTAAAATATTTTACAAGATGTGTGTGAAAGAGCACTATCTCTCTCATAGTTCCTGAAAATGCAGGGTACAATGCCTATAGATAATTTGTTGGTATCTATATATTTTATGTATTGGTATATATAGTTTACTATATTAGGTGTATGTATATTTAGTTAGATATTGTGCATGTCTAATCTGCGACTACTTATCACATATCTCTTTGATAGGCCTGCTGGAAGAGATTTCTTCTAAGAAATAAGTAGTGCCTGTTGTGTCATCTATAACTCTGTATTTTTATCAAAGTTTCATGGTACAATAAACTGGAAAATAAGACTTAATAAACTTTTTTTTTTTTCGTCCTTCTGCTAGCCGGGCTTTCTGATCGCTCGCCAAAGCTGCCGAGGGAAACTTTAGTCAGTCCTCGTTTCCACTACTGTGTAAACCTGACGGTACCCTGGTCCAAAGTGCAATAGAAAAAGCCAATTTAGGCGCCGACTCGCCTACCATCCCGTGGTGCGCCAAATCAATGCCGGAAATATCCATTTCTCAACGGAAAGTACAGCGAGTGCTACTCTCTCTAGATGTTCGAAAGTCGAGTGGACCTGATAGTATTCCGGCGGTGGTGCTTAAAGTGTGTGCTCCCGAATTGTGTCCGATATTAACGCGCCTCTTTGCACTCTTATACTCCACTGGGATAGTCCCGTCTTAGTACCTAGTGCCCAAAAAGGGCGACGGATCAGACCCATCGAATTACAGGCCTATCGCTATTACCTCCCTTCTCTCTAAGGTGATGGAGTGAGTTATAAACACACAGCTCCTTGGTTACCTAGAAGCACACGATCTCTTGAGCGACCGTCAATATGGTTTCCGACATTGTCGCTCAACGTGTGATCTTCTAGTGTACCTAACACACCGTTGACGAGAGTCAAGGTACTAAGCAAGGCACTGGCAGTTGGCCTAAATATGGCGAAGGCGTCGATCGGGCCAATTTAACCGCACTAAGACATAAGTATGCTCGTTTACCGCCAAGAAAACTCTATTCGTTGTAGCTCCTCAGTTCCAGGATTTACCATCTATAAGAGCATACATGTCATATCCTAGGTGTCGACATCTCCAGTTTCGCAGTCATTTAAAAAGCTGGGTGTGCTTAACAAATCAAAGCAATACTTCACGCCGGGGCAACGGCTTCTCCTGTATAAGGCCCAAGTCAGACCCCATTTGGAGTATTGCTCCCATCTATGGGCGGGAGCACCAGAATATCAGCTTGGTCCTTGTGACTCCAACCAAAAGCGGGCTGTGAGAATTGTCTGCTCTCACAAGTGGTATTGAGCCGCTGAGTCAGCGGAGGGATTTCGCCTCCCTTTGTGTGTTCTACCGCTTGTACAACGGTGTTTGTTCTGAAGAACTGTTTGACATGATGCCTACAGCTACATTCTTTCATCGCACCGCTCGCCATCGACAGGGAAGTTCATCCTCACACCTTGGAGCCAAATTGGTCGTGAACTGTGCGGTTCCAAAGGAACTTTCTCTCACGCACACTATGGTTGTGGAATGAACTACCTGGAGAGGTTTTCCCTGGAGAGTACAACATGAAGTTCTTCGAGAAAGGGGTTAAAAGGTTTTTACGGGGTCGGCAACGCGTGGGTGATGCCCCTGGTATTGCAAACGTCCAAAGGCTGCGGTGACTGTTTACCATCAAGCAGGCCGTAAGCTTGTTTGCCACCTTAGTGGTACAAAAAAAAACTGGTGGCATGCACTCCGCCGAACCACCCCTCAAACGACTGCTACCGACAATAATAGCTTGAGACTTTGACAGGTTGACCAATAGACCAAAGGACTCAGCCCACCTCCGCACCGCCGCCAAGTCGGCATTGACTTTGTCGATGGCATTTGAGACCTCAGAGACCGAAACGTGCGCGTAAATTTGGAGATCATCAGCGTATAGATGGAATGGACATCTTTAGTCGCCTGGTTAATAAAAATAGAGAAAAGCAGCGGAGACAGAACTCCGTTCAGCGGGACACCAGCTAGAACATTACACCAGGCTGACGAAGATTCTTCCGTCATCACACACTGTCTTCGACCTCGGAGGTAGGACTCAAACCAGGGAATGGCAGAGTGCATCAAAAACAACAGAGTTGAATGCACTACTGAAGTCAAGCAGAGTGACCACCATTAGTTGTTTGTTGTCCATAGCGAAATGGATGTCATCAGTGACATTCAGCAGTGCTCTCACTGTCTCACTATTTATCCTAGGTATTTATAAACAGCACTTTCCAGTAACTCGGAAAGGACAGGCAGTATGGAGATTGGGCGGAAATCGGAAGCAGAAATGAGATTGGGTTTCTTTGGAAGAGGGATCACATGTGCTATATTCCACGCTCCAGGAAATACATTACTTTTGAGAGAAAAGTTTAAGATACGTGTTAAAGCTCTAATTATAAAATCTACGATGGGGAGCACCATTTGATGACTCAAGCCATCGCTACCGACTGCTCCAGTTGAAATTTCCAGAAGACACTTTGTGATACTAGACTCCGTTAGGTCGTTAAATTTGAATGACTCACACTTCGGAAGTGGCAGATCTGAAAGATACTGAAGAGAATTTGATTTAGTAACGGAATCCAGTGTGACAGGCGGCGTCGTAAAATGCTGGTTTAGATCGTCTAGGTCTAGCGTCCCACGGTCCCCCCCCCCCCCCCCCGACAGCCCCTTCCACGCCAAGTGATCGTAGAAAATGCCAGGTACGGCTGGACGAGGCATTCGCTGTATTGACGTTTAGTTACGATTGCAAATGTTGCAAATTGATTTATAGGCATGTAGGTTGACTTCGGTACGGCACTTTCGGTACTTTAATTTAGATCTGTCTCGCTTTAGCATCAAAGTTTTGATTTGAGTTGAGAGCCATGGCGTGGGCAGATGCTTCAAACGAACAGGACGCAGGGGAGCATGCACATCAAATATGTCCGAAATAAATGTGTTAAAGATCACCTTTTCATCGACAGAGTCCGCAGCCTACAAAGGTGACCAGTCCAGTTTTTCTGCGTCCTTCCGTAAGCGTTCCTTGTCGTGGAAATTCCGACGATAGACTACTTTGGGTTTGCGTTTGGGAGGGCGCACTTTGTAAGAGACATGGATGAGGTCATGGTACGATGTTATTTTCTTTATAAATTATCTTTAGAGACGATTACCAAGCCAAGTAAAGATGGCCGTGAATGTGGAGCAAAATGTGTCGCAAATGTGTAGATAGAGGGATTTACGAGAAAGTAGGGTAGGGTAGAGTAGAGGTTGGACGCCAAGCGAAAGAAGTAGCGACGAGTCAACTAGTTACCTATAAGTGTGAAAGTAACTCTGTCAGTCTGTGTGCCTGCCTGTAAGTGCCTTAAGAGGAACGTTTATAGGCAAGAAAAAAGGGTGCGTTGGTGTAGGGTACGTGTAGGGTAGGTGTAGAGTAGGGTGGAGTAGGCGTAGAATGCCACGCGAACGAATTCGCGCCAGGCTCGCTATATTAAGCATAAGTATAAGTATAGAATCGGCAAGTCTATGACTTGCGAGCCATGTAAATCTCCTATGAGTCGAAAAGCGAGGAAAGTTGAAAAACTTGGATGACGAGAAGTAATTCGGGCCGACGTAGACTCGTGTAACTTTGGATGGCGTCATGTCTTCCCAAACTTCACGGCGCTGCTTTTAAAATTTTTGCATCACATCTTCTTAACGAAGTAATTCAGTTATCAGTGTTGTTTTGTGGCAATTTCTAGCGGTGTTGCCGTGAGAACTTTGATACAGCATTTTTTTTATCCTACGCAGTCACAAATGTGCCCACCGGTAACTGGCGCCCACAAAATTACGTATTTCTTATTTTTTTTCACACTTCACACGATATATCACCTATGTACACTCATATATAGTATTATGTATTTAAACAAATAATATTTATTTATTTCTTTCTTGTGGCACTTTTGTCCGTGCTTCACTAGGGGGCCCACTGAAAACCAGCGTCACGGCAACTGTCGTGGCATATGCTGAGTGTGGTCCTATTGCACTCTTCACATGGCACAAGTTACGAGATTAGAGTATCTTTTTTCTTTTTCTTGTTTTGTTATTGTCTCTGTTTGATTATATTTTTTAAATTTAATTTTAAGAATTTTGTGCTGTGTGTTTGAGTGTAATAAATGTGTTTTACTTACTTACTTACTTAAAATCACCGATTCATGCTTTTAGGTTGCGGGCAACAAAAATGCGACCGCAGGTGCGATGTCACCGTGAGAACTAAGATAAGATGCCTTACGCCTGTAATTCCGCTGGCTACTTTATCCTTCAAACTGGAACACAACAATGCAAGCCTTGTTGCTTATCGGCATAAATAGATAAGGTAGTGGAACTCCTCAGGATTGACAGAATCCTACCACCTGATAAAAGTATAATATATAGCTTTTAACGACGTCTTTGTCCGCGTGAAATTCGGTTACAGCGTCCCAACCCCGTTCCCACGAGAACCACTTTTCGATATAAATTATAGCTTATGTGCTATTCTGAGCTATAAACTATATTGCTGATAAATTTTATCAAATTCCGTTCAGTAGTTTTTGCGTGAAGGAGTAACAAACGTCCAAACATCCTTACAAACTTTCGAATATTTTATAATATTAGAAGGAAATAGAATATCAACAACTCTATCTGCAGTATATTGCTGGATGGATGACGTGTTGAAGATCCGTGAAGGTATTCTTAGGTATTATAATCTAATGTGAATCTATCGTTACAGGCCCTAAGTCTTGCAAAACGGTCCACTGCAGGACTTAGAGCCTGTAAATTTAACAATATAAATCACTGCTGCCCATTTACCAGCTTACGGAGACTCTAGATCTTTTGCTTCAGAAACATCAGTCACCTTGTACGACACCCGCGAGTGTAAGGGGTTGGCGCTCTGCCGAACACCACACGACCAACATTTTGTACACGGCCAGTGTATATATAATTTTTTACGGCTCTCCTTAGGTTACTGGTGTCAGGTGGACCATCTGACATTTACGTAGGTAATAAAGAAAAAAGAGAGTTATCTCTGTAATTTAGTTAGAATGACAAAGTTGCGGTGTTTGGACACCGCGCGAGTAATGTTTGTTGACGGTGTCGACAATCTTGTGGAAAAAAATGGTAATAATTACCCTACTTGCTGATACATTTATTTTTATTAACTTCGTTTTATTTTTACAAGCTTTTATTTACTTTCACATGTCCCGTGTCTGAACGTAATAAAATATTGCAAATTAAATTTTACCCATTTCCCTGTATCCGATTAAGCTCCAATTTTGCACACTTATATAATATAAGTTTGTTGACCATACAATGTTGATACCATCGAGCTGACTTGATGATAAAGACGGAAGATGGCCATGTTAACTCCTACACTTCTTCTCAATTTTTGATTTGAGAAATTGTATTAATATTAACTCTGATATATAGAATCGATAGTACTCCGTGTAGTACTGCTACCCTACCGAAGCTATACCTAACTCAAAAGCCGGCAACACGTTTGCGACACCCGGGTATTGTGGGTGTTCATAGGCGGTAGTGATTACATTCCGTTCCTACCTGCATCGGCAATGCACGTTGGCGACGCGCGTTGTGCTGTCAGCAAATGTCACTTAAAATTTGTATGAATGCCAAAGAAATTGGACATAATTACATTTAGCGGTTTCCGATTACCACCAAACAACCGAGCAAAATTACAAAGCAATCTTATGATACCATCGAGCTGACTTGATGATAGAGTCGGAAGGTGGCCATAGGAACTGCTGAACTCGTGCTCTCTGTCCAATATGAGTGATGAATGATGATTGAATAATGCGATGTATGTTTTTCTTTTCAAATCGGTCAAACTTTTTAGTGTGATTTCCTTACACTATGACACTGGCAGTAATGGTTGTCAAGCTGTTAGTTGACCCGTTGCTTAAAAGCAAAACTTTAATAAAAAATTTACTGAAACGCGCTATGCGTAGTCTGAAACTACAAAATAAATCGAATAAAAAAATACTTCCTTTCAAAAAGAAATCCCCTAGTAATTCTGCGTGACACTGGCAACTTTGATCCCGAAAAAAATGTAAGGATCCGGAAAATTATGGAAACCGCAGGCAAATGGCTGTAATGCAGACATTCCTTTGACGTTGGAATTTTTTTAAAATCCCTGCCAAGATTGCAGGGAAACAGTACCTATAATATATCTGGTGCAGGATACCCGCCCTCTCGTAGCGAATAAACTTTTGAATTTATGACAGTAGGGCGAGACCTCCATAATGAGATTCTGAAGTTACATCTCGACTCGTGTGGCTTCCAAATATACTCCTAATATTGTTGATATACGGGCGAAGACTTCTTATACGTAAACAATGCTTATAAGAAACTGTGATTTACGTTATGCAAATGGCTGCGTATATAGATATTATTATTTACTAGGGATCCGGCCCGACTTTGCACGAGTTTTTTCGGGATTTCTTTATATATACCTTCCGGATGAAATTCTTTAAATGATAATGAAAACAGCAATAATGTTTAGGAGGTTTAGGAGGAGGTAGGGATATACATAACCAAGGAAAGAATAAGGATGTAGGGAAGTCAGTTCTACAATATCTGTATACGTATGTACTATATATTTTAAAAATGAATGTTAAGGTGCTCCTATACTAGTGTTTAGAAACAATAATGAACATTTAGAAACATCCACTGTGGTAGCACCTACAGTCTAGACACACTACAAGTGTAGATCTAATCAAGGATCTATCTTAGACTGCCAAGATTCATACTGTATGGACGGCATCCAGGACCTCAATCCGGAACATGGAGTACGCCATTTGGTGGAGGATGACCAGCCACGAGCAAGCCTCTCTAGCACTGGCAGTAGATCGCTTGAAACATGATGGATAGGTACTGTAGCGTGTGGCCTTAGGTAAGGGCGGGTTCTAGGACAGGTAGGTGTCGGAGGCCGTATGTTTGGACGGGCTCTAAGTTAGGTAGGCATTCGGGTTGGCTTGCTGCTCCTGTAGGGTAACCGGGGCTCTAGTCGGTTAAGTAGGTTAGAGCAAGTAGGATATAGGCGTGTAGGTTTAGGTAGGTCGGAGCAAGTAGGACGCAAACTATTAGCTTGCGTCTATGGGCACACATAGCACTGGCTGGGTGATAATTCAAATGTGTTCCATTTGAATTAGATCTAAGGTATTATATGTATTTTATATCATTCTTATAACCAAACTTATCAATATAACATCTATTAAACATTTGCATTTTTACTTTAAACTCAGTGTAGCAAGCAGTGCTACAGTACTTACTGAGATGGGTCGGCGACCAAAGACGATCTTGGCCCCCGACACCTGATATCGCTATTTCTTTCTACGCCACCTCCAGTTGAGGATATCTTGTGCTTGCAGGTATTTTCATACTTCCTTCCTTTTGTATAATATATTCACGGGGTGCCACTCGGCTCCCGAAACTGATCAACCAGTCTCATATTCCTCAGCGAAAAACCTTGGTCGACCTTATTAGGAGGCACACCTAACAAGTAGCAATTACAAGCATTAGGCTTTTCATCTTAGTCCTCACAGTTGCTGTTACTTGCAACCTGAATGCATGAATCATAGATGTTGTGGGCAACAGCTACCGATTATTATCAAGTGGGCTGTGTCCACGTTTATCACTGCGTAGAATATAAAAAAGCAAGCTCTTGACGGTGCAAAAGTTTGACTAAATTACGAAATGGTCACCCATCTGGTTCTCTGACTCTGCGTGCATTGCTTAACTCTGGTTATCGGTGTAGCTAGCACGCTGCCACTATAATTTGGTTGTGTGAAAGATTATTATGTTAATACAGGTCTTGCTCTTTAGTCTTTTTGATTCTTGTTAATGCAGGCGACATTCTACGTAGGACAATGTATTTTTTTTGTTTATTCCTTTTTTTTGTCGTGTCGTGGTGTCTTGTGGCAATAAGTGTCTTAATTTTTTATTCTTTGTTTTTGCTTGAGCATTTAATATGCTATTATGAAAATATCTAATAACTTATGATAACAGTACACACTCTTGAGCCAGCTTGTCAATAGCTTTGACCCAAATGCAGGCACATACAATATGAACCTTAACTTGACCCCTCGGTATAATATACGGCCATTAGTACTTGGGAATTGTTAAAGAGAGTTTCTTAATGATGGTTACTCAGTTTTCCTTCAAACTAGTGGCATGTATAAAGGGTGTTAGAATATAGGTATCTAAATATATCTAAATATTTGAATCCGATTTAGTACGTGATTCTTATTGTAGGTGTGTATCGTGTAATATTGTACCGTTTTAAAATAAATATAAATCGCTCCGTGGTTTCATAGGTAGTGTAAGTAAGTAAAAACTCTTTATTGGACACAGATTACAAGAATAATATTTTATTATTAGATTATTATCTTACTTTTCACCCTGGAATTTTCACTACAATATTAACTGTATGTCTGAAAAGATACAAATATTGATATTAGGACAAATAAGCATTTCTGATGTTTCGAGAATCTTTGAGAGTAAATATAAATCTTACCAAGCATGCAAATTCGGTTTGAAATTTTGCTAACTTCTAATTAAAGAGATCCAAGAGCCACCCCCCTAACCATACAAGTCCAAACACTACCAGCCTTAACGGTGCAATTTCTACATCGCTCTAACAGGAGGCGCAGTATCGCCTGAAAAAATTGGCAAGCCCGCCGGTACTGCTCGTAACGGAGTCTTTGTAATAAAGTTAAAGCTCAAAATGGAGCGTCAACGAAACTGCACGCCGTTGCCACTCCGATATGATTTGAGCCTTAGAGTTTCTTTCGAGAAATTGTAGGTAATATACTCTTGCGTAGCTAGATAGCTACGATTGCATGGCGTGCATCAGATTCCTTTTTTTTATTGTTACATGGGAGACAAACAGGCAAGCGGGCCCTAATGGAAAGTGGTCTCTGCCGTCTATGCAGGGGCTCTACCGATGCGTTCACCGCCTCTAAAGAGACTAGCTATGTGCAAAACAAACACATCCTGTCGGCTAGCTGGGAGGAACGCCCTAAGTAATACACAATTAACTGGACCCCTAATTATTTAGGCAAGAGATGACCCCCGGCTTCCCGATGTGGCCAACTTTAATTATCTCGGAACTACCCTCATCCTTAACTGCGCCCAGGCGGGTAATTGCAGAGGTAAAGGAGGGGAACACCCCGTACTTCTTGGTAACACCGGAGATCTAGAGTTGACTTGTGTTCGAGGTATCAGTGCGATGAATAAACATGCCGATTCAAAATATGTGGCTAATCTTGATGTAACGTAAATACGCAAGTCTCTCGTTAAAGGACACTCAAAATTTATATAGACAACAGTTAGACAGCGGAAGCTTAGTACTAGTGTTCAAAAAGATGGATGTAGGAAAGGAGTCAATACTCGTATATATCACGATCACGAGTCATGGGGTAGAATGGAATATTGTGCCGACCCCACCTAGTGAAATAAGGGCAGGTAGATGATGTTTACACTATAGATACGGAAACTTATGAAATGCAGATGTGATTGTTGTATGTTTGCATGCGTAAAAAATTAAAAAATTCAATATTAGTTTGGAGCTGCGCTACAATCTTACATCAATCGACTGAAGCTGTAAAAAACCAACTCACTGGTTAAAACTTTACATGGAACTTTGCAAGAGAAATGCATGAAAGTAAAACGAATATAATGATGGTTTTCGAAACAGGTATGACTATTCTGACACAGGCATATTCATTTTATCTAAAAGGAGACTTGGTAATTTTGGTTTTGTTGGTTGGTTTTGGTTTTGATTGACTGTGAAATCGTGATTGCGGGTGAAAAAGTGGAACAAATGAAGGGTTTGTATCTTTAGGATCAATGATTACCGGAGATGGAAAATATGAAAGTGATGCCGAAAGGATAGTGAATGCGGTAAGTATGGTGGTGCAGTGTAGTGACTACAATGCAGTATAGTGACTAGGATAGAGAAAGGAATGCATTCAACTGATTTGAAACAGTATACATAGCAGGTGAGAATGCAATGGTCAGACGTGGAAGACCGAGTATGTATCACAAATAAATCGATGATGTATAGAGGAAGGTTAGGTGATGAGTACCCTAAACACACGTGACATGTTCATGTATGAACAGGTTAATGAATGTGGAAAAGCAAGAGAGATTTGTCGGGACCGAATCAAGTGGAACGACATAGTCTCTACCTACAATTATGTATGTATGTACTTCATTTTAGTAGTTTATCAGTTATCTAGCAGCCATAACATAAGCTTTGCTTACTTTGTGGCTCGATGGCGCTTTGTGAATTTGTCCAAGCATATTTATGATTTATTTCTTATTATTATTCCTTGTTTGTGTTGTCCACGTCACATTGCAGTCGCAGAAAATGCTTGCAACTGAAACCAGCCACCAATGACGTTTGTTCCGCTCATTAATCTTGGATTTAGGGAATAAGGGCTCAAATTATCATCTTATTGTTAATGCTGGTTGGCAGATTTCACGCACTTTCATGGATTTCTAGACAATCTAGTTTATCGTAACGTTCTTAGGATAAACTAGTTGAACTACCTGGAGAGGCTTTCCCTGGAGAGTACAACATGGAATTCTTCAAGAAAGGGGTGAAAAGGTTTTTACGAGGTCGGCAACGCGTAGGTGATGCCCCTGGTATTGCAAACGTCCACAGGCTGCGGTGACTGCTTAAAATCTTGGCCTAGGCCAATTTAATTTTTTTTATACCACTAAGGTGGCAAACAAGCTTACACCCCGCCTGATGGTAAGCAAGCAGTCACCGCAGCCTATGGACGTTTGCAATACCAGGGGCATAATAAGTTAAAATCAGTTCGCACAAAGCTAAGCTACTTGGTCCTTAAGTTTTTAGGCTATACTGGTTTGTCCTAGGACAAAATAGTTTTTTCTAATGCGTTCAGGATATACTAATTTAGCTTAGGACAAATTATAAATGTATCAGCATTTCAATTAGATATAATTTTGATTAGAGTATCAGAAAAATGATCAGAATGATCAGGTCTTCCATTCAAGGTATGTAAGAACGTGCTACATTCTAGGGAAGATCTCTATACATTTCGTCCATTGTTCTTTCATATTTACGAAACAAAGATTTTCCCGATTCAAGGAACCCTTCCGTTGGTCCGTTTACAATAATTTTGCAAACACAATAGAACCTATGGGGCCCGACTCCACGCCCATTTCATGGGAAACCACAGGGTGTAGGAACTCTGCTATTAACAGGAACATACATTGCTTTAATGTATTTATAGGAATAAATACACTAAAGGGTTGGCAAGTAATTTTAATCGAGGTCCGGATACTGTTAATAAATTTTATTGATCAGAAAAAATCTCATATAGTTTCTAGTCAATCTATTTTATTTGGAATATTCACAGAGAAATAAGGAAATTATTATTACCCACAATAGAGCAATAAGCAGATAATCTTAAGATATTACATATATAAGATATTATATCTTATTTCACATGGCGTATTCGCGTTACAAATAAAATAAATTAAATAACTCTATCAATTATTAAGAAAGTAAGAAGGAAACATATTGGCTGCTCCAGAGCCAAACATACTCCGATCCGCGTCCGACAATGTCAGTCGCAATATGAATAAAATGATAAATTAATGTTCACAATTTATTTTCAATTATAATAAAACTATAATGAGTTATTTGACCACACTCACAAACTAAACATGTTGTCATGGGGGATCTGCAATTATAACTTTTATACAGACCGACCAAAAACAATTTAACACAAGTTAAGAGCCCAGCAACGATCGCAACGAGAGGTAGGGCATAGCGGGGTATCACGTTCGAATTCGAGCCACCTGACTGGGGAATTAACAATACTGTTTTAAACATTAAGGAGGCATGCAAACCAAAGGTCACTAGTGCCATCCCTCACGTTCATTATGATCCTTGTCGCTCTGTATCAGACTGACTTTAGACAGTTGAATTCATTCCTTTATTACTTTTTTTCATCTCAACCCGCTTAGTCCTAAGTTCGTTCATGTAGAAGGTCTTAATGTGTTTTAAGACATATGGCTTTATCTTAAAGTTTTTCCGCAGACGTCACAGCCGAAGGGGCGTTGGATGTATCAGTTGATGACTTTTTAATTTGCTTTGCAATTTGAAGACCTTGCCGCACTGCGTGCGCTTTGCTATGTAGCTGCTTAGAATTATTCTGAAGACGGCCCTTTTGCTTGAATTTGTTGCCGCAAATCTCACAACAGAAAGGACGTTCGCGTGTATGCACCAGTTGGTGAGTCTTTAAATTACCCGGAGTTATGAAGGCCTTGCCGCATTGCGCGCAGGGATAAGGCCGTTCCACGCTATGTAACCTAATATGGTTCTGGATTTGGTCTTTATCCTTGAACATCTTGCCGCAGATGTCACAACCGAAGAGACTTTCGCCTGTATGCACCAGTTGGTGTCTCCTTAAGTGATACGGAAATTTGAAGGCCTTGCCGCACTGCCCGCAGGGATACCGCCACGGTTCGCTATGTGCCAATGTAATATGGGTCCGGATGTTGTGCTGCTGTCTAGTATGGACCTGGAGACATCTCATTCTCTTTAACATCTTGCCGCAGATGTCACAGCGGAAAGGACGTTCCACGCTATGTAACCTAATATGGTTCTGGATATTGTCTTTATCCTTGAACATCTTGCCACAAATGTCACAACCGAAGAGACTTTCGCCTGTATGCACCAGTTGGTGTCTCCTTAAGTGGTCCGGCAATTTGAAAGCCTTGCCGCACTGCTCGCAAGGATACCGCCACGCATCTCTGTGTAGATGTCTAGTATGGGCCTGGACCCCTTTCTTAGTTTTGAATATCTTGCCGCAGATGTCACAAACAAAGAGACGTACCCCTGTTTGCACTGGAGCTTCCTTATAATGTTTTCTTTTAGATAAATCACTTTGATTTGTAGTATCTACAGATTGTTGGCTTAGCATTATGTTCTCTTTTAAAATAGATCTTACTTTGCATTTACTATTAGTGCCACTCTCGGTATCTATTGCATTGAGGTGATCTTCAATTTTTCTCAAATCTGTATTAAGGATTATCCTTTCAGATTGTTTAAAGTTTTCCTCAAGCTCATTGGTAGGTGAAGTTTCAATTTTAACTTTATATTCTGATTGTATTACCGTTGTCGGATAAATAGCCAAGGCTAATTCGTTTACAACGTTGGGTGCATTATTTGATATGTTTGATTTGTAGCTCTCATCATTTGAAATTACTTTATTGTTGCATGACGGTTCTTTTTTAAGTGTTACGTCATCTGTCATAACCATTACATCATGAAAATCAATATTCTTGAAACATTTATTTACTTCACCGCATGCAACGACCAACGTTTCTGTGAATTTCAATTCATGCAGCCAGTAGGCTTTCTGTTCAAGGGTACAGTTCAGGCTCCCAGCATTTCGTGATATAATTTTATTTGATTCCAAACACTTTGCACGGAACTGGTAGGTCTTTAGTAGCAGAGCACGGCAGAAACTGCAAATATGCTTAGGCGTGCCATCAATTGAGCATAGCCTCAACGACGTCACTTGCTGAAACTTCTCTACCAGTCCATATTCCTTGAGTTCGTATAACTCGCAGTCCGTTACCAAACACGCCCGGCACGCGAGTAGTTCCTTTGTTTGCTGCATTTGATTTGATTTTTATTTGGCTTGCAGATCAAAAGCACATGTAAACCTAAGTGTTTCAAGTCATTGGACTACGTTTAGAAAGTCTAAACGCTCGAATAATATAATACAATTCGAAGATTTTGCTTTTAACATTTATCGCAATCTTGTGACAACCTTTTGACAACCAGTACAAAAGTAAAATGAAAACACCACATAGGTTATATACTTAGGTCACACAGGGATTCGTAAAGAGTTTAGATTCCGTCAAAGAGATTGTATTATGGCTACATAAATTATGTTCTACTCGATCTCTTTTCGCTGGTGGTTTGTACTTACGCCGTAATCACAGACATACACCTTACCTTTGAAAATGGTTTTTAATTATGTACCTAATTCATATATGGATTCAAATAATTTATTGGCCTTTCAGTGAAGGAAATTATCGTGAAAAAACTTGCGTTTCAGAGATTAATTCGAATTGTGTTTCAAATGTAAACTATTGCTCGTTCTCTCTCAGTGAGAGGGTAGATGTATACCCAAGTTATTTAAACTTGTATAGGCTGACGATGGCGGTGATAACGATCAGGGGCCTTACCATGAACTCTTATAGCAGGACCTAAACAGAACTGCTCTGCTTAGAACGAGACAGCGCTATACGTGCCACATAAGCTTCATCATCATCATCATCATCAGCCAGAAGACGCCCACTGCTGGGCATAGGCCTCCCCCAGAGATCTCCACAAAGACCGGTCCTGTGCTTTCCGCATCCCGCTGGTACCTGCGATCCTTACCAGGTCGTCGGTCCACCTTGTAGGAGGCCTACCCACGCTGCGTCTACCGGTACGTGGTCGCCACTCGAGAACTTTACTGCCCCATCGGCCATCTGTTCTTCGAGCTATGTGCCCTGCCCACTGCCACTTCAGTCTGGCAATCCTTAGAGCTATGTCGGTGACCTTGGTTCGCTTGCGGATCTCCTCATTTCTGACTCGATCGCGCAAAGAAACTCCGAGCATAGCTCTTTCCATTGCCCTTTGGGTAACAGTGAGCTTTCTTATAAGGCCCATAGTGAGTGGCCACGTTTCAGCTCCGTAAGTCATCACTGGCAACACACATTGGTCAAAGACCTTCGTCTTGAGACACTGCGGTAATTGGGACGAAAATATGTGGCGTAGCTTCCCGAACGCTGCCCAACCGAGTTGGATTCGTCGATTGACCTCTTTCTCGAAATTGGACCTACCTAGCCGGACTATTTGTCCTAGGTATGTATAGTCGTCAACAACTTCAAGTGGAGTGCCTCCAACTGTCACTGGAGTAGGCACAACATGGACATTCGACATAATTTTCGTCTTGTCCATGTTCATTTTAAGACCTACTTGTTGAGAGGCACTACAGAGGTCATCGAGCATTTTGCCCAAGTCTTCCAGGGTTTCAGCCATGACTACGATATCGTCAGCAAATCTGAGGTGCGTGAGGTACTCGCCGTTAATATTGATGCCAAGTCCGTCCCAGTCCAGAAGCCTAAAGATATCCTCCAGTGCAGCGGTAAACAACTTCGGAGATATGACATCACCTTGTCTAACACCTCGCTGCAGCTGAATAGGTTCTGTGGTCTTGTCCTGGAGACGAACTGACATAGTGGCGTTTCTGTACAAACACTTCAATGCTTCGATATATCGATAGTCAATTTGGCACCGCTGTAGAGACTGGAGCACCGCCCAAGTTTCGATCGAATCGAAGGCTTTCTCATAGTCCACAAACGCCAAGCATAATGGCCGGTTATACTCTTCGGTCTTCTGTACAACCTGCCGCAGCGTATGTATGTGGTCTATGGTACTAAAACCTTTTCGGAATCCGGCTTGTTCGGGAGGCTGGAAGTCATCAAACCTGCGTGCGAGACGATTCGTAATGACTCTCGAAAACAGCTTATAGACATGGGTCAGTAGCGATATTGGTCTGAAGTTCTTCAAGAGAGCCTTTAGGTTCTGCTATAAGAGTTCATGGTAAGCCCTCAGGTCGGCAACTTCACTGCACTCTTATTATAATGAGAATATAAATACGCCCACAAGTCGGATTTGTTTGTGTTCGTTACGAGTAGAAATTTGTAGTAAAAAATAACTTATCTGCAGATGGGCTGCCTTGTTTCGTCCCTGCATTTGCATTAGTGTGTGTTTTATAGAGATGTGTGACATTTTGCCTCGAATTGAAACTCGGTATTTATTTATTTATTTAATACTTTATGCACAAAATAGTACAAAGGTAGACTAAAAGCTTTATAGTTTTATCTACCAGTCTACCTCGAAAACTGGTAATAAAAATTAGTATATACTCTATGCTCCTGTAAATATTTTCTCTATGGCAGTAGACCACTGACTACTGACTTAAAACAGGGGCCTTACCATGAACTCTTATAGCAGGACCTAAACAGAACTGCCCTGCTTAGAACGAGACAGCGCTATACGTGTCACATAAGCTTGTCTCGTTCAAACCGAAAGCAATTCTGTTAAGGTCCTGCTATAAGAGTTCATGGTAAGCCCTCAGTACTGATGAGGATGCAAAAAGAAATAGCGCTTTGAGTCAGAGTACTAACGCGGATAATAGCTTTAGTGCGTGCATATCTAGCGTACGCGCCACGAATTCGCTATTGCATCATCGGCTTGATGCATTTCATCGTACGAAGCAATTGAAGAAGCACACGTGCGCAGTTCGATGACGACGACGAATTGCAACGGCGTATTAGCGTTGGGTGCGCGAGATTTCGATGCACCCTTATGCGCTTATTACACATTCCTAAATTCAGTGACTGAATTCAGAAACAAAAAGCGTGACAGCAAATCAAAGTGGAATATATTGTTCATAAAATAAGGTCCATTTTTGTATCTCGGATTTTTGAAAAGCAGAGCGACGCGTGACTTAATATAAGTTTAGGTTTAAATATTTTTTCGCGCATAAGCGCATTAGGCTTTTCCTAAATTCTTTTTTCTTCTATGTTACCGAGCAAAATTTGATTATAAAATAGGGTTAAGCAAAGGCAATTACAATGTTAAGCCAAAGTATGTGTACAAAATTATATATAAAATTTAAAAAAATAATTAACATAAATGAATAGTTTTACTGAAATCTGATCAATTATAGTTTGGGGTCGCAACGCATGGGTGATGCCCCTGGTATTGGAAACGTCCATAGGCTGCGGTGACTGTTTACCATCAGGCAGGCCGTAAGCTTGTTTGCCACATTAGTGGTATAAAAAATTCTGTATACGTTGGCGTTCCAATGGGGCGGCGCCTGCTTCAAATGAAATATTTCGTCCAAATATATGAAATTGCGATTTTCTATGAGTACGCCTTTCATTTGGTTTTTGCATGACGCACCATGCCAGATTTCCGTATATGTATGCTGCCATAAAGTTAAAGATTACTTGTAGGTATTTGAAAAAAAAAACGACTTACTACAAATATTTTCTCTTTCTAATATTAGTATAGATTATTGTCAGTTGAAAATCAAGCGTCGGTGGCCGAGTGGTTAAGAAATCCGATTCGTAAGCGAGAGGTACCGGGTTCGAATCCCACTGAGTTCATGTACCTATGACTCTTTTCTGAGTTATGTACATTACTTAAATGTTAACCGATACTCTTACGGCAAGGGAAAACATCATGACGTAACCTGCACATTCAGGGTTATGGAGGTCAGGTGGCAATTGTGCCACTGTAATTATCTGGTCTGAAAAATCCTGGATCATGGTCAAGGCGGACCCCGGGCCCTCGTGCGCGGGAGCACAACCGGGATAAACGCCATGATGATTATTATTATTTTTATTAGTTGAAAATCAAGCATCCTGTACGAGGCAAAGTAGAGCCCCACGGTACAATGGTACCCTTCCGGCCGGTCATTTATTCAGGTTTTTGAACATCTGTTTTTGACTTCTGTCCAACCTACGGACTAGGGCGTTGCTTGTTATGATTTGTAGTGGATGCCAGAACGGACGTTCCGATTTCTGGAATATTAATGCGGTTGTCAACAATAGATAGAGTGATTCAAGAGGAAGGCTTATAAGCAAGGACAAAAGGATAAGTAGGGGTAAAGTATGGGTACGCGAACGAAGTCACGCCGGGTTCACTAGTATATTATATACCAGTATAGTATATACCATTACCCTCCGACTTAAACCGCTGACAGGCGAACAGACGGACTTGGCGAGACTCTAAGGGTGGCTTGTTGTACTGCGGAAACCGATTTATAACCACGAGTTATCTCTAGTCTGCTTGCCAAAAGAGGAGTTTATGGCAGAACTCTCCTCTAATGTAGTGATGGAAGACGAGACTGTGCTCACCAGTATTATACAAGGGCGCCGAACATTTGTGAAGAGAACTTCGACAACCTTTTTAATTCTCTATTTAGCTTTAGTCAAAGTTCTTTACTAGTCTGAATGTGAATTTTTATATGAATAGAAGCGCGTTGACATGGCAACTCCGACACGATTTTTCACGTCGCTGTAATCAAGGATGTTTATTTTATTTTATTGTATTGGGATGTCTCACAGCAAACAACAATAATATTTTTATAATTGCATAATTTCTGTCAGCCATTTACTACATCCATAACATGTTGTTAGGTATGTAATCAAATTATATTGCCTTCACTGCTGGCCATTAAATCTCCAAAAAGCCATCAAAGCGGCCGTCGATCAAGCCCATTCTTCAAAATAACTCAACTCAATTTGGAGACGTCTAGCGGTGGAGGAGACCGGGCCAAATCGGCTACTCGGCATCAGTTGCTCACTCAATTGGCTGTGGATCGAGAAATGCAGTCCAGTGTAGGGATGCGAACATGTCGTTGAATCGCACAATCGTAAATAGACGATGACTCAATGAAACGAGATCGGATCGTATGCAGTTGAATAGATTTTCAAGTTAGTACAAAAAATGATTCTACCGATCTTAATGTCCTACTAATATTATGCATAAAGGGATGTTTTTTATGAATGTTTCACGCGAAAACACTGAACATGTGTATACGAATAGGTTCCCTTGCATTGGTTAAATGTAAGATTTAAGCTTAAATATTGTTTTAATCAATAAACTAGTACATATGCGTCTAATTCCGCCTCCCGACTTACCTTATCTATAATTTATCCAGAAATTAAATGTGGTCCCCATGGGAATGGGTCCGAAAGATAATAAAACGTACATTTACGCGAACGAAGTCGCACGCAAAAGCTACTTAGTTCAATCTAAATGATGTTTTCAGAATGTTGTTGGCGCTACCCCGGTACTGTAGTGCATCAAGGATGTTCGCAGAAGCTCGAGTAGATTGCTTCTTAACTGTGATGTGAAAGAGAAATGCGTCCCTGGTGCGCCGGGTGCTGGGATGTGACAGCGGCATTCTGGGCATGTTTGCTGCCCGTTATGACAGCGACTTTTCATACGTGAGGCGCTGCCGTCTAGTCTCTCATGGGTTATGTTATTTGAGATACATTTGACGACCTGAGTGGTTCAGTTATTAACATCGTCGGTCTGCCATGCAGAAGTACCGGTTTCGAATCCCGGCCGAACAGAAATTGAAATGATGAATTTTAATTTCTGTTACGGGTCTGAATGTTGTATATATAATAAGTAGTCTTAAAAAAAGAATATAAGTAGTTTATCAGTTTTCTGGTACCCATAACACAAGCTTTGCTTACTTTGGGGCCAGATGGCGCTGTGTGAATTTGTCCAAGTATATTTATTTGACATAGTAGATCATACCATTGAATTTTTTCATTGATTGAACACTTATTATTCTAGTGTCAACGTGAATGAATTGGTTCCTTAATCGTTAATTCGACATGCTTCCGTTTCTATATTCAATTCATATCGAATCAGATCATCACATTCCTAGTCCCGGGCACCGAACGACTCGCAATTCGGTCGCTCGTCGCAAAACGCTCGCCATTTGGAGTGCATCGCTGGCGTTGCAGCGCGTCAATTTGATACGATCAAAATAAATGTAGGTATTCGGTGTCGTGTGACAGTGCTTTATCAATGGATGTAGGTATAGTTTTTTTTTAAATTTCAGGGGGCTTAAGTGCTGAACTAACATTAAATACAGGTTCGTCATGTACCTAAAAATAACGTTGGGCGACAAGCGCAGGGGGTTTGTCAATCCTCTTCGTTATAATATGTATTTATTTTACTTTGACAAAGTTCCATTCTATTGTGATAATTTATCTTATCTGACCCGGTGGCCAAAACTCAAATTAAGTGTCGCCATTTTGGAATGTCACTTGGATGTCAACAACAGTGACGCCGTCACCGGTTCAGATAAGTTTGTGTAGAGGAAAGTAACCAAATATGGAATAGGGTCCAAATATGGAATTCCTTTATTTCTTCGAAAATAATAATTTAAATGGCAATACAGAACCATATTCTGTTTCATATACTTATATTAGACGTGTATAGGTTCAATCTTGTCAGTAGGGCGAAGGCCGGTGACATGGCATGTGCGTTTTGTTTGGTTGCTGCTCAGAACATTTTAATAGACGTAAAAACGATGTATTTCTTATTATTTAGAGAGTGATAACGTTCTACTCGCATATTTATGTGGTTGCATATATACTAGTTCTTGTATTTCCAGGCTGTTTATTTGTTTCTGTTTTGTAATTATTTTAATATTGGCAATAATTTCTGAGGTCATTAAATTCCAAATATGGACAAGCACTGGGGTCCACTTATGGAATATTCTATATTCGGGTCAAAATCGAAATTGATGGTTTAATGTATACTTTTAATGTGTTCATATTTATTTTTCAGAACGCATTCTAACACAAAAAATAAAGAAAAATATCCGAAATCCAAAAATGTATTGATTTATAACATAAAAACTATTATTGTGATTTGCGGTTGGTAAACAGCATTTTTCATACAAAGCCTTAAGAAAAGCTGTTCTACAAACAGCAAATACTTCTTTTTAAGATTTAAGCCAGCTGAATCGATTTGTACCAAATTTTATCTATGTTATATATTAGATAGGACGGATAACTCAAGATACGGGGACCTCCCGGGGGTCACTATGTCCAATTTCATATGTACCTATTTTTTTTTATCTTAATTTTTTTGCAATAGGTATAAGTCTTATGATTTTTTTTTAAATTAGTTAAACTATTCTAACTACTAAACCAATTTAGTAAATGATGAGACTGTTATTAAGTATTAGAAAACATTATTTAATCATATTTTTAAGTATTTGTTGTGGCTTTTTCTTGTGGCCCATATTTGGGGTACCTATTCCATATTTGACTACCTTTTTCATTTTTTGATTTAACTAGGTTTTTGATACTCTAAATAGTTATTAAAATCATAAGACTATCACTAAGTGTTGCAGTACATTATATCTTCTCATCTAATAAAAAAATTTACTTCGTACTATGAATAGTTTATTTTTTATATTCAAAAAACAAAACGGTATTCCATATTTGGTTACTTTCCTCTAATAAATAATATGATTATGCATTTTGTGATTTTTATTTTATTTAACGTAAAGTTTAATGTTAAATACTTTGCATTACTTACTAGATACTATTAAAAAAAGTCTTTCTCTCTTAGTTCCAAAGTTTCAATATAAAAACTACTTATGCCAATTAAATGAAATGTACTTTCCATAAAACTCAATATTTTGTGGCCTATCAGGCCCCATATCGATCGGTACGTCTGTAACACAGGTACAAAAAAAGACTGAGATAGTTAAAACACAGCCTGTAGTCGACAGTAGTTAAAGGTTACGACGAGCGAATTTTCCGAAGCTAGGAAATACAAGTTGAAACAAAATAAATCACAATCTCCGCTGGCTTTGTTATTTTTAGACGAAAGGCTTTTTATTTTTTAGATACAACTGTCTACACACTGCCCCGAGTAAGCTGAAATATTGATGACATCGATTCTGATGTCAAATTGGAGTTAAAAAAGTGGTATAACACAATATGATTTCTGACTACCTATATAACACGATAGTCAGAAAACGCTTGCTTTTTGAGATATTCATTACAAGTTGAAAAATCTCCAATGAAACAAACCCTAATGGTAATGACGTAAACGCTTTACACTTTTACACGCAGAACCGGAAACTGCATTGTTACTGGCCAGTTTGAAAATTTAACCTAATTAGGAACCAATATGTTTGCATGAAATTTAGTTTTGTAATAACTTTGATATCCTACAACAGGTTCCAATTTGTGTTGTGTAAAGACGAAAATGCGACAAGGCTAATTAACTTTATATAGGTTTTAAGACTTTCGTGGTTATTCACTACACTTTCACTACACATATTATCGGGTTTGTTACCACGGTTACCACGGGTCGTGACCATGACGCATGCAACTGCGTCGAAATATCGAGGTAAAAACAATACTAACCGTGGTAACAAACCCGATAATATGTGTAGTGTAATTAACTTTATCTTTTAATCATCAAAAGTGCTCTTCACTTATCATATCTATCACTATCAGATTGGACTTTAGTTTCGTTTCTGTTTCTATCACGATTATGCAAACTTTTCACGCTTCTAAGTGGCCTTAAAACCATAGTTTCAAATTGTCACGTGCCATCGATCGACCCCTTACACTCGTGGGTGTCGTACAAGGCGACTAATAGGCGTCATATAACATTAAATAGAATTTATAAAATTGTCTCAATTTTGAAACAATGTAAAGATGAAAGCTTAATATCTCATATTTCTATTATTAGAAGCATTTTAAGCTTACCACGTGTATAAACAAGGATGTATCTACACGTGAACGAGTAATTGGCCTTGGCGCCCGGGGCTGAAACGTGCTACCTCAAACAACCAGTATGTGGAAACGATAGGTACATATGAACTAGGTATATGTACCCAGCTATAATCTGCGAGTTGACAAAATGTCAAATCAGTAACTCTTTATGATCTGTCAAAACGGATTCTTCTGTGAAAGTATGAGGCTTTGAACGATGACGTAATTGTACAATTGTGCCAAAAGAGCTCCTTTTTCTCATTTAAAAATTATAAATTATAATATTTATAGACATTGTCGGGCACTGACTGGCTCTGTCTGGTATTGTCGGACACGGTCCGGCCGTTGTTAGCGTGGGGTGGGTGGGGGTGCTCCGGTCCTGTGGCGGTCAATATCTCACTGTGTGTATTCTTCCTACTTTCCTACCCCCTTCTCTTTGACGATTGAAAGAGATATTTAAGGTCCTACTCAATAAATAAATTTTGATCTGATTTGATTTGAGACGATTTCATTGATTTTGTTTCATAATTTATATTGTATCTAGTCAAGTCTCCAATTATGCAAACTTGATCTGTCCAATTGACAGTCTTGTTCGAAAATGGAATTATGGACTACGTAAGCTGGGATAAATTGACAAAAACAAAAAGCAGCCAAGATGTATTGTGCCGGCTGTCACCTATACAGGATGGGGCCTGTAACAGGGGCAATAAATTTAAACACAGACACAGTCTCAGATTATCTGAAGTTACCTTGTCCTGGTCCTAATGCTCCAAAGTGCTTAAACTCAAAGACTAAAACTTAAACTCGTCATCGCGAAATTGTCGTTAGAGGCATTTCTTTCATACTACGGCAACGTAAATGATCGTAATGACAATGTCAAGTATACCGACTGGACACGATGGTATGCAGTACATTGCTGGCTCGATTATTTTTGTTTGAAAATAATAATACATTTATTTTTCATTTTATAAAATTACGACCACGTGGACTTAGTTATTGATTAGTTAAAGGGTCCATATTTTAATTTGTTGTCCTTGTTTTAGGCCCTACACTGTATATTTTTTGTTTCACAATGAGTAACAAAAATAAGTACTTATCCTCAGAAATAAAAATTGTTTCCCGCAGGGACACAGCATAATTGAATTTCCCACGAACCAAGTCGCGAGCAAAAGCTAGTTGCACATAATAACAGACATGTAGAAAACGCATAAATTTCCCCATAATAGAAATGCTCTCGAAGCGAACCCGACTAATAATGATCCGTACACAATAGGTACTCGTTATGTGAGCACTATTCCTCTTACTAGTTTTTTAGACCATTAAAAACGTATCAAAGTCTTCGAGCGTTTGTAAGCTCGGAGCGCAATTAGCGTCAGTCACGTGAAGGCAACGTTCAGGCTCCGCTCTTCTCTGAACCTCGCAGCATTAGTCTTTAGTAGTTTTATGCGACCTTCGCAGCTATGATAAGTTGTTTTATTTTAAACTTTACTAGTCAGCCGCTTCGGTTCGAGCTCACACTTCATGGAAGGGATCACCTGATGGTTGTTGTCCATGGGTACCAAAGTTAATGAACACTTAGGTGACCAGATACCTAGCTCGTTTGTCTCTCTCTAATATTATACAATATTGATAAATTAAAAGAGATTGTAAGAAAATATGGTAAATTCGATGGCGCGTTGGTGGCCGAGTGATTAAGAAATCCGAGTCGTACACGAGAGGTACCGGGGCCGAATCCCACTTCGACTCTTTTCTGATTTACGTATATTAGTTGAATGCTAACCGATGCCCTTACGATGAGGGAACACTTCGTAATGAAATCTGCACATTAAGGCGACTGAATGTTTTACCATGATCCAATCTGGTCAGGTTTGCCTGGTAGCATGGATACGGAGGTCAGACGTCAGTCGCTCTATCGTACGAGTAATTACTTGACCTGCCAAATGTGGATATATATGGAGTGGATAATGGTAAGGGCAGACCCCGGGCCCACTCCACTATAATTATCTGATCTGCCAAATCCTGGATCATGGTCAAAACGGACCCTGGGCCGTCATGCACGAGAGCGCACATTAACGTGAAGTTGAGTTTTATTGTTGAAATAGTAGAGAGCACACGTCTCTTTACTACGATAATATTACCAAATATTCCGAGGCCGAATCCTCATATTACCACGAAGCTCATTAGCATTCGCATGCCAATAAACTGTGTACGAACACATTTTTGCGCGACGCATAACATTTTATGGATTTAAATAGTGTATGTATGCAAATGGTATCCGTTTAAATTGGTGGCGGGAGTACTTTGTGAGCCTTATCACCCGCCCCGCAGCCAATAATATTCCAATTTTCGCACCAACTACTAGTGATGGGCGGATTGTTTATAAAAATAATAAGCGAATGACTTAGGTTTAGCAATATTTAAGACAATTATTCATTCGAATAATTTCAGTCACGATTAATTCGCTTGAATGAAAAGGGCTTAAAATGATTATTTTTTAAATTTAATTACCTATTCTAGCTTTATTTGCGAATTTTGGCGACATCGAGTGTACCTACCAGTAGTTTTGGTACCTCTTTTAACAATTGAATATAAAAGCGTAGGTGGCCTAAGGGTTTAGGGGTCCGACTCGTAAGCGAGAGGTATCGGGTACGAAACCTAATGCCACCATGAACCAGTGACAGGCGTAGGAAGAGGGGGGGCCGGGTGGGCCGTGCCCACCCCAGAGGGGTCTGGTGCCCACCCCAAGATGGGGTGTTCACTGGCTGTACATTGGCACTTGACTCAGCTTCATCGGCCACCTCAGAGGCCAGGCCCCCCTGGAAAATAGCCCTAGATACGCCAATGACCAGTGACTCTTTTCTGTACAGTAGTTGAACATTAGCCGATGCTCCTAGGCATTCAGGCTCCTCAATGTGTAACCATGATCCAATCTGGTCAGGTTTCCGTGTTAACCGGGTCACGGAGGTAAGAGGGCAGTCGCTCCACCGTTTTTAATTATATGATCTGCCAAATCTTGGATAATGGTAAAGGCGGACCACGGTCCTCGCATGTGAGAGCACAACCGGGAGAATAACGCCAAGATGATTATTAATTCGAATAAACATTCATATTCGCTCGTCACTAGCAAGTACGCAGTAACTGTGTAGCGGTCGATTGTTGGCTCGCTGTATTTTAATTTTAATACTCTCCCTCGTTGGACTAGTTCCATCTTTAGTACAACATTATACGTGCCCACAGTCCATTTAAGTACTGAAATAGTTGGTCTCTTTACAAGTCGGTTTATTTTAAGTGCATCAAGTGCAAAATTTAAATATTTTAATAAGCGACCCGCCCTGGCTTCGCATGGGTTTTCTCGGGGTTTTTCTATTAAGTGTCGATGATAAGTCTCTGTCTAATAAGTAACAAGAGTGATTCATAATGCTCGGACAATTTAATTATTTCAATTATTTTTATCAAATTCTCTACTCATATTGGGCATTATTCCTATTACCTGGGCATTATAAATAATGTCCTATTCATTTCATTGTCCATAACATATATGTGTTGGCTTCTTCCAGAATTAGTGGATATCTCAGACTTGACAGAGGTATTCATGTTTTATCCTATGTGTTGGTGCAGTAACTGACAAAAACGCAAAAGATCCAACTTCGGCAGCGAAGTGTCTATGTTACACTTTTGCGTGTTGGTCAATTAATGGTTTTTCGTCATTATGCGTAGAAGGGTCTAAACGGTGCCACGGTTACACTCAGCGATTTCTAGCAGCTATTAATCGCCGCTACGGTATGACCGTTATCGGCTACACGCAATTTGTAGCAGCTACAAGCCTCACTCGAGTGGTGCCCACTTGTTGAAATGTGGTCTGTAGTGATTCGTCGACAAATAATGCAAATGATTCGGTTGGCCTGTGCTGATCTAGCAGAATAACTGGGATAGAAACACTATAGTCACAATACAAATGTCGCAAACCAGTAAACACAGAACAGTTGAGAACCGGTTTTACTTGCGTTAATTTTAGCTGTCCTGTCACACTAACTAATTATCGCTAGTCTAATTTACGTAGATATAAAATTAAGCATGCTCAATGCTGTGGCGTCCATTTTTGGTCAGCGATTTTTAGCGCGAGCATGTTCACACGAAGCAAATTTTCGTTGGCGGAAAGTAGCAACTATATACCGCAGCGTGTGACCGAGGCTTAAGAAATACTCTGGAGATTCACTGCGGCCGTCTCATTTTTATGGTCTGCCACTAAATGACAAACAAGCGTAGAGTGCCTGCATGATTGTCGGCAATTGTCGTAGCTCGTGTGTGTTATGTAACTAAATACGTGAGTATCTAGTGAGCTATCTATTTGCTATGGCTGTTGTTGTATTAAGTTGGACCATAAATAACGCGGTTATTACTGGCATTATCTTAAGTCCAAAAACATAATTTGGACACACATATACTCGTATGCAACAGTTTATTAGCTAAACTATGCAACATATACGATAAATTTCTTAAATAATTAAGCGAGTATAATAAAGCATAAAACTGTCAATTGCATTGGCACACTACTGATATGACATTAAATGAAAAAAAAATGACACATCTGCCTCAGCATTACTTGTCCAAAACCTATAAAAGAAAAAATTATAACAGAGTATTAGAGTAGTTTTAGCTCACGGGCAAAAGCAGGCTTATAAATATAAAAGAAAAAGGGATAATCCAACATGCACTTGCAAAATATCACCTACCGTATTTCTGGCAATAAAAAAACTCACGATGCATTTGCCAGTAGTAATGAAAAAGAGAACTATTCCACTTTAGCCGGGAGCGATGTGGAACTTAGACCAAAGTGCTCGCATAGTTTGCTAGCACGGATCTTGTTGTGCCAAACTAAATAAGCTTCTATTGAAATGCCGGCTTGTTGGGTGCCTTGGTATCCAGCGTTGAGAGTTACTATACATTGTTAAAAGTTAAGTTTAATCCGCGATTTTCCTGCCTATATTGGACTAGGAGGGGTTTCCCCAACATATTATGTCTCGGAGTCAAGCTGTCAAAAGTGTTGGTTTCATATTCCATGACAAGCCGCTGGCCTGATGTCAACCCATCTTGGGAATGCCGGTGAGATTGCAGTTTAGCACCCGTATTCAGAAACTATAAGGGACGACCTGAGTGGTTCAATGGTCAACATTACCGGCCGGTCTGCCAAGCAAGAGGTCCCGGGTTTGATTCCCGGCCGGGCAGAAATTGAAATGATGAATTTATATTTCTGTTTCCGGTCTGGGTGTTCTATGTATAATAAGTATGCATTTAAAAGTATTTAAGTAGTATATCAGTTATCTAGCACCCATAGCACAAGCTTTGCTTAGTTTGGGCTAGATGGCGCTGTGTGAATTTGTCCACGAATATTTATTTATAATTTATAATTTATTTATTTAAGGGAACGTCGGTGGCTTAGTGGTTAAGGTATCCGACTTGTAAGCGAGAGGACATAATATATCAGTGACTCCTTTCTGAGTTAGATTAGTTGTACGGTACATTAGTTGATCACTAACAGATGCTCTTACGGCAAGTAAAAACCTCGTGATGTAACCTGCACATTCAGGCGACTAAATTGTAACCATGATCCAATATGAAACAGATTGGAGCATGGTTTTAGGACCAGGGTCACAGAGGCCAGACGGATGTCATTTCACTGTAATTACCTGATCTGCCAAATGGTTGACCAATGGCTTATCCCGGATTCTAACCGGAACATCAACGCCAAATTAAATAATCAGAAACGTTACTGTTAGGTCTCACAGTACGTGAGCGCATAAGGTTAAAACTGACATTACTTGTCGCATCACATCGCTTTATTTAAATAGGTTTTAAATATATATATATATGACGGATCGCGGTCAATAGTATGGAATCATGTGGTCAATAGTACGGACTCATGACTACGAAAACGGAAGTGGGAGTGCGCCCTCTGGTGGGGCGTGCTGACAGAGTCTCGACGGCACGACTCGGGCCGAGTGGCGGCCATTCTTGGCGCGACCGCCGCCGAGGAGTGACGCGTCTTGAAACTGTCTCCACATTTCGTTTGTTTACGTTTGAAGTTCGTTAATAGAAAGTGTTAATTACGTTTAAAAATAAAGTAATTTTAAAATCACCTTTGGAATAAGAAAGTAAATTACCTCAACTGCCTACATTTGTAATACCGCTCTGAATTCTAGTGAAATTATAAGTGATGTGCAAAAATGAAATGGAATAAATACAGTGGAGTAAATGTGAACCTTTTCTTTAATTTATCTGGACGAATACGATCTAATACTGATATCACCACCCTGATGACAATGATCCTGATACACCCCTTTCCTTCACGCGACGACATCAGAAGCGGTGATGACGAACGCAACGCCCAAGAGATGGTATGATGAAAAGCAACAAAGAAAATGCAGATACGCTACGTGAAAGCGTAATAATAAAAGAAAGGTGATTACTCGATCCAGTTGAGTTGCCTACATTAAAATGTAAAATGATTTAACATGTTCAAAGCGCAGCCAAGAGTCCAAACACCCCGAGATATAAGACAAAGACTTCGTCAGAAAGATTGGGGGATTCATGAAGTAAACAGCAGATCATCTGTACCAAATGGGTCATGGTCAAGGCAGACCCCGGGCCTTCGAGAGCACCACTGGGATATCGACAACATTATTAAAAATCGAGTGAAACTTACTATGGAGGGCACTTTGGTATGGCTTCTTTGTTTTTGTTAAATTTAATTTAGATTACTCATGTAAAATATTTTCCTATTTAAATATAAAATTGTGTTAGTTAAATAATTTGCGTAGTTCTAAATTAGCCAGCTAAAGTTTATTCAATGACTTTAAAGTAAACGCTTACATTTAGATTCATTTAGCAGTGTGGTTTGACACCACAAGTAAATTAATTGTTTAGATTTCTGCAGATAAAATAAAATCAAACAATTAAAAACGGTGTATATTATATTTTTATTTTTGTTTTACTAATACAATTATTTTCTTCTATTGCATAACAATGGTGCACAACGGTTCGCTTCACCTACGAGAACAACATTGGAATGCAACGCTGGACTGGTAGCCTCAACGTGATTGTTTCAACATGGGACGATGCTAGACAATCTGCGAGTGTACATGACTGCGAAATGATGTGATATTAACAGTTCCTCTCTATCTGGTGAATCCTATACATAATTATTATTTAGTAAAAACCTGTGCTGAAGAGGCTCCCTAGCGGATTTTAGGAGTTATTTACTTTGACAATTCAGAAAAGTATTCTGACAGAAACACTATTGATACCCTTAGTAGAGAGAATGGCAGGTTTATTTGTATGTTTAGTGAAACTACAAATAGAAAGAATGTAAACAAAACATAAACAACGTCAGTTACGTCAGTGTTACAATTTGTTGGTAAAAATGTCAAAAACTACTCTAACTAACTACTTAATAAATTTTAGCTTTTGCGGGTACCTATGTCAATTAATGTAGGCTGTCTGATAGAATGTTACTAATTATGTTAAATCCGTCCCAATGTTAAACAGTGTTTAAAGTAAAAAATGTGCTATTTAATCTAAGATTATTTTACCATCTTGAAACATGGTGCGCTATGATTTTACGTATTAGTATTAAACAAGAATAAGAAATACTTGGAAAGCATAGTGCTATTATTTTTATAAATTGAGTACGTAAGCATAGTTATGGTGGTGCTGCTGCTGACTGACTTCTTCTTCTTGATCGTTGCCTCACTGCTGAGGATCCTGACATATTCGGTAAACTGCATGTCTCCATCGGTTTCGATAAATCGTTCGGATATTTGGTCCACCCATCTCTTCGGACTTCGGCCTCTGGGTCTCTTGCCTTCGACTTTTCCCGTCACCATAAGTCGTTCCAGATTGCTGATTAAGTAAATATTTTATAATAACAGTGTGGCAGGGATGCTGTAGCAGTGAGTTTGTGGAACAATTAGCTGGTGTACTTTAGGATGTTGTCTTAGAGATAGGATAGGTTTCACATAGGCTTCGAATGTGCAAATTCAATAACGACCCCGCGATCTCCGCGATTTCTATGCGAGCGGGAGGGTGCAAACATGTATCGAGAGAAAAAAAGAGAAAAATTATTAGCGTGTTTGTTTACATTTAACAGGAGAAATTCGAACGAAATTTTACATATTTCAGTATAATGTTTGTTATTGTGGTCGTAGGTTCCCAATGTTGTAAAATAGAGAGATAAGATATCCGCGGTAAAAATGGGATCACCGATATACGTTTCTTTTAACACTACAAAAAAAAGGTAGTTTGGTTAGTAACGTAATTTTATATTCGTATCAAGTTATTTAACGAAAAACAAGTAAACACGAGTAAGTGAACTGATTGACGGTAGATAATTTCGAATTATGTTTTAAGTAACTAAAGATAAACCTGTGACTTAGTTCGACCAAAAACCATGTGTACTAAGTTAAAGTGACTTAGTTTGACCTGGATAAAGACTTTGTTAGACGGATCAATCTAAGACGCTAACCCAATACGTGACGACTATCGAGCCGAGGTTTTTATGAGATTTATGTGATCGTTTTGTTTTCTCAAAATTTGTTGCATCATCGGATGAAGGTGATCGTGTTTTATCAGTGATGGTGGGCTAATGGAGCCTATGGGAGAGTTTTATGGTTGCTTACCGGCCTGATGGAGGCTATGGGAGCGTGGCTAAT
The DNA here is from genome assembly GCA_905147135.1 of Blastobasis lacticolella. Taxonomy (NCBI): domain Eukaryota; kingdom Metazoa; phylum Arthropoda; class Insecta; order Lepidoptera; family Blastobasidae; genus Blastobasis; species Blastobasis lacticolella. The sequence continues at coordinate 17,476,430 of LR990044.1, read as the reverse complement.
AGCAGGTAGTTGTTTTAAGCTTTGTGAGAAAATGTTGAACGATAACAATTATGAGAAAGTCCAGATATTTTGGTGATAGTTCAATAGCCGGTTTTATAAATTATTTTTAGCTTCGAGTACTGAAATTTCCTTGATTACTGATATAAAGTAACTATTTTGAGTTCTGTTGTTGTGCCAGTAAGATGAGACAGTGTAAGCAATGGTGAGATTTCATATCCTTCTGCCAGTACAAGTTTATAAGTACCTGAATTGTTGTTGAGGTCAAACATCCAGATTTATTTGGCTGACTTGGAGTGACCCGGGAGTCATGTGTGTGACTCATTGGGCTAAGAGCCCCGAAAGTCTCGGATGTTGTGGCTGTAGATAGCAAATTTTATTTTGTAATTTTTTTAGAAGGCGGCTTGATATGGGATGCCTTCGTTATTACAAACATTGTTAAATGGTTTCAAAATGGGAGCTTAAACGTAACGAAAAGTCTAGATAGAGTATACTCGTTCGAACGGTTAAAATCGATGACGATGATTATTGCTTGTTTAGTTTTGGTGTGGCAACAAATGGACTGTTGTTACCTATAACTGGCGTATCAAATAGACGGGAGAGCTTCTTATTGTTAAAATTCTGCTTTAGTTTTGATATTGGGCAGTAGAAATAATGTTTATTTTTATTTTATTTTGTTGTTTTTGTAAGATGACACCGTAAACAGTTGTTCGGATCTGTTACGATTACTTGTTTTGTAACTCGTAGACCGTTATTACGAATTATGATAGCAGATAGACTGTTACCTATCACTGACTTAGTACAGATTTGGTCGAAGGATTGACCACGAGCTGAGAATCTATAGACAGCTATTAGTGAAGCGTGTTAATGTTACTACCTTATGATTTTAGCAATTTCATACTGAAAAGTATACTGTATAATCTAACAGTTGATACCTACGCACAGGTATATAAGTACGGCTACTACAGTGGTGCCCCTATATTATAGATAGAGGTACTACTACAGTCGTTAAGTACCTACTGGTTTCAAAAATATGACGAATGAACATTACTGAGCTGATATGTCGACAATGTTTATTAACTTCTATTTATTTGTCCCGCCTGTGTGGCTCCCGTCTGTGTGGCTCCCGCCTGTGTGGCTCCCGCCTGTGTGGCTCCCGCCTGTGTGGCTCCCGCCTGTGTGGCTCCCGCCTGTGTGGCTCCCGCCTGTGTGGCTCCCGCTTGACATTAAGTCTGTGTGGCATTTAGCCTGTGAGGCATTCTACCTGTATGGCATTTCGCCGGTGTGGCACTTTTATGTGTGGCATTTTGCCTCTGTGAAATTTACCCTTGTGTGACATCTTACCTGTATCGTGCTATGGTAGACGTGACACAGGATATATGATGAATAAACTCATAGTTTGACGATTAGAGTGGCACTGACCATAGTGGCACATAGTCTGTGTGGTATTTCGCTTGTGTGCAGGTCCAGTTGCGTGGCGGCCTGGTTGCGTGGCGGCCTGATTGCGTGGCGGCCCGACTGACGGCGTCCGCGGTGGTTCGTCGCCTGTGTGTAATTTCTCCTGTATGGTAACATTACTTATTCTTTTTAAATTAGGATGGCGCTGACGGATGACCAAAAATCATATGGCATTTAATGAAGGAGTGTTTCGATCCCACTCGAAGCAACATTGGGTCTTTTGCTGAGTACTGAAAATTTTATGTAGGTATGTCACATATTTGTAGTGAATCTAAGTACCTACAGTAATGGACGTCGGGGACGATACGCGAGCTCTGTGATTGGGGCTTGTTTCCCACTCAACAAGAGCATCAAGGGGAAAACACTGGTGACGATGATTAAACCTTCTTCATTGGTGGTAATTGTGATACGGTTCATAGTCTGGTGTTATACCTTGTCACGCCTCTCTAATGAACTGAAGTCGTAGCTGAATCTATGTCGGCAACTTATAAAGAATAATTTATGTACAAGATGATGTTGTTATCTCTCAATCTACAGAAGTTTAGTATGATAAATGATAATGGACGTATGTTTTATGTGAAGAATTGGTGGGTTAATGCAGTCGTGATAGATCCAATCACATGATTCATAAGACTTATTTGGGTGATGTGTTGTGGTCAGAAGTGACCGAGCGAATATAGTACTGTGCTATGGTTTTTCATGTTTCAGATTGCACACGAGGACGTGTGTACAGCAGGACGGCCGTGACGGATCGCGGTCAATAGTATGGAATCATGTGGTCAATAGTACGGACTCATGACTACGAAAACGGAAGTGGGAGTGCGCCCTCTGGTGGGGCGTGCTGACAGAGTCTCGACGGCACGACTCGGGCCGAGTGGCGGCCATTCTTGGCGCGACCGCCGCCGAGGAGTGACGCGTCTTGAAACTGTCTCCACATTTCGTTTGTTTACGTTTGAAGTTCGTTAATAGAAAGTGTTAATTACGTTTAAAAATAAAGTAATTTTAAAATCACCTTTGGAATAAGAAAGTAAATTACCTCAACTGCCTACATTTGTAATACCGCTCTGAATTCTAGTGAAATTATAAGTGATGTGCAAAAATGAAATGGAATAAATACAGTGGAGTAAATGTGAACCTTTTCTTTAATTTATCTGGACGAATACGATCTAATACTGATATCACCACCCTGATGACAATGATCCTGATACACCCCTTTCCTTCACGCGACGACATATATATATATATATATATATATATATATATATATATATATATATATATATATATATATATATATATGTATAGTTATGTTAAATTAATAGTTAAGTTAATATTGTAGTGCCCGTCAGGGTCATAATTGTAAATTACTTTTATGAAGCAATAAACATTTGAGTATTGAGTATTAAAAATTTGGATATTCAAATGTAACTTGCTCAATGAGTATTGTATTATAAGTATTGTGATGTCTAAATAAATAATGTCTATGTCTATGTTTATGACTTGAGTGGTGATCGGCACAATGCCACCGTCAAAATGAACAAAATTGATCAATTATAGAGCCGTATTGCTAAGACTCTTTGCTAAGCGTTCACTTAGCAAAGAGTCGCTGTCAGAAGTGTCTTCGCTTAGTAAAGCTGCTTTATTTAAATAAATATTTTAATTCTTATTTATTTACTAGCGGACCCGACAGACGTTGTCCTGTCTACACGTCTATAATTTGAAAATTTCAAACTTTTTTTAATAAGCTAAAACATTCTGACAAAATTGTGAATCTAAACCATTCCCAGATTCCCTTGAACACACACAAAAAATTTCATCAAAATCGGTCCAGTCGTTTGAGAGAAGTTCAGTGACATACACACTCACAGAAGAATTATATATATAAAGATATGCATGCAGAAATATGGCTGAATAAATAAATAAATAAATTTTTTATTTATTAAACCTGTGGAATAAATACATTTACATTAAAATCTAATGTCTACAATTATATGTTTAAAAGGTAATTAATAATAACTAAATTGCCTGAACTAGGATACCCTGTGTTTCAGGCGAAATGTTACAAGTTTTATTTAACATGGAACAATAACTAATTATACTGAATTATTATTGTTTGGAAGTACGGGTGTTATACTCACAACTGAAAACACGGCTGTACATTTTCCGGTGTACGAAAATGGCTGGTTAGGCTCCAGGATTTAAGTCTATTCGGCGCCAAAAGTCAAGGGAGTATGACATACAATTCAAATCTGCTGTTTATGTAGCCGAAAAAACTTCTACAAATTCCATATAAAAATGTTCGCAGCAAGCGCTTAACTGCCGAGCGTATGAGAATTATACTAAAACGTACAAAACACAAATCCTCTTAGTTTTTTCATTAAAACCAAGTTTTAGCTGTTCGCCGCGCGGTCTGTCGACAGTAACCCCGTTAAGTAGTTCACAAACAGAACGGCCCAATTAAACGGTTCAAATTGCATATTTGACCAGCAGACATCGTGCAAAAACGCCAATTTGACTTTCAAATATGATCGGGTTTCACTGTAGTGCTCTGCCGATTGTACTTTTTCAGGCCATTCCCGTTTGCCACAATGTTATGTAATGTATTCATGATCTAGTGGCGTCGTATAATTGCTTCAATATGTTCTAGGTTTGCTATCCTATTCTTTCTTCTGCCCTTGTACCAGTTTCGCTGCAGTCAGGCCTTCTTGTCCATTTGGGCCCGTAACATAGACGCTAGGTTTCTCGATTTTCTATCAATCTATAAGATCTACTTACTCCGGTGGCACTACTGGGACTGAAAAGGTTACAGTTGTTCCATCATGGAATTATCGACTGCAACAATGGAACTACTGGAATCCACACAACTCTAGATACCTATTTAGCGGCCAGGTCTTCGTCTGAAGTTTTTTCATGTGTAATAGGATTATATGGTGTGACATTAAACATGACAAGCTTTCGCTGGTGGCTATAATGGGAATGTACTATTTTGGTTTGGCACACAGTGCAAGTATTATTTAGGTGCGTAAGCTGCAACAATATAAGGTTTCCTCAAAATAATTTTAGTACATTTTTGAGTAATGTAAACGTACTTATACATGAGGAATGTGTCCAGATATACAGTGGCGTACATTGATAAAACGCGTACCTATATATTTATTGCTCACAATATCTACCTAGTGATAATATTATTAGCCGTATCAATTCTAATAATAAATAAAAAATAAATACAAACTAAATACCACGAAGTCACTGTAAAATCCTTTTTGGAACGAGCAGGAATAAACTAATATCCAATTCACTGTTGCAACTAATTAAAACTTTAGTATAATCCGAGATTCCCATTATACTTTCAGAAATGGCAACGGGGTACCCACCCCCGACCGCAGACGGGGTTGGGCTTGAAGCACTCTTACAACAGAGTATTATAAGCTCAATAAGCATATAAAGTGTGCATGAGGGCGCTGTAGGTTTTGAGTATAAGAAAAATTTCACTTTGTAGTGACGTCTAGGAGACCCATTAAAAGTTGGTCTGCACGCGCAGTAGGGCAAAACACAAATCGTTTTTAGTGACACATTCTTTGATTTTTCGTAGCGAAAATACTTACATATCCTCTTGTGTGGATTCTATAAGTAAAAGAACCGGGGTGCCTCACATATTGGCAGTTTCGCTTTTCAGCTACATTATAGTCACAAAAGAGAAAAATGCTTCAGAAGTTCGATATTCAATTTGACACGCGTAGGTTAACATAAAGTGCCAAAAAATTATCTGACCAAAACTGGAACTAAGTGTAGCCAATTGAAAACATTTGGCGGCAACACAAAATTCAACAACAGCGACGCCGTTATTGGATCAGATAAGTTTGTAGCAGTATAATCGATTGATAAAATGAGGGTCTTGAAAATTTTGGATATGGACAGCGCATATCACCCAGCTGATAATGGTAAATTGTGATTTACTTTTAGATATTTATTTTGGATAACAATTCGAGATAGAGCAAACAATAAATAAGGAATCTCAAAAAATACTTTCTAGCTCAGTTCTTAAATTACTTGTAGTTTCTAGCTAAGTTCTGTTTGCTAAGCGTTATATAGTTGTTACATTTTTAAATAACGACAAAAAATACGCACGTGTGGTATATTAATGGCTTATAACAATGATGATTTACGTACCTTGTGCTATAATTTGGGACGGATTTACGCAGAGATGATAAAGCACAAATTTAAGAGTTGGCTGCTTTATGTTCTATGGACATATTGATACAGCTGCTGGCTTGAATAAAAATGTTTCTACACTGATGGACTAAACAAACGACTCTAGGTTCGTTGCCCAACTTTTGGAAAAATATTTTTTGTTCAAGTTAGGTAGCACATTTCATCATATAAAAATGATGGATGACATTTGAAGTATCCTCCTTTCAGTATTATGACTTTTTGTTGCTGAGAGCTAAAGAGTTGTTTTTTCAAAACTTAGGTAACACACATAGTGCCGTTTTTTAGTCCACCACTATACCTAAAAAATAGGAAAAAAAAATGCTTGGACTAATTCCCACAGTGCCATCTAGCCCCCAAAGTAAGCAAAGCTTGTGTTAGATAACTGATAAAATATTTTTATAAGTATTTTTTAAATTCATACATAATATCTTCATCATTTTTAAAAACAGACCCGTAACAGAAATTAAAATCCATCATTTCAATTTCTTCTCGGCCGGGAATCAAACTTGGTACATCAGCATGGCAGACCGACTTTTAACCAACTCAACGACTCTGGTCGTCATATATATGTCAGAGATGATCATGAGTCTCTTAGTCCATCTCTTTGGCCTGAATGTCGATTGGTGCGCAACCTGACGGGTGGCTTGCAACTATTATGACAACGTCACAAGCAGCATGGCGGCGACGGCAGCCGCAAGGATATTGGGACCAAGAACTAGAAACCATTCAAGAGCGAAGAAGCGTAAATCCTGATGCGTTAAAGAGATGCGTGAAAGCTCCAGAAAATAGAAACGTGAGTGCAAGATGTACTGTTAATAATGTGTAGAGAGCCTAGCTGTGCGTATGTGGCAACTAGCAAGAGCCCCGGCGCATCTCCCGCGGATCGGCCTGATGAGATTGGCCATGGGTCGTGTAGGGTTTTGCAAATAACCCGCGGATTTCGGCTACAATTGTAAACTCGTAAATGTATATTTAATTTGACAATACATTCTTAAAACACTATAAATACCCCTTTATTGCTACGAAATCCCGATAAATACGTTCTGATGGCCATTACTCGCTCATTACGGGCGAGTCTTCTCCAGTCTTTTCCCGACATATATATTAAAAACTCTCCTTCAAAAGCATTCTGACCACAAACTAACGGAATAAAGTAGGTACAGCCCAGACTAAACTCAGTTTCCAGCACATTACTGGTTACTTGCATTCAGTTCCGGAGATTGCTAAACTTAAGTTGTTAGATGCGAACGTGCCGAGTTCGTATGTGGCCCGGCCATAATGAAGGGGTTAGCTTCTCGAAAATGTTGTTGTGGCTTCTTAAAAACAACTGGGTACAAAGTGTGTTGTCTTTTGGAAATAAAAAAGTCGCTACACTCTTGGTGCGAGTGGTCGTGGTCGTCGGTTAAGTTATCGTCGGATAGGTCAGTTAATCATATCAAAAATATAATAGTCGATACTTAAAGTATGTTTGTCAAAATGATTGAATTTATGAATAGTAATATGTAGTACCATAGTTAGCTGGGTATATGTCAATATTGTTGGATACTTCAAATTCATGTCAAGTGATGATTAAAAAACGCTTAATTGATATAATATAGAAATAATTTTACTATCTTCAATAATCGTTTTATATATCATATTAATACATAGATTGTTATTACGTATATTTATCTCTTATCACTCGCCTCAACAACTTTCCTGAAGGGTTCTTTGGTAGACTATCTAAAATAACAACGTCTTTGATCTTCTTATAATCGGCTACTCTGCCGTTTATAAAATCAGCTATTTCACCAGGCCCTACGTTATCACCAGATTTCAACACAACAAATGCTTTGGGAATCTCTCCTTTTCTTTGATCTTTTACACCAATGACACATGCATCTAAAACTGATGGGTGCTCTTTCAACACCATTTCTAGTTCTGCCGGCGGTACTTGATACCCTTTGACCTGGAAATTAGAAAACTACATTTACATATAGTCTTGATAAAGTAACGTAATGTATATTATTACATAAATAAAAATATGAGAATATTGTTGCTGAATACGCAATGCTCCGAGTCTCTCTAAAGCATAAAATTCTGAACAACTAACCAAAGTAATCGACGAACAGAATTAGTGGAAGCCGTGTATCTGTTGAAGAACTGACAACCGCTGCTGTGGTAAACGAGTTCGATTTGCAAAATGCTGCAGGTGGATCCTGCATGATACAAGCCGAGGACAGGGAGTGGCTTATTTATAGCAGTAGATAGTATAGACCAATGATTGGTTGAATACATAGTCACAGTTACTTCAAACAAGTTGATTTTTGTTATACATACCTTGATTAGTTCTTTGAGTCTATCTAAGATGACAACGGTACCATTTGGATTGAGCGCACAAAGGTCACCGGTTTTAAACCACCCGTCGGTTGTAAATGCATTTTTTGTGGCTTCCGGGTTGTTCCTGTAGCCTTTCATCACTTGGGGTCCTCTTATTAGGAGTTCTCCTGTCTGTGAAAAGAATGCGTTGTAAAGTAATACAATTGTAAACTGCAAAACTGTTGTGAGTTTTTTCAGTTCTAGTATAATTTTTTATATTCTACTAATCGTATGAATGTGAATGTTTGTTAAGATTTTTTGATGTTTGTGTCAATAATAGGTACCTAGTTTACTCACCTCATTTGGACCTAAAGCATTTAGATTTGAATCGACAACTTTAAGTTCTGTATTAGGCAAAGCCACTCCAGAAGCAGCGTAATCGGTGGAACCTGGTGGCATGGCGGTTGCCAAAGGAGACGTTTCAGTGAGACCATATAACTGGAGGAAATCCGTGCCAGGCTGAAAAAAAAATCAAAGTGACTGGTTACGACATAAGAATAAAAGTCATTGGGATTTTACGAAAAAGTAGGTATGCAAAAGAAAATACTGCGTCTGTACTAAAACAACCATAACTACCATAATACACTACAACCATTGATTTTACATTTGGTTTTTAGATTTAATTTATCCAATTTACCAAAATTGCCTGGTAAATTATATTTGCGAGTGAGTGTCATTACGTTGTCATTATTTCATTAGACCAATCCAAATGTGGAATTCTACAGCAATAAGAAACTATGGAAATTACAATTGAGACCAGTTGATAATAATTTTTAATTGGTTACAGTTTTTTGACAAAGTTTGTAAGTATATAGTATAATTAATATTAGCTTCAAAAACAGCATTTATTTGTAATCACTATAATTTGATCTCGCTTTTCGTAATTCTGAACAAATAGTAGCTTTGTTTACTTTTTTAACCTGAATTTAATGAATTTGTAACCATGATCCAACCTGGTCAGGTTTTCCTGATAGCAGGGTCACGAAGGTCAGTTTGTAGTCGCTCCACTGTAATTACCTCGGGCCCTCGTGCTCAAGAGCATAGCCGGGACATTAACGCCAAGATAAATTTATTTTTAGTACCTTTGTTTTCTTCAAGATTAGCTCAACGTCCGTCTTCGGCAATGGCGCTGCGCCGCACATAATTTTATCAATATATTGTAAATGCTCCTTTTTGGCGTCCGAATTTGAAGCCAGGAACAGTACTGAAACGGGAATGGTAAATTGTAATATTTAACATATTCGTAACAATGGTGTGACTTTCATCATCAAAACAAATCAAATAATACTTACTTAAAGGTGGGGCGGCGTATAGCAAACTTATTTTTTCTTCTTTTAAAGTGTTCAAAAAAGTGTAAGGTTTAAATTTAGGCACAGTTACTACTCTTGCTCCTACAGTAAGTTTGTGAATCATCACAACTGACAAAGCGTACGTGTGATAAAATGGTAGAATGGCAATAATTGAATCTTGAATATATCCTGAAACAATTATTGAAAGTTACTTGAGTTTTGGACATTAATTGAAACATAGAAATAATGTGGTCTCTGGTTACCCCTGTACGAGATTAAGGAAGAAGGCACGACCTTCAGTAAGCACATAGTGATCGGGCGGTTTGACTGTGCGGTCATTGTATATGCAGATCTTTCTTTCTCAGAAAGTAAGCTTCTTTAAGTAAGTAAAATAGGTATCAATCGAAATAGTATTTCACAGAAATGTGTTTCATGTTACTACTACAGTAGTTACACTTTAGACAATGTCTCGTTTTAAATCTGTATACTTCTAATTTTCAACATTGTATACTTTGGCCATGTATTCGTATTATCGTATATTTTCCCGAAATGAACACTGTATTACAATGTCTTGTTCTCAACTTATTGTCGTTACTTCACCGGATGAAATGAATCAGTCATGATCGGTCCACTTTACAAATCGTTGACCGACCGATTACCGGCAGTGCATGATTGATTTATAAATTGTAACAATAAAATACGCGTCAACGTTGTTTTTTAAGTTGGAAGCTTTGATTTCGAATAAAGCAGTATGAAGTTGCAAAGACGTATTAACTTATAATTTGTCATAGCGAAGACTCACCTGTGGTATCTTGATGTAGTTTTACACCATCAACATCTTGTTGTACGCAATTCACGACAGTATTTCTATGAGTCAACTCCACACCTTTGGGCAATCCCGTTGTTCCACTGGAGTATGGTAAAAGAGCAACATCTTCAGATTTTACTCTGACTTCTCTAAGTACACTTAGATCTACATCATTAAAAGCAAACTCTTTTAACGAAATTGTGCCAGGTGGTAGGGCATTTTCTACACTAGCACATACGATAGGAATTTGGCTTTTCATTAGATTGAAAGCCTCTTTTATAACGGGAACTGTCTCTGTAGACCCAATAATGACCTTTGGTTGAGATAGATCTAGTTGTCCTTTTATTTCATCTGCAACAATGAGTTAATAAGTCTTATTGTGTACGTAAGTTTTCAATACAGATTCGCTGTACATACTTTTCTACGTAACCAGTTTTTGGTTCAGGTTGAAAAACTTAGTTTTCCTTTATTGACAACCGTTAGAAGTGAAAAGATTGGGTTGAGTTATCAACAAAATACCACCGAATGTGCTCAAATGAGCACGCGGGCTAAATAGGCTGTGCACCAATAGGCTCAGATAACCCCGAAAGAAATTTGTTTTTAGGTTAGATTTTTTTTTACATCAAGTTGATTATATTGGGGTGTCTTTCTGGCAATTGCGCAGTCAGTAATTTGGTTTAATTCTCACTTACGAGGAGTATAGATGGGGTTGATGGTGGTCACTTGCCCTCCGGCCTCCAAAATACCATAAGTCACTATCGCGAATTCAGGGCTGTTATGAAGCATGATGCAGACAACGTCTCCATCTGATATCTTTAGTTTAGTTCGGAGATTCGCGGCGAAATTCCTGGAATACTTCTGGAGTTGGTGGTATGTGTAGCTGCGTTTTGTTATTCCACATATCTGGAATAGAGATAATGAAAATATCAATTATTAATAGTTTCGTATGGTATTGGGACAGTAGAGTGGCAATTACTGCATCAATGAATAAATATGGATGATTGAAATGTGGACGACATGCTGTCTTGCATCCTCTTTCAATACTTAAGTACATACTGGTTCTTTTACTTTAGGTACCGATATTTTACTAAAAGTCCTTCGCGGTTTTCAACCCCGCTCAGTTCGGTTTTCTGTGAACATTTAACTATCCAATGAATCCTCATAATTTTTCCGGGATAACAAGTAGCTTTCTGTCGGTGTAAGAGTTTTCAAAATCAGTTCGGAGATTATACCCAACATACAAACTGACAAACTCATAATCTCACAACATACAAACCTTCTCTTTATAATATAAATTTGACGAAAAAAAAATAGGTGACGTAAATTTTTGTTATAGGTCCGTTGCTAATATGACCCATTAAGTATTTTTTAAATAATGCAACTTAATTTGTCGTGTTATGTTTAACCATATGTTCAACAAACGATATGAAAAAAAACTAAACACACAGCCTACAATACAATTATTTTAAATCAGTAACTTAAAATGATATGCCCACTAAATTACTATAGTACCCATACAAATTTTATTGTTTTCTTGGACCATATACCAACTTATGTTTACCATAGCGGACGAGTCGATAAGATAACTTCCTTATTTATTAGCAGACGGCATTGTAAACCGAACAAAGAATATCGGCAGACCGCTTAACTGAGCTTGACTATACTTCAGCGTACATTTCAATGAGAAATAAACAAGTACGGCATACGTTCTGTTCTTGAATAGTAAAGATTTGTTATCGAAGAGAAGGCAAGATCAATTTTTACAACAATGGAATATTTTCTAAGCATACTTGACGAAGTATCACAAGTGGCGCCCCTTGTAATGTTATGTTGCTTGCTCGTTACTCCTTACGTTGCTAAAATTCCATCATCATCATCATCACAGCCCATAACGGTCCACTGCAGGACTTAGGGCCTCTCCCACGAAAGGGATTGCCATTTAGGGTTATTGCCATAATCTCCACGCTTGGCAGGCGGGTTGGAGATCGCAGTGTTTAAATATAACAATGGAAAATGCTGCTGCCCATTTTCCAGACTACGGACCCTCTTGATCTTTTGCCTCGAAAACATTAGTCGCCTTGTACGACACCCATGAGTGTAAGGGGTTGGTGCTATTCTACTCTGCCGGACACCACACGGCCAATAAAAAAAGTCCATAGTTTCCCTTTAATGCCTAGTAATTACGCAATATAACTCTTCTTATCAATATAAATATATTATGTAATTTTATCTCTCGCCTTTGTCTAGCGACTGCGAAGTGGTAAGGTCAGCTATCTACCGAGTGAACGTACCCGACCAGCACACATAATATTTTATACGGGAGGGCGGTCCGTTCATGCTGCAGCTGACTGTACAGGTTCTCAAGTTCAATATAAACAACTTACGGTATTAGTAAAATTATGCCACTGAAAGTACTGAATATTTCAATAAACAAGTGTAAATATCATCTTTAGGTTTAGCTAATCTTGACAAGATTTTGTTGTTGTGAACTAAATATTTTTATCAGTTTCTGGAGATAAATAAAGTACATGAGTGATAAATGTAATTTAATGTATTAAGAACATTATTTTATCTTTATGTTTATTGTCTTGCCAACATTTCTTTTAGAAGAGATTTGTTGGTCCATCTATTCAGTTCATAGAATAAGTTATAAATATATAGAATAAGTTCAGTTGATAATAATATGCTTGGGCAAATTGACACAGCGCTATGTAGCCCCGAAAACAGCAAAGCTTGTACGATGGGTGCCAGATAACTGATATACCTTCTACAAAAATGCAAAGGCTAGAACTCGATGCGGTATCCGCGCGAAATTAACGCGCACGAATTTGAGGAACAAAGCTACAATTTGTATTAAAATGTTAATTTAACATAGAAGTTGCCGGGCTTCATTAATGTTTTAAACACGGAAACAATGTTGAAGGTCCATGCGAAGTTTTAGCTGTCTAGCGTGTGTGAGAAACAAGAAAGAATAAAACAACAATAAAATTAAAATTAACATGGAAGTGTACATCAAATATGTTCTTTTTAAATAAATGAAAAGATATGTTTAGACTGAAATTGAACCTTTTACAGTCTATTTTAAATGTTGAAGTACCTAGGATATGCAAGAGTGAATAGGCTATTCCTAGACAGGCATGGTCCATATACGGCCGCATCGTTACTTACCACCAGCGGGGTAGTAGTAGGGTAGTAGGGGGGGTATTGACTATCTCAGTGGACAATTGAATTTGACATTAAAAGATCTTGCACAATTTTGTAGACGCTATAGCCAGTGGCCAACGTAGATGACAATACAATATAATACAATACAAAAACTCTCACGATACATACATGGGATAAAATATATTATAGTAAGCAGTACAAAGGGGTAGATAACGTAGTGTAGAATTATCTTATGTCAAATTCAGCCAACTGAGTTAGCCAATAGCTACGCAGGTGAGATGGCTGTCAAATGCCTGTCTAATCTAACATAAAAAAGTGCAATAATCAAAACTTACCAAAGCCGTTTTGTCTGCCCATTTGTCCAAATTCTTCCAAAGATGTTCAGTGATGGTAGAGTTAGGTATATCAATATTTTTATAAGGCGATATGACCACGTTGCCTGGGGTCCAAAGGTCACCGGGGATTGTCGAATACCTCCTCAACTTCACGAGGTCAAATGACCGTCTAAATAGTTTTGACGACGCCATTGTTAACTAGAAAGAGTTAAGGTTAACAATAAAATACATTCTTATGAAGCAATGAGTTAAAAGTTAAAAATGATAAATGCTGTACCGTGTAGTGTGTGTGTAGTGTAGTGTGTAATGTGTGTAATGCTATTAAAATAATAATCTTGTCGTAATCTCTGTAATGGCGCTGTAGGTTATTCTACATCATCGAGTATAAGGAAGATATTAAAGCCACTTTTCTCTTTTATTACTATAATGTAGCTGAAAAACGAAACTGCCAAGAGAATGTCAGATACCCTGGTTTTATTTTACTTATAGAACGCACACAAGAGGATATGTACCTAAGTATTTACGAAAAGTCGAAGTTTGGGTCATTAACAAAATTGTTTGTGCCGGACTGAGCAGTATGCAGGGGCGGACCAACGTTTTGTAAGTCTCCTCAACGTCTACTATCACTACAAAGTGGAATTTTTCTTGTAACCAATGAGGTAGGATAACCTACAGCACATAGTCTATCAATATCCCGGTTGTGATCTAGAGCCGGGGTTCGCCTATGATCGTGAACTAGAATATGGCAAATCGGATAATTACAGTAGGGCGACTGCCGTATGATCACTTTAACCCTGTTAACATGTTACCTGACCAGATTGGATCATGGGAACTCATTACATGTACGAATGTGCAGGTTTCCTCACGAGGTTTCCCCTCACCGTAAGAGCATCAGTTAGTGTTCAACTAATAGACAGTACATAATTTAAAAAAACCCAGTTGTAAATGGCGGCTCTGTGGATCGACCTTTGTACCTCGTGCTTACAAGCCCAATGCGCTAGTCATAGGGCTACCGTTGCTTCCGTATAATTGCTATACTGCTTACACAACACAAACAGATAAATGTGTTACTTAATATATAGTTTTTCACGCCACGTATCAGAAACGTAAAAAAGTCGATTCGCTTGAAAATGAGATTCTAATAACAGATTCTTAAAATAGCCAAGAAGCATTATTATTTATCCTTAGCCGAGGTACAGTCGTCCCGAGAAACTAATAAGTTTGTCTTTAATAAGTTATTTTATTTTTAAGTAAGTAAAATATTTTAAGAATTTACAGGCGCCACTATGGTCTAACATTATAATATAGTTTTTGATTGAAAAAGTGCAAATAATACAAGAGCTTTAAAAGTATGTTCCGGGTTTCCTACCACGTACGAATAGCCCGATATTTCGGAATTGATATTAGGAAACCTGGAACTCACTTTTAAGTATGTGATAATGACCGCGATAGTTTTAAACATTAACAAGAACAAAACAAATAAACTCACCTCTCAAAGGACAAGTTCAACGAGTACACTTACATTGGACACTTGTTCAACATTCAAGGAGTGTATTACGCAACTACAGTATTTGTTTATCAAACAATGTTGATAAGAAGTTTACAATAACCAAATTTATCCACAGTATACATGATATCTCAAAATACGTCCATATCACTGGAGTGTGTTTTATTTACTGTCAACTCACGCACTGTTTACAACATTAGTGTATGATAGCCAGCGAAGTAAGAAGCATGTTTATTATCGATAGCGTTCTGCTAGTATGATATAACCATGCCGCTTACTGTTCAAGGTAAAACTGGTTTTTGTGTCTCATTATGTTAAGGTACAGTCGTATTGTGTATATGAATGTAACTTAAACCTACATACTATTTCGGAGGCATTGCCGCTGGTGGCTGTTTTATAAAATAGGACTCATTTAATTTAATAAATAAATAAAAATAAATAAATATTCGTGGACAAATTCACACAGCGCCATCTAGCCCCAAACTAAGCAAAGCTTGTGCTATGGGTGCTAGATAACTGATATACTACTTAAATTTTTTTTTTTTTTTTTTTTTTAAATTAGCGACCCACTCCGGCTTCGCACGGGAGATCTCGCCTTTTTTCCACTATGATAAGCAAGTATTATACATACAAACCTTCCGCAAGAAGTTATCTACATTATAGTGATAACCGTATCAAAATTTGTTCCGTGGTTTAGAAATGGAGAATCAGATAGAAGAAAATGGCGAGTTTTTTATCATGGTATTCCGCACATTGTCGGATTGAGCCGCTGCCACGTGTGTAAGAGCCTTTTGATGTTCTAAAGGCACTTCCAACCAAGATAACTTGGTTTGCTTGTTATAATTAAATCATCAGCCGCGGGGTGAGACCACTGATTCCCGTAATACAGGTTGTACTTAGCTCAAGACTCAGGAAAATATGATAGCTTCATTTTATTTTATTTATTTATTTATTTTATTTTGAAAATTATTGTACACATGAAAGTTTAAGGAAAAATACAAAGTTATAGATAATACAACAGGTGCTGTGCTACTTATTTATAAGAAGGAACTTCTTTCAGCAGGCCTATCAAAGAGATATGTGATAAGTAGTCGCAGATCAGCCATGCACAGAATAATACATACCCATTATATCGAACTAAATATACGTACACACGATGCCAATGTAATAAACTAATACTTATACCAATTCATTATTTTAGTTGGCTTATATGTATAAATATCTTATTTGTTATAATAATCATCTTGGCGTCAATAACCCTGGTTGAACTATGGCGCGCGAGGGCCTGTAATCCGCTTTAACCATAATCCAAAAAAATTCAGATCATGTAATTACAGTAGAGCGACTGCAACCTAACAAGCTTTCGTCATGGTTACATATGCAGTCGCCTGAATTTGCATCTGCAGAAATAAAGACAGTTGAAATAATAAGGCTGAAAATAACATGTAAAAGTACCTACAGAAAAATCATCTCAACTCAACAGACACTTCAAACGCTGTATGCGTCGCCGAATACTGGGCGAATTAAGTATAAGTCAGAGTTTAGTTCATCGACTCGATAAGAAGAAGAAGAGACAGTTTAAAACTCATATATCTAACATACCGCATAAAAAAACTCCTAAAAACCCGATTTGACATTTAAGAAATGAATGGAGAGTAAAAATTATTAAGCAATATCCCGGTGTAGGTCGTAAATCTACAATTCATTCATTTCAGTATACCTATATCTATTTCTAATTATTAAGGCTATCTTATCATTATTGCTGGCAGCTGAAATAGATAAGGCGGTACCTATAGTTTGATAGACACCGGATGCACAAGTATCTAAATCGTCTTAAAAACGCATAGCAAAGCCTGGCTTCTGTCCGGTTTAGCTTTCCTACTCTTCTTTTTCTACTTCATCTCTGTCGTCAGCATCATCACTTCGTAAGCTGATGGCTCTCGCAATCGTCTTAGCGATATCAACCCAACGCTTCTTGGGCCTCACTTACTTGTTGTACACTCATTGCTAACCTCCTCACCAGCATGACTACTTTTATCTTTATCTATAGCTATAGCGTTCGCTTGGTGTAGTGTAGATAGGTATATCTAGTCCTTCTGAGATATAATCTGATCACCGTTTGGGACATCTTCTTCCAGTAGGCCTAGCACAAGTTGCTCTCGCGCGCGATAAGCGCGACATAGGTGTTGCTATCTCTTTCGTCTTGGTATTGAGAGAAAGAGACAAACGCTCTCTCGCGGCGCGAGCTTTGTCGCGGACACACTTGTGCAAGGGCCACAGAGCTCTTGCTCTTAATTTTTTACTGACACCATCGTACAAAGATATAAAACGCCTGCATGCAGTATGCCCAAAATAACACATTAAACATTGCATACAGTTTGTATACAGGCGCTGAACATTTTGTAGTTTTCATGATCGAAATCATTGTGCGGTAGATATCCATGATATTCTTAGTATACAGGGCGTCAATCATTTAGTTAATTTGCACAGATTCCCAAATTTTAAAGTCGTCAAAAGATAGGGCGGCAACGCAAAACGATGGGAAGGAAATTTGCCCTACTCCTGTGTTAAGTCGGTTTTTCCAGAGAAAGACGGTTCCTGCAAGAGACGAGGTGAGAGGCAACAGATCCCAAACATGGGGAACGGATATAAGCTTATATACGCTGGATCTCATGGCACGTCGTGGACGTCGTTAAGAGTGACATGTGTGTCAACGGACTCACCACTAAGGATGCTAAAGACCAAGCGAAGTGTACTAGAAAGAGCATGAAGCACCAACTCAGTTCCTCCTTCAGATCAATGATATTATGTCTGTCTGTTGACGGCATTCATTGCTATGCGGACGACAGTACTAAAGACGCCTTTTATACGGGTCGTGCCATCCCTCGTGCCGTAGTGGAGGAATGTCGCGAAGTACTTGTGTCTAAAACCGAGAGTACTTTATCTAGAATCTCCGATTGGGGACGACTAAATCTAGTCCAATTCAACCTCACTAAGACACAAGTAAGCGCTTTTACCGCCAAGAAAACTCCATTCGTTGTAGCTCCTCAGTTCCAGAATGCACCTCTTGCCATTTCTAAGAGTATACATATCCTAGGTGTCGACATCTCCAGTGACGTCTAGTTTCGCAGTCATCTGGAAGAAAATATCAAGCTCACATCTAAAAAGCTGGGTGTACTTAACAGATCAAGGCAATTCTTCATGCCGGCTTCTCCTTCTCCTTTACAAGGCTCATGTTAGACCCCCTTTGGAGTATTGCTCTCATCTATGGGCGGGAGCACCGGCATATCAGCTTGGTCCTTGTGATTTGATCCAAAAGCGCGCTGGGAGAATTGTCGATGATACTATGCTCACAAGTGGTATTGAGCCGCTGAGCCTGCGGCGGGATTTCGCCTCCCTTTGTGTGTTCTATCGCTTGTACTATGTTTGTTCTGAAGAACTGTTTGACATTATGCCTACAGCTACATTCTATCATTGCACCGCTCGCCACTGACAGGGAGTTCATCATCATACCTTGGAGCCAAATTAGTCGGGAACTGTGCTGTTCCAAAGGAACTTTCTCCCACGCACACTGTGATGGTTCGGCGCGCCTAATAAAGCTATCTGGAGCAACGGTCACCAGATGAGGTGGTCCCGTCCTAAATGTATGGTCAGGCTGGTACTAAGATGACACGGTGCTAGGATTGATTTAGTCACTCCTTTCGTGTCGTAAAGTCTAGCGTTGGTTGATTAAGCCTAGTGCGTTACATGATGCGGTCTCACCGTCGTGTGTGAGTCCAATATAAAATGGGTGAACCTAGAACGTCAACGACAGTCTATTTAACTTTGTGAGGTTCGGGTCTGGTGATTGGTTTTTAAATGGGTAATTCTGTTCTACCTATGTAAAATGATATGATAGGAACTTGCAATTAAACTCCACTACGTCCATGGCGATGATTCGAGTGATAAAATAAAAATATGAATTAAATTTGAGCCTCCGAAGTGGGTCGCTAAGAGCCAGACCCCTAGCGGACTTGGATGTTATACGTCTGACGCTTGGGGAAATTTTAACGTGTGTCCTGCCTCTTATGTGTGTGCGCTTCAAGGAGGTGCCAATGGTATGTGTCGTTGCATTTGGTCTCGGATTCGTCTTACGTCACCCTTAGGCGAGTAGGTATATATTGTATATAGTTTGAACGCGTCCGTTCTATATGAATGGGTGGCCACCCTTCTTCTCTTCTTCTTTGCTTCTTCATACAGCAAGCGTTTGAACGCTTATTCACGAGATGGGGTCGCAGGTTGCGACCCGCAACAGACTTGTGGCGTCTCAGTCTTACTGAATTTAAGGTCCAACTAGGGTTTGAAAACTATAAGTATTACTTTAATGTACTCGAAAGCCATTCGTCAAATTGCAAGAATGCCTATACCTAAGCCTATACCTAAACCTATACCTAAACCTATACCTAAACCTATACCTAAGCCTATACCTAAACCTATACCTAAACCTATACCTCAACCTATACCTAAACCTATACCTCAACCTATACCTAAACCTATACCTAAACCTATACCCAAACCTATACCTATACATGTACCTACTTTCCTAAAGCGAGTGAATTTATTCAAGGCATTTAAGTACCTACCATTAGTCCAGGGTGAAATTATTTAGGCATCTCAATCATTTGCTTTGATAATCACAATGATGAGTGATACAGTAATTTACAGATAACTAGTCGGGGTGTGCGGGAATATAAATTAAAGTCACAGGTAGAGTTTAAAATATAAATATACGTTTATTTAATTCATTGTGACTCTACGATTGAAACTATTTTATGATTTTAACCAAGAGTTTCTGACAATAGAGAAATTCGTGATTCTGACCTCGATTCCTAGGGCCAATACCTATCGGAACTGGAAAACTAAGGTCAGTCCGCAAAAACCAGTTCCGCCCAATTAAGGCTAATTATGACTAATTAACTAATTAATATTAGAATTAATATTATTTAAACAATTATCTGTTCCAATCAAATAGTTGCATTAACATAATCAAAGGTCAAAGCGTCATACTTGGTTTGCAAAGTTAAAACATATAATCAAACATAAGCTTAATTTAGTCAATTAATGTGAAACAATTAGTCGATATAAATGCTGACTTATCAGGAAGTATTCGACTCATTAACGCTGCGCGTTACCATCAGGTAGTCAGTATTAGGCTAGTCATGTGGGGATTGATCGACTCACACGCCTTTTGGCCTAATAATAATATAAATTATAGGTATATTCGTTAATTAGACTAGTCGTATAAGCTGGGACAGCCCATACGCCTTTTGGTCTAATAACATTATGAATAAACCGTTGGTTTAATCTATTACATGTATTTATTACCAAAATATATTCGTTAATGATATTGACTAGTCCTTTAAGCCATCTTAAAGGACTTTTCGCCAATATGTCGATGTCTGTAACCTAGTTCAGTTCTATATATAAATAATAGTTATTCATACATTTATGTAGAATATACTCAAACAATATATATCTTGGTGTATTCGTCATTGATGATGATTTCAATGTAAGTACATTACAACCTCCCGAGCGTCGCAGATTAGACATAGGTAGGTTTGGTATCATTTTATTCAAATAATACCACATTACGAATATTTCACGCAGGGACGAGTTAACGTCAAACAATAGCATATAATGATCTCGTATAGAGATATATCAAACACATTAATTACTTGATTTGATGATGATAGACATAGGCTTCGGTATATTTTGTTTAAATATTACCGTGCTCTAATTATCTCACGCAGAGATAATTCATAGTTAATAATTACAGTTAAAATTGAATGTAAATGTCAATCGATTGGGTAACTTTTACTTTCCATCGAATCTCTACTAGCGAGAATACAAATGGAAATTGATGAAATTTATAGATGATATTAATCAGATCGATTCAATTAATACCTAAACCATTTACATAAACAATAGGTATTAACTTAACTTTTGTCGCCGCTGCTAATATACACTGACTCTAATTTATTAGTAAATTAAAGTTTAATATAATTTTACATTATTAGACTTTAATATGTGATCTCAATAAATGCTCTCCTGCTCGTCCAGCCGCCTCGCTCCGCTCCGAAATAAGAAGTGTCATCCCTCTACTCTTCGTTTCGTCTAGCTGACTTTAGTATTACAATTTTAGTATCTACTCTAATTAACATAAGGTTCTTCTTTGCTTGTGTTGTTGTGTCCTTTGGTTGTTATGGATGGCAAACGACGCCTGCGCATCATCCCTTATGGCGGAAAGTCCAATCTGCCAATCCCGTCGCTTCTCGCGATCGCGCCGTTTCACCACCGGCTGAATTTGTCTCGCTCTCTCGTCCCTGAAATTGTCCAACGGTTTGCCGCGTAATATCATATTTGAAAAGCATCCCTAAATCGTAAGACTTAGGATACAGATTTATTTAAATGTGTAATATCTGAAACCTTTGTTTTTATGACAGTTTTTTATTCTTAGGCTAGCTTGTTCGTTTTTTGGGTATTGTCTTTACATCGATATCTCACCGTGAATTTATTGGACATTTTGGAATGCGAACTTTTATTTTTTCCTACACTTACAAGTGTGACCCTTGTAATTAAGCTCGACCTTTTTGGGAATTTATTGCTCACTCAAACTAACATAATATCGTGTGACAAATTGGTTTTGGTTTTCGGAATTTCAAGTGAGTGCCACATGTTGGTGTTCAGCAAATTTAAACGTTCGAATGACGCCAATGGTTTTTAACCCGACTGCGACAAAAAGGAGGGTTATGTTTTATAAATTTGAATTATTAGCGTCCCATCACAACACTAACGTTGTGGAATGAACTACCTGGAGAGGTTTTCCCTGGAGAGTACAACATGGAGTTCTTGAAGGAAGGGGTTAAAAGGTTTTTACGGAGTCGGCAACGCGTGGGTGATGCCCCTGGTATTGCATACGTCCATAGGCTGCAGTGACTGCTTACCATCAGGCAGGCCGTAAGCTTGTTTGCCACTTTAGTGGTATAAAGAAAAAGGCGGACCCGCAGCCCACGCTTGCCGCGCGGGAGCGCAACCGGGATTTAACGCCAAGATTATCTGGATATGATAATGATAAAAACTGACAAATTCTGGATTATTGTCAAGGCGGATCCCGGGCCCACGAGATATATCCTCGGGATCTCGAGTCATAGAGTGATAAATTTCACAAAAAATGTTGACGGGGAAGTACGATAGACGAACAACTAGGTATGTCATGCCATGCCAATTATAGTAGTTATTATTTTTATCCTACTTTACTATTGCTCTCTACTATCTATCTACTATCCTACTGTTTGTACGTAAACGATTATTACAATTGAAGGGTAGCGTAACTAATTTAGCCAGCTATTTAAACCTACTTATTTGTCCATGATTTAAACATATGTACACTAAAGTAACCTTAATTTCAACAATTGATGGGCAATCTGGTCTTTAATAAGCGAACATGATACACTACCTTGTGTCCGTAAAAAATTACTCGAAATGGTTTTGTTTCGTCCTATTTGTTTTCTATTTATTTCAGGAAACATTGTCCAGTACCTTGGAAAAGACATTTGACAATTATGTAAGTTACTATTACAACTAATATTTATTAAAAATTTCCATTTCATAGATATGAAAACCTACTAACGGTCTGTTACGTTTTCACGCCTAAACACCAGAAATAATTTGGATAAAATTTGACAAGGAGCTATCTCCTTAGTATATAGTATATAGTAATGTGAAAAAGGGCTTAAACTATTTTTTCCGACGTAATTCCGCGATTTCCTCCGTTCATTCGTCATAAGTTAGTAATGTTGTAATTACAAAGGATATATGTTTGATTTTTATAAAGGTAAGAGAGGTAGGGCATAGCGGGGTATTTCGTTCGAATTATAGCCGCCCGACTGGGAAAGTACCTCCACCTTACAGAATATCGCAGCTAAACAATACTCTTTTAAATACTATTGTGTTTCTGCCGGTGAGTAAGGTTTCCAGTGCTCCATGGGGTGGAAATTTGGGGAACCGTGGCTTTGGCAGTGGAGGGACATTTGCCTTTTTGCTGCCAGAGTATCAGGTGGCCCGCTGGCCTGTTTGCCTACCGTATGACATAAAACGACCGTAGCCTGTATTTTTCCCAATTCATTCATTATCATAAATACAATTCACAATCAATAATAATAATTAATCATTAGTAATAAATTATAATGTTAATTCTAGCATAAAATGTTTGATAATTGTATCTAATTTATAGTATTATAAGCGATTCATAATTAATTATTACCCTTTGGTTAAAACGAGTTATGATGTAAATTTACTAAGTGGACTTTACAGTTAGGAATAGTTTGCTATTTACCACCTCTTTGTTCTCAGGGTCCATATTACATAGACATCCATCGGTATGAAAAATGCAAAGGCCCAAAATCGAAATCTGCGACAGAGTTTGAAATCGGAGTGCAAGCTGACAATCCGGAGATAGCACAGTTCAACATCACTTTTCTGGACCAAGCTCTGATAAATGACGTAAAAATAAAATTTTCAACATTAATTATTATTCATTCTGCTACAATGATCAAATGTGCAGAACAACCAATGGTGGACTAGTGTCTCCTCCGGAGAGAGCTTTAAATCTCCATCACTGGAGATTTAAAACTCGAAACTTATTTATACATCTTCATCATAATCATCACATTAACCGAAATACGTTTACTGCTGGGCAAAGGTTTGCTCTAAAGTCTGACAAAGCCAAGCAGAGTCGGACCATAGTCGACAATATCAGTCAGAACCAGACCGCGCAGGTAAAGCCGGGCCGCATCCGACAATGACAGACAAAGCCGGTCAGCTCAGCACCCGACAATAAACCAGGCCAATGTCAGGCAGCGCCAGACGGCACCCGACAATATATTAGCAGTTGGATTGCCGATCTTCGATAGTACGCCGCCATCTTGATGCAATTGAATTGGGACCAATCGCAACAAGCCAGAGCCAGAGCTGACTTTCTGAGATTAGTATAAAAGCAATTACATTAAAATGGCAGCGTACGATCGGAGATAGGAGGTACTACTGCAGGCAGAGCCGAACTGCGTCCTTCAAAGCCCATCGCACCACAAGTTAATTAATTATAGTATATAATTATTCCAGGTCAGACTGACGTTGTTCTCAATATCAGATAAACAACGAAAAGTATTATTCAGCTATAGAACAGATAAGCCGTGTCAGCACTTCGCTATAGCAGGCTCAATAGAAATGAATTTTCATGCGAAGAATTGTCTTGTGAAGAAGGTAATATTTTATTTTATACAGGAAGTAAACAGACCACCTGATGGAAAATGGCCGCTGCTGAAAATATACGTACACTTTACGTTTAGGCCTCCCACTACAAGGAGTCCATTTCCGTAGCACCGTAGTAAAGAGGTCGATGAATAACTACGCCTTTCGGTAAACACTGCTCCTTCGTGAACTCTTCCCAGTCCATCGTAAGAACCAACACCACGAACGAGTTCAATGATTTCATGGCTCGATTCCAAGGACTCAGATATAGTTTTTGGTGTGCGGTAATCCACCATATCCTTCGCCGTCACGGTACACTGTCCTACACTGCACTACACAATACATACTGCTTTACAGTGCAGGCTGCAAATGGTGGAGTACCTTCATCGGAGTCTCCAGCACAACCGTTGATTGCAACAATGTTGCACTAATTAGGAGTAACATGACAACGATGTTTGCTCTTCCCCTTATTACTAGAAACTTACTTCTCACTAGGTAGTAGTGTAAAAAATTAATATATGTGTAATATTACCATTAAATAAGCTTCTCGGTTTTCAATGAGCATGTTTTCAGCATCTTAGCTTTAGGCGAGTTAATAAAAATTTAGTACAAAAACTAAAAGCCCCGACTGCTTTAAAAGCCTGAAAAATTAAACAAGCCAAATGGTGTAAGTAAATAGGTGTATAAAGTGCAAACGTTAGTTTAATTTGAACTCGAAAGCAACACGGATACTTAATATTTAAATAAAATTAACTAGTATTTTAAAGGTTTTTGCAAACGTCCGTAGGCTGCGGTGACTGCTTACCATCAGGCCGTAAGCTTGTTTGCCACCATAGTCGTATAAAAAAATAATTAAAAATCACAGCCCATAACAGTCCACTGCAGGACTAACGACCGAACCACGACAGGGGAGGTTATTGCCATTATCTACATGTTTGGCCGGCGGGTTGGGGATCGCAGTGTTATAAATATTACAATTATTATTGGAAAACGCTGCTGCCCATTTTCCAGCCTACGGGGACTAGATCTTTTCGAAAACTTTAGTCGCCTTGTACGACACCCACGAGTGTAAGGGGTTGGTGGTATTCTACTCTGCCGGACACCACACGGACACAACAAATACCATTTTATTTTGTATGTTTTATGAATAAATAAAACCTACATTTTAATTTATAAAACAAAGTATGGGAATAAAAAATTAAATAAAATATCGGTCATTCTAAATGAAAAATTGTTAGAAAACCTAGATGATTTTCAATACCTTTCAATACCTATTGAACGACACCCCACATGACATATTATGTCTTCAGTGACACTCTCAAGATTAAAAAAAAGCGATAGACGTAAGAACCATCAAAATCCGCCCACAAAAGAACAAACATACATACATACATAGGCTGTTAAAAACTCTCCTTTGCGTCGCGCAGTCGGATAAAAAGAGTTTACTTACATTTGAATAATAACATTACTATCCTATTATTTTACTTCCAGGGGAGTTACTACGTCAGTATGAACTACATCGAGTATTCCAGAACATTCTTTGGGCGATCATTTTTCTATGGTGATTATCAGTTAAAGTCTGTCAGTCTCTCGACGAAAGGAAACGTTCTGTGCTTCGTGGTGAATTGCAGTTTTAGAAAGTTGAATAAAGAATAACATTATTTATTTATTTACAAAGTGAATCCCAATCACTTTCCAATCCTGCGCCATATCTTGCTATGAGTTAACCTGGAGTTTCACCACTCTTTTTACTTCGTGTCTCGAGCGATAAGGTCATTCCACGGTCATACGAAGTAATTTTTTTTTACCCGGTTGTGTTCTCGCGCACGAGGGTCCGGGGTCCGCTTTGACCATGATCCAGGATTTGGCAGATCAGGTAATTACAGTGGAGTAACTGCCAGCTGACCTCCGTGACCCTGCTACCAGATTGGATCATGGTTACACGTTCAGTCGCATGAATGTGCAGGTATGTTTTCCCTCACCTTAAGAGCATCGCTTAGTACTCAACTAATGTACATAACTCAGAAAAGAGTCATTGGTACATGGCCGCAGTGGGACTCTGGCTAACGAGTCGGATACCGTAACCACTCGGCCACCGACGCTCCAATATGACTATGCCCTACCTCTCTATATATATTGAATAGAGACTGCGAGCAAGCGTAGTGTAAGACGTACTACAGCCAGATGGAGTGAAGATATGCGAGCTGCAGGTGGAGGCTGGATGCGGTAAGCCGATAACAGGTCCTATATTAATTATTTTAATTTTTGAGAGCGTCGGAGTATCTGTAAAGTTATTTTTCTGTTTAGTTATATTTCTGAATAAAAGAGAAGCTCTAGGGTAATATCCAAATGCGTGGGAGATATCTCCTTTACAAAAAAATCCTACAATAAAATCGTTGAACCGAAGTGAATTGAAAAAATCGGAAATTTCCTAATGGAAATGGGATATAATTCGAGGAAGCACAGTATTTTGTCAAACAAATGCAATAGGAATGTATTTTAATAATAAATAATCATCTTAAAGGTCAATCCTGGCTTCTATCAGGCTCCGCTTTCCTACTCTTCTTCTCTACTTCGCCCGGTCTTCAGCATCTTCGCGTCACGAGTAATAGTTTTTTATTTTTTTATTTTTTTTATTCTTAGGAAAATCAACAGCTTTTGTAACATGGATTAGCAGTAAACATTAATATCAGAAAGCCAATTACAGATTCTCACAGATAAATTAGTTCAATGTGTACATATAGTCTGGCTAGAAAGTCGTCGTGACAAAAATTGAGGGCGCCACTATCATTAATATGGTACCATTGTTCTGTATCAATATGTGAACTTAAATATTAAAAAAAAGTATCTTCACGTCTGTTTGGAGCGTCGGTCGCCGAGCGGTTTGAGTATACGACTCGTAAGCCAGCGGTCCCGGGTTCGAATCCCTTGTACCAATGACTGTTTTCTGAGCTATGTACATTAGTTGAATACTAACCGATGCTCTTACGGTGAGGGAAAACATCGTGATGAAACCTGCACATTCAGGCGACTGAATGTGTAACCATGATCCAATCTGGTCAGGTTCCCCTGCTAGCAGGGTCATGGAGTTCAGATGGCAGTCGCTCTACTGTAATTACCTGACCTGCCAAATCCTGGCTAATGGTCAAGGCGGACCCCGGTCCTCGTGCGCGAGAGCACAACCGGGACATTAACGCCAAGATGATATATTACCAATCACTTTGTCTATACTAACTATACTAAATAGCACTCTCGGCTGATGTGGTTTAAGCCCAGCATTGGACTGTCGTAGGTAGATGGAGATTGTAGTTGTAGGAGGACGCGTTGTTGTCATGCGTAAACACTTATCGTTTTTGCACTCATAGCGAAAATAAATGTCCAACACAGTAAAAATCTAGAAATATACACATATCAACTTAAACATAACAACAACATAACAACGACAATGTCCAGATGACGTAACAACTGAAGTCAGTTTTTACAGTTTGACCACAGATAGGTATAGAATCAAATATTCTATACTCAAATAGTTTGACAGTAATTTAGTGTGGCCAATTTAGGCCAGCGCAGTAGTTCCCAAAATATTATTTTTACGACTTTCTTGCTAAACTATAGGTACTCGCATGTTAGCGGCTAACCCAGAAACCAGGTTAAACTTGAAGTTGATCGTAGAGCAAACTAGCCCATCCTAAGCGTTTCAGGACAAACTAGCTTGACCTAGGATATACCAGTTTGGCCTAAACTGAACTGATTTTAAGTTATTTTTCATTATTAGAAGTAATATAGATATATTTATGTAACCCATTAAGTAGTTCAAATGGAGATACGAGTATATGATTTGTCTGCTATTACATGCCATTACCTCTAACGATTAGATCAATAAAATATTCATTAGGTATTTTTGATATAACAATATCATAGTTTACATAACCTATCTAACGAGTACGTTAAGCTTACAACCTTTTTAGCTTAAAAACGGCAATTTTTAATGGATTCCGAACTTTAAAACTAATAATAATGAGATTCTTCTACTTATTGCTGTTTATCCCTTTGAGATTTGTCTCTGCAACCGAAATTAATATGGGTGCTAAATCACTTGAAAATTACGTAAGTTCGTAACCTGTTTGCCTACCTTATGAAATAAAAAATAACTCTTTTACCACCTAAGATGATTTTTCTACTGTCGTTAATTTTGTGGGGTTGAAGCTTTCTACATCCGACTCGCACAACCCGTTAGAGAAATGCCGATGCGAAGGAACCTCTTTAAAAAGTTGCAAGCGTTTAGATCTCCAATGTGCCAGCAAACGAACGGTAGCCAGAGCCAGACCAGACCACTTACGTCCTTTGTACGATAAGTTGAAATCGTCTGAGGGGTTCACAAATTCTCTCTCATTCACAAATTGGCACGATCAAGCGTTAAAGCGGCACACGACGTCTCCACGTGCCGCTGTGTAAATGACCCTAGCGGTAACCTGTTATACGATGACGCGATTTTGCATCTTAAAGGAGATATGGCACTCGTACTTCCACGAGCTGCTCAATAAGTACCATAAACAGGAACCAAGGACTTGTGCCACCGATATCGCCTGAGAAAGACGAGACGGCTCTTCGCCGCATGAAGAATCGGAAAGTTGTCGGGCCCGATGGAAATCCTTTCGAGGCATGGAAATCGATGGGCTCTCGTGGTGTTGGCATCCTTACTGACCTTTATAACCGCATCCTCCATACCGGGAAGATACTCAACCAATGAGGGCTACGTATTAATACTCCAGTCTATAACGGCAAGGGCTCGCACTAACTACTGCGCTCTTCAAACGCATTGTTTATTCACGAATCCGACGGGAGTGTACAATCTCGAAGTGTCAGTATAAGGCCCATGTGCATGATACAATAAAGCCTATTTTTATATCACGCCTTTTGTAAAGTGGAGAACATGTATATGTAATACAAAGATGAACTTTATTCTATGAGCAATTCATTCCACTTTGATCTTGATCTCACGACTTTTGCTTCTGAATTTAGATGACTGAATTTAGCAAATAATTAGACTATGTCTTACAGTAGTACGAGTATGTAAAGACTGTAGGATCGTGATTGCGTCGCGATGACCCCCGTATGGGTCGACGAATAACCTACGGCTTACCAGTAGCTTAATTCTTGATGATTTGTGAAGAGATTAATGATGATGATTTATCCTAACAGGGTCCGTATGACATAGAGATCAATAGCATAAACAAGTGTAAAGGTCCAAAGCCCAAATCGCTTACAACTTTTGACGTAACGACGGACAAGAATGCAAGTGGAGATACTGTAATAGCTGTTAACATAACATTTCTGGAGCCAGTAATGATTGAAGATGTAAGTTACGTTAAAATAAAGGATATTGTTAACAAGAGGTATGTAGTATCCTGCCTTATCATCATCATCATCATCTCGCCCGCAGAACATCACAGTGGACGTTGGGGTCCGAGGAGAAGTCCTGGAGAGAGGTCTATGTTTGGCAGGCTAACTATAACTGCTCGCCTCAGAGTCTCTTGCATGCAGATTCTTGCAACCTTTACAAGGTCGTCCATCCATCAAAAACCTTTCTGCCCCAACGGCCATCGGTTCTTCGAGCTAAGCGGCATGCCCATTGACACTTCAGTTTTGCGATACTGAAAGGTTCCAGTACAACCTCAAAAATAGCTGTCTAACGACGTATTACACATAGATATTGGAGTTGGACAGACAGAAATGTTACAGTTGAAATGTTTAATACAATATAACTCGGAATGGGCTAATATTTGGATATAGGCGCCATAGAAGCTTTTGTTGAACTCGAAAATATCTATCCCACGACATATTAGACATTGCCAGAACAGATAAAACAGAATAAAGGGTATTAGTATGACATGTACATTATACCATAACTCGAAATGGACTAACATTGCAACTAAGCGCAATATTAACTTTTGTTCAGCTCAAAAATAGCTATCCAATTACTTATTAGTCATAGCTATTGGCAGTGGGTATCAAGTTTTGCGCCATTATTTTAATAGTAATTTTGATTCATCAATCAAAATAAATTTAAATTTGATAAGTTAAATTATGTCGAATGTCCATGTTGTGCCTACTCCAGTGACAGTTGGAGGCACTCCACTTGAAGTTGTTGACGACTATACATACCTAGGACAAATAGTCCGGCTAGGTAGGTCCAATTTCGAGAAAGAGGTCAATCGACGAATCCAACTCGGTTGGGCAGCGTTCGGGAAGCTACGCCACATATTTTCGTCCCAATTACCGCAGTGTCTCAAGACGAAGGTCTTTGACCAATGTGTGTTGCCAGTGATGACTTACGGATCTGAAACGTGGCCACTCACTATGGGCCTTATAAGAAAGCTCACTGTTACCCAAAGGGCAATGGAAAGAGCAATGCTCGGAGTTTCTTTGCGCGATCGAGTCAGAAATGAGGAGATCCGCAAGCGAACCAAGGTCGCCGACATAGCTCTAAGGATTGCCAGACTGAAGTGGCAGTGGGCAGGGCACATAGCTCGAAGAACAGATGGCCGATGGGGCAGTAAAGTTCTCGAGTGGCGACCACGTACCGGTAGACGCAGCGTGGGTAGGCCTCCTACAAGGTGGACCGACGACCTGGTAAGGATCGCAGGTACCAGCTGGACGCGGAAAGCACAGGACCGGTCTTTGTGGTGATCTCTGGGGGAGGCCTATGCCCAGCAGTGGGCGTCTTCTGGCTGATATGATGATGATGATGAATCAAAATAACATCCCGCTGTCTGTCCCTATGAATGTATACATGTCCGCTTAGATCCTTTAAACTACGCAACGGGTGTGAATGCTGTAATGCGTGTGGGATAGATGTAGGGTTTAAAATTATTAAACCCTACATCTATCCCACACCTATCCTACACCTACTTTACCTCTACCTACCCTTTTTTTTCTTGCATCAATCTATCAACCTTCCTCCTGAATCAATCTATCTATTTTTAAAAACAGCATTAAAATCGATTACGTAGTTTAAAAGATCTATACATACATATGCCCTACATACATACATATATAGATACAGAGGCACTGACGGAGGGAATCGACTCATTACTCAGTTCCCCATCTATATCAATCAATATTCACAAAAGAAAATAATGTATAATAACTAATTCACGGTATTATACCGCCAGTGCAAAGTCACATCGTGCGCATGCATGTAAGACGGCCAAATCTAAAACAAGCAGATGGAGTGCATTCAATATGCTTGAACATACCAACTAATCTTGGCCGGTTGATTATTTAGCAATAAATAACCTAATATTTATTAGTAATGCTAAAAACATTAGTTTAACGTGTATAAGATACACCATCCTTTTTTTTCAAACTTTTTTAAAACGACGTTTTTAAAAAACGACCATTCACACACTTAGTTAAAACGTCACTGTGACGATATTAGAGCGCCATTGCAGTTTTAGCTCCAATAAGTAGTGCTTTTATTTTTGATCAAAGAACTGGTCCATACGCTAGTATATAGAAGTCTTATGCCTACAGAAATCAAATTCTTTGAGATTTTGTTTTATCTTTTAAAGCGATTCGGACTTATCGTAGTCTTATTATATGCTCGAAGGTTGTCATGTAGACAAACTTCAAGCATAGCTCTTTCCATCGCACATTGAGAGATCCTGAGCCTTCTTATGAAGCCCTTCGTGAGGCAACACGTCTCAGATCCGTAAATCATTACCGGCGATGACTGTATTTTGGACCAATAGATCTTCCACAATTTCCCGACCGCTGTCCAACTGAGCTGGATTCGGCGATTAACGTTTCGTCATCAACTCAGACTCTGGAAGTCCGTACACTCTTCCGAGCTGTTTACACCAATGAGCGATCCATTTCGTAGTGGAGGCGCTCGAAAAGCTTGACTGCAAGTTTATCTCTGTCCATAGAAATTAAAGCAATTGTCAATCCAACAGATTAAAGTTGCATTCTACAGTAATCAAGATGACACAAACGCAAAAAAACTCTTGTTTAACTACAGAATAAACAAACCTTGCCAACATTTTGCAATTGCTGCGTTCATAGAAGGTGCAACGAAAAATAAAGGCTGCTTGATGAAGAAGGTATTTATCTGTCTATACATAGTATAAGGTTGCACCGCATTCGCTTCCCGTAGGATACAGACATATTGGAGAACGGTGGCCACTTTCCATCAGGTGGCATATCTACCTGCTTCCTAGACGGCATAAACATTTTCAAATTTAAATTTTCGTCAACTTAATTACAGACAACAGTCGAAAGCAGAACACAGAGAGGCAACGGAGGGTGGTATCTTGTGTATGTGGCTTCGTTCAGTGGTTTGGGGTGACACACGTTATAATAAATTATAATAAATCCCTGTATCGTATATGTTGCAGTAGCCCTACACAAACTTAAAGATAATAAATTGGAATCTATAAAATGCATGCTTTGATAAGAGGCGGGGACCCATTTTTAATTCTATAAAAAATCTATGTAGCCATTTTGGTTTCAAGTTTAAATAAAACTAAAATTTGCATTACTTATATAGATACATATTTACTTACAACAACCTGCTTGTTTCTTACTCTACAGATTTAATAACAGTCAGGGTTTTAGTTTCTTTAGGTACTACTTTTTTGTTCAGTATCGAGACCTTTTAATTTTATTTACTTTATCACCACTGTCATTAATTTTACAGGGCAACCTGTACACTGCTCGGAATTATGCGGATTACATAAAAGCATTCTACGGAACTTCATTCTTCTACGGCAATTTTCAGATGAAAGCGGTAGTACTGTCAACGAAGGGAAACATACTGTGTTTCTATTCAAACTGCTTAATTAAAAGGAAACAAATAATTAAACAGTAAAATTAAAAATGTGTAACTATGTTTGTTTTATTGTTTGTTTGTCTTTTGCATCGAACATAAGAAAAGAGAGACTATGGTATATGCATGAATTAAATCTTAGTCTCGTTTTCCATCGACAAGTGTCCGGCTTAACCCTACTATGTTACATCCAATACATCGACGTTGCAATATACCGACCGATGGCCATCGATCTCAACTACACAAGTAAAGTCCGCCGATTGTACTGGTAAATACGAAGTTCCGGCCATCTGAAATGGGTCAAGGAATAAATCTTGTTGAAGTTAGTTCTCGGCTTGTGTACATGATTCCTGATCCTGTGAAGTGTCGTTTAATACACCGCTCTTAAACTCCCATAACTCTTCCCGCGTTAAAGTTCGATGCCGAAGTCTACACGTTATTAAGCTACAGCCGAGTGGCTCCGCTGTGATGTCGCTTCGATTACGCACAGTACATTAAACAATTGCCATTGGAGTCCAACGGAAAACATTACCCAACTCGGTGTTTCTGATGCGCCGTAAAATGAAAAATGTAATCGTGAGCCGTTTAGTTTGAGTTGACGTTTTGATTGGAGTCTAAGCTTAATAGTAAAAAGTCACAGATAAGAAACAATAAAAAAAATCTAAAATTCAAAATTTATTTATTGAGTAGGATATTAAATATATAATATATTATCCATTTCTATCAT
Source organism: Blastobasis lacticolella (assembly GCA_905147135.1). NCBI lineage: Eukaryota > Metazoa > Arthropoda > Insecta > Lepidoptera > Blastobasidae > Blastobasis > Blastobasis lacticolella. The sequence goes on along the minus strand of LR990044.1, from coordinate 17,442,456 downwards.
CAAAAAGGAGGTAGGAAAGTAGGAAGGAAACACACAGTGATATGTTGGCCGCCCCAGGGACGGAGCACACCCGGTCCACGCCGACAACGGCCGGACCGTGTTAGACAATATCAGACAATGCCCGACAATGTCAAGCAGGACCGTGCCTGAATAATATATAGGTATATTATTACGAAAACTATCTAAAACTACAGCAAGTGTTAAGCCATTCCAGTACATTTTTGAATGGGAGGTCTAGTGACTATTTTCAAGGTAATCTATTATCGAAAAGTTAATAGTCATTTTCAAATGTACTTATTCATTCCTCCTTTTTCTGGTCAGATGACAGTCACTCCAATTTAATTAGGTGACAAGCAATGGTAAGCCCGCCTGATGGTAAGCAATTACCGCAGCCTATGACCGGCAAACGGTCGTTTGCAATTCCAGAGACATCACTATTACATTGCTGCATCACTACTCAGTTTTACTCCATTCTTGATTAACTCCATGTTATAGTCTCTAAAGGAAACCTCTCCCGAGAGCTCAGTCCGCAACCTTAGTGTGCACGGGAAAAAGTTCCTTTAGAACTGTGCGGTACTTAATGCAAAACACGAGCAAAATGTGGAATGAGCTCCCTCCCGAAGTCTTCTGCACTACAACATGGGGTCCAAAAGGCATGTCTACAGCTACCATAGGTCGACACCGCATCAGGAATAGTACCGCCGATCTCCAATCGCATTATACCACCCCTCTGCAATGACGTCACAACATGCATTTCGGATATTCTGTGACGTCATACCAGAGGGTGCTATCATGCGATTGGAGATCGGCGGTGACGCTGCCGGTCCCCTTAAATTGCAAATGTCCTGGACGACGGTGGCCACTTTTCATCAGATGGACCGTGCGGTTGATAAAAAAAATATTTTTTTTGGTAGGAATTTTTTGAAAAGAGGAGCATATTAATTAATCAGAGGGCATTATGACGAATTTCTTTCCAAGATGGCCGCAAGTATACCTTTAAGATCTATCGCTTTGCTTGCTTGCGTCATGGTTTATAGACCATACTGTTCTCTATTGTCGCACAACCAATTTTTTACATTATTATAACTAAATCGGTGTTAGCCGGAAGTAGGTAACAAAAGCCAACAACTAATTACGAACCGATTAAATACGTTATCTAAACAATTACGGTTAGGTACGGACCTAACAACTACCATTTACTACAATAAAAAAGTAAATTAAAGCAGTCAAATGTCGCTTTAATAGCAATTTCCTACATTACACAACAATGTTAATGTTTCATAAGAAACTGTTTTTAATTACGCACTTTATAACGTGTCTTTGCTTTACAGAAACGAATTCTATCGGATTTGATTTGGGTGAGAAAACATTCGACAATTATGTGAGTACCTACTTAGATTTATTTTATTTTTCTCACTACAATTAGAAAAATGAAGTGTTTTGCTTAAGGTCATATGGGACAATTAGGCGGCGATCTAATTTCGACCACCATCATGCTGCTTATCAAGTGGCATGCAAAGCGGATGGCCATTGACTGCGATTAACTGACAGTTACTGTGAGGTCTCACAACGCGCGCGAACGCATAGGGTTCCAACTAACAATACTCGAGTGACGATCAATACACGTGCCAACACAGAGCCGTGTTGAATTCATTTAGCAGACGGTCAGTGTGAGAACGCATAGTAACGCTCCTTTATTTAAACTAGTATTTGAAGACCAATCTAAGTTGCTCGCGTGCTGATGATAATGGTAGTAGGAGATGGTGAAAAGTGTGTTAAGTAGTATGAATTAATAGGATACATATTTTAATTATTTTTTTCTAATTTATGCCTTAGAAGTATTTCATTAATTAGTTAGTGTTTTTCTCTAGGGCCTGTTTGACGTCGTATTCGAAGGTGTTAAGAAGTGTAATGGGCCTAAATCGAAATCGCTGGTCACATTCGACATATGGACCGAGAACGACTCCACAGGGAAGCAAGCGATCATGGTGATCAACTTCACTGTGCTGGAACCAGCCCATATTGATGAAGTAAGAATTTAATAGAGGTTCAGATCTTACTTCACATGGCGTACCGATTACATTGCACAAGTCTATCTCAACTCGCGTAAATATATTTACTTTAAAAGAGGCATCCCCGTTCGAATTAGAGCCGCCAGGCTGGGGAATTACCTTCTAGAATACCGCAACCAAAGAATACTGTTGTAAATAGTAACCATTATGTTCTCCAGTACGTCATGGGTTGAGGATTTGAGGAGCTTTGGCAGTGGAAGGGAATTTGCTTTTAGCTGCCAGACCAATGTGCTATAGACGTATCGGCGAAACCCCTGGTATTTCTAATGTCTCTTTCCATCAGGTGGTTTATTTCTATACCTTACATACATATGAATAGAAGCAAATGATGTGTGTCAGGATCTGCCTACCCCTGTTGGATGTGTAAATGTTATCTCGATAACATATCTGTATTATGTTGTGTGGTGAATAATGTACGAAATTGGTTAATTTATAAACATAATAACGGTTAAAGCCAACCGGTATTATCCAACTGTCTTGATTAATACAATACATGTATGGTAATTAGGGTATAGATTACTTTACCTGTGCATATGTATGCAATGCCATCCCAAAAACATGCAGCAAATTGTTTTGTAGGTATCTCCGACTTCGAGGGCAACCGTCCAGTGACATGTTCCCTACTATAAATTATTTTTTAAAGATGTTTAGGGGCTTTTGTTTATTGAGAATTTTAATTCAACTTGCATCAACCGCGTATTTTTGGGTGATTAGCTGTCCTATAAGTCTTCAGAGAATAATGCAGCTCCTCCTTGATAGTTCGGATTTTAAGGTCGTGATGCAACTGCTGGTTTGTGCCTACCATGGGGCGTTAGTGATCAGCTTGAGAATATGGATTGAAACATCTATATAATTTCTAAGTTCGAGTTTGACGCGGTTCCCCACAATTGGATACCAAGGTCCATATTGGTTTGAGCATGCATTTATAAAGACATGTTTGTTTTCCAACAAAAACAAGAAATTTCTGAGAAAGAGCCAGTATATTTTTCTAAGCTGCATGCTTATGGCTTTCCGCTTTGTGAAACTGTGCTTTTTCCATAAAAGACGACGATCCAAGTAGATTCCAAGATATCTGGCTTCATTCTATTGTGGTATCTGAACTCCATTGAGGGTTACTGGTAAGCTTGCCTTGTGGTGAATGTTACCTATACTGACTTCGATTCGACGGATTTGATACTCAAGGTTTTTAAAAATCTGTCATGTTGTTTAAACAACTTTGGAGGATTCTGCTCGCGTGTGAAAGATTTTCGTGTTTTGCCAAGGTTGCAGAATCGCCCGTAAAGGTATCTATTACAGTTTCATTAGTTAGGGGCAAGTCTGCGATATATAAGAGATACAGGGTAGGGCCTAACACACTACCCTGAGGTACTTCAGCAAATATTATAAATAGGCTTGTAATTTTTTCTCCCTGTCTTACACTGAAGAATCTGTCCAAAAGGTAAGATTTAACGAATATAATAGCAGTTAATTGGCAGTTGTGTTTTTATTTGATATAACAAGCCTTCGTGCCACACGCGATCGAACGCCTGGGTTATGGTTAGAAAGACAGCTCAGCAGTATTTGTTTTTCGAAATTACTAGAATCGATTTCTTTTACAAGTCTGTGATTTTATCTGAATCAAATATTTCATAAAGAAAAAATCCATAACTTTTGATGATATTGGCAACAGACTTATGGGTCGTTATGATGACACCTACTCAGACTCAATTTTCCGGGCTTAAGTATAATTAGTATCTGGGCCACATCCCACTGTTGCGGGTAGTTGTCTCTTGTTAATACACAGCTGAACAGTTGTGTCAGGAATATAATTCCTACTTCAGATACTTCGCGAAGGATTTTGGCCGTTATGGGGCTTTATTTTGATTAAGGGCTGATATTACAGTGAATACTAAGACTTTGTGATTTTTTCAATTGGCAGTTCAAGGTGGTAGGTTTCTTCAACGCATTTTAGTATTTTTTTATTATGCATGTCATGGTGGTGCATGTGGTGGTAATGCTATTTTTCTACCTACTGTATTTCTTTTTAATTGCAATAAAGAGTTTACATACATACATACATACATACATACATACATACATACATACCTTGCATAATGTTCGGTATGAAAACCTCATATAAATGAGAAGCAAAAGCTTCGCCCGCCTCTGTACGAATTTGTAGATTGGTAGTAAGGGTCTTTTTAATTTTTGTCACCTTCCAACGTGAGTAGTAGCTGGCTTTTGTTGCATCCAGATTTTTAAAATAATTTTATAAATTCTTATTTCTCTCGGTACGTAGCGTTTGTTTGAGTTTAGTTATTAGGTGGTTGAATCTGGTTTTGTCAGCTGGGTATCTAGTTAATTGCCAATTTTTATGGGCTCTTCGTTCCTAAGCCAGTAGTTCTTTAACTTTAACCTAAGCATATAGGACTGCCATGCACGTTACTCCCTGCTTCAATGAAAGCGCTAAGCCATTGGTTCCGCCCAATATCGATTTATGTTATTCGACGTCGGAGCCTACGATACAGGTGGTTCGATTGTAAATTTTGTATTTATTGAAATTTAGTTTAACCATTGGTATAAAAAATCTTGTTAAAAATTTCAAAATATTAAGCCAGGACTAATAATAGTCCATACAGACAAACACGATTTCTGGTCTGTATGCCCCAAAAGTTTATGCAATTTTGGATTCTATACAGACAGTTAAAATATTATATGGCAGCAAACGGGCAGCGTCAGCCATACGTCACCGTGTAAACACCGCGTCCTGTCCGCCAAGCCGTCGTGTCGCGCCCGCAGAGTAACGGCGTCGTGTCCGTCAATAGATTTCTTATCTGGTCGTTAACGGTGAATTGGCGGAAACAACACGTACGCGGTTTCTAAGCGGGCGGTGATGTATAAACGGACCGTAATTAGGAAATAATCATAACTTTTGCAATAAGACTGAATTGGTTCCATGCTATATTTACAGATCAAAATCATCATGAATTCTATCAGTGAGAAAGAAAAAAAGCAGCTATGGAACTACAGGATTCACAAGCCGTGTCAGCATTTCGCTATCGCCGCTACCATTGAACAGACATTAAACAATAAAAACTGTTTCGTGAAGAAGGTAGAAAATAGGAACCATATTACTTATAATTAAGACGAGCCCGTTCACAAGCTTTTGTTTATTCAGACTGATAGACCAAACTGGAACGCGTTGCTCATAGAATAAGGCTCATTTTGGAACGCATAGCGATCAAGTGCGAAAAAGTGCAAATTTTGATAGACTTTTACTTGTTAAAAAAAAATATTCCCAAAATCAAAAATCTATTGGGCGAAACATGTTTAGTTATAGATCTACATATTTGTATTAAAGAAATTGTAGTCGTGACTGTACATCCTGAGATCAAAGTGATTCAAACTATCGCGCCCACACAGAAACCGTGTCGCACACGCACAGTCGTCGTTTCGCAACCGCCTAGTCACCGCGTCGCGCCTTTGCCAAAACACTAATAGGGTAGGTTGCATGTATCCTGTTCGGGCACTACGCTATGACTAGGCAGATGCGACGCGTACGCAGTTAGTAAGCGGCGACGTAACAATGGGTCCTTGTCATACCAAGTTTAACCTAACCTAACCTAACCCAGTTTATAGAGAAAAAGAACATCATCAGTAAGACATAGGCAATTTGTAGCACACCTCTACCCCAATTTGCGTGAAATAACGTGAAGTCTACGCGGCGGAGCTTCGGGAAAGCTGATATATATGAAAGAAAACAGCTTTAAAAGAGCAAAGGTTCATCTTGCAACTCCTATTTGAGCAGAGTCTATAGCAGCGACCCAAGGAGACCCTCCCTTGCATCAAATTAATTGAGAAGACAGTTTATTTTATAATTTAGAAGTACAAATAAATTATAGTATAGTAAAACTATGAATTCGTTAATTGTATGTCTAATGTAGTACTGAATATTTTTCAGGGCACATATTTGTTAACTATGAACTATTTGGAGTACACGAAAACGTTCTTCGGAACATCATTCTTTTACGGGCAGTTCCACTTGAAAGTAATGTCGCTGTCATCAAAGGGGAATCTTCTGTGCATAGAAGTAGATTACACATTTAGAAAGAAACAGAAGACATAAACTTGTAACTTGTGAAGATTTTCGTTTCATTTATTTGCTATATGCTCGCACAATCTCATGAGATATTACAGAGTAAAAACGATGAACTCCTACCTATTATTATGGATACCGTACAACAGTGTTCAGAAAACTTGTTCTGTTCAAGGACAAGTTCACCTTTGAAATGAGATCATTTTGGAGGTACATACACCGCATTGAAACACATTTGTTATCCTTTTTTTTATTTATTATTTAATTTTACAGCATGTTGGGAATAAATAAAGAACAGAATATTTAACGATAGACATGAGTTCATTTTATTTAGCAAAGGCAGTCCCGTTGACAAGTCTCGATTGTTCTTTTGAAATTGGGATTGAGCACATGGAGCGGGCAAAGTGAACGATAAGAACATTTTCTAATTTTGGCTCCAAGCTGGGGTGAACACAATAACAGTAACATAAACTAATTAATGAAAACAAGGTAAAAGTAGGCAAAATCTCAAAAATTTCGAGCTCAGTTCGTTCGCCTAGATTTTCAGCATTGTGAGTAACGCCGGATTGGCAGTGCGGTGTCCGGTAGAGTAGAAGAGCACCAACCCCTTACACTCGAGGCAGTCTTCGCAATCTAAAAATGTGCAGCACCCAAAATTTAGGGGACATTAGGCTGAGGGAAATTAGACTGAGAACACCTTGCAGTGAGTATGACCGGCACTATACGTGCTCATAGAAATTTAATAATTATTAGCTTCGATAATTGACTTCGTTATTTTTCTCACAGTTATCTAGGAACTTTAGGTAAACACTTTTATGCATTCAGATTTTTATTCAGACTAAGGAATAAAATCTATTTACACATCGGCTCGTTTCGGCATGTTTTGGCTTAGTATTTACTCACACGCGTAGTACACACGGCATCGCAAGCGTAAAGCCCATGTAAGGGCCCGTTTATACATATGCCTACGCCAAAAAACCATTGGTATTTTGGTCGATAACAAACGGTGTCATCGCATCAGCTAATTGGCACAATACAACAAAATATCATACCAAATATTGTTTGTGTATGTCTGAAATATTTTAAATTTAGCTTTTCGTTAGTATAGAACTATAAATTGCGTCAACCATAAATCAATGCACCACAAAGAAACACATCCCCGGGTAACTATTTGGTTATAAATAGTTTTAAAAGAATAGGCGCAAAAATAGTTTTAGTCGAACTTTGAAATTGGCTTCGAAGTTTTGACAGGTTATTTGAATTCGCATAATCATTGTTACAATTTCTTTTTGTTTGACAAGGGTTCTTGATAAATTATACGATGCGTATACTCATATGGTAATACTTTTTAGGTACGACATGCACAATGCACATTTGGGCATTTGGGCCTTATTTGCTCTTGCACTACTATGAGATACTGTGATAACTTACCTCTTCCCAAAGGTTGTCTGGAAGAGATCGCTTAAAGCGATAACGCCGCCTTTGCGCGCATATAAATTGTTGTTCTTATTTCTTGTTATGTATAATTTTTTGTGTGTGCAATAAAGAGTTTTTACTTACTTACTTACATCAGCAGAGCGAAATAGCATCTTTTTCCCCATGTGCCATGGAGTACAGTAACCAATCCAGAAAGCTTTCTTTCTAGCTTTCTCGAGCTTTTATAACGAGAAGTTTAGTATATCTGTAGGTGTGTGTATATGCAAATATTTCTGACGCCAATCTGAGTCATTTCTGCGTCAGTCGTGACGTCAGAAAATGGGCAGCAGCATTTTCTTTTCCGATTGTTTAACTAAGCGATGTCAATTATATATGACTGCTTGTATGGGCATTAAGGTAAAATTAACCAGTCTTGGTGATATTGAAGGAGCTTTGCTGAATTGTGGACAGTTGACGATGCCGATCAACATTTAGACTTTAGTAGATATGGCTACATAAAAAGTTTTGTATGATTATAAGAGCGTATACGCGTCGCATTTAAACCAAATCCGAGAGAATATAGATCCATAACGTTTAAGTTGGCCTCCCAATAGCAGCGACTACGACTTGTACAAAACACTTTATCTCAATATGAATAATGTATCAAAATCTTCAATCTCAATACGAAATAATAGTACTGATAAAACTTCACGCCGAAACGTTAGCTCGACGGAAGACTTATTGATAAAATATTGATTTATTTTCGACTTCATCGTCACTTAACTACCACATATAAGATGGTATGCGAATCAAATGTTACAAGGTAAAAACGACATCACAAATAATCAAGACGAAAGAAGAGCACGTATCTGTTAAGCCGTCTCGTTCCCCAATAACAGCAAATGGCCCAAAAGTCGGGTGTTTCAAACCCGTGTCTGGTGTTAGGTTAGCGAAACCGAGCGTGAGGCAAATCACATACAATTGAGACGTGTTTTCTGCTTCGCGGAGCTGGTATCATCCGAATGAGCTAAGAAAAACGTCCCGTGCCATAATGCCAACCTGCCGCGACACACTGCGCCCGAGAATGGTAGAGACCTATCTGAACCGACGAAAATCTTATAACAGTCCTCGGTGTTAAAATTTTGACATGTGTAGCCGTGTGTCAGTCCGTGGCATCGTAAGACTTTCCACAAAAATAATTAAGGCACAATAAATAAATAAATGTCATCTTGATACCTGTACCTGAGAAAAGTATGATGAATGTCCGACAGACAGACGACCACAAAGTAATCTTAAGGGTTCTGATTTTACCAAAGTATAAGTCCATGATCATCAGCTTAGGTATTGATTGCAATGAAAATAATGAGACTAAACCATAAACTTTAACATATAAGTATTGAAGACGTAAGTAATGTTAACGACCACGTCCTATGTCCCACGTCCACGTATTATTCATGAAGAAGTTTATCTACTGCTTCGCAATATAGCAAAGTCAGGACCACGTACTTAAGTGTGAGTCACGTGTTCGGAAAGAAATGGAAGGTCTGAATTTGAAAGATATTTTAATTTTTAACTTATGAATATATAGAATGAAACTACTTAACTTTTTTAAATATACATATTTTTTAAACATTATTGCTCTAAATATAATACAATTGGCGAACTTAAAGCCATCAAGGCTATATCTACCATACATTGGTATCTTTCATAGGACATAGGGTCTATGTTATTTCATTGCTTCCCTCACCTCTCGCTATGAGAGCCATCGACAATACCATGGCCTAACTTTTCATTCGTAATCGACCAGTTTGTCGTATAGTGATCGTACATGCGGTGATCGTAAGAACAATTTCGTTCTGTTGACAAACAGAACATCGTGATCACTCTACAAGCTTCAGACGGGTAAAACGACAGCGAGTCTTAAACTTTATCTTATCATCACAGATAGATCATGCCCTCGTCCATGAGAATTTGTTATCAAGACCGATTACAGCCACTTTTAAAGAATAAATTGTTATCATAACCAAATTGCCTTGATATGTTTACGATAATTTGGACAAACTTCCAACAAAAAACGCAGTTTTAAACGTCAGGTGAACCATAATTGTTACTTTATCATTGTGCAATACGCCATGCCGTAAACAACACGCTGCCTATTGGCAGTGTGTCGCGGGAGGCGTGCTGCCTTCAAGTAATTTTCCACTTGATCAGTCTACCGACTTTTTTCTCTTTTCCGTTCCCCCATCGCAAGTCAAGTGTGAGCTTATTGGCCTGCTAAGAATTCTAATAAAAGTTAGGTACATCGAGTTAGTGCCTCTTTACCTTTTATAGGATTTCGTATCGCCTCCAATGACACTCGACTTAACTGTAACGGCGGATGGGGATGCGGGAAACTTGTTTTGTGAATTCGGAATTCAGAACATTGGTTTAAAAGGCCGCGAGATTCAGAATGGAGGAGCAGCCCGTGACCGGAATCCGTAATGGGTGGTAACGATAATTTTACAACCACAGTTTGCAGGCGAACCCTAAGGATCTAAATTATATGGACACTAGCTCTTTTTCACTTTGATTCAATATCAAAGTTATTTCGTCTACGTTCATGGCTTCTTTTACCAAGGCCCAAGCTAACTCAAACACTACACAACCACAGCGAAGTATTATGACCTCATCAGCCATGTGCACTATGCATATTGGTATTAAAATTTTCCTTTAAACCCCTACTCAAATAATGTTTTTTAAATATTTTTCCTATGAGGTCTCATAAAGTGTGCAAACGCATATAGATCTAACTAACAATATTATACTTGAGTGGCGATCAGCACTTGACTATGCGTCCGTCAAAATGAAAGCATATCAAAAGTAGCGAGCAAAATTTAAAAACCATAGAGCCATATTGTACGCACCATTGTTAACCAAGTATTTTTGTAAAAATGGGTATTTGTTCCTACAAAGAGAGGCGCTGTTTTCTTTAGCGATATATTTAGCTAATGTTTGTAGTTTCACTGACAACCACAGGACTTAGATAAAACTATGAAACAAGGGGAAAGGAGAATATGTGGATTACAAGAAGGTTTAGATAAGTATTTAGACTTAAGTATTATATTTTTTATTTCCAACTGCCATACCCCGTTCCTGGGTAAGCTTCATCATAGTATGCATTTTTTTAAATATTCTTTCATTCTTCCGGAGACGCAACATCAAATTAATTAACTAATTTACACTAAAAGAAATCAGACTACTTACAATAATTATGTAATTCTGTACAAACTGTAATCCTATTTCTAGTATTCCGTATAATTTAAATAACTATCTGCGAGCACCAATTAATGGCCTCGCTGTTATAAATATTTGTAAGTATTTATTGCTTGTAACTTGCTGTTCGTGTTCTGAATGTAATAAAATACCTACCTGACTATCAAGTAAATGAAACGAGGTCAAATTCAAATTCTAAACCATCGAAAACGAATATTATTATTCGATTATCATTCAAACCATGAAGATCAATACTATATAATATTATTATACGATGATCATTTATAATCCTCTCCAGAAAATTGTATCCTTTCTTCTCAACTTTTTTTAAAATATTTGGTATCAGTCAATTAATGTGCTTGGGCAAATGCACACGGCGCCATCTAGCCCCAAAGTAAGCAAAGCTTGTGGTATTGGTGTTACATAACTGACAAACAATTACATAAATAAATGCTAACCTAACATAATACTAATTTTTAAATAATATTTTTTCTCATTGAATTGATTTATATATCGCGTAACTACTTCCAAAAGTATCCAGAGAATACAACTTTAATTATCGGTTTCGCAGAATAAGGGGATCCGTGTCGCAGAAAGAGCGCCAGCTAATAGATTTCATTATAGAGATCCTGGAGATGTTGAATGAGGCAAAAAAATGTTGAGACCAAATTGATTGGACGTCGAGAGTCAGATTAATTATGAGTGAGCAGAAGGACTTTATTGAAGAAGGGATTCTTTTTCTAATTAATTGGTTTTGGAGTCCGTTCTTTCATAATTTTTGCTTTGAAAAGTTTTATTGTGCTTCCCAGTCTATGGGATTCTTACGAATAAATATTTAATCCACTATTGTTACATTTGTGACCATTTAAGCGACGGGGAAATAAAAAGAAGACTTCTATTACGTGACCGTATTTGAAATGAATTCACTTTGAAAGATGCTTCGTAACTTTGAAATTAATATTTTTAGAAAATTTTCACAAAACAGCACTCTGTGAAAATAGATATTTTCTTTTAAAGTTCAAAATCATCAGACAAGTTGTTGCGGAGGTCTTACTGCCGTTGTCACTAAATTTAGAAATCGTCAAAGTTCTTTCTTCTCTCAGTTTAAACGTTGGCTAAAAACAAGTTAAGATGAAACTTTGGTAATTCTAATGTTTAGTGAAAACGGTTCACTTTTATTAGATAATAGAGAGATACAAACGAGCTTTGGATATCACATCAACGATTTAAAAACCCTCTACAAAAGTTTGTTTAATTTAAAGTAGAAATACTTAACTTGTAACTTCGTCTAAAGTACGTTTCAGATTTTAATATGGTGTAGTGTAACTACGTATTAGTATTTATTTTATATATTTAATCTGATAATAAACTAAATATAAGATTGTAAAATAGAAATAAATAATATGTATAGTATAATATAATATGATAAGCATTACAATAGTATTATAATAGTGTAACATAAAAGAACGTACACCGGACAGACCAACTACTTTTGTTAGTAGACGATTTTGTGACACGCGTGGCGGTAGTCGCAAAATCACATCTACCGGCTCCTACGCCGCGAACGCGGGTCGGTCCGGTCGGCAGTCCGCAGCCATAAGAGACGCGAGACGCATGTCACTCTGTGCACCGCCCACGTACCTACTTGTATACGTAATCCATTTTCTGTACTTCCTATTTCTAAAACTGTTTTCCATCGCTTCTAATTTCTCCTTCTGTGCTTGTTCAGACTTTCATTGTGTGTACTGTATTCTGTATCGGTATAGGTACCTATTCAGTTTGAATAAAAACTAAAAGTGAGTGAACATTTTGTGGCTTCATTTTTACCATCTAATCCACCACCAGCACCATCACATCACTTTATTGGTGACCCCGACGTGATCCCCTCGATGAGGTTGTTAAGCTCGCCGTCAGCACGCTGAGCTGCCGCTAGATGCTCCAAGGAAACCGGCTGAACCACTTCGTCGACTCGGGAAAGGGCATCTGCTACCACATTGTCCTTACCGGATATATGACGGATGTCCGTCGTGAACTGCGCTATCAGGTCCAGATGTCGAAATTGCCTTGGGGAGCAGTTCTCCTTTCGGTTATGGAAGGCAAAGACAATAGGTTTGTGATCAGTATAGATCACAAAGTGCCTAGCCTCAACCATATGCCGAAAGTACTTCACGCTCTCGTAGATGGCAAGCAGTTCCCGATCGTAAGGTGAGTACTTCCGCTGGGAAGGACTGAGCTTACGAGAGAAGAATGCGAGGGGCTGAAAAGTACCATCGGCGGCTAGCTGCTGAAGAACTGCTCCAATGGCTGTGTCCGAAGCATCTGTGACTAGAGCAAGCTTCGCGTCGTACCTCGGGTGAGCCAGCAAGGCGGCCTGACTGAGACCTTCTTTGCAGGCTTCAAATGACCGAAGACGTTCACCAGCAATGCTGACCGGATGCGATCCCTTCACCGATCCGAGGAGAAGCTCGTTCAATGGCGCCTGGTGTTGAGCAGCACCTGGAATAAACCTACGGTAAAAGTTTACCATACCCAGGAACCTACGTAGCTCCCTTACCGTTTTGGGAACTGGAAATTCCCTGATGGCTTGGACCTTCGACGGCAGTGGAGTTGTCCCCTCAGCCGAAATGTGGTAACCTAAAAACGTGACCTCGGAGGCCCCGAAAACGCACTTGGCGGTATTTACCACCATGCCGTAGGCCTTGAGTCTGGTGAATAGCTGGTGGAGGTGTTCCTCATGGGTCTGTTTATCCTTGGAAAAGACCAAAAAGTCATCCAAGTAGGCGTACGTGAAATCCAGGCCCCGCAGCATCTCGTCGACGAACCGCTGGAACGTCTGGCCGGCGTTACGAAGCCCAAACGTCATGTAAGGGAATTCGTACAGCCCAAACGGTGTGGTGATGGCGGTCTTGGCGATGTCGTCGACGTGCACGGGGATCTGGTTATATGCCTTAACCAAATCGATGGTGGAAAACACACTGCAACCTGCAAGACTATGGGAGAAATCATGAATGTGCTTAATCGGGTACTTGTCAGGCACGGTTCTGGCATTGAGCATACGGTAGTCGCCACAGGGACGCCAACCGTTGTCCTTCTTAGGCGCGAGATGAAGAGGCGACGCCCAAGGAGAATCTGATGGCCGACAAGTGCCATTTTTGAGCATGGCCTCAAACTCAGACCTCGCTATTAATAACTTGTCAGGTGCCAGTCTACGGGGTGTGCCAGAAACAGGTGGGCCGGGTGTGGTACGGATGTAGTGTACAGTGTTGTGACGCGTTGTGCGATGAATACCGGGTGGACGAGTGACTTCTGGGTATTTGGCTAGTATGTCATGATACACAGAATGACCAGATACTACCTTCACCGAAGAAACATCATCAGTATTACGTGCAAGCAACCCCGTGGTCGTGAGCGTTGTACTACTGTCTATAAGGCGCTGGTTACGGATATCAACAACTAGGTTGTAGTGCGACAAAAAATCTACACCAATTATCGCTTTGGTTACATCGGCGACAATAAACCGCCACGTAAAGTCGCGGCGTAAGCCTAGGTTTAGCACCAAATGAATGTAACCGTAGGTGTTGATAACCGTACCATTCGCCGCACACAACTCATAATTCGTTCTAGGACGAGTACCTTTAACACTAGATCTCGGAAACACGCACAAATCGCTACCAGTGTCCACTAAAAACTGCACAGCAGATTGTCTGTCCGTCACAAATAAGCGACCGGTGCTTGGGCAGCCGTCGGCCGCCATTATCGACCGCCCAGAGCGTTTCCCGCGTAGTCGCAGGGTTTTACGCACTTCCTTGCGTTACTGCCGTGCTTGGAATGATACCAGCAGACGGGATACTGCCTGTAGTTGGACTGGGACCGCGTAGATGCCGAACGCCCACGCCGGCGATTATCCGACTTGCTCCTGGCTCGCGAACGCGACAACCTGTCGACCTGCACTGTCAGAGCCGCTACTTGCCGAATAAGCTGAGCTATCTCGCCTGATGCCGACGAGCTGGTAACTGGAGCTGGTGCTGCAGAGAGCAGCGGTTTCGCCTGCGCTGCTGACACTTGTGGAACCGGTGCTACTATGTCCATTATCTGGTCCGCTAACTCGGCAACTTCCTCCAGTGTCGCCTTGGCCTGAGACGCGATAATCGTCTGCATGCTGCTGGGCAGGCGACCAGCCCAGAGGGTCCTGATGAAGTCATCCGGTATTCCTGGCCCCGCCAGGTGCTTCAGGTGACGAAGAAAGTGGGACGGCTTCCGGTCTCCCAACTCCTCGTGGTTCAGCAGCTGCTTTACCCTGCTCTGCTGTGACACCGTGAGCCGCTTGATCAGCTCGGTCTTGAGCCGCTCGTACTTGTCAGGTGCTGGAGGAGCGTTGATGACGTCCTCGACCACATCAGCATACATCGGCTCGAGGCTGGACACCGTATAGTGGTATTTCGTCGAATCTTGAGTGATGTTCGCCAATACAAATTGGCTCTCGAGCGCCGAGAACCACATCGACGGTTTCGACGGGTAAAATGGCGGTATCCGCACGGCAACTCGATCCACATTTCTTCCTTTGTTGCTGCCTTCGCCGTAATCGCCCAACATTGTGCTCTTCTCGGGGTCACCACTTTGGCGGTGAAGGATAAGATAGACTGTTGGACCCTTGGTCCCCTGGTCACAACACCCGGCCAGGTGGGTAATTACCCTTTTCTCCCTTCTCACCATCTTCGCTTGCCAACATTGGCGGCTACCATTATCCTGCACCGCCAAAGTGGTGACCCCGACGTGATCCTTACGTCTTCCCTACCTGACTCCCGCACACAGCAGTCACAGCCTTGACCATAGTCGGCACGGACGCGTGCTTCCTGGTCGCTCACCTGCGGCATCTCACTGTCCCCACCCAGTCTCGACTCACCGCAGACTTGGGAACAGCATCGCTTCGGCACAGCTCACAGCACAACCTCACGCCAGAGCTACGCCATTGCTCACCGCATCGCCAGACTGACTACGCTTCATACGTCAGCTTCAGCGTTTCTCGCTTCGGTATCGACCTCCAGTCTCCGGGGGGAGTACTGTAGCGACATCTATCGCTCCACTAGGGAAACTCAACGATACTCACATTACGAGTATACGAACACAAGGTTGGCAAGCATCCGCACATAGATGGCGCTAACAATCCTACATCGCGCTAGAGAATTGTGCCAACTTCCACGGCATATATACAACTTCCGACGATCAACTGTCGGACCCTTGGTCCCCTGGTCACAACACCCGACCAGGTGGGTAATTACCCTTTTCACACCTTCTCCCCATCTTCGCTTGCCAACATTGGCGGCTACCATTATCCTGCACCGCCAAAGCGAGAGCTGCTATGGTTTACTTGTACGAGAATCCTTCGCAATACCTATTTACCAAGAGCACTATAGTGTAAATGTTACATTATCTGTGATTTTATGTGCGGCTCTTGGAAATGGCTCCGTTGGGCATTGGAGTGTTAATGTGCAAGTTGGGATACGCTTCCGAACCTCAGATAAGACAAAATCCCATATTTTCCTCCGATACAAGTTTCCTTGTTTCGCTTCTCTGGCTGTGTTCATTGAAATAAGTAGATGTTATAGTTCCTGAAGAATACTGAGCGGCAGTGTACAATCAAATTGTTGTATTTTTGTAACGAGTTCCTAAGGTACGTTAAAAGTAAAGGGACGAAGGGTTTAAGGGAGTTAAAGGTAAGTTAAGGGACCGCAGCAGCCGTAATTTTTTTGTGTTAAATTTTTTATTTATCGAATAAAATCTCTTAAACAATACTGATTGAGGTTTATTGTTGTTAGAAATTTAAATAGGAACGTGAAATTAAATTTTGCGACTACTGGGCTGAGGTTTTCGTAAAATTGAGAACGCAGTAAAAGTACTATTCTCATTTTTTTGGAGCAGCCTAGTTATTTTTCCTGAAAATATCCGTTAATTATTCGGTTGTGCTATGGCGCGCAAGGGCCCGGGGTCTACCTCGATCATAATCCAGGACATTGCGAGCGGTGCTTAACCTTGGTTGTCGGTCTCGCAAGCCACTAGACCTAATACCGCTCTTTTTTCTTGGTCTGGTTAACTTTACATATTTATATCGCTGCATAACCACGAACATTGCCAGATGTTCACTTGCTTGTCAGAATTGTAGAAATGAGGTGTAAACGTATACGATATATCGTGAACGTCCACGTCCACGATAGCGTGACGTGCAGATTATAAAAGCGCCCAATATAATCCGGACCTTCTAAATTGAAATGACACTATCTAGCCATGCTACACCATCGTCCGCATCGTCACTTACCACTAAGTCAGTTGTCGGACAAATACTTGTCTATAGTACAAAAAAAAATACGTAGACCAGAAAACAGACAGTAGTATTAGAAGACAGCGTTTCATCTTTAAAGTCCCGTTATTTTAAGCGAAACTAGAAACATTAGCTAATTATAACTATTCTAGAGGCAACAGCAGAGAAAACAGGGCCACTCTTCAAAGGTACTAAATGTTGAAACAGATTATATCTCCACTTGACACTACAGAGAAACTACTTACTATCATATGGTAATAAGTATGCTACAGTAATAAGTATGCTTGACACCGACGATGGTGCGGCTATTACCACATCTTGCGTTTTCGTGTCCTTATACCTTCTCCCCACGCTCTTTCAAGGGACCTTAGCGTTGAAACTTATCGAGTTAAACTTTATTTATTTGATAAGCTCGCCTCAGGAGTGTTAGAGATGAAACAGTTTTTATTAGGCGTTATTTGATTTAACTTTTCCATGTAGCAAATTCTTTATATTGCTGATTTTTTGTTGATTTACAATGTGTTGGTATGTACTCGTATAATGTACATTGATTATAATTTAGCTCCAGTCGAGCGGTCGGACGTTGATGATTATGATGGCGGCTTACTTAAAAAAAACATAAAATTACGCCGTCAAACTAAAAAACATATTTCGTGTATCATTATTTAATTATATTGAAAAACATCGAATAGGCCCGTTTTTGTTGCAATAGGGTATATAATTATATTTCATATTTTTCTGACTATTGCTATAGATTCACACCATAATCGGCATACAAGAATCTCAATTCATTCATTAAATATCTTTCGATATTCTTTAACATTTGGCGTTAATATCCTGGTTGTGCTCTCACGCTCAAGGGCCCGGGGTCCGCCTTGACCATGATCCAGGATTTGGCAGATCCGGTAATTACAATGAAGCGACTGCCACATCGATTTTCATTGAATACTCGTAAATATATTACTAACTTACTTATATTTATTTTCTCTCGTAGCCCGAATCCAGGATTTGCAAATCGGAATCGCGACTTACTTGCGTGCATTTTACATTTACATTACTCCTTTGTTAAACAATTTCCAAGACAGAATTTACCGAATCGTCATGGCGATTCCTTCCTTCCTAGTCTTCTTCTATCTTCATTGCTGAAGGTCGTGTCTAGTTTGAAATGTTGGCCACTCGCTGTACCAGACTCTTCCATGTGGTTCTGTCCTCGGCGTTCTTAATAGCTTTAGCTATCGGCAGGCTAGAAAGTGTCTTTATTTGGTAGGCCAACGACCGCGCGATCTTTTTTCGTCAACCTGACCAACCACCATAACTTTTTTAGACTATCCGGGTTTCTGCGAGCAACATGTCCGAACGTGGACAGCCTTGTGGTTATTCCGAGCTCTTTAAGAGTAGACACGTTGGTTCGGCGTGCGTGCACGTCCATGGGATTCGCAACATACACCTCCAGCACCACATTTCAAAAGCGTCGATTTTCGCCCTTTCTTTCTGTTTTATTGTCCAGGATAAACCCTCATGGATCCTCATGGTGATAGTTATATGTAAATCTTTGTGATATCCAATATTCAATTAAAATTGCTGAATTATTAGGTTGTATTGTATCTTTGCTTGACACAAAGAGAGAGAATAGTAATAACAGATTTTCAAAAGTAAAAGTCAGATTAGAAACTAGCTGTGCCTACGACTTCGTTGGCATAAGTCTAATATTACGCAAGACTGTGGTCTGGTGAAGCACTCATATAGAAAATGAGTTTTTTTCTGTGGACTTGAAAACTCCACAGGTTGTACATATACATTTTGGCTTCAGCATAATTAAGGAGTTCCTTTCAATAAATAATTTCAAAGTATCTTTAACATTGGACCTGGTACAGTTTTATTATTTTGTATAGATTAGGTACCTACTTAAAGACTTGCTCTAGGAAAATGTATAGAAGTAATATTATTAAGAACACAAACTAGGACTTTCTGGTTAAGTAGTTAACATCTCCACTATCGTCTCCTATATCGTCTGCCACGCAAGAGGTCCCGGGCTCGATTCCCGTCGAGGAGGGAATTGGATATATGAATTTTAAAAACTATATAAGTAGTTTATCAGTTGTCTAGCACCCATAACACAAGATCTGCTTACTTTGAGGCTAGATGGCGCTGTTTGAGTTGTCCAAGAATATTTATAATATTTTTTAGGCGTAATATTTTTTGACTCATTTCATACAATGTTAAATTTTCAGGAATGTAAACTTTGTACGAAAATACAAGTTAGTAATAACGTCGTGTCGTTGAACATACCATACCATAAGCACTAAGAAGGTATAGGAACCTTCTAAGCTATGCTAAAAGTTGAAATTAAAATAATCTGTGTGCCTAATAATTATAATTTATCTTTAGAAATAGTTATAGTAGTTGTAGTTGTCTCTTTTTTTCTGTTATATTTCTCTGTCGTCGGAACGGTCTGTTTACGTGCTAGGGCCTACTGTTTACAACAAACTGCCGGAGAACGTTAGAAATGCTACTACCGTCAACATATTTAAATCCAAATTAAAACATTGGCTATTAGAACATTGTTTCTATGACTTTGACGAATTTGTAGATTATAAATTGCCTCCACATAGTGTAAAATGAATTGAAATGACAATTTTACCTGTTTATGACATTAATAACTGAAACTATGACATTTTATTATTGTATTGCGTATGATTTAATTTATTGTGAATGATTTTTAATAATTTGAAATTTTGACATTTTTGTATTTTGTTATGAATAGTTTAGTTTAGTCTACGGCGTCGACATTGTAAATTATAATTAATTGTAATGTGTTTCGTATAAAGATACTTTCTAGGTGCCAACTTGCCACTTTGACGTGTAACTCTGTTACTAATAAAGTATTTGTATTTGTATTTGTATTTCTGTATATCATTATTGTATACAATAAACAGTTAAATAAATCAAAGAAGGGCACAGGGGGAAAACTTGCATGTTTTCCCCTTGTGTCACAATCTCCAGTAATATGTTTATCTTTATATGGTAACATAATATTTATATATGTCATCTTCATTTACAATAATTAGTATAAAAGAGACTTACCGGTGTCCCTAAAAATACGTAAAAAATGTGCCGCGTAACGCACCGAAATGTATGTAAACTATGAAAACACAGAAGTTTAACTTGTTTGGACATTTCATGTTTCTCGTTGTACCCTTCAATTGTGATTCATACGTTCATTCTTTGGTGCTGTAGATACCCCGGTTGTATATTTGCACACCGAACATGAGATAGTCAAGTAGAGAAGTGATAAAAAGCAGAAACATATGTAGAACTGGCCTAATGAAGAAGTGGGCGAATCCAGAACTGATACTAATATGACGCATAGTAGCAGTTACCTAGAACTCTTTTCATACAAATTTTGCAGATACGCGCGTCTTACAGTTTATATCTCCTAAACGGTTAACAATAGAAAAACGCCTGTCAAACAAAACTTATAGAGAAAAATTCGACGAATACGATGGTGGTGTTAGTGCTGTTTGTACTGATATGACAGTTAGCAATTAAGGCGACGATATATAGAAAGAGGCTAATACAGAAGTGGTCCCTAAACGTCAAAAATACGGTAACCACTCCCCTCACATGGGTCATACTGTGCCCGTGTACAAATATAATATACGTACACAAGCACAAACAAGCGCTTAACGTGCACGTGTAAGAGAGAAAAATTAAGACGGAGACATTTCCTAATACGGCTCTCATTTCGTATTCAAGTGGCGAGGTTGCTCTTAAGAGGGTGGTGTACAATAAAAATAGATGAACCCTTTACAGGGGCTGGTAATTTGTTTTAGGCAAAGTGCCGCGCAATGGCGAGCCTTTATTCTACAAGGAAACAACAGATACTAGATAAGCAAATGCGTTCACGTTCTGTACCGGATTGATATCAGGTATAAAACAATGGATAAGTACTTAATCATCATCGATATAAATCAGCAAACTCTTTTTTATTCCACTGAGGTGGAAGCTGAAAACTTGCCTGATAGTACGCAGGCGTTTGCTATACCAGGGGTTTCACCCACGCGACGCCGACCCCGTAAAAACCTTTCCCCCTTTTTGAATAACTACTATTGTTGTACTCTCCAGGGAAATGCTCTCCAGGGAGACCACCACCCCTCCACATGGTGGATTCCACCATCATCATCTTCATCACCTTGGTGTTATGTTCCGGTTGCGTTCCCGTACGGCACGCGAGTGTCCGGTGTTCGCCTGAATTCCACCATCTAATATAATACATAATGATTTTCTTAACATATGCCTAAAGTAAGGCCAACGGATGGAGTGAAAGATGTGGATGGATGGGTGAAAGGATTAACGAACGCGCAAAAAGAAATCTTAAATGTAACAATATAGAAAATAAATCTCGTCAGTCCCATCCAGTCTCCGCACTCCAGGTCGGCATTATCTCTTCTTCACCTACAGCCATGTGGTTTACTTTAGGTGGGACGAAAACTTTTGCTGTTCGGCGACACAGCAACATTTTGCTTAATTACATTACGCAGAGTTAGTCTGCCCGTCCGAGAAAACATACAAAGAGATATTATAAGGAAGTCGCTGGAGCCATGTGGTTAAAGCTACTTCCAGGGAAATCACAGTGATCTATGCCCTACCCGTCAAGTTCGAATTGTTCGGTAGATGTTGAAAATTTATCGTGGTTATATTCATTAAAATATCGGTTTATAAAAATTACGAACGTATTTCTTAATAAATGTTGATTCGACAAAAGGACATACTGCACATATTAGAGGACAATAAAAAACGGAAGCGCAATGAAAATAAGTAACGTTCTGCTTACATGACAGCATACTTAGCCAACAAGGACACCTAGAATAGAAGAATAGAATATTATTTATTGCTCAAAATGTGGTAGGTATACAATAGTTGTTAAAATTAGGATTTTCGGTTCTCACAGTTTATCAGAATCTGGCATGAAATGCAATATTTGGAGTACCAATTAAATGAAATTAATTAATATAATTTCAGCAAGTAGTGGCAAGTTCGATTAGCATCAAAGTACGGGTTACCAGTACCCAGGTGCGTCGCTTAACTATGGTTATGAATCACGTAAGTAGCTGCCACTAGACCAGAGCCCCAATGTCAACATCAATATTGTACAGATACCCTAATCTATGGTATTCCTGCCGACGCGTATGAAGAATTTCGCGTAAATATCTTTTGAATTCAAAATAACTTCTGAATAGGGTGTAATTAATTAGCGCCGTAATCAGAAATTTGACCTTAATCAACGTTGGCAATCTCATTACTACTTTTGGTAGAAATCGCTATAGGTACTGTTCCTAAAATATATTTTCTAAAAATGACGATCGCAGTTATACTAGAACGGTGTAGTGCATGCTACTGACCAAAAAGGTCACTAGCCTGGCCTAAAAACTCACGTTTACTTAGTTACATATTAAGTTCAGATTGACTTAGTTTGGCTGTGCATAGAGCGGTTCGGTGTCTTGACCCTCATGTCAAGTTAGTAGATTACATTGTCAATCAATATCTAAGTACCGCATTATTCAGTAACAGATTTGATTTCTATACCAGCAGGAAATCGAGACATCTGCAGCAGGGTTGAAAATCATTGTCACGTTTTGAATTAATTCATAACACCTCGTTAATGGGTGTTGTTTAGCGCGCAGAGGGCTGAAGTAGCAAGTTATAGCAAGAACTCTTGAGAAGTTAGTTTAATTTCTACTTTACAATTGTTAGTTGAGCCAAACAAAATGTTTATGTATTGTTTATGTGTAGGTCAGGTCAACATCAATCCGCCTATATGAGTAAGCTTTCCATTGCTCCAAGAGTTTGGGGAACCGGGGCTTTGGCAGTGGAGGGACATTTGACTGTTTGCTGCTTATAACATGTAACATGTTATACTGGTGGCCAACTTATTTGCTTTGCTAATGTCTATATGCAGCGGTGACCACTTTCCAATAGGTGGCCCGTTTGTCTGAATGTCTACCATAAGACGTAAAAGAAATATTGATTTTGTCCTGCAGTGGAAATGCTGCGAATAAAATCTTTTTTGAACAAATAGCTTGTTATTGGACCTACCTCGTAGAAACTGACGATACGGCTGAAGTACATAAGACTGAAAAGTCCTTCCACGACGTGTTTCCCGAAGACGAAAAGGAGCCGTCGAAATTAGGACTTTCACCTTGTAGACCTCCTTCCTTCGCACCCTGTAGATGAATAATAAAGTTATGACGATGATAATCATGAATTAATCTTAATAATAACATTATGTATCAAACTAATATTATCTATTTTGGTAATATTTTACTTACACATTTTATTTTACAATACATGTACATACTCTTGATAATAAAAACTTGAGCGACACTTAATCGATTCCAAATTGAAATATAATAATGAAACATAAAAACGCAATTAGTTTGACTCATTTTCGTCATTTGATTTACATTACTTCGGATGGATATCCCATCCGTTTCATGATCATTCACCATCTACGTTGCATTGTGTCCAAAATGGGTTGCACTTACTTACTCGTTTTGATGTGTTTTTTGAACCAGGCTGATGCGTTTATTGGTTTAAAAACCAATGAAAATTATGTAAGCTTCTTTTTCATTTACATTTACATTATCAGGTGACATGGTACTTATCACCTTTTGCTGTCGGACATTGATTCCTAAGGTAGCAATGGAGTATAGTGTAGATCAGCATTCCGCAGACTTTTTCTGTTCCTTGAACACTTACCTCACCTACGAAATCATATCATTTTTTGTAATTTTTTTTGGATAATGGACCTACCATAATTCATTAAGGGGCAGCATTTTATTGAGCAAAGAGGCAGTTTGACAATGATGTTTGATAATAATCTTCGTCGACTGTTCTCTTGAAATCTGGTTTGAGCACGCAGCACGGGCAGTGTAAATGAATAAAAAAAATAGCTAGCGTAGCGAAATTGAAAATTTTCTAATAGTGGCTCAAATGTTTTTGGTATTATTGTTCTTTAAATCCGGTTTTAATGGGATAAAAATAAAGAAAGTAACGTGAACCAATCTTTATTAAAAAAAGGCAACATGCAAAAACATGAAAATAAATAAACAAATATAATTATTTATATAACTAAAATTAAATTAACCTTAAATTAATTGCTGCCACTGTTGGAAATTGTGTGGCCCATAAGGCTGGCTGCTTTTCAGCAGGTAGCCCGCTTGCCTGTTTGCTTACCGTATAACATAAAAAGATCATCATCATCATATCAGCCAGAAGACGCCCACCGCTGGGCATAGGCCTCCCCCAGAGATCTCCACAAAGGCCGGTCCTGTGCTTTCCGCATCCAGCTGGTACCTGCGATCCTTACCAGGTCGTCGGTCCACCTTGTGGGAGGCCTCTACCCACGCTGCGTCTTCCGGTACGTGGTCGCCACTCAAAAACTTTACTGCCCCATCGGCCATCTGTTCTTCGAGCTATGTGCCCTGCCCACTGACACTTCAGTCTGGCATTCCTTAGAGCTATGTCGGTGACCTTGGTTGCTTGCGGAACTCCTCATTTCTGATTCGATCGCGCAATGAGACTCCGAGCATAGCTCTTTCCATTGCCCTTTGGGTAACAGTGAGCTTTCTTATAAAGCCCACAGTGAGCGGCCACGTTTCAGTTCCGTAAGTCATCACTGGCAACACACATGCTGCAAAACCGAGTTGGATTCGTCGATTGACCTCTTTCTCGAAATTAGACCTACCTAGCTGGACTCTTTGTCCTAGGTATGTATAGTCGCCAAATAATTCAAGTGGAGTGCCTCCAACTGTCACTGGAGTAGGCACAACATGGACATTCGACATAATTTTCGTCTTGTCCATGTTGATCTTAAGACCTACTTGTTGAG
The DNA here is from genome assembly GCA_905147135.1 of Blastobasis lacticolella. NCBI lineage: Eukaryota > Metazoa > Arthropoda > Insecta > Lepidoptera > Blastobasidae > Blastobasis > Blastobasis lacticolella. The sequence continues at coordinate 17,417,434 of LR990044.1, read as the reverse complement.
AGGCACTACAGAGGTCATCGAGCATTTAATCTAAGTCTTCCAAGGTTTCAGCCATGACTACGATATCGTCAGCAAATCTGAGGTGAGTGAGGTACTCACCGTTAATATTTATGCCAAGTCTGTCCCAGTCCAGAATAAAGATATCCTCCAGTGCAGCGGTGATATGACATCACCTTGTCTAACATCTCGCTGCAGCTGAATAGGTTCTGTGGTCTTGTCCTGGAGACAAACCGGCATAGTGGCGTTTTCGTACAAACACTTCAGTGCTTCGATATATCGATAGTCAATTTGGTACCGCTGTAGAGACTAGAGCACCGCCCAAGTTTCGATCGAATCGAAGGTTTTCTCATAGTCCACAAACGCCAAGCATAATGGGCGGTTATACTCTTGGGTCTTCTGTATAACCTGCCGCAGCGTATGTATGTAGTCTATGGTACTAAAACCCTTTCGGAACCCAGCTGGTTCGGGAGGCTGGAAGTCATCAAACCTGCGTACGAGATGATTCGTAATGACTCCGAAAACAGCTTATACGCATGGGTCATCATTAATATTGGTCTGAAGTTCTTTAAGAGAGCCTTAAAAATAAGAATAAGAATCATTTATCCTTATCACTTTTCTTGAAGAACAATATCACTATGCTTCTGTGCCATGCTTCCGGCGTTTTTCCCTCGAGGATGATGGAAGTGAACAGCTTCTGAAGGGTCAAGCACAGGTTTGCCACCAGCTTGTAGAAGCTCAGCCGTAATTCCATAATGACCCGGCGCCTTGTTGTTCTTAAGCTGTTAGAGAGCCATACTAATCTCGTACAGGCTGATGTCCAGGACATCTTCGGTTTAGTGTCGGGTCAACTTGGCTTTTGCCATACTGGTAACAGGTGCCCGTGTTGTCGTGTATAACTGTCCATAGAGACTCTCGACTTCCCTCAAAACCTCGGACTTGGTCGAAACAACTGTGCCGTCCTATCAGTCTCGTCAACTAGCTCTGTCCAATCGACACATCTCTCGCAAAGACTTTAGAGCCTTTGTTCCGCTCGATCGCCGTCTCAATATTGATAGTATTGAAGCGGCGTATGTCACGAGTCAGAGACTTGGAGATCTGTCGATTAAGTTGCCTAAATTGAGAGACATCATCAGGGGATTGCAGAGGGGGTTGCACTCGAAGCAATTTTGTAATTCGAGTTGAAAGCTCTCGAGGTTTTGGATGTGGATGGGTATAGGCCGAAGCGTGGACCTCATCAATCTCGATCTTTCTAGCTATGGATTAATATTAAATGTGCCTCTTACTAAGCGGCGTTCACTGCCAATTTTTACGCTGTTATTTACCGATACATCATTGAATATTATGCCGTTTCGTAGATAGGATGAAGTCGATCTTATTTTTTGTGACACCATCGGGACTAACCCACGTCCATCTGCGATGATCCGGCATCCTGAAAAATGAGTTTATCATAAAGAGTCCCTCCTTCTCCATAAAGCCGGCCAGAATCCGGCCACGGACGTTCCGACTTCCAAATCCAAATTGCCCCACTCTCAACTCGTCTCCGCTTCGTATGCCCAGTTTCGGGTTAAAATATCCCATGACAACGGTGTAATGTATCTTGGGGGTATGTATGGCTGTAGATATATCCTCATATATAGCCTCCACTTCATTGTTGGAGTAAGTCAAAGTCGGTGCGTAGACCTGTATGACCTTCAACGAATACCGCTTGGTAATTCTGAGTATAAGATACGTTACCCTAGACGAAACACTCTCGATCTTGACGATGTTGCTCACAAGGGATTTGTGGACGAGGAACCCGACACCACCTAGGGACAGTTGGTCGCTTACCCGGAAGTAGAGCAGATTTCCGGACTTCAGAATAATCGAGTCCTCCCCTTTTCTTCGAACTTCAGATAACCCTATAATGTCCCAATGTAATCTGCTTACCACTTACTCCAGTTCCACGAGCTTTTCGTCGGTCCGCAGTGTCTGGACATTGTATGTGGCCAGGGCCAGTGGTTGTACTTTGTGGTAGCCTTGTCGCATACGGTGATTCTTCGCACCCCCTGCTCCGCCGTTACCGTGACCGCTACCATAGTCCGGAATAGCGGGGCTGCCGGGTACTGGGGACCGTGCCCTGTGTGTGCTTGTCATCGTTTGGTAGAGGGGGGTTGCTGTAATCGCCATGCTTGGCAGGCGGTTGGCGATCGCTGTGCAGTAGATGTAAACCCAGAATTATGCTGCCGCCCATATTTCGGGTTTGTCCCATAGTCGCATCTTACGACACCCACGGGAAGAGATGGGGTGGTGCTATTCTTTGAGGTGGCGGCACCACACACCACATAAAAAGATATACACAGTATTTGACCAACTTCCCAGTAATCATTACTACGTCAGTTCGTCTCCAGGACAAGAATACAGAACCTATTCAGCTGCAGCGAGGTGTTAGATAAGGTGATGATTCGATTACATCACCTTATCTATTCACCGCAGCACTGGAGGATATTTTTAGGTTTCTGGACTGGGACGGACTTGACATCAATATTAACGGCGAGTACCTCACTCACCTCAGATTTGCTAACGATATCGTAGTCATAGCTGAAATCCTGGAAGACTTGGGCAAAATGCGCGATGACCTCTGTATTGCCTCTCAACAAGTAGGTCTTAATATGAAAATAGACAAGACGAAAATCATGTCGATTGTCCATGTTGTGTTCACTCTACAGTGACAGTAGGAGGCACTACACTTGAAGTTGTTGACGACTATACGTACCTAGGACAAATAGTCCAGCTAGGTAGGTCTAATTTCGAGAAAGAGGTCAATCGACGAATCCAACTCGGTTCGTCAGCGTTCAGAAAGCTGGGCCATATATCTTTATATATATAATTCTTCTGTGAGTGTGTATGTCACTGAACTTCTCTCAAACGACTGGACCGATTTTGATGAAATTTTTTGTGTGTGTTCAAGGGGATCTGGGAATGGTTTAGATTCACAATTTTGTAAAAAAAGTTTGAAATTTTCAAATTAAAGACGTGTAGACAGGACAACGTCTGTCGGGTCCGCTAGTATATATATATATATATATATATATATATATATATATATTTATATTTTATTACTTTACTAGCCAGGCATTTGACCGCCACCTCACCTGGTGGTAAGTGACGATGCGGTCGATGATGGAGCATGCCTGTCTAGGAACAGCCTATTTAGCCTCGCAGGCAACGCATTCCACTCCTTAGCCGTACGCATTATATAAGTCGAGCCAAAGCGGCTCGTGCGGATAGTTGGAAGATCCAGGACATAAGGATGAAGCGCTCGCCCGGATCGCGTCTCCCGATGGCGGAAAGAGGGAAAAAATGAGGTCGTGCAACTGCTTCGCACACTCTCCGAAGTGCAACCTGTAGAAAACCTTGGCTGATCCATCCCAGAGATGGCAGTAGTACTCCATGCAAGATCGTCCCAATTACCCCCAATTACCCAATCGTCCCAATTACCGCAGTGTCTTGACCAATGTGTGTGGCCAGTGATGATCTACGGAACTGAAACGTGGCCGATCACTATGGGCCTTATAAGAAAAATCACTGTTACCCAAAGGACAATGGAAAGGGCTATGCTTGAAGACTCGTTGCGCCATCGAATCAGCAATGGGGGGATCCGCAAGCGAACTAACTGAAATGGCAGTGGGCAGGGCACATAGCTCGAAAAAACAGGTGGCCGATGGGGCAATAAAGTTCTCAAGTGGCGACCACACACCGGAAGATGCAGCATGGGTATGTCTCCCACAAGTTGGACCTGGTAAAGACCGCAGATACCAGCTGGATGCGGAAGACATAGGACCGGTCTTTGTGGAGATATTTGGGAGAGGCCTATGCGTAGATACGATGATGATGATGATACACATTTAAGACAGACTACAATGAATCATATCATGGTGTCAGTGAGCTAATCTGATCATCGAGATGGAAGGTGGCTGCAGGAACCCTACTTCGTATTCGATTGAATTAAAATTTTGCATACGCGTCTAAGTCAGATGATCATTCAATATGATTATGCTTCACAGGGTCCTTACAAAATAGAATTCTCGAACTACCGCGCCTGCCACGGCCCCAAAGTGAGGAACATAGCTTATTGTGCCGTGGAGTTAAACACGGATGGCACAGAGCCTCAGATCGCCAAGTTTAATCTCACAGTATTTGAACACAGCGGCTTTGACCAGGTTTGTCTAAATTGCAATTTATTATTTGAAGATGCCATGCAGAAAATATAGATCGTTTCATCAACGAAGTTTCATCAACGGCTCAGTACAGCACTAATTTAAAAGGAATAAGGTGTATCTTGACAGACTGACGATAAAGTTATCATTGTCCTAACATAGTGGGTTGTAGTATTCCTTCTTATTGAAGATACCCCTTAAATAAGAAGGAACACTGAAACAAGGGCTTTTGTTTGATAATCTTAAAGCCCGGCGCAACTTTGAAACGATATATTTTAACGGTAATGTTACAAATATATTGCAGAGATATTGGTTTCTGTATGACGTATACAAAATTTCATTGGTTGCTCAGGAAACACTTCACTTAAACAAAATATTTAGTTTCAAAACAATGTGGCCCTTCTTGTCGCCAGTACCATAAGATACAAATTCACCACAGCCCGTAACAGTCCACTGCAGGACTTAGGGCCTCTCCCACGAAAGGGTAGGTTATTGCCATAATCTCCACGCTTGGCAGGCGGGTTGGAGATCGCAGTGTTTAAATATAACAATGGAAAATGCTGCTGCCCATTTTCCAGACTACGGAGACTCTTGATCTTTTGCCTCGAAAACATTAGTCGCCTTGTACGACACCCATGAGTGTAAGGGGTTGGTGCTATTCTACTCTGCCGGACACCACACGGCCAAAAGATACAAATTATGAGTACGCAAGTACTTTGTTTGTAAAGAAACAGTTTTTCATTAACAAGCAATCTCCAAATCCTATGTCCCGCACATAACACTTTCTTCATGAATGTGCGTGTGAGTTTCATCCACTATCAAGTAAGTACACATGTGGTTTACATAAATGTATTTGTAAACCCTTCAAAGCTAGGACCAAGATTCAAAGCAAATCACAGGAGGACTTATAAAATCGGTCTTTTTATATATATATATATATATATATATATATATATATATATATATATATATATATATATATATATATATATATATATATGTCGGAGAAAGGACTAGAGAAGACTCGCCCATGAGCGAGTAATGGCCATCAGAACGTATTTATCGGGATTTCGTAGCAATAAAGGGGTATCTATAGTGTTTTAAGAATGTATTGTCAAATTAAAGCCACATTTACGAGTTTACAATTGTAGCCGAGACCCGCGGGTTATTTGCGAAACCCTCCACCACCCATGGCCAATCTCATCAGGCCGATCCGCGGGAGATGCGCCGGGGCTCTTACTAGTTGCCACATACGCACAGCTTGACTCCCTACACATTGTTAACAGTACATCCTGCACTCACGTTTCTATTTTCTGCAGCTTTCACGCATCTCTTTAACGCATCAGGATTTACGCTTCTTCGCTCTTGAATGGTTTCTAGTTCTTGGTCCCAATATCCTTGCGGCTGCCGTCGCCGCCATGCTGCTTGTGACGTTGTCATAATAGTTGCAAGCCACCCGTCAGGTGGCGCACCAATCGACACCCAGGCCAAAGAGATGGACTAAGAGACTCATGGTCATCTCCGACATATATATATATATATATATATATATATATATATATATATATATATATATATATATATATCAGAAGTCTGATTTCAGTTAAGCCACAGTTCCGACAAATACATGTCAATACAATTTACATGTAAATTTTAAGGCTGGTTGAATGTTTGTTTCAATCTTTATGAACGCTTCCACACAGTATCAGTACCAAGTAATTTTACCTTTTATTCAGTACTGCATTGTTTTGAGCCGTGGCTCAAAGAAATCGGACGTCAAAATATTACGGTGCACTTCACTTAAATGTCCAATACTCCCTAAGTTAACAAAGCTGGATGCCAGCCACGAACTACCAACGATTAATAGCGTTTATTGGTAAGGGCCCGCAACCTGTTACTTCTCAATTCAATTTGTTGGGGGTTCCAAGACAGTATTAAATTGTCCTCCGGCGCGCCTGAGTGTCAAAACTCAGAACTTGTGTGGTCGCCGCTGTAGATCCTGGCTACACAGGAGTTGCAGCGGTGGGAATGCGTAGTAGGGGAAAGCCCGTTAGATCGAGTCTTTAGTTTCTGTGCAAACCAGCGCCTAAAGACATCAAGTTCCGATCGTATCAGAGGCAGAACTTGTCGGCCATGTTCATCTAGCGCTGGTAGTGGTGGCGTTCGCTTCCAGGTTTTTACATGTATACGCCCTATACGCCCTATACTAATGATATTTACAGGTTAAAATTTATGTATATTCAATGTCTGGAACACGCAAGACTCTACTGTGGAGCTATAGATTAAACAGTCCTTGTCAGCACATGGTCGTGGCCAGTACTATACAAGCCAAATTGCATACGAAGAACTGTTTAGTAAAGAAGGTAAATATAAATTTACTAAAAAGTAAGGGTGTGTAAACTCATGTTTTTAACATTCCGGGTATCAAAAAAGAGATCCCGCCGGAAGCCCAAGAAGCGTTGGATTTACATCGCTGAGTTGAATTCGAGAGGAGTCACGTCAGAAGTGAAAAAAAGTAGTACAACAACTAAAAACCGCGACTACTATTAAAAACTGAAAAGTTAATACTAAGCACAATGTATGTATGTACGTAATATGTAGAAATATAATTAAATTTAACTTAAATTAAAATTTGTTAAAAAGGTAAGACCCATATTCATGTAGGCCTGCCTACTTCATCATATCAGCCAGAAGACGCCCACTGCTGGGCATAGGCCTCCCCCAGAGATCGCCATATAGGCCGGTCCTGTGCTTTCCGCATCCAGCTGGTACCTGCAATCATTACCAAGTCGTCGGTCCACCTTAAGAGAGGCCTACCCACGCTACGTGTTCCGGTACGTGGTCGCCCCTCGAGAACTTTACTGTCCCATCGGCCATCTGATATTCGAGCTATGTGCCCAGCACACTGCCACTTCAGTCTGGCAATCCTTAGAGCTATGTCGGTGACCTTGGTTCGCTTGCGGATCTTCTCATTTCTGATTCGATCGTGCAAAGAGACTTCGAGCATAGTTCTTTCCATTGTCCTTTGGGTAACAGTGAGCTTTCTTGGCCGTGTGGTGTCCGGCAGAGTAGAATAGCACCAACCCCTTACACTCGTGGGTGTCGTACAAGGCGACTAATGTTTTCGAGGTATAAGATCTCCGTTGTCTGGGAAATGGGCACCAGCATTTTCCATTCTTATATTTTAACACTGCGATCTCCAACCCGCTTGCCAAGCGTGGAGATTATGGCAATAACCTCCCCTTTCGTGGGAGAGGCCCTAAGTCTTGCAGTGGACTGTTATGGGCTGTGATGATGAGCTTTCTTATAAGGCCCACAGTGAGCAGCCACGTTTCAGTTCCGTAAGACAACTGTATCACTGACAACACACCTTGGTCAAAGACTTTCGTCTTGAGACACTGTGGTAATTGGAACGAAAATATATGGCGTAGCTTCCCGAACACTGCCAAACCGAGTGCCTACTTACAGTGTGATATTTTATAGAAGGGGGCCAATGGGGCCTGCTTTCAAATTTGATGGAAGTTAAATTTGCTAATAGGAAGTTAAATAACCTAAATATGTACGTACATCAATCTGTTTGTTATTAACTTTTCAGTTTTTAATAGCAATCGATGTTTTTAAGCTTTTGTATAGCTTTTTTATTTTTGGCTTATCGATTTAATCATAATTATTCGTTCGATCTTCTGACGACTTACGACTCGCACGTACGACTTTCTCTTAAAACATGATAATTATAAATAAGGTGGCTGGTAGTCGCCATACCTATGAGTTTTAATTAATGTCATGTCTTCAGTGACACTCGCAAGATAAAGGCAAACCTTAAGAACGTAAGAACTTGTTTTAAAAAGCGTATAATTATGGTATATTCCGGGTTTCCTACCTCTTACTTTAGTTTACGAGTAGCCCGATATTTCTGCGTCGCGATAAACTACGTCGAAACATCAGGCTACTCGTAAACGTAATGGTACGTGGTAGGACACCCGGAACATACCTTTAAAAGTATTCTTGTTCTAAAAAAATATGTTAGATTTTTACTCTCCTTCGGTCCTCGTACAACAAATTAGACAAGACAAGATATTGAAGCCATGATGAATATTTCATAATATATTAGTTATTTTTATGTATTTTCAGGGTAACTACATATATGAACTCAATTACACAGAATTAACCAGAGGCTTCTTCGGCGAATCATTTTTTTATGGAGAGTTTGATATAAAGGCTGTAGTTCTTTCAAAAAAGGGTAACATGATGTGTCAAATTGTGACTACAACAATTAAAAAGGTGTAGCCCTGACAAAATTTGAAATCTCTCGTCTTTTCTTTGCTCTTTTGACAATAAATTTTACATGTTTTCAGTACTTTCTACAAACCTTTTTAATTTAAAATATTCAACCTTGTAAAATTACCATTGTTTAAAATAATGTACCATGCAAAATATTATAAAGCGCTCTGTAAAAAAATTAAGTGGTTTCCTTTTTATTTATTTTCCATAATTAAATAAGTGTAGAGTTTTGAGTACCCCTATTACGCTACGTCAACAGGAGGCAGATAAAATTTTGACTGCATAAAAAAGGGCTGCTTTATAGTTAAGACTCAATTTCAAATGAGTTGAATTTCAAAAACTTACAGATTTACAATTTGGCTGATTACAACGCTGGGGTAGGGTAGTCTGGGTAGGGTAGGGATAGGACACCATTAGACTAAATTTAGGGTCGCTAGTATAAAATAAAGTCTCTTTTCGTATCTGCCTGTCTATCTGTCTTGTCTGTGTGTAAATCGGCTAGCACCTAAACCACGCAACGGTATAATACTAACCGATGCTCTTAAGATGATAGAAACATTAAGAGAAGACCTGCACATACAGGCGAATAATTTGCAAATAGACAAATACAATTTGGGTTTGGTGTTTCACCTTGAAGTGAAACATCATACAAAACAAAGTAATTTTCATTAATTACTATTCAGTGGCGGGTTACTAAGTGATTTTAAATTGATGTTGATGTTTTTACTATTGTACCATGCATTTTTATTGTGGAAACTACAGCGAATATGACGTGGAAGTTTGTTTTTATTTTTTTGCTAAAGCTCAAAAACACCCACGGTTATATATTGGATTTTGCAAAACCGAATGATTCAGCAATTTACGTAAGATTATTTTTGATCCTGCTATTTTAATTATTTATTTAGTGGTTTAATTTTTTTGTTAATTTTGTGTTTATTTTTATGATTCTTTTGTGTTTTTATTTAAAACAAATTTAACTGTGGGTCTAGCCAAAATACATTATTTTATAGTTTCGTTAGAATATGTAGAATGCAATTTCAGCCGCTGCTTTAAGCGCATATTGTTTAAATAGATACATAATTTATAATTATATATTTACTTGTACATAGGGGCCTTACAGTATAGTATTCTACAATGTGACTACTTGTACTGGACCAAAATCCCATGACGTAGCGATCAGCAAGTTGACAGTTGACGAAAGAGGAACTTGTCCTCAAATTGTGAGATACAATACAACATATTTAGAGAGAGCCGCTCTGGATGAGGTTAGTAAATATACTTATTCAACTATAGACACGCAATTATTAAATACAATACTTGCTATTATAATTTGTCAGGTGCTAAATATAAACCGAATAAATGATAAGAGTTTAACAAAAAAGATATGCATAGAAGAGAATTGAAAGGAATAGTTATTGGGGAAAACATAGTGTACGTGAGGTAAAGAGGAGTCTAAATCGACCATGGATGCAGAGACCACGTCAACGGAAATGAAATATTTAATATACTAAATTTCACGACACGAAAAAGCGTTAGGTTATGAATGATGTGTGTATGTAAATACCATGCACATATTGGGTTGACAACCGAGTAAGTTATGAAATTATTTAAACATACTACGACATGTACAACATTTATAATAAATAATCGACATTTAATAAAAAAATATACTAATTACAATAAATGGATGCTACTTGCATTGATACCCTTGCGCCGTCCAAACTCTTGGGCCGTGGGGAACAGGCGCACATTCCTTATACCAGGATTTATCTAAGCGCCTGGTCGAAACTACGAATCACCAGAAGGCTGGCCTATTCAGCGGAACAACGCGGCCAGTCTTATTTCCGAATTCGGGGGACCTAGGTAAAGTTTTTATCTTTAGTTAAGTTAGAATTAAGTACTTAAGTAAGTTGTTTTTTATTAAAGTAAGGCTTTTTTCAATATGAATAATTGCATTTTATTATCATTGTCCAAATTAAATAAAGAATCCAAATTAAATATTACAAGAAATAAGTCAAGCAATAGGATATTTTAGGGTTCCGTAGTAAAACAAAGAAGCCTTATAGTTTCGCTAACTATTAGCAGTAAAGAGATAAAATTTGGTACACATGAATCAAGCCGACAAAGTTGTAAAATAATACCTTTAAAAAGTTCCTTTTTCCTCTACACATAAGGCCTAGCAAATATCGCACCGCGCTCACGCCGCGCTCGCGCCGAGCTTTGTATGTGGCAAGGCCTATAAAGCGGAAAGCGAAGATGAAATTTAATTTTTACTTGTATTCCGCCGTGTAGGGTGTTATTTTATAGGTCATTTACAATAATTATTCAAGTACATTCAACAATAAAAATATTTACAATAATATTTCAAGGTCAATAACAATTTTGGGTTTACCGATCTGTTTCTGAACCGTAATACACTGGCCGTCAAAACTAAGTACCACACTTTTAAAATTGCAATTGCTCTTAAACTATAGATGTTAGAATTTTGAAATAAACAACGTTTTAAAGGAAATTTCGTCCATTTTTTATAAAACTACAATTTACTATACATTTGTGACGTCTTTACTTTAAAAAAGATAAAATTTAAAAAATTGCATTTTGAAATAACTGAAACAACATTTATAAGTACGCTTTTTATGACTTGTATAGCCTCCTCGGGCTTTGATATTCGCGCTGATTTAGCATTCGGAAGACGAGCTTTCGGAGTTGATGTTGGGGAATATTCTTCCATTCTTCCATTGGGACATGTCTTAGGACCGTGAAAGTGTTAGGTAGCGGTCTGCAGCTCCTGACCAGCTTCCTGAGCTTATCCCAGGCATGCGCGATAGGGTCGAGATCAGGACTTCTTGATGGCCAAGCTTTCCAGCTGATACTTATCTCCTGAATGTACTCTGGCACGACCTGAGGGCTGTGTGGTCGGGCTTTTTCCTGGATTAGCGTCGATCCATCACCCATATTTACTACATATGACCCTGCATGCTCATTAAGGATCCCTCGAGCATATATTTTCCCACCCAGGGTGCTTTTATCTATGACCACTACCTCTGTGCGACCTTCTGAAGAGATGCCAGCCCATACAGAGCACAGGGCCTCTACCTTACTGGAAGTAGAATTGAATGTATCGTTTACCAGGTCGCCTGTAGTATTTTCGCCTGCCATCGGGAGTAAATAACAAGTATTTAGACTCATCTATGAAAAAGCTTTATTATTCCCAATATTCTTTACCCCACCGTTACGTATTCACGGGCGTAGCGCAGTCTTGCTAGTCGATGCCTCCTCTCCAGTTTGGGGTTCCATGCTGGCTTTTGGGGCTTAAGGTTTGCTTCAGCAAGTCTTCTTCTTTCTGTGCTGTCACTAATGTAGTCTCTTCGAGGTCTGAAGAAGCTGTTGCTAGATTTCAACTCCATTGAGGTAGCGAATTGTCAACACTGTGGTAACCATATAACGGTCTTCTCGGGTCCTCGTGCACCTGGGTCTGCCATTACAAGGATTTCTCCGATGGTTTTCAGTTTCTTCGTACCGTCACTTCACATGAAGGACCGTTCTTAAGTTACACCCACCATTCTTGGAGTACGACGCATACTGATGCCTAGTTCCAGAAAAAACATGATTCTTCAACACATTTTTCAAGGGAAAGAGGCATGATAAGAAAAGTGTGACGTGCTGTAGACACCTTGGCCTTGGAATCATAATTCATCGATAAAGAAATAAATGTACAAAAACGAACACATCCAATTTTAAAGCAACAAAAAGAAGTGTTGTGTTTTTATAACGTTTTTCACACATTCCATAAGAGAACGTTGTTGACAATTTTTGGTTTTAAAATGAAATTCTTTTTCTAATCCTTTTTATTTCGAAAATATATCTCGAATACTTTATAAATTATTGCAATTTTAAAAGTGTGGTACTTAGTTTTGACGGCCAGTGTATTTGGATTTGTGTAAACTGTTAAGGTAATTTTTTTAAGTACCTCCATACTAATTGAGTACACGTTATGCAAAACAGACAATGGGGTGGCCAGGAAGCACTATGTAATAATTCAATAGTATATTTAACGAAGTCAAACGGGAATTTATTACAGCTCAGTGGACTCTTCAAGTTAACGAGTACTTACACTTACACCTTATACTTAGCTGGTGTCTGAATTGAGTAATGTAGCAATTGGCCTGCTGGTTATTAATACTTGATTAGTACTTAGTTTTTCACATTTTGCTAGAATTTATTCCTATAGGCATCTATTCAAAATGATTTAAGCTAAGTATTTCTTAAACTGCTTATTAATTTCTAATACATGTACAAAAAACCGATATTTTAATCGGTGGTCATATCATAAAATCAAAATCAAAGAAAAATTTATCAATTTTTGTAGATTTTTTTTGCTAAATAACTTGAGCTATGCTTGAGCACGAAATTGTGAAACAAAATATTTTTAAATGTCGAAATTTTTTCGACGCGCATTGAAACGATAGGTTAAATTGTATAATTTATCTTTGTTGCAGTCTCCTGCAAGGAGATTGAAGAGTAAGTTTGCTAGGCTGTAAAATACAGTGGAACCAAAATGGAGACCTAAACTTATTGATACTGGACAATCCGAATTTTACGACTATAAGTTGCCGATTTAAAATTATATTAATGAGAATTTCGTTCAAGTCTCTTATAGACAATGTCGTGAGCTTAACTTGACATTATTCAACTCTGACATGAGAACATGAATATGTAATAGCGTCCAAATTTAAAAATTACAAGATTATTGCACGAACCGTCATTAATTTTGATTAACTGTAATATAAACTGACAACACAACTTTGAATTCCAATAAAAAAACTGAAGTAAAATTTTCATTTTATTTTTAATGGTTCTGATATTCACATTATATCTTCTTACTAACGACGCGAATACTAACCTATGCTCTTGTATTACGCATTACTTCAACATCTAAAAATATGTCATCATAAATAATTATATAGGTTGGTATATAGACGTCTTCATCATCTTATCGTGTGAGGTATCAACCTCTCGTTTCGCAGTTTCGATAGACACTGAAAGGGTTTCTTTCTGACTACTGCTATCAATAATAATGGATACCCTGATTTTAACGTGTACACTGATAATTAAATTTCAGATTAGATTTATGGTTTACTCCATAAACGGTGGCCGTAAAAGATTACTATACAAACATAGCCACAAAAAGCCGTGTCAACATTTTATCGTTGCAAACCTTATTCAGAGTGTGCTTAAAACCAAAACTTGTGTGGTGGAAAAGGTGAGATAACTTTTTTACAGGTTATATATAGTATCGATATGTATTTATAGTAAAGCTACAAATGTCTGTGACTTCATTGGCTTCAAATATTTTTGAAATAATGCCATAATTTTGTGTTTATTTGTGCTCCATAAATCACAGTTGAATAGTTTCTGATATTTCATGCGGAATGTGGTCCAGCTGCGGTCACGGTCGTCAAGTGTATTTAATCATTGTATAGCGTACCAGCTTCGTTCGCGTGGACCACTTTTGTACGTTTTCCCGTTCATTTCAAATGCAATTACTATAACCTATTCATCCCGTTGCCGTTCTAAGCGGACGCCTTTAAAAATATCAACACACAACAAAAATAGAAGGTGAATATTGGTACGAAAACTTTTTACGTTTTTCTGTCCGACAATAAAAATGTAAGGTGGATATTGGTATGAAACTTTTCTTGTATAATACAAAGTTACTTTCACACCCTATTCCGAACATAATTTTTACAGGGGTTATTTTCCATTCGCATTAGAAACTTTCGTGTTAAATATTTTGACGTTGTTGGAAGTTATTAAATATGACAAAATTCTTTAATTATTACTAAAAGACAAATATATAAAAATCTTGAATTACATATAATTTAATTATTTGTCTTTTAGTAATAATTAAAGAATTTTGTCATATTTAATCAATATTTGCAGGTTTTAGTTAAATCCACTGAAGGTATACACATTTTCAGCTCCTATTATATCTCCCCAGGGAATGAATTTCCAAAAATACCTTCTTAGTGCTCATCTTATTGTAAACCTACATTAAAAATCTCCTAGATCCAGCTGTTTCGGCAGTACGTTGTCAGGTAGTAAGATGTCAGCTGTCAGCAATGCTAGCTTTCACCCCCTATTTCCCCTTCCCTCGCCCCCTTAGGGTATGAATTTCCAAAAATCCCTTCGTGTTGTCATTTAGCAGACGAACAAAAAAGTCAAATGCAAGCTTCTATTTTTTTAAGAATATTTGTAAAAACGTTTTAGTGAATCCACTGAAGGAATTAAAGATGCATACAAACGTCCACCCCCTGTTTACCTTTTTAGGTACCAAACAAAAATCAAATTTCCAAAAATTCCTTATTACGTTATATAAAAGACCTTGGTGCATCATTTGAAATATTTGAATCCAGCGGTTTCGGTTATGCGTTGTCGCTCAGATTCTGTCTATAGTTCTATATTATATAGATTTCTACGAGTTTTATACCGACAAAAGAAATCATTGCTATTTTTATTTAGCCGGATTAAACGTCTAATTTTACTATGAAAACATAATGAATGACCTCAGAATCTGATGTCCTGTAATTATATAAATTTTTATGGGCACTAAATCTGTTAGGAGTCACAAAATCATTACTTGGTGTAGAGATAGGGCTAATAAATATTTACGCCGTGATTTACGGCATATACCTTGGCTGATATCTCGGAAAGTACTAGAGCACAAACTCTAGACATAATCACGAATAGACTAGTGACAGGCATTACATGTTTGCATATATTAAAAACTGGGTATACCCAGTATACCTAGGTACCTCGTGCCCACCACGTGTGGACCTCTGCCACATGTGACGACTGAAACTGCTTAAGCACAAATTTTTTTTTTTTTTTCTTTATTAAGGAAAACAAACAGCTTACAATATTACATACAATATAAGAGAATATTTCACACGTTAGCCAGTGAAGTTTCCACAGGATAATTTTACGAAAGTGAATAAACTATTTTAAACTAATTATAATAACACAACCCCCACATAACATGGGATAGTGCAAGGAGGAAGAAGAGAGAAACTAATGAAATTAACATTATAAATGTTCAAACCAATGAGTATCCATTCTGCTCGATAACGCTTTCTTATTTTAGTGTCTATTATCAAACTCAAGTATCCGTTAACCATTTAGCCTTTACGGAAGATTTATATTCACCATATTTCACATGAAACAAATCAATGTCTGCGTATTTATTATTGTGCGTATGACAAGCTCTAACCAAAAATCTGTTTTTGGAATACTTCGTTTTACAATAGGAATTGTGATATTTGGTGCACAAATAAACACTAAATGATGACATCACTTCAAAGCTATTTAAATTGGAGTCCCGCTGGGTCACGGCAATAGAATAAATGTTGAACAATTGTTCTAGTAAGGTCATCATCATCATCATCATCATCATCTTGGCGCTATGTCCCGGTTGCGCTCCCTCGCGGTGATGGTAATGGTGAGCTTGTTGGAACGCATAACCCTCTTGACGACGTCAAGCCATCGCTTCTTGGGCCGAACTTCCATTATCCCTCCCGGGCCGATTATTCGAGGAAGGTATTCAGGTAAAATTTTACCAGTATGATTTTTTATGCTACTGAGTGAAAAACGACCAGACAGTCCACCTGATGGTAAGTGGTAACTGTCGTCCATAACATCTACAATTCATACATTTAGGTAACATGTAACAAACATTCAAAAACCCAGCTGCGTTGTCACTGTGAGGACTAAGATGAAATGCCTCATGCCTGTAATGTCGCTCGCTACCAAATCCTTCAAACAGGAACACAACAATGCAAGCATTGTTCCTTGGCAGCAGAAATAGATAAGGCGGTGGTACTCATCCAGGCGGACCCCTCAGGCTTGACAGTGTCCTACCACTTGATAGCATGATGGTAGGTTTACGTCAAGCAAGCCTAAGTCCATCCATCGCGTTATCTATTTCTATCGCCAACCTACATTTGTTTCACTTTCAAGGATTTTCAGCTAGCGCTGACATATATCATATCGTCTAGAGTTGTCAGTGTTAACAAAACCTAAGTGTGATCGTAGACAACAGCGTTATTTAGTGTGAGAAGTAGATTTGAATGCCATACGTGTACTAATGGAGATGTAGAATGAAATAAATACGACTCAGAAGGAGTTTGAGTGGGCAATGGAGGAAAAAAAGGAGTACTATTCTCAAACACTTGCTTAATGATCGTCCTGTTTTACTTTCAGGGTACATACATATTCGAACTAAATTATTCAGAATTAGCAAGAGCTTTCTTCGGGAGTTCATTTTTTTACGGAAAATTCGAAATCAAATCATACGGTTTATCCAGAAAGGGCAACATTATGTGTCACCTGTTATATGCGACTGTAACTAAGATTTAGTATTACTAATATTTGTGGAGCTAGCGATCAAAACGGCATAATTACATGAAATAAAATTATGTAGGAGCAGCAAAAAACAGAAATGATTTCGATAAGCAATAGTACAATTACATAGTAATTATGCGGTTATGATTAAAACCACGAACTTTTACTGCAATTTTAACACATATTTAGGCCATTTCGATTAGATGAATGTTAGACGTTCGTATTCAGCGGGTCTAGAACCTCGAGATTAAAGAAATAGATATTTTGACTAGAAGCAAGACTATGTCGTGTTGTATCGTGCCAGCTCTTCATTTAAAATAAATCTGGTATTGTCATCCTTTTGTTGTCCTTCTTCTTACAACCTCCTGGTTGTAGGGTTTTTTGTTATATCATACGGTACGCAAACACGCAAGCAAACTACCTAATAGTACTCGTAAATGGTCCCGTTGCCTAGAGATATTAGCAAAACCAGGGGCATCGCCACATATAAATACTTGAATAAAAAACTTACAAGAGGAGAAATATGTTATCCCTTGATTAGGTAAACAATAAACATCTTTCATAAAATTAAATTTATAAAATGGGAAGCACCACAACAGTAACAGTAACCAAAAGTATCCTGAAATCAATAGGCGAGAGGTTTAATTCGTTCATCGTTTGACACTTCGTCTTCGTCCGGAGAGAGTTTAGCGCTTAGTAATATTTTACAATACTTAGAGTTGGGAATCTCTACTAGATATAGGGTGGGTTACTAATCTCTCCGGAAGCCTCATATAATTATGATTACTGCACACCCTAGCACGACGTGCACTACGTTTTTCTCGCTGGTTTCGGGAATCCCGCTTGTATCCACGTCGTTTCCTAGGACGTTCTTCTCGCGGTCCATTAAGTCGAGCCTAAGTCGGGCAACGGTGTTCTCTAGCGTTTGGATGCAATATGCAACTTCGGCTACCTTTTCCTCAACCCGCTTCTCAAGGCGTTCATCCGAGCCTCCACAGCTTCCACTCAACTATTGTACGGGTCTACCGGCGGCTTGAGCTCCACCACTTCGGGAACTCCTGTCGCACCTCACGGATTTCGTCCCGCAACAAGCGCAGCTCCCGCAGTACCGACCTCTGCGCGTCGTGAACTCTGGTGTCCATATACGCCTTGACCTTCAACGACGTAGTAATATCCAGCGCAGTGGTGTCCATGGTTTCCACTATGGACTTAACTAGTGCCCCCTGTTGAACCGGTGTGCGGCACTTTATCCCGACACCTTCTTTGACACACTCCTGGTGGTTTGTGTGCAGGCTACCAGGATATGCCACCACCTCAGGCGTGGACAAGAACCTGCCACACGCATTCCACTTTAAACCTATGCTAGTTATAAACTTATCCAATGTACTTTTCACTTATGTAATGTAAACAGCAGCTGTTATGCGGGTATCTACTAGTGATTTACACACTAGTGTGTGTAAATCACGCCCCACTAGGGTACTCGCAGTAAGGTCAATGCACTGCACTATATTAGATGTTCTTGATTATGTGTAATAATACCACTTATCACCACTGAATTGTCTTTAACAACTTATATTTTCAGAATAAATTTATATTAAATTATCAACTTTGTTATTTTTAAAACCTCAATGAATGCGGAGCGTATGAATAACTATCAACAACGTCCGTGACGTCACTCAATAAGTAGGTCTTATACAAGTACTCATGA
This sequence comes from Blastobasis lacticolella, assembly GCA_905147135.1. NCBI lineage: Eukaryota > Metazoa > Arthropoda > Insecta > Lepidoptera > Blastobasidae > Blastobasis > Blastobasis lacticolella. The sequence continues at coordinate 17,398,849 of LR990044.1, read as the reverse complement.
CAGTGGAGAAGGAGCCCTGAAAGCTATCCACAACAATTGCTTGAAAGTATATACTGTGGGATATACAAACAAAAATTTTTTGTAAAAATAACCCCTATAGATATGGAACGAATTGCTTTTCCACATGTAACTGTTTTGGGCTGCAGCCGATGGGTAGCGTAGCAAATTTATTTAAGGTGCAATTTGCCTACATTGTACGTAATATTTGGGAATTCTGGTAAAATGTTTCACAACACTTTTTGACGGCAAGAGCCAGTCCTTGTCCTTGTCCTGCCCACAAATCCCATAATATCGCGCCAAGTTATATTACAGTAAAATTGTTGTTGGTGCTATATATAGAAGTCTTTGGTGCTATGTCATTGATGACACACGTAACATACGAGAATGTCACAATTCGTTATTGTTTGATAATGCAATCTCACTTTATACTGAGAACAGAAAGTGAAGGAATAGTCCACAGACTATCCACAATACTATGTGGTTACGACAGACAGCCCTTACGGCTGGCCACCGTGTCATAACCAATAAAGGAGGCTGACAAAAACGACCGTTTCGTTATTGCATTGATCACTCTTTACTGATACGTTAAATGCAGATTGTGAACTCACTTTTTTGTGAGTAAAACAGTAAGGGAGGAGTCCCAAAAACTATTCACAATATTATTTGGCAGTAAGAGATAGCCCTTGTAGCTGCCCACAATTAAATGCAATACATTAATTTTACTTACCTGTGTCAGAATGACACCCGTAATGAGGCTAACAATCTCAACCCGTTCCTTATTGCGTTAACAGCATTTATTGATAGGTAAGTGACGACCTTAACGACTATCGAGAACGTTTTCTTAATGTTATCGTCGAAAATGTTATCTAACTTGGCTCTGGGGTCATTTACCATACTGGTAACAGTTGCCCGTGTTGTTGTGTATAAATGGTTATAGAATCTCTGGACTTCCCTCAGAACCTCGAACTTGAACGAAACACCTCTGAACAACAAAACAATTGAACCTTAAATTAACTTAGGCATCAGCCTCCCACAATTATTATATCTATAAAATTAGCATAATGTGAATTGTAAATAACTGGGAGAAAATAAAGTTTATTTTATTTTACATAGATACACGCATCAATGATAATGCGCATACTAAGTGATTTTAAACTGAGATCAAACATTAAACTAATTTTGTTTGTCCTGTTGTAGACACTAGCAAGTACGATGTGGAAGTTGGTTTTTGTTTTTTTGTTGAATTTAGAAGACAGCCATTATGTAAGATTTATATTTGTCTAGCTATTTTAGTTATTTATTTTATGGTTTTATTGACTTTTTGTTTTAAATGTATTTTGCTTTTGTCAGTTTCATTGGTAGTTCTCTTAATCATCATCACAGCCCAAAACAGCCCCTTGGTCCTCTCCAACGAAAGGGGTGGTTATTGCCATAATCTCCGCGCTTGATAGGCGGATTTTAGATTGCTGTGTTGTTAATATAACAATGGATAACGCTGCTGCCCATTTTCCAGCCAACAGTAACTAGCTACATATTTTGCCTTGAAAACATTAGTCGCCTTGTACGACACCCACGAGTGTAAGGGTTAGGTGCTATTCTACTCTGCCGGACATAACACGGCAGAAGATTTTTTATTAAAATATATAATGAACCGACTCGTAAGCGAGAGGTATGTACCGGGTTCGAATCCCGCTGCGGCCAAACCGATGACACTTTTATGAGTTATGTACATTAGTTGAATACTAACCGATGCTCTTACGGTGAGGGAAAACATCGTGATGAAAACTCCACATTCAGGTAACTCAATGTGTAACCATCATCCAATCTAGTCAGGTTCCCCTGACAGCAGCACAAAGGTTAGATGGCAGTCGCTCCACTGTAATTACCTGATCTGCGAAGTCCTAGATCATGGTCAAGGCGGATCCCGGGCCCTCGTGCGCAAGAGCATAACCGGGACATCAACGCTAATTAGATGATGATGATAATTAACTGCTGATCTAGCCAAAATACATTCTATAATCGTCACGCTAAGAAATAACGATTGTAGGTAGTATTTATGAGATTTGGCTAGATATCACATCTAGCCCATAACAGTCCACTACAGGACTTTGGGCCTCTCCCGCAAAAGGGGAGGTTATTGCCATAATCTCCACGCTTGGCAGGCGGGTTGGAGATCGCAGTGTTGCAAACATAACAATGAAAAACGCTGCTGCCCATTTTCCAGTTTATGGAGACTAGATATTTTGCCTCTAAACGTTAGTCGCCTTGTACGACACCCACGAGTGTAAGGGGTTGGTGCTATTCTACTCTACCGGTCACCACACGGCTAATCGTGATGATGCGGATGATGATCACATCTAGCCAAATCGCATAAATACTACCTACAATTTACACTCATGAGCAAAAATAACAACTCTCTTAAAGGTATGGACTACGGTTTCATAAATCACAAAATTCTTTTGGGGAAGCTGTTGTCGTATTTTTAAACAAAGTAAAGAGGCAGCAATGTGTAAAATAAAACTATTTTTGTGATTTTAAGAGGCCCATGACTACTGTCATGTAGTCATGGACCACATCACATGACGCTTTCAAGCTTTTTAAAGATTTCAGTGAAAAGCTAATTGACACCACAGGCGACCGGAGCTGGCTTGTTTCTCGGACAGACGATGAGTATTGCTATCCAACGAGGCAACGCAGCTAGCTTTCTGGGCACCATTCCTCGGGACAACGGTGTGGATGATTTTCTACATATATAATATTTTAATATTAGTGTTTAAATTTTATTTCTAGTTTTAAATATTTTCAGTTCCTAATTAGTGCATAATTCAGAAACAGATTTGATTTCTATCCCAGCAGGAAATCAAGATATCTGGAGCAGGGTTGAAAATCATTGTCACGTTTTAAATTAATTCATAACACCTGATTAATGAGTGTTTTTTAGCGCGCAGAGGGCTGAAGTAGCAAGTTATAGCAAGAACTCTTGAGAAGTTAGTTTAATTTCTACTTTACAATTGTTAGTTGAGCCAAACAAAATGTTTATGTATTGTTTATGTGTAGGTCAGGACAATATCAATCCGCCTATATGAGTAAGGTTTCCAGTGCTCCAGGGGTTTGGGGAACCAGGGCTTTGGCAGTGGAGGAACATTTGACTGTTTGCTGCCAGAACAACATGTTATAGTGGTAGTCAACCCATTTGCTTTGCTAATGTCTATAGGCAGCGGTGACCACTTTCCAAAAGGTGGCCCGTTTGTCTGTTTGTCTACCATAAGACGTAAAAGAAATATCGATTTGTCCTGCAGTGGAAATGCTGCGAATAAAATATTTTTTGAACAAATAGCTTATTATTGGACCTACCTCGTAGAAACTGACGATACGGCTGAAGTACATAAGACTGAAAAGTCCTTCCATGACGTGTTTCCCGAAGTCGAAAAGGAGCCGTCGAAATTAGGACTTTCACCTTGTAGATCTCCTTCCTTCGCACACTGTAGATGAATAATAAAATTATGACGATGATAATCATGAATTGATCTTAATAATAACATTATGTATCAAACTAATATTATCTATTTTGGTAATTTTTTACTTACAATACATGTACAAACTCTTGATAATAAAAACTTGAGCGACACTTAATCGATTCCAAATTGAAATATAATAATGAAATATAAAAACGCAATTAGTTTGACTCATTTTCGTCATTTGATTTACATTACTTCGGATGGATATGCCATCCGTTTCATGATCATTCACCATCTACGTTGCATTGTGTTCAAAATGGGTTTTACTTACTTACTCGTTTTGATGTGTTTTTTGAACCAGGCTGATGCGTTTATTGGTTTAGAAACCAATGAAAATTATGTAAGCTTATTTTTCATTTACATTTACATTATCAGGTGACGTAGGTACTTATCACCTTTTGCTGTCGGACATTGATTCCTAAGGTAGCAATGGAGTATAGTGTAGATCAGCATTCCGCAGACTTTTTCTGTTCCTTGAACACTTACCTCACCTACGAAATCATAATATTTTTTTAATTTTTTTTTTAGATAATTATACCTACCATAATACATTAAGGGGCAGCATTTTATTGAGCAAAGAGGCAGTTTGACAATGATGTTTGATAATATTCTCGTCGATTGTTCTCTTGAAATCTGGATTGAGCACGCAGCACGGGCAGTGTAAATGAATAAAAAATTAGCTAGCGTAGCAAAATTGAAAATTTTCTAATAGTGGCTCAAAAGTTATTAGTATTATTGTTTTTTAAATCCGGTTTTAATACGCGGCGCGGGCGGCTTGAATTATAAAAAAAATTAGCAACAGCATTAACCTTGAAAATTTTCAACTTTTGGCTCAAAAGTTGAAAATTTGCTTTGGATGGGATGAAAATAAAGAAAGTAACGTGAACCAATCTTTATTAAAAAAGGGAACATACAAAAATAATAAACTAAATAAATAAATGTAATTATTTATCTAACTAAAATTAAATTAACCTACAACACTAGTCTAAAAATCGATATGTACAAATATCCCCTAGATCGCTGCCACTGTTGGAAATGGTGTGGCCCATAAGGCTGGCTGCTTTCCAGCAGGTAGCCCGCTTGCCTGTTTGCTTAACGTATAACATAAAAATATCATCATCATCATATCAGCCAGAAGACGCCCACCGCTGGGCATAGGCCTCCACCAGAGATCTACACAAAGGTCGGTCCTGTGCTTTCCGCATCCAGCTGGTACCTGCGATTCTTACCAGGTCGTCGCTCCACCTTGTGGGAGGCCTACCCACGCCATCTGTTCTTCGAGCTATGTGCCCTGCCCACTGACACTTAAGTCTGGCATTCCTTAGAGCTATGTCGGTGACCTTGGTTGCTTGCGGTACTCCTCATTTCTGATTCGATCGCGCAAAGAGACTCCGAGCATAGCTTTTTCCATTGCCCTTTGGGTATCAGTGAGCTTTCTTATAAAGCCCACAGTGAGCGGCCACGTTTCAGTTCCGTAAGTCATCACTGGCAACACACATTGGTCAAAGACCTTCGTCGTGAGATACTGCGGTCATTGGGACGAAATTATATGGCGTAGCTTCCTGAATTCTGCAAAACCGAGTCGGATTCGTCGATTGACCTTTTCCGGACTTCAGAATAATCGAGTCCTCCCCTTTTCTTTGGACTTCAGATAACCCTTTAATGTCCCAATGTAATCTGCTTACCACTTACTCCAGTTCCACGAGCTTTTCGTCGGTCCGCAGTCTGGATATTGTATGTGGCCAGGGCCAGTGGTCGTTACCACTTACTCCAGTTCCACGAGCTTTTTGTCGGTCCGCAGTGTCTGGACATTGTATGTGGCCAGGGCCAGTGGTCGTGCTTTGTGGTAGCCTTGTCACATCCGGTGATTCTTCGCACCCCCTGCCCCGCCATTACCGTGACCGCTACCATAGTCCGGAATAGCGGGGCCGCCGTATACTGGGGGCCGTGGCCTGTGTGTGCTTGTCATCGGGTGGTGGAGGGGGGTTGCCGTAATCGCCATACTTGGCAGACGGGTTGGCGATCGCAGTGCAGTAGATGTAAATGTACCCAGAATTATGCTGCCGCCCATCTTTCGGGTTTGTCTCTTAGTCGCCTCTTACGGTACCCATGGGAAGAGATAGGGTAGTGTTATTCTTTGAGGTGGCGGCACCACACACCACATAAAAAGATATACACAGTATTTGACCCACTTCCTGGTAATCGCCACTATGTCAGTTCGTTTTCAGGACAAGAATACAGAACCTATTCAGCTACAGCGAGGTGTTAGATAAGGTGATGTTATATTACCGAAGTTGTTCACCGCAGCACTGGAGGATATTTTTAGGTTTCTGGACTGGGACGGACTTGACATCAATATTAACAGCGAGTACCTCACTCACCTCAGATTTGCTGACGATATCATAGTCATAGCTGAAACCCTGAAAGACTTGGGCAAAATGCGCGATGACCTCTGTATTGGCTCTCAACAAGTAGGTCTTAAAATGAACATGGACAAGACGAAAATTATGTCGAATGTCCATGTTGTGTTCACTCTAGTGAGAGTAGGAGGCACTACACTTGAAGTTGTTGACGACTATACATACCTAGGACAAATAGTCTAGCTAGGTAGGTCCAATTTCGAGAAAGAGGTCAATCGACGAATCCGACAGCGTTCGGGAAGCTGGGCCATATATATATATGACGAATGCGGTCAATAGTATGGAATCATGTGGTCAATAGTACGGACTCATGTGGTCAATAGTACGGACTCATGACGAAGAAAACGGAAGTGGGAGTGCGCCCTCTGGTGGGGCGTGCTGACAGAGTCTCGACGGCACGACTCGGGCGGAGTGGCGGCCATTCTTGGCGCGACCGCCGCCAAGGAGTGACGCATATTTACGTTTGAAAATAAAGTAATTTTAAAATCACCTTTGAAATAAGAAAGTTAATTACATCAACTGCCTATATTGTGATACTGCTCTGATTTCAAATGAAATTATAAGTGATGTGCAAAAATGAAATGGAATAAATACAGTGGAGTAAATGTGAACCTTTTCTTTAATTTATCTGGACGAATACGATCTTATACTGATATCACCATCCTGATGACAATGATCCTGATACAACCCTTTCCTTCACGCGACGACATATATATATATAATTTTTTTTTATTACTTTACTAGCCAGGCATTTGACCGCCACCTTACCTGGTCGATGATGGAGCATGCCTGTCTAGGAACAGCCTATTCACTCTAGCCTTGAAGGCATCCAGATTATATTGATCAGGGAACACACTCACAGGCAACGCATTCCACTCGTATTGTAAAAGTCGAGCCAAAGCGGCTCGTGCGGATAGTTGGAAGATCCACGACATAAGGATGAAGCGCTCGCCCGGATCGCGTCTCCCGATGACTGAAAGGGGCCGGCGGAATGAGGTCGTGCAACTGCTTCGCACACTCTCCGAAGTGCAACCTGTAGAAAACCGACAAACGCGCAACCATACGCCGATGCTCGAGGCTCTGCAGCTTAGCCTCAATTAACTGCGGATGACAAATTAATCTCTTTGCACGTTTTTCGGACCGGCCTTTGTGGAGACATCTGGGAGAGGCCTATGCGCAGCAGTGGGCATCTTCTGGCTAATACGATGATGATGATTATACACATTAAAGACAGACTACAATGAAATATCATGGTGTCAGTGAGCTAATCTGATCATCGAGATGGAAGGTGGCTGCAGAAACCCTACTTCGCATTCGATTGAATTAAAATTTTGATTGATATTGAAAAAATGATTATGCTTCACAGGGTCCTTACAAAATAGAATTCTCGAACTACCGCGCCTGCCACGGCCCCAAAGCGAGGAACATAGCTTATTGTGCCGTGGAGTTGAACACGGATGGCACAGAGCCTCAAATCGCCAAGTTTAATCTCACAGTATTTGAACACAGCGGCATGGACCAGGTTTGTCTTAATTGCAATTTATTATTTAGAGATGCCATGCAGAAAATATAGATCGTTTCATCAACGGCTCAGTACAGCACTAATTTAAAAGGAATTAGGTGTATGCTGACAGAATGGCGATAAAGTTATCATTGTCCTAACATAGTGGGTTTTAGTATTCCTTCTTATTGAAGATACCTCTTAAATAAGAAGGAACACTGAAACAAGGGTCTTTGTTTGATAATCTTAAAGCCCGGCGCAACTTTGAAACGATATATTTTAACGGTAATGTTACACATCACAGGCACAGATATTGGTTTCTGTATGACGTATACAAAATTTCATTGGATGCTCAGGAAACACATCACTTAAACAAAATATTTAGTTTCGAAACAATGTAGCCCTTCTTGTCGCTAGTACCATAAGATACAAATTATGAGTAGGCAAGTACTTTGTTTGTAAAGAAACAGTTTATCATTAACAAGCAATCTCCAAATTGTATGTCCCGCACATAACACTTTCTTCATGAATGTGCGTGTACGTTTCATCCACTATCAAGTAAGTACACATGTGGTTTACATAAATGTATTTGTAATCCGTTCAAAGATAGGACCAAGATTCAAAACAAATCACAGGAGGACTTATAAAATCGTTTTTTTATATATATATCAGAAAGTCAGTTAAGCACAGTTCTGAAAAATACATGTTAATACAATTTACATGTAAATTTTAACGCTGGTTGAATGTTTTTTTCAATCTTTATTTACGTTTCCACACAGTATCAGTACCGACGCCGTGGCGTGGCCGTGGATAACGAAATTTTACCTTTTATTCAGTACTTCATTGTTTTGAGCCGTGGCTCAAAGAAATCGGACGTCAAAATATTACGGTGCACTTCACTAAAATGTCCAATACTCCCTAAGTTAACTAAGCTAGATGCCAGCCACGAACTACCAACGATTAATAGCGTTTATTGGTAAGGGTCCACAACCTGTTACTTCTCAATTCAATTTGTTGGGGGTTCCAAGACAATATTAGCTTGTCCTCCGGCGCGCCTCAGTGTCAAAACTCAGAACTTGTGTGTGGTCGCCGCTGTAGTTCCTGGCACAGGAGTTGCAGCGGTGGGAATGCGTGGTAGGGGAAAGCCTGTTAGATCGAGTCTTTAGTTTCTGTGCAAACCAGCGCCTACAGACATAAAGTTCCGATCGTATCAGAGGCAGAACTTGTCGGCCATGTTCATCTAGCGCTGGTAGTGGTGGCGTTCGCTTCCAGCTTTTTAAATGTATACGCCCTACTACTAATTATATTTTCAGGTAAAAATTTCTGTATATTCAATGTCTGGAACACGCAAGACTATACTGTGGAGCTATAGATTAAACAGTCCTTGTCAGCACATGGGCGTGGCCAGTACTATAGAAACCAAATTGCATACGAAGAACTGTATAGTAAAGAAGGTGAATATAAATTTACTAAAAAATAAGGGTGTGTAAACTCATGTTATTTAGAGTCCGGGTATCAAAAAACAGATCCCGCCGGAATCCCAAGAATCGTTGGATTAACATCGTTAAGTTGAATTCGAGAGGAGTCATAGAATTTAAAAAAAGTAGTACAACAACTAAAAAACCGCGGCTACTTTTAAAAACTGAAAAGTTAATACTAAGCACAATGATGTACGTAAATATGTAGGAATAAAATGCAAATTTTACTTTTATAAAAATTTAAAAAAAAAGAAAGATGAGACCCATATTCATGTAGACCAGCCTACTTCATCATATCAGCCAGAAGACGCCCACTGCTGGGCAAAGGCCTTCCCCAGAGATCGCCACATAGGCCGGTCCTGTGCTTTCCGCATCCAGCTGGTACCTGCGATCCTTACCAGGTTGTCGGTCCACCTTGTGGGAGGCCTACCCACGCCACGTGTTCCGGTACGTGGTCGCCACTTTACTGTCCCATCGGCCATCTGTTCTTCGAGCTATGTGCCCTGCCCACTGCCACTTCAGTCTGGCAATCAGGCAATCAACTTAGAGCTTTGTCGGTGACCTTGGTTCGCTTGAGGATCTCCTCATTTCTGATTCGATCGCGCAAAGAGACTCCGAGCATAGCTCTTTCCATTGTTGTTTGGGTAACAGTGAGCTTTCTTATAAGGCCACGTTTCAGTTCCGTAAGTCATCACTGACAACACACCTTGGTCAATGACCTTCGTCTTGAGACAATGTGGTATTTGGAACGAAATATATGGCGTAGCTTCCCGAACGCTGCCGAACCGAGTGCCTACTTACAGTGTGATATTTTATAGAAATGTAGAATGGGTCCCGCCTGCTTTCAAATTTGATGAAAGTTAATTTTGCTTTTCAGTTTTTAATAGCAATCGAGGTAAAAACCAGCTTTTGTATAGCTTTTTTATTTCTGGCTTATCGATTTAATAATCTGAATTATTCGTTCGATCTTCTGACGATTTATGACTCGCACGTACGACGTTCTCTAAAAAAATAATTAAAACATGATAATTATAAATAAGGTGGCTGGTAGTCGCCATACCTATCAATTTTGATTAATGTCATATCTTCAGTGACACTCGCAAGATTAAGGCAAACCGATAGACGTAACTTGTGTTTTAAAAAGTATTATATTTTATGGTATGTTCCGGGTTTCCTACCTCTTACCTTTGTTTACGAGTAGCCCGATATTTCTGCGTCGCGATAAACTACGACTAAAAAACTTCTGGAAAATGGGCAGCAGCGTTTTCCATTGTTATATTTATAATACTGCGATCTCCAACCCGCCTGCCAAGCGTGGAGATTACGGCAATAACCTCCCCTTTCGTGGGAGAGGCCCTCACTCCTGCAGTGGACCGTTTATGGGCTGTGATGATGATGATGATAAACTACGTCGAAACATCAGGGTACTCGCAAACAATGGTACGTGGTAGGACACCCGGAACATACCTTTAAAATGTGTGTTAATAACCGTGACAGTTTAAAACATTAGGTATTTTTATTTTTCCTCTCCTTCGGCCCTTGTACGCGAGAGGTCAACAAATTAGACAAGAAAAGAGATTGAAGCCAAGATGAATGTTTCATAATATATTAGTTATTTTTATGTATTTTCAGGGTAACTACATATATGAACTCAATTACACAGAATTAACCAGAGGCTTCTTCGGCGAATCATTTTTTTATGGAGAGTTTGATTTGAAGGCTGTAGTTCTTTCAAAAAAAGGTAACATGATGTGTCAAATCGTGACTACAACAATTAAAAAGGTGTTGTCCTGACAAAATTTGAAATCCCTCGTTTTTTCTTTGCTCTTTTGACAATAAATTTTACATGTTTTCAGTACTTTCTACAAACCTTTTTAATTTAAAATATTTAAACTTTTAAAATTACCATTGTTTAAAATAATGTACCATGCATATTAAAAAGCCCTCTGTAAAAAAATTAAGTGGTTTTCTTTTTATTTATTTTCCATATTTAAATAAGTGTAGAGTTTTGAGTACCTCTAATTGCGCTAGGTCAACAGGAGGCAGATTAAATTTAGACTGCATAAATAGAGCTGCTTTATAGTTAAGACTCAATTTCAAATGAGATAAATTAAAAAAAAAAACAGATTTATCATTTGTCTGATTACAGCGCTGGGGTAGGGTGGTATGGGTAGGGTAGGGGGGGGAGGGACACCATTAGACTAAATTTAGGGTCGTTAGTATAAAATAAAGTCTCTTTTCGTATCTGCCTGTCTATCTGTCTTGTCTGTGTGTACATCGGCTAGCACCTAAACCACGCAACGGTATAATACTTACCGATGCCCTTAAGATGAGAGAAACATTATGAGAAGACCTGCACATACAGGCGAATAATTTGCAAATAGACAAATACAATTTGAGTTTGGTGTTTCACCTTGAAGTGAAACAACATACAAACCAAAGTAATTTTCATTAATTACTATTCAGTAGCGGGTTACTAAGTGATTTTAAATTGATGTTGATGATTTTACTATTGTAACATGCATTTTTATTGTGGAAGCTACAGTGAATATGACGTGGAAGTTTGTTTTAATTTTTTTGCTAAACCTCAAAAATACCCACGGTTATATATTGGATTTTGCAAAACCGAATGATTCAACAATTTACGTAAGTTTAGTTTTGGTCCTGCTATTTTAATTATTTATTAAATTTTTGATTTTTTTTGTTAACATTGTGAAACTTTGGTTTTTTTATTTAAAACAAATTTAACTGTAAGTCTAGCTAAAATACATTATTTTATCGTTTCGTAAGTAGTAGTATGTAGAATGCAATTTCAACCGCTGCCTTAAGCCCATATTGTTTAAATAGATAAAGAATTTTAATTATATATTTACTTGTACATAGGGGCCTTACAGTATAGTATTCTACAATGTGACTACTTGTACTGGACCAAAATCCCATGACGTAGCGATCAGGAAGTTGACAGTTGACGAAAGTGGAACTTGTCCTCAAATTGGGAGATACAATTTAACATATTTAGAGAGAGCCGCTCTGGATGAGGTTAGTAAATATACCGGTAAGAGTTTGTTGGGCGGCTCAGGCCAAGTGGTGGGATTTGCCTGTCCGTCAGGGATAAGGGGCGTCGCAAAGCACCAGTTAAACGATGACTCATTTTAAACGACCTGAGTGGTTCAGTGGTCAACATGCCAGTCAGCCACGCAATAGGTCCCGGGTTCGATTCCCGGCCGGGCAGAAACTTAAATGATGAATTTTAATTTCTGTTACGAGTCTGGGTGTTCTATGTGTAAAAAGTATGTATTTAAAAGTATATAAGTAGTATATCAGTTAGCTAGCACCCATAGTATAAGCTTTGCTTAGTTTGGGGCTAGATGGCGCTGTGTGAATTTGTTTACGATTATTTATTTATTTATAAACCAATGTTATATTTTTACTTTAGTACAAAGAAGATAACAAACATTAACAATTATCACTTTAGCAGATGCTTAATTAAACGATTAACAGAAATCACTGATTTAACTTATAAAGAAGAATACGTAGGTCTGAGCACGACTGTAGCTTAACACGGAATGTCCCAACACGTCCGAACTTCTCGCTCAATGTAAACAAGTGCAGGTGTGCGCAGGTGTTAGCTGCACGTGCAGGCAAGGGGCCACACAGAAAAGACGTAAGCGAGCGGCCACACAGAAAAGACGCAGACACATCGCGGACGGGGCACAGACGGGACGCGGACGCGACTTAAAGGTGCGTACGAATTAGAGGCAGCCTCAGGTTGAGGCACGCACGGCTCGCCCATTTGCACAAATTCGTACGTGGCTCACGCGCAGCTCGCGGCGAACCGCGAGCGTGTGCGCCGCGAGCCGCCGATTGTCGGTTTTCTGTCCATGCTCAAAGGTGCCTCGACGTGCGTGCCTCGCGATGTTTGGACGTGACTACGAATGCGCGCGTATTGTTTATTGACACTTGACAACTTTAATATTTTCATGTCAATTAAACTGTTGGTCTTCCTAATAAATAAAATAAAATAAATAATATAAATAAAATAAAATACATAAAGTAAATAAAATGAAATAAAATAAATACAATATAATAAATAAAATAAAATAAATAAAATAAAATAAAATAAAATAAAATAAATAAAATAAAATAAAACAAAACAAATAAATTAAAATAAAATAAATAAATAATTTGGATCTTATATACTAAACAACATGGTAAGCAGAAAAAAGCGTTATCATCAAAAACTCTAAAATTATTTTAACAATCCCATCAATAATGATAAAAGCAACATCAACATTTTATTTGTGTGGCGCATTTGTGGCTCACCGCGAGCACGTTGGCTCAACGCACAAACAAATGCGCAACTGAGCAGCCTCGCCGTGCGCGGTGAGCATCTCGCTGCGCGCGGCGAGCATGCCTCGGGCTGAGCCGCTCTAATTCGTACGCAGCTTTAAACATACAGAAAAGACAGAGCACGGACGCGGCGCCAGTCAGACCAGTCAAGAGCGTAGGCAAGACAAGGACAGCAAGCGCTGCGGGCAAGGCCCGGCTCACACGCCCCGCCCGCACCCCCGCTCTCGCCCGCGTCGCGCCCGTGCCCCGTCCTTTCTGTGTGTTTTAACTCGTGTCTGCGACGCGTCCGCGCCCTGTCCGTGCCCTGTCTTTTCTGTATGTTTTGTACGTCCCGCTCTCGCCCGCGGAGCGCCCGTGCCTCGTCTTTTCTGTATGTTTTGCGTCGCGACGTTTCTATACATTTAGTATGGAAGTAAATTGAAAGGGCGCCGCGTCTCGCCCGCAGCGCTTGCTGTCCTTGTCTTGCCTACGCTTTTGACTGGTCCGCGACGGCCCCGCGTCCATGCCCTGTCTTTTTTGTATGTTTAAAGTCGCGTCCGCGTCCCGCCTGTGCCCCGTCCGCGATGTGTCTGCGTCTTTTCTGTGTGGCCGCTCACCAGGGCTGCATGTGTAGTTTTTCAAAACAAAAATAAGATTTTAATGTAAATATCTTTAAAGCTCTTTTCTATAATTTTTGCTGATGCGCTATCACGGCCATACTGACGAGCAGCTCGTGCTCGGTTCCCTTTATTTGAAAACATAGTATAGTTTTATTAAACATTCAAACCATTCGCTGCATATTAACATTACATTGCACGTTAACATATAGCTGCTAGTGTATCAACAAATAATAATAATAAAAATAACAATTACTAGTGTTATATTCCTTCCAGAGGCTAAGGTAATATCTCTAAGCTTGTTCTGGCCGAAGGTTCAGTTGACAAACTCAGAGGCCCAATCACAGCTTGTTTCAACAATATCCATAAAATTGGGACAGTTGCCAAACTCAGAGGCTATAGGGTGCTTGGATTGACATTCGGACCCATTTTAGAAACTGATGAACTCAGGGGTTACAATGTGGCTTGTTTTGACCTTTGTTGAAATATCGTCCTTTTTAATTTTCGACCATAGTATTTCTTATTTTTTCATTGTACCAGTTAAGTTAGTTTAATATTTTAATTGTTGTTCGTTATTATTTGTGCTATCATGGCTCATTCTAGATTTGGTAATAATCCTAAATGTTCATGAGTTCATACATTATTATTATTATTATTCTCCATATTTATTTTCATTCTTAGATTTTAATTTTTTACAATACATGTACATGTTCAGCGCCTTTTTAAAGCTTTATTACAGTGATTAAGCAATTGTTTTAATGCCGAGTATGGTTTTTCGTAGTTTTACGAAATACAATTAGAAGAAATTCATTATGATTCCTTAAAAAAATATGAAAATATCCTAGGTTAAATATATTGTCAAAATGATCCATTCGTGTAACAATTTTCTAACCCCATGACGCCGCTTTTTCATACCACTAATTAAAACAAGCTTACGGCCTCCTTGATGCTAAGCAGTTACTACTAGGGCTATCATTCCTGTGTTACCCTCACAAACCCCGTAAGTAGTTTAAACATTTTTAACCCTTTTGTTGTTGATCTGATTATCACTGCCAGGATCATTTAGTTAAAAAATTAAAAATCTTTGAATCTCTAGTCTAATTATTTCTGAATATTCCTTGTCAATTTCAATTTAAAAAATGAATATTCAGCGTCCAAATTTAAAATGACAAGATTATTGCAAGAACCGTTATTAATTTTGATTAACTGTAAAGGCCTTGCCACATACAAAGCTCGGCGCGAGCGCGGCGCGTTATTTGCTAGGCAACCATCGCGCGGCGCGATAGTTGCTAGGCAACCATCGCGCCGCGCGATGGTTGCCTAGCAAATAACGCGCCGCGCGAAATAACGCGCGCGCAGTTTCGATAGACACTGAAAGGGTTTCTAACTACTGCTATCAATAACAATTAATACCCTAATTTTAAGTTATACGCTGATAATTCAATTTCAGATGAGAATTATGGTATATTCCATAAACGGTGGCCGTAAAAGATTACTATACAAACATAGCCACAAAAAGCCGTGTCAACATTTTATCATTGCAAACCTTATTCAGAGTGTGCTCAGAACCAAAACTTGTGTGGTGGAAAAGGTGAGGCTACTTTATTACAGTTCATGTTTTGTTTCGATATATATTTGGTATATATTGTATTTATAGTAAAGCTGCAAATATCCGTGACTCCACTTACTTCAAATATCTTTCAAAATATGCCATAATTTTGTGTCTATTTGTGCTCCAAAAACCACAGTTTAATAGTTTCCGTGATATTTCCTGCTGAATGTGGTCCAGCTGCGGTCACGGTCGTTAAGTGTATTTAATCATTGTATACCTTACTAGCTTTGTCCGTTTGGACCTCTTTTTACTTTTTTCCGTTCATTTCAAATGCAATACGTATTCATCCCGGTCCTGTTCTAAGCGGATGCCTTTAAAAATATCAACACACAACAAAAATAGAAGGTGGATGTTGGTAAGAAACTTTTTTTTTTATAATACAAATTAACTTTCACCCCCAATTCCGCTCACTCAGAGGGTTAATTTCCAGAAATCCCTCCTGAGTGCTCATTTACGTTCCATTAGGAACTTCTGTGCTAAATATTTGTTTAACGTTGTTAGAAGTTATTTAATATTACATAATTCTTTAATTATTACTAAAAGACAAATTTATAAAAATCTTGAATTACATATAATTTAATTATTTGGATGGTAGAATATTTGCACTAAGTTTCAGGAAAATCCCCTGAACGTTTACAAATTTTCAGTTCCTATTATATCTCCTCAGGGGATGAATTTCCAAAAATACCTTCATAGTGCTCACGTCTATCTTATTGTAAACCTACATTTAAAAAATTCAACCTCCTAGACCCAGCGGTTTCGGCAGTACGTTGTCAGGTAGCAAGTAGTTGTCAGCAATGCTAGCTTTCAACCCCTATTTCCCTTGTCTCGCCCCCTTAGGGTACGAATTTCCACAAATCCCTTCGTGTAGTCATTTAGCAGACAATCATAAAAGTCAGAATGCAAACTTCTATTTTTTGAAGAATACTTGTTAAAACTTTTTAGTCAATCCACTGAAGGAATAAAAAGATGCATACCTTACGCCACCTGTTTCACCTCCTTAGGGGAGGAATTTCCAAAAAACCTTTCTTAGCACGCACTTAAGTTATAAAATAAACTTTACTGAAAAATTTCAACCTTTTTGGATCCAGCGGTTTCGGCTGTGCGTAGTCGCTCAGATTCTGTCTATAAATCTATATTTTTAGAAATTTTTAAATTAAATTTTAGTTAAATTTTCTTTCCTGTAATTTTGTGTGCAATAAAGAGTATATCTATCTATCTATAGATTTCTACAAATTTTTGACCGAGAAAAGAAAGCATATTTATTTGGCCGGATTAAACGTCAGCTTTTACTATAAAAACAAAATGAAAGACCTAAGAATCTGATGTTATGGAATTAGATAGATTTTTATTTTCACAAAATCATTACTTGTGCCGTTCGTGTAGAAATGGACTTCTTCTCTTCTACTTCATTATTTCGCCGTCCAACTCTGGACATATGTCCCCCCCAGTCTCCCCCAGTCTCCTCCATACCGATCGACAGGAAGTCTCCCTCATCCACATTAAATTGGGCTAATAGATATTAAATTAAATGAAATATCATTTATTTCAAGTTTCACAGACTCATATTCTTAGTACGTTCATTAATAATTATAGTTTATAATAATAAATACATTCATCTTCAGCATTACAACGTCACTTTAGAATTAATTTTCATGTCATAATCATAAAATTACAGCAATTACATTTAGTTAAACAAAGTATAGGTATAAGTAGTACTGCCAATTACAAAACTGCAACTTACAAAAGGAATTACAAACTAACTTACAAATTGTGATATTTGGGGCACAAATAAACATTAAATGATGACATCACTTCGAAGCTATTTAAGTTGGAGTCCAGCATTTAAAACGAGTGTATTGCACTTGGAATTATGTGTAGGGTATCAGACTACGCAGAATAAACAGTACTACAATATTATTTTTACACACAATCGTGTAAATATGATGGTTTTAGAGATATTTAAGATTTAATTCAAATTTTACATACATTATTTCTGTTATTAAGACTTTCGTGGTTATTCACAACACTTTCACTACACATGTTATCGGGTTTGTTACCACGGTATTTCGACGCAGTTGCATGCGTCATGGTCACGAGTTGACCGGTGCCGCGGTAAATATCGAGATAAAAACAATACTAACCGTGGTAACAAACCCGATAACATGTGTAGTAAAAGTATTATTTCTGTTTTTATTTTTTAACAACTTAACCAACAAATTTAGAGCAAAATAACAGACTAAGAAATTAAAGGCACATTATTTGGCTACACAAAACTATTTTTGTAATGCCAATCGGTTAATAAAAAAGCGAGACATTCTAATTTTTCCCTAGCAATGGGCACCATTTGAAATACGATTGTTGTAATTTGCGTAAATTGCGTGAATTAATGACTTTAAATAAAAAACAAATGAGTTTAGGTAATGTGAATGTTAAATAAACGTATTATAAAAATAATCTTGGGGTTAATGTCCCGGTTGTGCTCTCGAGAACGGGGGCCCTGGGTCCGCCTTAACCATGATCCTTGATTTGGCGATCAAATAATTACAGTGGAGCGACTACCATCTGACCTTCATGACCCTGCTACCAAGGGAACCTGACCAGGTTGGATTGGAGTTGATTGGAGTGACAAATTCAGTTGCCTGAATTTGCAGGTTTCATAACGATGTTTTCCCACACCGTAAGAGCATCGATTAAATTTCAACTAATGTACATAGCTCAGAAAAGAGTAATTGGTAGATGGCCGCTGCGGGATTCGAACCCGGTACCTCTCGCTTACGAGTTGGAAACTCAACCGACCGACTACCGACGCTGTTAATATGTAAAATAAACGTTTTACCATGTGACATATAATAAATCAACGTAGTACATTACATTAAGTTTAGTTCGGATTTTTCCTTGCATGCGCAAGAAGTGTTGAGTTTAGTTCATATTTCACGCACAGACATTTTGTGCACCACTCTTTGCACTTGCAAGGCAGTTCTTTGGAATTGTCGCTAGCATCAGGTAGTGTTTCCCATAATCGTTGTAATTTTTTTGCCATCCCCAAGTGCATGAATCCAGTACTTCAGGGTTTTTATTCAGATAGTGGGTCCAAGTTTGGGTCTGGTTTGCCGCTCTGTTTACATGTTAGAGAGCGTCTTGCGTTGAAGGAATATTCATCCATTGTGTCACTTGTGAACCACAAATCCTTTATAAACGCGGATCGTAACTAATTTAACATGGTTCCATCCCACAAGAGTATGTACTGGGTACATACAAGCAAAACTAAAAGCAAACTGCATGATGACGATTGCTACAGGATCCTCTAGGTCAGGACAATATAAATAGTAGAGATGTCAATAGTCAATATATTAGAGATGTCAGTCACGGTGTATGTAGGCGTGTCAGCGTACATTTAAAAGGTCATCGTGGCTGAAATGATGGAGAACTGCATCTTGGGACTAGAGTTCATGAAGAAACGTAACTGCAAAATTGATGTCACTGATGGAATTTTTAAGAGTGGTAATGAGAGAGATACTTGACACTTCACACTTGGAGAAACCACTAGGAAAATAAATTGCCTGAACAAAATTATAGTACCTACACGTGCTCAAGTAAAGGTGAATTTGCAATCGGCTAGTAAGAACGAGCCGAATAGATGTGTACAGGTGAAAGATACGCCGCGCGCCCACAAAATAACGGCTCAAAAACTACTATCAGCAAGAACCCTTGTCAGTGGAAGCAAAATTGCAGTGGTAAGGGTTGTAAAACTGCCCGACCACGACGTTTGCTTGCATGAAGGCTATGTTGTTGGGAAAAGCGAGCAAGTTGTCTGGATGAAAAAGTGCCAATCAACACCTACCTCAGATGGGACGAACACTAAGAATGGTTCTGCTATTACCAAACATCTTGATGAATGCAAAGGAAACCTAAGTTATTCGCAGAGCATGATCGCCAAGAGATCTGCTACGCTTCGTGGATAACTGCTCTTCCTAAGATGAAAGTCTTGGATGGACATCGCTAGTTCACAGGATCGACACAGAAAGCGAAAGACCTATCAGTCAGCAAGCCATGCAAGTCCATGGTGTTCATCAGTCATATTAGTCAAGAAGAAGGATGGCAGCACACTTTTTTGCGTGGACTACCGACAATTGAATGGAATTACAAAGAAGGACAGCTAACCATTGCCTCGTATCGATGACACATTGGATACCCTGAGTGGCATGCACTGGTTTTCAACCTTGGATATTAAGTCTGGCTATTGGCATCTTCATCCAAAGAATAAGGATGAGACAGCATTTTCAACAGGAAAAGGACTATGGCAGTTCAATGTTATGTCTATCGGACTGTGCAACGCACCTACTACTTTCGAAAGACTCATAGAATATGTACGGACAGGATTAGTGTAAGATGCCTGCCAGGTCTATTTGGATAATGTCATTATCATGGGTTTTTGATGATCATTTGCGCAGCTTAGAACAAGTCTTAATAAAAATAAAGGATGCCGACCTGACGTTAAACCCGAAGAAATGCCATATATTTTTAGGAGCAAACTCAACCGAGTAACTACCTCGGTCATATCGTCACCAGTTAGGTTATACAAACAGACCCAGAAAAGGTTGATGCACTATAGAAATAGCCTATTCCAAAGGACTAAAAGAAAGTTCGGGCATTCCTAAGGCTGTGCTCATAAACTGATAAAATGCCTTTGCAAATCGCCTATATACCCACACCCAGCGGTCAGTAAGGTAGGTAGGAGAGGTAATATCTACATATTTATCTTTGCTAGAAAGTGATCTACTTTTTATTATAGTAAAACAAAATAGGTACCTATCAAAAACAATATCTAATGTTACTATTCCTTAAATCAACATGACTTACACCATAGCCTCCTTCATGTTTCAAGCCATGCGCAGAAGTTTGACAACGTCGTATTTTTTATTGTAGTGAACCTGAAAACTACTGTAAAACTATCATCGCGGTCGTCTTCGTTTAATGTTATTAGTTATTTAAGTGATAAAGTATAAAAATTCAAAATTCAAAATTCAAAATGTATTGATTAGGACATTAAATATCTCTTTCAATCGTCAAAAAGGAGGGGGGTAGGAAAGTAGGAAGGAAGCATACAGTGACACGCTGGCCGCCCCATGGCAGCAGCAAACTTACCCCACGCCAGTCACGACCGGACCGTGCCCGGCAATGAGAGGCAAAGCCGGACCGCGCTCCATATATTATATAAATATGTCTAGTAAAATTAAGAAAACCCACCTAAAATTACAGCAAGAGTAAGCCAGTCTACCAAGGCAGCACCCATTCACGAGTATAACGCAGGGCCCAGCCATCGTCCAATTCAACCATATTTGAGGGATAAGAGCGACCCGGCCCCCACACCACCGCCAGACAGACTTTTAAGTGAGCGTGCATTACACATGCTGCATGTGATAGGTAGCTGCTCCCACCCTACTCTATCCTATCCCTCCCCTCCCCCTAGCTTACCCCTACCATATTCTCCTACTGCCTTAACCCTACCCTACTACTACCTTACCCCTACCCTACCACTATCTTACCCCTACCCTTCCCCTACTTTAACTACTACCCTACCCCTACCCAACCGCAGGCAGAAGTCACTATGTATGGGAAAGGAAGGAAATTTAACACCGCTTCCAAGGTGGTTCTCCGTGGGGGAAAGAAACGGCAAGAAACCCACAGAGCCTACGTTAATTCATTTTTTTTAAACATGTCTTATGTACTAATACATTATTTGTCCTACATACTATCTTAAAAGTAAATAGAACAGCAGTTCAGTCCCATGGACTTTTGTCATTTTCATATTCAGATATACTATAATAACTTTTATGACATAATTTGATTTTTATAGTGGCTTTAAATTTATTCAATGATAAATTCTGTATATCTGTTGGAACCTTATTTTAAAAGCGTACATATTGACCCACAAATGATTTGTGGACTTTGGCCAGACGACAAGAACCAGTAACAAGTTTATCTTTATTTCTAGTATTTCTACTATGAACATCACTGTTCTTCATAAACAAGTATATATTTTTATGAACATAGATCAAGTTTTCATATATGTATTGTGATGGCATTGTCATAATGTCAACATTCTTGAATTTATCTCTAAGTGAAGTTCTAGGTCCCAATTGGTAAATCGCGCGAATAGCCCTTTTCTGCAGTACAAATACATTATGCCAGTCGGCAGCGTCTCCCCACAGCAGTATGCCATAAGTCAATACTGTGGAAATAACTAAAGTAAACTAATCTTACTGTAGCCTCATCAGAATAACCTGGTATCTTTTTTTCAGCATATGCTGTAGAACTTAGCCTTTTCGCCAATTTATCAATGTGTGGACCCCATTGTAATCTACTATCTAGAGTAAAGCCCAGAAATACTGTGGAATCAACAAGATCCAAATTTTCGCATCTTACTTGTATATTTGAAGGTACTGATATAACATCTGGCAAAGAGAATTTTAAAAATTTTGTCTTTTTGCCATTCAGTAATAAATTATTAACCGTAAACCAGCTTATCACTTCTGAAATAGCTTTGTTCACGTCGTCATATGTTAATTGTTGTCTTTTAATTTTAAATACTAAAGATGTATCATTAGCGAACAAAACAATTTCATGAGTATCTTCTACAAAGAACGGCAAATCATTTACATAAATAAGAAACAAAAACGGACCCAGAATTGACCCCTGGGGGACCCCCATAGAGACATCAGACCCTGCCGATCTTTCTCCGTTCACATCAACCTTCTAAACTATCTGACTTAAATAAAGTTTAGAGCTAAGCCCTATATTCCATAATGTTGCAATTTCCTGACCAAAGTTTCATAATTTCTTCCTCCCAGGCTCCAAAGACATGCTTAATTAGTTCAACACCTGCATCTGTTGTTAAACGACCCCGAGTAAAACCGAATTGTTTGGGATGCAATAGATTATTTCCATAAAAGTGGACTTTTAGTTGGTTTAATATGATTTTCTCAAATATTTTACTAAACGCCGGTAACACCGAAACTGGTCTGAAATTCGTGGGATCTGTTGTGCAACCTGTTTTAAACAATGGAATAATTTTGCTATGTTTCATCAGGTCAGGAAAATCGCCATTATCAACACATTTATTAAATATATTCGCTAAGTGGACAGCAATAACATCAATTACAGAGCTAATAATTTATTTATTTAAAACTTTATTGTTCAATAATACAATAATTCTAACTGATAAATCATCGATGTCGGCAGTCGCTTTTATTTTTATGCCTTTAAAAGCCTATATCTTAAGGTGTTACATGTGCGAACTTAAAATCGATGATACTCTCGGGTACATTCTGTTTTAGCAAGGATTCAGCGAGAGCAGGAGACGCATTTAACAATTTTGTAGTCGACACTGCAATGTCTGTAAAAAATTCATTGAAAACCATCGCAACTTCCGAGTTTTTGGTAACAACATTATCATTTATTTTTAAATTGTATTTTGTATCGCGAGTTTTGACTTTTCCAGTTTCACTATTTATTATCTGCCATGTGGATTTTACTACATCTACAACGGGAACGGATCTTTGCTATTTTTTAGTTTGTGTTTAAAGAAATTCGATTTAGGTGTAGCACAAACGCGTTTAAATACCTTCGAGTAATGCTTAACGTAGTCAGCAAATTCTACGCTATTCTTTACGCCCGTTCTGCATAAAGCTCATATAATTTGTTTCTACTTTTATGTATTCCTGCTGTCGCCCAATCGCTAAACATAAGTTTGCTGTTTATTGCCTTCACCTTTGCTTTGAATATACGATTACTTTCAGTTTTTGTCATGTGTAAAACTGAATTATAATATTCATTTGTATCATCACAATGCTTTAAATTATATGATTTCTCTATAATGTTATTTCTAAAACTCTAAAATAAGGTTGTTATTAATTGGTACAAATTTAATAGTATTTTTTGTCTCTTTCCTCATATCAACATTAAACACAGCTAATTGACCACAATGATTGGATTGTAGTTTGTTTATTACAGACTGGCTACATGCCTAAATATCGCAAAAAATGTTGTCTAGACAAGTAAATGTTGTACTTGTTATCCTGGTAGGCTCTAAAAATAAGTTTTTTAAATTATGACACTTAAATAATGTCATTAGCCTACCACTATATTTACACGATATAATATTCTTATTACAATTGCTAACTTTAATAAGGGCTTCGTCCATAATTTTTTCGAACATATCAAATGATGAAGCTGGTGGTCTGTATACGCTCATTACAATAAATCGCTCAAGTTCTATACAGGCAATTTCAGCAGTTCGTTCAACAGACAGCTTGACAATATCAGTTCCTTACATTTTAGGCAATTACGAGCAAGTATTAGGGAACCCCCATGAATTGCTTGCCCTCTAGTGAACGAACTTGCAAGTTTATGGTTGTTAAAGCCAAATATGAGCTGGTGATCTTTTAACCAATGTTCAGTAATGCAAAAAATATCAACATTCTCACCGTTCATGAATAGCTCAACTTCCAATTCTTTATTCGACATGCCTTGGATATTTTGATGTACTAAGTTGATTTTACAATTTTGTTTATTTTTATAACATTTTACTTTACGTACATCCAAAAGCTTATTATCACTATTTACTGATGACTTTATGCCAGAGCAGTCCTGTATATTCTGACCAATATCAAAGGACTATTCAAGTCTACTATTCAAGGACATTTACTATTCAAGTCTGCTGACATGATACAGGACGGCTCCTTTGTCTTACATACTAGTTTAAACAGTGACCCTTTTTGTTTATTAACAAATCGGCACTCTGGTCTATTAATATACTCTGATAAAATTGAATATATTCCTGTACTATTTACCTATCTACCTACTTGCAATTGTATTATCCTATAAATGCAAAATATAATCTGTGTTTGGTTTTGTACGTAATGGATGTTTGTTACACCTTAACGCAAAAACTACTAAACAGATTTTAATGCAATTTGGCAGTTATATAGCATATAGCCCCGAATAACACATGCTATTATTTATCCCGATACTTAATGTGATTGCCGCAGGAACGGGTCACTATGGGAAATGGTAGAACAAGAGCATATCATAAATGGTTTTTACGAATATCATAATCTGGGTAATATTTTGATTTAAATTGATACTCAAATAGTCAAGTTATAATATTCAATAGGATTTTGGTACCTAATACGCAAAATAATATGATTTTTTATAGTCAGAAGTACATTGAAGATAGAGGTGCCAAACTCAAGTCTTTGGGTGTATATGTTTCAAAACAATATTGTGAAAAAATATTAAGCACAGATATGCAGTGTATTACATTTTTAGGAAGGTATTGGTGTACTTTACGAAACAGCTTTTTAATTTCCATTTTATTTTAAGAAATTTGGGAAAGTACTTAAAAAGGAAAATTACCAAAAAAAGATATTCATTGAAAGGTATGACTGTTACCCACGTCTCCCCATCCGCTTCTTTTTGTATTAGGTCATATTCTAACTATTCATAAACAAGATACAATAAAAATCAGATGCGGATATTTGCGGTTTTAGAAGATATGAGAAAAAAATTGGTGAAAGTCAGAGTAGGAAATTCGGTATCTTTTGCGGTTTACCACAGGGACTTGTCGCACGAACAGTATGGGCTGTATTGTTTTTGTTTTAAATTATTTCGTAATAACAAAGGGGTCTTATCAAATTTGCACCCGTTTCGCGTGAGAAAATAAGAGATAATAATTTTGTAGGTACCGATTCAATATTGCAAAATAGCATATGAAGGGAGGTAATTATTATGCCAGCCATTCAGTTTAGTGTAACTTCTAATGAAGTAAAGTTCATTTACGGCTGTAATTATCACAGATTGTGTATTATAGTTATACAATGTCTTCCTTAAACTGTACCAAACGAGATTTCATACTTCCCTATATCGAGGGAGGTAGAACCGTGGAATCATTGTCCGAAGTTTTACTGGAACAATTAAAGATTTCTGAAAACGACATATGTTTTATAATAAATGAGATACAAAGGCACATTCTTCCAACGTTTAATAAGCGCTGGGCCCTGGCATCTCGGAAAAAAGAATCATTTTTAGAGAAGAATAATACTTGGTTGGACACAGGGCATTCGGTGAATTTACTGGACTCTGATCAATATTCTACACCAATAACTTCTGGCCAACGAGGAAGACCATGCCTGGCTTATTTAGACTCCTTAGAATCTACCAAGAAGAGGAAAAATAGTCTTCTACTCGCAGAATATTGCTTCTTGCGGTATTCCCATCGTTAGTATTCCCACTACCTTGCCGAGGTTTATCTACTATCAATCCTAACTCCTCCCAATCTCTTTTTTTCTTCACTGGTAGCAGACCAAGTTTCAAAATCAAGATTATAGGAAATGTGTAATAACATTTCCATACTGCGAAACCAGGTGTATAAAGTGGAGAGTCCGTACTGGAAGGCACTTTCGTCTTTGGTCTGGCACTTACTTTCGACAAATCATTCATTAGTCGCGGAGTAGCCCTACATATCGTGCACGTGGAACCAGGAGGAGTATCTGTTAGCACTTGAGCCACCTTTCCATCTATCATGTTTAGAAAGAGTTCATGTTTCACTTGAATACCAACATTATCTTCAATAATCAATGATGGTTGTAAAGCTTCAATTTGCCTTCTTATTTGATCTACAACAGCCTTGGTTTTCTCTGGAGTTTCCTTACAAAACTCTATTGAAATGGGTCTACAAAAACGTACATATGAAGGTACCAGATTTTTCTAAATAATAAAACCAGACTGCTCATCAATTAATATGATGGGGACCATGGAACTGATGAACAAATTGGCATCTGAAATTGTTTCCGACTCCTCTGGAAGTATTTGCTTATATTGGCTTTGGCCAGATGAACCATCACATCCCCATTTGCTGTAGATGATTAACGTTTTATTTATTTTGTAGTAAGGCGGGAATATACAACATTTTCGTACATTTGTTAAGTTCCTTAAGTACATATATTGTGCTTTAGTTAAATCCAAATCAATAGAAGCATTGAGCTTCCGGGACAGAAAGCATTTATAACTGGTCTGAGTCATTCCAGATACTTGAAATGTACAATTTCTTTTGATTGTCGGCGTTCCTTAATGATTCGACAAGATGTGTTGTTGTGTTTTCACCTATAGCCCGTAGTCCCTGCACGTAGGCTTAATTGATGTGCACAAAGCAATATTCTGCGAGTAGAAGACTATTTTTCCTCTTCTTGGTAGATTCTAAGGAGTCTAAATAAGCCAGGCATGGTCTTCCTCGTTGGCCAGAAGTTATTGGTGTAGAATATTGATCAGAGTCCGCTAAATTCACCGAATGCCCTGTGTCCAACCAAGTATTATTCTTCTCTAAAAATGATTCTTTTTTCCGAGATGCCAGGGCCCAGCGCTTATTAAACGTTGGAAGAATTTGCCTTTTTCTATAACAGCACATGCTCTGCCAAAATTACAGGTGTAGATGAAACCTTAATTAAACGCCTCTACATCATTTTACAAGTTATATCTTCAGGAATGATGACCGATCCGAGTCTACGTGAATACAACTGGTATTAAATGCCATCATCTATACACAAAATACTTATAAATGGAGAAAGTATTATCAAACATTTCGCAGTGCTTCCTATTGGACAGCTATCGGAAACATGCGACTACATCATGCCATAAAATGTAGCTAAAAAGCTACAAATGAAGATGTTTTTAAAACTCTATTTGTCACGTCCGATCCGTATATAACAAGTTTAAGAAAACCATACGCAAAGAATGTAAAAGATCTTGAGGAAGAAGCACTAAACTTCTTTCCCATTTTTAAGGTTTAATCATAATTTTACTTGCATTTTTCAAATGCAACAAGGCCTTTGCATCTGTTAGAAAAAGATTATCTACGATTATAAAACAGAATTTGATTTATGAAATAATTAAAAAACTAACAACTAAATGGTCAAAGGTGGTTTTTCAAAAATCATATTTATTCAATTTTAGCACAATTATAAATACATTTTCTTTTATTTACCTTTGTAGATGGTCCATACAAACGCTTTAATTTACAGTTTTATCAATATATTTTAAATTGTACATCATAAATTTCATAATTTTTTGCACATTGACATGTGTACACTCAAACAATGAGTAAATCGGTTCACAGCGACGTTGCCGTTCTTAGCTATAGCATGGCTTGTAAGACGAAGGCGGCTATGCTTACACGCTAAGACGCCACTATTCTAGGTAAGTATTTATTATGAATTTAAATTGGTGACGAAGACAAATTGAAATATCTTACATGTTTATTATCTGATTGCAATTATAAAAATTGTTTCATATCGCTTAATAATGTGTCTTTATTACCTTCATACATTATTATGTTCTAAAGGTACCCGTAAAATTACGGTAAACGGATTTCTTATTGCATAATTTTGATATTAACAAGAATATCTCTCAAACTATAATGTTCACATAGTGTATGGACAATATTGTAGCACATTTTATTCTGCTTCGTTTGATACCCTTCACATATTTCTAAATGCAAAAGTGTCTGTTTTAAAGGCAAATTTCATAACGCGGCGACGACGGCCATCTTGATGACGTCACAGCTGGAGAACCAAGCACTTTAGATATTGTCTCCCGGCTGTTAATACGTTTTGTTACATACACATTACCTAAACTCATCATCAAATTTAAACAGTCGTATGGCGCTTCAAATAGTGCCCGTTGCTAGGGAAAAATTACAATATCTCGCTTTTTTATCAACCGATTATTAAAATAGTTTTGTATAGCCTAATAATGTGCCTTTATGCTCTTAGTATGTTATTTTGCTCTATAGTGGTCGGTTAAGTTGTTAAAAAATAAAAACGGATATATTGTTTTTTATATTTTAATATAATCTTAAATATCTCTGAAACCGATATATTTACACGATTGTGTGTTAAATTAATATTATAGTACTCTTAATTCTGCTAAGTTTGATACCCCAAACAGAATTCTACGTGCAATACACTCGTTTTACAATACAAATTTCAAAGCGCGGCGGCATTGCCATGTTGACGACGTCACAGCTGGAGAACCAAGCACTTTAGAGATTGTTCCCGGCTGTTTTTTATTCAGAACAACATACTTAATAACATACTAAAAGATGGCGCTGGTTTCCGGAAGTGGACTATCCGGGTCATATTTGTACCTAAGGGAAGGGACTACATATCCTTCAAACGGGAAGACAATAATGCTAGCATTGTTGCTTGGCGGCAGAAAGAGATAAGGCGGCGGTACTCATCTACTCGGACTCCTTCGGCTTGACAGTGTCCTACCACCTGATAACATGTTGGTAGGTTTCCGTCAAGCAAGCGTAAGTCCATCCATCGCGATATCTATTTCTGTCGCCAACCTACATTTGTTTCACGTTTAAGGATGTCGCAGCCAGCATGAAGATATGTCTCACATATCGTCTAGAGATGTTAGTGTTGAACGAATAAGCGGTATTGCATTTTTGTTACAGCAAAACCTAAGTACAATTGTAGATGTTATAGACGACGGCTTCAATTAGGCTAAAAAGTAGATTTGAATGCCATTCGTGTACTAATGGAGGTGTAGTATAAAAAAATATGACTCCGAAGGTGTTTGAGTGGGCAATAGAGAAAGCAAAAAGAAGTATTATTCTCAAACACTTTCTTAATGATCCTTCTGTTTTACTTTCAGGGTACATACATATTCGAGATAAATTATTCAGAATTAGGAAGAGCTTTCTTAGGGAGTTCATTTTTCTACGGAAAATTCGAAATCAAATCATACAGTTTATCCAGAAAGGGCAACATTATGTGTCACCTGTTATATGCGACTGTAACTAAGATTTAGTAATACTAACATTTGTGGAGCTAGCGAACAAAACGGCATAATTACATGAAATAAAATTATACAGGAGCAGCAAAAAACAGAAATGGTTTCGAAAAAAATAGTACAATTACATAGTAATTATGCGGTTATGATCAAAACCACGAACTTTTACTGCTGTTTTAACACAATTTTAGGCCGTTTCAATAAGAAGAATGTTAGAGGTTCGTATTCAGCGGGCCTAGAACCTCGAGATTAAAGAAATATATATTTTGACTAGAAGCAAGACTATGTCGTGTTGTATAGTGCCAGCTCTTCATTGAAAATAAATCTTGTATTGTCATCCTTTTGTTATCCTTCTTCTTGCAACCTCCTGGTTTTAGGGTTTTTTGTTATATCATACGGTACGCAAACACGCAAGCAAACCACCTAATAGTACTCGTAAATGGTCCCGCTGCCTAGAGATATTAGCAAAACCAGGGGCATCGCCACATATACTTGAATGAAAACTTACAAGAGGAGAAGCATGAATGTCCCTTGATTGGGATAACAATAAACATCTCTCATAAAATTAAATTTAAAAAATGGGAAGCAACACAACGGTAACAGTAATTAAAACTATCCTGAAATCAATAGGCGAGAGGTTTAATTCGTTCATCGTTTGACACTTCGTCTTCGTCCGGAGAGAGTTTAGCGCTTAGTAATATTTTACAATACTTAGAGTTGGGAATCTCTACTAGATATAGGGTGGGTTACTAATCTCTCCGGAAAACTCATATAATTATGAATACTGCACGACGCGCACTACGTTTTCCTCGCTGGTTTCGGGAATCCCGATTATATCCACGTCGTTTCCTAGGACGTCCTGCTCGCGGTCCATTAAGCTTCGAGCTTAAGTCGGGCAACGGTGATCTCTAGCGTTTGGATGCAATATGCAACTTCGGCTACCTTTTCCTCAACCTGCTTCTCAAGGTGTTCATCCGAGCTTCCACAGCATCCACTCGACTATTGTTTTGGTCTACCGGCGTCATGAGCTCCACCACGTCGGGAACTCCTGTCGCTCCTCACGGATTTCGTCCCGCAACAAGCGCAGCTCCCGCAGAACCGACCTCTACGCGTCGTGAACTCTGGTGTCCATATACGCCTTGACCTTCAACGACGTAGTAATATCCAGCGTAGTGGTGTCCATGGTTTCCACTATGAACTTTACTAGTGCCCCCTGTTGAACCGGTGTGCTGGCCAATTTGCGGCATTTTATCCCGACACCTTCTTCGACACACTCCCGGTGGTTTGTATGCAGGCTACCAGGATATGCCACTGCCTCCGGCATGGACAAGAACCTGTCGCACGCATTACACTTTAAAGCTATGCTAGTTATAAAGTTAATCAATGTACTTTTCATTTATGTAATGTTATGCGGGTATCTACTAGTGATTTACACTAGTGGGTACTCGCAGTAAGGTCAATGCACTGCACTATATTAGATGTTTTTGATTATGTGTAATATTCGCCGTATTTAATATCTGACCTTATCACCACTGAATAGTCTTTATCAACTTATCTTTTAAGAATAAATTTATATTAAATTATCAACTTTGTTATTTTTAAAACCACAATGAATGAGGAGCGTATGAATGACTAGCAATAACGTCCGTGACGTCACTCAATAAGTAGGTCTTATACAAGTACTCATGACAGTGGAGAAGGAGCCCCGTAAGCTATCCACAACAATTGCTTGAAAGTATATACTGTGGGACACCCAAACAAGGAAATTTTAGTAAAAATAGCCCCTATAGATATGGAACGAATTGCTTTTCCATATGTAACTCTTTTGGGTTGCAGCTGATGTGTAGCGTAGCAAATTCATTTAAGGTGCAATTTGACTACGGTGTACGTAATATTTGGGAATTATTGTAAAATTTTTCACAACACTTTTTGACGGCAAGTGCCAGTCCTTGTACCTGCCCACAAATCCCACAATATCACGCCAAGTAATATTGCAGTAAAATTGTTGTTGGTGCTATATATAGAAGTCTGCGGTGCTATGTCATTGATGACACGCGTAATATACGAGAATGTCACAATTCGTTATTGTTTGATAATGCAATCTCACTTAATACGGAGTACAGAAAGTAAAGGAATAGTCCACAGACTATCCACAATACTATGTGGTTACGACAGCCCTTACGGCTGGCCACCGTGTCATAACCAATAAAGGAGGCTGACAAAAACGACCGTTTCGTTATTGCATTGATCACTCTTTACTAATACGTTAAATGCAGATTGTGAACTCACTTTTTTGTGAGTAAAACAGTAAGGGAGGAGTCCCAAAAACTATTCACAAAATTATTTGGCGGTAAGAGATAGCCCTTGTAGCTGCCCACAATTAAATGCAATACATTAATTTTACTTACCTGTGTCAGAATGACACCCGTAATGAGGCTGACAATCTCAACCCGTTTCCTTATTGCGTTAACAGCATTTATTGATAGGTAAGTTACGACCTTAACGACTATAGAGAACGTTTTCTTAACGTTATCATCAAAAATGTTATCTAACTTGGCTCTGAGGTCATTTACCATACTGGTAACAGGTGCCCGTGTTGTTGTGTATAAATGTTCATAGAATCTCTGGACTTCCCTCAGAACCTCGAACTTGATCGAAACACCTCTGATTGTTGTGTGTATGTTTATATTTAAAACAATTGAACCTTAAATTAACTTAGGCATCAGTCTCCCACAATTATTATATCTAAAAAATTAGCATAATGTGAATTACAAATTACTGGGAGAAAATAAAGTTTATTTTATTATACATAGATACACGCATCAATGATAATGCGCATACTAAGTGATTTTAAATTGAGATCAAACATTGAACTAATTTTGTTTTTTTAAATATTTTAACCGTACTCCTATTGTAGACACTAGCGAGTACGATGTGGAAGTTGGTTTTTGTTTTTTTGTTGAATTTAGAAGATAGCCATTATGTAAGATTTATATTTGTCTTGCTATTTTAGTTATATATTTTATGGTTTTATTATTTTTTTGTTTTAAATGTATTTTGCTTTTGTCTGTTTCATTGGTAGTTCTCTTAATCATCATCACAGCCCAAACCATCCCACTGCAAGACTTGGTCCTCTCCAACGAAAGGGGTGGTTATTGCCATAATCTCCGCGCTTGATAGGCGGATTTTAGATTGCTGGGTTGTTAATTTAACAATGGACAACGCTGCTGCCCATTTTCCAGCCAACAGAAACTAGCTACATATTTTGCCTTGAAAACATTAGTCGCCTTGTACGACACCCACAAGTGTAAGGGTTTGGTGCTATTCTACTCTGCCGGACACAACACAGCAGAAGCTTTTTTATTAAAATATATAATGAACCAACTCGTAAGCGAGAGGTATGTACCGGGTTCGAATCCCGCTGCGGCCAAACCAATGACTCTTTTATGAGTTACTAGCTGACTCGGCAAACGTTGTTTTGCCATATAAATATTTTCCTAGTAATTTCTAGTGTAAAATTTTGTCAAAAAAATAAAATAAAAAATTTAGGGGTGGACTACCCCTAACATTTAGGGGGATGAAAAATAGATGTTGGCCGATTCTCATAGATACCGGATAAGCACAAAAAATTTCAACAAAATCGGTCAAGCCGTTTCGGAGGAGTATGGCAACGAAAACTGTGACACGAGAATTTTATATATTAGAAGATGTATTAGTTGAATACTAACCGATGCTCTTACGGTGAGGGAAAACATCGTGATGAAAACTCCATATTCAGATAACTCAATGTGTAACCATCATCCAATCTAGTCAGGTTCCCCTGACAGCAGCACAAAGGTTAGATGGCAGTCGCTCCACTGTAATTACCTGATCTGCGAAATCCTAGATCATGGTCAAGGCGGATCTCGGGCCCTCGTGCGCAAGAGCATAACCGGGACATCAACGCAAATTAGATGATGATGATAATTCACTGCTGATCTAGCCAAAATACATTCTATAATCGTCACGCTAAGAAATAACGATTATAGGTAGTATTTATGAGATTTGGCTAGATATCACATCTAGCCAAATCGCATAAATACTACCTACAATTTACACTCATGAGCAAAAATAACAACTCTCTTAAAGGTATGGACTACGGTTTCATAAATCACAAAATTCTTTTGGGGAAGCTGTTGTCGTATTTTTAAACAAAGTAAAGAGGCAGCAATGTGTAAAATAAAACTATTTTTGTGATTTTAAGAGGCCCATGACTACTGTCATGTAGTCATGGACCACATCACATGACGCTTTCAAGCTTTTTAAAGATTTAAGTGAAAAGCTAATTGACACCACAGGCGACTTAACTATTTTCAGTACCTAATTAGCGCATAATTCAGAAACAGATTTAATTTCTATCCTAGCAGGAAATCAAGACATCTGGAGCAGGGTTGAAAATCATTGTCACATTTTAAATTAATTCATAACACCTGGTTAATGAGTGTTTTTTAGCACGCAGAGGGCTGAAGTAGCAAGTTATAGCAAGAACTCTTGAGAAGTTAGTTTAATTTCTACTTAACAATTGTTAGTTGAGCCAAACAAAATGTTTATGTATTGTTTATGTGTAGGTCAGGACAATATCAATCCGCCTATATGAGTAAGGTTTCCAGTGCTCCAGAGGTTTGGGGAACCAGGGCTTGACAGTGGAGGGACATTTGACTGTTTGCTGCCAGAACAACATGTTATAGTGGTAGTCAACCCATTTGCTTGGCTAATGTCTATAGGCAGCGGTGACCACTTTTCAAAAGGTGGCCCGTTTGTCTGTTTGTCTACCATAAGACGTAAAAGAAATATCGATTTGTCCTGCAGTGGAAATGCTGCGAATAAAATATTTTTTGAACAAATAGCTTGTTATTGGACCTACCTCGTAGAAACTGACGATACGGCTGAAGTACATAAGACTGAAAAGTCCTTCCACGACGTGTTTCCCGAAGACTAAAAGGAGCCGTCGAAATTAGGACTTTCACCTTGTAGACCTCCTTCCTTCGCACCCTGTAGATCAATAATAAAATTATGACGATGATAATCACGAATAAATCTTAATAATAACATTATGTATCAAACTAATATTATCTATTTTGGTAATATTTTACTTACAATACATGTACATACTCTTGATAATAAAAACTTGAGCGACACTTAATCGATTCCAAATTGAAATATAATAATGAAATATAAAAACGCAATTAGTTTGACTCATTTTCGTCATTTGATTTACATTACTTCGGATGGATATGCCATCCGTTTCATGATCATTCACCATCTACGTTGCATTGTGTTCAAAATGGGTTTTACTTACTTACTCGTTTTGATGTGTTTTTTGAACCAGGCTGATGCGTTTATTGGTTTAGAAACCAATGAAAATTATGTAAGCTTCTTTTTCATTTACATTTACATTATCAGGTGACGTAGGTACTTATCACCTTTTGCTGTCGGACATTGATTCCTAAGGTAGCAATGGAGTATAGTGTAGATCAGCATTCCGCAGACTTTTTCTGTTCCTTGAACACTTACCTCACCTACGAAATCATAATATTTTTTTAAATTTTTTTTTAGATAATTATACCTACCATAATACATTAAAGGCCTTGCCACATACAAAGCTCGGCGCGAGCGCGGCGTGAGCGCGGTGCGATATTTGCTAGGCAACCACCGCGCGGCGCGATAGTTGCTAGGCAACCATCGCGCGGCGCGTTATTTGCTAGGCAACCATCGCGCGGCGCGATGGTTGCCTAGCAAATATCGCACCGCGCTCGCGCCGAGCTTTGTATGTGGCAAGGCCTTAAGGGGCAGCATTTTATTGAGCAAAGAGGCAGTCTGACAATGATGTTTGATAATATTCTCGTCGATTGTTCTCTTGAAATCTGGATTGAGCACGCAGCACGGGCAGTGTAAATGAATAAAAAATTAGCTAGCGTAGCAAAATTTAAAATTTTCTAATAGTGGCTCAAAAGTTATTGGTATTATTGTTTTTTAAATCCGGTTTTAATACGCGGCGCGGGCGGCTTGAATTATAAAAAAAATTAGCAACAGCATTAACCTTGAAAATTTTCAACTTTTGGCTCAAAAGTTGAAAATTTGCTTTGGATGGGATGAAAATAAAGAAAGTAACGTGAACCAATCTTTATTAAAAAAGGGAACATGCAAAAATAATAAACTAAATAAATAAATGTAATTATTTATCTAACTAAAATTAAATTAACCTACAACACTAGTCTAAAAATCGATATGTACAAATATCCCCTAGATCGCTGCCACTGTTGGAAATGGTGTGGCCCATAAAGCTGGCTGCTTTCCAGCAGGTAGCCCGCTTGCCTGTTTGCTTAACGTATAACATAAAAATATCATCATCATCATATCAGCCAGAAGACGCCCACCGCTGGGCATAGGCCTCCACCAGAGATCTACACAAAGGTCGGTCCTATGCTTTCCGCATCCAGCTGGTACCTGCGATTCTTACCAGGTCGTCGGTCCACCTTGTGGGAGGCCTACCCACGCCATCTGTTCTTCGAGCTATGTGCCCTGCCCACTGACACTTCAGTCTGGCATTCCTTAGAGCTATGTCGGTGACCTTGGTTGCTTGCGGTACTCCTCATTTCTGATTCGATCGCGCAAAGAGACTCCGAGCATAGCTTTTTTCATTGCCCTTTGGGTATCAGTGAGCTTTCTTATAAAGCCCACAGTGAGCGGCCACGTTTCAGTTCCGTAAGTCATCACTGGCAACACACATTGGTCAAAGACCTTCGTCGTGAGACACTGCGGTAATTGGGACGAAATTATATTGCGTAGCTTCCTGAATTCTGCAAAACCGAGTTGGATTCGTCGATTGACCTTTTCCGGACTTCAGAATAATCGAGTCCTCTCCTTTTCTTTAGACTTCAGATAACCCTATAATGTCCCAATGTAATCTGCTTACCACTTACTCCAGTTCCACGAGCTTTTCGTCGGTCCGCAGTGTCTGGATATTGTATGTGGCCAGGGCCAGTGGTCGTTACCACTTACTCCAGTTCCACGAGCTTTTTGTCGGTCCGCAGTGTCTGGACATTGTATGTGGCCAGGGCCAGTGGTCGTGCTTTGTGGTAGCCTTGTCACATCTGGTGATTCTTCGCACCCCCTGCCCCGCCATTACCGTGACCGCTACCATAGTCCGGAATAGCGGGGCCGCCGTATACTGGGGGCCGTGGCCTGTGTGTGCTTGTCATCGGGTGGTGGAGGGGGGTTGCCGTAATCGCCATACTTGGCAGACGGGTTGGCGATCGCAGTGCAGTAGATGTAAATGTACCCAGAATTATGCTGCCGCCCATCTTTCGGGTTTGTCTCTTAGTCGCCTCTTACGGTACCCATGGGAAGAGATAGGGTGGTGTTATTCTTTGAGGTGGCGGCACCACACACCACATAAAAAGGTATACACAGTATTTGACCCACTTCCTGGTAATCGCCACTATGTCAGTTCGTTTTCAGGACAAGAATACAGAACCTATTCAGCTACAGCGAGGTGTTAGATAAGGTGATGTTATATTACCGAAGTTGTTCACCGCAGCACTGGAGGTTATTTTTAGGTTTCTGGACTGGGACGGACTTGACATCAATATTAACAGCGAGTACCTCACTCACCTCAGATTTGCTGACGATATCGTAGTCATAGCTGAAACCCTGAAAGACTTGGGCAAAATGCTCGATGACCTCTGTATTGGCTCTCAACAAGTAGGTCTTAAAATGAACATGGACAAGACGAAAATTATGTCGAATGTCCATGTTGTGTTCACTCCAGTGACAGTAGGAGGCACTACACTTGAAGTTGTTGACGACTATACATACCTAGGACAAATAGTCCAGCTAGGTAGGTCCAATTTCGAGAAAGAGGTCAATCGACGAATCCAACAGCGTTCGGGAAGCTGGGCCATATATATATATGACGAATGCGGTCAATAGTATGGAATCATGTGGTCAATAGTACGGACCAATGACGAAGAAAACGGAAGTGGGAGTGCGCCTTCTGGTGAGGCGTGCTGACAGAGTCTCGACGGCACGACTCGGGCAGAGTGGCGGCCATTCTTGGTCCGACCGCCGCCGAGGAGTGACGCGTCTTGAAACTGTCTCCACATTTCGTTTATAGAAAGTGTTATTTACGTTTGAAAATAAAGTAATTTTAAAATCACCTTTGAAATAAGAAAGTTAATTACCTCAACTGCCTATATTGTGATACTGCTCTGATTTCAAATGAAATTATAAGTGATGTGCAAAAATGAAATGGAATAAATACAGTGGAGTAAATGTGAACCTTTTCTTTAATTTATCTGGACGAATACGATCTTATACTGATATCACCACCCTGATGACAATGATCCTGATACAACCCTTTCCTTCACGCGACGACATATATATATAATTTTTTTTTATTACTTTACTAGCCAGGCATTTGACCGCCACCTTACCTGGTCGATGATGGAGCATGCCTGTCTAGGAACAGCCTATTCACTCTAGCCTTGAAGGCATCCAGATTATATTGATCAGGGAACACACTCACAGGCAACGCATTCCACTCGTATTATAAAAGTCGAGCCAAAGCGGCTCGTGCGGATAGTTGGAAGATCCACGACATAAGGATGAAGCGCTCGCCCGGATCGCGTCTCCCGATGACTGAAAGGGGCCGGCGTAATGAGGTCGTGCAACTGCT
The DNA here is from genome assembly GCA_905147135.1 of Blastobasis lacticolella. Taxonomy (NCBI): domain Eukaryota; kingdom Metazoa; phylum Arthropoda; class Insecta; order Lepidoptera; family Blastobasidae; genus Blastobasis; species Blastobasis lacticolella. The sequence continues at coordinate 17,360,801 of LR990044.1, read as the reverse complement.
TCGCAACTCTCCGAAGTGCAACCTGTAGAAAACCATACGCCGATGCTCGAGGCTCTGCAGCTTAGCCTCAATTAACCGCGGATGACAAATTAATCTCTTTGCACGTTTTTCGGACCGGCCTTTGTGGAGATATCTGGGAGAGGCCTATGCACAGCAGTGGGCGTCTTCTGGCTAATACGATGATGATGATGATACATACACATTTAAGACAGACTACAATGAAATATCATGGTGTCAGTGAGCTAATCTGATCATCGAGATGGAAGGTGGCTGCAGGAACCCTACTTCGTATTCGATTGAATTAAAATTTTGCATACGCGTCTAAGTCAGATGATCATTCAATATGATTATGCTTCACAGGGTCCTTACAAAATAGAATTCTCGAACTACCGCGCCTGCCACGGCCCCAAAGCGAGGAACATAGCTTATTGTGCCGTGGAGTTAAACACGGATGGCACAGAGCCTCAAATCGCCAAGTATAATCTCACAGTATTTGAACACAGCGGCATGGACCAGGTTTGTCTTAATTGCAATTTATTATTTGGAGATGCCATGCAGAAAATATAGATCGTTTCATCAACGAAGTTTCATCAACGGCTCAGTACAGCACTAATTTAAAAGGAATAAGGTGTATGTTGACAGACTGACGATAAAGTTATAATTGTCCTAACATAGTGGGCTTTAGTATTCCTTCTTATTGAAGATACCTCTAAAATAAGAGGGAACACTGAAACAAGGGTTTTTGTTTGATAATCTTAAAGCCCGGCGCAACTTTGAAACGATATATTTTAACGGTAATGTTACACATCACAGGCACAGATATTGGTTTCTGTATGACGTATACAAAATTTCATTGGATGCTCAGAAACACTTCACTTAAACAAAATATTTAGTTTCGAAACAATGTAGCCCTCCTTGTCGCCAGTACCATAAGATACAAATTATGAGTAGGCAAGTACTTTGTTTGTTAAAAAACAGTTTATCATTAACAAGCAATCTCCAAATCCTATGTCCCGCACATAACACTTTCTTCATGAATGTGCGTGTTAGTTTCATCCACTATCAAGTAAGTACATATGTGGTTTACATAAATGTATTTGTAATCCCTTCAAAGATAGGACCAAGATTCAAAACAAATCACAGGAGGACTTATAAAATCGTTTTTTTTTATATATATGTCGGAGATGATCATGAGTCTCTTAGTCCATCTCTTTGGCCTGGATGTCGATTGGTGCGCCACCTGACGGGTGGCTTGCAACTATTATGACAACGTCACAAGCAGCATGGCGGCGACGGGAGCCGCAAGGATATTGGGACCAAGAACTAGAAACCATTCAAGAGCGAAGAAGCGTAAACCTTGATGCGTTAAAGAGATGCGTGAAAGCTCCAGAAAATAGAAACGTGAGTGCAGGATGTACTGTTAACAATGTGTAGGGAGTCAAGCTGTGCGCATGTGGCAACTAGCAATAGCCCCGGCGCATCTCCCGCGGATCGGCCTGATGAGATTGGCCATGGGTGGTGGAGGGTTTTGTAAATAACCCGCGGGTTTCGGCTACAATTGTAAACTCGTAAATGTGGCTTTAATTTGACAATACATTCTTAAAACACTATAGATACCCCTTTATTGCTACGAAATCCCGATAAATACGTTCTGATGGCCATTACTCGCTTATGGGCGAGTCTTTCCAGTCTTTCCCCGACATCAGAAGTGGGATAGAGATCTTCACGTCCACAATGTTAATGCTCGATCTTATTTTTTTCATGCCAAATAAACTGCGTGTACGAAATGCTGAGCGGCGGAAGATACGACGAAATGGCAAAAGTCTGGTGAAACACATGAGAGAGTGCTGGTTCGTGGTTGGTCCATAATTACGTACAACTTACAACCTACAAGGCATACACGCTGAAATTTTGCATTCGGTGACTCGAACCATGTTTACTTGTGAGAGAATCGCTGTTTTCACAAATAATGTGTAACGAACTAAGATGAAAGTTACTAAGTACTGAGTTTCTATGCACCAACTTGGTGACGGAGTCTTGCAATCTGAAAAATAATTGAACAATAGTTCTACGGTTTCATTATAAAGGATTACGAAGGGTTTTAGAAGGGTTATGTGTGGTAAAATAATCAACATCATTATAGAGATCAGGCCCGGTTTATGCCAGGGTACACTGAAATATGGTTTTTGAAAAACATTATTCACAAATGCGGTGTGGTAAAAAATGGATAAATGGCTACGATAAACCTAAAAAAATCAATAATTGTTACAAACAAAAATGGCCGATTTTGCACGAACAGCTGATGACACCCAATTCTTGACTTTTATGAAAAGTATAGGCAAAAGCAAAAGAGATTGGTACCTTATTTTATGGGCTAAGCGTATTCACTTCAGTTATGTGATCTACTTTGGTTCAATTTGGTTAAATACTTTGTCGATGATTAACAGCGTAACGTCTGCCGAGCAAGGTTAGTTTGATTGAATACTAGGTTTTACGTGATAATTTTATTTTCTCAAAGCTTGTTTCATGGTGATTAATTGTTATTAGGCGCAGAAATTAATTGTTATTTTATCTACCCCTTGGGGTTAGGTACCTTGGCTTACCGTGCCGATTGCCGAGTCACCAGATGCTGACTGTTTTAAGCTATGTACAAAAGCGTTGTATGTAAAAAAAGACAAGTACCTAATGATGATCTGGTTATTTTGTGGAGTGTATAGATGAATTAGCCATTATTATTTTTCTCTAATAGTTTTGGTCCCATTCGCGTTTTTCCCCATTTGCGTGTTTCCCCAAATTCTTTATTTTCCGTTCGCTATTATTACCGACATGAAATTTTCTCACACGATACAATTACTACTCGTTATTTTCGCTACATGCATCTTTACCCATGCAATTTTTTACCAATCCGTATTATTCATATACGTATGCTTTACCTGTAGAATATATTCCCAATGGTTTATTATGTCACACGATTCAATGTCTGCTCATTCTTTTCGATAGACACATATTTACCATGTTTTAGTATTAATACTAATCGGGCGGTGCTGCGATCAAAATCTACTAGCTATGATTACCTGGGTAATTTCATTTATATAGGTTTAATGGTTAAAGCGTGGAAAAGGAAAAGACAGGCAGTTAGTTTCATATTTATTCAATTAAATACAATAAAACACAGATATATAAACGAATGTACTTTAACCTTAAACATATCTGATAAGATATGATAATTCAATTGATAATTTAAAAAATTAAAATATTTATTTGTTTAACATAAATAAAAAAAACCATTTTACTTATTGCTAAATTATAATCGTAACTTAAAGATTAAGTAATAGTAGTTTATGCAACTGTCATATAAAAGGGGGTATTAAAACATGAGTGTCATAAAAACATTCACAAACACAAATTACAACAATTAGAAAGAATATTCTGTTTAGCGGGAAAATAATAACACACAAATATAAACAGGAAAATTTGAATTTGTCAAAGACATTTAGGTATTCAGCCAACATTTCGCCGTGTCTCGGCGACCGACAAAAATTTAGAAAATAAAAGTGTTGCATAATGATTAAAAAGTTATTTTACGATACAGCTGTAATGAAATTAGTATGGGAAATGCTGTATCGAAAAGTAATTTCTTTAAATTTTATAGACTGGCGTGAAAAAAGTGTATAATTAAACAACTGTTTTCGAACAAAAAATTGGAACATTACGCTATGAGTGTAGATAAGGTAACTTATCGTATTATCAATTATTTTGATTATAAGTTTTTCTTAACCTTTTACATTTATCTAAGGTTGTGAGTCCCTGCAAGTAATTACTGACAATTCCCTCTATTTTTTTGTCCATCAAAATATACTTTTTGTTTCGTTTTCGAAAAATATCAGACCCAATTTCATTTTGAATGTTTATAAAATTTACTTCCATGGCTTCTTCTTTTAATTGTGAAATAAAAAACAATAAGTTGGAGTTTTTGTGAATCCTATTGTTAATTTTCTTGTGCCAGCTTTCAACGACATTGTTTGTCCTGTGGCGATGTCCATAACACGACAGCATATGAATCATGTCAACTTTGATCCATTGTTTTGTCATATAGTTATTAAAACATAAAATATTATTATTATTTTCTATTTGGGGTGACATTGCCAGTAACGAAATCCACCCTTCGTGTATCTTCAGTGCAGGCAGGTGTGCTAACGCAACACATTTTGCAACGTGGCTGCATCCTTCGCGAGTACTGGTTGCCCCAAGAAAATCGGCATTACTATATACGGCCTGCGTGTAATGAAAGAAACAACCACTCACTGTAGTTGTCGGGTATACATATTTAATCGCATTAGCAGCTGCTAATTCAAAATCTATTTTAATTTGATCGGGCTGAAAATTGGGTATGTTTTGTTTTATGAGGTTAAATACTCGTTCGTATGTGTCTTGCCGCTTGTTGGGTAGCAACGCATATATACAAGGAACTACCCTCGTACGTTCGTCGTCGGAGCCTATGTCGCCATGTACTGTATACAACTGAATAAATGGCTTAGGTACTATTTTAAAAGTTCCATCTAAAAAGAAAGTTTTTAACCCTGCTATCCACTGCTTGCACTCATTGGTTATAAAAGTATAATGTCATAATCGTGGACGCATATGAAGTTTTCAGATATGTCTACAGGTATTACGACATCTTCAAATTCCTCGAATGTTGAGGTTGTCGTAGATTTCTGGCGCGCTGTGTATAAAGCATCTCTAACCGTATGAAAAGCAGGCAATTTATCAATATATGCCTCATGCATGAATTTTTTCATATGCTGTTTATATAGCGTAGGTATTGGTCTATAATCTGTAGCAACCTTTTTTTTTAACTTAATGAATTCTTTTTCAACATCGATTGACTCGTAATCCGGCACACATGAATGTTTTACATCTCGCAATATGCTTCTTTGCTCTACATCTATAACAACAAACCCTTTGCACGAACTTTTTTTATGGCAATTCCACACAGAAGAACCCGATGATTTATTTGTGCGTTTTAAGTAATGCCGGTATCCAGCTCGTATTAAAATACGCCCTCCATGAGTACTTTCTAAGAAAGTAAATGCACATGTTCCTGACGATCGCCTTGGCGTTTCTTCATTCGGTTCCATCATATTTTTCCTTTATATTTATTTTTCTATTTGCAATTTATCTCTAAAACTTTATAGTTACAGAAATTTGAAACATGACACTGACCTTGATGTCCTGATTAAAAACAATAGGACTCGTTACCTATCTAAAGAGATTTAATTCCAGTAGGTACTATCTATCATAGAGATATATTTTTATATACAGGAGCTGAGAGTAGATACTGAGTTTCAATTCGAGGCAAAACGTTACACATCTCTCATAACACACATACACACACTAATGTTAATGCAGGGACGTAACAAGGCAGCCCATCTGCAGATAAGTTATTTTTTACTACGAATTTCTATTCCGTAACGAAACCAAAAATCTGACTTGTAGGCATATTTACATTGTCATTATAATAAAAGTGCAATGAAGGTGCCGACGTAGTCGTTATCACCGTCGTCAGCCTATACACGTCTAAACTACTGCAGTATAGATCTGCCCTCACGTTGAGAACGGGCAATTGTTTACCACTCAGGCCAACCATTGTGGTAACCATTTTGTTAGGAAAATGTCGGATTAGATTTGATTAAATAGAAAAAATTCATACATGGTAAATATGTGTCTATCGAAAAGAATGAGCAGACATTGAATCGTGTGACATAATAAACCATTGGGAATATATTCTACAGGTAAAGCATACGTATATGAATAATACGGATTGGTAAAAAATTGCATGGGTAAAGATGCATGTAGCGAAAATAACGAGTAGTAATTGTATCGTGTGAGAAAATTTCATGTCGGTAATAATAGCGAACGGAAAATAAAGAATTTGGGGAAACACGCAAATGGGGAAAAACGCGAATGGGACCAAAACTATTAGAGAAAAATAATAATGGCTAATTCATCTATACACTCATTTTGTGATTGCTTGATGGTTGGTACTATTGTTGTTTCCTTTGGTAATACGTGTCTCGTGGATAGGACATACATGACATGATTTTGTTGTTTTTATAATGTAGAACTTTGAGTACCTAAGTACCTACCGTAAGGTTCCAATTCAGACTTATCATTAATACTATCAACTTACTGCTGTTTCTTAAATGAGAATCTTGTTAATTATTAAGACCTTATGTACCATTGGACAGCAAATAAATAAATATGAAATATGAAATGAAATAGATAGCAAACTATGATACTCCTTCATTATATTCGTGTCGAATAGAACAGAGCATACAGTTTTGTATGTCCCTATTCGTAGGCGTAGGTGTATATCTGGTCTTTCTTCTGTCTTTGAGTGGCGTGCGTTTATTGGGGTGTGCGATAGGTGTAGCTCTTCATACAATTTCTAACAGATAATATTTTGATTACCGATAACAAGTTATTATTTGGGTTTTGTTGAAAGTTAGTGAAAAAAAAGTAACTGTTTAACGATAATTGCAAATTGTATTCAGTTGTGTAATTTTTATATAGCTTGACCGCAACAGAGGTGACTTGTCAATTTTATTGTGGCGCTAGTTCTGCGTTTTATGCAGCAATACCGTAAGGATGTAGTATTCTGTGACAGAAATGGAATGTCGCCAACAATGGAATATGGATAAGAAGGAACGTGACGGAAAAATAAACTAACATGTCTCGGTTGTGAAATGAAAATAATGACGTTTCGGAGAAAGACCTAGCGCCCTCCTTCAGTGACACCAAACATAGACGGTGTAAACCGACTAATTGTAAATGATGTACAATAACGAAGGCGGCTTATTAAAGTTATAGACTACTCGATAGCGTCGAGTTATATTTCCTCTATATAGTTCTTCTTCCTCTGTATAGTAAATAAATTATTAAGCTCGTTTTTCCGCAATCTGTTAAAGTAACCTGAAGTCGTGGGGGACCATGATAATATTGTTATTTAAATAAAATGTATGGATAACATAAATAATGGGTGGTAGGTACTGTTACAGCCAATGTTATTACTTTCGTGGGTACACGTACGATGTTAAGTAACTGCGTCAAATACGTAGCGCCTGCATGCTACTACCTGCTGGCTACCTTCTATCGAATTCTAAACGTACGATAAGCAGTAAAAAAAAGGATCTAGGGTCAGACCGTTGTAACATATTAGGTATTCAGTTCGTACTTAGTGAGTAATAAAGTAGGTTGTTTCAGCCTGAGTGGCATCTGCTGGCCTGTGTGGCATCTACTGGCCTGTATGGCATCTACTGGCCTGTGTGGCATCTACTGGCCTGTGTGGCGTCTGCTAGTCTGGGTGGATTATTCTGTGGGGGATCGAAAATAAAACAGAAAACAATACCTTTTTGTGTCTGATGTTCTGGAGTCTTTGGTATTAAAATGATGACTTACATGTTTTAGTATTGGGTAGTATAGGTAATTATTTGTGTAATAATGTAGAAGGTTCCCATATGATATGCGATGATTTGATACTGAATGCAAACTTATAAAGACAGTTAGAGGATGCTAGTATTAACTTTTCTATAGTCATGCAAATTCGATAGGAAGCCATATGGTTGACTAACATGTAGTCGCGGGGATGATTGTTCAATAATCACAGAGATGATCAGCAAGGATGGTCAATATAGTCACAGGGATGAGTGGTGGATAATTACAGGGCTGATTATTGTCATGAATTCAAAAGTTAGTGTAATAACACATTAGTGGAGATGAACAATGGTAGAGAAAACAAATTTGAGATATTTTCATACAAATTTACAAGCCACCAATATGTAAATACAGGGTTAAGTGAGGATTTTGTGTGTATTAAATAAGATTCACAACTGTCAGTAGTTTCAATATTGGCTATAATTCTAATCAGACGTTTTTGCATAGTGAAAAGGGTAGTTGAATTTACGCTGTTCCTTCACAAATTATTACAAACTTAGTTGTATTACCAAACAGTTAGTCAAATGTCAGTTAGTGCAAAGTTACATACAGCCGACGGACTGTGTTCTTACATGTAGGGACCCGATATACCGTGTTACTTCTGATTTTATGCAACTGGGATTTGGTCGAAGAATAGACTACGAGCTGACAGATATTTAGTAAAGTGTTGTTACTATTACGACCTTGGCAATTTCGTATTGAAACGTTAGAGTGCAGAGCACCTACCGGTTACAAAAGTAAGAAGAGTGATAATGAAAGGTGGTTTTGAGCTTTGTTTAAGTGAGTAGTAGTTTTAGGTGTCTGATCACCGTGGGGTCAGGAGTGACCGAGCGAATATGGTATTGTGCTGTGTTGTTTTCGTGTTACAGATAACACACGAGGACGTGTGTATAGCAGGATAGCCGTGTCGGAGATGATCATGAGTCTCTTAGTCCATCTCTTTGGCCTGGATGTCGATTGGTGCGCCACCTGACGGGTGGCTTGCAACTATTATGACAACGTCACAAGCAGCATGGCGGCGACGGGAGCCGCAAGGATATTGGGACCAAGAACTAGAAACCATTCAAGAGCGAAGAAGCGTAAACCTTGATGCGTTAAAGAGATGCGTGAAAGCTCCAGAAAATAGAAACGTGAGTGCAGGATGTACTGTTAACAATGTGTAGGGAGTCAAGCTGTGCGCATGTGGCAACTAGCAAGAGCCCCGGCGCATCTCCCGCGGATCGGCCTGATGAGATTGGCCATGGGTGGTGGAGGGTTTTGTAAATAACCCGCGGGTTTCGGCTACAATTGTAAACTCGTAAATGTGGCTTTAATTTGACAATACATTCTTAAAACACTATAGATACCCCTTTATTGCTACGAAATCCCGATAAATACGTTCTGATGGCCATTACTCGCTTATGGGCGAGTCTTTCCAGTCTTTCCCCGACATATATATCAGAAAGTCAGTTAAGCAGTTCTGACAAATACATGTTAATACAATTTACATGTAAATTTTAAGGCTGGTTGATGTTTGTTTCAATCTTTATGAACGCTTCCACACAGTATCAGTACCGAAGCCGTGGCGTGGCCGTGGCTAACGAAATATTACCTTTTATTCAGTACTTCATTGTTCTCGAAAATCGGACGTCAAAATATTACGGTGCACTTCACTAAAATGTCCAATACTCCCTAAGTTAACTAAGCTAGATGCCAGCCACGAACTACCAACGATTAATAGCGTGTTGGTAAGGGTCCGCAATCTGTTACTTCTCAATTCAATTTGTTGGGGGTTCCAAGACAATATTAGCGCCTCTGGCGCGCCTGAGTGTCAAAACTCAGAACTTGTGTGTGGTCGCCGCTGTAGATCCTGGCACAGGAGTTGCAGCGGTGGGAATGCGTGGTAGGGGATAGCCTGTTAGATCGAGTCTTTAGTTTCTGTGCAAACCAGCGCCTGCAGACATCAAGTTCCGATAGTATCAGAGGCAGAACTTGTCGGCCATGTTCATCTAGCGCTGGTAGTGGTGGCGTTCGCTTCCAGCTTTTTAAATGTATACGCCCTACTAGTAATTATATTTTCAGGTAAAAATTTCTGTATATTCAATGTCTGGAACACGCAAGACTATACTGTGGAGCTATAGATTAAACAGTCCTTGTCAGCACATGGGCGTGGCCAGTACTATAGAAACCAAATTGCATACGAAGAACTGTATAGTAAAGGTGAATATCAATTTACTAAAAAGTAAGGGTGTGTAAACTCATGTTATTTAGAGTCCGGGTATCAAAAAACAGATCCCGCCGGAATCCCAAGAATCGTTGGATTAACATCGCTAAGTTGAATTCAAGAGGAGTCATAGAATTTAAAAAAAGTAGTACAACAACTAAAAAACCGCGGCTACTTTTAAAAGCTGAAAAGTTAATACTAAGCACAATGATGTACGTAAATATGTAGAAATAAAATGCAATTTTTACTTTTATAAAAATTTGAAAAAAAAGAAAGGTGAGACCCATATTTATGTAGACCAGCCTACTTCATCATATCAGCCAGAAGACGCCCAGTGCTGGGCAAAGGCCTTCCCCAGAGATCGCCACATAGGCCGGTCCTGTGCTTTCCGCATCCAGCTGGTACCTGCGATCCTTACCAGGTTGTCGGTCCACCTTGTGGGAGGCATACCCACGCCACGTGTTCCGGTACGTGGTCGCCACTCGAGAACTTTACTGTCCCATCGGCCTTTTGTTCTTCGAGCTATGTGCCCTGCCCACTGCCACTTCAGTCTGGCAATCAGGCAATCAACTTAGAGCTATGTCGGTGATCTTGGTTCGCTTGAGGATCTCCTCATTTCTGATTCGATCGCGCAAAGAGACTCCGAGCATAGCTCTTTCCATTGTCCTTTGAGTAACAGTGAGCTTTCTTATAAGGCCACGTTTCAGTTCCGTAAGTCATCACTGACAACACACCTTGGTCAATGACCTTCGTCTTGAGACACTGGTAATTGGAACAAAATATATGGCGTAGCTTCCCGAACGCTGCCGAACCGAGTGCCTACTTACAGTGTGATATTTTATAGAAATGTAGAATGGGTCCCGCCTGCTTTCAAATTTGATGGAAGTTAAATTTGCTTTTTAGTTTTTAATAGCAATCGAGGTAAAAACCAGCTTTTGTATAGCTTTTTTATTTATGGCTTATCGATTTAATCATCGGAATTATTCGTTCCATCTTCTGACGACTTACGACTCGCACGTACGACTTTCTCTAAAAAAATAATTAAAACATGATAATTATAAATAAGGTGGCTGGTAGTCGCCATACCTATAAATTTTGATTAATGTCATGCCTTCAGTGACACTCGCAAGATTAAGGCAAACCGATAGACGTAACTTGTGTTTTAAAAAGTATTATATTTTATGGTATCTTCCGGGTTTCCTACCTCTTACCTTTGTTTACGAGTAGCCCGATATTCCTGCGTCGCGATAAACCACGTCGAAATATCAGGCTGCTCGGAAACAATGGTACGTGGTAGGATACCCGGAACATACCTTTAAAATGTGTGTTAATAACCGCGACAGTTTAAAACATTAGGTTTTTTTTTTTTAATATGTTAGATTTTCCCTCTCCTTCGACCCTCGTACGCGAGAGCACAACAAATTAGACAAGACAAGATATTGAAGCCAAGATGAATGTTTCATAATTATATTAGTTATTTTTATGTATTTTCAGGGTAACTACATATATGAACTCAATTACACAGAATTAACCAGAGGCTTCTTCGGCGAATCATTTTTTTATGGAGAGTTTGATTTGAAGGCTGTAGTTCTTTCAAAAAAAGGTAACATGATGTGTCAAATTGTGACTACAACAATTAAAAAGGTGTAGCCCTGACAAAATTTGAAATCCCTCGATTTTTCTTTGCTCTTTTGACAATAAATTTAACATGTTTTCAGTACTTGCTACAAGCCTTTTTAACTTTAAGTATTCAAACTTTTAAAATTACCATTGTTTAAAATAATGTACCATGCAAAATATTAAATAGCCCTCTGTAAAAAAATTAAGTAGTTTTCTTTTTATTTATTTTCCTTATTAAAATAAGTGTAGAGTTTTGAGTACCTCTAATTGCGTTAAGTCAACAGGAGGCAGATAAAATTTAGACTGCATAAAAAAGAGCTGCTTTATAGTTAAGACTCAATTTCAAATGAGATAAATTAAAAAAAGAACAGATTTACAATTTGACTGATTACAGCGCTGGGGTAGGGTGGTATGGGTAGGGTAGGGGTAGGACACCATTAGACTAAATTAAGGGTCGCTAGTATAAAATAAAGTCTCTTTTCGTATCTGCCTGTCTATCTGTCTTGTCTGTGTGTAAATCTGCTAGCACCTAAACCACGCAACGGTATAATACTAACCGATGCTCTTAAGATGATAGAAACATTAAGAGAAGACCTGCACATACAGGCGAATAATTTGCAAATAGACAAATACAATTTGGGTTTGGTGTTTCACCTTGAAGTGAAACAACATACAAAACAAAGTAATTTTCATTAATTACTATTCAGTGGCTGGTTACTAAGTGATTTTAAATTGATGTTGATGTTTTTACTATTGTAACATAAACTATTATACATTGTTGCATTTTTATTGTGGAAACTACAGCGAATATGACGTGGAAGTTTGTTTTTATTTTTTTGCTAATGCTCAAAAACACCTACGGTTATGTATTGGATTTTGCAAAACCGAATGATTCAGCAATTTACGTAAGATTATTTTTGGTCCTGCTATTTTAATTATTTATTTAATGGTTGAATTTTTTTTATTAATTTTGTGAAGCTTTTGTTTTTTTATTTAAAACAAATTTAACTGTAAGTCTAGTCAAATTTATTTATTTATATTTATTTATTTTATCGTTTCGTAAGTAGTAGTATGTAGAATGCAATTTCAGCCGCTGCCTTAAGCCCATATTGTTTAAATAGATAAAGAATTTTATTTATGTATTTACTTGTACATAGGGGCCTTACAGTATAGTATTCTACAATGTGACTACTTGTACTGGACCAAAATCCCATGACGTAGCGATCGGCAAGTTGACAGTTGACGAAAGTGGAACTTGTCCTCAAATTGGGAGATACAATTTATCATATTTAGAGAGAGCCGCTCTGGATGAGGTTAGTAAATACACCTGTAAGAGTTTTTTGGGCGGCTCAGGCCAAGTGGTGGGATTTGCCTGTCCGTCAGGGATAAGGGGCGTCGCAAAGCACCAGTTAAACGATGACTCATTTTAAATGACCTGAGTGGTTCAGTGGTCAACATGCCAGTCAGCCACGCAAGAGGTCCCGGGTTCGATTCCCGGCCGGGCAGAAACTTAAATGATGAATTTTAATTTCTGTTACGAGTCTGGGTGTTCTATGTGTAAAAAGTATGTATTTAAAAGTATATAAGTAGTATATCAGTTAGCTAGCACCCATAGTATAAGCTTTGCTTAGTTTGGGGCTAGATGGCGCTGTGTGAATTAGTTTACGGTTATTTATTTATTTATAAACCAATGTTATATTTTTACTTTAGTACAAAGAAGATATCAAACATTAACAATTATCACTTTAGCAGATGCTTAATTAAACGATTAACAGAAATCACTGATTTAACTTATGAAGAAGAATACGTAGGTCTGAGCACGACTGTAGCTGAACACGAAATGTCCTAACACGTCCGGACTTCTCGCTCATAAAGGTTCTACCCCCACTTCACCACAATGTAAACAAGTGCAGGTGTGCGCAGGTGTTAGCTGCACGTGCAGGCGAGGGGCCACACAGAAAAGACGTAGGCGAGCGGCCACACAGAAAAGACGCAGACACGTCGCGGACAGGGCACAGACGGGACGCGGACGCGACTTAAAACATACAGAAAAGACAGGGCACGGACGCGGCGCCGTCGCAGACCAGTCAAGAGCGTAGGCAAGACAAGGACAGCAAGCGCTGCGAGCAAGGCCCGGCTCCCACGCCCCGCCCGCACCCCCGCTCTCGCCCGCGGCGCGCCCGCGCCCCGTCCTTACTGTGTGTTTTAAGTCGTGTCTGCGACGCGACCGCGCCCTGTCCGCGCCCTGTCTTTTCTGTATGTTTTGTACGTCCCGCTCTCGCCCGCGGCACGCGAGCGGCCACACAGAAAAAACGTAAGACGCAGACACGTCGCAGACGCGGCGCCCGTTCAATTCACTTTCATATAAAATGTATAGAAATGTCGCGACGCAAAACAAACAGAAAAGACGAGGCACGGGCGCGCCGCGGGCGAGAGCGGGGGTGCGGACGGGGCGCGGGGAGCCGGGCCTCGCCCGCAGCGTATGCTGTCCTTGTCTTGCCTACGCTTTTGACTGGTCCGCGACGGCCCCGCGTCCATGCCCTGTCTTTTTTGTATGTTTAAAGTCGCGTCCGCGTCCCGTCTGTGCCCCGTCCGCGATGTGTCTGCGCCTTTTCTGTGTGGCCGCTCGCCAGGGCTGCATGTGTAGTTTTTCAAATGCGCTATCACGGCCATACTGACGAGCAGCTCGTGCTCGGTTCCCTTTATTTGAAAACATAGTATAGTTTTATTAAACATTCAAACCATTCGCTGCATATTAACATTACATTGCACGTTAACATATAGCTGTATCAACAAATAATAATATAATAATACAAATTCCTAGGCTTATATTCCTTCCAGAGGCTTAGGTAATATTTCTAAGCTTGTTCTGACCGAAGGTTCAGTTAACAAACTCAGAGGCCCAATCACAGCTTGTTTCAACAATATCCGGAAAATTGGGATAGTTGCCAAACTCAGAGGCTATAGGGTGCTTGGATTGACATTCGTACCCATTTTAGAAATTGATAAACTCAGGGGTTACAATGTGGCTTGTTATGACAAGCGACCTTTGTTGAAATATCGTCCTCTTTAATTTTCGACCATAGTATTTCTTATTTTTTCATTGTACCAGTTAAGTTAGTTTAATATTTTAATTGTTGTTCGTTATTATTTGTGCTATCATGGCTCATTCTAGATTTGGTAATAATCCTAAATGTTCATGAGTTCATACATTATTATTATTATTATTCTCCATATTTATTTTCATTCTTAGATTTTAATTTTTTACAATACATGTACATGTTCAGCGCCTTTTTAAAACCTTTATTACAGTGATTAAGCAATTGTTTTAATGCCGAGTATGGTTTTTCGTAGTTTTACGAAATACAATCAGAAAAAATGCATTATGATTCCTTAAAACATACGAAAATATCCTAGGTTAAATATATTGTTAAAATGATCCATTCGTGTAACAATTTTCTAACCCCATGACGCCGCTTTTTCATACCACTAATTAAAACAAGCTTACGGCCTCCTTGATGCTAAGCAGTTACTACTAGGGCTATCATTCCTGTGTTACCCTCACAAACCCCGTAAGTAGTTTAAACATTTTTAACCCTTTTGTTGTTGATCTGATTATCACTGCCAGGATCATTTCGTTAAAAAATTAAAAATCTTTGAATCTCTAGTCTAATTATTTCTGAATATTCCTTGTCAATTTCAATTTAAAAAATGAATATTCAGCGTCCAAATTTTAAATGACAAGATTATTGCAAGAACCTTTATTTATTTTGATTAACTGTAATCAATGTAAAAGAAAACGAACATAATTTTGAATTGTAATAAAAAAAAATAAGTAAAATATTCGTTTTTTTATTTACATTATATCTTCTTTCTAACGACGCGAATACTTACCTGTGCTTTTGTACTATGCATTACTTGTACACCTAAAAATCTATCATCATAATTTAATTAATTATATAGGTTAGTGTATAGAAGTCTGTCGTGTGAGGTATCAACCTCTCATGTCGCAGTTTCGATAGACACTGAAAGGGTTTCTGACTACTGCTATCAGTAACTGCTACTAAATATGCTACTGCTATGAATACCCTAATTTTAAATTATACGCTGATAATTCAATTTCAGATGAGAATTATGGTATATTCCATAAACGGTGGCCGTAAAAGATTACTATACAAACATAGCCACAAAAAGCCGTGTCAACATTTTATCATTGCAAACCTTATTCAGAGTGTGCTCAGAACCAAAACTTGTGTGGTGGAAAAGGTGAGGTTACTTTATTACAGTTCATGTATAGTTTCGATATGTATTTGGTATATTATATTGTATTTATAGTAAAGCTACAAATGTCCGTGACTCCACTGACTTCAAATATCTTTCAAAATATGCCATAATTTTGTGTCGATTTGTGCTCCAAAAACCACAGTTCAATAGTTTCCGTGATATTTCCTGCTGAATGTGGTCCAGCTGCGGTCATAGTCGTTAAGTGTATATAATCCTTGTATACCGTACTTGCTTCGTCCGGGTGGACCTCTTTTTACTTTTTTCCTTTCATTTCAAATGCAATACGTATTCATCCCGGTCCCGTTCTAAGCGGATGCCAAATAGTTTTGTCTAGCCTAATAATGTGTAATTAGTATTTTATTTTGCTCAAGAGTTGTCGATAAATTGTTAAAAAAAAAAACGAACATATTGTTTTTCAAATTTTAATATAATCTTAAATATCTCTGAAACCATCATATTTACACGATTGTGTGTTAAATTAATATTGTAGTACTCTTTATTCTGCGAAGTTTGATACCCAAACATTATTCTACGTGCAATATCTACACTCGTTTCACAATACAAATTTCAAAACGCGGCTGCACTGCCATTTTGACGGCGTCACAGCTGGAGAACCAAGCACTTTAGAGATTGTCGTCCGGCTGTATTTAATTCAGAACAACATACTTAATAACATACTAAAAGATGGCGCTGGTTTCCGGAAGTGAATTATCCGGGCCATATTTGTACCTAAGGGAAGGGACTACATATCCTTCAAACGGGAAGACAATAATGCTAGCATAATTGCTTGGCGGCAGAAAGGGATAAGGCGGCGGCACTCATCTACTTGGACTCCTTCGGCTTGACAGTGTCCTTCCACCTGATAACATGTTGGTAGGTTTCCGTCAAGCAAGCGTAAGTCCATCCATCGCGTTATCTATTTCTGTCACCAACCTACATTTGTTTCAGGTTTAAGGATGTCGCAGCCAGCGCTGAAGATATGTCTCACATATCGTCTAGAGTTGTTAGTGTAAACGAATAAGCGGTATTGCATTTTTGTAACAGCAAAACCTAAGTACAATTGTAGATGTTATAGACGACGGCTTCAATTAGGCTAAAAAAGTAGATTTGAATGCCATTCGTGTACTTATGGAGATGTAGTATAAAAAAATATGACTCCGCAGGTGTTTGAGTGGGCAATAGAGAAAGCAAAAAGAAGTATTATTCTCAAACACTTTCTTAATGATCCTTCTGTTTTACTTTCAGGGTACATACATATTCGAGATAAATTATTCAGAATTAGGAAGAGCTTTCTTAGGGAGTTCATTTTTCTACGGAAAATTCGAAATCAAATCATACAGTTTATCCAGAAAGGGCAACATTATGTGTCACCTGTTATATGCGACTGTAACTAAGATTTAGTAATACTAACATTTGTGGAGCTAGCGAACAAAACGGCATAATTACATGAAATAAAATTATACAGGAGCAGCAAAAAACAGAAATGGTTTCGAAAAAAATAGTACAATTACATAGTAATTATGCGGTTATGATCAAAACCACGAACTTTTACTGCTGTTTTAACACAATTTTAGGCCGTTTCAATAAGAAGAATGTTAGAGGTTCGTATTCAGCGGGCCTAGAACCTCGAGATTAAAGAAATATATATTTTGACTAGAAGCAAGACTATGTCGTGTTGTATAGTGCCAGCTCTTCATTTAAAATAAATCTGGTATTGTCATCCTTTTGTTGTCCTTCTTCTTACAACCTCCTGGTTGTAGGGTTTTTTGTTATATCACGGTTATGGTACGCAAACACGCAAGCAAACCACCTAATAGTACTCGTAAATGGTCCCGCTGCCTAGAGATATTAGCAAAACCAGGGGCATCGCCACATATACTTGAATAATAAACTTACAAGAGAAGAAACATGTTATCCCTTGATTAGGATAACAATAAAAATCTCTCATAAAATTAAATTTAAGAAATGAGAAGCAACACAACAGTAACAGTAACCAAAAGTATCCTGAAATCAATAGGCGAGAGGTTTAATTCGTTCATCGTTTGACACTTCGTCTTCGTCCGGAGAGAGTTTAGCGCTTAGTAATATTTTACAATACTTCAAGTTGGGAATCTCTACTAGATATAGGGTGGGTTACTAATCTCTCCGGAAGCCTCATATAATTATGATTACTGCGCACACCCTAGCACGACGTGCACTACGTTTTTCTCGCTGGTTTCGGGAATCCCACTTGTATCCACGTCGTTTCCTAGGACGTTCTTCTCGCGGTCCATTAAGTCGAGCCTAAGTCGGGCAACGGTGTTCTCTAGCGTTTGGATGCAATATGCAACTTCGGCTACCTTTTCCTCAACCCGCTTCTCAAGGCGTTCATCCGAGCCTCCACAGCTTCCACTCAACTATTGTACGGGTCTACCGGCGGCTTGAGCTCCACCACTTCGGGAACTCCTGTCGCACCTCACGGATTTCGTTCCGCAACAAGCGCAGCTCCCGCAGTAACGACCTTTGCGCGTCGTTAACTCTGGTGTCCATATACGCCGTGACCTTCGACGACGTAGTAATATCCAGCGCAGTGGTGTCCATGGTTTCCACTATGGACTTAACTAGTGCCCCCTGTTGAACCGGTGTGCTGGCCATTTGCGGCATTTTATCCCGACACCTTCTTCGACACACTCCCGGTGGTTTGTGTGCAGGCTACCAGGATATGCCACCACCTCCGGCGTGGACAAGAACCTGCCACACGCATTACACTTTAAAGCTATGCTAGTTATAAACTTATCCAATGTACTTTTCACTTATATAATGTAAACAGCAGCTGTTATGCAGGTATCTACTAGTGATTTACACTAGTGGGTACTCGCAGTAAGGTCAATGCACTGCACTATATTAGATGTTCTTGATTTTGTGTAATATTACCACTTATCACCACTGAATAGTCTTTATCAACTTATATTTCCAGAATAAATTTATATTAAATTATCAACTTTGTTATTTTTAAAACCTCAATGAATGCGGAGCGTATGAATAACTAGCAACAACGTCCGTGACGTCACTCAATAAGTAGGTCTTATACAAGTACTCATGACAGTGGAGAAGGAGCCCCGAAAGCTATCCACAACAATTGCTTGAAAGTATATACTGTGGGACACACAAACAAAAATTTTTTGTAAAAATAACACCTATAGATATGGAACGAATTGCTTTTCCACATGTAACTGTTTTGGGCTGCGGCTGATGGGTAGCGTATCAAATTTATTTAAGGTGCAATTTGACTACAGTGTACGTAATATTTGGGAATTCTTGTAAAATGTTTCATAACACTTTTTGACGGCAAGAGCCAGTCCTTGTACCTGCCCACAAGTCCCATGATATCACGCCAAGTGATATTAAAGTAAAATTGTTGTTGGTGCTATATGTAGAAGTCTTCGGTGCTATGTCATTGATGACACACGTAGCATACGAGAGTGTCACAATTAGTTATTGTTTGATAATGCAATCTTACTTAATACTGAGAACAGAAAGTGAAGGAATAGTCCACAGACTATCCACAATACTATGTGGTTACGACAGACAGCCCTTACTGCTGGCCACCGCGTCATAACCAAAGGTGGCTGACAAAAACGCCCTTTTCGTTATTGCATTGATCACTCTTTACTGATACGTTAAATGCAGATTGTGAACTCAATTTTTTGTGAGTAAAATAGTAAGGGAGGAGTCCCAAAAACTATTTACAATACTATTTGGCGGTAAGAAATAGCCCCTGTAGCTGCCCTCAATAAAATGCAATATATTAATTTTACTTACCTGTGTCAGGATGACACCCGTAATGAGGCTAACAATCTCAACCCTTTTCCTTATTGCGTTAACAGCATTTATTGATAGGTTAGATACGACCTTAACGACTTTCGAGAACGTTTTCTTAACGTTATCGTCAAAAATGTTGTTTAACTTGGCTCTGGGGTCATTTGCTATACTGGTAACAGGTGTCCGTGTTGTCGTGTATAAATGTCCATAGATCCTCTGGACTTCCCTCGGAACCTCGAACCTCGAAACACCTCTGACGTCATCCGTTGTCAGTCTCGTAAGCTGGCTCTGTCAAATCGACAGAATCGCCATCTCAATATTTGTAAAATTGAAGCGACGAATGTCGCGAGTCAGAGACTTGGAGATATGTCTTTTAAGCCGTCTAATCTGAGAAACGTCATCAGAACACTGCAGAGCATGGGCGTAACGAGGGGCGCTCAGGGGGCTTTCGTTCATTTATTAATTATTCATACCAATCGCGCCGCGAACTTACTTCGGAAATAAAGAGCCAATATGTAGGTATATCAAAAAGTCCGAACCGAAGTCGCTAAGTCGCTGCACACTCAGTCATTGGTTTTTGTTATATTTAGGTATAATGTTCAACCCGAGTCCATTGAGCCAAAATTGGAAAAATTTCGAGCTCGCTACGTACGCTTATTTTTCGTTTTCAGTTACTTTTATTACGATTACCCCATAGTTTAAGGGGGGAGGTAGTGATCGATATTTATATGTTCTTGAAACTAAAACCTGGCTACGCCCGTGCTGCAGAGTCATTTCGCGCCGACGTCAGATATTTTTTTGGTTCTGTAGGTTTTAAAGAACATTGACATATTACAGTTTCCACGAGCCTGTTATTGTAGTCGTCCACATCGACGCACTCCACTATTAGTCCAAGATCCCAGAGCGATCGTACATAACTTATTTTCACATGGATGAAACTTTAGGTTCTCAGTAGCGTCTCGTGTACTTTAAATACCTGCGTGTTTGTGGAGCTTGCCCTGTGACACCTGGGCAGGTACCAGGTGAGAAAGGTAACTAAAAATAAGTTATTTAACTTAAATTTGTATGGCAATTTTTTATATATACTTTGTAGAACATTATTCTGAACTAGTATCATAGGTCTCAGACACTTTTCATGGGCCAGAACTTTTGTCAGACGCTTTAAAGCTCAACAAAAAATAAATAAACTTTACTTATTTTTAAATTTCTGACTTTTACATATGTTATTAAAGTAACTATCACAAAGTTATATTTCATCAGTCAGACAAATCTGAGTGACCAAACATCCCCTAAACACAAAAATTATTCAGCCGGGAGTGCGAGCGCGAGAGCATTTGAGAGCGAGTGAGACGTCCATAGCAACTTGGTTCCCCTTCCCCGTCCAGGTGTCACAGGGCAAGCTCCACAAACACGCAGGTATTTAAAGTACACGAGACGCTACTGAGAACTTAAGGTTTCATCCATGTGAAAATAAGTTATGTCTGATCGCTTTGGGATCTTACTCTATATAGGTCGACAACTTAACTGGTATATCGCCTCCGGTAGGTGAGGTAGGTGGGTGGGTGATTTTTCAGTGATGAACGCGGGGTTGCGGGGCGCGGGGCAGTGAGCATTTTCTTCCGCGTAACGTCAGTTGATGACGTTCCTTGGAAAAAGAATGCAAACGAGATTAT
The DNA here is from genome assembly GCA_905147135.1 of Blastobasis lacticolella. Classification (NCBI taxonomy): domain Eukaryota; kingdom Metazoa; phylum Arthropoda; class Insecta; order Lepidoptera; family Blastobasidae; genus Blastobasis; species Blastobasis lacticolella. Next base: position 17,339,726 of record LR990044.1, on the reverse strand, counting down.
GCCCGAACTTGTCCCAAGATTAAGATAGATATCCCGAGACGAGAAACCTAATCTTTGCCAATGGCTTTTAAAACTAAATCTCGATTTTTATTTCGATACAAAAAAGTAAGATTTCTTCATATTTTTTTTATGGCTTACTGTGGGCCTTGTAAGAAAACTCACTGTTGCCCAAAGGGCGATGGCTAGGGCTATCCTTGGAGTGTCATTGCGCGATCGAATCAGGAATGAGGAGATCCGCAAGCGAACTATTGCGAAAGATTGCCTCGCAGAACATATGGCCTATAAATGCGGAAGGCGCAATACCCTTTATGGAGATCTCTGGGGGATGCTTATGCTCAGCCGTGGGCCTCTTACGGCTGATGAAGCAATAAGATAACTTATACGTACCACTAACTATTTCTTTTACATTTATCCTTTTGGGTGAAGCAGCGCATGAAAAGTGGTACTTTATAAATAATTATTAATTTAGAGTATTGTTTAATTATAATATTTATATTTAAAACAATTGAACCTTAAATTAACTTAGGCATCAGTCTCCCACAATTATTATATCTAAGAAATTAGCATAATGTGAATTGTAAATTACTGGGAGTAAATAAAGTATATTTTTTTTACATTGATACACGCATCAATGATAATGCGCACACTAAGTGACTTTAAATTGAGGTCAAACATTAAACTAATTTTGTATTTTTTAATATTTTAACATTACTCCTGTTGTAGACACTAGCAAGTACGATGTGGAAGTTGGTTTTTGTTTTTTTGTTGAATTTCGAAGATAGCCATGGTTATGTCTTCGATCTTGTTAGACCGCAAAATTCTGAAATTTATGTAAGATTTATATTTGTCTTGCTATTTTAGTTATTTATTTTATAATTTTATTGATTTTTTGTTTTAAATGTATTTTGCTTTTATCAGATTCATTGGTAGTTCTCTTAATCATCATCACAGCCCAAAACAGCCCACGGCAGGACTTGGTCCTCTCCAACGAAAGGGGTGGTTATTGCCATAATTTTAAATTGCAGTGTTGTTAATGTAAAAATGGACAACGCTGCTGACCATTTTCCAGCCAACAGAAACTAGCTACATATTTTGCCTTGAAAACATTAGTCGCCTTGTACGACACCCACGAGTGTAAGGGTTTGGTGCTATTCTACTATGCCGGACACAACACGGCCAGAAGCTTTTTTATTTCAATATACCGGGTTCGAATCCCGCTGCGGCCATGTACCAATGACTCTTTTCTGAGTTATGTACATTAGTTGAATACTAACCGATGCTCTTACGGTGAGGAAAAACACCGTGATGAAAACTATACATTCAGGTAACCCAATGTGTAACCATCATCGAATCTAGTCAGGTTCCCCTGGTAGCAGGGTCACGGAGATCAGATGGCAGTCGCTCCACTGTAATTACCTGATCTGGTAAATCCTGGATAATGGTCAAGGCGGAGGGCCCTCGTGAGCGAGAGCGTAACCGGGACATCAACGCAAATTAAATGATGATGATAATTAACTGCTGATCTAGCCAAAATACATTCTATAATCGTCACGCTAAGAAATAACGATTGTAGGTAGTATTTATGCGATGTGATGCTTTGCACTCATGAGCAAAAATAACAACTCACTTATAGGTATGGACTACGGTTTCATAAATCACAAAATTCTTTTGGAGAAGCTGTTGTCGTATTTTTAATCAAAGTCAAGAGGCATCAATGTGTAAAATAAAACTATTTTAGTGATTTTAAGAGGCCCATGACTACTGTCATGTAGTCATGGACCTACTTACTATTACTTTGACTACCTCTTTGTTCCATGAAGCTATCTTTACCAGATTATGAAATATCGTTGTTTATGTCATCATCATCATCATATTACCCGAAAGACGCCTACTGCTGGGGCATAGGCCTCCCCTTGAGATCTTCACAAAGGCCGTTCCTGTACCTTCCGCATCCAGCTGGTACCTGCTATTTTTAATAGGTCATCGGTCCACCTTGTGGAAGGCCTACCCACGCTGCGTCTTCCGGTAAGTGGTCGCCACTCGAGAACTTTACTATCCTGTTTTTCGAGCTATGTGCCCTGGCCACTGCCACGTTAGCCTGGCAATCCTTCGGGCTAAGTCGGAACCATTGGTTCACTTGCATCGTTTAAGTATCTAATTGATTTTTGTTCATGAGTGTATTTATTATACCTACTATCGTTATTATCATGTTATATCGTTCTTTCTGATCAAGACATGGCTCAATTCATAATTTCTATCCCTCCTTTCTTCTTTCTTGGCCTTTGTTGATTAAATAGATGAAGAACTTAACAAACTTACATTTTTAATGTATTTAATGTAACCGAAAGGTCTTTACGTAGGGACCTTTTAGTATAGTATTCCACAACCTGACTACTTGTGCTGGACCAAAATCTCATGACGTGGCGATCTTCAGCGTGACAGTTGACGAGAGTGGAACTTGCCCTCAAATAGCGAAATACAACTTCACCTTTTTTGAAAGAGCTAGTTTAGATGAAGTAAGTGAAGCTTTCTCGCATGACTATCTTAAAAGTAACATCTTGATTATTATATTTAATATTTGTGTAAATACATATACAAACTCTATTCAAACTATACCAAGAAACACGTAGATATAATACTAAATACGAGTACAACAATACTATTTATGTTTTTATTTGACAGTCGCACTACCTACCTTAATTATATTTTAAGTACATAGCTACAGCGTGATGTTATCATATCTTCTTTTATTTCAATAATGGGCGTAAAATGCATGAAATTAATGATCATTTATTTATTACAATACTTTTACGAAGGGGCTTCTGATGTGACTAATGATAATGTTCTCTAACAATCGATATACAAATGTAAACTACTGTACCTACTAAATTACAGGTAAGAATATTGGTTTCTACCATAAAAGATGGCCGTAAAAGATTACTGTGGAGACATAGCCACAAAAATCAGTGTCAACATTTTATGATATCAAGCATTGCTGAGGCTGTGTTCAAAACAAAAACGTGCATCGCGGAAAAGGTGAGGTGTGATAATAAAGCTGCAAATGTCCGCGGCCCCAGCGGGACCCCGGCTTCAAACAGCTTCGAAATAATGACATTATTTATTGCATAAAACTAGCCAGTAATTTGACCGCCATCTCTTTGTACGTTTTCTTTGCACGATCCAACCCAGATGTTGTAGCTACTACCACTACTCTCTCACAGGAGAAACTGCTATGAAGTGAATCTATTAAGCACAAATTGTGATTTTTGGTGCACAAAATATCCGTAAATACTAATCCGTAATGACTATTTCCAATAATTTCGAAGCTGTTTGAAGCCGTGGTCCGGCTAGGGTCATGGACATAAGTCGCAACCAGAAGGCAATTCTTATACCGATGTGTTTGTAGGATTATGTCAATCCTCAGGACTGGATGTGTTCCACGGCCTTATCTTTTTCTGACGTGAAGCAATGGTGACTTGCATTCGTGTGTTTTGCAATTACAGGCATGAGACATATTTTATGCAACTGAGATGGGGGTTACGGGTTTCTTACACCCGGTTTCTGAAACGCTTGTAAAATCATTGATTAGCTAACAGACTGTCACATTTAACAAGCTGTTAAATCACTGTGGGTTTCTGAAAGGCCAATCAATCTAAAATTAGCTAATCGACCATTAACAAGAGATTAATCTTTTCGTCTGGCTACCCCTGTAAAATCAGTCACATTCATTCACTCATATATGTTTTGTTTCTGTCTAACGCATTGATTTGTCTCTGTCCCTAGCGGCCTTTTGATATTCAACTTTTAGATGAAACTGATAGCGATTGTATTGTTTTCGTGTAAAATCGAAACTTATCAAAAAATATACAGAGCAAGAAAAGAGAACTTATAACAATATTTATGTTATAGGGTCACGGGTTCCAGTGGGTCAGTAATCCCATCATCATCATCTTTAGGCAGTTAGGTAGGTTCCGGTCCACTGCTGAATACAGGCCTCCCACGGCTTATATTCCAGTCGACTCTGTTATCTTGCATCCATCGGCTCCCTAGGACCTTAAAGAGCTCGTCCGTCCATCTCTTGGGATCTAGAGTTGCCACTCAACAACATCCGCCCCATCGGCTATCGATTCTGTGAGTTTCTCCCAATAATCCCATTAGTTTAATTCTGGTTCGAGTCCTGGACACGGACGGGTTCGTGGTTCAAGTCCAGGTCCTGGCCCCGGATCTGGTCCTGGTTCTGGCTTCGGACCAGGTCCTGGCTTCGGACCAGGTCCTGGTTCAGGTCCAGGTCCTGGCCCGGTCCAGGTCTTGGTTCAGGTCCAGGTCCCGGTCCCGGACCAGGTACTGGTTCAGGTCCAGTTCCTGGACCTGGACCGGTTCGTGGTTCAGGTCCAGGTCCTAGCTTCAAACCAGGTCCTGTTTTAGGTCCAGGTTCTGGCTCCGAACCAGGTCCTGGTACAGCTAATGTTTATGGTCTATGTGCTGGCACTGGTCTAGGTCCTGGTTCTGGTTCAAGCTCAAATTGTGATCAAGGTTCCAGTTTTGGTCATGGTCTTGGACCAAATCCTGAACCCAGGACATGAACCAGGGCCAGGACCAAGACCTACACCAAGAAAATCGGATGTAATTTCTTTTGACAATCGGTTAATTGGTCGATTTCGCTTATTAAAATAACAAGACGATAACATACAATTAACATGAGAAAAAGCTTTCCGGAAACACAAAATTACATTAATCAGCTGTTAATTGGAGATTGATTTGACAATCCGTTGAAAAGCTGATAACAAATTGTCAATTGGCCCTTTCAGAAACCCAAACTGCATTTAATCAGAGTTTAACAAGCTGTTACGTAATTTTTGCGTTGACAAGCGTTTCAGAAACCGGGTGTTCATTATCTAGAATGAGAAAAAAAGTTTTATTTTTAAATTTATCTTTTACGGTCGTACTGTTTGATTTTCAGGGTAAATACGCATTCGATATAAACTTATCGGAATTATCAAGAATTTTCTTTGGGAATAATTTTTTTTACGGAATATATGAATTTAAAGTATACAGCTTGTCCAAAAAGGGCAACATCATGTGTCATATGATAAATTCTACTTTAACTAAGGTTTAATAAAACTATCGTTTAAAAAATTGGAATTTTTATTTCAGACAGTTCATAAAAAACTAATTATTTATTTATTTATACTTACTTAAATTTAGTTACGGAAAAATATTTAAAATTAGAAAAATAAATTCAACACTAATACTAAAGTATTATATATGTAAAAAATCATGCACACCGCTGTCCCGAGGAATGGTGCCCAGAAAGCTAGCTGCGTTGTCTCGTTACTCTGTCCGAGGAACAAGCCAGCTCCGGTCACCTGTGGAGTCAATTAACTTTTTACTTAAATCTTTAAAAATCTTTAAAGCGTCAGGGCCCCACGGTCCAAACGTTTCGACCCCAAAGGGCTGAAATATTAAATCCTGGGCTAGGACGTTTAAAATAAATATCTTTTAAAATAATTTAGCATAACCTCATGCTTCCGGCCGCAATTTTATCAATTCTAGAGTGAGCTGCGGCGCGCCGTCAGTGTGTATGGTACGGACGTGGAAGGACGGTACTCTTAACCATACGGTTTACCGAAAACCAACTTACACGGACTTATTTATGCACGCATCGTCACATCACCACCCGCGACAGTTGGACTCCGTGGTGACATCTCTGACCAGAAGAGCGAATGCTGTTTGTGACAACCATAATTTAAAACAAGAGCTATTACATGTAGAATGTGTTCTACGTAGTAATGGATATTCATATTCATTTATTCGTAGTAATAATCATACATCGTCATTTAAAATAGTTTCATGAATAGAATTAAGTACTAATAGTTGATGTCAATGTTAAAAAACAATTAATTCAATAGCATCAAATTATCATGATTCGAAATCGTCAAGAATTAAAAAAGAAAATCTGAACGGTGGCTTCACAACCACCTTTCGTGCCAAAACCGAGCTGGAGGGGCTGAAAATAATCTTTAAGGCTAGGGACGGCGAATCTACAACAAAGCTTGGCTATCAGGCGTCGGTAGGTGGTGCCAACTGCAATGGGCCTAATACCCCCGTCCTTTTTATTTAAATCAACTAGATTGGCACCATATAGCGTATCTATTACAGAACTAACTACCGCTACTAATGTTAAATTAAATAATTATAAGAAAAATACAAAATGCTTCAAACATGTCAAATATAAATATAATCATAATATGAAATGTCAAATACAATGTTCGAAAACTATATGTCAAATATTAATTAATCGAAATGTCAAATACAATGCAATGAAACAAATAGTCGCATACAATATTGCGTGTCACAGAAAGAAACAATTTTTTTATAGTATATTATTCATTGTATTCAATTAAATTACTAGAAGTGGGTGAATCAATGTTATAACGGAGAGGGACTAAAGGCTTCGCTCATCTAAAAATTCATCTATAGAGTAGTATGCTTTTTTTATTAATGTCAATTTTAATAGCTTGCAGAACCTGTGGTAGGTTTTGCATTCACGAATATCCGTATGCAGCCTATTATAGATCCGCGGGCCCATGATATACAGCGAACGGGTAGGTTTGTCCAGTCTGTAAGTCGGTATTGGTAGGTCATGTTGTCTCCTAGAGGATACTCGTAGGCCAAGAGTTGCGTTATTAGGAAACTCGCCCATATTACGCCTCACGTATTTGGCTACTTCGAAGATGTAAAGTGAAGGAAGCGTCATGATGTTCAGATCTATAAATAATTGCCTCGCTGGCGCATCAAGCGCCACGTGTGACAAAATCCGCACTGCCTTCTTCTGTAAAATGAATGGCCTGTTTCTGTCCGCTGCCTGTCCCCACAAATTAATACCATAGGCCAAATGGGAATGAAAAAGTGCATAATATGCTGTTATTAAATTTCTACGCGTCAGTGTCCGTGATAGTCGCATGATGGCGAACAGCGCTGAGTTCAGCTTTTGACACAGTTTATCAATGTGGTCCTGCCATTGGAGATACCGATCGAACTCAAAGCCAACAAAGCGAGCACAGTCGACATTGGGAATGAGAACATCGTCTACACGCACCGACATCGATGGTCGCGAACCCCGCCTTAAGGAAAACGCCATTACGTTGGTTTTAGAGATGTTCAGTTGCATACCATTTGCACGCGACCACGCTGCGATCGTGTGTGTTACTGATTGGACATTTAAGACCAGCTCGTGCTCATTACTAGCGTGAACTATAGCACAGATGTCATCGGCATACATGATGAAATCGACAAAACTGGAATCAAACGTTAGATCATTCATCATCAGCAGGAAGATATAAATATTTCCGACATTGGACCACTGTGGAACGGATCTGTTACGGATCAGGTCGGGTTAAGACCTGCTGCTGCCTACATCGGTCACCTGCGTGCAATTTGACAAGAAAGTTAATATAATCTGAAGAGACACTCCAGGTACGCCATAGTGTTCCAGTTTAGAAGTAATGAGTTTATGGTCAACCAAGTCGAAAGCACGGGACAGGTCAAAAAATACGGCCGCGACGTGTCTCCTCGCCTCCAGCTGGCGTAGCACGGTGCGCTGCAGCAGCCGCGCCCGGCCCGCTGTGGAGCGGCCCGCCTGGTAGGCATGCTGCTGCGGACACAGCGATTTATTACTAGCGAGAAAATCCGCGAGGCGTAAGCAAATTCCAATTTCAAAAATTTTTTAAATCGCCGGTACTAGGGATATCGGTCTGTAACTTTTTAAATCAGTCTTGATACCCTTACCCTTGTAAACAGGAATAACTTTTACAATTTTTAGTAAATCAGGATATTCGCCGTTACTTACAGCCTCATTAAATAAGTCACATAAAATTAATAAAAATTCATGAGGTAACCTGTGTAAAATATACGTAGGAACGTCGTAAATATCGTTAGTTTGTTTAGGTTTTATTTTTATAATTATAATTTTTTTTATTTCGGCAATTGTAAATGGTTTGAAAAACATATTCCGTTGTACAGGTGGAATATTAGTACGTAATAATTGCATAGCATCCACAATATTAGGTCGCAGCGGCGTGTCTCGCACAACCGATATGTAGTACGCATTGAGCGCACTCGCTAGGCGCTGCCGCCCCGTTTCGCCCTGGCCGCCTATTGCATGCTGCAATATGTTCATCCCATTCACATGAAGATTTTTGTTTGTTTCTGATTTTATGACATCTTAAATGCCCGACCCGAATTTTCAGCGGCAGAGATAGTGTTATTTAAATATTTTTTTTATAGTTCCCGCGAGCAGACTAATGTGCCCTACTTTTGCAGCTTAAGTAAAATTGTTGCAGTTTCATATTACCAGGGAAGTGTTGTGTATACATATGTACCAATTGTAAGAAATCACTTGAGGATTCAGTGTCATTATTACACCACACCTGGCATCTAGTGCAGTATTGAATTTTCTTAATCATACAGAATTTATTGAATAGTGTATTAAATGTCCCTATTAAATAATCAGAGCAAGCCTAGTCATATTGCGATAAAGCATTTATAAATTTAATAATATTGTTTTCCGACGTCAGTCTTTTAATTAAATGTTTGGTAGCTGTTATCGGTTTCGACACCGTTATGTCAACACAAACAGCAATATGGTCGCTAATTCCTATATCAAAAGGCGATGCCTTTATGTTGTCCATATCAGAGTAGGCATGATCTAAACAGGTGCTCGATACACCATGAATTCGCGTAGGAAAATATACCAAAGACTTTAATTTGTTTAGGTTTAGTAAATCAAATAATTCCTTTATTGTTTTGACGATTTTAAAATATCGAGGTTAACATCCCCCATTATCAATATTTGAGCATTTTCGTGGACATTGGAAGACCCTAAAATCACCCTCCGTATTAGATCGATATATAGAAATGATAATTAGGTTCAATTCCACAATTTCTACAGCAGCAATTTCAATTTGCATCTCGACAGAGAAAGTGCAAAGGTCGCTTCTCTCTGTTGAAAGAAGAAGATGATGAAAGAAGCATGCCTGTCAGTATTAATTTCACGTTTTTCAACGTGATAGTTGTAACGTAACGAACTGCCTAGCAGTGGGTCAGGTTCAGTTGTAAAATAAGGAATGCTCTGTTAGAGGTCAGTAGCAAGCTATTTTATGAGAGATTAATTGGAGGTCGGTAGCCGACCCCTTGAGCAAAGAAAACGTTATAAAAAAGAGTTTGTCCACATAACCTTCTGTTCGGGCTGGAGCACTTATTTCACTTTTCAACGCAGACCGAAAGTACCGGTTTGCGAACTGGTTGAGCGACTACGTCAGCTTGGGATTCTTATAGGTGTTGGTGGTTCATGCGACTAGGTGCATATTCTTAGAACTGAATCTTCGGAGATAGAATTTGATGCTTCGTAGCATATACTTTAGATTTATACTGCACACATAATAACTTTTGGCGATTTATTATCTCATAGTAACATCACGTTATAATCTATTCACCTCCAAGGCCGAAGGCTGGGAAAACAACTCCCTAAATCCCTCTCTGCTTCCTCTATTGAAGGCTCGGGTCCTCGTTTAAATACCTTCCAGAACCATTTGGCACAAAGGAAGATAATATCTTGTTGGCCAGTAGTCATAGTCAACCAGCCAGTTCCCGAAATGGTCCATATTAATTTTCGGACGGTCTGGTGTTCGACAGCCAAGAATATAATTCATGCCGACCTGATGAGGAATTGGATCCAGCAGTTATCTAGAATAAGAGAGGCACAAAAAAGATTAAAATCTCCTTTGACTATTAAAAATTTCCCACTTGTCATCAAATGACATGACAAGAGTAAAATAACAGAAAGTACCCGCTCCCAATAAAAATGCGGGTTTATGTGTATAATTCGTATTGGAAACTATATATAAATCAAACCCTATCGAAATAAACAACCTTCCGAAGCATTGGGGCCCGTCCGGATCCATAATATTTAAAAAACAAGAAGTTACGAAGGTAAGAATCCAGACACACGCCATTGCCCCCTGCTTTTCATTCGGAAACCATCATTACTTTTATCATTTGGGTGTCTATATATCAAAAGAACATTCCCCAAAATCTATTAGAATCAAAACATTAATAGAACGTAGTAATCAACATAGTCTGATATACAGAATAAACTTAATTTTCCAGGGAGGAATTATGGACAATCAGAGCCTGAAGGGCCAAATCCAAAGATACCCATAAAAAGTGACAAATATGACAAATTGGAAATAAAAAGCATCAACATGCTACACAAAAATGTGTCTAAAAGTCCTAATAACCGTAAGTACTAACACAAGTCAAAGCAAAACCCTATATTCTATTATATTCAAATTAAATTAAACACATTAGTAAAAACGTAGTTACATCAAATACAGAATTAACATATTTTCCAGGAAATAATGATTGACAATCAGAGCCTGAAGGGCCAGATCCAAAGATGCCCATAATAAACTAATAAAGGTGGAAAAATTAAGAATAAATGTGTCAACGTGTTGAAAACAACGTCTTAACAGGAGTCCTCATGACCGTAAGTATTACATAAGGCAAAGTAAGATCCTACATAGTCCTCTGATTTAACTACTCCATTTAAAAAACTGAGGATCTACTGAGTCGTGGTCTCCGGTCTGAATGACCAGGCTTGCATAAATTTTATCCTCTCCACTGTTAGAAGGTTGTCAGAATGTTTTCCGGATCCCACAGTGACATTAAACCCGATCTTCTAGTCTTCTTATTTTTTACTTTCATCCAGTCAGAATCCTCTGCCGTAGACAGTGCAACAGCGGCCGTGTATCTGGCCTCGGTCTCAATGGCAGTCGTTTGAAGCACTGGGATTTGGTCGGCTGTTTTGGTTGGTCAACCGGCGGCGAATCAGTTATTGCGCTAACCTCGACAGCGCTGCTGCGCTTGCCAACATTAGTCGCTCGACCGATAGCATCGATCGCTTTGAGACGGGCTTGTCGTTGGGGTCGCTGCAGCGCTTCCGGAGCAGGCGCAAGCGCTCCGACTTTCGAAATCTCGGGGGTAGGATTTGTACTTGCCCGAATGAGATTTAGCGCAGCAATTTGGCTAGATTGGTCCGTAATTATCACTTCTAGAGCACTAATTCGAGTCACTAGGTTCGTCACTGTTTTTGTCAACTCGCGGACTACATTTTCGAGCACTTTAGTCGACATTTTCACCAGAAAATAATTAAATATGCGGAGAACAATTTCTGAGTACGTTAACCTCTCCGGGGGTGAGGGGGGACTGGGATACAAGGTCAAATGCAACATAACCAAGACCAAGGGGAAGAACGACAACCAGCTTACCTGCCGTATATCGAAGGAGTGACGGATAGAATTGGTCGACTATTGAGTTAATACAATATTCACTGCTTTCGCTACAATATGCACATCTTCGTGACCCCAGCGAAAGACCTGGGTCACCCTCGTTTCGCCAACGGTATGAGGTGGCACAACTTAGAAATGGCGACCTCGTTGCAGTACTGTATTACCCTTATAATACAACCCACTGTTTGGAGTCTTGGCCTTCTTGTCAAGTTAGTAACCTTTTAAATAATAAATAAAATTCATTTATTTCAGACATATTAGTCCATATCTTACATTAAAGACACATTTAAGATTTAAGATGTCAGTCTAAAAAATATTATTACTGCAATGTCAGATAACTAAATTTCCAGATACAAATATAAAAATTTCCAATTAAAATGTCAATGTACACAATATAATGTCCAACAAAATAAATAAAATAAAATAAAATAAAATTAAATAAAATTAAATAAATTAAATACTTTTTAAACACCTCAAAATCGATACTAATGCTTTCCCATTCAGTACCTAAATACGGCATAATTCAGCAACAGCTTTGAAATCTACCCCAGCAGGAAATCGAGACATTTGAAGCAGGGCTGAAAATCATGGTGACGTTTTGAATTAATTCATAACACCTGGTTATTGGGTAGTGTTTAGCGCGCAGAGGGCTGAAGTAGCAAGTTATAGTAAGAACTCTTGAGAAGTTCGTCTAATTTCTACTTTACGAATATTAGTTGCGCCAAACAAAATGTTTATGTAATGTGTATGTCAAGTCAACATAAATCCGCCTACATGAGCAAGGTTTCCAGTGCTTCATAGGGTCGGGATTTGGGGAACAAGGCCTTTGGCAGTGGTGAGACATTTGCCTGTTTGCTGCAAGAACAACGTGTTATAGTGGTGAGCAATGCAATGGCGATACCCATTGTGTTACTAATGCCTATATGCTAATGCTAATGTCTATAGGCAGCGGTGATCACTTTCCAGCAGGTGGCCCACTTACATTGCTTGTAGGACATAAAATAGCGATTGGGTCCTGTAGTAGACATTCTGCGAATAAAATAATTTTTAGATAATTAGCCAGTAATTTGACCGCCATCTCCCACTTCGTAGTAAATGATGATACGGCGGTAGTATATAATATTGAAACGTTCGTCCACGACGCGTTTCCCTAAGACGAAAAAGAGCCGGCGAAATTAGGACTGGCGCCTCCTTCGAACCCTGTAGAAGACTGAAAGACGCGCAACCCTTCGTCGATGCTCGAGGCTCTGCAGATTAGCGTCAATCACATAGGGGTCACATGATGATTGTGGGTTCGGTACAGAATAATGATGATGATAATCATGAATGATAATCTTAAAAATAACAATATCATGTATTTTGGAAAATTTTCAATAATTTTATTATACATACTCGTGATGATAAAAACGTGAGCGACACTTAATCGTTACCAAATTGTAATATAATAATGAAATGCAATTACTTGGCTTATTTTCGTCATTTGATTTACATTATTTCGGATGGGTTTCCCATCCGTTTCATGATCATTCACCATCGACGTTGTTGGCAATTTGGTGTTCAAAATGAGTTCCAGTTACTTAATCATTTTGATGTGTCTTTTGTACCAGGCGGATGCATTTATTGGTTTAAAAACAAATGCCAATTATGTAAGTTTCGTTTTCTTTTACATTATCGTGTGTTGTAGGTACTTATCACCTCTTGCTGTCCGATCTAAATTGCTAAGGTGGCAATGGAGTATTTTCTATTCAAGGTACTAAGCTACACCTTGCATTGGTGACTCCCCTGGTGTTGCTGATGTCCATAGGCGGCTGTGACCACTTTCCATGAGGCCCGCTTGCCTGTTTGTCTGCCGTGTAACATAAAAAAAATACGAAATGAGATTAGTTTTATACTAATTATACAATAATACCTACCTACATTTAAAACAAATAAAGGATAATAAAAGGATTTCGCGTCACGGGTGTGACTGATTCAAAAAGTAACGAACGTAGATACCTCCAAAATTTATTATTTCTGGCTCTAAAGAGCTGGAGTGAACATAACAAAAGGAACATAAACAAATGAATGACCGAGCTCAGTGACTTCGGAATTCTTAGAATTTTCGTCTTTATATACGGCTTGATTACGCGGCGCAGTTGGATTGAATGATTAATAAATAAGCAACAAAATTTTAAACATTTGGCTCAAAAGTATGGTGAACATAATAAAAGTAACATTAACCAATGAACGGGGAAGCGCAACGAGCTCGGTGGGAAATCGGCGCAAAATCGATAAGCGAATTAAAGGTTGAGTACCTATCAAACAAAATATTTGTTGGCTAACTAATGGTCACAGTACATCAGTGTGGCGTGACATACGGTTTGCGGAACATTCAATTGTAGATTATTGTTAATTAGTAGGTAAGTTTATAAAAACTACGGAAAATGTCCACAATGACCAATGATTTTATAAATTTCTCCGAAGGTCCTCACTATTCGTCTACAGCCGAAAGTAAATATTATTTCCAATGGTATCGACGTATTTATTAAACTTGCGTTTAGGGACTTAATAATACCCGAAGTACGAGTAAGCCAGAGTTTAGTACATCGAGTCGATTAAAAAATCGATGAGGCTGTGACAACTTTCACAAACATTCTAAAAGACCTTAGAGACAAATGATGTGGTCAACCGGTTCATAGAAGGTGTTCACTGAGATCCAGCCGGTACAAAGTGAATGAAAGAAGGAGGAATCTAAAATACGGAACTCGTATCAGTTAAAAAAAAAAATCTAAGCCAAGCCAATTCTTCACAATTTTTTTTTTTAATAAATATATTTAGCAAAACTGCAACACTCATGCGACACTCGTGCAACACTGGAACAAGCCGTAGAGCAAATGATGAAAGAAGCATATCCTTTTAAGAGGAGAGGGCATTATGTTCAATAATGCATGTAATGCATTGAGTAGACACTGGTAATGCGGCGTGCCGAATGACATACCTTTTGATGTTACATAAAATGGCCGACAGATGTGCCCAAAATGAACTATATTTCCTTAGAATAATGGTATGTACAACATGATCTGTTCTGTATGGTTGTAGCCTCGCCGGCTATTGGTAAAATCTTAAAATAACTACGAAAGTATGCTTCTGTAACACCACTTTGTAAAAAAGGCTCGAAGCTAGACATAACGAAGTATAGACCTATTCATAAATTATGCATATATGCTAAATTATTTGAGAGGGTTATACATGTCCAAGTATACGCAGCTCTCAGATGTTCGATATTGGTTCAGCAGCATGCGCTTCTGAAGTGTAGGGCCACCACAAGCAATCTTATTACTCTAATTGTAACCTCTGGAATGAAGACCGATAGCCAAGTTGATGCGATATATATGGAATACTAATATTTGTTTCAAACTAAACTCGCGTTCTTTACACATATTATTATATTAGACGGGACTTGGACGCGACGTACCTTTATGATTTGTTTTCCCGACGTTTCGGTAGGGTTACACCCACCGTGGTCACGAGACGACTGCCGTGGGAGGTGACAGCTGCGGTGATGTGCTAGTAGACTCCTACCCTCACATAAAATTGTCAATTTGTTGTTGATTCGGAACTGCACGACACACAACACTCACGATATCCACGGATGCGTCCGACGATAACTCTTATGTCTTACGGTTATTTATTTTGCACACCACTGGATTCCACGACGCCGAAAGCTTATATCCATCTTCCCGATTGAAAGTTTTGTACTTTTTAATTTCAATCGCTTCCCGAACCATACGTGGATAATATTGCCGGTCAGTCGAGAGGACATTAGGCGCATGCAGTTCTATCCAGTGGTTTGGGCCTGAGTTGAGCAGGTGGTCTGCTATGGCAGATTTATTCGTCTGGTGGTTTTTAACTGCAGCTATATGCTCTTTGACCCTTTCGGCAATCGAACGTTTAGTTTGGCCAATGTATGAGCTTCCACAGCTACAGTCAATCTTATAGACACCTGGCGTCTGATACGGGATCACATCCTTTGGCGTACGCAGCAGGTTCGCTACCTTGAGGTGCTGGACATAAATTGTCGGAATCGAGTAACTACTCAGTACTGATCCGATCTTATCTGTCACCCCTTTCACATACGGTAGGAATGCTGATTGCCGACTTACTTCTGTGAGCTTATCCCTCTTTTTCCGTCTCGCCGGCTTCTCTATCACCTTGTACCCGTTCTTCCGTAGTACCAGCTGGACATGTGACAACTCGCTCTCTACGTGGTCCGAGTCACAAAGATCTCTAGCTCTACTTGTGAGCGAGGTTATGACGGAGAGTAAATGTCGGGGATGATGGTGTGATGAAGCATTCAGGTATCTTTCCGTGTGTGTTGTCTTTCTGTATACCGAGTGCGCCAGAGATCCATCATTTCGTACCTTTACCAGGACATCTAGGAACGGCAATTGTCGGTCATTTTCCACCTCCAGCGTGAATTTTGTTTTTGGGTGGATTGAATTTAGATGTTCTAAATATTGTCTTACTTCCGGCTCACTACCTTTAAAAATGCAGAAGATGTCATCCACATACCTTTTCCAAAAAGTTATCATTGAGGAATTCACGCTTAGGGCTTTTTGTTCAAAATACTCCATCCAAATGTTCGCTATGACTGGGGCAACCGGACTGCCCATAGCAACGCCATCAATTTGGAGGTAATATTGGCCTCTATACAAAAAGTAATTTCCTTCCAAACAATGTTTTAGTAAGACAATGTAGTCCCGCGACAATCCTGCGCTCTCCAGTCTTTCCTTAACTACTTCCAGGCAATCCGCTAGGGGTACGTTGGTAAACAATGATTCTACATCAAAACTTACCATTTTGTCTTCTGGACCCACTTTTATGCCTTTCAGCATTTGTACGAACTGACGAGAATCCTTCACGTAGGATGATGTCCGACCCACCAGCGACTGTAGCACAGGCGCAACGTGCTTTGCAAGATCGTAAGTGGGGGAATCAATCTGACTTACGATGGGCCGCAAAGGCACGTTTGCCTTATGTATCTTCGGCAGTCCATACAATTTTGGGGGCTGAGTATTCTTAGGTCTATCTAGAAATGTATACTGTTCCT
This sequence comes from Blastobasis lacticolella, assembly GCA_905147135.1. Taxonomy (NCBI): domain Eukaryota; kingdom Metazoa; phylum Arthropoda; class Insecta; order Lepidoptera; family Blastobasidae; genus Blastobasis; species Blastobasis lacticolella. The sequence continues at coordinate 17,323,289 of LR990044.1, read as the reverse complement.
CCGTGAAAAGATCCTTATGGCTTTTCAGCAGTGCTCTCGTACTCCTCGTCACCCTGGCAGTCGGGTTATAGGACACGGGTTTATAGACATGCGTGTCTTTTAATAAAGATTGTACCTTTCCATGATAATCACTGGAATCCATCACTACCGTGGCGTTACCCTTGTCAGCTTTTAGTACCATAAGATCTACATCGGCACGCAGATTTTGTAATGCTAAACGCTCAGCGGCAGTAATGTTACTCTTTGGTAAGCGGGCTTTTCGTAATATCACTGAGATGTCTTGCCTCAACGTTTCGGCGTCAGTGGAAGGGATTTTATTCCGACATATGGCCTCTTCAACACCCCCAATAATTTTCTCAAAAGGTACCCTCTTTGGTGTCAATGCGTAATTCATACCCTTTGCCAGAACTGAGACTGTGCAATCATCTAGCTTTTTTCTTGACAGATTTAAAACAGTGTCCCCTTGCACAAGTGAAATCGGTTGTTTACCGCCATCCCGAGACAAAACCAACTTCGCGAGTTTCTTCTCATGTGTAGCCGTGTATAGCTCGGCACTGCGTTCCGCTTGGTTATAGGTCACTCTGTCGCACAAATCAAAGTCACTAGCCGATAACAAAGCACTGCACTCCTGGTGTAACGTGAACAACTGGTTATTTATGCACTCTAGTTGGTAATGATTGTTCCGAATCATCTGTTTCAGCAGTTTCATACTCGCACTTCGTAGAATTCCATCCGAAAACGGTACATCTTTACGCGGTTTTATACGCGCACACGTAGGTATTAAACTGCTATCGCGACACTTCTTTAGAAATACCAACGACGCTTCGAATTTAAACCGACGTTTTCGGAGGTCTTCAAGATGTTTTATTTTTATAGTAATTTCCGGCCCGTATCGGTTTACTAATATTTGTTTCAAACTAAACTCGCGTTCTTTACACATATTATTATATTAGACGGGACTTGGACGCGACGTACCTTTATGATTTGTTTTCCCGACGTTTCGGTAGGGTTACACCCACCGTGGTCACGAGACGACTGCCGTGGGAGGTGACAGCTGCGGTGATGTGCTAGTAGACTCCTACCCTCACATAAAATTGACAATTTGTTGTTGACGTAAAGGTACGAAATGATGGATCTCTGGCGCACTCGGTATACAGAAAGACAACACACACGGAAAGATACCTGAATGCTTCATCACACCATCATCCCCGACATTTACTCTCCGTCATAACCTCGCTCACAAGTAGAGCTAGAGATCTTTGTGACTCGGACCATGTAGAGAGCGAGTTGTCACATGTCCAGCTGGTACTACGGAAGAACGGGTACAAGGTGATAGAGAAGCCGGCGAGACGGAAAAAGAGGGATAACCTCACAGAAGTAAGTCGGCAATCAGCATTCCTACCGTATGTGAAAGGGGTGACAGATAAGATCGGATCAGTACTGAGTAGTTACTCGATTCCGACAATTTATGTCCCGCACCTCAAGGTAGCGAACCTGCTGCGTACGCCAAAGGATGTGATCCCGTATCAGACGCCAGGTGTCTATAAGATTGACTGTAGCTGTGGAAGCTCATACATTGGCCAAACTAAACGTTCGATTGCCGAAAGGGTCAAAGAGCATATAGCTGCAGTTAAAAACCACCAGACGAATAAATCTGCCATAGCAGACCACCTGCTCAACTCAGGCCCAAACCACTGGATAGAACTGCATGCGCCTAATGTCCTCTCGACTGACCGGCAATATTATCCACGTATGGTTCGGGAAGCGATTGAAATTAAAAAGTACAAAACTTTCAATCGGGAAGATGGATATAAGCTTTCGGCGTCGTGGAATCCAGTGGTGTGCAAAATAAATAACCGTAAGACACAAGAGTTATCGTCGGACGCATCCGTGGATATCGTAAGTGTTGTGTGTCGTGCAGTTCCGAATCAACAACAAATTGACAATTTTATGTGAGGGTAGGAGTCTACTAGCACATCACCGCAGCTGTCACCTCCCACGGCAGTCGTCTCGTGACCACGGTGGGTGTAACCCTACCGAAACGTCGGGAAAACAAATCATAAAGGTACGTCGCGTCCAAGTCCCGTCTAATATAATAATATATGGAATACTGTAAGTCATTTGATCAAGTTGACCATGTAATACTACTCAAGAAATTATTTGCTGCTGGCATACGGGAAAATCTATATAGGTGGTTCGCCTTGTATGTTAGAGATCGTTACCAAACTGTAGTCCTAAATGGCTTCGCGTCAGCGCCATCGCCCATTTGTCTAGAGTTCCCCAGGGCTCTATTCTAAGCCCTCTGTTATTCATCCTGTTCATCAGTGATATTAGTATATGCTTCAATAATTCTGACTTCCTTTTGTTTGCGGGTGACATAAAACAGACTCTCCATATGTTTTACAACTCCTTCAACTTGATTTGAAGTCCTTTCACAACTATTGTGTAATGACTAAATTAGAACTCAACGTCCTCAAGTGATTCACTTAACTTCAGTCAATTCACTAGATCATCAGTTCGTCTTACCATTGCTTACAGAATTAATGATCAAACGCTTGCTCGAACAGAAACTGTTGTGGACTATGGCATTACCCTAGATTGAGCCCCTGCTAAAGATGTGCAGCTGCGCAGATTCTATTTAGGTCACCACCATACTCGTAAGATTATGGAGCGTGCATTAAACAATAATCTCCTTGCGCATCTTGAAGATAACAATCTCCTCAGGGATTACCAGTACAGATTCTGGCATGGTCGGTCGACTGTGGACCTTCTGGTGTATGCCACTCTCGGGGTTTTTACGAAATCTATGTAAATAGCATTGAAAGAATACAAAAGAAATTCCTAAAATACGTGACCTTTAAATACAAAATTTACACTCCTGACTATCATAACAGTTAGGAGGCACAATCATCTCTTGGCCTTTTGCCAAGCGCAGAATCAGCGCTGACCTTACTTGCTTCCACAATATCACCTTTATTATAATTGAGTGAACGAATCTTTTGTCCTCCATCGAAATCCGTGTCCTACAGCGTATTACCGGCCTCCAAAATGACCTTCAATTTAGAGTCCCATTTTGCTCTACTATTTTCCGACAATCATGTTATTACTGTAAATTTCTTGTCAAAGGTTGATTTTAATAACAAAGCATTTGTATTTACTTTCCCCAACATTCTATGACTTTGCTTAGCACTGACGATTCTGAGGTAGATCGTATCATACTTAGCCTTAAAAATACATAAGCAGCGGGGTGGGATGGTATTCCTACATCGGTGATAAAGGGGTCTAGATATGTACTTGTGCCTGTTCTTTCTCATGTCTTCAATTTGTGCCTCGCTTCCGGTATATTCCCCAGTACTTTTAAAAAGGCATTATCATCATCACAGCCCGTAACCGTCCACTGCAGGACTTAGGGCCTCTCCCACGAAAGGGGAGGTTATTACCATAATCTCCACGCTTGGCAGACAGGTTGGAGATCGCAGTGTTAAAATATAACAATGGAAAATGCTGCTGCCCATTTTCCAGACTACGGAGACTCTTGTTTTTTTTCCTCGAAAAAATTAGTCGCCTTGTACGACACCCATGAGTGTAGGGGGTTGGTGCTATTCTACTCTGCCGGACACCACACGGCCATTAGGCAATTAGGCAAAAGGCATTAAGGCCTTGCCACATACAAAGCTCGGCGCGAGCGCGGCGTGAGCGCGGTGCGATATTTGCTAGGCAACCATCGCGCGGCGCGATAGTTGCTAGGCAACCATCGCGCGGCGCGTTATTTGCTAGGCAACCATCGCGCCGCGCGATGGTTGCCTAGCAAATATCGCACCGCGCTCGCGCCGAGCTTTGTATGTGGCAAGGCCTTTAGTGCACCCCATATTCTCACCCTTATATAAGAGTGGGGCCAGAGACAGTGAAAGCAATTATAGGCCGATTTCGGTTCTCAGTGTGTTTTCGAAAATACTAGAAAAAATTATTAACCTAAGACTTGTCGATTACTTAAGCAGAAACAAAATAATCGCCGACAATCAATTTGGTTTCAGAAGTGGTAGATCAACTGAAGATGCTTAGTTAGATCTTACCGAAAAAATAGTTAAAAATTTAAACTTAAAACATAAAATGGTTGGTATATTTCTTGACCTATCTAAGGATTTTGACACTCAGTGGGTCACTATCAATGATGTTGTTAGTCGGGAGGAGCCACTGGATTTCGGAGTGCCCCAGGGAAGTGTCTTGGGTCCTACTTTGTTCATCATTTATGTAAATGACCTCTGTAAATTAACTCTTTCAAATTGTGATAGTATTGTCTATGCAGATGACACAGCTCTGCTGGTTAGAGAAAAGAGTAGGAGTGAGGCTCATGATCATGCTGAAATGGCACTACGTGAGGTTTCGCGGTGGTTGTCTGCTAATCTTCTAACTTAAATTTGAACAAAACTATTTTTGTCACTTTTGTACCTACCTAACGTTTCTTCGCTTCCACCGTCCACTTTTCTATACAGGTTCACAAACACACATGTCCCTGGGTGTTTGGATAGACAACCAGCTATCGTGGAATGAATACAACAAAATATGTGTGAGCAGAGTCAGAAAGCTGAGTTTTGTTTTTAGAAATCTCAGGAGGAAAATTGATTGGGATACTATCAAATCAGTATATTTTGCTTTAGCACAATCCGTCATTGCCTACTGTATAACTGATTGGGGTGGGTCGGGCAAGGTACGGATGTTGAAACTGGAGAGAGCACAACGAGCAGTCTTGAAAGTTATTACTTTCAAGACACTGTGTTATTCAACATCTGATTTCTTCGCCCTTGCAGATGTGCTGACTGTGAGGCAGCTGTTCATGCTAAATATTGTTTTACAAAAGCATGCTGAAGTGCCGTATAGTCCGGATCTAATAAATGGGAGGCGAAGGACTGACATAGTTTGTAAAACGGAATTTTGTAGGCTTGCTGTTTCTATCTCCTAGCTTATACAATAGGATCAATTGCAAGAGATCGGTTTCTGTATGGCTGGGATGATTAACATACCTGGAAACAGAGGATTTTTTAACCAAGAAGTAAAATGCAATATTTGCACGGTATACATGCATACACACGCACGCACACGCACACGCACACGCACACGCACACGCACACGCACACGCACACGCACACGCACACGCACACGCACACGCACACGCACACGCACACGCACACGCACACGCACACGCACACGCACACGCACTCGCACGCGCACGCGCACGCGCACGCCCACGCCCACGCCCACGCCCACGCCCACGCACATGCACACGCACACACACACACACACACACACACACACACACACACACACACACACACATCATTTATGATTTTCTAATTATGTAAAAATTTATTGAATGTTTTATTTTAAGTAAAGCAAATATGCGTATTATTAATGTGTCAATTGGAACGATGATTGCCTTTGAGAAACGGAGGTGGGCGTTAATGACAGCGACACAGTGAAAACTAAGGCCGTTGTTACCGTACACTAATGTATATTGATTTTGTTCCAAAAAAGATTTATTTATTATTATTATTATTATTATTAATTATAAGCTGTTTATTTTCCAAATAAAATAAATAACAAAATAAGCCATCGCATTTGTATGGTGACAACCACCTTCTTTTTTTTCAGTTTAGGCGTAACACTCATGAATGTCGGAATCTTATTAATCTTCGGATTATCTTTGGAAACTCGATAGTATTTTTTCCCATAAGACAATTTTCAGGTTACCAAGATAATGGTTCACCGGGTCGTTGAACCATAGTATACAGCCGTACAACTAATTAGCTGACACTTTACTCTATATTGTCATATGATTTATCATAAGGTCGGTCAACATATTGTTACACGAATTGGGCCATAATATTGTGATAACAGTCAAATAGCTAAACATATAAAACAAAAATGTTCGTGAAGGTCGTAGGAATCCGATGGATGCAAGAGACACAGAGGCGATTAGTCTGGATGGGAATAAAGGGAAGCTTATGTTCTGTTCAGAACTGGACGTCCAAGGGCTGTGATAATAACGATGGTTTCATAGTTCACTGAACATACTTTGGCTTTACAGGGTCCTTACATAACAGAATTTTCGAACTACCGTGACTGCAAGGGCCCCAAATCGAAGAACGTGGCTCATTGTGCCGTGAACTTAAACACGGATGGTACACAGCCTCAAATTGGCAAGTTTAATCTCACAATATTTGAACACACCAGCTTGGACGAGGTTAGTCTGTCTTCATTGCATTTTTTATTTAGAGATGTCATGCAGAAAAGATAGTAACAATGAAAAATAACGAAAATCTAGTAAACATAATTTTATTGACTTTGATAGCGTAATATTGAAAATATGATCAAACTGAATTTGTATGGAGCGCGCTGAGAAAATACTCAACTAAAACAAAATATTTCGTTCCGAAATAATGTGGCCCTTATTGTCACCAGTACCTTAGATACAGTTGCTTCAGTAATATCAAGAACAAGTCCAATCCTGCATGAAGTTCTGCTTCCACCTCTTTCTCAGCTTTCTCTTTATCATATTTTCAGATAAAAATTACTGTTTATTCAATGACTGGAACACGCAAGTCTACACTATGGAGCTATAGATTAAACAATCCTTGTCAGCACATTATCGTAGCCACTGCAATAGAATCTACATTGCATACAGAGAACTGTGTAGTAAAGAAGGTGAATATAAATTAAGAAAGATGTAAGAATGTATAAGCTTATATTTTTTACACTACGGGTATCAAATAAAAGTTGGATGCCAGAGAACTCATTGAAGTGAAAAAGAAGAGTAAGAGTGATTAATGACGACTAATGTTTTATAAAATATTCTTTTTCTAAAAATTTATGTTCGTTTTGTCCTCTCCTTTGGCCCTCGTTTGCGAGAGTGCAACCAATGAGCGATTTTCCACGGCATGTTTTTAAAATCGACGACAGATGTCGCTCATTTATAGTATCTGTCATTGTCAAAATAAAAAAAGACATGTTATATCAATGGTAGAATTTTGGTCTAAGATGGTATCTGCCAAGATAAAAAATTCAAGTATTTGACAAAATCTATAATCCTAATTTTTCAGCAGTCCTTAAATTAATTTTGGGATATTATGGAAAACTGCGTTATTTGTATCGTTATTGGCTGATGACCCTAGATGTCAATGCATATTAATATAAAAAGAAATTATGACACCGGCATCTGTCGGTTATCTGTTCAACACAGTTTTTATTTCCATGACTCTGCTTCCTACTAAACGGTCTTTTGTAACATATTTTGACAGATACTATTTTTGAGCGCCATAGTTTTTTGAAAAATCGCTTAATAGATAAGACAATATATTGAGGCCAAGATGATTGTTTTATATGTTCGTTATTTTTATGTACTTTCAGGGTAACTACGTATATGAAATAAATTACACAGAATTAACCAGAAGCTTCTTCGGCGAATCATTTTTTTACGGAGAGTTTGATATAAAAGCATCAGTTCTCTCAAAAAAGGGCAACATAATGTGTCAAATTGTGTATACAACAATTAAAAAGGTGCAGCCCTGAGATAATTTGAAATACCTAGCGGTTTTTCTTCGCCTTATATTTATGCTTCTAAATTATAATACGTTGAAACGTAGGTAGTTGTTTAAAATAATTTACCTACAAATGCAAAATATTAAAAAGACTTGTGAAGTTGTTTTCTTTTTCTTAATTGACCATTTTTATTTAAGTGTAGTTTATTGAGTAACTCTAAGGAAACTCGAAATACACATTGAATTAGATGGTACGTTTTTCATGTAAAGGGCACGGTTAAAAATTGATAGACAAAAAACCCGGAATTGCCAGCAACGAAATGAATAAAAATGGGTTAAACCATGTAATAAAGAAGTTATACTGACAAAACTGCATTTAAAAATTTTGATATGTAGCCACACGAAGCAGCTTTACAGATAGATAGCCTATTGACAAGCGAAAAGAACAATAATAAAAAAAGAATAGAACAAGGAAATACATGTACACTGGTGTGTGTGTTTGTATGTGTTGTGTGTTTTCCTAAATAAAATAAAATTAAATTAAAAAAACCCCATCACTGCGATCGGAGATATCCCAGAACGCCCCTTGTAAATTGCATACAGCTCAAATGAAAAACGTCTAGCTAGAGTATTGGAGACGTGCCCTTCGTACAGGTCTATGGCCCTGTTAATCGGAGAGCCTAAACCGTAACCGCTGCGCGTGCGGCGGTGATCGAGCAAGCGCGGCCAGCGGCCGCCGCGGCGCGCGTGTGGATAGCCCGCGCTCAGAAACACCCATCACAACAATTGAGGACTATCCACTCCGCAATTAATTAAGTCGTGTAGGAGTCAAATTAACAAAAGATTTTTGTATTCACTCCAACCTATTACGGTGGACAGCATAGACTGGTGACCAGACCGGAAACGCGTACTTCAATACACTCCTGACATATGCAAAGTAAAGTAAAGGAGCTGCTGAGTTTAGGGGCTTAAATGTCCTAAAAATGAAGCCCAACATCCTAACTGATTTCGCGAAAATGGATTCCTAATGGGCACAAAAAGTCAATTTCGTGTCCAATACAATGTTAAGATCTTTGACCTGGTCAGTGCGTTTGATTACGATATTATTGAGTCTATACGATGTGGGTATGAGCTTTCTTTTACGGGAAAAAGTGATCACCATACACTTGTTTACATTCAGATCCAGACTGTTCTGCTCACAATATGCCGACACCCTGTCTAGATTTGCCTGCAATCTGGAGCAATCTGTTGAGCATTTAATTGGCATGAAGATCTTCGTGTCCTCGAATATATATATGGAGATTGATAGATGATCCTTAGCGAATTTTAATTTTTTAAATAAGTGCGCGGCACCCAGGCTGCCTTTGAGTTCAGCCCCGGTCGCCCCATGTGCTAGTGCGACCGTGTGTGTGTGGGTCTCACTGGGCGTGCGCGTTTGAGGCAAAAGTATAGTGATTGTTATCAAACACTTATTTCGAAAGAGATGGTTGACAGGACGCCACTACTTAGCAACAACCAAGCATCGCAAACGGGTTGCTAAGGAACCCCGTTACATCACTGCGCGCGCAGCCTAACACAAAGGCAAACGGCAAACCAGTACAAAACCGATGCGCGCAAGTCAATGAAGTCATGACAACATGTCAAATGAAAAATTTACAAAATATTATGGACTGAATTTTGATGTTTTTATTATGTGTTATTTGTATTTTTGTTTGTTATATTTTTAGGCACAACCTTTTTCTACAAAAGTACAGCGGAACACTCGAATAGGTGTCGCTGAAAATGATCGCATTGTGTCACAAGAAAATCTCGTGCAGTGCTCCCAGGCCCCAATACCCCTCTCAGCCCCAACAACAAGCACAAGTTATAACTATAACAGCTCTGTTAAACCCTTTTGGCAAATTCTTTCAAATCATAAAACTACAACTCCCGTTTTAAAACGTTTCCTCGAGGTGCCCGCATCACAGTAGCAGCAGCAACACTATCACAGACAATCAAAACAGTTATATCACAAAACTCTAAACAAGCCTGGGAACATTTACTTCTCTTTCTAGTTCCGGAGGCTGGTAATAAGAAGTCGTTAACGGTAAGAATAAAGGAGAACTACGTAAAATACGGCGCTCTTTTAGATCCAACCTACTCAAACAATGCCTCTGTAGCAACTAAAAATTTTAAATTGTCTGTATAACCCATCGCTGAGTCTTCTACCTACAGACTCGTGGAAAAGAAACTCTGCGACGGCGATGTTAAAGGTGCAGCACGAATTCTATTTTCTTGCGACACAATAGCGCCCACCACGCCTGAAACCCTCTCGGCTTTGAAACTAAAACATCCATCTCCAGCAGCCGGCTCAAAACTTCCGGATGCACTACAAGATTTTAATGACTCCATTAAAGCCAGTGCCCAAGACGTGTCTGCAGCCGTTGCAACATTTAACAGAGGTTCCGCGGGTGGTCTAGATGCTATAACACCGCAACATTTAAAAGACCTACTTTGCGGAACCAGCGGCGAGTCTGGTGAAAGTCTTCTTCGAGATTTAACGTCTTTAATTGAATTGATGCTTTCAGGGCGAGTCAATGGTGAGATAATTGAAATCTTGTACATTGCTAACTTATGTACTCTGAAAAAGAAGGACGGCGGCATCAGACCCATTGCCATCGGTACGACTTATCGACGTGTTGCGGCTAAAATCTGCTGCAAGAAGATTGCGCCTAAGCTGTGTGATCTTTTTCAACAGATACAGTTGTGTTTTGGGTCGCGTGGGGGGTGTGAAGCTGCCGTTCATTCACTGCGAACTTATTAAAACAAGATTGCGGACAAGCATTGCTGAAGTTGGATGTAAGGAACGCCTTCAATTCGGTGGACAGAGGTGCACTACTTACGCATGTAAAAGACAAAATTCCAAATATATACAATTTTCTTTGGCAATGTTATGGTTACTCCTCAAAATGGACTCATTGTGGCAACGAAATTACATCTGCAGTTGGCTGTCAACAGGGAGATCCCCTAAGGCCCGCCATTTTTAGACTCGCCATCCATCCAATCATTCAACGCCTTCAATCCAAGTTGAATATTTGGTACTTGGATGACGGAACTTTGGGTGGTGATGTAGACACTTTGTGTACGGATCTCTTCTTTTTCGGCGAGTTTCGAGCAATCGGCCTTGACCTAAATTTATCTAAATGTGTACTTTATATTTCAGACACCCCTAAACACACACAGACCCTGCTAAAGATTTGGCTATACAGAAATTTAACGATTTGGCGCATATAACTATTGTTGCTAAATATTCGCTTCGTTTGTTGGGTTCCCCTGTCTTAGATGAGTCGCTTCCCCTTTTTTTCGACGATTAAATTTAAAATTTTTTGCAATGTTCGGATTGTTTGACTAAAATAAATATTCATATGGCATTTACTATTTTTCGTTTTCGCCTATATGTACCAAAGTTTACATACACTATTCGGTGCTGTCGACTCTGGAAACACCCGGATATTATTCAAAGAATTGACAACATCATTAAGAATACTTTGGCTGTAATTAAATTTAGAAGAGCAAGGATGGTTACAGGCTTCACTTCCAGTGCGTATGGGAGGCTTGGGCATAAAATAGATTTCCGGTGTAGCCCTGCCAGCGTTCCTGTCGTCGATCCATAGCACTGCAATGTTAATTAATAAAATCTTTGCAAAGTCCACTTGGGATAACAAAATAAGTTACTTGGATGATGCCAGGAACGCATGGCTGTTAGCCTGCCCAAACTCGGACCCGCCCAATACTCTTTATTCGCAGAAGCTATGGGTCGGGCCGCTCTGCGAACAAGTACGGAATAATCTTCTTCATACGTGCGTAAGCTCCGCGGATCGTACCCGTCTCATAGCCGTTGCTGAGTGGAAATCCGGTTTGTGGCTATGGAACACCGGAACTTTAATAGATAACTTCTACTTTAGAATTGCTGCGTCACTCCGTTTGGGTGCTTCCTGCTGTGCTCCACACCGCTGCCAGTGCGCCGTTGCTGTTGATCGGCTCGGTCACCACGGCTTATCATGTGTCAGGAGTGCTGGACGATTTTCTCGCCACTCTAGCCTCAACGATATCATTCATCAGGCCTTTACTAGCGCCAAATGTGCGGCCGTATTAGAACCTGGCGGCCTCATGCACGACGATGGCAAAAGGCCCGATGGAATGACCCTGGTTCTAGAACACAGGGTAGGGCTGGAGCGACGGCGGAATCCGCTGAAGCCCTCAAAAGGCTCAAATATTGTAATCTCGGCAGTGGTTATTTATTTTAACCCTTTTGGTGTACAGACACTCGGTACGTGGGGACCGGGAGCCCATCAAATTTTTAAAGATGTCTCAGCACGTCTCGTCGTGGCAAGTTGTGACCAAATTGCTGGCCTTTATTTAGCACAGCGTTTGAGCATTGCCATTCTACGTGGCAATGCCGCCACCATTTTGGGCACCTTGTCTAGTGGCAGCGGTTTATTAGAATAGTTTCTTAATTATTTTTAGTTTTAGATAAACTTTGTTTTAGATTAACCAAGTTAGTTAGTTGAGTTTAATATAAAATTTGTATAGTACTTAATCAATCCTTGATTTATGATAATACTTATATTAAAAAATGAAAAAATATATACCCTTTAATAACATTTTCATTCTATTACATTAATCAAATAAAATACAAATTAATCTATATATAAAAATCAATTGCAGTGCTATAGTATAGTCTTGCTAAAACTCGAAAACGACCGATTTGAATAATTCTTTTTTTTTTGTTTTGTTCTCTTTAATATTGGGATTGTTTCATCATATCAGCCAGAAGACGCCCACTGCTGGACATAGGCCTCCCCAGAGTTCTCTGCAAAGACCGGTCCTGTGCTTCCCGCATCCAGCTGGTACCTGCGATCTTTACCAGGTCGTCGGTCCACCTTATAGGAGGCCTACCGACGCTGCATCGGTACGTGGTCGCCACTCGAGAACTCTACTGCCCCATCGGCCATCTGTTTTTCGAGCTATGTGCGCTGCCCACTGCCACTTCAGTCTGGCAAGCCTTAGAGCTATGTCGGTGACCTTGGTTCGCTTGCTGATCTGTTCATTTCTGATTCGATCGCGCAAAAAAACTCCGAGCATAGCTCTTTCCATTGGCCTTTGGGTAACAGTGAGCTATCTTAGCCGTGTAGTGTCCGGCAGAGTAGAATAGCACCATCCCCTTACGGTCATAGGTGTCGCCCAAGGCGACTAATGTTTTCTAGGCAAAAGATTAAGAGTCTCCGTAGTCTGGAAAATCGGCAGCAGCATTTTTCATTGTTATATTTAAACACTGCGATCTCCAACCCGTCTGCCAAGCGTGGAGATTATGGCAATAACCTCCCCTTTCGTGGGAGAGGCCCTAAGTCCTGCAGTGGACTGTTAGGGGTTGTGATGATGATGAGCTATCTTATAAGGCCCACAGTGAGCGGCCACGTTTTAGTTCCGTAAGTCATCACTAACAACACACATTGGTCAAAGAGCTTCGTCTTGAGACACCGCGGTAATTGGGTGGAAAATATATGGCGTAGTTTCCCGAACGCAGCCCAACCGAGTTGGATTTTGAGTTGAGTATCATCAGTTGAGACTTTCACCGAATACAGACTACTAGTACAAACTACAGGTCTAGCTACAGCAGATACAAATGTGTACCATCTATGAGACGTTTGAGTCTACAATCTATAATTAGGTTGTAATAGTTTAAAAAATCAACACCTATCATAGGTTAAGTTACACCTGCCACTACGAAACGCCATGGAAAGGTAACACGTAAGCTAAAATCTAGATCTAAATGTACGTTCCCATAGGTAGAAATGCTGGATCCGTTCGCAGCGCACAGTTGAAGCCCAGTTGGAGCACGACGATAACGCAGCACCAGACACAGAGGTCGCTGCCAGTGTCGACCAGGAATTGCGTCTTCGAGGAACGGTCGGTGACGAATAGGCGACCAGCAGAGGATAGGCAATCGTCAGCCGCCATTACTGACTGCCCTTGGTGTTTTCCGCCTTGAAGTCACAAGGGCAGATGCATTTGGTGGCCTTCTCCCTGGACTTGCCGTGGTACCAGTACAAAGGGTTATTCCGGTAGCTGGACTGCGACCGGTGCCTGGAGGACGACTGACTGCGACGTCGACGCCTGGAACGGGATCTGTTGCGTTGCTGGAATCCGAGGTTGTGGAACATCTTCCGTAGCTCAGCGACTTCGCGAGTCAGTTCACTCAGGGCGGAACTGGGACCAGCTTCGTCAATGGCAGCAACTCTAGGGGGAGGCCAGGTCATTCACTCGGTCCGCTAAATCCGCTAAATCTTCGAGAGAGGCAGACGTTTGTTGGCCTGCGAGCACCAGCTGGAGGCCATGTGGTAGACGACTGATCCAGATGGTTCTCATGAAGTCCTCGGGAACGCCTTGACCGGCGAGGCTCTGCAGATGACGGAGGAAGCCGGAGGGCTTGCGGTCTCCGAGCTCTTCAAATTCTTCTCATTGGATTCCGTAAGTCGCTTAATAAGCTCTGCTTTGAGTTTTTCGTATTTGTTTTCCGCTGGCGGATTGATAATTACGTCCTTTACTTCCCGTGAGTATTGGTTCTGCAGCTGGCTAATTACATAATTAATGCCCTGACTATGAGAATATTCTCCCGTTAGGCGATTTCAACACGTGCCAGCTCAAGAACGATGTGAGGACTCATAAACTTCAGTCTCTCTTGTCTTCGGTCAACTTGCATATTCTCCCACTATCTGCTACCCATCATTCTCCTAACTGCACTCCTTCTCTCCTCGATCTCTTAATCACTTCGTCCGTCGACAAAGTGGCTCTTCATGGTCTTTTTCCTATCATGACTTAAACTACCATTCTTTTAAAATTAATACCCCTAAACCAAAGTCAAAATTTCTACTCTTCCGTAACTTCAGGGGTATTGACTTGAAGGCACTGAGACATGATGCAGGCAAAATTGATTGGAGTCCTGTGTTCGACGCTGATCTCATTGACGTGAAGGTCGAGGAGTTTCTTTCCCGTCTCGTTAGGGTTAATGACATTTTTATGACATAGGAAAGTCAAAGTAAGAAAAGTTCCGGCTCCCTGGATAACGCAGGAAATCAAGGAGGTCATGATGAAGCGCGATAGTGCTACGACAAATTCCCTTCTGCTCAAAATTTTTAACGCTATAAATATTATAGGAACAATTGCGGTCGTCTGTGTAGAGGTGCTAGGAGACGCTATATTCATAATTCTATTGTCGGTTCTGCACCTGCCAAAGTTTGGACGTTTCTGAGGTCGCTGGGGATTGGCAAATCCTCAGCTTCTTTTGATGGTCCCTTAGATTTGAACGCACTTTACTCCGCCGGTGTCCCTTGATGAAAGAGTCAAAGCTCGTACTCTAGCGCAGCTTAACAGTCAACCACTACCTCTCTGCTCCTCTTTCTCTTTTACACCTGTCGCTGAGCTTTCCATTACTTCTACTGCTGTGGGCAATGATGACCTATGCTCCCGCATGATCTCCTTCCTACTTTCTAAACTCCTTCAAATTCTAACCTACATTTTTAATTATTCTCTCACTTCGGGTTCATCCCTTCGACTTGGAAACTTGCCAACGTCATCCCCCTACCTAAAATTTCCAACCCATCTTCATTTTCCAATTTCCGTCCTATATCACTATTACTTTTCCTCTCCAAGGTCCTAGAACACATCGTCCACAAGCAGCTTAATGAACATTTAATATCCAATTGCCTTCTCTCCTCCTTTCAGTCGGGCTTTCGTAAAGGACATAGCACGGTTACAGCATTGTTGAAAGTCACAGAAGACATACGTTCAGCAATGGAGGATAAATCCTTGACCATTTTGGCATTGCTTCACTTTTGTAACGCTTTCAACTCTGTTGACTTCGACATTCTCCTAGCTACTCTCCGCCAACTTAATATTTCCTCCTCAACGATTGCTTGGTTTGACTCTTAGCTTCGCGGTCGCGCGCAGCGGGTGCGCTATGATGAGCTGGAAGAAATTTATTTTTGAAATAAGTAGTGCCTTTTGTGTCTTGTATATATGTGCCATATCTTTGTTACCATTTTTGTGTGCAATAAACTATTAAATAAATAAATAAATAATCAAATTTGGCAGAATCTCGCGTGACATGATAGTTCGCGAACTGTCCTTCTACCTGCGCTAACCAAATTTCGGGCTCATCAGGCCAGAATGATAAAATACGAATGCCAATGTTGTGCACATCTCGATCTATCGATACTTCCCTCGGTGTCGGTATATTTTTCGTCGACTGTTGCGCATCACTAGTGCCTTGTTTGTCGCTACGTGGATCCACCATCTTGGTCAATGTGTCCTTGTTGGAGGTCACCAATATAGGTACAGGCGGGGTACAACAGCACGGACTCCTAGTGTAGGTACCAGCCCCGTTACCTATTTGTTTTGTGTGTTGTAGTGGAATGTTAATCAATAATATGCCTCACGGTTATGATGTAGGTATATGTGTATAATATTCCCAAACACACAATTCAGAAGGCACAGTAATGGTAGACAAGCACAGGCACAGCACAGAAATAGTTTTGGAAGGAAGAATGGAAAGTCTTAAATATAAAAGCACAATAAAAAGCGCAAGCAAGGGTATGCAACACAAAATCTTTTGCGAATAAGCGTGGACACAGCCCCGTGAATGAGTCTCGACTGGTGCTGGTATGTGTTGCGCGGAGTAGTGATGTAGTGATGAACGATATTACTGATATCGATAATATCGACAAACTTATACTCATCACAGGTGTGTTGACACAAATAATGTCATTAATAAAATGTAAATATAAATGATGTATTATATTAGATATTGATATTAAATATTATATTAAGCTATAATAAGTGTCTAGGTGTAAGTGTAAATATGTTAATAGATATTTTATTATATTTAGGTGTAAGTGAAACGATTAAGAATGTTTTCTCTGGGGTGTATAATATAACACCTAAGTGTAGGAAGGTTCCCTACATACGATACTCAAGTCAAACAATGGATCGCTACAGTCCATAGAGCGCCACAAACTTATCTGACCCCTGGCCAAAGCTGGAACTTTGTGTCTCCATTTTAAAATGACCAGGTGACAGCGTCGCTGTTGTTGGAATTAACACGCAAAAGTAAACTTGAACTGGATACAATGATAACAGATGGCCTGTCGTCGAAAAGAACGAAATTCTCGATTCCCTAAACTTATTACGTAAGGAGCAGGATGACAAGATAAATTTCTTCATAATAGCATTAATGTGGGAATCAAGCAGGAGTTAAACAACCTCAACGTGAATTTTCAAGAGTTGAAGACCTCGCTGGAACACACTGATCGCGACCTACGAGACACAAATAACAAGATTTCACAGTTGGACATACGGGTCGTAAGTATTGAAAAACTTATACCACAAATCGAAGCCATGCAACAAACTATCTCTTTACTTACAGCCGAGAATCTACGTAATAAACAATGGGCAAGATTGTTATACGTAGAAATATCTGGCATTCCGGAAAATAAAAATGAGGACCTTTGCTCTATTGTGTTACGTATATCCAACTATATTGGTGTGCAGCTCAGTCCCGATGATATCGAGTATGTCACACGGATCCACGCAATGAACCCCGAGAAGGATCGTCCACGTAACATCATAATGAAGCTCACAAAACGTACGACTAAAGATAATTTTATTGTCGGTGCACGTAAACATCGCAGCCTCTCAACAGCTTACATAGATATGCCTGGCGAACCCATAAAAATATTCATATTCATAAAAATATTCATATTCATAAACGAACATTTAACACAAGAAAACAAAGTGTTACAAAACAAACTATGCCTGGACTTGGACTTTCCAGATCCTATCAGCGGCGGTACTAACATAATAAATAACCCAAATGCCCCAAGGTTCACTCTTGGAACCTCTTTTATACAATGCCTACCTGTATGATATACACACTTCTTTCCATCATGCTAATTTCTTATTGTATGCTGACGATAAAAAGGTCTTCCTCAAAATCAATAATTTAAACGACAGTCATAAACTACAAGAAGACCTCAATCGTTTAACCGCATATTATATTAAAAACAGAATTGCTGTTAATATAAAGAAATGTCAAACTATCTCACTAACAAGAAAAGTAAACCTATTTCATTTAACTATAATTTTGAAGGAACTGACATACAGAGAGTGGTCCTGGTAAGAGACTTGGGGGCGTATAAAGATGATAAATTAAGCTTTAATGAGCATATAGATATTATTTCAAGTAAAGCCTACAAACATTTGGGATTTATAATGCGAACCTGGAAACCTTTCTCTAATATTCGCTGTATCAAATCATTATTTTACGTTCGCAGTTCTCTCGAATACTCTAGCTGCATTTAGTCTCCTTACTTCATAAAAAATATTGATAAAATAGAATTCCTTCAGAATAAATTCAGCAAATATTTAGACCATAAACGTCGAACCGCTTATTCATCTTACGAGAGTAGATGTGAGTATCACAAGCTACTCAAACTCTCTGACCGAAGAATTCTACTGGATCAGCTACTTTTACATGACATAATCCATAGCCGCATAAATAACCATAGTATCCTACGTGAAATCACATTTGGAGTGCCCATCCGCCGAACACGGCATTCCAAGTATAATTTGTTCTCGAGCAGTTTCTTCCGAAGTAGATATGCAAAAAACTCAACACTGATTAGAATCTGTACTACGCATAATAAACTATTCTCTGACCTATACCCCTTCCATTTGTCTAAGCTAAGCTTTAAAACACATATCATTAAAAAGTTATCTTGTTCAGAAAAACATCACACATAATAGATACCTACCTGCTAAGTATGAGACCCATGTCCAGCAGTATGCACCGTGTGGTTGTCATCGCAACGGTAATAGGGAGTTAGTTGGTACCTACTTACTGTCGATAATTTCTTTTGTCGGAGCATTGAGAGAATAGTGCACCTTTGGACCACATATGGACCTTACATAGATACACTAATATAATAAGATTCTTTTCTTTTCTTTTTTATTATAACTCGATAATAATGTAAATTAGTCAAAAGAACTGTGTGCGACTTCTGAGAATAATACATATATTAATCAAAATCAAATACAATACAGGTATTTGATTTTTCTCTACACATATTATCGGGTTTGTTACCATGGTTGGTAATGTTTTTACCTCGATATTTCCCCATATTCAAATATTCATTTCATACAAACCCAATAATATGTGTAGTGAAAGTGAAAGTGTAGTGAATAAACACAAAAGTCTTAAAATCTATATTTGATTTTTGTTACGAATAAGTACATTTGTTTCTCTGCGTATAGCGTATAGATCTCTAACAAACAAAATATTTAAGTTGATTTAAGAAAACCTGTTATTGGCATACATTCAGTTACAACAAATTGTATACACTACTCTCCAGCGCTGTTGGTTTTCTCAATAAATAAATAAATAAACATGATATTACAAAATGGCGACATCTAGTTCCAGTTTTGCCCACTGGATCAGATAAGGTTGTGGTACTATGTAAGTAAGTCTAAAAAGTCTAAGGAGACCATACAAACCGCTGCACTACGCAATTCTTAGCACGTAGATAATATTTAATTTTTTTCTGCAAGCAGGAAATGTTGACACGGCTTGTTCAGCCGGTAGTTCCACAATATATGCTTTTTACCATCTTTGAAAGAATAAACTATCATTCGGATTTGAAATTATTTCATTCATTAGATTCATCATTGTATTAGATTTTTTTCTGAGGGAGGCAAACGTGATAGCGTGTCACCTGATGGAAAGTGATCACCGCCGCCCATAGATAACCGCAACGAACCGGGAAGTCTTTTCAGATATACAGGGTAAGCCCTATAACTGGAGCAAATAATTGAAACAGAGATTCATTAACGTATCCACAGTTATTAAAATGTGTTCCTAATGTTTCAAACATTTAATGAAATTCACATTGCGATTTTGTTGTCTTCTCGCGACATCTTGCGACCCCCATGGTGGTTCCCCTAGTAGCACAGTCACGGAGGCCAGATGGCTCCACTGTAATTATCTGATTTGTAGAATCCTGGATCATGGTCAAGGCGATGAAAACCAAGATAATAATTATTATGGTCGCAAGATGTCTTAGTACCGGACACTGACACCCGGGCCAGTGAAATATTTTAGATGACAATATAAGCGACGTGCTCCAACTGCCTTCGATGTAGAAGTGAACCATATCTTGGTATAAATTTCTGGTGCGATTATATTTGTTACAAAATATTTTTGAATTTGATTTGAAACGTTTTTAAAATCACTCTGAAACACACTATGAGTACCAAGATACACAACAAGACCGTTACGAAAAAGTCTATATCGTTTTACCTTAATAACTGCAAAACGATGAGTCTTAGAAATATGAATCTAGTGTCATTGCTCAGCATATTAGTCAGCTCGCTGTTTTGACTTGGAGTTTGCGTCGAGAACGGGTGAGGCGACGGGGGAGCGGCATTGACGAACGAAACGCGCATCTAATCAGTTTAATTCACGACTCACACGTAATAGGGCGGTGATTTTTGCGTGTATTTAATGAGTTTGTCTACAACAATTGACCCATATAAAAATATGTGTAATTTGGATAATATATATAGTAAAATATGTAAGTTTTTATTATTTGCTCCCCCTCACTGGTCCGATGTGCCATTCATGGAATTCGCAGCATCCTTCTCCAGCACCGCATTTTAAAGGCATCAACGTGATTGCGATCCGCTGCTTTTATAATTATAATTATTACCAGTAATCATTTATTATTACAAAACAATTTATAAAAAAAAAAATAGTCTATCTATATTAAGAAGTTTGTTATTAGCTTAGTCCTTCTTATGGCAATTTTACTGTTCTGCTTTTTTGTCACGTCACTTTATCATCAAATTAGTCAACATTACTGGAAACATTTGTCATAATCTCCACACTTGGCAAGGGGTTGAAAATTGCAGCGTTAAAAAATGACTGTCATTCAGCAGTTAGAGACGTAAGGCATTGTCAGCTTTAATATATGTCCTACTTATAACTACAGTGTTTTTTTATTAGTAATACCTTTATTTTAGTCATTAAGCTCCAGAATATTAACAGAGTGAGTATGTATCCAAAACCCCAGTGAAATATATGGACAACGCAAAATTAAGTAAATTAAGAGTATATTAATAAATAGATATCAAATGACAATAATACAATGCAAGTTTGTACTTAACTCTGTGCCGGCTCTGGAGCAAAAGTCCCACCCAGTCTTTTGACTGGACCTTTATACTACCTTCTAGACGGAAATGTCATTTCTATTCTCATTTCCGGTCTCCTAAATTTACTGATAGATTGATTAGATGTTAATTTAATGTATAACAATACATTTAACATTATTATAAATTTATTATCTACATAATTAATTAAGGAAGTTTCTCATAAACAGTACTTAACTGATCAAAGACCCCTTCACTCTTCAGAACACTCGTTCAGAAACACCACACCACTTCGTTCTGAAGTTGGTGAAATGTTTACAAAAGTATTTTGAAATATTTATTATTATTAATCACGATATTTAATACCAATTAAAACATACTTAAATACCTTATATCTAATACGGCCATACTGACAAGTACTTCGTCCCTGAAGTACCTATTTATATCAAACTTAGGACAAATTTCCATTTGTGAATCAAATTTTAAATGTTTAAAAATTACAAATATATAGGTACTTCAAAATATAATAATGTAACATTTTGTGTCATTTACTTATTTAAAACGATTTAAAATATTATACAAGAAATAGGTAAGTTAACCACCAAATTCATTCAGAATTTCAGAAAATAATAACTTCTTGCAATGCCACAAATAATTCAACCACAAACCAGCAAAGTATAAAAATCATATCAGTAATCAGCTTTTATAACCATTAAAATATATTGCAATTATTTTTATTGTGCACATTTGTAAATAACCAAATACTGGTCTGTACTTTCAAAGTAATTTGTACCGTCATGCCAATTTCCTCACCAGTGCCGGTGAAAACCAGATTAGCATTGTCTATAGGACTAGCAAAACCTTTAATGCTGAATTATTAAAAATTATTCTCGAGATTTCAGAATTATAGCCAAGTTCAAATATAGTCATGGAGAATCGCATTACAATATTATTATTTGGTTTGAGTAGTGACCTGTAATGATGGCCCCATCACCGCCGCCCGTAATACAATGGCCAAACATCAGGATTACTACCTAGCACAGCTAAGTTTCGGTAGACGCATAGAGATGTTGGCAGCGTCACTGCTGCCAACATCAAGCTAACTACCTAGACAGCAAAGTTCAGTATAAGCCTCTAGGTGTTGGCTGCAATCACCGCTGCCCGTGAAGCCAAAGCCACACCAACCTAAATACCTAGCAGCAATATTCAGTAGTAGCCTTCTAGGTATGGTCCCATCACTGCTGCCCGAGAAATTGACTTAACCAAGCTCCTAGCAGCAACGTTCAGTATAAGCATCCAGATGCTGGCTGCAATCACCGCTGCCCGTGAAGCCAAAACCACACCAAGCTTAATACCCAGCAGCCATATTGTAACACGGTTTCCCACAGCTGGATTCAAACAATCTATATAATCATGTCATAATTGTCATTTTTCAATTATAGAAAGTTCAAGTTATCGTTTCACTGGTGGCATTCCAAAACATGTACATCATTAGCATGATTTTCTATAAAATATTATACACAACATTTCTTCGAATAATTACGAATGATGAAATAATTCAAACTAGCATAGCATCTTCAATAGCGTTGTTCTTATAGACCCACATCGCAATTTATACCTATAATATTTATCTATGTCCTCACAGTGACAATGCAACTTATATGTGACGTTCTGCTTTTTTTTGCTTGCAATCACAGTTACCGCTTTCCATCATGTAGACTATCTGCTCGTTTATCACTGCGTAGTATAAAAAGAGAAGATACAGATGGAAAAGAAACAACTACCAGGGGTGAAGCGTTGGTAGGGACTAGTAGAATATGGCAACAGCTATGGTATCGCCCATAACATCTACAATAGGGGTATTCATTTTCATTTTCATTATGGTTTGATGAAATATAAGAAAAACGCAGACCCGTCATTCTAACCTACTCAAAACAAGATGCATAATTTACTTATTACGTTCGGCAAAATAACAAAATATTATTTGCATGACATAATGAGTTCAGAAATAAAACGTTACGTCATGTTTAATTAACTATAATTTCCGAATACAGATGGTTTAATCATTGTGAGATTAACTTCTGCCAGTAAATAACTACTAATGGACTCATGCATTATCGAAACAGCGTTTCCGTGCAAAATTTATTTCCTCTTCCGACGGGATTTAAATGAAATCAGGCAGTTTTTTTATCACCAAGAGCGTAGCAGTGTAAAAAAATAAAGTACACAATGTTTCACAAGCAAAACATCGTAATAGTATTGATAATTTCAATTTATTCCTATTGTCTTGCAACTAGCTTTAAAGGTCCAACAACGACGGAGAATTATGTAAGTAAAGGACAAAGAAAAACAATAAATAGTTCAAAGCTTCGAAACCTTTGGTAATTTTACGTAAGTTGGGTAAAATTATTAATTCAATTGATGAAAATATGACGTGACAAAAATACAGAACAGTAAAATTGCCATCGGAATGACTAAGCTAAGAAGAAATTTATAAAATGGACTGTTAAAATTTTTATAGGATTTGGTCAGAAATAAATGATTAATGGTAATAATTATATTTATAAAATTATGTATTGTAAAATGTTTTAAGATTTAAATATTTCCAGGGTTCCTATGATTTAAATGTGTCGGTTAGGGAGAAATGCGCAGGACCCAAACCGAAAACTGTTGCTGATTATAACATAACTTTGAGTAGGAATGGAAGTGATGTCATCGCTAAAATTTTTTTGAATATCTTTGAACCCATGAAATTTGAAGAGGTTAGTAAGATTTTTATCTCAGTGTTATGACATAATTCCCATCATCATCTAAGCCGCAGGAAGTCCACTGCTCAAATTAGGTCTTCACAGCCGCTTACACAACCGATTTCTACTCCGACCGATTACTCTTCGGCTCATTTAGTATAAGATAACACACGTTAAGGAATCTCTGTTTTAATCATTTGCTCCAGTGACAGGACTTAACCTGTATATCAGAAAAGAGGATTACAGCAAATAAGGCTTCCGGGTGTTGCGGTTGTCTAAGGGCGGCGGTGATCACTATCCATTACGTGGCCCGCTCTACCGTTGTCTCCTATTCAGGAAAAAAAATCTAATACAAAGGTAATAATTTCAGATCCGAATGATAGTATATTCTGTCAAAGATGGCAACAACCATCAATTGTGGAACTATCGGCTAAAGAAACCGTGTCAACATTTCCTGCTCGCACAAACAATTGAACATTATCTACGTGCTAAAAATTGCCTTGTGCAGCCGGTTTGTATGGTCTCCTTAACTAGACCCTTTGGAAATATTATAACAGAGCTTTTATAGTACCACTAACGTATCTGACCCTGTGGGCAAAACTGAAACTAATGGTCGTCACCGGGTCAGATACATTTGTATCACTATATATCAATTTATAGTGCGACAAGCTTATCTGATACGGTAACTGTGTCACTTTTGTTGGAATGAGCAGTTTTCCAATAGGTATCTAAAGCATTCCTAACCACTAACTAGATGGCGCCCCGACAATTTTGGTAGTTGATAATCGTTAAAAATAGGTTCTTGGCAAACATGATATAAACACTGGGTACGTTGTATTGGATAATATTGTATTTGTCAATAGTTTTCAACCATTTTTGAGGTTGTAATAATAATGGAATATAGTGTCGACTTCTATCAATATTTCTTTTTACATTTCGTTTGAACGAAATTGATTTATTTATACAGATTAGTCAGAGTTATGACATTTTCAGTCGTTTTAAAGTTTAACGGGTTGGTACCAGGTATATTCCATCAGCCAGACACAGCTATTTGCGGTGTAGGGAGCTAAAGCATTGCTAAGGCAATTAAGTTGTTCAATTTTGTTTCAGGGTATATATGTCTGCGAGGTGAACTACAGTGAACTATTTAGAGGATTCTTTGGCACATCTTTTTTCTACGGAGATTACGTCTTGAAGTCAAACTCGTTAACGTCCAAAGCTAATATAATGTGCCTTATATTAGATTCACAAGTCACAAAAAAGAAATCATGAACCATTGTTAATTCAACAAGGTCTTTGATGTAGTAATAATAACATGATTGATTGTTGGATTAAGTTCCGATTTATAGTATGAAACTTTTTAATATTAAAAGGTATCACAGAAATCACGTTCATAAAATTCTTCTATTTATTTTGATGACCTGAGTGGTTCAATGGTCCCGGGTTCGATTCCCAGCCGGGCAGAAATTTAAATGATGAATTTTAATTTCTGTTACGGGTCTGGATGTTCTATGTATAATAAGTATGTATTTAAAAATGTATATAAGTAGTATATCAGTTAACCATAATACAAGCTTTGCTTAGTTTGGGGCTAGATGGCGCTGTGTAAATTTGTCCACGAATATTTATTTTAATTATTATATTCTATTAACAAAAGTGAATTAAAAAGAATCATTTGCGTTTATCTTTGCAACAGTTATGTAAGATAGTGGTATAGCGCAAATACGGCAACTTTATTATTATGAAAAATTACAAAGGCTTATTATTTATAGGTACCTACCTCATTTTTAACAAACGAAATTGTATCTATCTTTTAAAGGAACGGGTAAGATCGTATGATACTCAACATAACCTTTAATTGCCTCGGGAGGCACACGTACGGTCCACCTGATAAAAAGCGGCCACCGTCGTCCAGGACATCTTCAATCTAAGGAGAGCGGATGCTGTGTCAGACTTTAAGGTACCTGTAGACATGCCTTTTAAGGAACCATATGTTATGTGCCACCCCTTGTGCAAAGAAAGATAACTTCAGTAAGTTGCTCATTTCACATCTTGCACGTCCACGCAACCTTCATTTCATGATTTTTAATTTCATATACCTAAATTGGGAATGCAGCACCATTTTCCATTGTGATATTTATAAAACTGCGATCTCCAACTCGCCTGCCAAGCTTGGAGATTATGGCAATAATCTCCCCGTTCTTGGGAGAGGCCCTATGTCCTGTAGTGGACTGTTATGGGCTGTGATAATGATGACATGTCTTACGTCTCATCATATTAGCCAGAAGACACCCACTGCTGGGCATAGGCCTCCGTCAGAGATCTCCATAAAAGCCGGTAATGTGCTTTCCGCATCCAGCTGGTACGTGGTCGCTACTCGAGAACTTTACTGCTCGATCGGCCATTTATTCTTCGAGCTATGTGTCCTGCCCACTGCCACTTCAGTCTGGCAATCCTTATAGCTATGTCGGTGACCTTGCTTCGCTTGCGGATCTCCTCAATTCTGATTCGAGCGCGCAACGAGACTCCGAGCATAACCCTTTCCATTGCCTTTTGGGCTACAGTGAGCTTTCTTATTAGGCCTATAGTGAGCGGCCATGTTTCAGTTCCACAAGTCATCACTGGCAACACACATTGACCAAAGACCTTCGTCTAGAGACACTGCGGTAAATGGGACGAAAATATATGGCGTAGCTTCACGAACGCTGCCCAACCGAGTTCCATTCGTCGAAATTCCCGAACAACTCTTTCTCGAAATTGGACTTACCTAGCTGGACTATTTAGAATAGAATAGAATAGAAATCATTTATTTACACACAATAACACCACAAACACATAACATAATGACTCAAGGGTTAAATCACTGACCTCCAAATAAGTATTTTTGAGGTCAGTGTAGTTAGGGAATACTACTGGATATTGTATAGAGATTCTATAGGGGGAGGAATGTTGTATATGTAGGTAGTTGTGGCTGCGCCCACTACTTAAGGATTGTCTCTCGGCGAATACAGTCAGTACGTTACAAGCTAACCCGTGTTTAACTTCTACGTCAACGGACATAACAGAAATACACCTGGATTATTCTTTCACCGGTAAGTAAACAATCGTGGTCGTGGCTACCGAGAATCAATTTTAGAAATTGTGATAAAAATATGCATAGTAATAGTGTGAATTTGCAGTAACTGAAAACTTTTTCTTAAAACAACATACCATATTTACTTTCCCGTGAGACAAAATTTAAACAAACCACAAAAAGGTAATTTATATCATCTTTTCATCATTTACAGAAAATTAATCAAATAATTGCTATTTTAACTAGGGCCCTGCGCTTATAAACAAAATATAAAGCAGAATAATTTATGCGTTATTTTTTCATCCAAGACTAACCATTTATAAAAAAAGAAACATAAAGTATTTATTATATTTACCGGTTATTCTTAACATAATTGTTGGTCTTATAAAATACCTAAAAGCACGGTGAATATCAAACTATAAACGCATTTTAATACCACCAAATGAAGATAAACAGTTATTTCAAATAATAAACGTAGAATTATCAGCTTTCGTATTTAGCCGGATAATTCATTTCAATTTATTTATTTATTTTCAGACAATAGAGATCCATTTTTGTTAGTAGTACAGGTACAAAAGGAAAAAAAAAAAGTTCGCGAGATGGCGCCACTTGCACGTAAAAATTGTCGTCTCCATAGAAAAAATGTTTTAAAAATAGTATTAGTGTGAATATTGTTTTGTAATACAGTGACTTTTAATTATTAATGAGTGAAAATTCCACGTCAATAAAAGTTTTACCATAATTAAGAAGTCAATAGTGATAAAAACTGAGAAGAAATAATTTATTGGACTGTGACGAAATTACTTTGTGAGTGAATTAATGATTTAACTATTCATGTTAAACGTTAGCTACGACTAGATATAGCCAACTTAAATCAAGAATATTATGCTGGGCTACAACGTTATCAGTGTTAATTAACTAACAACCATAATTAAAGCAGCGTTAAATGTTGGTTAACTACCGTCAATGAACAGTTAACAACAATATTAAACTAGCATAGCAATTCTGAAGAGAAAACATAATGGATGGACTTCTGTGAACTATTTTTATCACTACAACAATAAATTAACTGTATGAATTAATCCATAAGAATCAATACGCCACCTGTCAACGAAACAGTGCAACATTCGGCTAACAGAAGCCGATACAAATATAAGTTAGCGCCATCTACTGGGGATATATAAGACTATTATTCTGCAGTTTCTTTCCAACAGAGCTCGTAAAAGTTAGCTCGTAGAAGAACTCCAATCCAACCTATATTTATTAGAAAGACAATAACTTGTAGCTACTCACTAACAGGAGGCGATGTGTTACAAATGCAAGTTAGATATTATTACCATAAGTTATACTCGCATAATACTAGGAAGTTAAACGTTGTTACATTGAGGCCAGGGAGGCGGCCTTTGACGTGGCCGCCCGGTTGTCCCGAGTTCGATCCCCGTCTAAGACAGTTTCGTGTATTTGTTTTTTGTTTTAAACTTGTGATTTTTTTTTTTTTTAAATTGTAATTTATCATTGACAATAATACTTATATTTAAGCGGTATGTTATTGCTGTTATTTCATGCTTTTTATTGTATGCATAATTATTGACTTTTTAGATTAATAACATTAATATGAATTTTAATTTATGGTGTGATTCAATTGGATTATTTAAGGCTTTTTTTTAATTTTATTTTTATTGTATTAGTGTGGAGCGGGAATACCAGCAATTTGTGGCTCATTTATATTTGTTTACACTATAACTTAAAATCA
Source organism: Blastobasis lacticolella (assembly GCA_905147135.1). Lineage (NCBI taxonomy): Eukaryota > Metazoa > Arthropoda > Insecta > Lepidoptera > Blastobasidae > Blastobasis > Blastobasis lacticolella. The sequence continues at coordinate 17,294,942 of LR990044.1, read as the reverse complement.
AAATGTCTAGTCCTGCCCGATCAGCTTGCCCACTCTGCCCTGGCTCTAATCGTCTTTTTGTTGTGCCCCGTGGGCTGAATGTCCATATGTCGCACATGCACAGAGATGTTCAGTCTCGGGCTCCGCTATCCGCGCCGGATCGTAATGCTGTGCAGAGATTGGATACTTTGGGTGACCTCAAGTCAAATGTTTCAGTGTTGAAGCACATTCCGAAGGGGGCGAGGAATTTGGTGGCCGGGAAACTTAGGTCCATTATAGATAAGTGCCTTTTCTCTAATGATGTTGATGATTGGTACCATTTGCTTTCTTTTTCGTATGCTGTCCTTAGAGTGCCGGACCATGGGGATCCTCGCTCGTTGACGGCAAAAATTAAGGAGAACGTAGACAACGTAAACATGACATATACTGACGTAGGGAGTCGTAGGCAAACTTCAGTATCTAAGCGGATTGAGTCAAGGGTCTACGATGGGGATTTAAGAGGTGCGGTCCGTTTGTTGGATTCTAAGGCATCGTTAGCACCAAATTGTGAAGAGACTTTGGCCATTCTGCGTGACAAGCATCCTTCGCCTTCTCGGCCCCTGTCCATGCCGTCGTCACCGGATACGAGTGGGACCACTGTGTCGGTGACTGCCGAGGATGTGTCGGATGCCATTGGGTCTTTTTATAATGGATCGGCTGCTGGGCTCGATGGTCTCCGGCCGCAGCATTTAAAGGAGCTAATTTCATTGTCCGCGGGTGATAACGGGTTACGGTTACAGGAGTCGTTGACTAATCTGTGTAATTTTTTATTAAAGGGTTTTCTAAATGTTGAAGTATGCCCTTACCTATATGGTGCGACTTTGTGTGCTCTTAATAAGGGGGATGGTGGGGTGCGACCGATAGCGGTGGGAAGCGTATTTCGTAGGTTGGTGGCCAGCCTCGGTTGCCGTGCTGTGAGGGGGGAGATGGCAGCTTACCTTCAACCTCACCAGTTGGGGTTTGGGACGCCACTTGGTTGTGAGGCCGCTATACACGCAACGAGGAGATTTTGTATGGATCTGGAGAGTGGTGGAGGTGTGGTTATTAAATTGGACATCCGGAATGCCTTTAATACTGTTGAGAGGGACATCATACTTTCTGAGGTAAAGGAAAAATTGCCCACTTTGTATCCATACCTCTTTCAGTGTTATGGTTCACCCAGTAAACTTTTTTATGGTGGTTCGTTGGTGAGTTCGGAGGTTGGGGCACAACAGGAAGATCCATTGGGGCCTTTACTGTTTAGTTTGGCAATTCATAAAGTTGTCAATTCTATTAAATCACCTCTCAATTTGTGGTATTTGGATGATGGGACCGTAGGGGGAGTTTTATCATTCCGGGGTCGATATGGGTGTTTTCTTGCCTAGAAATAGGGCATTGATTCCAAGAATAAAAGAGGTGGACAAACCAAGTTTCACTCTGCTCGGTTCACCCATTTTTTGTGAGGGGATTCCGGCTTTACTAGACTCCAAACGCCAGTCACTCGTAGCGGTGCAGGAGAGTCTCAAGCATTTGACCTCGCATGTTGCTTTGATTCTTCTTCGCAGTTGCTTTTCAATTCCGTGGTTAACCTACGCAGTAAGGACAACTCCCACTTGGTGCTTCCCCCGCGAGGTTACTGACCTAGATAATTTGCTGAAGGAGACGTTAGAGTCCATTGTGAACGTTAATTTAGAGGAGAAACAGTGGTGTCAAGCTGTGTTGCCAGTACGTCATGGAGGTCTTGGAGGTTGGTGGTATTAAAATGCGTTTATAGTTTGATATTCACCGTGCTTTTAGGTATTTTATAAGACCAACAATTATGTTAAGAATAACCGGTAAATATAATAAATACTTTATGTTTCTTTTTTTATAAATGGTTAGTTTTGGATGAAAAAATAACGCATAAATTATTCTGCTTTATATTTTGTTTATAAGCGCAGGGCCCTAGTTAAAATAGCAATTATTTGATTAATTTTCTGTAAATGATGAAAAGATGATATAAATTACCTTTTTGTGGTTTGTTTAAATTTTGTCTCACGGGAAAGTAAATATGGTATGTTGTTTTAAGAAAAAGTTTTCAGTTACTGCAAATTCACACTATTACTATGCATATTTTTATCACAATTTCTAAAATTGATTCTCGGTAGCCACGACCACGATTGTTTACTTACCGGTGAAAGAATAATCCAGGTGTATTTCTGTTATGTCCGTTGACGTAGAAGTTAAACACGGGTTAGCTTGTAACGTACTGACTGTATTCGCCGAGAGACAATCCTTAAGTAGTGGGCGCAGCCACAACTACCTACATATACAACATTCCTCCCCCTATAGAATCTCTATACAATATCCAGTAGTATTCCTTAGGGAATACTACTGGATATATATATAGATAGATAGATAGATATAGATATTAGTATCTATAGTTTTTTTCCGGGAGGTTGCGCAGTGACATCCTATTAGGCCTGCTTGGTGAGGTTTCGTTATTCCGGCGTGAAATCATTCTTGGCTCAGCAACATCAGAGGTAACGGCTGCAGATGGTTCCAACGGTTCCGAGACGGCATCATCAAAGTGATCTTCGATCAAGTCCGTCGATCCTTCGTTATCGTTACGCTCCTCTTCTCCCCCCGAGGATTGAGGTATGTCCGGCGAAGGAGGCAGCGATGATGGTGACGGTGACTGACACCACGATGCAGTTGGTAGCGGCGGTGGCAGCGGTGATGGCGGCGGACTGGCGGCCGGCGGCGGCGGTGAAGGTGAGATCGACGGTAACCGAAATCGAGGAATACCTGTATCTTCATTATCGTTAATATTCATTTTAGGTACTATGTCACTTGCAACCTCCTTATGAAGATAAATTTGATTTTTATGTTTTTTTAAATTATTAGATGTTACATAGTCCCTGATTAAATATAACACTTTTCCTATTCTATTTATAACTGTACCTTTATGCCAAATAAACTTATTACCACTGATATATTTTTTATAAATAACATTGGTGCCCGGTGGGAACCATTGCTTATTACTACCTTTGTGGTTTTTACACTGTAAACACTGTTTTTGTTTGACCACGTTAGCGAGGTTCGTGGATAAAGGTGACACCGATTCAGGATTAAGTAAGTCTAGTCTAGAGCAGAGTTTCCTTCCATACACTAGCTCAGCTGGTGAGAAACCTGTGGTGGAATGTTTTGAATTCCGGTAGTCAAATAGAAACTTAAGTAATTTATTTTTACTTTCTTTGTAACTACGGCTTGAAAGTATGCTTGATCTTATACCCTTTTTTACCACCTTCACGTAACTTTCTGCCTGACCGTTACTAGCGGGGTGGTACGCTGGTGACGTTAAGTAGTGGATACCATTTAAGCTGCAGAAGTTTCGGAAGCATTGCGACGTAAAAGCTGTTCCGTTATCACTAACAATGGTATGAGGTACACCGAACCTAGACATATATTCATACATTTTCTCAGTTAGGGCCACCGAAGACGTTGTACTATTCATGTCATACACTTCGTCCCACTTAGAGTACGCATCCACACACACTAAAAACATATGATTACTAATTGGGCCTAAAAAATCTAAATGAATTCTGTAGAATGGCTGAGGCGGGAAGGTCCATGGCGACAAGGGGGCGCGCGCCGGGGCGGGTCGTAATTGTAAACAAACATTTCAATTACCTATCATGTTTTCTATAGCTTCATCCACGCCCGGGAACCAAAATCTGGACCTCGCCTCGGCTTTAGTCTTGACCACACCCAGGTGTGACTGGTGAAGATCCGCTAAAATACCATGTCGTAAAGTTGTAGGTAACACCAATTTATGGCCTCTCATAAGGCACCCATTTTCATAGGATAATTGAGATCGACATAAATAATATGGCTTAATGCGTAAATCATTAATCTTTGGTGGCCAACCGTTTTTTATATATCTTGTTACCAAGTTTAGTACCACATCCTTTGATGTTTCCCTACGTAAATCACATAACTGTACCGGTATGTTACCGTCTAATACAAAATTAATGTACGCTGCTTGATCGGTGTAGGCATGCGCAGGTGCAGGTGCGAGGCGCGCGCGCGCCGGCGCGGCGGCCGCTGGCAGACTGGCGCGAGATAGGTAATCCGCGCAATTGTCCGCGCTACGTACATATTCTATTATGTAGTTATATGCGCTAAGGAACATTGCATAGCGTTGCAGACGGTTCGCCGATACTTCGGGTATACCCCGATATGGACCTAAAATTGATAGAAGTGGTTTATGGTCAGTCCTTAGTACAAAGGGTACAGACCTTCCATACAGGTACTGATGGAACCGTCTTATCCCAAATATTATAGCTGTAGCCTCTTTCTGAATCTGGGAATACTTCTTTTCCGCAGAACTTAACGTACGCGACGCGAAAGCTATGGGCCGCTCATAACCATCACTATTTATTTGAGACAAGGTCGAACCCAGTCCCGTGGGGGACGCATCAACAGTTAGTATTATTTTTGCATCCTGATTATAGTGAGTCAGTACTTGCTCTGAAGCTAAGCACTTTTTAATAGAATTAAATGCGTCACGGTGTTCTTGTGTCCAACACCATTTGACCCCTTTTTTAAGCAAATCATATAATGGCGCTAAAATGGAGGATGCCCCGGGAATGAAATTCCTATAATAATTTACTAATCCTAGGAAGGATTGTAACTTGTTTACGTCCGTTGGTTCGGGTGCATCTGACACGGCCTTAACTTTATCTGGTGATTTTTTAAGACCCTCGCTATCGATGACATAGCCTAAATATTGGACCTCATTTTGAAAAAAATTACATTTTTCTTTTTGTAAAGTTAAACCCGCGTCCTGTAGCCTTTGTAGCACCATATGTAGCCTTTCTAGGTGTTGACGATCATTGATTCCTGTTATGAGGATATCATCTAGGAGGCACGTGACACCATCTATGCCGGCCAATACACTCTCCATTGCGCGCTGGAATATAGCGGGTGCGTTGGACAACCCGAAAACCATGCGAGTATATTTAAATAACCCTCGATGCGTATTTATACAAGTATACTCCTGAGATTCGTCATCCAAAATAAATTGATTGTAAGCCATTGACAAATCTAATTTTGTAAATTTTTTACCCCCATATAATTTAGAAAATAACTCATGTGCCGTGGGTAATGGATATTTTTCTATGATAAGGTGTTTATTGATACTAACTGAATAATCGGCACACAACCGCACCGAGCCGTTACGCTTTAATACAGGCACTATTGGTGACGCATACTCAGAATGTTCGACGGGGCGCAATATACCTAACCCTACGAGACGGTCGATCTCTTTATCTATTTTATTCCTCAACGCGAATGCAATGGGTCGCGCTTTAAAGAAACCCGGTTTGGTATTATCTTTAAGCCTCAACTTTACTTTGTACCTATTGAATGCACCGAGTTTATCGGAAAACAAGTCTTGGTAACGTAATTGCAAACTATTAACGTTGGTAGATTCGCTAGATATAGTTTTGATAGGTGATATTTCGAGTTGGAATAATGATATAAAATCCCTACCAAGGAGTGGCGGGCCGTGTCCATTCACAACATAGACTTGCAGCAAGTGTTTGTGACCGCCATATTCGACAGGCACACGCAACATACCTAAGCACTTTATACAGTCGCCTGAATAAGAAATTAATTGTTTCTTTGTCTGCAATAGACTTAATCCTATGAAATTATTTTTATAGATGTGTTGTGGTAAAATGGTCACGGCCGATCCGCTATCGATTTCGCACACTAAGGATACGCCCTGCATTACTATAGTTTCCACCATAGGTCTCCCAGCAACTGAACGAATATGGAAACACTCACCATCGTCGGAGTCACCTTCACTCACGCTACCCTCAACTTCCACGTTTTTTACGAAACGTTTCGGACACATCCTACTTAAGTGCCCCTTCACTTTGCACTTATTGCAATTGTAATCCGCGAATCGACATTGCGATGTTTGATGATTCTTGCGACCGCACACTTTGCAGTTCGCCTTAACGGACGGCACGTTACTGTGATTATGTTTCGTTATCTTGAACAGCTGATCGGGTAGCGATTGTGCTGTGGACGCGGCGCTGGCAGCACTCGTTCGGGCGCAGTGTACGCTGGTCGCCAGATCGACTGCTTTCGCGAGGGTTAACTGCTGCAGATCTTGAGTGAAAAGCTTCTCTTTCTCTGGTCCAGTCAGCATCCCCATGACAAATCTATCCCTCAGCGCTTCTTCGATGTTTGCAAACTCACAGTGAGCCGACAGTCCCCGTAGTCTCGCAGCCCATTGCTTGTAAGACTCGTCCGGTAGCTGTGTCGCTGAGTAAAATTTATGCCGCTCACTGAATCCATATCGCTTAGGAGTGAAGTGGTCATCCAATAAATGGAGAATATCTTCGTACGGCACTTCCTGAATCTCCTTCGGCAACGCCAAATCCGAGGCGAGCTTGTATGAATCATCCGTGAGTACGCTAAGAAGGATCGCTTTCCTTCTCCTTCCTGTGGCATCTTTGATATTGTCGATATCATTAGCTATAAACCACTGTAATAGCCGACACTTATACGTCTTCCAACATTGCACATTGTGATCGAATGTAGATAATATTCCGAACTGTGAAGTCGTCATTTTTCTAATGTGGGTACTATCGTCGCCACTGTTATGTCCGTTGACGTAGAAGTTAAACACGGGTTAGCTTGTAACGTACTGACTGTATTCGCCGAGAGACAATCCTTAAGTAGTGGGCGCAGCCACAACTACCTACATATACAACAATTTCCATACTTTGCGCTTTCACTGTGCACAACATTACGCCGTCTTTTAAATGGTTTGATTAAAAAAAATTTTTTTTTTAACTATCCAGTTTATTGTACACATGAAACTATGATGAAAAATACAGAGTTATAGATGACACAAAAGGCACTACTTATTTCTTAGAATAAATATCTTCCAGTAGGCCTATCAAAGATATATGTGATAAGTAGTCGCAGATTAGACATGCACAATATCTAACTAAATATACATATACACATATAATAACCTAATATAATAAACTACATATACCAATACATAAAATATATAGATACCTACAAATTATCTATAGGCATTGTACCCTACATTTTCAGGAACTATTTATTTATTTTTATTTATTTATTTAATTTGCCAACAGATTTACATTTTTTTTACAATGCTCTTAAACTATAGTAGCAATAACAATTAACATAAATGTAAAGCCAATAACAGGCAAACCTTACGTGCACTATATAAATCGCGCTTATAACGTAAGTACTAACCTATTACAATAAAATATATTACACAAATTAATAGATACTTAAGCAATTTTGTTACAAAAAATAACTGAATTTACAGATTTATATAATTATATAAACATGTTTTGTATTTAGAAAGAGAAAAGTTAAATACATCAACAGACTTATCCGTATTAAATAACTTGTTATGTTCATTGGATAATCTAGTAATTATCTCGTTTCTACCGACATTCGTTCTGCTGTTTCTAAATGTAAAAGGTCTGAAATTAGTTATTCTGGCATTACGTCTAGGCACCGAGAAAGATAATCCACTTAACAAGGACGAACAGTCAATCAGCCCCCTAACAATTTTAAATAGAAACATTTGATCCGCCACCCATCGACGATCCCTGAGAGAAATCATATTATGATGCGACAGTCGATCCCTGTATGAGGTAAGCCTAGATAATTGCCCTTGGTGCACAGTAAGGAAGAACAAAAAGCGTTTCTGGATTCTCTCTATTCTAGAAACATGACATTCATACTGTGGATTCCAGATGGAAGAACAGTATTCTAGATTACTACGCACCAATGCACTATACAGGTATTTAAGCGCAGAAATGCTCTTGAAGCACTTGCAGTTTCTCCAGACAAATCCCAACATACGAAATGATTTACTCATGATGGTATCAATATATGGATTGAAGGAAAGTTTAGAGTCAAGTGTAATACCAAGATCTCTTATCTGATTAACTTCCTCTAGAGTGTGACCACTTATTGAGTATGAAGTTTGCATGGGTGATTTCTTTTTGGTAAACTTAATATGCTTACATTTCCCTATGTTGAGCGGCAGCTTATTATCAAGTGACCACTTAGAAATCACATCAAGGTCTTGCTGCAAGAGTTCAGAGTCCATTGGCGATTGAATAGTGTGAAATATTTTTAAATAACCCGCAAAAAAATAAAATTTGGGATGCTGGATGTTTGAGGCCAAATCGTTAATAAAAATCAAGAACAAAACAGGACCAACATGGGAGCCCTGAGGAACGCCAGAAGGTGCCCCAAATTTTGATGATTCTTGGCCGCAAACCACGACTTTCTGAAGTCTGTCAAATAAATATGATGCAAGTCACCTTATCAACGTGCCACTGCATCCAAAAAGATAAAGCTTTTCCAGCAACAGCGAATGATCGACACGATCAAAGGCTTTACTGATGTCTGTGTAGATGGCATCGACTTGATATCCAGCATCGACAGCGCAAGCAATGTCAGAGCTATAACAAGCCAAGTTAGATTGGGTGGACATTTTCGGCCTAAAACCATGCTGTTCCGAAACAAGCAAATTCTTTAGGTGATGCACGAGAGAGGGACAGAATAGTGATTCGAAAATCTTTCCAGGAATAGACAAAAGCGAAATTGGTCTGTAATTTTTTATATCATTTATATTTCCACCCTTGGATACAGGTACAATATTAGCAATCTTCCAGAAGGGAAGGGAAAACACCCGAACGGAGAGAAAATCCATAAATAAGAGAGAGTGGATAGCAGAGAGATTCCGCACAGTTGACCACAAAACAAGCCGGAATACCATCAGGACCAGCGCCCTGCCTACCATTGATTTTCTTAATGGCCTTCAATACTGCATTTGGACTGGTATCAAACGACCATAGGCAATTTGATGTCACAGAATTGTAAGAAAAAGACATATCTAGTTTGGTATTAAGTGGTGGACTGTTGTCTACATCTACGGATGAAAAGTTCTCAGCAAAAGCATTACAAATATCCTGTTTGGTTTTTAAAGTCATATCATTGAGATACATTTGTGCAAGAATCGTGCCACTGTTAGTCCATTTATTACGAATATAGGACCAAAAAGCTTTGACATTGCCGTTCTCCAGAGATGATTCGATCGATGCGATATATTTATTGTAGCTGACTTTTATCTGTCTATGGCATCTAACTCTGGCTTCTTTAAATTCAAATTCGTCCATTTTATTGCCTTGCTTTTTGAAACGGCGTCGACACTTTTCTTTTTCCTTGATAAGTTTTATCAAATTGGTGTCATACCAAACAGGATACCTGCCGGAACAAGGGGATACAGGGACATGTTTGATTATAATGGCATTTATAAGTTCGTAAAATTTATCAACCATTTCATCAACAGTGACACATGAAACCAGCAAGTCCCAGTCCAGAGCAGCGATTTCCTCATTGATTTTGTCATAATCCGCTTTATGGAAATTCAATGCTTTCACGTTTGACTTAGGTAGATAACTCTTCTTAAGTACGTTCATTGACACAACCAACGGCGGGTGAAATTCATCAACTCTAGACAAGGCAACGTCTGCAATTTCAGTTCCAATATTGGGGATGTTACTGAACACGAGGTCCAGAATTCGACCATTCTTGTTGGCTACATTGTTGTGCTGCTGTAAGCCATGGAGAGCCGAGAAATCAGATACTCTCTGAGAAACACCTACATGAGGACCATCGCAAAGCAATTGACCAGTTCCTGTCCAATTTAAACTGGAGAGATTGAAATCACCTAACAGAATAACATCGTTTATTGTACACAGTTTGTTACTCAGACAAGTCAAATAATTATCACCTAACAGAATAACATCGTTTATTGTACACAGTTTGTTACTCAGACAAGTCAAATAATTATCCAACCGACTAAGGGACATAGGTGGAGGAAGGTAAACTGCACAAATATAGGTACATTTACCGTTAAAAGATACAGACACCCATATCTCACGTCTGTTAGTAGAAACAGCGATTAGGACCCCTCCACCATCCTGCTTAGAACTGCAAGAACTGTCACGATCTCTCCTATATATTCTATAATTATTATTAAGGATTTCTGAGTCCATTATACTGTCATGTCTCGGTAAATACAACAATATCAAAGTTACAATTAAGGCTAGCCAAATAAAGATCTAACAATTTACCTCGAATGCTTCGACTATTCTGATAATATATACGATAAGACATTATAATACAATAAAATAATTTTAAAAATTCATGCACAATAAACACAGAAATTAATTATCTATAGAATTAGAATTCTTAACTTTGTCAATGGACAATAATGAATCCACGCTCTTCACCCAGATGGCAGGAGTCTTTTCAGCCTTCCTCAGAAATATTCGGCCATTTCTAATCCAAACATACTTAAAGTTGTTATTTTTTTTTATATATTCGAGCCTCAGCATGGAGTTTGCGATTAGCCGGCGATAGATGCTCACTAAGATATATATTTTGCGTTTCATCGCCCAGACCGAGTAGACTAGAATTTAACTTAGCCTTAGGGTTATCCTTATTGTACTGGAGGCATGCCGCAAGAAGTTCATCGCGCTTCCTAGGAGAGCGCAACTTGATGATAACAGACCTAGGTCTCGCAGATTCTCGTCCAGACTTGGCTATCCTAGAACATGCAAGTATGTCGGAATCCTCTATAGAACAGGCCACCACCTCACAGAGTTGAAGGACGGTGGGAACCAATTTCTCGTTTGAATGCTCTGGCAAACACTGTAGCTCCACATTACACTCCCTAGCCTGCTGCTCAAACTGCGACACCTTGAAATGCAGTTCAGAAAAATTTTCCTGCAACTTTTTGTTTTGCGCGCGAAGTTCAGCCGCCTCGGAATGTAAGGACGTCACTTCTTTATTTAAGGTGTCGAACTCGGCACTCATGAACTCCACTGACTTCTGTAACTCAGGCAAAATCTCAAGCTCCTTACGAATCGATTGAAGTTCCACCTTGACGTGCTTCAGAACCGACGATTCAACCACTGAAGTTATCTTTTCCATAAGGGACGACTCCAATGAACTCAGCTTTTTATCAAGTTCCAGGCCAGAGTCCACTAATTCAGTATCCTTGACCGGTGTATTAATATCGCCCTTCTTAGCAGGAACCTTGCAACCAGGACATTTCCATGCAGCTTTGACCTTTTGCGCCATTTTAGAAAAGTTTTCCTTTGTACACGCTACAAAGCTGCAATGGTAGCATCCACTGCAGGAAGAACAGTGCAACTGGTCCGCGACGGCCACGATTTGCCCACATTTCTTGCAAGTGCTCATTGTCAAATATATGTAACGTATATAAATACTAGCTTATAAGCATAACAAGCGCAATATCAGTATAACTTATCTCGAAGATCGTCCTCTCAGAGACACATGCACAGTAGGCATAAATAGCAATAAGCAAGCGGCAGCTATTCTATGATGCGCACGGCGGGCGAGACAATGCAAGTAACTCACTCACTCGGATGACGCCCAGCTGCAGCGTTGTGACCCGTCCGCCAATGTATTATGTGCGAAACTTGCCTGGATGTAGTTGCCGGCCGGTGACACGCGTACGCCGTGTGATCGCACAATAGAATTTTGTTGTTTTGTGTTTTAACTAATAATACGATGAAACTACTGCACAATTTATAGCAATATCAAACAATTGCACTATTTACTGTATATTACTGTAATAAGTAAATGATAATGAAAAGTTTTAACTATTTTAATCGCTGTATTTATCTGGCAGCTACAATTAAGCAACGTTATACGTTAGAAGCGCCGGCAAAGATGGATATATGGCTATGAGAGAGATAGTGCTCTTTCACACGTTTCTTAAAAATACCAATAGATTTACTATCGCATATTTCATACGGCAGAGTTCCACAACCTTGCAGAATGAACAGTGAAGGAGTAGGAATAGAAATCGGAATGGTGAGGAGGTATTGCTAATGATGTTCGCACACTGGGACGACAATGTTTGTCTAGTGGACGGGAGAAATGAAAACGTTCAGAGAGATGTAAAGGAGAGGACGGGTTATAAAGGATATTCTAAAGAGTGGAAATTATGTTAGCATTCCTCGAATTGGGACCCACTTGAGTTGGGATCGATAACTTGAGACATGGTCGTACTTGCGTAGGCCAAAAATAAAGCGTGTACATTAGTTTTGAATCCGCTCTAGCTTGGACAATCCTCTCATTATCCAGCAAGACCGCTCGCTGGAGCCTCGCTACAACTGGTCCATCACTCAAATCCAACCTCTTCAGATGGCCACGAAGAGAAGTTGGGAACAGACCGTTTGTTGAAACTACGACTGGAATGATCTCAGTGGACGTCACTTGCCACATATCGGTAACCTCGTGCGCCAGATTCAGATATTTAATTATTTTGTCTGATTCGGCTTTGAATCTATTCAAAAAGCAACTAAAAATATGCAAAGAGGCAAATCGCCAGGTCACGATGGACTCAGCATCGAACATTTTAAACATGCTGGGGTACATCTTCCGCGCTTATTATCTATGTTGTATAATAATGTCTGTGCCATTCTTATCTGCCGGCTGAGATGATGAGGACCGTTGTGATACCGGTTATCAAAAACAAGACAGGTGACGCATCCGACAGGGACAATTATCGACCCATTTCACTAGCAACCATAACAGCAAAGGTGTTTGACAGTGTGCTTTATTAAGCTGGCTATTGCCAACTCACAAAACAAGTAGTTGTGCACGACGCGCAATTTGGTTTCAAAGCGGGGCTTTCTACGGAGGGTGCGATAATGAGCCTTAAGCATACTGTCAAATACTATGCCGCGAGGAAGACGCCGGTATACGCGTGCTTCCTGGACTTGTGCAAAGCCTTTGACACGGTAGTGTATGTCCTGCTATGGGACAAGTTGGGCGGCGCGGGTGTGCCGGGAGAAACCAACGCCTTACTTAAATACTGGTATACAAACCAGACTAATCAGGTGAGGTGGGCTATAAATTGGAATGTGGTGTGAGGCAGAGCGGTTTGAGCTCGCCAATCCTGTTCAACCTTTACGTCAATCAGCTTATCGAGGGCCTCACCAGCATGCATGTCGGGTGCCATATTAATGGAATTTGTATCAACAATATAAGCTATGCCAATGACATGGTGCTGCTGACGCCGTCGATAAGTGCGATGGAGAAAGCTACTCTCTATGTGTGAGTCGTACGCCGAGGTACATGGTTTGAAATATAACTCCAATAAGAGTGAGCTACTGGTTTTTCAGGCGGGTACTTATCGTCGGAACCATGTGCCTCCCGTGTCTCTGTATGGGGTGCCTTTGAGGAGGGTTGACAGGTTTAAATTCTTGGGCCACATTGTCACCTCAAATCTAAATGATGATGAGGATATAGAGAGGGAGCGCAGAGTGGTGTCGGTGAAGAGCAATATGATAGCCCGCAGGTTCGCACGGTATACTGACGAAGTAAAGATAACACTGTTCAAGTCATACTGTCAGTCGTTCTACTCCAGTGCCCTGCGGATGTCATATACGCAACGTGCCTACAACACTCTGCGAGTTCCGTACAACAACGCCTTCAGGATGTTGTTGCGGCTGCCCAGGTTCTGCAGCGCCTCAGGAATGTTCGCGGAGGCGCGCACGGACGGCTTCCATGCAATCATGCGCATGAAAACCGCGTCGTTGCTGCAGCGCCTCAGGAGTAGTCGCAACAGCATCCTGAAGGCCATTGCGGAGAGATTGGACTGTCCGATCCAAAACCATTTAATAAAAATAGCCATTGGCGTTAAAAAATAAGCTTAATTATATTTATACTAACAGTACTAACATAAAAATTAGGTTAAACTGTCAACTAACACACTTTCACTAAAACTCTATGGATTTTTAAGTCTGAAATAAAGATATTATTATTTGACAAGTTTCTCATCGAAAGAGATAGTGACGTCCACCAAGAACACACACGACTTCACCCGGTCCACCAGAACAATATCAGGCTTGTTAGCAGGAACAGTCCTGTCTGTAATGATGGACCGGTCCCAGTACAATCGAGCGCGGTCGTTTTCGAGCACCGGCTCCGGCGAGTATTTGTAATATGGTACCTTCTCACCAATGAGGCCGTATTTGAAAGCTAACTCGAGATGGAGTATTTTGGCTGCTTGGTTGTCTGTGCATATATTCGGTATTAGCCAGCACAGGACACCCGGAAGTAATATGCCTGAGCGACTCTCCAGGCTGGAGACAGGGTCTACACACGTCCTCTGTCCCATCTTTTAGGATATACTTCCGGTAGTTCCGGGTCATGATGACTTGGTCCTGTATCGCACAGAGAAAACCTTCGGTTTCCCCAAAGAGGTCTCCAAAGCGCAGCCAATGCACGGAGTCGTTCGGATCCACATGGCGCTCGTGTAGCGCCTTGAAGAACCTACCGTGCAGCTCCTTTTCCTTCCAGATGGCCTCTCGGTCAACAGTACAAAGTACCACCGGTTCACGCCAGTGCTCGGTGGCCAAGAATAGAGGGGTTAGTCCTTTATCACATTCTTTGACAACTCTATGCAAACCACTACTCTCCGACTTCGCCATAAAGTAGTTACGTAGGTTGCATATCTCCCGGTTGTGCAAGGTATTTGCACTGAGCAGCCCACGGCCACCACTATTGCCCGGGATATACAACCTCATCAATGACGACCTGGGATGGTGCATCCTATGGAGTGTCAAAGTTGTGCGGACTTTCCTATCCAGACCGTCTAATTCGGTCTGAGACCATCTGAGCACGCTAAAGGTGTAAATTAGAACGGGCATTACCCACCCATTAAACGCCCTGATCTTGTTGAGGCCGGACAGGTAGCTTTGCAGCACCCTCGTCAAGCGCCCAAAAAAGGCATCTGTAACGGCCTGTTTCACGGCCACCACATCTACACCCACACCCTGTGACATGCCCAGATACCGGTACGATTCAGTTTCAGAGAGAGTACGCATATCAACATTTAGTGAGTCGACAGCTGCCCCTCGTACCCGACCCCTATCCACATAGACGACCGACTTATCCAAACCAAACTCCATGCCGATGGAGCCACTAAAATCCTCAGTAACTTTAAGTAACTCCGCCAATCTCCAGAGATGAGATGCCCAGGCACTAGGCGCAAACAACTTGAGATCGTCCATGTAGAAAAGGTGAGAGAGTTTAGGTCCTCCTCTCCGAAACTGGAAACCTGTCCCTGTCTTATCCAGCAAACTTAGGGACAAGCAAAACAAAAGTGGACTCAGACAATCGCCCTGAAATATATCTATCGCCTCTCAATTCTTATTCGGTCTTCCGCAGCCGACAGACGCACCCCAGATAGACTGAGCTGTGTACTCCACTGCCCCATACGGGTCTCCAGGAAGCGTCGAACAGTATCGTCTATCTTGTAAATCTCGAGGACTCTCTTCAGCCATGTGTGGGGGACCGAGTCGAACTTTTTTTTGTAGTCTATCCAGGCTGCGGAAAAGCTGCTGCGGTTACGCTTGACCAACTGGCCAGCAACCGCATCGATCAGGAGGAACACCTTTGCACCGCGGCTCCCACCCCTACACCCATTTTGAACATCTGATATTATGTGATTGCCCTCAACATGAGCATCAACTTTAGCCTTAAGAATGGATGTTAACGTCTTGTAAGTGGTACATAGGCACGTTATGGGGCGGTATTGAGATGGATCCACGGCACACACTGACTTTGGAGCTAGGTGAGTGACCCCAGCAGTTAAGATATGTGGGAGACTTTGATGTTCTAAGGCTTCCTGGAATTGGCGGGCAAGGATTTCGTGGGTCGAACGGAACCCCTTCAACCAATAATGGTGCAGTCCATCGCACCCTGGAGTTTTCCAGGTTGGAGCTTTTTGAACCGCAGCCAGTACGTCATCCGTAGTTATGGTGATGGGTTCCATTGGAATAATCGGCGCACACGCTTCCTCGATTGACGCCATCCATTCACCTTCCGTGTGATCCACGGGCTGCGACCAGATATTCCGCCAGAAGGCAACCATACCTGCGTCACTAGGCCTCTGGCCCGTGGTAGGTCCAGCTCGTATCCCCCAAGTGCGATAGAATTTTTTTTGGTGACTCCCGAAGAGGCGATTTTGGTGAAACCTTAACCCTCTCTACAAATATCTCCGTATCCGACTTCCCCAAGCAGCGATCTTCTGCTACTCTGCAGCGACTAAACTCTACACCTGCCATTGCCCTATGAACGAAACGCATCACCCGCGGCCTAGTGTTACCTGACCTGAATGATATCAGTTTGCCGATGAGGACTCTGGCCTTAGCAATACGTTTCTCAATCCTTTTACGCCAGACTGGGCTTCCGCTTCGCCGATCATTAGAGCTACCCCCCACACTCCTAGCTGAAACTCTAATGCCAACAAGTCTGCAGACTGCTACTGCAGCACCAAATAGGATCGAGTTGGTATCACTGAGGCTGCCACTGTCTTCCAAGAATGGAAGAAGCATCCAGCTTATTGCCTCGACGACGCCCCTATTACTGATACTAAGGGGGATTCTTGGAACTCTCGGCTTCTCCTCTAATGGAAGTTCACGGAACTCGAGTATCGCCTCTGTAAGTAACCTCCCGATCCGTTCTGACTCCTGGGCGATTGTGTCATCCACTACCCCCAATTCGGCAGGAGTTTGAGCTGGACTCGCCAATGCAATACTAGGGTCGAAAATACTGCTGCGTCTAGTATTACTACGCCTTCCGCTCTGTCTTCTACCGACGGGACTAGTGGATGCCACAGCTTCGAGTCGTAGTCGACCGAGTTCAGCAGGAGCAAACAGTTCTCTCCTGAGAATAAAACGAACTCGGTCCGCCAAATTTTGCGCTGTGACGGATAACGAAGGCTCCAGGGTTAGGAATGCAGAGAGCAGTCTCGCCCGATAACCCGTCCCCCTGATGCCTGTCTCTGTCGCCCTGTAATACGCTCGCATGACATTCTTGTTTTGGTGCTGAGTCCACCTCATGCGGCGTACTACTCCACCAGTGGCGGAGGCCGATTGCTGGACCTGTGAAGGCCCTGCCAGCCCCAAGCCGACGGGTGGTGATGGTGGGATAGGCCGGGAAGGCGGTCGTGCCGGCCGTTGGGTTTGGCTGGCTCGCATTCTGCTCGACCCGGCGCCAGCTCCGGGCGAGCCCTGGCGACCCCCAGTAAGCGGCCCTGTGCGCACTCTGTTTATCTCACTCATCATAGTACATTTTAGGCTATATACATCAGGGAGCGCCCATTTCCCTAATGGATCCGATATAGTAATGTTGCACCCAAAGCGAATGCAGATTTAACTAAAGCACGAAACAACACTTTACGCTTAAGAAGCACTGTGGGTACGGACTGATTGCATTGATGAAGCAGCTCCTGTCACTAAAGCTGCTTCACCAATGGGCGATGAGACCGTCACATCCCTACGCCATTTTATTTATTATTATTATTGTTATGTTATCTTTACATTTCTCAGTATTAAAGAAATACTGGTATTTTGATGAAACACACGGGCCTAGGCCAAGTGTGTTTCATGTTAATCTACTGTAGCATGTAAAAACTTCCGGACTATTCTGCAAGTGTTTAATATAACCGCTTTTTGCATTAAAACGTACGAGGATGAGGACAGAGATAATGTTTTGATAGAGGTATGTAATTGTTTCGGGATGACACCTGTAGCAGACAAAACAACCGGCATTATAGTAACGGTTTTTAATTTCCAAATTCTTGTTATCTCGTCTTTTAAGTCTGTATATTTGGAGAGTTTCTCAGCAATTGTACTTTGTATGTTATGGGTGTTCGGAATAGCAATGTCAATCAGGAAGGCTGTTTTGTTTATTTTGTCTACAACAGTGATATCAGGTCGATTGAAATGTGATGTCTTGACTGTTAAGATGGCTCTGTCGTAATACATTTTATGCGTTTGGTTTTCTAGAACACAATCTGCGATATACTTATAGTAAGGCTTGGCTGGTTGTGAAATTAAACTATATTGAAGGGCGAGTTTTTGATGGATTATGTTCGCAACTTGGTCGTGCCTGTGCTTGTAGTCTGTTTGAACTATTGCGCTGCAAGCTCCAGTAATATGTTGGTTTGTCTCAGGTGCTTTATTGCATTTCCTACAAATGTCGGTTGGTCTGTTTTTCATTATGTATTTTTGATAATTACGGGTTTCAATTACTTGATCCTGAATAGCCACCATGAAGCCCTCGGTCTCCGGGAAGAGTTCGCCGTGATTCAGCCATGCGTTCGCCGCCATTTTGTCGACATTAGGTAGACTTAAATCTTGTCAGTGTCTTCCGTGTAGAGACTTCGCACTTCAGTCAGCTATCTTAGTTTTGTAATCGGTAATAGCTACATTATTTTGTGTGGAGCGGTCCACTAAATATTATTATTATTATTATTTATTAAGTGGGCTTTTCAAGGCTAAATGTCCTAGTATCACTGCGACCATTACTGATCTATTGTGATCGCCTCTAGCTTACAGTTCAGTGCCGATCCCTACAGCTTCTATGAACTGTAAAAGGCTCTTAGCACTGATATCGTGCACCTCATCCGGTAGTAGCTGGTATTTACCAAGATGGATGCTACGTTTGCGCATCAGGGCTTCGCACTTGCAAATCAGGTGTAGAGGCGATTCCTCGTCCTCCTTACAGAATCTGCGGTCCTTTGTACTACTGATCTTCAAGTTATACATGTGTACAAGTGACCAGTCAGCGCCCTTACCAGGTTCTGCGACTTATTTCTACTGAGTTGTAATCGTTCTTTGGCATGTAGGCTATTGTAGGCCTTGACTAATGCTTTAGAATGGTTTAGGCCTGGCTGCTTCTTCCAGTGCTCTAATGATTGCTCTTTGCAATTTGTCCGTAAGGTCATTTTGACTAGGCTTTTTGGTATTCCACGGAATGGTTCTGGACCTTGTGTTGTCACCACACTACCAGCTTTAGCTAGATCGTCTGCAATTTCGTTGCCGTCGATCCCTTCATGTCCTGGGACCTAACGTGAAATTACTTGGTTTTTCCCACCCAAGGAATGGAGAACATTCACACAGTTTAGCACCAATCTAGAACTCACAGAGTTTGATGATAGGGCTAATAAAGCTGCTTGACTGTCTGAGTGTATATAAATACAATCGTTCACGTAGTGCCTCTGGAGGTTTATGTCAGCGAATTCCAAAATTGCGTAAACCTCGGCTTGAAATATAGAGGCGTGCTTGCCCAGGTTAAGAAATTTCTTAACCAACAAATTGAATATCACTTACCCTAAAGGCTGCAGACGGACAACGTGACGGTCTTCGTTTATTACAACATTAAAATATTACCACTTTTTTTGCTGTGACTTGTAGGTAAGTCGGTTATAATCATCTCGACCTTACACGTAAATTTAATTGCCATTGAATGTAGTGTCGATAGAATATAATGTTAGAATAGAATTTAATTAATGTTGAATCATATAATTTGTTTTATAATTTAAATTTATTGCAATTTTCAATTTTTAATGAGAACGTGATTTGAATGCATGGCGACCGGGAAAAAATGTAGGTAGGTACACGGATGTGGTTAGGTGGCTTTGTTCCGAACCGACGCGCGACGTAGACACTCACCACTATACAAACTACAATTCATTTATTTAGAATTTATTTATTTATATTATGTACCTATAGTATTTTGTAGATAAGTATTATTGTTTTTATTTTTATATATTACTGGCATGTGAAATCACTTACGTCCGTGCTTCACCGAGGGGCACACTGAAAACCAGCGCCATGGCGTCAGCCGTGGCTTATGCTGAGTGTGGCCCCATTGCACATCTCCTTATGGCACAGGTAACGAAGTTTCTTGTAAGCTGTATTATGACCTAATGTACTGTGCCATGTGTGAGATAGATGTAATAAACGATTTTTATTTATTTATTTATTTATTTATTTATTTATTTAACCCTAGGTCGCTTCCCATATATTCTACTCCCCACGTGATGGCCTGATATGGATCCATCTGTGTCTAGTACACATGCTCCTTTATTCCAGGAAATTTGGCTTTTGAGCCACTCATCCCTGGCTGGGATCTCTACAGTGTAAAGTTTTTGGTGTTTACACTTAGAAATCATGGTGTCTGTATGCATGCCTAGTATTTTGTTGCCCATGATCGTTTCCTGAATAGACTTCAGAGACTGTGAGAGCCATTTCCCCTCCCCCTGGATGATTAGCCTGCGCATACTGGCCGCCGCCACCATTTACAAATGCAGATATAGCGGCGGAAGGTCCAGAATTGCATCTAGGGCCGCTCTCGGGGCGGTTATCATGTCAAGCCGCTCAGTATATTAATCACAGTCTCCTGGTTGGCTTTTGTATGCCACACTATAGAGGCATACGTAATTATAGCTATAGCTGTATAAAGCCACAATGAGATTTTTGGGGTCAAGCCCTAGGTTTTTCCTGCCAGTCGACTGGAAATGCCTAAGGCTATTTTAGCCTTCTGTAAAATTGCAGTTAGATGGCTGTTCCAGGTCAGTTTTTGATCTAGTATTAAACCCAGACATTTCACTTCCTTTGAAAAGTCTACAGTTTTGCTAACCGCGGTTTGACTAATCCGTCAAGTTGTCTTTTATTGGTAAATGGTACAGTTTTATCTGCATTTATGGACAGCTCATTGTCCCTGCACCAATTATCAATAATATTCATCGCTCTTTGCATAATGTATGAAATCGTACTTTGGCAGAAGCCCCTGACAATTATCACAAGGTCATCAGCATATCCCTGTGCATCTATCTTGAGCTCTGCCAATTTATGCAAGAGCTGCTCTACCGCTAGGGTCCACAACAGTGGAGATAGGACCCCTCCTTGTAGACAGCCTCTGGTAGTAAATACTTCAAGCGAGCTTTCATGTAGGGCAACCTTCGCTTTTCGGTTTGAGAGCATTGCTTCCACCCATCTGACTGTTGTGCTGTCAATCTTCTTTTCAGTGAGTCCTTGAATTAAGGTCAAATACAAATACAAATACTTTATTAGTAACAGAGTTACACGTCAAAGTGGTCGTTGGGGTATTGTCAAAAGCGCCCTCAATATCCAAAAACGCACATAGTGCAATTTGTTTATCCTCTAATGCCTTTTCGACCTTGTCTACCAAGTTCAATAGGGCAGTTTCAGTCGACCTTATTTTAATGTAGGTATGTTGAGTGTAATGAATGGGGTTTTCAATTGTTATTGTTTCCCTAATGTAAATATCCAGAATTTTATCCAAAGTCTTTAACTTGAATGAACTTAGACTGATGGGCCGGAGGGATCTCGGTTAAGGATAGTCTCTCTTACCAGCCTTTGGAATAAAGAGGACTTTGACCTTGGCCCATTCTTCTGGAATATGTCCCCAGGTGTAACTTGCTCTGAAGATTTTTACCATGTGAGGGAGTATAATTTCTATTCCCTGCTGCATTAGAGCAGGAAAAATGCCGTCCTCTCCACATGCCTTATAGGGTTTAAAGGTTTTGATGGCCCATCTTACCTGAGAAGGTCTAATAATAAGAGACGCCCTACTCCAGTCATCGACACTTGGTCGACGTGGTTGAGCGGAGTGCACTCTCCCACCTGAAGCACCAGAAAAATGGGTCGATATCAATAAACTTAATGTTTCTTTTTCGTCTGCTGTATAGTCCCCGTTTGGGTACCTTAGCAGTCCGATTTGCTTAGGTTTGTCTTTTGCGAGGAACTTGTGGATTCTTGCACATTGCGGTGTGTTGTTTACCCCCTCGTAGAACTTTTACCATGTCGCTCGCTTAGACTTCCTAATTTCATTATTGTATTCTGTTAAGGCTTTTCGATAGGCCTCAGAATCGAAGGTCCTTTTAGCCTTATTGAACAGTTTTCGAGCTTTACTTCTGAGCCTTTCCAGCTTAGAGTTCCACCACGGTACTGTCCTTGAAGAAGACATTGATTTCTGAGGACAACTATCTTCATAGGCTTTGATTATACTATTTGAGGTAACCGCCACTGCTATGTCTAGAGTATATTTGGTCTTGATTGTTTTAGGAACATCTTCTAGATACAATTTGAGTTTGTCTTTAAAAGCAGCCCAGTCAGTGATTCTAGGATTCCTAAAGTTGATTTTCTGATTTGGAAATGATCCTAATAAATCGAAACAGATGTGATTGTGGTCGGACATTCATGGCTCATCGCTAACGTGCCAGTCTATAATACGTCTAGCCAGATCATTAGTCGCAATGGTTATGTCCAACACCTCTTGACGTACACGGGTTACACGTTTTACATCCCCTATTCACCGCATGCAAGCCATTTGTTAGTAGAAAGTCATATAATCTACTACCTCTGCTGTTGACATCTGAGCTACCCCGTACGGTGTGATGGGCGTTTGCGTCGCACCCCACGAGCAGCTGCAGCTTGTGTTGGCGGGCGTACTCCGTCACCCGCGCCAGGTCCTCAGCAGAATCCTCCTTCTCGCCTGGAAGATAGGCCAAGCACACAAGAACTCTGGCCGTGCTCCCTTTGATGACTAAAATGGCTGCTACAATGTCATCGTTACACAACTCTGCAACAGTCAATAAGTCAATGTTTTTATTAAAACAATACAGGCTCTGGGTATGTTGCAGCCATTGTTAAAAAATATCTTTCCGGCAGCGTTGAGTCCCAGAATTTTGGAATGTGACACCCAGGGCTCTTGTATCAGGGCGAGGTCTGCCCTTTCCTCAAAGAGCCATTTATTAACCACAGCACTTGCTGCCGCAGCGTGGTGGAGATTGGCCTGCAAAAACCACACCTTTTTTCCCTGGGTTGCCATTATTTATTGGGTTGTGCTCCGACCCTGGGCCTACCCCCTCCCTTCGGTGGACGAGATCGTCCGCGTCCAGTCTGGACCATGCCCCGAGCCGCTCCCCGTGCAGATCCTCTACCTCCAAGAGCACCCCGCCCTCTGGCAGCAAAGTTTAGAGGAGGTCTAGTTCCCAGGTTCTGGGATCCAGACACTCCTTGCTGCTCAGACGGCGTCGGTGTCGCGAGCACTGAAGCCTGCGTATTATTGGAGGTAGAGGTACCTGGTTGTACAGGGTCCTTTTTGTTTTGGTCGCCCTTGATTCTGAAGACTATGTTTCTAAAACCAAGGGCGGCCTTGCCCTGATTCTCCTTCAGAGTCTCCACAGAGGCGTCGTCCACCGCAAAGGTGGCGATTACATCCTAGTCTTCTTTCCTGCTGTGGAGAACCTTCCAGAGCTCAGTCATGAGGACCCCGTTCTGGGTACGCAGCAGGCTTACCGCCTCGTCCAAGGACTGGGCTTTACTGCTGGGAATTAAGGTGGTGACTACCGCTGGCTTGGGCAATTCGTTCTCCTGCAAAACCGAGAGTTTTGCTTCAGGCCATGGTTTTAAATCCGGTAGCACCTTCGTAAGCCAGTCCTTGCTGTTTTCATTCTCACATACCACCAGGATCCATCCTGGTTTATGTGAGAAGGAAATGAACTTGGGCCCCTCCCCCCTTCTCTCCTTATGAATAAGAAGTATAAGGGAGCGACACACAAGCCCCACCTGTTCCTCAGTTAGTGGGAATTCGCCTCGGATTCCAACTTTGGATGACCCGGCCACTTCACTGAAGGTCGGTTTTACCCTACTCTCCAGAGCGGTCTTAGGAGTCTTCCTTAGCTGGCCCTTTGGCGATTCCTCCTTCGAGCAAGTGCGCTTTACCGCCTTCGACTCAGAGGGAACCTGAGGAATATCCTTCCAAGGTTGACGACAGAGGACGAGTGCCTCATCGACACTTACGTTCGCCGTCCTCAACCTTTTGAAGCGCTCACGCGCTGCACCACAGAGCTTTTTACGGCCCCCTGGTTTGATGGGTTTAGAGGTCGTATTCCCTGTTGGGTTTGGCACATTGTCACCTTTCCCAGGGTTCTCCCTCACGGACTCATCATTATGTCTGGGCGGTGGGGAGGTCAAAGGCACTCCCTCCTCCACAGAATCAATCTCCACCACTTCCATGGCAGAGACATCGGACTGAGTATTTGAAACGACTTTTTGAATATCCATATAAGTCCCACGAGTAGCTAGGGAAATAAAGGTCCACTCTGGCAGAGCCCCGCATGCCGGAGTAAGGGCACAAATACCCCCCGAGGTGCCCAGGTATCGGAGGTGTACCGTTAAAGGCCGGACTCCCCCCCGGCCACGCAGCCCTCGGCACGGTTCGCTTTTACACCTTGGCTTGGGATCAGTCTCCTTGCACTCGACTAGCAAGAACCCCGTAAGCGCAATGCACAAATACTGTAGTATTAGTGCCTTGCGCCCCAGGATAGTTACTAGTCAACCCCCAGGGCGCACCGGCGCACCGCTTGCGTTCCAGCAGGAAGTTCCGAGGAATTTCCCAACTGGACTGCAAACGACTGTGAGGTGTGAGGTGGACTGATGGTCGCGCCCCCAAAAGTCGTCAGCATAGAGATTGTACTTGGAGAGGATGACAGAGGTAATCGTGTTGATAAAAATCGAGGAAAGGAGAGGGGACCGAACTCCACCCTGCGGTACACCTGCGGCTATACCACACCATTCCGAGAAAACCTCGTCAGAGCGGACCCACTGCAAGCGACCACGCAGATATGAGTCAAACCACGTTATAACGGAAGGAGAGATATTAAGAGAGCGAAGAATAGCAAGACGAACATCAAAGTCTACAGAATTAAAAGCACTGCTAAAATCGAGCAAAGTCAGAATCGTTAAACATTTATCCTCCATCGCAAGACGGATGTCATCGGTGACTTTTAGCAGTGCTATGACGGTACTGTGACCGAAAACCAGACTGACTTACTCGAAAACCAGATTGGAAAGAGGAAAGTAGACAGTTTGAAGACAGGTAGGTACTTAGCGAGCTAACAATGGATATGTGTTCAAGGACCTTGGAGAGGAATGGTAGCACGGATATGGGACGGAAATCAGAAAAGGAAGAGGGATTGGAGATCTTTGGAAGTGGAATAACGTTGGCAAGTTTCAAAGCCGACGGGAAAGAACTCGTTGCCAGTGAATGGTAAGAGTTCAGGGAGTAGGAGGGATATCATACAAGGCCAGAGGATGTCGCTGCCCACCGCAGAAGAAGTTTTATTAGGAAATTTAATTTAATTAGGTAATTATAAAAATTACACCGACGTTTCAACATAAACGTCTGGTCGTTATGAGCTAGAGCAACGTGGTGAACGTTCAAACCATTGCGCTCTTCACTTTCTGACAGGCTCGTTCCTATGGGTGAAAAACCAGGATAGCAAGATTCATAATCACTGTAGAGTGAGCGAATATTTGTGATTTGTGTCTATTCCGTTATGTCTGTGGGCACAAGGCAGTGATCCGACGAGCCAAGAGGCACATCCACGGAGACGGAGTACCCACTGGGGCGCGTAGTCAGCTAAAGGTCCAGCAAGGACAAGCTCCTATGGTCCTCAACATCTGGGATTCTAGTTGGGGAACGAATCAATTGTGATAGACCAAAGCAAATTCGTGAGCTTACCTTCCCGCATAGTTAGTAGACCGACAACTGAGCCCCTCCTTATGGTGGGCATTAAAATGTCCTACAACCACTAACTCAGCGGAAGGATACTGCTCAAAGACTTTATCAGTCGTCTGCGTCTGCCCTACCTATATACCCAAATACCTACATAAACTAACCTACTGTAGGTACATACAAAGCCGGGCTTGACAATAGCAACATAATAATAAAAAAAAAGAGTAAGGCAATACTTTTAATATAATTACTTACCATCAGGTATGCAGACACGTGGTGTCGGTAGCAAGCCGTTACGGACGGCTGGGCGTAACGAGGTGGGCGCCGAGACTTGTGCGGTTGCTGCTTAAATATGTAGGTATCTATTATCAAACTATCACATTTCACTCGTCATAGTGGTTCCGCATTGGGTTAAAATTTGGGTTATAAGCACTGGCACCATAACCAAAACATTAGGTTCACTGCGTGTAGCACTATAGTCGATTTATTGTTTGCTTTATTTGTCGCGACCCGACCCGGCTTTCCGTAACCACGTGAGTTGGGCCTACGTCATATCCGGACAGATGCGTATGCGCCGGCGAGTAGGCGGAGACTGGCTGGCCTGGGTGGGATCAAGTTGCGTCTAGGCAGGGTGCGGGGCGAGACGGCGTCCCCTCTCAGCCTGCCCCGCCACCAGCACCATGGCATAGCGAGGCCGCAGGAACGGGTGGATTGCGCAACGGCCAGCAGATGTGCCGTGCTGTTTAAAATAATATTTATTTTATCTACCATAAGTACATATTTTTTATTTATTTTAATGTATTTGTTTTTTTTTATTTATTTTATTTAGGTAGTATAACGCCCGTGACGTACCCAAACAATGGACCCACAGAATACCAGCGCTGTGAGTCGTTTCTTGCGCCTCACAGCACATGCTGAGTGGGTACCATTTGCGCTAGCCGCTGCGGCACCGACAGTGTCATGGGACTCATGGGAGACTACAATATATTGTTTCAAATAAGATATTTTAAATGTTAATGTGTCCGTTGTCTGTAATTGTAACTGTTATTGTGTCTTGGTGTGCTATGTGTAATAAATGTATTTTCTTTTCTTCTTTTTTCTTTTTCTTTTTTTCACTTCAGGTGCTCAAAAAGTCGCAATATGTCCAAGACACCGCCATGAGACCTGTATATGGCTGTGTAGATACGGGTATGGCTACCGTAATCCACACGAACCCATATAATCGACAGGTCCCTGTCTTCAAGGCCGTGTAAACGGCGGCAACAGATATTATCCCGAATGAACATACACACCCCGACACGATGCACAAAATGTTGCTAGAGCTTGTACCCGGTTAAGTTAGGTATGACGTATCAGCCGGGCAGGATAGCTGTGTCTCAGTCTGGAAAAGAGGGGCTGGCTGCGCAGACGCAAGGTGTTCATGGACTACATTGACATTGTTATGAAGACACCTAATATTGCAAAAGTCCACCTTCAGAGTGCCGCTGTTAAATCAATTTTTCTTTTTTTTCGTGACCATGTTTGGGGTGGTAATTAAAAGTTTAAAGGGGAAACGTTGCTCTGGCAGCAAATAGGCAAAGGGGCCCTCCGGCACGAACACGACTTTTCGCGAGATTGTGTATTCCTTGGGTTCAGGCGCCCGTTCAGCCTGCAGGCGGCCAGCGGACAGCCGTTTCACTCGGTCTTCCTGACCGCCACGCCAACATACCGCCCCCGCTCAGCCACATAACAGTGAATATGAAAGGGCGGCCCCTCCACTGCCAAAGCCACGATTCCCCATGGTGTACTGAAAACCTTACTCACCGGCCGAAACACAATACTATTACAACAGTGTTGTTTGGCTGCTGTATTCTGTAAGGTAGAGGTACTTCCCCAGTCGGGCAGCTCCGATTCGAGTGAAATATCCCACCGCGGCCTACCTCTCTTTAACTTTCATGTCGTCAGTAAATAAAATAAATTATGAGAACATTTGTCAATATCTGAAATAAAAAGGATGAACAGGAAGGGCCCAAGAATCGATCTCTGTAAGACACCTGAGGGGTTAAAATGGAAGCAGAGAAGAAACCGTTTAGTACTACAGTCTAAGTGCGATTAACGACAAAGAGGAAAATCATCTAAATAAGCTTCCACGAATACCAGCGGAGAAAAGTTTATATAAAAGTATATCATAGTCTATACAGTGCCTTGCTATCTCATAACAGTCCACTGCAGGACTAGGGGCCTCTCCCACGAAAAGGGAGGTTATTGCCATAATCTCCACGCTTGGCAGGCGGGTTGGAGATCGCAGTGTTATAAATAAAAGTATGGAAAACGCTGCTGCCCATTTTCCAGCTTACGGAGATCCTAGATCTTTTGCCTCGAGAACATTAGTCGCCTTGTACGACACCCACGAGTGTTAGGGGTTGGTGCTATTCGTCTCTGCCGGACACCACACGGCTCGCGGACACCATACGGCTCTTCTATGATCTGTATTAATACAATCTATTTGATCTTCATCATCAGTATCCTCTGATATTTTATCCAGAGGTGTTAGTAGTATAATGAGGGAAAACATCGAGAGAAGACATGTTCATTCGGGCTGCACATTTTAGTTTAAAATTTTAAGTAGACAAAATTTTGTTTTCGTGTTGTACCTTGAAGTGTACAAACATAGGCATTTTGTTTAATGTGTGTTCACTGGCGATTTACTAAGTGATTTTAAATTGATGTCGAACATTAAACTTTCATGAATTGTCATTTGTTTACTATTGTAACATACATTTTTATTGTAGAAAGTACAGCAACCATGACGTGGAAGTTGGTTTTTATTTTTTTGCTAAAGCTCAAAGACACCCACGGTTATTTAATGGATTTTGTAAAACCTACAGACTCAGAAGTTTACGTAAGATTATTTTTGATTCTGCTATACTAGTTTTTTATTTTAGGATTTTATTTTGATTTTGTTTTTGTATAATAGGCGTCTTTTATAAATAGGTAGTAAGTTAACTAAGTCAAGCCATCGCTTCTTGGGCTGGCCTCTTATTCCCGTGCCCGGCGGGAGCGGAATGGCTAGACACTTGTTCCACACATAACTTGCCGGTCTGTGTAAGACGTGGCCATACCATCGATGGCGGCATTCTTGAAACTTATCTGCGATGTTACGAACGCCAAGGCTACCTCGGATGTGGGCGTTTCGAAAGCGATCCTTCGCACTGAAACTCCGCACATCTATCGCAACATCTTCATTTTCGTGATGCGAAATGTTTCATCATCACAGACCGTAACAGTCCACTGCAGGACTTAGGGCCTCTCCCACGAAAAGGGAGGTTATTGCAATAATCTCCACGCTTGGCAGGCGGGTTGGAGATCGCAGTGTTTAAATATAACAATGGAAAATGCTGCTGCCCATTTTCCAGACTACGGAGACTCTTGATCTTTTGCCTCGAAAACATTAGTCGCCTTGTACAAACATTAGTCACAGTGTAAGGGTTGGTGCTATTCTACTCTGCCGGACACCACACGGCTAGGCTAGCTCATGTTTGTGTCGCTCTAATAGGGGCCCAAGTCTCGCCACCGTAAAGAAGAACAGGTCTTATGATGGTCTTATAGACCTGTAACTTCAGCTTAATCGGCATTTTGGGTTCACAAATGACACCTGTTACCTATGGAGTAAATAAATTGTAAATATTATTAAATTTTTTGTCCCTTAATAAGTATTAGCATCGATTAGTACCATGATATGCTCTCCATTGCCGGCTTTCATTGCTTTGCGGATGACAGTACTGGAGACGCCTTTTATACGGGTCGTGCCAATAATCCCTCGTGCCATAGTGGAGGAAAGTTGCGAAGTACTTGTGTCTAAAATCGAGAGTACTTTATCTAGAACACCCGATTAGGGACGACTAAATCTAGTCCAATTTAACCCCACTAAGACACAAGTATGCGCGTTCACCGCCAAGAAAACTCCATTCGATGTAGCTTCTCAGTTCCAGGATACACCGCTTGCTATCTCTAAGTGCAAACATATCCTAGGTGTCGACATCTCCAGTGACGTCCAGTTTCGCAGTCATTTGGAAGAAAAGGTCAAGCTGGCATCTAAAAAGCTGGGTGTGCTTAACAGATCAAAGCAATTCTTCACGCCAGGGCAACGACTTCTCCCTTACAAGGCTCAAGTCAGACCCCATTTGGAGTATTGCTCCCATCTATGGGCGGAAGCACCGGCTTATTATATAGTATGGAATCATGTGGTCAATAGTACGGACTCATGACGAAGAAAACGGAAGTGGGAGTGCGCCCTCTGGTGGGGCGTGCTGACAGTCTCGATGGCACGACTCGGGCGGAGTGGCGGCCATTCTTGGCGCGACCGCCGCCGAGGAGTGACGTGTCTTGAAACTGTCTCCACATTTCGTTTATAGAAAGTGTTATTTACGTTTGAAAATAAAGTAATTTAAAATCACTTTTGAAATAAGAAAGTTAATTACCTCAACTGCCTACATTGTGATACTGCTCTGATTTCAAGTGAAATTATAAGTGATGTGCAAAAATGAATTGGAATAAATACAGTGGAGTAAATGTGAATCTTTTCTTTAATTTATCTGGACGATCTAATACTGATATCACCACCCTGATGACAATGATCCTGATACACCCTTTCCTTCACGCGACGACATATATATAAGCGAAATATCAGTTTGGTCCTTGTGACTCGATCCAAGCGCGCTATGAGAATTGTCGATGATACCATGATCACAAGTGGTATTGAGCCGCTGAGCCAGCGGAGGGATTTCGCCTCCCTTTGTGTGTTCTACCGCTTGTACAACGGTGTTTGTTCTGAAGAACTGTTTGACATGAAGCCTACAGCTACATTCTATCCTCGCACCGCTCGCCACCGACAGGGAGTTCATCCTCACACCTTGGAGCCAAATTGGTCGCGAACTGTGCGGTTTCAAAGAAACTTTCTCTCACGCACACTAAGGTTGTGCAATGAACTACCCGGAGAGGTTTTCCCTGGAGAGTACAACATAGAGTTCTCCAAGAAAGGGGTTAAAAGGTTATTACGGGGTCGGCAACGCGTGGGTGATGTCCCTGGTATTGCAAACGTCCATAAGCTGTGGTTACTGCTTACCATCAGGCAGGCCGTAAGCATGTTTATCACGTTGGTAGTATAAAAAAAAACGTTATTTAATTTATTTCTATCATGTTAATATTTCTTTTATTAGAGTGTACTTTAAAAACGATACATAAACTGTAATTTTGTTCATTTTGTCTGTCTGTCTATCTGTCATCACCCCAAACTAGTGAATAAATAAAAAATATGGGTATGGTTTAAGTTTATACTACGAGGTAGGACTGTAGGATATTTTTCCCGAAATTCATCACGGTTTCCTTGGGAGAGAGGATGGAAGTCAAAATGTATAGTCCAATTTCATTCATGATTTTTTTTCAGTTATAAAGAAGGTACTTTGAAAATTGACCCGTAAATATTTCAGGGTAATCGATGTAGTAGTTCCGAAATTTTCTTGAAGTGGTAATGCACTTATGATCTTGTACTGTGCCTTCATGGTTAATTTATTGTTTTAATTCATGGGAATCTACGAAAAAATCATAAAACTTTTTGAAAACTTCGAGATTTATAGCAACTACAGATTATCGATTCAACTGCGAGGCAACAAAGCAAGAGGTTTAAAAGGGAAAAGCTTACCTTGCTAAGATTAAACTCTAAATCTAAAACCTGGAACATATCCTCAATCAGTCTGACTTTGTCTAAACTATTTTTACCGGATACATTTCGGACACTGCAGTGCAATTACACAATTTAATGCCCCCATCTTCGTTCCTCCACCAAACGAGGAGAGCCTCGGCAAAATGACACTGTGTTACAGTTGAAATTACAAAGACTACTCTCACAAACAACTTTCTTCAACATTTATTGTGCGATCCGCGACGGAACTCTCTACCTAACTTATTGTCTTTCGATAAATACAACCTAAGAGTTTTCACCGCAAATCACAGTGTTGCTTAATATAAACCAAACATCCTGTAGTCTACGCAAATGAAGTCGCGGGCGCTAGTACTTTCTATTATCGTTTCGATAAGCTATAACGATAAGTTTATTCACTACTTTAGGCCCATGTTGATTAATAAGAGAAAGAATTGAAATTTATGTATTTACTCTTACATAGGGGCCTTACAGTATAGTATTTCGCAACGTGACTATTTGTGCTGGACCGAAATCCCATGATGTGACGAACAACATTGTGTCAGTTGACGAGAGCGGAATTTGTCCTCAAATGGGGAAATACAATACCACATATTTAGAAAGATCCTCTCTAGATGAGGTAAGTGAATATATATTTTCAAACAATACACACGTAGCATACTAAATACAATATTTGCCATTATAATTTGTCATGTTCTGAGAACAAATTATAAGAATTTAACAAAAAAAGATCTATGTAAAAGAGAAGTGAAAGGAAAAGTTGGTAGGGGAAGAAAATGTACGTTCCACAGTCAAGTCGAGATCAAGAAGTAAAAATAAGCTTAAACTGACTTTTCTGTCAACGGCCTGCTCTCAACGCAAACGATATCATCACGATACGAAGATTCGCAACGTTATATTTATATACCTACATCATACATAATGTATGTATGTAAACACCATGCACATTTAGGTTAACAACCGAGTCATCCCGGCGTTAAATCCCGGTTGCGCTCCCGTGCGGGGCATTGTGACCCAGGGTCCGTATTTCCACTCCTCTTGGTCAACTACGCTAGGTCTTCGGCATCCTTGGTGGTGAGACGCAAGTCGTTCCTAACGATGACGTCTAGCCATCGTTTCTTGGGGCGGTCCGCGCACATGGCCGCACCATCGAAGGCGACTCTCTTGTAGTTGTCACAGTGTGCGATGTTATGGACGAGAAAGCTACTGCGGATGTGAGTATTTCGCACGCAATATTTGCGAGAAACTCCATACATCCACTGTAACATCTTCATTTTCGGAACAAGCAACTCCTGCTTGTGCCGCTCTAGTTAAGGCCACGTCTCACTACCGTATTAGAGTACAAATCTAATGAGGGTCCAGTAAACCTGCCCTTCAGCTACATCAGCATTTTGGGGTCACAAATGACAACCGTCACCTCCCGCCATTTGACCCAAGCCACCTTTGACGTCTCCGTCGATGTCATCGGTTGCGCTAAGTATCGACTCCAGTTACCTAACCTAATTCGCTTGACCTCCTCTTTGCCTATGCGAACGGGTAGGGGATATGTACTTTTGCAGGCCATGCTACATTTATTTTCATATTCTTTACACTTTTCACTCGTTGGACGACTAGGCCCTTGTCAGAGTCTGTCAGTGAGATATCGTCATCATACATGAGCAACCACATTGGTCACCAACATTAGTCCTAACTATAGAATCGGAATCGCGATACATGTGACGGATAATGTCAATAGAGGCCTCATGTACCAACTTGGACCGCAATGCCTACCAGATCATTTAACGAGGGACACAGTCAACAAAGGCCTTCTGCATATCCAAAAACAGAAAAAGCAGGAGCATGTTCCTTGTTCTATAGGTATCCCTCGATGAGAGTTCTCAGGGCAAATTCAGGGTCCATGGTCAAAAATTAAACTTGAAATAAGATTGCATTGATGTAATTTTTATAAATTTGCAGAAATGTAATTTCGAACTCAGCGACATTGGTTCTATTTAATTTACAACGGCTTTACATTGTATCCTTTTTCTAGCAACGCGAATATTTATGCTCTGGTTCTCAACAAATCTGTCATCATATTTCTTTCACCTTTAGTGTCGTAGTTTCAAGTTTCGATACTGAAATTGTTTCTGACTGGATCTGAATTTTAATGTTGCACTGATATTTTATTTCAGATAAGAATAATGCTTTATTCCATAAAAGATGGACATAAAAGATTACTATTCAAACATAGCCACAAAAAGCCGTGTCAAGATTTTATTGTTTCAAGCCTTATACAGACTATGCTGAAAACCAAAAATTGTACAGTGGAAAAGGTGAGGTGACTTTCTTATGGTTCATGTAGGTATATTATAGTAAAGCTGCAAATGTATGTGCCCCCAGCGGGACACCAGCTTCAAATATCCTTAAGTTAATGCCATCATTTTGTGCCCATTTGTGCTACAAAAATTTGAGGTCGTCACAGTGGCAATATGCTACAATAATTCTGTTTTATCATTTGCGAATTCGCAAGTAAAAAAATCAACTACTGTTACCTAAACTAAGTACTAATGTTTGTGTATATGATTTGTTTAAAGTATAATTGTGGCCAATACTTGGTCTTTTATGCATGTGCAATTTACTTTAAGAGGCCAAGATTTTTGAACAGGAATCTTGTCCTTATTTTACAGACGTATTTTTGGTGGAACCTAATATCTTTTTTCTGAGGTCATCTTTATCCGAGACGTCAATCTTGGCTTTTGCTAACTGATTGGCCTGCTTTCCTAGTCTTTTTTCTCCACTTCACCCGGTCTTGGGAATCCTCTCGTCATAAGGCGTAGTATATTCATCCGACTCGTCGATCTTAACCCATCGCTCCTATGAAACCTCTTTATGATAACGAGAGGTTAAGGAATCTTTTTCCCACGTATCCCTGGGGCTTTCTTCAATCGTATCAACGATATCTCTTACGCCATCTCGTAACTCTGCACATCCACTGCAGCATTGTCGTTTCGTTAGCGTGGAATTCGCGGACGTGCTTCGTTAGTGCTGGCCAAGTCTCGCAGCTATAGAACAGGCCTAATTATGCTCTTGTATACAGGGTCACTTTAAATTAAATCTTGATACCAAGGGTTATGCATGTGCTCGTGAAAGCGAAAAACTTGATATAAATAATTAAATTGTAGCGACATCTATCGCTCCAATAGGGAAACTCAACAATACTCACATTACGAGTATACGAACACAAGGTTGGCAAGCATTCGTACATAGATATCGTTGAGCGTCCTACATCGCGCTAGAGAAGTGTGCTACTTCCGCGGCCTATAAACTACTCCCGACGACCAACTGTCGGACCCTTGGTCACAACACCCGGCCAAGTGGGTAATTACCCTTTTCCACCTTCTCCATCTTCGCTTGCCAACATTGGCGGCTACCTTATCCTTTCCATTCTATTTAAGACCCTCAAGCAGACAGTGTACAGACAGTAAGCTCTCGCAATTGAGCCCAAGCTGCAGAGATATTGGACTTGCCATCGGAATGGCTCTCTATATAATGGCGAGCTCGTGTAGCAAGCACAGATACAAAGTACTTGAATTTATTTGTTCTATTGACAGCAAAATCGTCCTTAGTTATATTAATTTGATTCTAGCATGGTCCTTTAGTTATGTTAATTTGATATGTCAGCGGAATTGTGATATTTGGGCCACAAATAAACACTCAATTATGGCATCACTTCGAAGGTATTCAAGTTGGGAGTCCTGCTGGGTCACGGACATAATTCGCAATAATTAGAATAAATGTTGGACAATTATTCAAGTAAGGTATTCAGGTAAAATTTACATGTGCATTAGTTTCAAGGATATAGTAGCCAGCGCTGAGACATTATAACTATCGATATTGTTAGTTGCCAGTGTTAACGAACAAGCAGTGTTGCATTTTTGTAATAGCAAAACCTAGGTGCTTGAATCATAGTTGGTATGGACGACAGCTTCATGTAGGTTAAAATGAAAAATTTGAATGCCATAGTGTACTATACTAATGGACGTGTACAGATGTAGTGAGAACTCAATATGACTCGGAAGGTATTTTTAATTATTTTATTGCAACTAGCCAGGCATTTGACCGCCATCTCACATGGTGCCTATTCACTCTAGCCTTAAAGGCGTCTAGATTATAATGATACGGGAACACTCGCACGTAACGCGTTCCATTCTTTAGCCGTACGCATTATATAGGTTGAACTAAAGCGGCTTGTGATTTGAGTGAAGTAGAGGGTAGTATTTGTAGAGGAAAGATAAAAGGAGTATTTGAAAACACTTGCTTAACGATAGTACTGTTACACTTTCAGGGTATTTACATATTCGAAGTAAATTATTCAGAACTAGCAAGACGCTTCTTTGGGACATCATTTTTTTACGGAACATTCGAAGTCAAAGCATACGCTTTGTCCAAAAAGGGTAACATTATGTGTCACATGTTACATGCTATTATAACTAAGATTTAGTAATAAAACATTTAAAATAAATCTGGTACTAACTATAAGGATAAATATTACAAGATTTTATTTAAAGGCGAAGGTCGCCTTTTCCTTCTTTGCAACCTCCTGGGCCTCTGTAGGCCTCTTTCAATATATTTCATCTTTCTCGGTCTTGTGCTGTTTTTAAACACTTCACATTCTGCTTTTTATGCCATACGGTAAGCAAATAGGCAAGTGGGCTACCTGATGGAAAACAGTTACCGCTGCCTATAGATATTAGTAACACCAGGGGTAACGCCAATGCGTTGCCCACCTTTCTGGCGCAGCAGCAAGAATGCAAATGCCCTTTCACTACCAGTGCCACTCAAATTTTCACCCAATAGCGCATTTGCAAATAATATTTAAAATAGTATTGTTTGGCTGCAGTATTCTGCAAGGGGGAGATACGTTCTCATAATATAATTAAACCAACGCATCAGAGTTCTTCCTTCAAAATTTATTCATCTTACGATCCCTACTCTACCAGTGATCTGTGATCTTTTAATATCTGTAAAATCTAATATGTAAATATAAGCCACAATTTAGCAGTTAATTAGATGTACCGCGCGCCACGCGGCGCCACTAAAAAGCCAAATAAGGTAGATTCAGATTGTTCAATTAAAAAGTAATATAACTAACTAATAGGATTCCGTAAATCGATCCTATTGGGTGAGTAACGGACGAAAACAAGTAACGAATAATTAGCAATTTATTTAGAGTATTTGGATACTCTTAATAAATTCCCTTCCACAGAATTATCCAATTATAATATTTATTTGAATATTGTATAATATTTAGGTTTGGGTTAGTTGTTTCACCTTAAAATGTACAAACATTGCATTAATGATTAAGTGTACAATAATGACTTCAGTGGCGGATTTCTAATGGATTTTAAATTGATGTATAACATTAAACTAATGTTGTATTTGTTAATAAGTATAGTCATATTATTTCTATTATGGAGACTACAGCGACTATAATGTGGAAGTTAGTATTTACTTTTTTGCTGAATGTCAAAGATGGTCATGGTTATATCTTTGATTTTGTGAAACCGCAAAATCAGATACAAAAAAGAAAGAAAAAGCGAGTAATTTTTGTCCTGCTAATATATTGTATTTTTTTATTATTACACATATTTTGCTTTTACGCGTTTGATTTGTTGATTTCCTTTTAAAAATTTAAAATTAACTGCGGGTCTATTCCAATATTCGTTACGCTAAAATATAACGATTACCTATAGTATGCAATTTGGCTGTAGTGATGCTTTTACACTCGATAATTTAGCAAAAATATCAAGTCACTTTTATAGACTACGATATTTTCTGAACAACTCATGATAGCTCCAGCTGCATCCAGCGCCACCTATCGTGGTTCTGAAAAACGGTTGTGTATGTGCTGAATCAGTTGCTGACTATGATTCATTCGGGAAGCGCGCGTCGTGACATTCGCTGATCTCACGCCACGTGATTAGCGAGAGTGGTTTAAGGCCAGCGCTCATAGAGGTGCAGGGACTCAATGGACTTTCTAAAGTGTTTTGGGTGATATTTACGGATATTTGTACTCTGGAACCCTACGACACCAGGTAGCTGCGTCAAGATCAAGCTTGTTACAGATGAGCTTGTAGCAACGTATTTACATCGACATGTCCTCTAATTGGCCGCAGCGTCCTTTTCACGCCTACACGCGGCGGTGGCGATCAGATCACGAATATTGCTGCAATTTATTCTGTATCTGCATCAGACAGCATTGCAAGGGGGCCAACCTGGTGAACGTCTGGAATGTAAACGCGAACGCGACAGCGTAACAACTTTTGCACGCCCAGTCATCGCAACCGTGCACGCCACCGCGAACGCGAGCTGAACGCGTTGGTTTGCTCACGGTTCACCAAATCCCCACCGCCTGTAGCACTGGATATTTTACTCAAAATAGTATTGTTTGGCTGCGATATTATGTAAAGTGAAGAAGTACCTTGACTTTAATGAAGTACTCTTTACAGGGGAAGTATCCCCAGTCGGGTGGCCCTCTTAAAATATACTATTAGCCGAGGATTTCGTGGTAGGGTTCCTCAGTCCTATGCGGATAAACAGCAGTATTTATCATTATCACATCAGTTTCATACAATTTAAAAAACAATTTTAAGATAATATCACAATCTTAATTTTGTTTTGTGCTAACAAAACGGGTGCCGCTATTTTTGAAACCGCTCGTCTAGAATCGAGCGCTCGCCACTAAGTCTCTTCTTCGTCTTACTAATAAAATGTGTTGATACGTTGATCATGCGTTGAATACGTCGTGTAAAAATATTTTTGAAATAAGCCTTGTATAGTGCAACAAACTTATCGCCACCGAGTCAGATAAGTTTGTGGCATTATACAAAGCTTGTGTCAAGTTATACACCCGTTCCACACACGTCACCACAAACTTATCTGACCAGTTGACCAACCCTAGAACTAAGTGTATGGAATATTCCTTGCCGGCAATACCAAATTCAACAACAGCGACGACGTCATTGGGCCAAATAAGTTTGCAGTAGTACACACGCTGTGTGATTAACAATACACAAGTATTAAACCGAAGATATCCCGGACATCAGGCTGTACGAGATTAGTATGGCTCTCAAACAGCTTAAGAACAACAAGGCGCCGGGTGATGATGGAATTACGGCTGAGCTTCTGACAGCTGGTGGCAAACCTGTGCTTAAGACCCTTCAGAAGCTGTTCAATTCCGTCATCCTCGAGGGCAAAACGCCGGAAGCATGGCACAGAAGTATAGTGATATTGTTCTTCAAGAAAGGTGATAAGGCTCTCTTGAAGAACTTCAGACCAATATCGCTACTGACCCATGTCTATAAGCTGTTTTCGAGAGTCATTACGAATCGTCTCACACGCAGGTTTGATGACTTGCAGCCTCCCAAACAAGCCGGATTCCGAAAAGGTTTTAGTACCATAGACCACATACATACGCTGCGGCAGGTTGTACAGAAGACCGAAGAGTATAACCGGCCATTATGCTTGGCGTTTGTGGACCATGAGAAAGCCTTCGATTCGATCGAAACTTGGGCGGTGCTCCAGTCTCTACAGCGGTGCCAAATTGACTATCGATATATCGAAGCATTGAAGTGTTTGTACAAAAACGCCACTATGTCAGTTCGTCTCCAGGCCAAGACCACAGAACCTATTCAGCTGCAGCGAGGTGTTAGACAAGGTGATGTCATATCTCCGAAGTTGTTTACCGCTGCACTGGAGGATATCTTTAGGCTTCTGGACTGGGACGGACTTGGCATCAATATTAACGGCGAGTACCTCACGCACCTCAGATTTTCTGACGATATCGTAGTCATGGCTGAAACCCTGGAAGACTTGGGAAAAATGCTCGATGACCTCTGTAGTACCTCTCAACAAGTAGGTCTTAAAATGAACATGGACAAGACGAAAATTATGTCGAATACTCCAGTGACAGTTGGAGGCACTCCACTTGAAGTTGTTGACGACTATACATACCTAGGACAAATAGTCCGGCTAGGTAGGTCCAATTTCGAGAAAGAGGTCAATCGACGAATCCAACTCGGTTGGGCAGCGTTCGGGAAGCTACGCCACATATTTTCGTCCCAATTACCGCAGTGTCTCAAGTCGAAGGTCTTTGACCAATGTGTGTTGCCAGTGATGACTTACGGATCTGAAACGTGGCCACTCACTATGGGCCTTATAAGAAAGCTCACTGTTACCCAAAGGGCAATGGAAAGAGCTATGCTCGGAGTTTCTTTGCGCGATCGAGTCAGAAATGAGGAGATACGCAAGCGAACCAAGGTCACCGACATAGCTCTAAGGATTGCCAGACTGAAGTGGCAGTGGGCAGGGCACATAGCTCGAAGAACAGATGGCCGATGGGGCAGTAAAGTTCTCGAGTGGCGACCACGTACCGGTAGACGCAGCGTGGGTAGGCCTCCTACAAGGTGGACCGACGACTTGGTAAGGTACCAGTTGGATGCGGAAAGCACAGGACCGGTCTTTGTGGAAATCTCTGGGGGAGGCCTATGCCCAGCAGTGGGCGTCTTCTGGCTGATATGATGATGATGATGAAGTATTAAACGCATGATTAGCGACTTTTTATTAGTAAGACAGTCTATCTCTACCACGAGTGTGACAGAGAGAGGTAGGTAGGGAATACGCATACGAAATAGTAGTCGAACAGTTCAAAAATACTTTGCCAGATAAACGATATATTGAGCACAAACTATAGGTTTATTTAATTATTCAGGGATCAGATGTGAATTCATTAATTACATTGTTTGGAAGTGTACCTCACTGCTAAGCGACAGTCGCGCACAGTAGCGAGCACCTACTCGCATATTCTTTCTGAAGGACACGAGCCCGTCTCAAAGGCCCGAAACCGAAAACAAAGAAGAGGAAGAACACCCGGAATGACACGTCTGTGTGTCTATCACAGGCCTGTATCTTTGGAACCGTGACAGCCAAGTACTTGAAATATACACAAAACATATGTTTCTACGGCCGCTATAACAAAAAGTAATAAATATTTTAGAAATTACGTGGTGGTGCCTTCACTAGAGGTGGAGAGGGAGGGGAGGTGAGAATACAAGAAACATGTTTTTTCGCCGTTTTTCAGAGGTCTTTTAATATTTTTCTATCATAATAACGGCAAATAATTATAGTGATAATACTAATGTTTAAGATCAAATACTAAGAACCGGTCAAGCACCAGTCTGACTCGCGCATCATGCTTTTCAAATTTAATAGAACATGTCAAATTACGTGTTGCTCTGGCATCAAAAAATTGCTGTCAACCAAATGCTGTTAATGGTACGGAATCCTTTACACCTATAGGTAAGAGTTCGACTCGCACTTGGCCGATTTCGATATATAAATCGGGAAATACTGGAGTAGAATCACCCATGGGCGAGAAATGGCCATCAGAACTTAGGTATTTTTCGGGATAGTTTTGTAACTATAGGTAGTGCTTCTAGAATGTACCTATTGTCATTAAAGCCGCAGATAAGATTACAATTGCAGCCGGAACAAACCCGTTTAACCAACCATGACCAATCTCATCAGATCGATACGCGGAAGATACGCCGGGGTTCTTGCTAGTTGCCACGTATGCACAGCTTGAGTACATTCTGCACGCATGTTTCTACTTTCTGGAGCTCTCACACAGCTATTAAACGCAACGGGATCTACATTTCTTCGCTCTTAAATGGATTCTTGTTCTTGGTTCAAAAGTCCTCGCGGCTTCCGTCGCCGCCGTGCTGCATGTGACGTTGTAATAGTAGTTGCAGCCATCCGCGAGGTGGCGCTCCGATCGACATTCCGTTATTAATTAAAAATGAGTCTAGACCAAAGGGATTGACTAACAGGCTCATGATCGGCTCCGAAATATAAGTGTATAATTTCTCTTTTAGTTTTTTTTACATTTTAAACTCTAAAGTTTTGTGGTAATTTATTTAATTTGGTTAGATAATACAAAGTAATAAATTAGATAACTACTATAATAGTAGGTATACAATTGACTTGTTTACTTACTTTGATATTCCGCCTCCTAGTTATATTAGTCTCCTATGATAAATAAACAATGCGAGTTGTTGGTTAACCTTGAAATTTTCAATAATGACTTCAGTAGTTTACTAAGTGATTTTAAATTGATTTCAAATATTAACTCAAATAAATTGTTATTTTTTACTATTTGTTTAAAAACCTATCATACATTTCCATTGGGAATATTACAGCGACAATGATGTGGAAGTTGGTCTTTGTTTTTTTACTTCACATCAAAGAAGGTCTTGGTTCTGACGTTACGAAATCCAAAAATTCGGAATCTTACGTAAGTATATTTTTTAAGATAGATGACAGACCAAGTGATTGCCACTCGTTGGTTGGGCTAGTAATACCGTTGGTTAAGTGAAGTTGACCAAGGTCTTCTGCTGTGGACCCCTGAGACTGGTTGAACATTTTCGGGGGCCGATGTATTATGACGTCCGATGTATTATGATGTAAGTATTATGGCCCGTGACGGTGTATTATGTAAGTATTTATTATTTATTTTATTATTAACAAGTGCTGACAACTACGAAGAAAAGCTCTATTTTGCTTTTATATGTCACAGTCAGAACAGTCGTCTTCTGACGAAAAAGTTGAAATATACTTAAATATCCACCGAGTGGGTTTTGCACTTAATGCAAAAAGACGTCGTGGTCGGCCTCGAAAAAGATGGCAAGACGAATTAACAGCATATACGAAAGAGTGGAGAGACCTGACAAAGTGTGACGTGGTTTTAGTGGAAAAATGGGAGAGAGGCCTTTGCTTTGCAGTACAATACAATACAAATTCGTTTATTTCTCTCAACAAGGCAACAATATATAATATTACAAGTTTAGTACGAACAGTATAAATCCTTATTGTGAGCTGGAGTCTGTGCTAGGTTAAAAAACCTGTATTACTGATCTGCAGTGATCGTACTGCAGTAGACACAGACAGCTCCTAAAATATTTATGTTTCTATCGTATTTATTTTCAAACAAATTATATACATTTGACAAGAGACTGCTCGTCATAATGTGATTTATAGTTTAAACAAGAATTACTCGAAAAATAACATTTAATTTTCCACAGGGACCATACAGTGTAGTATATCACAACGTGTTGGATTGTACTGGCCCGAAATCCCGTGATGTGGCGATCACCAGAGTGACACTTGATGAAAGTGGAACTTGTCCTCAAATAGGGAAATTTAATATGACGGTTTTGGAGAGACACAGCATTGATGAGGTGAGGTATATTAGAGGTCTCATTGGAGATACTAAATAGGCGGCGCACTCGTAGCGTTGACCACTTTCCATCAGATGAGCCGCTTGCCAGTTTACTTATCGTATAAAATAGAAAAGGATATTCAAAATATACATTATTGAGGTCGGTAACTTATACACATTCATTATTTACATGTTTACAAATTAATAAAAAATATTTGTATGACCAAAAAGCTATAAGAAACAAGTCAAACAAAGTAACTCAGTCATAGCGAAATACTTGTACTTCTTCTTCTTATCGAGTCGATGAACTTAACTCCCCCTTACACTTTATTCGACTAGTATTCGGTAACGTATAGGTACAGCATTTAGACTGGCCTCGGACAAGTTTTAGGACACGATGAGATGAGGTGGTTCATGGTTTGCGGAGATACTTGTACTAATCATGAATATGAATATCATTTTAGGCAGAATGATCTAAAAGAATATTACAAAATAATATTTT
Organism: Blastobasis lacticolella; assembly: GCA_905147135.1. Taxonomy (NCBI): domain Eukaryota; kingdom Metazoa; phylum Arthropoda; class Insecta; order Lepidoptera; family Blastobasidae; genus Blastobasis; species Blastobasis lacticolella. Next base: position 17,251,991 of record LR990044.1, on the reverse strand, counting down.
TACCTAATTTAAACGCTTCACTATCAAATTATACCAAATTTAAAAAAAATAACACTGCTGCCTTATATTTCAGTTGAGAGCTATGGTTTATTCAGAAAAAGATGGCCGTAAAATACTATTATGGCATTATAATCTCAAAAAGCTGTGTCAGCACTATATAATTTCTAGCGTCATTGAATCTACGCTCAAAACCAAAACTTGTGTGGTGGACAAGGTAAAGTGATTTTTCGCAAATTACGTTATGCTAAAGTTCTAATTTTGTATTAAAATACGCAATTCTTGTAAATTGTGAACAAGATGTTATCAAATGTGCTCACCTTGTTCAAATTACGCAGGTTCCTTTCAACGTAACGCCACACGCATAGATAGATATACTCGGGCATTTACCGTAACTCGACGACACTGCGCTTCTTTTACGTGAGGGTGGAAATTATGGTTTGGGTAACACTAATGTTCGTACCAACCCAATTCCTCAAGGAAGTTCAAGAGACCCTTCGGCCTCCGGAAAATCTCCGAGAGGGTGGTTGGTTGTCTTAAATACTTAGACCTATAAGAAGCCACGCCACTACATTAGCAGGACATAAGCAGCTGTTTCTTCTTCCTCTAGGCATGCTCTGCACATGGGGCTGTCCCTCAGACCTATAGTAAAAAGGTGTTTATAATACGGGCCGTGTCCTGTTAGTGCCCCGGTTATCATTCCGAGTTATTTTTTTGTTAGCTTTATTAATTTGTTGGATAGAGAGGGGATTATCATGGGAAGGGCCTCCCTTGCTTGTCTACAATCATTCTGTGAAGACCATGTTTGATTATATATATCTTGGTTTTCTGCCGTAGGTGTTGACGCAAATAATCGGTTCCGGACCCATTGCTATTGTGTCGGATCCTCGTCTGGCCAGTTCGTCAGCCGCGTCATTTCCTCGAGAGCCGCTGTGTCCCTTTATCCATTGCAGTGTAATGGGATTGCTTTTACATATCTCGTTTAGGCATTGTCGACAGTCGCGAATGAGTCCCGAGGTGATGGTGTTGTTTTCCAGTGCCATCAGTACTGCTCTACAATCCGTTAGTAAGCGGATTGGTTGTTCTGTTACTTTCCTATCGCGTATAGCGTGACAGGCCAATATTATGCCCATGCATTCAGTTTGGAAGACCGTGTTATACTTACCAAGTGCAGTGCTTATATGAATGTTTAGATCTTCCGAAAACACTCCGCAGCCTGTACCTGAGTCGGTTTTTGACCAGTCCGTGAAGATCCTTAATTCACGCAAGTTCTGACCTTCCTGTGGGTCCTCATGAAGTTGAATCTTGTATTTTTTGTCGAAGATTGTTTGTTTGAGTATTTTATCACTTATTGCTTTTTATTGCTTCCTGCAGAAGTTCAGCGTGCGGGATAAGTTTTTGCCCCCATAAGTTAGAGTGTTTTAGACGTACCATGGTTGCAGCCGCCTCCTGCCCTATGTGCAGGTGTAGTGGTGCAAGATTAAGCATGGCTTCCATGGCTGTAGTCAGTGTCGTCCTCATGCAGCCCGTTGAAGCCATGCACGCTAATCTTTGCAGTTTTTGAAGTTAACTTACTGTACCTAGTTGTTTGTTTGGTTTTTGTCCACCATACTACGGCCCCATAGCAGAACATAGGTCTTATTACCGCTTTATAGAGCCACATTGTTATTTTTGGGTTTAGTCCCCAAGATTTTCCTGCCATTTTACGACATATCCAGAATGAAATAGTTACTTTTTAAGGTTCGTTTCAATGCGGCTGTTCCAATTCAATTTGTTGTCTAAAGTTATGCCAAGACGTTTTACCTCAGATAACATAGATTGATAATAATAGTAGATTTGTAGTATAATAGTAGTAGATAATTGATAACATAATAGATTGTTAAAAAGGTTAGGTAGTCTATAGTTCCCTAGTACCTTTTTGTTCGTAAACATTACCATTTCAGTTTTAGCTGGATTGACTGAAAGGCTATAGTCTTTACACCATTTCTCCACTTCTCTCAGCGCCATCTGCGTTACTCCCATCACGGTGTCAGCGTTGTTTCTCGTTGTGAGAATAGCTAAATCATCAGCGTACCCTACAGTATAAAAGTACTTTTCGGTAAGTTGTGTTATCAGAATGTTAGCTACCAGATGCCAGAGAAAAGGCGAGAGTACTCCTCCCTGTGGGCAACCTCTTGTTACTGATACCTGTTTATTAGGATTGCTTTCGAGCTGGATAGTCATCCATCCATCTTTTGCTGAGCATGTTTTTCTATCCATCCCGAGATAGTTTCGGGTACCTCGTGCTTGTTTAGAACATTCCTAATGCTTGTAAAGTTAGTTTTATCAAAGGCACCTTCGATGTCTATGAAGGTTACGAGTCAGATTGTTTTCGACTGAAGAGCACCCTCAATTTTACTTACTACTGCATGCAGTGCCGATTCACTTGACTTACCCTTGCAGTATGCATGTTGATTTTTATTATGAATAGGGTGTGCGGTAAGTGCCTTATCTCTGATCTCTTTATCACATAGGTGCTCCAGTGTTTTGAGTAGAAAGGAGGTAAGGCTGATCGGTCTAAATGACTTGTAGTCGGTCTTACCTGGTTTTGGGATAAAGGTGATTCGCACCTTTCGCCACTTGTTTGCTATGTATCTATGCGCTAAGCATGATTTCAGTAAATCGACTAGTACGTGGATCGTGTGCTTACCTGCTCATTGCAGCAGGCCAGGTAAAACCTCATCAGGCCCGGCTGCTTTGTATGTTTGGAAGCTGTGTATGGCCCAGTCTACCGAATCGTAGTTTACTATGTCACCTGCGACTCTCCAGTCCTCTGCAGTTGGTATATTCCATGACGTTTTCAATTTCTATAAAACTTGATTGAAAAACTTACATCCAGGGAAGTGTGTTTTTAGTAGAGTTTCTTCCGGTTCCTCCACTGTACTGGTTATGGAGTTGTCTGGTTTCCGCATATTACCTGTATGCGGCTCCATAGGTTTAGTCAGGACCTTTCTTAACCTGTTCGCCTGTTCGTTTGATTCTATGTTCGTGCAGAAATTCTTCCACGTCGTGGCTTTCCTGTATCGTATTTCTTTTTTGTATAGCGATATTTCTTGTTTATACCGTTCCCAGTCCTCTTCGTCTGCGGTGTTCATTGCTCGATTAAATAGCTGTCTTATCCTTTTCCTGAATTTGTCTAGTGAGGGCCCCCACCAGTGTTGGCGTTTGCCATTAGTTTTGGGAGCCAATGGCTAGAGACAAATCTTGTGATAGCTGTTAATCATTATGTTTGTTAGAAACTCTACTTGTTTTTCTATTAGTACCTTTCCCGTTAGTGATTGGTTTGTACTAATGTGTTTTACCTTATCCTCTACTGTTCTCTGTATTTTATTCTTGTATTAGGGCAATGGTGGTGTGGTGAACCTCCTGCCACTTGCGTAGTTGGGCCGTTGCAGTTTGGCTGTGGTGAAGGTTTATTTGTATGTAGTTTATGGGTTGGTTATTCGATGGTGAAGAGGGCGCCATCATCCTCTAGTAGCCCGTCGTCCTCTTTTTCGTCGCCAAGGTCCAGGAGGTTGAAGCCGTGGGTACACTCCTCCTCGCTGCTGGTGGACAACGCTGGTGTGGTGTCCATTGGCAGCGACGATGATATCGCCTCCCGGAGTACCTGGTCTGGTAGTGTCACCGTCAAGGGGCCTGGGGTGGCCGTTGCTGTTGCTGCATCAGGGTTGGTGTTGCTAATCGAGGTTCCCGCTGGCTGTTCACCTGGTTGATCCTCCTGTTCCTTAGCGGGGTGCACTGAGAATTAGCTCTTCCCAACCTGGAACTTTAGACAAACATTCCCCAGGTTGAAGAAGAGCTGCCGTCCCCTTTCCATTACCGTTGGAACCAGGTCTTCCGGAATGCTCACCACCGAAAATGTGTTAGTATCCTGAACTGTCATTCGGTGTATCAGCCAGTATGGCAGAATACTTGGGCTCGATTTCACGAGCCCAAGTATTCTGCCATAGCAGCAGCTTTCCCACGACAACAGACCTTGTCCATTCGCCAGGGAGAAGAAGGCCGCAATGTACTCGTCGCATTAAATCCTTTCCCTCCCTGACAAAAATCTCCTCGCCGTCCGAAAACTTGTTCCCTTCCAGGACCTTCTTCAGCCAGTCCTTCGTGGCTACATCGTGGCACCAAAGCTTCAGGCTTCTATCGGCGCAGATAGGTCTACCCTTGAAGTTCACGCTCAACTGCTTCTCATTGTATGATCCCTCGGTCATTTTCATGGTGATCAGTTGTTCCACCTCCGCTGCTTTTTCCCGACCGAGGTAGTTTTTCTTGTTCGTGATGCCTAAGTCAGGCTTCGCTGCTTCCGCGTAGCTGCTACAGGGATGGGGCCTGCGTGGATGCGCAGAAGAGAAGGACCCAAAAGGCAGATACCCTATTGGGTCCTTCTCTCGGGGTCATAGTCTCGTCAAGACGGCCCCTCTTCGCTGATATCTGGGACTCCCCGTGGCTCCCGGCTCCTTGTCCTGTGGTTCCTGGATTCCTCGGTGGCCGGTACGACTTCGCAGGCAGCCTTTCTTCCACGACGCGAGTGAGCTCACCCTTTGGCCAAAGGCATGCAGTACCCAGACGCTCTGGCTTGAGATCCGTCGTTGTTCTGTGAGGCAAGGCGCTTGAATTGCCGTCGCCTGGTCTTTTTGTTGGCCCTTTCCTGGGCTCCCTTGCGGAGTCACCCGCCCCGGCTGGTGCTGTCTCCAAAGGATTCCTCTTAGAGCCAGCACCCTCCGGCCCGGGTGCCCCCGGCCGCGTTGCGTTGGCCTAAGCGACGTGTCCTGGTGTGTAGTGCGCTTTTGTAATGAAGTTGGTGTTTTCGGTTGATTTAGTGAGCTGTCACTATCCATGTCTTAGTGTATACCTGTTTCTGTCTCTGACCCACCACAGAGCCCGAATCTGGGGTGCCCTTTTTAAGGGGCACCAGGATTACCAGAAAGATATAGGTGGGAGAAGTTGGGTGACGTGCGCGACATCAGCAGCTCGTAGTGCAAAGCTTGCTAGTCTGAATGCCCTGGCCTCCTCAGCATGGCCGTTCCCATCTCTATTGGATCTCCTCCACACCTTGCCGGCAGACCATTAGGTGGAATCCACAGCCGATTGATCCTGAGTGCCTAGCCCAAAGACCGCCCGTTTATGAGGAAATCCGGACCGAAGAGGGGTGTTGCGATCGGCGGGCACAGCCGCCGGCCCACCTCACGCTCAGCCACCAGGATTCCTTCATCCCCCCGTACGGGTCTCCACGCACGGCACAAACACGTGGGTGGCCCAGTTCTACCCTCCGTCCAACCGCATAATAAATTATACGGTGGCGAAACAGGCCTGTGACTGTTGTGCCACTAACCAGTCATAGTTTAAAGAGATGCTGTTCGACCGGTTTTAAGGCGGCGGTGGTTCGCCCTTGTCAGTGTCTGTTTGGCTACTGCGGATCCGAGGGAGGTAGAAAACGTGTGGATCTCGTATGAACCGCAGCATTACCAGGATGTGCGACCGATTAAAGGCAGTCCGCCACTAACCCGCCGATATACGATTGATCAGCAGCGCCGAGGACACACAGAACCAACTTGATGGTAGGTGTACTCTCCCGGGACCACACCCCCCGCGTGCACACAGTTCGGCATTTCCTGGTACTTAGTGGTGGCTGGCCTATAGCAAGACAGCCACCCCAGGGCCCGTGGCGCTACCGCCCACATCCCACACGCATAGATACTATAGCCGATTTAGGTACTACTGCGTACTATAGGTATCTTGGCATCAATATACCGATTGTTCTCTCGTGCGCGAGGGCTTAAGGTGCGCCTTAACCATGATCCCGGATTTGGTAGATCAGGTAAATACAGTGGAGCGACTGCCATGTGACCTCCATGACCCTGTCAATTATATCAGGGATACCTATTCAGTTAAATACCTATGAGTACCTACTTGTGCGAATTGTTTAGTAGATAGGGAAATTTAATAGATGAAAAGAAATACAAGAATATTTTCGAATGCTTGTTTAAGTACCATACTTTTTTACTTTCAGGGCACATATATATTTGATGTGAATTATTCGGAATTTACAAGAGGTTTGTTCGGGACATCATTTTTTTACGGGACATTCGATATCAAGACATACGCTTTGTCTAAAAAGGGCAACGTCTTTTGTCAGGCGTTGCACATTACTTTTACAAAAATTTAAATATGTATACATACATACAAATTGTGATATGAATTCCCTGTTTGTCTAATTGTGAACAATAAATATTTAAATAAATAAATACATACAGTCATGCCTTCTTCCCACGGAGATATGCAGAGAGAACTTTATCAGTCATTTTCGTATTTTTATAACAAGAAAAAAGTAGAAAGGGTCTCAAACGTCCTTTATAAAGCAGGCATTGTAAAGCGCTAGCTGAGGAGAAGGTGGAGAGCCGGACTGTAGCAAAAAGAACCCGAGCTTTGGCTTTAGGATCCTCTAGGAGTCCTACTGGAGCAGAAATAATTCTCTGCATTTCGCACATCTTGACCTGCACAGGGCGAGCACTCGACAGTGACTCACGGAAGGGAAGGGCTCTGATGTCAAAATCTGCGCACAAAGTTACATTGAAATTATCCAGGATATGTACGCCAAAACAGAGGCAGTCGTCAAAACTATCATAGGCCGATTACCGTAGATATTTACCAGGGTGTCTTGAGTCCTCACTCGTTCTGCATTATGTTTGATGCCCTTTTAACAGAAATTCTGCGCACGCCTCCTCGGCTTATTAAATACGTAAATGACATCGCACTCTTGAGCAAGTGTGGATAGGATCTTGAAACTAAGCTGATCGTCGCCATTTATCAATAGAACAAACTCCACCAACCCATACTCCTGCCAACCTCTCGGTAGGTATACGAAGTGAGGTGCGCGCAGTACTTGTCAGTGGATCTTTTTCCATCGCGCACTTCTTGACTACAAATGAGCTAGATCCTTGTATCTTCAATATTATGGCATTGGTCTTCCAATTCTATTTGACGCCTCTTATGCCACTCGTGTGCAAACATACTGAATAGCGAAAGGTTCTGAGTTTCCACCAAGCTCTGCCCGCAAAATCCACCCCTTCTTCGCGTCCCACTTGAATGATGTCCTAAACTCCCGCTAGCACCAGCTATGCTGCCGAGCTCGTAGACCTGTAAGAATTCGTCAATAGGCCTGCCTTTGTGACGAGCGCCTTTGGCACTACATAAAAAGACAGGAGACAAGTAAGTCATCGTACTGACCTATATCCTCACTTAAAGAGATGCCGAGATCCTCGACATCTTGCCGAAGCAGTTCAGTGAATGCACCGATCGGTTTCGATGTCAAGTCCCGTATCTTTGCGGTTTAGGCCAAATGGGCGCCGACGAAGCACGTCAGCGATCATATGCTAACGAAATTAAATTGCTGCGTTGGATGCGGCGCATATGCGGAATGTCCATGGCAGCCTTGTAGTAGACAGGATTAAGAAGGCTGGCGCTGGTTTGGTCATGTGCTGAGTAAGCCTCAGAGATACGTAAGAAACAGGTCCCGCGGGAGGCCCAGATGGTATTTGGTTAAATTCGCCGAGTCGGATGCGAGAGTCAATGGTCTACGACATGAAGATTGCTAATTACCGGGCTAGGTTTAGGAAGAAGGTAGGAAAGAGCACTCGGTATAACCCGGGATAGACGCTAAGATGATGATGATGATGATGATAGTATAATCGCACGGTCTATAACACACGTTCACGTGTACAAAACGTTCTTGTATTTTGGCATACAACTTTATTTGTATGTTTAGATAGTTTATTATTAACCTTACACGAATATTTCTTTTATAAAATACCATGTAAGCACTAACCCACATTTATGATCTACTAACCTGGTTGCCTAAGACACAGATAAATCACTTACTTAGTTTATGCGTCCAAATAAACAATAACTAGAAGTAAATCCCTAATGTAATTTGCGTTGAAATTGTAAATATTCGGAAGTAACCACGATTTTATTTTCTACTCATTTATCGTAACTATGCTCAATTGTAATTTATGTAAGGTTTTGTTTGAATAAATGATTGATTTATTTTAACATTTTTTATTTTTTTATTTGTGCAACATTAACTAAACGTTTGTTGTTAAAACGTGAAATGTACAAATATAGTCATTTTCTATAATGACTATGTTTATCCGAAGCATAAAACCGCTTGGTAGATGGCCTGTCCGGATGCTTTGCGCCACGGCACCCACGAACTGGCAACGGCTTGTAGTCTGTTGTGGTCAGTCAGTGCAGTCCAGAAGCAAACGCCGCGTATGGCAAATGACCTAGATGCCATACCCTTTAAAAAAGCAAGCACCACTTTACTACTATTGGTATGTCGAAGCCTATACCAAAACGCCTCTATGTCGAACCGAATCTAGAACCAGGCGTGAAACAGGGAGTTGTCATATTCTCTCTAAAACTGTTTATATACTCTTGGATTGGAAAGGATCCGGCATCAACGTCAATGGCGTGATATGACATGCAGTAACGATTTTATACACAAACATTCCTCGACAAATCTTCCCCAACCATGTCAAAAATTTTCAAGAGGAATACCGGCAATGTCATCCTTGAACTTTGGTTCTTAAAAGCTTGGGTGATATCTAGTAGGTATTTAAAGTAACAGTGCGAACGAAGCTACCTTAAAATCTTTAACACATTTGCTGTTAAGGGCTAACGCGACGTAAGCTAACAAATGAGCGAACACAAAGAGCTCGAAATTTTACTAGCCATCGCTTCTTGGGTCTCCCGCGGGACCTCTTTAATGGTATATTTGATTTAGTCCGCGATGTACTTCGCAGCATTTTCATTTTGTTGGCGTGGAGTTAGTGAACGTTCTTCGTCGATCGTAATAAAAGTAAATTAATGAGCGAGCGAAGTGACATCGAAACTTTTTACTTTTTGCCTAGTCCTCAAAGGCAAAAGTGGGTAAGAGTAAGCGATCACAGCAAACACAGAATTTTTTGAATTACAGCTCCTGGGGTAATCGTAATAAAAGTAACTGAAATTAATGTCCCAACGAGCGAGCGAAGCCAGCTGGAATATTTAAAATTTTCCTCAAATAGCTAAATTAAATATAAAATTTTTGGTGAGAGGCGAGTCTGATGAGGTTGGTTTGGTAGCTTTGATTATGAATGTTGGTAGTTAAATATATGGTCAAAACGACCCATCCTCTCGTTCGTGTAACAATTGTATACCCCCATGACGCCGGGTTAAACGAGTCTTATCCAAAAGTCTGTAAGTAACTATTAAAACAACGTTTATTACAAAACCTACTGACAAATAATAAATAACAAAATAATGACGAAAAATCAGTAAGAAACAAGTCAAACAAAAGAACTCGATCAAAGGGAGATTTAATACATTTGTAAAAATCATGAATTTGCTTTAAGGTAGAACGATTTAAAGAAAATTAAACTACGCTATAAATAAAAGGTCGTTTCGCTATAAAACTATACCAAAGCTTAAATTTCAGGTAATCGTTATGGTTAATTTAGAAAAAGATGGGTGTAGAAGATTATTATGGCGTTAAAGTGTTAACAATTCAAAACTTGTGTGGTGGACAAGGTAAGTTGAGAGGTATGTGCCCTGCCCACCTGTTTTCTTATAAGGCATACATCAGTGTTACGTCACGTCTCTGTTCCGTAGGTCATCATTGGCATTACACATTGGTCAAAGGCCTTCCTCTTTACGAACCTTCGTCTTGCACAAATCAAGAAAGTTTAATAGATGACTAAATATCTCACTGTTTCATTTACAGGGCACGACAGGGCTGACACATAATGTGTCAGGTGTTGCATCCTACTTTTACGAAGATTTAAAAGTACTTCTATTAAAATTTAACATTTATTACAAGAAATGGTTTACGACAAATGGTTTACGGTAAATAGAAAACGACTGTATAGACGCTCTTATTTTAGGAGACACGAATATTAATTACCTCGTAAATTCCACCGAAAGAAAAAAACTCGACGACCTACTTTCCTCATATAATTTTAACCAACTCGTTAACTTTCCTACCAGGGTGGAGGGCGACAGTGTGACGGCTTTAGACTTGGTCTTTTCCAATCTCCCAACAGAATGCGTCGGTGTCGCGTCCATTGTTACACACCTTAGCGACCACAGCGCGCAGAGAGTAGCTGTGTCCCGGCCGGCGGCGTCAGCTGATCTTGCGCCTATACCTACCCGTAGATATAGTCACAGAAACAAAACAAGTTTCCGTACCGCGCTCGAGTCAGTGGCTTGGGACGATGTTATAAGTGAATGCGCGGATATTCATCAATTTGCCAATACCACATTAGCAATAATAACTAATAAAATTAATATTTGTTTCCCATATAAAATCCAGTCACCAAGGCCATTAAATCACTGGGTCGACGAAGAAATCCGAGATCTAAAACTATTGGTGTTTGACGTACTGGAAATGAGAAGTAGGTATCCCTGCGACAGTCAAGTCGTTTCTAACGCAAATAGCTTTTTAGATAAGTATTATAATAAATTAAAAAATAAGAGGACAGATTACGTCTCTAATCTAATAAAATCTAGCGATAATACCAGCAAATGCATGTGGAAAGTGATCAACGCGGAGACCGGTCGCCGCCGGCGCGACGCTGTTGACTTTACCGACCTATTGAAGGACAGCAATGGGGATCCTTTCGCATCTAAACAAGATCTGGTGGATGCACTAAATCATGAGTTCGCGGCCGCGGCGGACGGATGCGGAGCCCCTCCCGCGCAGACCTCGCGGGCAATGGCCATTTTGACGCAAAACGCGCCAGCCAGCGACGTATCGTTGCGCCTGCGTCCATTTACACCACATGAAGTGTGCAAGCTCATACAACACTCTATTGCACCTAAAGGTAGCAAAGATGTGTATGAAATGTCTGCAGCACTTCTAAAATTCGTGGGACCAGCCTTATCATTCGTGCTGTCTACACTATATAACGAGTGTCTTAAACAAGGCACCGTCCCCGCTTCACTGAAGTATGTTAAAATAGCGCCTCTTTATAAAGGTAAGGGCAGTAAATCGGCGTCCAAATCGTACCGCCCTATTTCCATCGTCCCAGCGCTCAGTAAAGTGTTGGAAGTGGGACTAAATCAGCGCTTGGTGTCTTTCTTATCTACGAACGGCGCTATCTCTGATAGACAGTACGCTTATAGGAGCGGTAAATCCACCACGGACATGGTGCGTGAGGTGGTGTGGCGTGTGCTCAGCGAGCGCGAGGCGGGCCGCCAGGTGGCCCTGGTGTGCTGCGATCTGTCGCGCGCTTTCGATACCGCGGACCACGCGCTACTCGAAAACAAACTTGAGCACTACGGCATCCGGGGCCCGGCACTCCAGTTATTGGTGTCATTTATGAGCAACCGAACACAAGTAGTGGTCGGGGAGGGAGGCCGACTTAAGTCTTGCGAAGCGACGTGCGCGATAGGGGTACCACAGGGCTCATGCCTCTCGAATAACCTGTTCACGTTGCTGCTGAATGACCTACCTCATTACCTCCCCGGCGTTGAGATGTTCATATACGCCGATGACGTTGTGGTCGTGGTAACGGGCGACTCGCGCGAGGAACTCGAGGCGAATCTAAATTTGGTGGCTCAACAGCTGTCACAATGGTTTTACGCGAACGGATTAGCCTTAAATCTAGACAAGACCCTATTCATGCCCTTTAATCTCGCTGGACGGTCACCGCCTGAAATGAAGGTGCAGGTCGCAGGTGTGAGTATTAGACAGGTAGCGTCAACTAAACTATTGGGATTTGAGCTGGATTTTGCCCTTAAATGGGAAAAACATATCGGTAATGTGTGTGGCAGGCTAGGTAGCGCGTGTTACGCGTTGAGGCGGCTAGCGCTCACTGCGCACACCAGCGTGGTCCGCTCGTGCTACTTCGCGACGGTGCACTCGGTGCTGGGATACGGCACGGAGCTGTGGGCGGGCGCGGCCGACGCGCACCGCGCTTTTGTCATGCAGAAGCGCGCGGTGCGTGCGATCGCGGCCGTTGCGGATGACGTATCTGCTCGCGAATATTTCCGCAAATACAAAATATTGACCCTGCCGTCAATGATTATCTATCAGACGGCGCTATTTGTGCATCAAAATATCGGCTTATTCAATATTAATGGTAGGTCACACAAATACAAAACAAGAAACAAGGACAAACTCTGTTCCATACCGCACAAAACCTCTAAGTCGGAAAGAAGTGTTTACGTGCTGGGTCCGCTAGTGTACAATAGATTGCCCGATGATGTAAGGAATGCACCTTCTATCGCGTCGTTTAAGTGCCGCTTAAAACAGTGGCTATTTAGAATGAATTTTTATTCTTTGAAGGATTTTATCCCGTAATTCATATATTTTTTATGTATTATTTATTATCTTTGTATTAATATTAAACAATTATACTTTTGACATAAGCAAAATTATTATGGCATGTATTTGACATTTATATAACGAATGACATTAATTATGAATTTTGTGTAAATTCTGACATGTTTTTATATCAATTGTGTATTTTATATGTATGCCAATAGTGTAATCAATTGTGTATCAATCAATTTTGACATGTAACAATGGTTACCAATAAATAAACTTAAACTTAAACTTAAACTATTTAAATCTTATGTTCAAATTATCGTGTATTCTCGAGTGGCTACTACATTCAGGAAGCATCAGACAATCAAGAAGTGAAACGAAGACCGTGTGAAACAAATGGCATGGAGTCGATCGACCGGGAACGGATGTCCTTCGACTGAGTGTTAGATAGATACACAATATAAGCAAAAACACACACATAACCCTTAAAAGCACCCAAAGACTTTTCATAAGAGTTTTTACAAGGGTTTTGTTAGTTCATATTTATCTGATGAATAGATTTATGTTTACTCACAGTTATTAGGATTCCTTTTCAAACAACTGTTCAGCTCGTTGAAATATTTATTTTCTACTTATACATTTATACAATGTAATGTAATTGTTTTTCTGGGATTTTTATTTACTTAGGGTGGCCCTTCAGGCTCTGATGGCTTATCATTCTTTCCTGGAAAATGAGAATTTATCATGTAAAAAACAGATACGTCAGAACGACGTTCTACAAATGTTATGATTCGAATCGAATTTCGATCAGAATATTTCTTTTAGGGGAATGATCGCTCGTTTCGTAAATACCATACCATATTTTAATAAATATACAATAGGATAAGACAACCATGGGGTTTACTATAAAATAAAGCGTATTGGGGTGTGTATCTGAATTCTTACCTCTGTTACTGCTTGGTTTTTTTTTGGCAGAACGGACGTTCCAATGCCACGGGCGGCAACTTTAATTCATATTTGGGGGTTCATAATCACAGCAGGACTGCAGTCTACTGCAAGACCTAGGGCCTCTCCCACGAAAGGGGAAGTTTTTGCCATAACCTCCATGCTTGGCAGGCGGGTTTTAGATCGCCGTAATATAAGTATAACAATGGGAAACGCTGCTGCCCATTTTCTAGCCTACGGAGACTCCATAACTTTTGCCTCGAAAACATTAGTCGCCTTGTACGACACCCACGAGTGTAAGGGGTTGGAGCTATTCTAATATTCGTTGTGTTTATCACGTTAAATTACATTTTTGTGTATTGCTTTTTGTCATTTGTTTTCTCCGTGGCAATACGTTGTCAAGTTGAGACGTTTCATAGATTACGGAGATGGCAAATATTTTAATATTTTTAAAGTTCCTCTCATTCTAGAGTTTTGGATTGTAACTGCTGGATCCTATTCTTCATCATGTCCTCATAGATGATATCCTTGGCTGCCAAACACAAGAATGCCCGAAAATTAATATTTATCAATTCGTTCTCGAACGAGTTTAAAAGAAGACCTGAGCCTTCTGTCTTCAGTCTCAGATCTAGAAATTGAACTAGTATATTATACCGATGACTGTGTCAGGCTCCAGAGGGACATCAACATAATCAAGGAATGGTGTGATCATAATAAAATGTCGCTTAATGCAAAAAAATTTCAAATTATAACATTTACCAGGAGCAGGAGTGCACTGAGGTTTGACTATAGCATTGATGGGATTTCCCTTCAACGAGTTCATACTGTGCGGGATTTAGGTGTAATGTTTGATTCCGCACTGTCGTTTAGAGATCATTATGATAGTATATGTGGCAGGGCCAATCAAATGTTGTACTTCATTACGCGTATTGCTAAACCCTTTAGATCGGAGACCTCGTGGATAGTGTTGTATAATTCTCTGGTTAGAAGTATACTTGAATACTGCTCAGTCATTTGGTGTCCGATTTACGCAGTTCATAAAAATAAAATTGAGTCGATTCAACGGCGATTCTTACGAACGTTGTGTATCAGATTGGGAATCAGACGCGCTCTACCGGAATACACGGACCGTTTAATTCGATTTCAGATGCATAGTCTTGATGACAGAAGATGGGTGTCAGACTTGTGTGTTTTGCAAAAAATTGTGAATGGCAGCTTGGATGGCGGGCTATTGGGAAATCTACGATTTAAAGTACCGATAAGGTCTGTACGTACACCACAGTTGTTCGATATACCATCTTCAAATAACAATGTCTCACACAATAGTCCCTTATTAAGAATGTGCCACAACTTTAACACAATATGTGCTCACATCGACATATTCGATACAAATCCACAGATATTTAAAACCTTTCTAAATAAAGTTAAAAAGTGTGAAAAATAATTTAATGTAGGTAGGTAATTTTCTGTAACTGCATGCACTCTCAGTAGTTTTTCTTATCATCACCTTTGTCAATGTTTTTTTTTTTAATGTTGTGTACAATTGTAATTGGGCATCAAATTTGTAACGGTTTAGAGATTAGAGCTGTTAGATATAAGACGATAATTTGTTGTCTGTTATTGTACCTACTTATCTAAAATAAAATAAAATAAATTATAATTGCCTGCACAATTGCACATTGTTGGGCCCAGCAGAAACTATCTGCGATAATTAAATAAACTATTAAGCAATCGCAACAAAATAGGCACATGGACGCCACAAATCAATCTCTTTAAATTTTTGAATTTCAAATGGCACACGGTTGCCCAAAATAATTTCATCCTTCGGCATAGAGCCATGAAGAACTCTATATTTTCGGTCTACTCTAACAAAATCCAAGTTGAACTTTGTGATCCTGCCAGGACTAAGGTTATGACGTGGTGTAGATTTTTTTAGGAACTGTTGTGCTTTCCTTAGGTTACTTTTTGCTAGTTTTCTGGATTGAAAGTATAGAACCAATTTCCTTGAATCTTTGTGTTTTCTTTTCAATACAATTACAACATGGTAAATATATATACCTATATTTGTACGCTTAAATCTTTTAAATCACATAACGGATATTATTGCGTTTTTTAAGAATAGATTCAATTATAACTAACAATTTTCATTAAATAATAATAAAATTAATAATCAAACAATGTCATACAATTTAAATGTCATTAAAATATTCCGTCAATTCATAATACGCCTTATCTACTAAGTAAGAATGTAATTTACTTTTCAATGTCATAAAATCTGTACATTGGCGTAAGCTAATTGGTAATTTATTATTAATCTTTGGGGCTAGTATGTAGAAACTTTTCTGACAAAGA
Source organism: Blastobasis lacticolella (assembly GCA_905147135.1). Lineage (NCBI taxonomy): Eukaryota > Metazoa > Arthropoda > Insecta > Lepidoptera > Blastobasidae > Blastobasis > Blastobasis lacticolella. Next base: position 17,236,351 of record LR990044.1, on the reverse strand, counting down.
GTAGTTTTGCATCCATTTTGCTAAAACCTCAGAGTTTCTGACAATATCCCTCCTTAGTTTGGTCAAACTTGGGGAACCGGTAATAAAGAGGCAGAGTTGCTTCTATAATATTATAGCTGTAAATAAAATTCCTCTTGCGCTGAAGGGCATGGCGAATACAAAAGATAGATCATAGAAAATGTATGGAATGAGTGAGCTAAGTGAGCTAGTAAAGTGCATTGCCTATCAGTTCCATAACATACCAGTCGCAGCAGTTTATCGGTTATCAAACACCCATAACATAAGCTTTGTTTACTTTGCGAATAGATGGCACAAGGTGATTTTTTTTAAATATAGTTTAGAAAAGTATGCACATTTTTTCATGCAAATATTACGATTGGCTGTTTTGGCAGGGACGATGACACGTATTTTTGACAAAAAATACCACTTTGAAGCTTCGAAGAATATGGAAAATGGAAACATAATCAAAACACGTTCTAAACATACCCTAAACTTTCAGATAAAATTAAGTGTATATTCATTAAAAGATGACCGTAAAACGGTATTATGGTATTATAGGCTTAAAAATCCTTGTACTCATTTTATATTAGCCAGCACCATTGAAGTAATATTCAACAACAAAAATTGTGTGGTGGAAAAGGTAAGGACATTTTCTTGTAATGTTTATGTCGTTTACTTTTCAAACTTAGCGCAATTTGACTAGCCCCAACAACAATATTAGATTTAGATTGTGAGATTCCTTTTTCCGCACTTGCACTTGTTTATTTTGCGTGAGCAATGGCACTTAATCATCTTCAGTGTCTTGAAGTTAGTGTCCTGGCTATGCTCTCGTACACGAGGACCTGGGGTCCGCCTAGACGAAAATCCAAGATTTGGCAAATCAGGTGATTACAGTGGAGCGACTGCCATTTGACCTCCTTGACCCTGTTACCAGGGAAACCATCACAGAGGTCGCGAGATTTTTTTTTGTCATGCGGTAGGCAAACAGCCAAGCGGGCCACCTGATGGAAAGTAGTCACCACTACCAATAGACATTAGCAACATCAAGTGTGTCGCCAATGCGTTGCCCACCTCATAACACGTTGATCTGGCAACAAAAAGGCAAATGCCAGTCCACTGCCAAAGCCACGGTTCCTCAAATACCCACCCCATGGAGCACTGGAAACCTTACTCACCGGCAGAAACATTAAAAAAAGCTATTTAAAAGAGTATTATTGAGTATGTCGCGAGAAGACAACAAAATCGCAATGTGAAAATCCATTGACTGTAAATTTATTACTTTTCTATCCGAACTTATGAACTTTGAAACATTAGGACCAAATTGTAGTAACTTTTTTTTATGTTATCTGGGAGACAAACAGGCATGCGGGCCACCTGATGGAAAGTGGTCACCGCCGCCTATGGACATCAGCAACACCTGGGGAGTCACCAATGCGTTGCCCGCCTCTGAAGAGACCTCTGATATATCTCTTGAACAATCCCATGTCATAGTCCAAAGGAAACACTGTGGCTGGGAGCTCATTCCACATCCGAATCGTACGAGCGAAAATCGTTCTATCAAACCTTTGCGTGGTGACCAACAGAGGGTCTACGTAGTGGGGATGAGTACCCAGCCCACGGCGGGTGGTGCGATGGCGGAATTGTGCTGTTGAAACCAGATCGAAAAGTTCCTCGGAACACTCCCCATTGTACAGCCGGTAGATCACACATAGGGAGCCAAAGTCCCTTCGGTTAGCCAGTGGTTCTAACTTCTTTGTTTCTATGGGATCGTCGACTCCGAAATCCCACGCTATCCGATATGTCGACACCAAGGATACTGATACTATTTGAGATGGAAAGGGGTGTTCCTTGGAACTGCGGCACCATGACAAAAGGTTCTTTTTTGGCAGAAAATGCGCAGATCTGTGTCTTTGAGTTGGTTCATTTCCGCCAGGTTCAGTCTGCCCCAGTGAGCAACTTGCTCCAAGGAGTGTTAAATCTCTGAGACAAGTCTTATTCGGCTTTCCGTCACCACGGAATGAGGGATATTCGCACGGCCAGTATAACGAGCATCTCCAGTACTGTCATCTGCATAGCAGTAAATACTGGGAATATTCAGCATATCATTGATATGCAGAAGAAACAGCATGGGAGATAGCACTGAAACTTGGGGTACTCCAGCATTAATAGTCTTGGTATCGGAGCAGCATCCGTCGACAACGACTTGGATGCTCCGTCCAGATAGAAAGCTGGATACCCAATTGCAGAGCCCCTCGGGGATACCGTACTTCGGGAGTTTTGTTAGCAGTGCCCTATGCCAGACCCGATCAAATGCCTTGGCTATATCAAGACTGACAGCCAGAGCCTCCCCCTTGCTCTCGACGGCCTCAGCCCACCGGTGTGTTAGGTACACGAGAAGGTCACCAGCTGAGCGACCATGGCGAAAGCCATATTAACGGTCACTGATCAGCTGGTGGTCCTCTAGGTATCCGAGGAGCTGGATATTGATAACCCGCTCCAATACCTTAGAGAGCAAGGAGGTTACCGCTATAGGCCTGTAATTTGATGGTTCTGAATTATCACCCTTCTTGGGTATCGGATGCACAAGGGCTAGCTTCCACGAAAACGGTGGTGTAGAAAAGCTTGAATAGGCGCATTAACACGGAAGACAACTCGGGAGCACACTTTTTGAGAACGAGGGCCGGAATGCCATCGGGTCCACTGGACTTCCGGATGTCTAGGGAGAGAAGCACACGCCTTATGATTTTTTGGGTGAAACGAACCTCGGGCATGATGCCCTCACACCGTGAGATGGTAGGCAGTGCAGCTCTCCTATCATCCAGAGTTGAGTTATGAGCAAAGATATTTCCCAAGATATCGGCTTTCTCCTTTGCTGTGTGAGCCAATTGGTCATCCGGCTTGCGCAAAGGTGGAAAGGTGGTCCGACAAAAGTTCCCCTCGACAGTTTTGGAGAGAGACCAAAAAGCACAGCTCCCAGAGGGGTAGCTGATTAGTTTCTCTCCAATTCCGCTGATGGATTTAAATTTTGCTCTGGTCATTACCCTCTTTATAGACCTCGATACAGCGTTGTTCTTTTTCCTCAAAATGTGGGTGTTAGGGTCCTTCTGGGCCCGAGCCACTGTCCAGGCACGAAAAGCATCCAGCTTGAGGCGAGTTGCCTCTGCACTAGGCCTGTCGTACCAGGGCTGACTCTTGCCGTTGAGACGTACTACAGAGGACGGAATAAAACACTCCATTCCCTGCAGTATGACATCAGCTACAGCAGCAGTACAGATGTTGGTGTCATTTGAGGAGAAGCAAAGCTGTATCCACGGGTACGACGCGAAGAATTCTCGCAATCCATCCCAGTCTGCTGAACCATAATGCCATACCTTGCGTGACCCACTGGGGCGAGCCCGTTCGGGTATAGCAAGAGGCGCCTCGGAACGGACCAGGCAGTGGTCTAATGTCCCCAGAGGGGCATCGACGGACACCTGATAACCGTCTGGGTGGGTGGTGAGCAGAATGTCTAATAGAGAGGGATCACGGCCCACAACATCTGGTAAGTAGGTGGGTTCTGACGCCAGTTGCGTGAGATCATGGGCCAGAGAAAATTCATGGGCGGACCTCCCGGCCGGGTTAGTAGGACGGCTTGACCCTAGCCACTCGGTGTGGTGACCGTTAAAGTCTCCTACGACTACCAACTAGGCTGAAGTATACCGCTCAAAGACTTTGTCGGTAGCGCATTGTATGTGCTCGAAAAACCGATTTGTCTCACCTACGCCGTGGCGGTTGTTGTATATGCATGCGTAGACACGGGAAATACCCCCCTGCTCCACGCACACCCATACCACAGATTCGTCAATTAGTTCTATGGCATTAAGACGTCGACAGCAGATATCACCTCTGACGAATAGGCACACACCAGCGCGAGGTAAAAACCTGTGTTCCAACTTGTATCCAGGATAGTAGAGATACGAAGTGTCAGCCGGAGGTGATATCTGTGTTTCCGTCAGGAAAAGCAAGGCGGGCTTCGTCGTCTCTAGGTGGTGATGTACGGCGTTCAGATTGGAGTGTAGACCCCTGATTTTTCAAAAGTCCACTCGAAGTGTGGAAAGGGGTGCCGCTGAGAGAACCTTATTTTTATTTTTCCTTGCCATACTGTTGATACGTTAAGGAATCCGTAGTAAACTCCAGCTGCAGGGCTTACCCTGACCAGATTGGGTCATGGTTTCACATTCAAGGTGAAGAACTCTATAGCGATGAACGTGCAGGTTTCATCGCTGTATAGCGAGCGCTCTATACTCTATAGTATCGGTTAGTATTCAACTAAGTTACGTAACTCAGAACAGAGTCATTGGTACGCCGCAGCAGTGGGATACAAACCCGGTATCTCTCGCTTACGAATCGGATACCGTAACCACTCGTCCACTGACGCTCATGAGTTCGACTAGCTCTAATTAGATTGTGGGTTCCTTTTTCTTAACTCTGGTTTATTTTGCGTGAGCAAGGGCACTAACACGCACTGCATATACGATCTGAATCTGAGGTGGCAGGCTGTGGAAACTGTACCAGCCGGCCGATTACAGATTTTCTATAATCCGTCAAGTATAGAACGTCGCGTAGAGTGCCACAAACTTGTTTGACCCGGTGACCGGTCGGTGTTTGCCATCGACATGATTCAAAATAATAACCAAAGTTCTAATTTTGGCCACCGGGTCAGATTTGTGGCATTGTACTATAGAAAATGAACCAATTTTGACAGAAGGTAAGTACCTACTGCATTATAGGGAACCAAGTACGTTCAAGAACGCCAACTTAAACTTGACGGACTTTATGTATAATGACGCGGATTAGAAGCAGTCTGTAAGCTCTTCATCATCATCATCATCGTCATCCTCCAGAAGCCTACTAAGGCCTTAGTATAAGTTCTAACGTTCACAGGCATCTCTAGGCCTATTCCCTGTAAAGATTTATCCCTGTAGTCCAAATTTATTTAGTACTTTAGTAAAATTATTATAACTATTGCGCACGTCTCATCCCCTCTACTCTACCATGCCTCTCTTCTATAGGCCTGCTGGAAGAGATTTCTTTTTAGAAATAAGTTTTGCTTGTCTTTCAATTTGTAATATCTGTATACTATTTACATACATACATACATAAAGTTCACGCCTGTGTCCCACAGATGGGGTAGACAAAGACTGTAGACCGCTACTTTGCTCTATCCTGGCTTAACTCAGTTTACTGTGTGCAATAAAGTGTTAAATAAATAAATATGAGTTCTGGTAGGAAAACGCCGCCAGTAAATCGCGTTAAGTTTCTTAGTTTCTAGTAGTCTTATTAGAAATGAAGAAGAAGAAGCAGAATTACATGGGCTGATGTTTCCTCAGCTTCCAGATACTTATCTTGGACATAGGGCTGTATAAAACTCAGATGGTGAAGATACCTAACCATATTTAGGTACCGTCGTACCGGGTCTTCTGCCTCCTGATTATGTGGAGAGCGGTCTGCGGGCCTATGAGGCTGTGCCTCGTGCCCGGGCATCTTCTCAGCTGGATTACTACTCGGCAGGTCATTGGGTGGGTTTCCTCTTGTGGCTTCTTGACGACGCGCCGGCCTGTGTTTCCTCCCTCGCTAGTGCTTCTTTGCCGCCCTCGGCGCGGTACTGGAGGTGTCCACAATTGCTGCGAGTTCGATGTTTGGTCGATTTATCCATCGACCTCGCATCCACAAAAATAAGCTTTTTGTCATTAGCATAGAACCCAAAATAACATAACCAGAGCACACGTCCGCACCTTCTAAGACCGTGTTGATGCTAATACAGGTAGAGCTCGTCTAATCTAAAATGACGCGCCCCACTATCGCATTAACGCACACAAGCAAGTTTAAAATATGGACGCAATACATATACAAATGCCGTTGTAATTGGTCGTTCAGTTGCCGGTGAGATTCAAACGTAGGAGAACGCGTCGTTCATTGGCTCCCACACAGATGAAGTGTCGTCATCAATATTTGCACTCACACATCGAAATCAACTAACTTAGTAGTGGGGCGCGTCATTTTAGACTAGACGAGCTTTACCTGAATATGGATAAAGCGTTAACTTACCAACTAACGGATAAATTAACGTATCGCGATTACGGAAAAGTTTTAATACAAGTTTATATTAATTATTGATATAAATATAATACAGTATATAATTTAATCGTTTCACTTGCAGGGCACATACGTATTTGAAATTAATTATACGGAAATGGCAAGAGGCTTCTTCGGAACTTCGTTCTTTTATGGAGCTTATGCAATCAAAGCACATGTGGTATCTAAAAAGAAGGGGAATATATTGTGTCAATTACTTCACACAACCTTTGATAAGGTTGAAAAATAACAGATTAAAGGTTATTAAAGTTGTTCTGTGGTGTTTATCTTTTTAAACTATTTAAAAGTAAAGCATTTCTTTAAATCGTTGAGCATAGACGTAAGTTATCCATCATCAACACTCTTATGGCCGGGCCTCTCCCTTGAAAGTGGGGATTATTGTCACTATCTCCACGCTTGAGGGGTTGGAGATCGCAGTATAGTAATATAACAATGGAAAACGCTGCTTCCCATTTTCCAGCCAACTGAGACTGTCTCTAGATCTTTTGACTCGAAAACATTAGTCGCCTTGTACGACGTCCACGAGTGTAAGGGGTTAATGCTATTCCATTCTGCCGGACACCACACGGCCAAGTCATCTGTACAAATAATATAGGTAATAGATATAGGTGTTAACACACGTTATGTCCCAACTTAAGTTTTTTATATGTTATACGGCAGACAAACAGGCAAGCGGGCCACCAGATGGAAAGTTGTCGCCGCCGCCTGTGAACATCAGCAACATCAGGGGAGTCACCAATGTGTTGCCCGTCTCTGAGAGAGAACTCTAATAAACCCCTTGAACGAACCCATATCATAGTCCAAAGGAAACACTGTGGCTGGGAGCTCGTTCCACATCCAAATCGAACGAGCGAGAAACGCGTGACCTTCCGCGTGAACGTGAGAACCTTCGCTTAGTGACCAACAGAGGGTCTACGTAGTGGGGATGAGTACCCAGCCCACGGCGGGTGGTGCGATGGCGGATTTGTGCTGTGGACACCAGATCCAAAAGTTCCTCGGAGCACTCCCCATTGTACAGCCGATATAACACACACAGAGAGCCAAAGTCCCTTCGGTTAGTCAGTGGTTCGAACTTGCTTGTTTATTTGGGATCATTGACAATTCGTACGGCACGTCTGTACGGAGTCCAGAGGGTTAAGCAGGACGGCAGTTTCGCCGGCCCAAAGATGGAAACAATACTCAATATGAGGCCGCATCTGTGCCTTGTACAGCAGCAGGCGCTGCCCAGGGGGTATATGAGATATAAAATATTAAATAAAGTCTGCGTGGTCGAGCAAGATGTGGAATGAGCTACTTACTGAAGTCTACTTTCTTTGCATTGTAACAAAGGGTTTCTCAAAAGGCATGTCTAAAAGTACCTATAATGCTGGCACCACATTTGCTCCCCAAAGGTTGTAGATGTCTTTGTTGACGGTGGTCGTTTTCCATCAGGTTGCGTACGCGGCCTCGGTTTGGAGCGGTAGGGTAGGGTTCCACGTAGTAAAGAGCCGTTTGCTTAGGACTCAGCGCCCCGCGCTGATTTTACTTACGAAAGCGTACCGTACTACGAGTACTGCCGCTTTGGCGGTGCTCGCTGGTGTCCTGCCCGCGGACCTGGAGGTGAAGCGGACGGGAAAGGTGGAAGCGAGTCGGGCCGGCTTAGCGGGGCGGGAAGTTGCGGAGTTAAAGAAAGCCGCCCATGAGGAGGTGGTAGACGCCTGGCAGGAGCGCTGGGATGCCGAGGAGAAGGGCTCGGATCTGAAGCGCTTCTTCCCGTGCGTCCGCGGTAGATTGGGGGCCACGTGGGTGGAGCCCGACTATGTCATCTCCCAGATTCTTACCGGTCATGGAGCTTTTAGAGCGCGTTTATGGGCGCTCGGTTTGAGTGACTCTGCGGAGTGCTCATGCGAGGGGGATCTCGAGACTAGGGACCACATATTGTGGGAATGCGAGAGGTTCGAGCAAGAGCGCAGCGACATGCTTGCTGGGTTAGAACGGAAGGAGGCGGGCCCGGTTTACTTCTCGGACCTTGTGTCCTCGGAGGCGAACTTCGCGAGGTTGAAGGAATTCGCGTGCGCTTGGTACCGTGTGAGGAGAGTGGAGGACGAGGAAGAGTAGGAGCGTTGAAGAGAGGGGAGAAAGGAGAACGGGAGCTGGCCGACGGGGCAGAATTTTGTGCGTGTGGTGTCAGCCCAATAAGGGAGAGTGCTAGGGCATTATCAGGATTTGTGGGTGTGAAGAAATGCGCACGCCTAAAGAGCCACCGGCAAGTAAGCGTGCGCATCACCCGAGATTAGGTCTGACGCGGTCCGTATGACCGAGAGGTCGATAGGATCCTGGGTGGAGGCGGGTTAAGGTGGACCGGACAGGATGGACGGTCCATCTGTGTGCCTCCCTAGGCAATAATAAATCTTTAAATATTATAGAAATGTCCAATTTCATACTTAAGAGGTTAGATTAGACCACACAAACATAGAGTTAGAAATAATTTAATTGTAGATATTTATATACAAAATCATCGCTAATAAAATCGCTGCTATGGATTATCCTGATCTGTATGTTCAAATAAAAAATAATCCGGATGTTTACTTACCTACATTCTACGCATTTCGTTCTTGCGTTAACCTACGTGCGCTCTGTTATATGTATAACTGTAGCATAGCGTAGGTAATGTTGGTTTTACATAATATTAATTATTGTTGTGTTAAGTACTAGAAGTTCTTACCCGTTCTTTTCTGAGATAGACTATTTCGTTTGTATAATTTTGATACCTAAAAATAATACGGCTATGTACATTTTCCTAATTATAAAATTGCCGTATTTGATCCACATGCACTATATTACGTGACTTTTACTAGAAAAAACACGCAGATAATCCTTTTTGTAAATAGAATAATTTTACGAACGTAATTTCTGTGATACCTTTTAATATTAAAGTGTTACACATACAACAAATAGGAACATCATCTAACAATAAATCATGTTATATATACTACGTAAAAGACCTTCTTGAATTAATAGTGGTTCATGATTTCTGTTTAGTGAATTGAGTACCTAATATAATGCACATTGTATTTATTAGCTTTGGACGTCAACGTATTTGACTTAAAGAAGAAGAAAGAAAGATGAAGAAAGATGTGCCAAAGAATGCTCTGAATAGTTCAGTGTAGTTCACATCGCAGAGATGTAACAAAATGTAACATCTTAATTGCCTTAGAAACGCTTTGGCTCCCTTCACCGCAATTAGCATTGTTTGGCAGATGGAATGTACCTGGTACTGACCCGTTCAATTTGCAGGTGAAGTACAAGACTACTGAAAATATCATAACTCTGGCTAATCTTCATAAATCAGATATTGGGAAGCAGTTATTTTTTATATAATATACGGTAGGCAAAGGAAATAAATTGTGTACGGAAACGCTATTTCAATAATGCATGAGTCCATTAGTAGTTTTTCTGGCAGAAGTTAATGTCACAATGATTAAACCATCTGTATTCGGAAATTAATGAAACATGACGAAATGTTTTATTCCTGAAATCATTATGTCATGCGAAATAATATTTTGTTATTTTGCTGAACGTAATAAGAAAATTATGTATCTTGTTTTGAGTAATTTAGTATAGTGCTGACTAGACAGCGCGGCAAATGCAAGGTGTCTGCACCGTAAACTAAAATGCCTCATGTCTTAGTTGCTCGTTTATAGTGATAAACGAGCTATGCATACGCATAATACTACGCAGTGGCGTTGCAAAAAAAAGGTGGATACATATGAAAAAGACACAACTTATCTACCTCGGAAGAAGCGTTGGTAGGGACTAGTGAAATAGGGCAACAGCTATGTTATCGCCCGTAGCAACTACAATAAAGGCTTTCATTGGAATTTTCATTAAATATACCAAAAACGCAGCAAGCATGCTTGGTGGCAGAAATAGATACTCCAATAGAGGTACATATAGACACCTCTTGTGCAGCTTCCCACACTCAACTTTCTTATATACTCAAAACGAGATAAGTAATTTAATTATTACATTCGGCAAAATAACAAAATAGTATGTCACATGACATAATGAGTTCAGGAATAAAACGTTTCGTCATGTTCATTAACAATAATTTCCGAATACAGATGGTTTAATCATTGTGAGATTAACTTCTGCCAGTAAATAACTACTAATGGACTCATGCATTATCGAAACAGCATTTCCGCGCAAAACTAATTTCCTCTGCCGAAGGGGTTTAAATGAAATCAGGCAGTTTGTAATCACCAAGAGCGTAGCAGTGTAAAAAAATGAAGTACATAAAGTTTCACAAGCAAAACATTGTAATAGTATTGATAATTTCAATTTATTCCTATTGTCTTGCAACTAGCTTTAAAGGCCCAACAATGATGGAGAATTATGTAAGTAAAGGACAAAGAAAAATAATAAACAGACCTTGATTTTGATAGCATAATAACCAAAGTTCTTAAGTTTAATGCTTACCATCTATGCTATCCACTTGCACATCTTATTAATTTATCATTTTTAGAAGGGGTTTTCTCAGAACAACTTAAAATAAGTATTGTAAAGCCATTGTTCAAAAAGGGAGATCTACTGGATCCAGCAAACTTTAGACCAATTAATTACTTTGGTTCCAATTCTGTAAAAAATTTTTGAACGGGCGATGCAATCCAGAATAAATGAGTTTTTAATAAAATAAAAAATACTTCGACCTGAACAGTATGGTTTTCGTATGGGCACTTCAACAACACATGCTTGTTTTGATTTAGTACGAACTATAACTGAAAGTTTAAACAGAAATACTCCCATAGTAGGAGTATTTTTAGATATGAGCAAGGCATTAGACTTCGTAAATCATTCCATACTTTTGCGTAGACTTGAACATTGCGGAATTCGGGGTAAAGCACTCGTTTGGATTGCTAGTTTTCTAAAAGATAGAAAACAATGCACGGAAATAACTAAACTGAATGCTTCGGATGGTGTTGTATTTAAGCAAACTTACAGATCCATCTTTAGACTTAACGCGGTGGGTGTTCCACAGGGAAGTGTGCTTGGCCCACTATTATTCCTTCTCTATGTAAACCATCTATCTGCTGCCACTTCCCACCGATGTTTACAGTTTGCAGATGATACAACCGTTCTAATACAGTGTACAGACAGTGTCTCCATTGAATCTGATGTAGAAAATGCCTTTAAGGACATAATTCAATGGATGGGTGAAAATGATCTTCAAGTAAATGTGACTAAAACTAGATTAATTCAATTTTTATCGTATAATTCTAATCCAATTATAAAACAGCTAAAACATGATAATGAGATAGCGGAAAATGCTGACGGTATAAAGTATATATTTTACCATCATCTGTATATACATCAGAGATGTTTGTGTTTTTTTGCATCAAACCCTGATAACTGGAAGACATTACGGGAAGTTAGACAGAAAGAAACTAGGCCAAAAATTATGAATTTGTTATATCAGCCCACTGCTTACAAAGATATATATAAGAGGAATATTGGCCACATGTGTGTAGCTCTATATAACCATCTTACTAAAGACTTGAAGTTATTGACTGGGAACTCATTCAAATCTAAGTTGACTGCTTGGTTGCTCCACCATTCTTTCTTTAGTGCAAAATAGTACCTAGAATTTAAAGATTGGCCGACAAATTATTTAGATTCACAATGTTTGCACACTTGCATGCAAGTTGAATACTTACTACTGTATTACTTTTAAGAACTGTATTATCGACTACTGTATTCTTGCAAATAAACTATTTGATTTGATTTGATTTGATATATTTGATAAATTTTACGTAAGTTGGGTAAAATAAAAAATACAAGGCGACTAAAGATTTACAAGCATCCTTAAGACCTCGACTAAGCTAAGAAGAAACTTAATAAAATGAACTGTTAACATTTTTATAGAAATTGGTCAGAAATAAATGATTAATAGTAATAGTTGTGATGTTATGTACTAAAAAATGTGTTTAATTATTTAAATATTTTCAGGGTTCGTATGATTTAAATGTGTCGGTTAGGGAGAAATGCGCAGGACCCAAACTGAAAACTGTTGCTGATTATAACATAACTTTGAGTAAAAATGGAAGTGATGTCTTCGCTAAGACTTTTTTGAATATCCTTGAACCCACGAAAATTGAAGAGGTTGGTAAGATTTTTACCTCAGTCATCATCATTGTCCTAGCGCTTATCCCGGCCTCTGCCAGGGTCCGCTTTCCTGCAAATTCTTCTCCACTACGTCCGGTCTTCGGCATCCTCGCGTCGTAAGCCGCTGGCTCTCGCATCCGACTCAGCGATGTCAATCCATCGCTTCTTGGGTCGCCCACGGGGCCCCTTTCCCGATACCAGCAGGTTCAGGTACCTATTACCCACGTATCCCTGAGGCTTACGCAACACGTGACCAAACCAGAGCAGGCGAGCCTCCTCGATCTTGTCCGCGATATCCCTCACGCCAAGACTGCCACGGATGTATTCATTACGTACTCGATCGAGCCGTGTAACTCCGCACATCCAGTGCAGCATTTTCATTTCGACCCTGAAAGCAAAGATTTGATCCATGGTGCTGCAGCCTGGCCTGAACCCGGCCCGTTTTGGCGGTGAAGGAATACGGGAGCCGCCAATGTTAGCAAGCGAACATGGAGAAGGTGGAAAAGGGTAATTACCTACCTGGCCAGGTATTGTGACCAGGGATCGAGGGTCCGACGGTTGATCTTCGGAAGTTGTATATATGCCGCGGAGTTTTCACATGTCTCTAGCGCAATTTATCAGCGCCATCTGTGTGCGGATGCTTGCTAACCTCATGTTCGTGTACTCGTAATGTGAGTATCGTTGAGTCAGTACAGCGATAGATGTCGCCACAAAGTATTGGCATTCCGACAAGTATCATTCCTGGCGAAGTATCTGGTCAATAATCCGTTCGATTAGCTTCATTGTGTGGCTCATAAGTTTGATACCTATACCCGATAGCTGCCGCACTCCTGCACACTGCCTTTTCCTTTATAGATTGACGTGATAATATTTACACGCCACGCGTCAGTTATAAGCCCCGTAGCTACAATCCTGTTGAAAAAAAAATCTAATACAAAGGTAATAATTTCAGATCCGAATGATAGTATATTCCGTCAAAGATGGCAACAACCATCAATTGTGGAAATACCTGCTGAAGAAACCGTGTCAACATTTCCTGCTCGCGCAAACAATTGAACATCATCTACGTGCTAAAAATTGCCTTGTGCAGCCGGTTTGTATGGTCTCCTTAACAAGACGCTTTGGAAATATTCAACAGAGCTTTTATAGTACCACAAACCTATCTGACCCTGTGGGCAAAACTGGAACTATTTATTATCTGACCCGGTGACGACCGGTCACCGGGTCAGATAAGTTTGTATCACTATAGATATCAATTTATAGTGCAACAAGCTAATCTGATCCGGTTACTGTGTCACTGTTGTTGGAATTAACATGACATTTCAAAATGGCGATACTAAGTTCCAGCTTTGGCCACCGGGTTAGTGCGACCGCGCTCTACAAACCTATGATGTATCATTATCTCTGTCATTAGTCTGTAGCGATACATTGTTGGACTAGAGTCTCCTACACATACCGACCTGTAACAGAGCTTGGACTTGGGTCTGCTCCACATTCAAACCCCTCCGTTTCATCATATCCTCTACGTGTATCAGAGAAAAAAGAGAAATTTAGCCGCTCGACTGACAATGGCGGAGTATTCGCTTACTTCTGCCAGAAGAACATGTTATAGAGGTGGGGAACGCATTGGCGATACCCCTGGTGTTGCTAATGTCTATAGGCAGCTGTGACTACTCAGGAGGCCCGCTTGCTTGTTTGCCTACCGTTTGACATACAAAACAAGTGTGCTGCCCAATATTGAATGTATACAGATTAGACATAGTTATGACATTTTCAGTCAACTTGAACCTCACCTGCTAATTGAACGGGTCGGTACCAGGTATATTCCATCTGCCAGACACAGCTATTTGCGGTGTAGGGAGCCAAAGCATTGCTAAGGCAATTAAATTGTTCATTTCGTTTCAGGGCATTTATCTCTTCGACTTGAACTACAGTGAACTGTTCAGAGGATTCTTTGGCACATCTTTTTTCTACGGAGATTTCGTCTTGAAGTCAAACTCGTTAACGTCCAAAGCTAATATAATGTGCGTTATATTAGATTGTCAATTCAGTAAAAAGAAATCATGAACCATTTAACAAATAACATTCAACAAGGTCTTTGACGTAGTATAAAGTAACATGTTTGATTGTTAGATTAAGTTTCGATTTATAGTATGAAACATTTTAATATTAAAAAGTATCACAGAAATCACGTTAATAAATTCTTCTATTAACAAAAGTGCTCCTAAATCCTTAGCAAAAGTCACGGATAGTGCATATGGCGCAAATACGGCAATTTTAATATTATGAAAATAACATACGCTTATTTTTATAGGTATCACATTTTTAACAATGCGTTAGAGCGTCGGTGGCCGGGCGGTTGAGTATCCAACTCGTAAGCGAACGGTACCAGGTTCGAATCCCGCTCCGGCCATGTACCAATGACTCTTTTCTGTGTTATGTACATTAGTTGAATTATAACCAATGCTCTTATGGTGAGGGAAAACATAGTAGTGAAACCTGCAAATTCAGGCAACTCAATTTGTATCCATGATCGTATCTGGTCAGGTTCCCCTGGTAGCAGTACACGGAGGGCAGATGGTAGTCGCTCCACTGTAATTACCTGGGGGCGTACCACAATATTTTCAAAACAAGGTTAAAATAACCTTGTTTAGAATAAGGTTATTATAATGTTATTGTATTCTTACTTTGATCCGTACAATGACTTCCTAAAACAAGCTTGAATTGTTGCCACTACAAACTTATCTGGCCCAATGACGGCATCGCTGTTGTTAAGTTTTATATTGCCGCCAAATTTTATTTCAATTAGCACAAACTTAGTTCCAGTTTCGGTCACCGGTTTGTAGCACTAACATAGAGAGGTGCATGACCGAATGTTTTGTGGTTATTTTAGTCAATAATCATTCACTCAAACAAGCTTACTTTCTAAACCGTACCATGAACTTTACGTTTTTGTTTGACAGTAGGAAGTTTTGTTTGACAGTATTATTGTTTTTACGTCAAATCCATCAATCTAACAAAAGTCACTTTTTCATGGTGGATCTAATCTTGAACGCACACTTATGCAGTGCGCTGCGCAGTGCACTGCACGATGTGGCAAAACTTGTTACACGCCGAGCAATTTGTATGCAAGTACATTGACAGATGGCGGAATGTCCCACTGTGCAGCGCGCCGCGCGGCGCACTGCATGATGGGGCAACACCCGCAATTGAAGCCCGAAATGTCAGTTCTGTATGAATTTTGTCTACGTTTTTCAATTTGGCCCCATCGTGCAGCGTGCGGTGCGATGTCAGTAGATGTCAACATGAAACGTCATATCTGACTGTTTCTTTTTACCAACAGTTCGAATCTTTCCTCTTTATGTGACACAGTTGACACACATATATCTGTCTACTTTTTTTAGTACAGATACAACGCGTGTGAATGAAATAGGAAACCGACCTTGTCAAAGAAAGTTTGACCGCTGATGCGTAAGCCCCTCCCCTTTTTCTGATTCTTTAACATTATCGAAGTTGTTTCGCTTTCGTGATCCTGTCGTCATTTTTTTCTCAGTTCATCTCGAATTATAAATAAGGCATGTTTAGTTCTAGAACACTAGTTTCTAAAAAGAAATGCTGGTACTCGTAGAAATCTACATTTTGGATGGCCCCTGTCACACTTAAAACTGTAATAACTCTGAAACTATTGGTGCTAGAATACTAGTTCCTAAAGAGAAATGATAGTACTCGTCGAGATCTACACTCCGGATGATAGCTGTCAAACTGAATACTGTAATAACTCTTAAACTATCACATCTAGAACACTAGTTTCTGAAGAGAAATGATAGTGCTCGTCGACATCTACATTTCGGTTGACAGCTGTCAAACTTAATACTGTAATAACTCTGAAACTATCGCTCCTTGAACACTAGTAGAGACGACATTGTTCCACTTGCTATGGTCCTGACAAATCTCTGTCGATTCTTCCACGTTTATCAACTTTACATACATAGATTGTTAACTTCATTACCCTCCCTTAGCTCCATCGTAGTCGGGTAAAAAGTATCAGTTATAGTATAGTATTCGCGGAAGTTGCATGGTTCAATTTCTTTAGATATTACTGATGTTATACTTTTTAGTTAAAATATGGAATGACTTACTACGGTCTACAGATGGTGAATCTATGGACACCTGTCAGAAGAAAACATCCAAAGAAAATATTCGTTTTCAAAGATTTTAAAGTAAAATTATGTCTTCTTCCGGGGATAAAGACATGTTGGCCGTACTGCAGTTGGTTAATATGCAAAAATGTAGACGACCTCGACGTAAATATTGGGTGCACCCTATATGGAATACCGGTGAAAAAATAGACTTACCAGTTGATGGTAAACCTGGAAATGTATCCGGACCGTTTTCAGCAGGTTTTCAGGATGTCACCATTATGTTATAATCAAATATTAACCCGAGCCAGATCAAGGTTACAAAAACGGCACACAAATTGTAATGTCAATGTAGCATTGACAATAATATAAATTAAATAATCATCGTGGCGTCATTATGATGAAGTTGACTTCAATATAATGTTTTATGAGCTTGTTGAAAAACATCCTGCACCATACGATTATAATCGATCAGATTACTCTAAACGGAACGTGAGAGACAAGATGCGGATAATGATAGTAAGGAAATTAAACGGAAAATTACGTAGGGACAATAATGTCTGACCATGCCAGCCCGCTAGGCACGGGAAGGAGAGTTCAACCCACGTTTTAACACCAAGACGATGATAATGATGATCTTGGCGTCAAATCCTGTTTGTGCTCTCGCACGACTATGATCCAAGATTTAGCAGATCAGGCAATTACAGTGGAACGACTGCCAACTGACCTCCATACATAAGGTCGACATAAGGTCAATAATCATGCGAGTCGTTTAAAATAACGCGCGTAAAAGCGTCGAAAAAGCTCTCGTGCAAACGTTGCCTAACTCACAATCATTCGTAAATCTCTCGTGCGAACGTTGCCTAACGTGAAAAACCAGAATAACACCACCGTTTTCTTTGTTGTCACCGTGACGTGGTACTGCGTGGTGCGCCGCGCAGTGCACTGCACTGCATTAGTGGAGCTAGTCTCTAATATTGCTTTACGATTTTTAAAGATTTACGACATATATAAATAATACCGTTATGTTTTCCCAAAAAGCAAGTGAAATGTATTCTTACAAAAGTTTTAAATAACGTAATGCATTGATATTTACGTCTCAAATACTACAACAACCAACAACCAACCAATACGAGATATTCGGGATTGTAGAAGCTGTTATCGTTGATATAGCGTGTGAAACACGAGCCCTTCGACGTTGAGAGTCGATGAGACGTAGGCGACTATACTGAAGAGCTCACACACGACCTATGCGACGGGGCAACTAAAGCCCACACTGGGAGAGTCCTACTAAATCGATTGATTTGTCTGTAGGGCCAAGGACGTGTGAACCTATCTACTAAACCAAGCCAATACCTCATCAGGGGCTAGCTCTTGGCATAATACCATGAACGTAAGTTCAATTTGTTGGTGGCATTGGTTCCCGTAGCAAATTCGGAGATCTTCGTGAAAGGAGATTATGGGCTGAAGGGTGTGGTTTATCCGATTCCGTGGCCGGTCTAGGATTCCCGTTGCCAGCGAAACGGGATTAAAAGTGTATACGATGAAGTGATGTGTTTCTAAAGTGTTTAGGATTTAAAATTATAATTTTTATGTAAGTACTAGTTCATAATGTTGTATTCATGTATTTTTAAACATGTGCCCCAGTTCCTTGAATTAAATAATTACGTAAAGTAGAAACATAGTGCTTTTTATTAGCTGAAAACCCTGAAAATGTCCTCTAATACAATCACAATAATTATTTCATATTTTAGAATTCCGTAACCGAAAGGTAAAAAGGAATCCTATTACTAAGAGCAGACATATGCGTTCTGTGCATGTTGTCCAAAATGCTTAAGCTATGTATTATATAGGTACTCGATAACGCAGATAACCTACGGCACCCTCACTACATATTATAACACAAAGTCCCACGCTGTGTCTGTCTGTCGGTCTGTCTGTCTGTTCGCTATACATTCATAAAGTACTGAACGGATATTCATATGATTTTCAGCAATAGACAGTGATTCATGAGGAAGACTTAGGTGTATAATTTGTTAAGAGCCGCCCGTCTTCGCACGAGCTTCGCACTTACTACCCGTACCCAAACCTTAACAAATTATACACCTAAACCTTCCACATGAACATGAATCACTCTGTCTATTGGTGAAATGAAAATCCTCATGAAAATCCTTTCAATAGTTTTTTAGTATATCGCGAACAGACAGACAGATACGACGTGGGACTTTGTTTTATAATATACTAGTGGGCCTTCATTCGCGTGGCGTCCGCCCTACCCTAACCTACACTACACCTAGCCTACACTTATCCTACATCTACTCTACACCTACCCTACACCTATTCAACACCTACCCTACACCTATTCAACACCTACCCTACATCTACCCTACACCTACCCTACACCTACACTACACCAAATTACACCCAATGGCGTGCACAGACAGGGTAGGGTTTTAGACAGGATAGGCAGAAAATATAAAAAGCTTAATAATAACCAAAAATGCTGCATGTTAATGTTGAATCATAAAGAGTAGTTCAAAAAATTGGACATTTGTTGGACATTACAAGGACATAACAAGTTGGAAATTTGGTGCAAAATTAATAAAATTATTCAGTGATTTAAAATGTAGTAGGTATGTGCTATGGACCGTGTGGCCGTGTGGTATCCGGCAGAGTAGAATAGCACCAACCTCTTACACTAATGGGTGTCGTACAAGGCGACTAATGTTTCGAGGCAAAAGATCAAGAGTCTCCGTAGTCTGGAAAGTGGGCAGCAGCATTTTGCATTGCTATATTTAAACACTGCGATCTCCAACCCGCCTGCCAAGCGTGGAGATTATGGCAATAACCTCTTCTTGCGTGGGAGAGGCCCCAACTCCTGCAGTGGACTGTTACGGGCTGTGATGATGATGTGCTATGGAAGTGAAAGCTAAAATCAGCACTGCTATGTTGTATAGACATCAGCAAAAATGCTACTTGTCTATTAACCTATAACACCTAATAATAATAATAAAATGTTTGAAAAGTGAAATTTACAAGATAAGTTACTCGCTGGCTTGTTTTATATACAACATTAGCCCTATACAAATTCATTCGGGAAGTTCTTAATATAATAAATAATAAAAGATATTCTGTAGGCGCATTGCTCGACATGAGCGAAGCATACGACAGAGTAAATTATCTTAGATAAATTATACGGCACTGGAATCAGAGGAATTGCACAAAAATGATTTAAATCATATCTCGAAGATAGGTAGACAACATGTAGAGATTGAAAATACAGACTATAAAAGCTCCAGGATACAAACCATACGTTAGGCTGTGGAAAGTAACATGGGCTCCATTCCCTAAGGAAGCGTTCTAGCGTGTTGCTTATTTCTCATTTATATTAATGACCTTCCAAAACAACTAGGTGAGGACTGTATCATTTTCGCAGATGACGTTTTAATAGTAATATCATGTTCAAATACGGAGGAGCTCAATAATAAATTAAATATTGTAACTTGGATGGAATGTCACAATTTAGAGCTCAACTTGAAAAAAACTAAAATAATACAGTTCAAACCTTATCAAAAACTTCCATTGCAAATTGATTATAAATAAAATAATGCTGTGATCGAGACTGTGACTTCGGCTACTCTACTAGGAATAGATATTGATACAAGTGTAAACTGGAAACCACATATTCAAAAACTTACTTAGAAATTGTCCTCATTCATATACGCATTTGGACATCTAAAAATGGTAATAAATTTTAAAACCACACTCACAGCATATTATGCATATGTCCATTCTAGACTTGCATATGGAATAACATTGTGGGGAAACTCTACAAATGTGGAAGATATCTTTTATCCAAATCAGAAAAAATGTGTGAGAATTCTTACAAATATTAGTCAAATGGATTCCTGTAGACCCCAATTTATAAAGTACAGCATAGTAACAGTGACGTCATTGTATATTCTAGAGTCATGTAAATTCGTAAGAAAACACGAGTACATGTACTCACCTATAACCTCCTTTAGACGAAACGATCGAACGAAATTAAAAACACCTTTTTCTAAATTATCTATATTTACAAATGGTACTTACGCTATCATGGTTAAAATTTACAATCACATACCTAACAACATAAAAAACATTACAAAATTTAAGTCATTTACCAAACAACAGAAATGTTTTCTAGTGCGAAAGTGTTATTATGATATTAATGAATTTTTTACTGACCTCGAATTGCGATATTCCGGAACATTGCTATTAGTTTACATTGTGACATGAATACGGATGATAAAAATTGATTGCTATACAGAATGTCATCTGAATCATATATCTACTAACTTCACATTTAACTTAACATTTAGATGACCTGAGTGGTTCAATGGTCCCGCAACGCAAGAGGTCCCGGGTTCGATTCCCGGCCGGGCAGAAATTGAAATGATGAATTTTAATTTCTGTTACGGGTCTGGGTGTTCTATGTATAATAAGTATGTATTTAAAAGTATTTAAGTAGTATATCAGTTATCTAGCACCCATAGCACAAGCTTTGCTTAGTTTGGGGCTAGATGGCGCTGTGTGAATTTGTCCACGAATATTTATTTAACATTATTATTTGATTGTTATTTTAACATGCAACTAATTGAAAAAAAATTTATTTAAGGAAAAAATTTCTACTTTTAATTAAATACTTAAGTTATGACATAATGTAAATAATGCATGCTCTATCTCACTTTGTTTGCAATGCCCTAACAGGGTGTCACATGTAAGTACTATATTGTGAAATCTTTTGAAAACAGTGATAAATGAAATGAAATGAAATGATCCAGGATTTGGCGATAAGGTAGATCAGAAGTAATAATTACAGTGGAGCGACTACCATCTGACCTCCGTGACCCTGCTACCAGGGGAACCTGACCAGATTGGATCATTTCAACAGCCTTTACACTATCAAAATTCAACACGGCTCAGTTAGCTCTTTGCAAATTGGTCAATTTTAGCGGATCACAGTCCATTACCTGTATTATAATAGTTATTATTATAATATAACGTTTATTTCAGGTTTATTTCTAGTATAATATAAAAAAAAGTTACACAAACAAGCCCATATTTTGCTAGCATAAGTTTTAAATCTTAGTTTTAGTAACTTATTTCATAACTTTCTTATTTCCCGTTTTTACTGTCCCAGTAAATTCCCGGTAGAACTGTAATTACTGGAACCCATGGCGACGGGGCAACGCTGGGTCACTGTTCGTCCCGCTCCGAAGATGATAGGCTGGATATCTTGTCGTACCCTCGATATTTGGTCGTACCCTCGGGAAACTGGTCGTGGCCATAATTCCTTCTTAAGGAAATTCTAGACTTGTTCCGTCGGCACTCGTAAACTAAACGCAAGGAAATCAGTCTAAGGAAGTCGGTAGTAATACGAGGGCATCTCGTCGACAGTGAGAGCCAACTAACTGGGCCGTTGACTCCTTGCTAAGACGGGAGATGTATATCCAGCTAGTAGGACTGCGGCCTTCAATTTGCACTGTTCAGACAAAGCAGTACCGCGTTTGTTCCGACTATGTTTCTTCCTGTGGACCAGCGTGAACCCGTAGATAATGATCTACAACGGCATTCGTCTTCCGGACGGAGACCGCAGCTTGCGCCTGTGACTTCAGTTTAATCTCAGCTGGTGGTAGAGGCGCGCGCGGCGGCGGCATCGGCGTGGGCGCGGGTGGCGGGGGAGAGTCAGAGGGCACAGTTATTGTTATCGGGGTCGAGGTGTGCACAGACGAGACGATAATTTTAAAAGGGGGCATCAGCACGCAGTAGGTCAGCCATAGGTGCGTTTTGCTGACTTATGTGATTCGATATTAGATAGCGACAGCGGCGAAGGCGCTGAGTGCGCAGACGCTGCAATATTAGTCGCGTACAATAGTCGGTCCCGAACCATGAATCTCAGGACGTCATCAAGATCGGTTTCGTTTAAGGCGCAGAAGAACAACGCAGCGGGAACAAATTGCGGGTATTTGAAGACTCAACACCTTTTGTGAGAGCTCTTAATAATTTAATTGTTAAAATTATATTTTGATATATTGAGTCTGTTTTATGCATTTTATGTAACATTAACTGCATCTGTTGGCAAATGAATCACAACATGCAACTTACATTAGGATCCAGCAGTTATTATGGACGGGCAATCAAATTTGTGAAATCACCCATGGCGCCACATCATATTTTAGATTAAAGGCTCTGCTGCCTTTCGTTTTCAGTCTTGCCAGCAGGCTCTGTGCAATCGACTTTTGCAAAGACTTTAGAGCCTTTGTTCCGCTCGACCGCCGCCGATATTGGTAGTATTTGAGCGGCGTATGGCGCGAGTTAAGAGACTTGGACATCTGTCGATTAAGTGGCCTAAATTGGGAGAGTTCATCAGGGGATTGCAAAGTCATACCGTGCCTTTATTCCATGAGTTTGAGGGTATCGTTAGAGATTTTGTTGGTTCTTTTTGTACGGCAGCTTTTAAAGAACTTTGACCCAACCGTATAAATCTGTATGCTTTATAAAAGAGTATATCAATATTTTACTTTGTTTGCAATGCCTTAACTGGGTGTTATATGTAAGTTATAATATTGTGCAATCATTTGAAGACTGTAATACGCAATAAATGAAATAAAATAAAATCACATTGACCTATGTATTTATTATAATTTTATTATTCCCATTCTGACATCATACAATATTTAGTTATATATAATAAAAAATATTTTTGTCTCCTTGGACCTTTTGGACATTGTTTATTTATGTTATTGATTATTACATGTAAATTTTATTTTATACTATACTTATGTGGGTAGGATTACATTGATATTGAGACATTTATCTTATGTATTGTTCATTATGCTGTTATTGACAATATCATTGTCAATTTAATTGCAATTAATGTAAATTAATATTCAATTATAGACAAATAAACTAACCCAAACTAAACTAATCCGAACTTATGCGCTTATAAGACATTCCTAAATTCAGTTACTGAATTCAGAAACAAAAAATCAAAGTGGAATGTATTGCTCTTGGAATAAGGTCAATTTTTGTATATCTTATATTAAGTCACGCGTCGTCGCTCCACTATTCAAAAATCCGAGATACAAAAATGGACCATATTCTATGAGCAATACATTCCACTTTTATTTGCTCTCACGCTTTATGTTTTTGAATTCAGTCATTGAATTTAGGAATGTGTAATAAGCGCATTAGTCTAACAATGAATCATAATTATTATACTATGTACATTACAGAACTAATAATGGTTCATGACTTTTTTTTAGTGAAAGTTGTGTTTAATATAATGCACATAATATTATTACCTTTGGTCCCCAGTGTGTTTGATTTCATTGAGAATTCTCCGTAGAAGAAAGAGGTACCAAAGAATTCCCTGATTTGTTCACTAAAGTTCACCTCGCAGATATATATGCCCTGAAAAGAAATGGATTTGGAGATATACTTTACCTGACTATACCGCAATGAGGTTTGTGGTGGCTGGCAGATGGACATGGCCTATTGATAAACTAGTGAAGTACAAGGCGAGTAAATGTCTTAGAGGTAAACTGGCTATAAAAATAGATCAAGCCCAAGATCGGCCTTGTATAGAGTACTGTTGCCACATTTAGGATGGATCAGCAATATTATATACCTATCATCTGGCTAATTTGGATTCGGAAGAGAAGCGTGTTATAAGGATTATTTATGATCTGGAGCAGATAGGTGCTAAGCTGCAAAGCCTTGAACATCAGCGTAGGGTTGCGCGTTTGTCAGTATTCTACAGTGTACCTACAGCTATTAAGTGCAACGCCTTGCCTGCCAGTGTATTCCCTGAACAACTCCTTTTAGGCTCACCTTCGGCCGCATTGTCGCTTGCCATCAAATGAAATTACGGTCAACAGCCTATCTAATATAATATAAAAAGTGAGTAACAATTCTGGGCAGCACCATTTTCTGTTGTGTATTTCCCACAGCGATCTCCAAATTACTCGATACGTTTACACGTCTGCAGGTGAAACGGAGGTGTTTGGTGAATACGTACTTATATAAAGCATACTCGAGTCCAATATGTATTATTTAGAAGAATCAAGTCCAGCAATAAATCACTACAAACTGATCATATTGATGATGACACAGTAAGGGACTAAAGCTTTGTAAATTTACATGTAAGTACTTATACAGAGATTTGTTTGTTACGATATATAGAATACATAGCGTGAATAATAACATTAATAGTCCAAGGAGTCTTGTTGAGGAAATCATACAAACCGGCTGCACAAGGCAATTTTTGGCATGTAGGTGATGTTCGATTTTTTGTGCGATCATGAAATGTTGACACGGCTTCTTCAATCGGTAGTTCCACAACACCTGCTTTTTGCCATATTTGAAAGAATGTACTGTTATTCGGACCTGGAATATAATTAGTTTTTATTTGTTGTAATCCGTTAGTACAAGTTTTTAGATATTGAATAACTATGTAATATTACTTGATGCCTTTGTTTTTATTTGAAATATATCTACAATATCTACAATAAGATGGTGAGGGACTCTAAACGCCAGTACTTCCACAATCACTTAATTAATTCATCCCAGGCTGATATTTGGAAATTCTTAAAGTCGGTTGGAGTTGTTGAGCCCCAAACTCCTCTTGCTGGATCATATTCTTGTCCTGACACACTTAATCGACATTTCTCTTCCGTGGCACAATTAGATGAATCTATTAAGTATGATACTATTAATTTCATCAAGTCCATGGCTACATCTCCAGTAGCGTTTGATTTCAGTTCCGTCACTGAGGATGAAGTTCGAAAAACCTTTTTATCCATCAAATCGAAGGCTGCAGGATGTGGTTATGTGAGTAGGGATTATCATGTTTTAAATTCTGTCTTACCCGTTCTCACGCACATGATTAATCATTCCCTCTCATCACATTTTTTCCCTAAAGAGTGAGGCAAGGTGTTTATTATCCCGCTTTCCGAAGTACCTACTCCCAGTGCCTTGAACCATCTCAGGCCTATATCAATTTTTCAATTTTTATTAAAATTACTCGAAACTATTGTCCATAAACAGCTATCTACTTTTATTCACACCAATGCACTGTTGAGCCCATACTTTACATTTTGGTCCGGGTAAGTAGCACATGTACGGCTCTGTTTAAAATCACTGAGGATATCAGAGAAGCCATGGAAAACACCAAACTAACTCTTCTAGTTTTAATTGATTATAATTAAAACTAGAAGATTTTAATGTTGATCATGACATTGGCAATCTTATCTCAGCTTGGGCTATCATCCTCGGTGACAAACTGGTAGGCAGCAGGCAGTTCGGGCTGATGGAGTAGTATCTAATTGGAGTGATCTGGTTGCTGGTGTTACGCAGGGCGGTATTTTGTCTCCATTATTGTTTTCTTTGTTCATTAATAACGTTACTTACAAACTTATATGATCCCACCATCTTTATGCAGATGATTTGCAACTTTATGCCTAGCGCTGATGCTTCGAATATTGATGAGCTGTTGATGCATTAAACAGAGATCTAGAACTTATCCGCGAATGGTCACAGAGATTTGGTATTTCTGTGAATCCAGCCAAATGCCAAGCCATTATTGTGGGCAGCTCTCGGCTAACTAGTCGTATTTATTTAGCGAAAGTCCCTCCTGTCAGCTTCAATAATAATATAATACATTTTGCCTCCTGCGTAAAAGACCTAGGGCTTCACATAGACAACACTTTGAGATGGTCTAATCAGCTGACTGAGGTAAGCTGAAAGGTAATAAGGGCTTTGCGATCTCTCTATCGTTTTAAATACTTTTTACCATCTTCCACAAAATCTTAACTTGTCCAATCTTTAATTTTACCAATTATCGATTATGAATAGAATAGAATAGAATAAACTTTATTGCGTTAACTGTGTAGTTACATTACTGCAGATGGTTTTGCAAATAGGAAGAACAACAGTTTACCCATAGCGGGTATGCAATTACAATGTAAGCAAGTTACAATTTGCTTAATTAAACTAAAAGGATATTTAATTAAAATAGACATTTCTACAATAAAAAATATAACGTACTTACTGTTTAAAGCATGAGTTGTAACAAGTAGGTATCTTAAATTAGATTATCTTAGGTCTACTAGTGGGTTTTGTAGTCATAAAATTC
The DNA here is from genome assembly GCA_905147135.1 of Blastobasis lacticolella. Classification (NCBI taxonomy): domain Eukaryota; kingdom Metazoa; phylum Arthropoda; class Insecta; order Lepidoptera; family Blastobasidae; genus Blastobasis; species Blastobasis lacticolella. The sequence goes on along the minus strand of LR990044.1, from coordinate 17,209,759 downwards.
TTTTAAGTTGTAAAATACATTATTCAAAAGAAATATTTTTAGTTTATTTTTAAATTTAGTGGTATCTAAAGCTTTTAATTCTACAGGCAAATGATTATATATTTTAATTCCTACTCTAAAAGCACTCTTATTATATATGTTATTATTTGTAATAGGTACATTTATATCGTATATGTATCTATTACGTTTGTTTGTTCTGCCCTCTGCTGCGGTTTTAAAGTAAGACATATTATTTTTTATGAAGGAGCTTAATTCCAGAATATATATATTCGTAAGTGTAAGATGTTGCTTTTCTCTAAAAACATTTCTTAGTGTTTCGTCGGAATACATATTATAAATTATGCGTAAACATTATTTTTGGAGTATAAAGGTAGACTGAACATTTACAGAGTTTCCCCAATATATAATTCCATATGACAAGAGTGGGTAAACATGGCCATAATAAGCAGCACGTGCAACTTTTAATGAAGTAGTTTCTGTTAAAATGGATAAGGCATAACAATAACTCGAAATTTTACTATTAATTTTACTAACATGTGATTTCCAATTTAAATGAGAATCGAGAGAAAGGCCAAGGAAATTTATTTCATCTACCTCTTCAATTTTCTTGTTTGTATCTGATATATTTAAATTATATGAATCGTTTCTGTAGTTTCTAAATTGGATCAGTTTTGTTTTATTTGCATTAACTGTAAGATTCAGGGTTCTAAGCCAGTTCACAATAGTTTTTAGAGTTGCGTTTATTTCTTTTTCAAAGGCTATTTTATCTTTATGCATGTCTCTAAACAAAATCGTTACATCATCTGCGTACATAACACATAAATGTTTTATAATATTTGGCAGCTCATTAATGTACACAAGAAAGAGGAGTGGACCTAATATACTGCCTTGTGGTATACCTAAAATTACATTACGGAATGGAGATTGTATTTCTTCTATTGTTTTGTTGGTTTCATTGTATTTATTTATTGCAGTTTGTTGTTGCCTGTTCTTTAGATAGGTTGCAAAAAGGTTTAGAGCATTTCCTCGTATACCTAAGTTTTCCAGCTGGATTAGTAACGTATCGTGTATGACACAATCAAATGCCTTAGACATATCGAGAAATAAGCCTACAGATTGTGTTTTTACATTTGACATATCCCAAACTTGTTTCAGTATTTTAAATATTGTATGGTGATGTGTGTTGCTCCGACCTTAACCAGGATCAACTGAATAAATTGGATCGACTTCAAAACAACTGCATTCGCTTCATTTACGGCTTGCGTAAGTACGATCACGTATTAAGCTTTCGTGAGAAGCTCAAGTGGCTGCCTATACGACATCGCCTCAACCGAAGAATACTTACCTCCCTTTTCTCTATACTTTACGATCCAGCCGTCCCTGAATATCTGAAATCCAAATTTCAATATATTTGCGACACCTACAACCGTAGCCTCCGTTCTTCAAACACTCTCTCCTTAAACCTGCCCCTTCACCGGACTGGATTTCTATCTAATTCTTTCTCCTTAATCGCTGCTAGACTTTGGAATGATCTTCCTTTGGAGATCAGACGTAGTCCCAGTAAATTTTCTTTCAAAAACGCAGTTAATAATCATTTCCTATAGTCTCTGTATCCCCTTATACTTATTTTCCTATTTAGTCTTTCTCTTTTGTAAGTGTTTGGGCAGTAGTGTTGTTTAGTGTGCCAGCAGCTTGTTATCTTTAGTTTCTTGTTCTCTCTCTCTCCTGTTATATTATTTATAAATGTCGGTCACTGAATGTTTGGTATTCTAATTTTAATTTAATTTTACGTTTAGTCTTTTTTATGTCCTTTTCTCTTCCTTTTTGTTGCACCGCGCAACGCCTTGTAATTTTTGTTAATTGCTTTCTGGTTGACTGGTAAAAAAAAGCAACGTAGTTTTAAGTCCGCCTTTGTACTGTAATGTGCTTGAAGTTTCTAATTAAAAAAGGTCAAAATTTTACCGCCACTTCATCCGGTGGTAAGGACGATGCGGCCGATGATGGAGCATGCCTGTCTAGAAACAGGCTTTTAACAAACTCTAGCCTTGAAGGCGTATAGATTATAATGATTAGGGAAGATACTCGCGGGTAATGCGATCCATTCCTTGGCCGTACGCATTATAAAGGTACACTAAAGCGGCTCGTGCGGATAGCTGGTAGATCCACTACATAAGGATGAATCGCTCGCCCGAATCGCGTCTTCCGATGGCAAAAGAGACCGACGGAATGAGGTCGTGCAACTGCTTTGCACACTCTCGAAGACAGACAAACGCGCAACCCTACGCCGATGCTCGAGGCTCTGCAGCTTATCTTCAATCAACTGCGGATCACAAATTAACGTCTATGCACGTTTTTCCACCGAATCCAAAGTAGCCAGTTGGTATTTGGCTGATCCATCCCAGAGGTGGCAGCAGTATTCCTTGCAAGATCGGACTTGTGCTTGATATAACTGAAGAAACTGCCTGGAAGTGAAGTATCGCTTGACCTTCGAGAGGATTCCATGTTTTTTGGCTGCAGTCTTAGCTTTTGATTCTATGTACTGTTCAAAGTTGATATTGGTTGATAGATTAACACCCAGGAGCAGTAGGTTCACGGTTATTTCCACAGATACATTACGGAAAGTCAGAGTTAGATGGAATGAACTCCGTTTAGCGGAAAACAAACACGCCTTTGTTTTGGTGACGTTGAACGACACTAGATTGGCTTCGCCCCAATCGGACACTGCCTCGAGAGCTTCATTCAAGCAACCAACCATGGCCTCTCGACATGACTGAATATCGCCTCTGTTGGCTTTTGCCTCTGACAGATACCTATCCACTACTGTGCTGTCGTCTGCGTACCCAAAGGTACCAGCTCACTCCAAATATGAGAGGCATATACCATATTAATTTGTAATAACTTTCCACGTCATGAAAAGTTGTTATCATCTTCACAATAATTATACCTGAATGTTTCCATTAATAGTGGTACGACATGCCACGATAGGGATGCTAATGTTACGGATGTTGTGTTCCTGCCGGTGAGTAAGATTTCCAGTGTACCATGAGGAACACTTTATTACTTGGTATTGTAGGGTTCTAGCTTTTGTTACTATTAATCGCACAGTAATAAGTCCCGGGGTTGTAGAGGTAGGCAAAGCATTTGTGATATTCCAGGTTTTGCTTATGTCTATAGGCCATAGCCAGTGGTGACCCCTTTTCATCAGGTGTACCGCTTGCTTGTATTGTTAGTGTAACCGATAGTACCAGTAGCGGAGAGTGGTGATCACGGGATTATTATTACGGACAATAACAAATGGAAAATGAGGGAAATTAAAAATATTTTAACTAATTTATGCCAGAAAACTGAGACAATAATCTTACCAACCTCTTCAACTTTCGTAGGCTCAAAGAAATTGAAAATCATCGTAGCGAAGACATCAGTTCCATTCTTACTCAAAGTTATGTTATAATCAGCAGCATTTTTATGTTTGGGTCCTGCGCATTTCTCCCGAACCGACACATTGAAATCATACAAACCCTGGAAATATTGAAATCTTGAAATACATTTTTATATAAATAACTTTATAATTGTGAAGTTTATTTTTTAGTCCTTGTGGCGTTGTGGTGGCAATCTGGTTATGCATGTTTATCACATCAGATTACTGGAGAGATTTGTCATAATCTCCAGATCGCAGTGTTAAAAATGTCTACTGTTTTGTTAAGGTGGTGTGCCTCTAATAATAATAAAAATAATAATAAATATTCGTGGACTAATTCACACAGCGCCATCTAGTCCCAAACTAAGCAAAGCTTGTACTATGGGTGCTAGATAACTGATATACTACCTACATACTTTTTTTTTTAAATACATACTTAATATACATAGAACACCCAGACCCGTAACAGAAATTAAAATTCATCATTTCTATTTCTGCCCGGCCGGGAATCGAACCCGGGACCTCTTGCGTGGCAGACCGGTATGTTGACCATTGAACCACTCAGGTCGTCACTCTAAATCATTAGTCGCCTTGTACTTTTTATTCCACCAACATACCAACGTATGTGACAGTCGGTATCACAGGTGGAAAGTATTAAGATTTCAAAACTTAGGACAATGTATTATAATTTTTGTTGTCCTTTACTTACATAATTCTCAATCGTTGTTGGGCCATTAAAGCTATTATTTGCTAGGCAATAGGAATATATTGAAATTACCGATACTATTACAATGATTTGCTTTTGAAACATTTCGTATTTTGTTTTTCTACACTGCTACGCTCTTGGTGATTAAAAACTGTTTGATGTTATTTTGGCAGAGGAAATAAATTTTGCACGGAAACGCATTTTCGATAATGCATGAGTCCATTAGTAGTTATTTACTGGCAGAAGTTAATCTCAGAATGATTAAACCATCTATATTTGAAAATTTATGTTAATGAAACATGACGAAACGTTTTATTCCTGAACTCATTATGTCATGCGAAATAATATTTTGTAATTTTGCCGAATGTAATAAATAAATTATGTATCTCGTTTTGAGTAGGTATGAAATTTGAGCTTCTGCCAAGGCGTGTCTAGTTGTACCTCTATTGGCTCATCTATTTATGCCAACAAGCGTGGTGGCTGCCTATAGCTCTGAGTCTTTTTTACATTTTTATAAATACCCTTATCGTAGTTGTTTCGGGCGATACCACAGTTGCCCCTATTCCACTAGTCTCTACCAACACTTCTTCCCTGATAGATAAGAGATGTTTCTTTTCCATCCGTAATAAACGAGCAGACAGCCCACCTGATGGTAAGCGGTAACTATCGCCTAAAGGAAATTCATTTCCCGTATCCCTTACAAGTGGTTTTTGATATATACTATTCTGAACTTGATCGCCTCCATTTCAGCAGTTAGTAACACTATACTGTGATTAAGGAAGCATGAAGTAAAATACTAAGGGTGCGACCAGGTCTCACATATTTTCACAGTCTTCTATGCTTAATATTTATATAAATTTACAATGTTTCCCCGCCTGCTTTCAAGTTTAAATTAAACCTACATTTGCACTTTATAAACCCATTTACTCCCAACATTCTGCTTGTGTTTAAATTGTACGATTTTTAATAGCAGGCGGGGTTTTTGGTTGGACCTATTAGAAAAAAGTTATAAACGTGTTTCCCCCACCATTCGTCTGTTAAACCAAAACTGTAATAATACGACCTACAACATAATTGCCTGCTAATAGTTAGTTGTAGCAAAATGCATTTTTACGTTCTATCTACCTACTGTTATCACAAGCTCACGCAGTTCAAGCCGACAACTTTTGAAAATTTTAAATTCATTGTTTAACAAATAGTCTTAATTCCAGAAAACTTGGGGCAATTGTGTCATTATTTTTGACTGTGGTTCTAGAAATGTTATTAAGGGTTACGGTTTCAAAGTTTAAATGAACAACAATAATAAAAATTAACCACAAAAACCGAAAAATTGTTACAGTTTGACCAAATTTCTAGGTTTTTCTTAAATGCCCATAATTTTCAAACTGCATGGTTACAATCAATCCTATCACCCCAATTCGGCTTGACGTTGAGTTCTGGGACACCCTGTATACCTCTTTCGTCAATCTTCTTTTATCTATTTGCTCTACATGCTCGAACCATCTCAATATCTATTTTTGTCACTATATTATCTTTCATGCCACACCTTTCACGGATCACTATATTTTTCACTCTATCACTCAATTTCACTCCACATACTTTCCTTAGGGACCTCATTTCCACCGCATTTATTCTACTTTTATCCCTCTTCTGCCTTACCCAACATTAACTACCCTATGTTAGTTTGGGAACCAAAACTGCGTTATGCAAAGCAAGTCGTGCTTTTTGCTTTTATTTCCCATCACCCGATTAACGGCTCCATTCACTGCGTTACTCTTGTATACTCTTCTTTCAATATCCTTCTCATACTTTCCACCACTTGTGAACATACTTCTCAGATACACGAACTCTTTCACTTGCTCAACACTCTTCCCTTGTATTTCAATAGAAGTAACTGTCATGCCCTCATTTCTTTACTTTACTTTTGTCTTCTCCACATTTACTTTATTGCCTTTCCTTTCGAATGATTCACACACAATATCCAACATCCTCTGCAGTTCACTTTCGGACGATGCAAGTAATACTTGATCATTCGCCTACAAATGGCATTTAATGATGGATATTCCCATTCGCAGTCCACACTCACTCTCTCGCAGTTCATCAAGACAACTATCCATAAACAAATTAAAGAGCCATGGTGAAGCAACACATCCCTGTCTGACACCTTTAGTGATGCCAAACCAGTCTGAGCAACTACCATTGATCCTAACACATGCACTAGAACCCTCATATAATTATTGTAGTGCACGCATAAGGCACTACAATCATCAAGGGAAAATAATATTCTTACTACTAATAATCCCTTACGTAGTTCGACATATATTCTGGAAATTTTCACTGATGCTTCCACCACAGGCTGGGGCGCATCATGTAATCATGAAAAAATTTGTGGTTTTTGGACAAATGAGGAACGAAACAATCACATAAACTACTTGGAGCTTTTAGCAGCATTTTTTGGTCTCAGGTCTTTTGCTTATAATTACAGTGAGTGTGAAATATTGATGCGTATTGACAATACGACCGCCATATCTTACGTAAATAGAATGGGCGGTGTCCAATTTACCCACTTGAATGAAGTCACCCGTAAGATTTGGCAGTGGTGTAAGGAGCGAAGAATCTTCATTTTCGCTTCTTACATAAAATCTTCTCTTAATACTGATGCCGATTAAGAATCCAGGAAATTAAACATGACACTGAATGGGAGTTAGCTCCTTACGCCTTTGAGGAAATAGTTGAAAAATTGGGGAATCTAGGGCGTCACCGTATAACGACGCGCAGAAACATACTCATACATAGGTAGGTACTTACATAGGTACCACCATCTTTCGTTAGGTGGCGCTGTGTTGAAAATACAATACATCAAGCACCGACATATGATTTGACTGATTAAGTTGCTTTGTTTATTAATTAGTAGAGTAGCAATTAGGTACCCATTACATAAATTTATAATATTGTGATCAGAACAGAATAGTAGGGTAGGCAGTGTCTTTTTGCCTGGGTAGGTGTAGCACGCCACTGCTACACCTACCCTAACCCAACAAGAAAAAAATATTTAATTAGTTGCAGTCGTTTTGAAATTATGCGCGAACATGGGACATTCTGATACTTTAAATTAAGTTGTTTTTATGTTTATCCTTTACAAGCAAACAAACAATCATCATCATCATATCAGCATAGGCCTCCCCCAGGGATCTCCACAAAGGCCGGTCTTGTGCTTTCCGCATCCACCTACTGCCCGCGATCTTTGCGGTCATTACCTCTACCAACCTGCTCTACCAACGCCGTCCAAGACGCCGCATCCCGAAACTCCATAATGAGCACCACCCCCACCCCGTTGACCCCATTCGATTAGCCATCGTATGTAAGTTTATAGTTTCGGGACCTGTTGCCTCACCATTGAGCCTTTTGCAGGAAAGCCATTTCCACCTAATGCTGGAAGAGTATCGCTTTCCATGCTATGGCAACGTCTCGCACAGACCGGCAAATGATATAGGGGAAAAATGTCATACGCCTGCCACGCACGAGAAGAAGAGGCTGGCCCAAGAAGCGATGGCTTGACTTTTTTAGAAGTGGCATGCATGTTAGTTAACAAACTCATCACCAAAGATGCCGAAGACCTAACGAAGTGGAAAAGAAGAAGTAGGAAGGAGGACTCCGGGCCGGGCGGTGTGCAAGAGCACAACCGGGATGATCGCAATGATGATGAAAATGTTCTTAATTACCTAATATTAAATTAAGTATTTAAATATGATAGTAGTAAGGAACCCTTCAAATGCCTGTTGGACTCGCCCTTGACCAGTTCTTAAATAGATATTGACTGCACTGACATTTTTGCATGCCACCATTTCCGTTTGACAAGATTTGCAACCGCTCCGTTTCACCCAAGTTATTCTTGTTTAATTGAAAAATTATATTTTAAGGATATTACTATGAATAAAATTACATTTTTGTTTAGAAATCTTAAAATGTTCATTTTCTGCTATGAAGTAGATTTGTGATAAAATTGTATTTAAAAATAAGTTATAAAATCCATCAAAGATCGCAATATTAATGCGTGACCCGGAGTAAGGTGCGAAAAAGAAAATGCTATATAGAGCTACAAACACAACTGACCCGGTGATAGCGTCACTGTTGTTGTGATTGACATAACATTACAATATGGCGACACTTAGTTCCAGCTTTCGCTACCGGGTCTGATAAATTTGTGGCACTGTACGAACATTATAACGCTGTCTCTTTTTCACTAATATTTACAATAGACAATTCATTTGCTCATACCCCTCTCTAAACAATATTATTATAATGTTGTTTATAAGAGATCATGGTACCAATAAATTCTAATAATACTTTGAGCTTGCTAAAAACATGATAGTTTTCCCATAGACCTATAGAGTCATCACCCATAGAGCAAACCGAAGAGCCGGTATATCGGCGTGCCACAGCAATTAATATACATACAGGAGGAAAATGCATGGCTAACGCATAGACGCGTCGGTAAATATTCTACACCAACTACGCTAAAACCCTTTGATATTCGGTGAAAAACCGACACCGCACGGATCTAACGTAAATATTTGGGCCATCAGTCCAATAATACTTATCAAGATAAGCATAGACCTCACTTTAATGATGATATTGGCAAGCATGTAGATGTAGACATAAGATGGTGGCAGGCTTCCCTTAAAGAAAACTAAAATGTTACTTTCTGTTAAGCAATTATTAAGTTATTTACTACGTAGACCACCGTAGACTACGTGTTGGTCACCAATAATATTAAGATGCCAAAGCAATATGTTCAATTAATTTCGAAATATTGATTCATGAATTCAACGCAGACTTAACTAGTTGTAGTTATGTATTTGTTGTTGTTTTTTTATGCTAACAGTAAGCAGTAACTGTCGCCTATAAAATCTTTAATTCATGCATTGCACAAAAATGGAGATGTGCAGGTACCTTTGCACTGAGAGGAATCAGATGAAATGCCTCAGGCCTGTAATTGCGATGGCTGGTACCAGAACACGACAATGCAAGCGTAAGTGTTTGGCGGCAGAAATTGATAAGGCGTTGGTACTCACCCAGGCGCGCTCCACAGGCTCGATAGAGTCCGAGCACCTGATAAAACCTGTTGTTTACCTTGATATTAGCACTATATTTAATCAATCAAATCTTTGCATGGAGCATCGGTGGCCTAGTGGTTAAGTATCCAACTCGTAAGCTAGAGGTATCGGGTTGAATCCCACTGTCGCCATGCCAATGCCTCTTTTCTGAGTTATGTACATTTTTTTATATCCTACGGTAGGCAAACAGGCAAGCGGGCCACCTGAGGAAAGTGGTCACCACTGCCTATAGACATTAGCAAAACCAAGAGTATCGCCAATGCGTTGCCCACCTCACGTTGCTCTGGCAGCAAAAAGGCAAATGCCCCTCCACTGCCAAAGCCACGGTCCCCCAAATCCCCACCCTATAGGAGCACTGGGAACCTTACTCACCGGCAGAAACACAATACTATTTAAAAGAGTATTGAGAGTGAGGTACATAGTTGAATACTAACTTATGCTCTTACGGCGAGGGAAAACATCGTAATGAATTCTGCACATCCAGGCGTCAGAATGTGTAACCATAATCTAATCTGGTCAGGTGCCCCAGTTAACAGGGTCACGGAGGGCAAATGCCTGTCGCTCTACCGTAATTACTCGATCTACAAAATTCTGGAACATGGTCAAGGCGGACCCTGGGCCCTCGTGCACGAGAGCCAACGTGTACATGAATGCCAAGATGATGATTATAATTAATTAATATTGTACAAAATATTTAAGTGTCTACCTATCGGGCAATTTACGACCGCACTAATTATAATAATAATATTCAAGAATTGTTGTAATTTCAGGCAATAAAACCATTAAAAGCTCGAGAAATGTTAATATGTTATAAATTTACATCTTTATTTAAATACGTCAGGCAATTGAGGCCAGAGGTATCCGTGTATGTATACCTAAATACACAAATATACAACATTATACATTCGTTTACAATAGGTACTTACATAAAAATTTAATTTAAAATCTACACACTTCGGACACACGTTACACGTCCCTTTCTGACACTCCTTTAATTTAAAGAAAGAAAGAAAGAAGGAAAATATTTATAACAAAGGACGCCACGACATAATAATTTACATTTAACACAAAAAAAGAGTACATAAAACACAAATAAATAACGTAAATAATTTTAGGTCGCCCACGGAAACTCCGGTAAAGCATACCCTTGGCCTTCTTTGGGACAATAATATTCCCTTATAAAGAACTTTAAATCTTCAATGATAGGTATCAACGCAACGCACAAATTGAACGTTAGTCAAAGCGTGATTACATGAGCTGTTGTCCTTGGCTATCGGACGGTTCTCCACGTTCTTCGTTGAACAGGCAAATCTGACGAATTTTACGTGTAAGCTTCTGTGTTTGCATCTGTTGACGAACTCTGTATCATTCACGTTCGCCGATGGGGTCACATTTCTCATACAAGTACAATGGCTTCTGACGCTATTTCCTGATTGAATTTTAAAGCTAAAGCTTATCAGCTCTACAACCACGAATAATATCTCGAATTCTTTGGCCATCTATGACAGAAAACCACAATTGTTGTAGTATTGGAGACGATGACATTAAATTGATTACGTCTTAAGTATAAAGATATTACAAAATAACGTTTTAATATTACCTTCTCTATAAAAATAAATAACCATAATTGCAATTCATGAAACATCTGACACAATATAAACAATGCTTTCCGTCAAATGGTAGCTAGGTGTCACTGTACTAGTCAAAGTACTAGAAAAGCGTCGCTGCTTTTGGTAACAAATTTACATTTTAAAATAGTCACACTTCGTTCCAGTTTTGGCCACCAGGTCAAATAAGTTTGTGGTGGCTTTTAGTCTCTGGTTTGAATGAATGATTTGGCTTCACAAAACTTCTAACCAAAACAACATCATTTTTACATTATTTTCTTTGATGTCATGGTACCAATTTGAAAACAAGTTTAAAGTAATCTTGTTTTTAAGGCTTGTGGTAGGCCCCCTGTTCACTCTCCGGGAGTAAAACAAGCATGTCGGAATAAAAGACTACTTAGTCTATTCCTATTACAGGCAAACAAAAACTGATAACGAATTACTATTCCAAAATATTTAAAAATGCGGTCCGAAAATTTATAAAACTTAATAATAATAATAAATTTTAAAAATCAACAAATGAAATGAAAGTTATGTGGCAAATTATACGGTGTGAAACTAACAAAACACGTTATCAAACAAACAAAATGAAAAATGAAAAATTAACAATAAATATATAAATAACCCGAAAGAGGTCGCGAATGCCTTTAATAATTTCTTCGCATCGATTGGTAATATCCAACCCCAACATCGACAACCACCACTGCAAAATGATGTGAATAACACATTTTTCCTGAAACCTGTTGATGAAATCCCCCAACACTTATCAAAAGATGTAGCGATGAATTAGCTTATCCCTATACAAAACTAATTAATCAGTCTATTATTGAGGGTATATTTCCTGAAGGTCTCAAGATATCTTTGGTAAAGCCGATACATAAAAATGGAGAGGTAACTAACCCTAGCCATTTTCGCACAATTGCCCTTTTGCCGACGTGGCCGACGTCATACATCAACATATTTGTAACTGCAATGGTAAACCGACTTTACTCATTTTATGAAAAATATTATAATATAATATTATCTTTCATGACAGCCAGAACGGTTTTAGGAAAAACATATCGACAACATTAGCCCTATACAAATTCATTCGGGAAGTTCTTAATATAATAAATAATAAAAGATATGCTGTAGGCGCATTGCTCGACATGAGCAAAGCATACGACAGAGTGTACCATAAAATTATCTTAGATCAATTATACGGCACTGGAATCAGAGGAATTGCACAAAATTGTTTAAATCATATCTCGAAGATAGGTAGACAACATGTAGAGATTGAAAATACAGACTATAAAAGCGGGAGGATACAAACCATACGATAGGATGTGGAAAGTAACATGGGCTCCATTCCCCAAGGAAGCGTTCTAGCGTGTTGCATATTTCTCATTTATATTAATGACCTTCGAAAACAACTAGGTGAGGACTGTATCATTTTCGCAGATGACGTTTTAATAGTAATATCATGTTCAAATACGGAGGAGATCAATAATAAATTTAATATTGTAACTTGGATGGAATGTCACAATTTAGAGCTTAACTTGAAAAAACTTAAATAATACAGTTCAAACCTTATCAAAACTTCCATTGCAAATTGATTATAAATATAATATTGCTGTGATCGAGACTGTGACTTCGGCTACTCTACTAGGAATAGATGTTGATACAAGTGTAAACTGGAAAACGCATATTCAAAAACTTACTTAGAAATTGTCCTCATTCATATACGCATTTGGACATCTAAAAATGGTAACAAATTTTAAAACCGCACTCACAGCATATTATGCATATGTCCATTCTAGACTTGCATATGGAATAACATTGTGGGGAAACTCTACAAATGTGGAAGATATCTTCATCCAAATCAGAAAAATGTGTGAGAATTCTTACAAATATTAGTCAAATGGATTCCTGTAGACCCCAATTTATAAAGTACAGCATAGTAACAGTGACGTCATTGTATATTCTAGAGTCATGTAAATTCGTAGAAAACACGAGTACATGTACTCACCTATAACCTCCTTTAGACGAAACGATCGAACGAAATTAAAAACACCTTTTTCTAAATTATCTATATTTACAAATGAATTTTTTACTGACCTCGAATCGAGATATTCCGGAACATTCCTATTTGCTTACATTGTGACATGAATACGGATGATAAAAATTTATTGCTATACAGAATGACTTCTGAATAATATATGTACTAACTTAATATTATTATTATTATTTGATTGTTATTTTAACATGCAACTAATTGATGAATTTTTTATTTAAGGAAAAAATTTCTACTTTTAATTTAATACTAAGTTATGACATAATGTAAATAATGCATGCTCTCTCTCACTTTGTTTGCAATGCCCTAACAGGGTGTCACATGTAAGTACTTTATTGTGAATCCTTTGGAAAACAGTGATAAATGAAATGAAATGATATGATCCAGGATTTGGCGATAAGGTAGATCAGAAGTAATAATTACAGTGGAGCGACTACCATCTGACCTCCGTGACCCTGCTACCAGGGGAACCTGACCAGATTGGATCATTTCAACAGCCTTTACACTATCAAAATTCAAAACGGCTCAGTTAGCTCTTTGCAAATTGGACAATTTTAACGGATCACAGTCCATTACCTGTATTATAATAGTTATTATTATAATATAACGTTTACTTCTCCTATAATATAAAAAAAAGTTACACAAACAAGCCCATATTTTGCTAGCATAAGTTTTAAATCTTAGTTTTAGTAACTTATTTCATAGCTTTCTCATTTCTCGTTTTTACTATCCCAGCAAATTCCCGGTAGAACTGTAATTACTGGAACCCATGGCGACGGGGCAACGCTGGGTCACTGTTCGTCCCGCTCCGAAAATGATGCGCTGGATATCTTGTCGTACCCTCGATATTTGGTCGTACCCTCGGGAAACTGGCCATGGCCATAATTCCTTCTTAAGGAAATTCTAGACTTGTTCCGTCGGCACTCGTAAACTAAACGCACGGAAGTCAGTCTAAGGAAGTCGGTAGTAATACGAGGGCATCTCGTCGACTAAGCCAACTAACTGGGCCGTTGACTCCTTGCTAAGACGGGAGATGTAGATCCAGCTAGTAGTAGTAGGATTGCGGCCTTCAATTTGCACTGTTCAGACAAAGCAGTACCGCGTTCGTTCCGACTATGTTTCTGCCTGTGGACCAGCGTGAACCCGTAGATAATGATCTACAACGGCATTCGTCTTCCGGACGGAGACCGCAGCTTGCGCCTGTGACTTCAGTTTAATCTCAGCTGGTGGTAGAGGCGCGCGCGACGGCGGCATCGGCGTGGGCGCGGGTGGCTGGAGAGAGTCAGAGGGCACAGTTATTGTTATCGGCGTCGAGGTGTGCACAGACGAGACGATAATTTAAAAAGGGGGCATCAGCACGCAGTAGGTCAGCCATAGGTGCGTTTTGCTGACTTATGTGATTCGATATCAGATAGCGATAGCGGCGAAGGCGTTGAGTGCGCAGACGCTGCAATAATAGTCGGTCCCGAACCATGAATCTCAGGACGTCATCGAGATCGGTTTCTTTTAAGGCGCAGAAGAACAACGCAGCGGGAACAAATTGCGAGTATTTGAAGACTCAACACCTTTTGTGAGAGCTCTTAATAATTTAATTGTTAAAATTATATTTTTATATTGAGTCTGTTTTATGCATTTTATGTAACATTAACTGCAGCTGTTGGCAAATAAATCACGACATGCAACTTACATTAGGATCCAGCAGTTATTATGGACGGGCAATCAAAACTTCGTAAGATCATGCAAGAATTGACCACACTATTTACTTCACGTATGGATGACTATGAGAAACGTCTGCAGAACCAAGACACATCATCTTCAGCAACTCCAGCACCAACTGTGAAGGCTTTGGCCGCTGACTACTACACTTTCAAAGCTTTTGTTTGGAAAGCTATCACCATATTAAAGTCGCAGTTGGAATTTCTTGTGACTGGATTTGATGGTCTAGAGACCCACTCTCGATGGAAGGTTCTTCTCGTGCATGGTATCTTGGAGGAGACTGAGGAGGATGTTGAAGAAAAAGTACTCAGTGTAATAACTGACAAACTAAAGTTGCCAACGCAACACTTAAGGGAACAGGTGTCACTTTCGGCCACTTTCGGCCCCAGAGCCATGTTTATCTTGTACAGGCTGACCTCTGGATATCTTCGGTGTAGTGTCGGGATAACTTGGCTCTGAGGTATTATTGTCATACTGGTAACAGGTGCTCGTGTTGTCGTGAAAAACTGCCCATAGAACCTATCGACTTCCTCAAAACCACGGACATGGTCATAATAACTCTGCTGCCTTTCGTTTTCAGTCTCGCCAGCAGGCTCTGTGCAATCGACTTTTGCAAAGACTTTAGAGCCTTTTTACCGCTCGACCGCCGCCGATATTGGTAGTATTTAAGCGGCGTATGGCGAGAGTTAAGAGACTTGGACATCTATCGATTAAGTCGCCTAAATTGGGAGAGTTCATCAGGGGATTGCAAAGTCATACCGTGCCTTTATTCCATGAGTTTGAGGGTATCGTTAGAGATTTTGTTAGTTCTTTTTGTACGGCAGCTTTTAAAGAACTTTGACCCAACCGTATAAATCTGTATGCTTTATAAAAGAGTATATCAATATTTTACTTTGTTTGCAATGCTTTAACTGGGTGTTATATGTAAGTAGGTACTATATAATATTGTACAATCATTTGAAAACTGTGATACGCAATAAATGAAATAAAATAAAATCACATTGACCTATGTATTTATTATAATTTTATTATTCCCATTCTGACATCATACAATATTTAGTTATATATAATAAAAAATATTTTTGTCTCCTTGGACCTTTTGGACATTGTTTATTTATTTTATTGATTATTACATGTGAAATTTTAAATTATACTCACCTTATGTGGGTAAGATTACATTGATATTGATACATTTATCTTATGTATTGTTCATTATGCTGTTATTGACAATATCATTGTCAATTTAATTATAATTAATGTAAATTAATATTCAAATATAGACAAATAAACTAACCCAAACTAAACTAATCGGAACTTATGCGTTTATTAGACATTCCTAAATTCAGTTACTGAATTCAGAAACAAAAAGCGTGGGAGCAAATCAAAGTGAAATGTATTGCTCTTGGAATAAGGTCAATTTTTGTATCTCTTATATTAAGTCACGCGTCGTCGCCCTACTATTCAAAAATCCGAGATACAAAAATGGACCATATTCTATGAGCAATACATTCCACTTTTATTTGCTCTCACGCTTTATGTTTTTGAATTCAGTCATTGAATTTAGGAATGTGTAATAAGCGCATT
Source organism: Blastobasis lacticolella (assembly GCA_905147135.1). Taxonomy (NCBI): domain Eukaryota; kingdom Metazoa; phylum Arthropoda; class Insecta; order Lepidoptera; family Blastobasidae; genus Blastobasis; species Blastobasis lacticolella. The sequence goes on along the minus strand of LR990044.1, from coordinate 17,193,558 downwards.
AGTCTAACAATGATTCATAATTATTATACTATGTACATTACAGAACTAATAATGGTTCATGACTTTTTTTTAGTGAAAGTTGTGTTTAATATAATGCACATAATATTACCTTTGGTCCCCAGTGTGTTTGATTTCATTGAGAATTCTCCGTAGAAGAAAGAGGTACCAAAGAATACCCTGAATAGTTCACTATAGTTCACCTCGCAGATATATATGCCCTGAAAAGAAATGGATTTGGAGATATACTTTACCTGACTATACCGCAATGAGGTTTGTGGTGGCTGGCAGATGGACATGGCCTATTGATAAACTAGTGAAGTACAAGGCGAGTAAATGTCTTAGAGGTAAACTGGCTATAAAAATAGATCAAGCCCAAGTTCGGCCTTGTATAGAGTACTGTTGCCACATTTAGGATGGATCAGCAATATTATATACCTATCATCTGGCTAATTTGGATTCGGTAGAGAAGCGTGTTATAAGGATTATTCATGATCTGGAGCTGATAGGTGCTAAGCTGCAAAGCCTTGAACATCAGCGTAGGGTTGCGCGTTTGTCAGTATTCTACAGTGTACAGCTAATAAGTGGAACGCCTTGCCTGCCAGTGTATTCCCTGAACAACTCATTTTAGGCTCACCTTCAGCCGCATTGTCGCTTGCCATCAAATGAAATTACGGTCAACAGCCTATCTAATATAATATAAAAAGTGAGTAACAATTCTGGGCAGCACCATTTTCTGTTGTGTATTTCCCACAGCGATCTCCAAATTACTCGATACGTTTACACGTCTACAGGTGAAACGGAGGTGTTTGGTGAATACGTACTTATATAAAGCATACTCGAGTCCAATATGTATTATTTAGAAGAATCAAGTCCAGCAATAAATCACTACAAACTGATCATATTGATGATGACACAGTAAGGGACTAAAGCTTTGTAAATTTACATGTAAGTACTTATACATAGATTTGTTTGTTACTATATATAGAATACATAACGTGAATAATAACATTAATAGTCCAAGGAGTCTTGTTGAGGAAATCATACAAACCGGCTGCACAAGGCAATTTTTGGCATGTAGGTGATGTTCGATTTGTTGTGCGATCATGAAATGTTGACACGGCTTCTTCAATCGGTAGTTCCACAACACCTGCTTTTTGCCATCTTTGAAAGAATGTACTGTTATTCGGATCTGGAATATAATTAGTTTTTATTTGTTGTAATCCATTAGTTTAAGTTTTCAGATATTGAATAACTATGTAATATTACTTGATGCCTTTGTTTTTATTTGAAATATATCTACAATATCTACAATAAGATGGTGAGGGACTCTAAACGCCAGTACTTCCACAATCACTTAATTAATTCATCCCAGGCTGATATTTGGAAATTCTTAAAGTCGGTTGGAGTTGTTGAGCCCCAAACTCCTCTTGCTGGATCATATTTTTGTCCTGACACACTTAATCGACATTTCTCTTCCGTGGCACAATTAGATGAATCTATTAAGTATGATACTATTAATTTCATCAAGTCCATGGCTACATCTCCAGTAGCGTTTGATTTCAGTTCCGTCACTGAGGATGAAGTTCGAAAAACCTTTTTATCCATCAAATCGAAGGATGCAGGATGTGGTTATGTGAGTAGGTATTATCATGTTTTAAATTCTGTCTTACCCGTTCTCACGCACATGATTAATCATTCCCTCTCATCACATTTTTTCCCTAAAGAGTGAGGCAAAGTGTTTATTATCCCGCTTTCCGAAGTACCTACTCCCAGTGCCTTGAACCATCTCAGGCCTATATCAATTTTTCCATTTTTATTAAAATTACTCGAAACTATTGTCCATAGTTTGGAAAACACCAAACTAACTCTTCTAGTTTTAATTGATTATAATTAAAAGTAGAAGATTTTAATGTTGATCATGACATCCTATTGGCAATCTTATCTCAGCTGGGGGCTATCATCCTCGGTGACAAACTGGTTCTCCTCTTATCTCCGCGGTAGGCAGCAGGCAGTTCGGGCTGATGGAGTAGTATCTAATTGGAGTGATCTGGTTGCTGGTGTTACGCAGAGCGGTATTTTGTCTCCATTATTGTTTTCTTTGTTCATTAATAACGTTACTCACAAACTTATATGATCCCACCATCTTTATGCAGATGATTTGCAACTTTATGCCTAGCGCTGATGCTTCGAATATTGATGAGCTGTTGATGCATTAAACAGAGATCTAGAACTTATCCGCGAATGGTCACAGAGATTTGGTATTTCTGTGAATCCAGCCAAATGCCAAGCCATTATTGTGGGCAGCTCTCGGCTAACTACTCGTATTTATTTAGCGAAAGTCCCTCCTGTCAGCTTCAATAATAATATAATACATTTTGCCTCCTGCGTAAAAGACGTAGGGCTTCACATAGACAACACTTTGAGATGGTCTAATCAGCTGACTGAGGTAAGCTGAAAGGTAATAAGGGCTTTGCGATCTCTCTATCGTTTTAAATACTTTTTACCATCTTCCACAAAATCTTAACTTGTCCAATCTTTAATTTTACCAATTATCGATTATGAATAGAATAGAATAGAATAAACTTTATTGCGTTAACTGTGTAGTTACATTACTGCAGATGGTTTTGCAAATAGGAAGAACAACAGTTTACCCATAGCGGGTATGCAATTACAATGTAAGCAAGTTACAATTTGCTTAATTAAACTAAAAGGATATTTAATTAAAATAGACATTTCTACAATAAAAAATATAACGTACTTACTGTTTAAAGCATGAGTTGTAACAAGTAGGTATCTTAAATTAGATTATCTTAGGTCTACTAGTGGGTTTTGTAGTCATAAAATTCTTTTAAGTTGTAAAATACATTATTCAAAAGAAATATTTTTAGTTTATTTTTAAATTTAGTGGTATCTAAAGCTTTTAATTCTACAGGCAAATGATTATATATTTTAATTCCTACTCTAAAAGCACTCTTATTATATATGTTATTATTTGTAATAGGTACATTTATATCGTATATGTATCTATTACGTTTGTTTGTTCTGCCCTCTGCTGCGGTTTTAAAGTAAGACATATTATTTTTTATGAAGGAGCTTAATTCCAGAATATATATATTCGTAAGTGTAAGATGTTGCTTTTCTCTAAAAACATTTCTTAGAGTTTCGTCGGAATACATATTATAAATTATGCGTAAACATTGTTTTTGGAGTATAAAGGTAGACTGAACATTTACAGAGTTTCCCCAATATATAATTCCATATGACAAGAGTGGGTAAACATGGCCATAATAAGCAGCACGTGCAACTTTTAATGAAGTAGTTTCTGTTAAAATGGATAAGGCATAACAATAACTCGAAATTTTACTATTAATTTTACTAACATGTGATTTCCAATTTAAATGAGAATCGAGAGAAAGGCCAAGGAAATTTATTTCATCTACCTCTTCAATTTTCTTGTTTGTATCTGATATATTTAAATTATATGAATCGTTTCTGTAGTTTCTAAATTGGATCAGTTTTGTTTTATTTGCATTAACTGTAAGATTCAGGGTTCTAAGCCAGTTCACAATAGTTTTTAGAGTTGCGTTTATTTCTTTTTCAAAGGCTATTTTATCTTTATGCATGTCTCTAAACAAAATCGTTACATCATCTGCGTACATAACACATAAATGTTTTATAATATTTGGCAGCTCATTAATGTACACAAGAAAGAGGAGTGGACCTAATATACTGCCTTGTGGTATACCTAAAATTACATTACGGAATGGAGATTGTATTTCTTCTATTGTTTTGTTGGTTTCATTGTATTTATTTATTGCAGTTTGTTGTTGCCTGTTCTTTAGATAGGTTGCAAAAAGGTTTAGAGCATTTCCTCGTATACCTAAGTTTTCCAGCTGGATTAGTAACGTATCGTGTATGACACAATCAAATGCCTTAGACATATCGAGAAATAAGCCTACAGATTGTGTTTTTACATTTGACATATCCCAAACTTGTTTCAGTATTTTAAATATTGTATGGTGATGTGTGTTGCTCCGACCTTAACCAGGATCAACTGAATAAATTGGATCGACTTCTAAACAACTGCATTCGCTTCATTTACGGCTTGCGTAAGTACGATCACGTATTAAGCTTTCGTGAGAAGCTCAATTGGCTGCCTATACGACATCGCCTCAACCGAAGAATACTTACCTCCCTTTTCTCTATACTTTACGATCCAGCCGTCCCTGAATATCTGAAATCCAAATTTCAATATATTTGCGACACCCACAACCGTAGCCTCCGTTCTTCAAACACTCTCTCCTTAAACCTGCCCCTTCACCGGACTGGATTTCTATCTAATTCTTTCTCCTTAATCGCTGCTAGACTTTGGAATGATCTTCCTTTGGAGATCAGACGTAGTCCCAGTAAATTTTCTTTCAAAAACGCAGTTAATAATCATTTCCTAAAGTCTCTGTATCCCCTTATACTTATTTTCCTATTTAGTCTTTCTCTTTTTTAAGTGTTTGGGCAGTAGTGTTGTTTAGTGTGCCAGCAGCTTGTTATCTTTAGTTTCTTGTTCTCTCTCTCTCCTGTTATATTATTTATAAATCTCGGTCACTGAATGTTTGGTATTCTAATTTAAATTTAATTTTACGTTTAGTCTTTTTTATGTCCTTTTTGTTGCACCGCGCAACGCCTTGTAATTTTTGTTAATTGCTTTCTGGTTGACTGGTAAAAAAAGCAACGTAGTTTTAAGTCCGTCTTTGTACTGTAATGTGCTTGAAGTTTCTAATTAAAATAGGTCAAAATTTTACCGCCACTTCATCCGGTGGTAAGGACGATGCGGCCGATGATGGAGCATGCCTGTCTAGAAACAGGCTTTTAACAAACTCTAGCCTTGAAGGCGTATAGATTATAATGATTAGGGAACATATTCGCGGGTAATGCGATCCATTCCTTGGCCGTACGCATTATAAAGGTACACTAAAGCGGCTCGTGCGGATAGCTGGTAGATCCACTACATAAGGATGAATCGCTCGCCCGGATCGCGTCTTCCGATGGCGAAAGAGACCGTCGGAATGAGGTCGTGCAACTGCTTTGCACACTCTCGAAGACAGACAAACGCGCAGCCCTACGCCGATGCTCGAGGCTCTGCAGCTTATCTTCAATCAACTGCGGATCACAAATTAACGTCTATGCACGTTTTTCCACCGAATCCAAAGTAGCCAGTTGGTATTTGGCTGATCCATCCCAGAGGTGGCAGCAGTATTCCTTGCAAGATCGGACTTGTGCTTGATATAACTGAAGAAACTGCCTGGAAGTGAAGTATCGCTTGACCTTCGAGAGGATTCCATGTTTTTTGGCTGCAGTCTTAGCTTTTGATTCTATGTACTGTTCAAAGTTGATATTGGTTGATAGATTAACACCCAGGAGCAGTAGGTTCACGGTTATTTCCACAGATACATTACGGAAAGTCAGAGTTAGATTGAATGAACTCCGTTTAGCGGAAAACAAACACGCCTTTGTTTTGGTGACGTTGAACGACACTAGATTGGCTTCGCCCCAATCGGACACTGCCTCGAGAGCTTCATTCAAGCAACCAACCATGGCCTCTCGACATGACTGAATATCGCCTCTGTTGGCTTTTGCCTCTGACAGATACGCTACTGTGCTGTCGTCTGCGTACCCAAAGGTACCAGCTCACTCCAAATATGAGAGGCATATACCATATTAATTTGTAATAACTTTCCACGTCATGAAAAGTTGTTATCATCTTCACAATAATTATACCTGAATGTTTCCATTAATAGTGGTACGACATGCCACGATAGGGATGCTAATGTTACGGATGTTGTGTTCCTGCCGGTGAGTAAGATTTCCAGTGTACCATGAGGAACACTTTATTACTTGGTATTGGAGGGTTCTAGCTCTTGTTACTATTAATCGCACAGTAATAAGTCCCGGGGTTGTAGAGGTAGGCAAAGCATTTGTGATATTCCAGGTGTTGCTTATGTCTATAGGCCATAGCCAGTGGTGACCCCTTTTCATCAGGTGTACCGCTTGCTTGTATTGTTAGTGTAACCGATAGTACCAGTAGCGGAGAGTGGTGATCACGGGATTATTATTACGGACAATAATAAATGGAAAATGAGGGAAATTAAAAATATTTTAACTAATTTATGCCAGAAAACTGAGACAATAATCTTACCAACCTCTTCAACTTTCGTAGGCTCAAAGAAATTGAAAATCATCGTAGCGAAGACATCAGTTCCATTCTTACTCAAAGTTATGTTATAATCAGCAGCATTTTTATGTTTGGGTCCTGCGCATTTCTCCCGAACCGACACATTGAAATCATACAAACCCTGGAAATATTGAAATTTTGAAATACATTTTTATATAAATAACTTTATAATTGTGAAGTTTATTTTTTAGTCCTTGTGGCGTTGTGGTGGCAATCTGGTTATGCATGTTTATCACATCAGATTACTGGAGAGATTTGTCATAATCTCCAGATCGCAGTGTTAAAAATGTCTACTGTGTTGTTAAGGTGGTGTGCCTCTAATAATAATAAAAATAATAATAAATATTCGTGGACTAATTCACACAGCGCCATCTAGTCCCAAACTAAGCAAAGCTTGTACTATGGGTGCTAGATAACTGATATACTACCTACATACTTTTTTTTTTAAATACATACTTAATATACATAGAACACCCAGACCCGTAACAGAAATTAAAATTCATCATTTCAATTTCTGCCCTGCCGGGAATCGAACCCGGGACCTCTTGCGTGGCAGACCGGTATGTTGACCATTGAACCACTCAGGTCGTCACTCTAAATCATTAGTCGCCTTGTACTTTTTATTCCACCAACATACCAACGTATGTGACAGTCGGTATCACAGGTGGAAAGTATTAAGATTTCAAAACTTAGGACAATGTATTATAATTTTTGTTGTCCTTTACTTACATAATTCTCAATCGTTGTTGGGTCATTAAAGCTATTATTTGCTAGGCAATAGGAATATATTGAAATTACCGATACTATTACAATTATTTGCTTTTGAAACATTTCGTATTTTGGTTTTCTACACTGCTACGCTCTTGGTGATTAAAAACTGTTTGATGTTATTTTGGCAGAGGAAATAAATTTTGCACGGAAACGCATTTTCGATAATGCATGAGTCCATTAGTAGTTATTTACTGGCAGAAGTTAATCTCAGAATGATTAAACCATCTATATTCGAAAATTTATGTTAATGATACATGACGAAACGTTTTATTCCTGAACTCATTATGTCATGCGAAATAATATTTTGTAATTTTGCCGAATGTAATAAATAAATTATGTATCTCGTTTTGAGTAGGTATGAAATTTGAGCTTCTGCCAAGGCGTGTCTAGTTGTACCTCTATTGGCTCATCTATTTATGCCAACAAGCGTGGTGGCTGCCTATAGCTCTGAGTCTTTTTTACATTTTTATAAATACCCTTATCGTAGTTGTTTCGGGCGATACCACAGTTGCCCCTATTCCACTAGTCTCTACCAACACTTCTTCCCTGATAGATAAGAGATGTTTCTTTTCCATCCGTAATAAACGAGCAGACAGCCCACCTGATGGTAAGCGGTAACTATCGCCTAAAGGAAATTCATTTCCCGTATCCCTTACAAGTGGTTTTTGATATATACTATTCTGAACTTGATCGCCTGCTTTCAAGTTTAAATTAAACTAACATTTGCACTTTATAAACCCATTTACTCCCAACATTCTCCTTGTGTTTAAATTGTACGATTTTTAATAGCAGGCGGGGTTTTTGGTTGGACCTATTAGAAAAAAGTTACAAACGTGTTTCCCCCACCATTCGTCTGTTAAACCAAAACTGTAATAATACGACCTACAACATAATTGCCTGCTAATAGTTAGATGTAGCAAAATGCATTTTTACGTTCTATCTACCTACTGTTATCACAAGCTCACGCAGTTCAAGCCGACAACTTTTGAAAATTTTAAATTCATTGTCATTCACAAATAGTCTTAATTTCAGAAAACTTGGGGCAATTGTGTCATTATTTTTGACTGTGGTTCTAGAAATGTTATTAAGGGTTACGGTTTCAAAGTTTAAATGAACAACAATAATAAAAATTAACCACAATAACCGAAAAATGGTTACAGTTTGACCAAATTTTTAGGTTTTTCTTAAATGCCCATAATTTTCAAACTGCATGGTTACAATCAATCCTATCACCCCAATTCGGCTTGACGTTGAGTTCTGGGACACCCTGTATACCTCTTTCGTCAATCTTCTTTTATCTATTTGCTCTACATGCTCGAACCATCTCAATATCTATTTTTGTCACTATATCATCTTTCATGCCACACCTTTCACGGATCACTATATTTTTCACTCTATCACTCAATTTCACTCCACATACTTTCCTTAGAGACCTCATTTCCACCGCATTTATTCTACTTTTATCCCTCTTCTGCCTTACCCAACATTAACTACCCTATGTTAGTTTGGGAACCAAAACTGCGTTATGCAAAGCAAGTCGTGCTTTTTGCTTTTATTTCCCATCACCCGATTAACGGCTCCATTCACTGCGTTACTCTTGTATACTCTTCTTTCAATATCCTTCTCATACTTTCCACCACTTGTGAACATACTTCTCAGATACACGAACTCTTTCACTTGCTCAACACTCTTCCCTTGTATTTCAATAGAAGTAACTGTCATGCCCTCATTTCTTTACTTTACTTTTGTCTTCTCCACATTTACTTTATTGCCTTTCCTTTCGACTGATTCACACACAATATCCAACATCCTCTGCAGTTCACTTTCGGACGATGCAAGTAATACTTGATCATTCGCCTACAAATGGCATTTAATGATGGATATTCCCATTCGCAGTCCACACTCACTCTCTCGCAGTTCATCAAGACAACTATCCATAAACAAATTAAAGAGCCATGGTGAAGCAACACATCCCTGTCTGACACCTTTAGTGATGCCAAACCAGTCTGAGCAACTACCATTGATCCTAACACATGCACTAGAACCCTCATATAATTATTGTAGTGCACGCATAAGGCACTACAATCATCAAGGGAAAATAATATTCTTACTACTAATAATCCCTTACGTAGTTCGACATATATTCTGGAAATTTTCACTGATGCTTCCACCACAGGCTGGGGCGCATCATGTAATCATGAAAAAATTTGTGGTTTTTGGACAAATGAGGAAAGAAACAATCACATAAACTACTTGGAGCTTTTAGCAGCAATTTTTGGTCTCAGGTCTTTTGCTTATAATTACAGTGAGTGTGAAATATTGATGCGTATTGACAATACGACCGCCATATCTTACGTAAATAGAATGGGCGGTGTCCAATTTACCCACTTGAATGAAGTCACCCGTAAGATTTGGCAGTGGTGTAAGGAGCGAAGAATCTTCATTTTCGCTTCTTACATAAAATCTTCTCTTAATACTGATGCCGATTAAGAATCCAGGAAATTAAACATGACACTGAATGGGAGTTAGCTCCTTACGCCTTTGAGGAAATAGTTGAAAAATTGGGGAATCTAGGGCGTCACCATATAACGACGCGCAGAAACATACTCATACATAGGTAGGTACTTACATAGGTACCACCATCTTTCGTTAGGTGGCGCTGTGTTGAAAATACAATACATCAAGCACCGACATATGATTTGACTGATTAAGTTGCTTTGTTTATTAATTAGTAGAGTAGCAATTAGGTACCCATTACATAAATTTATAATATTGTGATCAGAACAGAATAGTAGGGTAGGCAGTGTCTTTTTGCCTGGGTAGGTGTAGCACGCCACTGCTACACCTACCCTAACCCAACAAGAAAAAAATATTTAATTAGTTGCAGTCGTTTTGAAATTATGCGCGAACATGGGACATTCTGATACTTTAAATTAAGTTGTTTTTATGTTTATCCTTTACAAGCAAACAAACAATCATCATCATCATATCAGCATAGGCCTCCCCCAGGGATCTCCACAAAGGCCGGTCTTGTGCTTTCCGCATCCACCTACTGCCCGCGATCTTTGCGGTCATTACCTCTACCAACCTGCTCTACCAACGCCGTCCAAGACGCCGCATCCCGAACCTCCATAATGAGCACCACCCCCACCCCGTTGACCCCATTCGATTAGCCATCGTATGTAAGTTTATAGTTTCGGGATCTGTTGCCTCACCATTGAGCCTTTTGCAGGAAAGCCATTTCCACCTAATGCTGGAAGAGTATCGCTTTCCATGCTATGGCAACGTCTCGCACAGACCGGCAAATGATATAGGGGAAAAATGTCATACGCCTGCCACGCACGAGAAGAAGAGGCTGGCCCAAGAAGCGATGGCTTGACTTTTTTAGAAGTGGCATGCATGTTAGTTAACAAACTCATGAAAATGAAAAATGAAAAAGTATTTATTGAATTAGGATTACGTTAATTAATCTCTTTTCAAAAGTCAAAAATCTAACGGAAAACAAAGGGAAGTTAAGCGAGCTCATCCAGGTAGGGGGCGACGCATGCAGACCGATCAGCGCGCGCGAGGGCTTACTCCGGCGAGACACCGGGCACCGATACGCGCCACGCACATAACCGCCTAGGCGAATCATATGCGGCGCGCGCCCGGCCCCAGCCAGCCCGCCGGCGCTCACACCCGCACGCCCCAGCCGGCCTACCCGCGTCGCGCCCTGAGCTCGGAACAAATAAGTAAAAAGAATGTCGTCTGTCTGTCAGTATGCCGCTTCAGTTAGGAAAATGACCATCTGTGGGAAAAAGAAACGGCAAGAAACCCACAGGTACATTTAAATATGATTACATTGCATTGATACATTTGTCAATTTAATTTGAGTGAGCCTGTCTTGATTGGAATATGATGTGAACCTCTACAAATCGGTGAAGATAACTAAAAATAAAAATAAATTTCAAAAACATAAAAAATGGCACAGCAAAAGCAGGCCAGTCCACCAAGGCAGCACCCGTTCACGAGCATGACGCAGGGCCCAGCCATCGTCCAATTCAACCATATTTGAGGGAAGAGAACGACCCGACCCCCATGCCACCACCAGGCAGACTTTTAAGTGAGCATGCGCTGCCAATGCCGTACACATTAAAAAAATATTTGTTATTCAATGACTATTACACATCAAATCATCCTCACTCAATTAACAAAATTATAAATTTATAAATATCTTCCTATTTCGAAGAGCTAGTAGTACACCATACATTTTTGTCATTGATATATTCATCAATTTTATAATAGGCTTTTTTCATTAAAGTTGTTTTCACCTTATCTTTAAATTGTCATTCAGGCAAATTAATAATACATTCAGGAATATGATTATAAAATCTTATACAGTTACCCATGAAAGATGAATTTACTTTACTTAGTCTGAACAACGGTGTTACCAGTTTATTTTTGTTTCTTAAATTGACATTATGAATATCAGTATTTTTAGCAAATTGGGTAATATGCTTTCTAACATACATAATATTATCAAATATATATTGACTTGAGAAAGTCAATACATCAATTTCTTTAAACAATTCTTTGAGCGAATCACGTCGACGTAATCCATATATTGCTCTTACAGCTCGCTTTTGTAGTTTGAAAATGATGTCACTATCAGCACACTTGCCCCATAGTATGATGCCGTATGACATAATACTATGAAAATAACTATAATAAGCTAATCTAGCTGTATTCACATCCGTTAGCCTCCTTATTCGCCACACGGCAAATGCAGCCGAACTTAACCTACTAGCCAATGATTCAATATGTGGGCCCCATTGAATTTTTGAATCTATATTAACGCCTAAGAAAGTAGTTTTCTCTACCAACTCAAGTTGCGTTTTATCTAATATAACATTACATTGATTACTTTGTACATTAGGGAGGCAAAAATGAACGCATTTTGTTTTTTTAGAGTTTAAGACTAAGTTATTAATCGTAAACCAATGAAGCACATTCTGAAGAACACAGTTTACTTCGTCTATATTATTATCTTTCCTATTAATTTTAAATATCAGTGAAGTGTCGTCAGCAAACAAGACTATACCAGCAATATTCTGCACCATGTATGGAAGGTCATTTATATATACAAGAAAGAGAAACGGCCCCAATATAGATCCTTGTGGCACTCCAATGCTCACTTTCCCACCCGCAGATAACTCGCCATTTACATTTACTTTTTGAACTCTACCTTCTAAGTATGATTTCATCATTTCAAGACTATCATGCGTAAAACCGTAATGTTTTAATTTTAGTAATAGTGTTGAATGATTTACACAATCAAATGCTTTAGACAAATCGCAAAAAACACCTATTGCATTATGATGTTCTTCCCAAGCGCCAAAAATTTGTTGAATGAGGCTAATACCAGCTTCGGTAGTATTGCGGCCTTTTGTGAAGCCATATTGTTGTTGATGAAATAATTTATTACTGTTAAAGTGCACAATCATTTGACTTAACATGATTTTTTCAAAGATTTTACTGAAAACGGGCAGGATGGATACCGGTCTAAAATTATTCAAACTATTTTTACAACCTGATTTGAATAATGGCACCACTTTACTGATTTTCATGAGGTCGGGGAAAACACCTACTTCGACGCAAGCATTAAAAATGTAAGCTAAATACGGTGCTAAAATATCAACAACAGTACTTATAACTCTAACTGACATTCCCCAAATATCTTCCGTATTTTTCAACTTAATGCTTTTAAAAGCTTTAATGATAGTTTTAGCGTCTACTTCGGAATAACAAAAGCCATTTTCACAGGCACCTATATTTTGTTTTAACAAATTTTCTGCACTAATTGGGCACGAGTTTAGCAGCGAGGTAGTTTTAATCGGTATTTCGGTAAAAAATTTTTGGAACAACTCTGCCACTTCTTTATTTGCGGTACTAGTTCCGGTTTCTGTTTTGATTTCATAATGTGTATCACGAGGCTTTGTTTTCCCTGCCTCCTTATTTATTACATTCCACACAGTCTTAGCCTTGTTTGAAGACGAACTTATAATTTTCTTATAATGCTGTGATTTTGCAATTAGACAAACTTTCTTAAACGTTTTTGAATATTTTTTGACATATTCTACAAAATCTTTATCATGGCAATAAGCTCGCTGACCGTATAGTTCAAACATTCTATCTCTGCTTTTGCGGATACCTAAAGTAGCCCAATCACTAAATTTAGATTTACAGTTACTTTTTATTCTTTTTTGCGTAAAAACACTTTGATAAACATTATTGACAGAATTGAACATATCAGAAAATAGAATGTTTGGGTCATGAGAATCAAGAGAAAGGCCGGCAATGGTCTCCGATACGGCTTGTTTGAAGTGTTCAATTCTCCTTTGAGTAATTGGTCTTGTAATTATTTCATTGATATTACATTGTTCCGTAAAATCAAAAACAACGAATTGTCCACTATGGTCAGATCTTGTAAAATTTATAATAGCCTTTTCGTTGACCTCGCAACAGCAGAACACATTGTCGATGCAAGTCGCTGATGATTCTGTGCATCGTGTCGGCTCTAAAAATACATAATTAAGATTAAAACTACGAAATAAGCTTATTATTCTCTTACTAAACGTTGTTTTTTCTAATAAATTAACATTAAAGTCTCCACAAACGATTACCTTTTTTTTACACGTACAAAGTCTTTCTAAAACTTGTTCCATAGTTTTTTCAAAAATCTCAAAGTTTTCATTGTATGGTGGCCTATACACACAAAGTATGATGCACTTTTCTAGCTCTACGCAGGATAACTCAATCTTATGTTCAACTGAGAGGCCAGAAACATCTTTCCGGTCTTTCGATTTAATATTTTGCCGTACTGCAATTAATGAACCACCACGGGAAATAGATTTCCGATTAAAACAACTAATTATATTATAGTTAGATAAATTAAATGACATCTCAGATTCTCTCAGCCAGTGCTCAGTTAAACATAAAACTTCTACAGGAGTTTTTTTTAAATATAATTCTATTTCATGTTCTTTGCCAGAAAAACCTTGTATATTTTGATGAATTAATCGTAAACAATTCTTGGGCTTTTCTTTTGTCTTAAAATCTAGTTTAAAGAGCATCCTTTGTCCTTAGATGATAACATGCAGGAGCCCTGGTCAATCCTACTTACGCTAATATTGTTATAACAATTAATATTATAAGCTAACAATGTAGCAATATACTTTTTGTCCTTTTGCTTGAGATACAATGTATCATTTGTACAAATAATATTGCCAACAAATTTGTTGATGTCAAAAAATGTAAATGCGTTACTATAACGAGTCAAATTATATAAACATGTATTCAGTCTATGAATACGTCTATTTAACTTAGGGTCATTATTTGTGTATGGGAAAGCACACAAAGTAATTTTATTAAAATTATGGGACTGAATTTTTTGAAAACTCTCTACGATATCATTTCTAGTTATTCCCATGCTATTTCCGACCATTACTATAATATTGGTACGGTCTTCATTACATTGTTGACTAGCTACATTTATTATCTCATTAAATGATCGGTTTGGCAAACAATGATTACAAACAGATTTATTGACATCATTACTTATTAATATGCCCATGCCTTTGCCAAGCGAATCGGAATATATTATTGTGCGTATTGGACTCTTTGCCGTGTCCGTAGTGCCCGCCAATCTTGTTGTCGCCACGACGGCCGGGGCGGCTGGGGTCTTGTGAGGCCTGACGACCGCGGGCTGGATGTGGGCCGCGGGGGCCGTAGAGCGCGTCGATCTCCTTGCTATGGTGGCATAGGAGGTGGCCGCAATAGCCGGTGCGTCTGTGGCCTTGAATGGCTCGTCGACCGCGGGCTGGATGTAGGCCGCGTGGGCTGTAGAGCGCGTCGTTCTCCTCGCAGCGGCGGCATAAGAGGTGGCCGCGAAGGCCGGGGTGGCTGAGGCTTTGGGGGGCCCGCCGACAGCAGGTACGATGTGGGCCGCGGTGGCAGAGGTGGTCGCGACGGCCGGGGCGGCCAACACCTTACACCCGGCGCCCGCGGGCTCGACGTTCACCGCAGGAGCCGCGGTGCTCGCAGCGTGCGCCTCGGGGGCGACGACAATGTTTTGCGGCTGGGGCGCGGGGCGCTGAAGCTGCGAAGCGACACACTCACATTCCTCTTCTTTGGCAGTCATCAGTCGTTCGATCATGTCCGTGTTTTCATTTGACAATTTGACCATTTCAGAGGTAGCTTCTCTCCAAGTAATGATTTCATTTTGTGCTATTTTATATTTTCTATTTACTATCTTTAAGTCTACTTGCAACTTTTTTATTTTTTTATTCATCTCGTGTGTCTCCGTGGTATGAGTTTGTTGCGCACGTACCAATTTAGAATTACAATCTTCAAAATCAATTCGCAACTTTTTCGTTAATTTTTTAATTATATTTATATTAAGTAAAGATGCCATTGATGTGGTCTCATTCCAGGAATTACATAGGTCAGAAGTGTTTTCAGACGCTGCTTGGTGATCATGTTCTGGTTCTACTAGTTCATCATAAAGACACTGAGATTTTTGGTGTGAATCGCAAGACTGTCGCTGCTCATATTTTGTTATGATATTGTGAGCCTCGCTCAGAGCTAGCTCCAGTTCCGAGATTCTGCTCAAGGCACTTGTGTAATTCCTGTGACAGGTCTGCTGTTCTGTCAGTACGTTGCGTATCTCGTCTCTGTCCCTGGTTACTTCCAAGTACTCCTTGTGCATAGATG
The DNA here is from genome assembly GCA_905147135.1 of Blastobasis lacticolella. Lineage (NCBI taxonomy): Eukaryota > Metazoa > Arthropoda > Insecta > Lepidoptera > Blastobasidae > Blastobasis > Blastobasis lacticolella. The sequence continues at coordinate 17,177,810 of LR990044.1, read as the reverse complement.
CAAGCTCACTCTTTAACTGAGTGTTAGTGCCAATGATGCTTTGGATCTCCTGTTCTGCGTCTATGCGTTCCTCCAACAGCTGGTCGCAGAGAGTTTTGGAGCATTTCAGCTCGTCCAGCGCCAGCTGCAGCTTGCATTCGATCTCCTCGCAGGCAGCGCGTCGTGTCTTCACCATATTTGAAGGTATTCGTCAGCACTGGGCGGCCTGAAACTGACAACAAACCGGGACAGCAGAAATTCCAACACGAATATTAGGAAGGAACACGTGAAGCTATCTTTAATATTAATCCAACTAATCTATAGTTTATAAATATATAAATAATATACTATATTATTTAACCTTGTCAATAGTCAAACAACCCCAAACAAAAATTTAAATATCTATTTATTACTTTCTAATACGTACTATAAACTGCTAATTTAGTTCTCCACTTAACAAAATATTATATATTATGGCAAAGCCCTCCACTGATTTGAAGGAGGCTCAAGTCAATAAGTTAAATTATACCTATGAAATGGCAAACAAACAATACACTGCTAATTTAGATATCTACTTAACTAAATATAATATATTTATGGCAAAGCTCTCCACTGTTGTGGAGAAGGCTCCAGTCAAGCAGTTATTACCAACTAACTGGCAAACAAACAATAAAATAGCCTGTTAACTATCTACTTACTTAACATTAAAAAATAATCTATATTATTTCACTTATTTCACTGATATTAATGTGGTCAAACAATGACTTAATACCTACGAACTATAGTTAACAAACAGCAATACAGTTTGCTAATTTAGCTGGGCAATCCCCTATTTAATATCTATCTATAAGCAGACAATTATGCAAGCAGTTTTAAGAGGTATGGTAAATCCAATTTACGAGCCCCTGCTATTAAGAGACTATTATTAAAATATTCTGCTAACAACTAGTAATATCTACAAATATTAAGTATCTGTAATCAGTAAATCACCTATCACTTATCGGTCTACACCTAAGTACCACGCTAGCCAGCTGGGTATGTCAAACTACCCACCCATCCACATTACAACGTAAATGGCATAAAAAAATGGAAAAAGTAAAATAAGACAAATACAAAGCGGAAAAGATAAACAGGGGAAAGGCAGGCGTTATATAATAAATTAAAGTTAAAGTTAGATGAGAGGTTTTAGAATGAAGAGTGAAAAAAAAGAGGTAGGTATCTGTTTAGCACCTACTCTGTACCTAAAGCAAATCTGCAAAACGGCGGACGCATGCACCTACCGCAGAGAAATAATGTGCCTTGTGTCTTGTATTGATGCGATATTGTTATTTCTGTGCAGTATGTGTTAGTGCTGTCTGAGGTCAATGTTTTGTCTTCTACTTCGCTTCCACTAATTGTCAAGCGAAGAGAGCCGGTAAACTGGACCTAGTGAGTGGATAAACGTTGTTCACTAGATAATGTGAACGCTGTGCAGTTTAAAATTGCGTGTTTTGTGTTTAATAAGTGTATAGGTAGGCAAAACAAACACAACACTCCAATACGCTGGTGAATACGTCTACAGTCAAATTCGTGGGGTTCGTGGGGCTATCTACCTAAATATAGTAGGTGAGTAGCTATGAATCTATAAACTCGCGAACTTTCGATAGGTATGTGCTTTAGTACTTTGTACAAACATATTAATTAGACAATAATTACAGGGATCAAGTTGCAGCTTTCTGACAAAAGATTAAAACAGGAGTAGGTAACCTGTTTACTTATTTATTATAATGATATATTCAACTGTGTGAAGTTTACTATGAACAAGATCCCAGGTTCCGACAAGATGCGTTCACTTCTTTGTTATCAGCCCGGGTCAGCGACCGCGGCTTGGCAATCTGTTGTATACCTACGAGTGCAAGACGTATCGCGCAGGTACTTACTCAACGGTAGTGATAACAATCGATAATTATTTAGGGATCAATTAAGAATGAATAGGTGTAGAAAGATAGATGCAATCTGTTTCGATAATTATAGAAGTAAGTCCTTAATAAAATTACCTATTCTAAATATTGTACAGTACGTAGATAGGCTTAACTAAATCTGTGCGTGAAAGTTAGTAAAAATAACAAAATAAAACAATACTCGCCTGTTTCGTAGTCCTCTTATTTCGATCGAACAAAGGCGACCGTTACGACTTTAGTGTCGTTATAATAACTTATTTGCCACAAACACTGGCACCATAGAAATCGTAACACTTGTTTGTTACGATAAACTGTCAAAAATTAATTACTTGTTTAAGCTTATTAACAATTATAACTATTTTTAAAATAAATTAATATCACATTCGGCATCACCAAAGATGCCGAAGACCTAACGAAGTGGAAAAGAAGAAGTAGGAAGGAGGACTCCGGGCCGGGCGGTGCGCAAGAGCACAACCGGGATGATCGCAATGATGATGAAAATGTTCTTAATTACCTAATATTAAATTAAGTATTTAAATATGATAGTAGTAAGGAACCCTTCAAATGCCTGTTGGACTCGCCCTTGACCAGTTCTTAAATAGATATTGACTGCACTGACATTTTTGCATGCCACCATTTCCGTTTGACAAGATTTGCAACCGCTCCGTTTCACCCAAGTTATTCTTGTTTAATTGAAAAATTATATTTTAAGGATATTACTATGAATAAAATTACATTTTTGTTTAGAAATCTTAAAATGTTCATTTTCTGCTATGAAGTAGATTTGTGATAAAATTGTATTTAAAAATAAGTTATAAAATCCATCAAAGATCGCAATATTAATGCGTGACCCGGAGTAAGGTGCGAAAAAGAAAATGCTATATAGAGCTACAAACACAACTGACCCGGTGATAGCGTCACTGTTGTTGTGATTGACATAACATTACAATATGGCGACACTTAGTTCCAGCTTTCGCTACCGGGTCTGATAAATTTGTGGCACTGTACGAACATTATAACGCTGTCTCTTTTTCACTAATATTTACAATAGACAATTCATTTGCTCATACCCCTCTCTAAACAATATTATTATAATGTTGTTTATAAGAGATCATGGTACCAATAAATTCTAATAATACTTTGAGCTTGCTAAAAACATGATAGTTTTCCCATAGACCTATAGAGTCATCACCCATAGAGCAAACCGAAGAGCCGGTATATCGGCGTGCCACAGCAATTAATATACATACAGGAGGAAAATGCATGGCTAACGCATAGACGCGTCGGTAAATATTCTACACCAACTACGCTAAAACCCTTTGATATTCGGTGAAAAACCGACACCGCACGGATCTAACGTAAATATTTGGGCCATCAGTCCAATAATACTTATCAAGATAAGCATAGACCTCACTTTAATGATGATATTGGCAAGCATGTAGATGTAGACATAAGATGGTGGCAGGCTTCCCTTAAAGAAAACTAAAATGTTACTTTCTGTTAAGCAATTATTAAGTTATTTACTACGTAGACCACCGTAGACTACGGGTTGGTCACCAATAATATTAAGTAATAATATAATAATAATATTCAAGAATTGTTGTAATTTCAGGCAATAAAACCATTAAAAGCTCGAGAAATGTTAATATGTTATAAATTTACATCTTTATTCAAATACGTCAGGCAATTGAGGCCAGAGGTATCCGTGTATGTATACCTAAATACACAAATATACAACATTATACATTCGTTTACAATAGGTACTTACATAAAAATATAATTTAAAATCTACACACTTCGGACACACGTTATCCCTTTCTGACACTCCTTTAATTTAAAGAAAGAAAGAAAGAAGGAAAATATTTATAACAAAGGACGCCACGCGATGACCTCCAACTTTACGTACAGTGCGACAGGAATGATTTAGCAAGTGCCATAAGTGATCTGAATGTTAATTTGGCCAGAATTTACGACTGGTCACGTAGCTTTGGCATTTCTGTTAATCCTAACAAATGTCAGGCCATTATTTTGGGCAGCTCGCGTATTTTAGCGAAAGTGGATATGGGTACCTTGAATCCCATAATCTATGATGGTATTGCCATTCCTTACGCATCTGACGTCAAGAACTTGGGTCTCCATATGGACCAATCGTTTACCTGGAACGTTCAGGTGGCTGATGTGGGCAGGAAGGTCACGGGCACACTGCGCACCCTGCATCGTTATAAATTTTTCCTACCAATTAAGACTAAAATTCTCCTCATGCAGACTTTAGTCTTACCTATTTTAGACTACGCAGACGTGTGCTACCTTGACCTGAATGAAGCCTACCTCAATAAGCTTGAGCGCCTGCTGAATAACTGCATTCGATTCATCTTCGGCCTGAGGAAGTATGACCACATCTCTGAATACAGAGATAGGCTGGGCTGGTTAACCATCCGCGAGAGAAGGAAGTCACGTATTCTCTCCACACTCTTTTCTATTTTTGATAATCCTTCCTCGCCTGGTTATCTTAGAGACAATGTAGTCTTTTTGCATTGAACGCATGAGCGTGAACTTCGATCTACAAATAACTTGCGACTAGATATTCCCCTCCATCATACGAACTTCTACAGCCATTCTTTCACAGTCCAGGCAGCACGTCTTTGGAATGAGATTCCTGATGATGTGCGTAAAGCACCGAATCGCTTTATTTTTAAAAAACAAATTAAGAAATTTTTTATAGATAAAAGGCCATAAAGTCAATATAAATAGTATAAAGTATCTTTATTTTTAATATATGTATGTATGTATAGTATTTATTATAATATAATATATGTTTATTCTATCTTGATGTAGTTCGTATTGTATTTTGGTAAGTTACAATCTATCATCACGCTTTATAAAGCACCTACTTACTCACTTTCTGCATTGTCTACTGGTTGACTGGAAGATAAAGCCTTAATGGCTTTAAGTCCGCCAATTGTATTATTGTGCAATAAAGTTTTTAAATAAAATTAAATAAATAAATTTAACACAAAAAAAGAATACATAAAACACAAATAAATAACGTAAATAATTTCATATCGGCATCACCGATAATTCTAGGTCGCCCACGGAAACTCCGGTAAAGCATACCCTTGGCCTTCTTTGGGACAATAATATTCCCTTATAAAGAACTTTAAATCTTTAATGATAGGTATCAACGCAACGCACAAATTGAACGTTAGTCAAAGCGTGATTACACGAGCTGTTGTCCTTGGCTATCGGACGGTTCTCCACGTTCTTCGTTGAACAGGCAAATCTGTCGAATTTTACGTGTAAGCTTCTGTGTTTGCATCTGTTGACGAACTCTGTATCATTTACGTTCGCCGATGGGGTCACATTTCTCATACAAGTACAATGGCTTCTGACGCTATTTCCAGATTGAATTTTAAAGCTAAAGCTTATCAGCTCTACAACCACGAATAATATCTCGAATTCTTTGGCCATCTATGACAGAAAACCACAATTGTTGTAGTATTGGAGACGATGACATTAAATTGATTACGTCTTAAGTATAAAGATATTACAAAATAACGTTTTAATATTACCTTCTCTATAAAAATAAATTACCATAATTGCAATTCATGAAACATCTGACACAATATAAACAATGCTTTCCGTCAAATGGTAGCTAGGTGTCACTGTACTAGTCAAAGTACTAGAAAAGCGTCGCTGCTTTTGGTAACAAATTTACATTTTAAAATAGTCACACTTCGTTCCAGTTTTGGCCACCAGGTCAAATAAGTTTGTGGTGGCTTTTAGTCTCTGGTTTGAATGAATGATTTGGCTGTGACGTCACAAAACTTCTAACCAAAACAACATCATTTTTACATTATTTTCTTTGATGTCATGGTACCAATTTGAAAACAAGGTTAAAGTAATCTTGTTTTTAAGGCTTGTGGTAGGCCCCCTGTTCACTCTCCGGGAGTAAAACAAGCATGTCGGAATAAAAGACTACTTAGTCTATTCCTATTACAGGCAAACAAAAACTGATAACGAATGACTATTCCAAAATATTTAAAAATGCGGTCCGAAAATTTATAAAACTTAATAATAATAATAAATTTTAAAAATCAACAAATGAAATGAAAGTTATGTGGCAAATTATACGGTGTGAAACTAACAAAACACGTTATCAAAACAAACAAAATGAAAAATGAAAAATTAACAATAAATATATAAATAACCCGAAAGAGGTCGCGAATGCCTTTAATAATTTCTTCGCATCGATTGGTAATATCCAACCCCAACATCGACAACCACCACTGCAAAATGGTGTGAATAACACATTTTTCCTGAAACCTGTTGATGAAATCCCCCAACACTTATCAAAAGATGTAGCGATGAATTAGCTTATCCCTATACAAAACTAATTAATCAGTCTATTATTGAGGGTATATTTCCTGAAGGTCTCAAGATATCTTTGGTAAAGCCGATACATAAAAATGGAGAAGTAACTAACCCTAGCCATTTTCGCCCAATTGCCCTTTTGCCGACGTGGCCGACGTCATACATCAACATATTTGTAACTGCAATGGTAAACCTACTTTACTCATTTTATGAAAAATATTATAATATAATATTATCTTTCATGACAGCCAGAACGGTTTTAGGAAAAACATATCGACAACATTAGCCCTATACAAATTCATTCGGGAAGTTCTTAATATAATAAATAATAAAAGATATGCTGTAGGCGCATTGCTCGACATGAGCAAAGCATACGACAGAGTAAACCATAAAATTATCTTAGATCAATTATACGGCACTGGAATCAGAGGAATTGCACAAAATTGTTTAAATCATATCTCGAAGATAGGTAGACAACATGTAGAGATTGAAAATACAGACTATAAAAGCGGGAGGATACAAACCATACGATAGGATGTGGAAAGTAACATGGGCTCCATTCCCTAAGGAAGCGTTCTAGCGTGTTGCATATTTCTCATTTATATTAATGACCTTCGAAAACAACTAGGTGAGGACTGTATCATTTTCGCAGATGACGTTTTAATAGTAATATCATGTTCAAATACGGAGGAAATCAATAATAAATTTAATATTGTAACTTGGATGGAATGTCACAATTTAGAGCTTAACTTGAAAAAACTTAAATAATACAGTTCAAACCTTATCAAAAACTTCCATTGCAAATTGATTATAAATATAATAATGCTGTGATCGAGACTGTGACTTCGGCTACTCTACTAGGAATAGATATTGATACAAGTGTAAACTGGAAAACGCATATTCAAAAACTTACTTAGAAATTGTCCTCATTCATATACGCATTTGGACATCTAAAAATGGTAACAAATTTTAAAACCGCACTCACAGCATATTATGCATATGTCCATTCTAGACTTGCATATGGAATAACATTGTGGGGAAACTCTACAAATGTGGAAGATATCTTCATCCAAATCAGAAAAAATGTGTGAGAATTCTTACAAATATTAGTCAAATGGATTCCTGTAGACCCCAATTTATAAAGTACAGCATAGTCACAGTGACGTCATTGTATATTCTAGAGTCATGTAAATTCGTAGAAAACACGAGTACATGTACTCACCTATAACCTCCTTTAGACGAAACGATCGAACGAAATTAAAAACACCTTATTAATATTTACAAATGAATTTTTTACTGACCTCGAATCGAGATATTCCGGAACATTCCTATTTGCTTACATTGTGACATGAATACGGATGATAAAAATTTATTGCTATACAGAATGACTTCTGAATAATATATGTACTAACTTAATATTATTATTATTATTTGATTGTTATTTTAACATGCAACTAATTGATAAATTTTTTTTTTAAGGAAAAAATTTCTACTTTTAATTAAATACTATGTTATGACATAATGTAAATAATGCATGCTCTCTCTCACTTTGTTTGCAATGCCCTAACAGGGTGTCACATGTAAGTACTTTATTGTGAATCCTTTGGCAACAGTGATAAATGAAATGAAATGATATGATCCAGGATTTGGCGATAAGGTAGATCAGAAGTAATAATTACAGTGGAGCGACTACCATCTGACCTCCGTGACCCTGCTACCAGGGGAACCTGACCAGATTGGATCATTTCAACAGCCTTTACACTATCAAAATTCAACACGGCTCAGTTAGCTCTTTGCAAATTGGACAATTTTAACGGATCACAGTCCATTACCTGTATTATAATAGTTATTATTATAATATAACGTTTACTTCTCCTATAATATAAAAAAAAGTTACACAAACAAGCCCATATTTTGCTAGCATAAGTTTTAAATCTTAGTTTTAGTAACTTATTTCATAGCTTTCTCATTTCTCGTTTTTACTGTCCCAGCAAATTCCCGGTAGAACTGTAATTACTGGAACCCATGGCGACGGGGCAACGCTGGGTCACTGTTCGTCCCGCTCCGAAAATGATGCGCTGGATATCTTGTCGTACCCTCGATATTTGGTCGTACCCTCGGGAAACTGGCCATGGCCATAATTCCTTCTTAAGGAAATTCTAGACTTGTTCCGTCGGCACTCGTAAACTAAACGCACGGAAGTCAGTCTAAGGAAGTCGGTAGTAATACGAGGGCATCTCGTCGACTAAGCCAACTAACTGGGCCGTTGACTCCTTGCTAAGACGGGAGATGTAGATCCAGCTAGTAGTAGTAGGATTGCGGCCTTCAATTTGCACTGTTCAGACAAAGCAGTACCGCGTTCGTTCCGACTATGTTTCTGCCTGTGGACCAGCGTGAACCCGTAGATAATGATCTACAACGGCATTCGTCTTCCGAACGGAGACCGCAGCTTGCGCCTGTGACTTCAGTTTAATCTCAGCTGGTGGTAGAGGCGCGCGCGACGGCGGCATCGGCGTGGGCGCGGGTGGCTGGAGAGAGTCAGAGGGCAAAGTTATTGTTATCGGCGTCGAGGTGTGCACAGACGAGACGATAATTTAAAAAGGGGGCATCAGCACGCAGTAGGTCAGCCATAGGTGCGTTTTGCTGACTTATGTGATTCGATATCAGATAGCGATAGCGGCGAAGGCGTTGAGTGCGCAGACGCTGCAATAATAGTCGGTCCCGAACTATGAATCTCAGGACGTCATCGAGATCGGTTTCTTTTAAGGCGCAGAAGAACAACGCAGCGGGAACAAATTGCGAGTATTTGAAGACTCAATACCTTTTGTGAGAGCTCTTAATAATTTAATTGTTAAAATTATATTTTTATATATTGAGTCTGTTTTATGCATTTTATGTAACATTAACTGCAGCTGTTGGCAAATAAATCACGACATGCAACTTACATTAGGATCCAGCAGTTATTATGGACGGGCAATCAAAACTTCGTAAGATCATGCAAGAATTGACCACACTATTTACTTCACGTATGGATGACTATGAGAAACGTCTGCAGAACCAAGACACATCATCTTCAGCAACTCCAGCACCAACTGTGAAGGCTTTGGCCGCTGACTACTACACTTTCAAAGCTTTTGTTTGGAAAGCTATCACCATATTAAAGTCGCAGTTGGAATTTCTTGTGACTGGATTTGATGGTCTAGAGACCCACCCTCGATGGAAGGTTCTTCTCGTGCATGGTATCTTGGAGGAGACTGAGGAGGATGTTGAAGAAAAAGTACTCAGTGTAATAACTGACAAACTAAAGTTGCCAACGCAACACTTAAGGGAACAGGTGTCACTTTCGGCCACTTTCGGCCCCAGAGCCATGTTTATCTTGTACAGGCTGACCTCAGGATATCTTCGGTGTAGTGTCGGGATAACTTGGCTCTGAGGTATTATTGTCATACTGGTAACAGGTGCTCGTGTTGTCGTGAAAAACTGCCCATAGAACGGACATGGTCATAATAACTCTGCTGCCTTTCGTTTTCAGTCTCGCCAGCAGGCTCTGTGCAATCGACTTTTGCAAAGACTTTAGAGCCTTTTTTCCGCTCGACCGCAGCCGATATTGGTAGTATTTAAGCGGCGTATGGCGCGAGTTAAGAGACTTGGACATCTATCGATTAAGTCGCCTAAATTGGGAGAGTTCATCAGGGGATTGCAAAGTCATACCGTGCCTTTATTCCATGAGTTTGAGGGTATCGTTAGAGATTTTGTTGGTTCTTTTTGTACGGCAGCTTTTAATGAACTTTGACCCAACCGTATAAATCTGTATGCTTTATAAAAGAGTATATCAATATTTTACTTTGTTTGCAATGCTTTAACTGGGTGTTATATGTAAGTAGGTACTATATAATATTGTGCAATCATTTGAAAACTGTAATACGCAATAAATGAAATAAAATAAAATCACCTTGACCTATGTATTTATTATAATTTTCTTATTCCCATTCTGACATCATACAATATTTAGTTATATATAATAAAAAATATTTTTGTCTCCTTGGACCTTTTGGACATTGTTTATTTATGTTATTGATTATTACATGTAAATTTTAAATTATACTTACCTATACTTATGTGGGTAGGATTACATTGATATTGAGACATTTATCTTATGTATTGTTCATTATGCTGTTATTGACAATATCATTGTCAATTTAATTGCAATTAATGTAAATTAATATTCAATTATAGACAAATAAACTAACCCAAACTAAACTAATCGGAACTTATGCGCTTATAAGACATTCCTAAATTCAGTTACTGAATTCAGAAACAAAAAATCAAAGTGGAATGTATTGCTCTTGGAATAAGGTCAATTTTTGTATCTCTAATATTAAGTCACGCGTCGTCGCCCTACTATTCAAAAATCCGAGATACAAAAATGGACCATATTCTATGAGCAATACATTCCACTTTTATTTGCTCTCACGCTTTATGTTTTTGAATTCAGTCATTGAATTTAGGAATGTGTAATAAGCGCATTAGTCTAACAATGATTCATAATTATTATACTATGTACATTACAGAACTAATAATGGTTCATGACTTTTTTTTAGTGAAAGTTGTGTTTAATATAATGCACATAATATTACCTTTGGTCCCCAGTGTGTTTGATTTCATTGAGAATTCTCCGTAGAAGAAAGAGGTACCAAAGAATACCCTGAATAGTTCACTATAGTTCACCTCGCAGATATATATGCCCTGAAAAGAAATGGATTTGGAGATATACTTTACCTGACTATACCGCAATGAGGTTTGTGGTGGCTGGCAGATGGACATGGCCTATTGATAAACTAGTGAAGTACAAGGCGAGTAAATGTCTTAGAGGTAAACTGGCTATAAAAATAGATCAAGCCCAAGTTCGGCCTTGTATAGAGTACTGTTGCCACATTTAGGATGGATCAGCAATATTATATACCTATCATCTGGCTAATTTGGATTCGGTAGAGAAGCGTGTTATAAGGATCATTCATGATCTGGAGCTGATAGGTGCTAAGCTGCAAAGCCTTGAACATCAGCGTAGGGTTGCGCGTTTGTCAGTATTCTACAGTGTACAGCTAATAAGTGGAACGCCTTGCCTGCCAGTGTATTCCCTGAACAACTCATTTTAGGCTCACCTTCAGCCGCATTGTCGCTTGCCATCAAATGAAATTACGGTCAACAGCCTACCTAATATAATATAAAAAGTGAGTAACAATTCTGGGCAGCACCATTTTCTGTTGTGTATTTCCCACAGCGATCTCCAAATTACTCGATACGTTTACACGTCTACAGGTGAAACGGAGGTGTTTGGTGAATACGTACTTATATAAAGCATACTCGAGTCCAATATGTATTATTTAGAAGAATCAAGTCCAGCAATAAATCACTACAAACTGATCATATTGATGATGACACAGTAAGGGACTAAAGCTTTGTAAATTTACATGTAAGTACTTATACATAGATTTGTTTGTTACTATATATAGAATACATAACGTGAATAATAACATTAATAGTCCAAGGAGTCTTGTTGAGGAAATCATACAAACCGGCTGCACAAGGCAATTTTTGGCATGTAGGTGATGTTCGATTTGTTGTGCGATCATGAAATGTTGACACGGCTTCTTCAATCGGTAGTTCCACAACACCTGCTTTTTGCCATCTTTGAAAGAATGTACTGTTATTCGGATCTGGAATATAATTAGTTTTTATTTGTTGTAATCCATTAGTTTAAGTTTTCAGATATTGAATAACTATGTAATATTACTTGATGCCTTTGTTTTTATTTGAAATATATCTACAATATGTACAATAAGATGGTGAGGGACTCTAAACGCCAGTACTTCCACAATCACTTAATTAATTCATCCCAGGCTGATATTTGGAAATTCTTAAAGTCGGTTGGAGTTGTTGAGCCCCAAACTCCTCTTGCTGGATCATATTTTTGTCCTGACACACTTAATCGACATTTCTCTTCCGTGGCACAATTAGATGAATCTATTAAGTATGATACTATTAATTTCATCAAGTCCATGGCTACATCTCCAGTAGCGTTTGATTTCAGTTCCGTCACTGAGGATGAAGTTCGAAAAACCTTTTTATCCATCAAATCGAAGGCTGCAGGATGTGGTTATGTGAGTAGGGATTATCATGTTTTAAATTCTGTCTTACCCGTTCTCACGCACATGATTAATCATTCCCTCTCATCACATTTTTTCCCTAAAGAGTGAGGCAAAGTGTTTATTATCCCGCTTTCCGAAGTACCTACTCCCAGTGCCTTGAACCATCTCAGGCCTATATCAATTTTTCCATTTTTATTAAAATTACTCGAAACTATTGTCCATAGTTTGGAAAACACCAAACTTTATCTTCTAGTTTTAATTATAATCAATTAAAACTAGAAGATAAAGTTTGGTGTTTTCCAAACTATGGACAATAGTTTCGAGTAATTTTAATAAAAATGGAAAAATTGATTTTAATGTTGATCATGACATCCTATTGGCAATCTTATCTCAGCTGGGGGCTATCATCCTCGGTGACAAACTGGTTCTCCTCTTATCTCCGCGGTAGGCAGCAGGCAGATCGGGCTGATGGAGTAGTATCTAATTGGAGTGATCTGGTTGCTGGTGTTACGCAGAGCGGTATTTTGTCTCCATTATTGTTTTCTTTGTTCATTAATAACGTTACTCACAAACTTATATGATCCCACCATCTTTATGCAGATGATTTGCAACTTTATGCCTAGCGCTGATGCTTCGAATATTGATGAGCTGTTGATGCATTAAACAGAGATCTAGAACTTATCCGCGAATGGTCACAGAGATTTGGTATTTCTGTGAATCCAGCCAAATGCCAAGCCATTATTGTGGGCAGCTCTCGGCTAACTACTCGTATTTATTTAGCGAAAGTCCCTCCTGTCAGCTTCAATAATAATATAATACATTTTGCCTCCTGCGTAAAAGACGTAGGGCTTCACATAGACAACACTTTGAGATGGTCTAATCAGCTGACTGAGGTAAGCTGAAAGGTAATAAGGGCTTTGCGATCTCTCTATCGTTTTAAATACTTTTTACCATCTTCCACAAAATCTTAACTTGTCCAATCTTTAATTTTACCAATTATCGATTATGAATAGAATAGAAAAGAATAAACTTTATTGCGTTAACTGTGTAGTTAGATTACTGCAGATGGTTTTGCAAATAGGAAGAACAACAGTTTACCCATAGCGGGTATGCAATTACAATGTAAGCAAGTTACAATTTGCTTAATTAAACTAAAAGGATATTTAATTAAAATAGACATTTCTACAATAAAAAATATAACGTACTTACTGTTTAAAGCATGAGTTGTAACAAATAGGTATCTTAAATTAGATTATCTTAGGTCTACTAGTGGGTTTTGTAGTCATAAAATTCTTTTAAGTTGTAAAATACATTATTCAAAAGAAATATTTTTAGTTTATTTTTAAATTTAGTGGTATCTAAAGCTTTTAATTCTACAGGCAAATGATTATATATTTTAATTCCTACTCTAAAAGCACTCTTATTATATATGTTATTATTTGTAATAGGTACATTTATATCGTATATGTATCTATTACGTTTGTTTGTTCTGCCCTCTGCTGCGGTTTTAAAGTCCACCACCACAGCCCATCAACAGTCCACTGCAGGACTTAGGGCCTCTCCCACGAAAGGGGAGGTTATTGCCATAATCTCCACGCTTGGCAGGCGGGTTGGAGATCGCAGTGTTGTAAATATAACAATGGAAAACGCTGCTGCCCGTTTTTCAGCCTACAGAGACTCTAGATCTTTGGTCTTGAAAACATAAGTCGCCTTGTACGACACCCACGAGTGTATGGGGTTGGTGCTATTCTACTCTGCCGGACACCACACGGCCAAGGTTTTAAAGTAAGACATATTATTTTTTATGAAGGAGCTTAATTCCAGAATATATATATTCGTAAGTGTAAGATGTTGCTTTTCTCTAAAAACATTTCTTAGTGTTTCGTCGGAATACATATTATAAATTATGCGTAAACATTGTTTTTGGAGTATAAAGGTAGACTGAACATTTACAGAGTTTCCCCAATATATAATTCCATATGACAAGAGTGGGTAAACATGGCCATAATAAGCAGCACGTGCAACTTTTAATGAAGTAGTTTCTGTTAAAATGGATAAGGCATAACAATAACTCGAAATTTTACTATTAATTTTACTAACATGTGATTTCCAATTTAAATGAGAATCGAGAGAAAGGCCAAGGAAATTTATTTCATCTACCTCTTCAATTTTCTTGTTTGTATCTGATATATTTAAATTAAATGAATCGTTTCTGTAGTTTCTAAATTGGATCAGTTTTGTTTTATTTGCATTAACTGTAAGATTCAGGGTTCTAAGCCAGTTAACAATAGTTTTTAGAGTTGCGTTTATTTCTTTTTCAAAGGCTATTTTATCTTTATGCACGTCTCTAAACAAAATCGTTACATCATCTGCGTACATAACACATAAATGTTTTATAATATTTGGCAGCTCATTAATGTACACAAGAAAGAGGAGTGGACCTAATATACTGCCTTGTGGTATACCTAAAATTACATTACGGAATGGAGATTGTATTTCTTCTATTGTTTTGTTGGTTTCATTGTATTTATTTATTGCAGTTTGTTGTTGCCTGTTCTTTAGATAGGTTGCAAAAAGGTTTAGAGCATTTCCTCGTATACCTAAGTTTTCCAGCTGGATTAGTAACGTATCGTGTATGACACAATCAAATGCCTTAGACATATCGAGAAATAAGCCTACAGATTGTGTTTTTACATTTGACATATCCCAAACTTGTTTCAGTATTTTAAATATTGTATGGTGATGTGTGTTGCTCCGACCTTAACCAGGATCAACTGAATAAATTGGATCGACTTCTAAACAACTGCATTCGCTTCATTTACGGCTTGCGTAAGTACGATCACGTATTAAGCTTTCGTGAGAAGCTCAATTGGCTGCCTATACGACATCGCCTCAACCGAAGAATACTTACCTCCCTTTTCTCTATACTTTACGATCCAGCCGTCCCTGAATATCTGAAATCCAAATTTCAATATATTTGCGACACCCACAACCGTAGCCTCCGTTCTTCAAACACTCTCTCCTTAAACCTGCCCCTTCACCGGACTGGATTTCTATCTAATTCTTTCTCCTTAATCGCTGCTAGACTTTGGAATGATCTTCCTTTGGAGATCAGACGTAGTCCCAGTAAATTTTCTTTCAAAAACGCAGTTAATAATCATTTCCTAAAGTCTCTGTATCCCCTTATACTTATTTTCCTATTTAGTCTTTCTCTTTTTTAAGTGTTTGGGCAGTAGTGTTGTTTAGTGTGCCAGCAGCTTGTTATCTTTAGTTTCTTGTTCTCTCTCTCTCCTGTTATATTATTTATAAATCTCGGTCACTGAATGTTTGGTATTCTAATTTAAATTTAATTTTACGTTTAGTCTTTTTTATGTCCTTTTTGTTGCACCGCGCAACGCCTTGTAATTTTTGTTAATTGCTTTCTGGTTGACTGGTAAAAAAAGCAACGTAGTTTTAAGTCCGTCTTTGTACTGTAATGTGCTTGAAGTTTCTAATTAAAATAGGTCAAAATTTTACCGCCACTTCATCCGGTGGTAAGGACGATGCGGCCGATGATGGAGCATGCCTGTCTAGAAACAGGCTTTTAACAAACTCTAGCCTTGAAGGCGTATAGATTATAATGATTAGGGAACATATTCGCGGGTAATGCGATCCATTCCTTGGCCGTACGCATTATAAAGGTACACTAAAGCGGCTCGTGCGGATAGCTGGTAGATCCACTACATAAGGATGAATCGCTCGCCCGGATCGCGTCTTCCGATGGCGAAAGAGACCGTCGGAATGAGGTCGTGCAACTGCTTTGCACACTCTCGAAGACAGACAAACGCGCAGCCCTACGCCGATGCTCGAGGCTCTGCAGCTTATCTTCAATCAACTGCGGATCACAAATTAACGTCTATGCACGTTTTTCCACCGAATCCAAAGTAGCCAGTTGGTATTTGGCTGATCCATCCCAGAGGTGGCAGCAGTATTCCTTGCAAGATCGGACTTGTGCTTGATATAACTGAAGAAACTGCCTGGAAGTGAAGTATCGCTTGACCTTCGAGAGGATTCCATGTTTTTTGGCTGCAGTCTTAGCTTTTGATTCTATGTACTGTTCAAAGTTGATATTGGTTGATAGATTAACACCCAGGAGCAGTAGGTTCACGGTTATTTCCACAGATACATTACGGAAAGTCAGAGTTAGATTGAATGAACTCCGTTTAGCGGAAAACAAACACGCCTTTGTTTTGGTGACGTTGAACGACACTAGATTGGCTTCGCCCCAATCGGACACTGCCTCGAGAGCTTCATTCAAGCAACCAACCATGGCCTCTCGACATGACTGAATATCGCCTCTGTTGGCTTTTGCCTCTGACAGATACGCTACTGTGCTGTCGTCTGCGTACCCAAAGGTACCAGCTCACTCCAAATATGAGAGGCATATACCATATTAATTTGTAATAACTTTCCACGTCATGAAAAGTTGTTATCATCTTCACAATAATTATACCTGAATGTTTCCATTAATAGTGGTACGACATGCCACGATAGGGATGCTAATGTTACGGATGTTGTGTTCCTGCCGGTGAGTAAGATTTCCAGTGTACCATGAGGAACACTTTATTACTTGGTATTGGAGGGTTCTAGCTCTTGTTACTATTAATCGCACAGTAATAAGTCCCGGGGTTGTAGAGGTAGGCAAAGCATTTGTGATATTCCAGGTGTTGCTTATGTCTATAGGCCATAGCCAGTGGTGACCCCTTTTCATCAGGTGTACCGCTTGCTTGTATTGTTAGTGTAACCGATAGTACCAGTAGCGGAGAGTGGTGATCACGGGATTATTATTACGGACAATAACAAATGGAAAATGAGGGAAATTAAAAATATTTTAACTAATTTATGCCAGAAAACTGAGACAATAATCTTACCAACCTCTTCAACTTTCGTAGGCTCAAAGAAATTGAAAATCATCGTAGCGAAGACATCAGTTCCATTCTTACTCAAAGTTATGTTATAATCAGCAGCATTTTTATGTTTGGGTCCTGCGCATTTCTCCCGAACCGACACATTGAAATCATACAAACCCTGGAAATATTGAAATTTTGAAATACATTTTTATATAAATAACTTTATAATTGTGAAGTTTATTTTTTAGTCCTTGTGGCGTTGTGGTGGCAATCTGGTTATGCATGTTTATCACATCAGATTACTGGAGAGATTTGTCATAATCTCCAGATCGCAGTGTTAAAAATGTCTACTGTGTTGTTAAGGTGGTGTGCCTCTAATAATAATAAAAATAATAATAAATATTCGTGGACTAATTCACACAGCGCCATCTAGTCCCAAACTAAGCAAAGCTTGTACTATGGGTGCTAGATAACTGATATACTACCTACATACTTTTTTTTTTAAATACATACTTAATATACATAGAACACCCAGACCCGTAACAGAAATTAAAATTCATCATTTCAATTTCTGCCCTGCCGGGAATCGAACCCGGGACCTCTTGCGTGGCAGACCGGTATGTTGACCATTGAACCACTCAGGTCGTCACTCTAAATCATTAGTCGCCTTGTACTTTTTATTCCACCAACATACCAACGTATGTGACAGTCGGTATCACAGGTGGAAAGTATTAAGATTTCAAAACTTAGGACAATGTATTATAATTTTTGTTGTCCTTTACTTACATAATTCTCAATCGTTGTTGGGTCATTAAAGCTATTATTTGCTAGGCAATAGGAATATATTGAAATTACCGATACTATTACAATTATTTGCTTTTGAAACATTTCGTATTTTGGTTTTCTACACTGCTACGCTCTTGGTGATTAAAAACTGTTTGATGTTATTTTGGCAGAGGAAATAAATTTTGCACGGAAACGCAATTTCGATAATGCATCAGTCCATTAGTAGTTATTTACTGGCAGAAGTTAATCGCAGAATGATTAAACCATCTGTATTCGAAAATTTTTGTTAATGAAACATGACGAAACGTTTTATTCCTGAACTCATTATGTCATGCGAAATAATATTTTGTAATTTTGCCGAATGTAATAAATAAATTATGTATCTCGTTTTGAGTAGGTATGAAATTTGAGCTTCTGCCAAGGCGTGTCTAGTTGTACCTCTATTGGCTCATCTATTTATGCCAACAAGCGTGGTGGCTGCCTATAGCTCTGAGTCTTTTTTACATTTTTATAAATACCCTTATCGTAGTTGTTTCGGGCGATACCACAGTTGCCCCTATTCCACTAGTCTCTACCAACACTTCTTCCCTGATAGATAAGAGATGTTTCTTTTCCATCCGTAATAAACGAGCAGACAGCCCACCTGATGGTAAGCGGTAACTATCGCCTAAAGAAAATTCATTTCCCGTATCCCTTACAAGTGGTTTTTGATATATACTATTCTGAACTTGATCGCCTCCATTTCAGCAGTTAGTAACACTATACTGTGATTAAGGAAGCATGAAGTAAAATACTAAGGGTGCGACCAGGTCTCACATATCTTCACAGTCTTCTATGCTTAATATTTATATAAATTTATAATGTGATTTCCTCTTCCCCCCGGACCTCGACTGCGAGTAGACGTTTCTAAAAACTACGTTCGTTTATTCTAAATATAAAATTAAATTAAATACAGTTAAAAAATAAAAGTAAAATAATAGGAGTGCATAAAGTGATAAAAGTTCCGCTGACAAGTTAATCATCTGAGGTGAAACGTCGCTGTGTGCGTACGCGCAACAATAGCGTAAGTGAATTACAACTACCAACTGCGGTACGTGTCTTCGCGGGATATTTCTACCTGGTAACTTATGTTATCCTAGTACTTTGACGAATGACGAGTTGGAAAATACAAAATTGAGGTGTGCAAATACAAAATTGAGGTGTGCGTACGCGCAACCGACAGCTCACACATAAACAAGTACCAACTTCCTATTGACTTATAATACCCTAGTACTTTTGAGAAATAAGGAACTCCCTTATTTACTAAAACTGGATACCTATAGACTACCCACAAGAGTAACCTGCCTCCAAAGTACTCACAAGAGCTTCCTACAATTTCATAGAACCCTAGTACTCAGGACGCCTACATGATTGAAAGATTCAACGAAAAAGATCGGTCTACCTTTGAATAGGCTCTACTCACCTGGTATTTGGTTGAAGCTAATGTGTAGAATATTCGTGATATAATTAATATCTATACGACATTGGTTTCCTGCTGCGTGTCATACCTACTACGGTGTCGCCGTTGCACGCACTATCTGTTATCTATGAAGAGATACCTTCAAACGTCCTAACAATTTGTGTTGGCTTGGTGTTTTGGTTTGAATAACGAAACAGATTGAACCGTAATTATAATAAACCCACTGTGTGCATCACAAAAGGACACACAATACACGCAACATACCTAAAGAGTTATGAGAGCCTGGTGCTTGATCTGACCTAAAATACATTTTCAAAACCATCCATATAAATACCATCCATACAAATAAATAGCAAGTACACTTTGAAGTTTCTGAGTCTGGTGTATTGGAAGGGCTTGGGTCTGGCGTGTGTAAGATATAAGGTGTGTAAGAGAGAGAGCCAACTTACTCACAACAACTCTGCTTACGTATGACGTCCTGGTGTTTTCACTAAAATAAAGAACAATTGTGCGCTGCTAAAGCAAAATTACCTACATTCGGATACCTGATATAACTACATACCTACAGCTTTATGTTGGCCTGGTGTCTGCACGGATTCCGAGTGACCCGAACGGGAGAATACCTGAGTTATTCAAACACAGATATTGATAACAACTGTGTGGCCTCCTACTAGTGTATGTAATCTTGGTACATCAACAAGGATACTGATCTTAGTTCTGAAACAATAAGTACTCTTTAACCGAAGCTAACAAATCAAAAGTGTTCCTAATCGACTTATGGGTTCCTAGTACCGTGTACCGGAGTGAACCCAACTATATAAGCAAATAAACACTCGCAGCTTGTATAAAACTTCAAAGCAACTCCTATAGATCTATATTTTCCTAGTAGCTTCCTTTACATAAAATATGGAACACACTCTGAACAAATCAATGTCGGACTCAAACATAGACATGACTGATACGTCTGCTAAAGACATTACCCCACCAAGCTATGTCTATGCAAGAAGCAAAAGACCAAGAGAAGTAGAAATTTCACCTTCTGAGTTTACAAAATTTAAAGACGAAATAAAGGAAATTATTTCCTCACTTATGTCGGGACAAAAAGAGGAACTCAAAGGAATAACTACAAATCTAAAAGAAATTCAGCAGAGCAATTTAAATATCGAGGGATCTGTCTCTCTGCTAACAAGTCAAAATGAGGAGCTACGCAGGAAGGTAGAGCAGCTCGAGACTTACGTGGAAAAGGACCGTCAATACATAACCGTCCTCGAAGCAAAAATTGAAGACTTAGAAAGAGGGTCACGCAAAACCAGCATTGAAATAAAAAATGTCCCTAAAAGAAACCCCGAAACTAAGGAGGACTTAGCTAACATTGTTATGAGTTTGGCTTCAACTATTCAGTTAAACATGGAAACTCGAGACATAAAAGATATAGTAAGGCTGAAGGGCAAGCAGGAGGGAGACAAAACATCTACAATTATTGCGGAATTAGCCTCTGTCATCCTGAAAAGCGAATTACTGATAAAAACCAAGGCTTTCAATATAAAGAACAAGAACAAACTCCAAGCGAAACATCTCGGACTTAAAGTAAATGAGGAAGCGCCAGTATTCATTTCGGAACAGCTAACATCAAAAGGCGCCCGCTTGTTCTTCTTGGCTCGTGATTTAGTTAAAACTAAAAAGTACAAATACTGCTGGACATCTTATGGGAAGGTCTTTGTTAGAAAGGAAGACAGTTCACGAATTATACTCATTACAAATGAGGCTCAAGTACATAATCTAATGCAAGTAATATGACTAGATTGTCCAAGTCAGTTGATGATGATGCTACATAAGGACCACTTAAGGCTTTTCCCCAAGGCTAAGCCCCCTTTAAAGAATTATCAGATTTTAAATATAAGATTATATATAAATTGTAAGTTAGTATATAAGTTTCCAAAAATTGGACATTTGCCGTCCCCTGGAGTTTATTTAAATTCACTCAATATACACAATACAAAAAACCTACTATCAAAATCTAACCTTTACACTATCACTCATACATTAAAACAAATAATATACATATTAATACAAAACCTAAATAAGATATTTTACATATATACAAAACAAACACCATATCATACAACCATACGCATTTATTGTTACTCGACTACTAAACATATATATCACTGCGGAATTAGTAATTATCTAACCAACCTCATGAATACTATTAATTATTTAAATGGATAGTAATCTAAGCACATTGCATGAATTAGACTCTACTGAAATTGCAGACTCAATATCATGTACAATAGATAACTTACCAAGACACATACAACTAAATAATCATACAAAGATAACAATATTGGCTCAGAACATCAGAAGTATATATGGTAATTTTGATGATCTTCAAACAACTCTCTCCCAAATAGAATTTGATGCTGATGTTCTGATCTTAACAGAGTGTAGACTAAATTCAAACAAACCCATACCCGCGTTGAGTAACTACTCTGCTTACTATACCCTGCGGCAAATGAATCAGAACGACGGGGTGGTAACATACATTAAAAACAGTCACCAAGCACGTGTAACAGAGATAGTGTTGACGCATGCTTCCGCACTTCAGATAGATATTTCGGGATTCACAATTATGGGAATCTATAGGTCTCCATCAAACAGCAACGCTGAAGAGTTCATAAACTCTGTTAACTCTCACCTGGATAATATTAAATCCCACAAAAATGTAATAATCACGGGAGACATAAACATCAATCTAATTGCGAGGTCTGATGAAAGAACCTATGAACGTTCTAACAGAATGAACTATCTGAATGCGTTGTCTCTACACGGTTTCTTACCAGGGCATTGTCTTCCCACTAGAGAAGATAACTGTCTCGATCACTACATGCTAAAACTTGATAACTGCAACAATAAAGCGGAGATAGCTGTGATAAGCACTAGTATAACAGACCATTACACTATTCTCTTGCACATAAAACATCCAAGTGAGGAAAATAATCAAATCAAATTAAAAAGAGCAATCATTAATTACGACAAGGCTTATGACGAGATTATTACTACAGATTTGACTAGATTTTATACACTAAACGACCCTAATTTACTAGCGGATACACTTATTGAAATAGTTATGAATGCACTTAAGAATAACACAACAACTATACAAGTATCTTGCAAACAGCGAATTGTAAAACCATGGATAAATAATAGAGTTCTTAAATGTATTAGACTTAGAAATAAAATGCAACAAAAACTAAAATTAGATAGCCAAAACGAAATTTTAAAAATTACATACAAACGTTTTAGGAATTTCTGCACAAATTTAATTAAAAAATGTAAAAGAGAATATAACAGAAATCTAATTGCTGTTTCCTCTAATAACCCTAAAAACCTCTGGGCAACAATTAAGACTGTTACTCAATTTAAACCACCCAAGACCCCTAATGTTGATCTTCTTAAAGTATCTCCTGACCCAATAGACTCGATAAATCAGGTTAATACATTTTTTATCAATGTTGGCAAAACCTTAGCTGAAGATATAATTGGAGGAAATGGAGGCCATCAAAATAATGTAAATTATAATACAAATCAAATGAGTTCATTTGTTTTGCTTGAAACTGATCCTCAAGAGGTAAATGCCATTCTCATGAGTCTTGACTCGGATAGTGCTCCGGGGTGGGATGGCATTTCAACGAAATTTATTAAGCGCTCCAGAGACTTTATGGTTCCCTTAATGACCCACTTGGCAAATTTATGTTTTACAACAGGTGTTTTCCCTAAAGGATTTAAGAGATCTCTAGTGACTCCTGTGCACAAGAGTGGGGAAGGAATGGATATTAATAACTATAGACCCATATCTGTCATATCAGTTTTTGCAAAAATTATAGAAAAGCTATTGAATAAACGCTTAATTGGCTACTTAACCAAAAATAAAA
Source organism: Blastobasis lacticolella (assembly GCA_905147135.1). Lineage (NCBI taxonomy): Eukaryota > Metazoa > Arthropoda > Insecta > Lepidoptera > Blastobasidae > Blastobasis > Blastobasis lacticolella. The sequence continues at coordinate 17,154,305 of LR990044.1, read as the reverse complement.
TACTGTCAGATTCACAATATGGCTTTAGAAGGGGACTATCCACACAAGACGCAGTAAGGGATTTGACGACTTTGATTGTGGAGAAAGTAGACAGAGGCCAAAGATGTCTAACTGTGTTTTTAGACTTAAAAAAAGCTTTTGACACCGTCTCTATCCCTATTCTTGTGCGCAGGTTAGAAGCGATCGGTATCCGATGTACCTCTCTTTCTCTTTTTGAGAGTTACTTAAATGATAGGACTCAGATGGTTAAAATAGGAGCCTTTACAAGTAATGAGGACAAAGTGAGTTATGGGGTTCCTCAGGGAAGCGTCCTCGGTCCAACACTATTCCTCGTTTACATTAACGAACTGTGCAACCTGCAGATCGAAGGTGGTAGTATATTTTCTTATGCAGACGATACTGCCATAGTCTTCTCTGGAGAATCCTGGGGCGTTGTAAAGAACATGGCTGTAAAAGGGTTAGCTCGAGTAGCTAATTGGCTTAATTGCAACCTTCTCACTCTGAATGTTGCAAAGACTGATTTTATTTGTTTTACCACAGATCAAAGAACCCAGCCAGGTTCAAACTTTAGCGTCGAGATCCAGAAGTGTGCTGACTCTTTGAATGAAATGTGCAATTGTCCTTCCATTCGGAGAGCTAGTTGCACTAAATATCTAGGTATAGTATTGGATCAAAGACTGTCTTGGCATGAGCATATCAATTTATTGACTTCCAGAGTCAGGAAACTAATCTGGATATTCAAGTCACTGCGATGTATTATGAAGCGTGAGTTACTGAATAGGGTGTATATTGCATTGGCTCAGTCTGTCATCTCGTACTGCATCACGGTATGGGGTGGTGCTACAAAATATAAGTTTCTAGACCTGGAAAGAGCTCAACGATCTCTTCTAAAGGTAATGTATTTTAAACCATACAGATATTCCACAAATGAACTTTATATCCTCTGTGACCTCCTAACTGTCAGAAAAATATACATTTACAATGTAATCATTGCACAACACAAGGAGTTAGTGTACGATCCAGAACACAGAAACAAGAGACGGTGTGATATTGTAGCACGCTCCAGGCCGATTCGTACTGCTTTCGCTAGCCGACAATATAATACCCAATCTGCTTTTATATATAACGTACTGAACCGTAAACTAAAATTGTACCCCATGAAACTCTATAAATGTAAGAATATCTTGAAAAAATGGTTAAAAACTTTAACATATGACGAAACTGAAACAATTATGAAAAGGGTAACATAACATACCACCACATACACACACACACACACACACACACTCACACTCACACACACACACACACACACTCACACATACACATACAATAATCTCACTTACCTTCTTTATCACTGTAATATTATAAATTTACTCCACCACGCTAACATAAAAGATAATTTAATTCTAGTACAGAAATTTTTCTATGTTACGGAATTCCTACATCATTTTATAAAATTGTAAACTACCTAGGTACTTGTAGAATCTCAAATTATATTAGATATAACTAAGGGAAAGAGCGAGCCACCCCAACACAAGTATATTTATTACTTACTGGGGATGACTCACCTCATACATTGTAAAGATTTGAGAAATAAAGAAATTTTTAATTTTTAATTTTAATTTTAATGTTTCCCCGCCTGCTTTCAAGTTTAAATTAAACTAACATTTGCACTTTATAAACCCATTTACTCCCAACATTCTGCTTGTGTTTAAATTGTACGATTTTTAATAGAAGTTGGGGTTTTTGGTTGGACCTATTAGAAAAAAGTAGTAAACGTGTTTCTCCCACCATTCGTCTGTTAAACCAAAACTGTAATAATACGACCTACAACATAATTGCCTGCTAATAGTTAGTTGTAGCAAAATGCATTTTTATGTTCTATCTACCTACTGTTATCACAAGCTCACGCAGTTCAAGCCGACAACTTTTAAAAATTTTAAATTCATTGTTTAACAAATAGTCTTAATTCCAGAAAACTTGGGACAATTGTGTCATTATTTTTGACTGTGGTTCTAGAAATGTTATTAAGGGTTACGGTTCCGAAGTTTAAATGAACAAAAACAATAAAAATTAACCACAATAACCGAAAAATGGTTACAGTTTGACCAAATTTCTAGGTTTTTCTTAAATGCCCATAATTTTCAAACTGCATGGGATAAATTTTTTTTGATTTTTCTCATAATGGTTACAATCAATCCTATCACCCCAATTCGGCTTGACGTTGTGTTCTGGGACATCCTGTATACCTCTTTCGTCAATCTTCTTTTATCTATTTGCTCTACATGCCCGAACCATCTCAATATCTATTTTTGTCACTATATCATCTTTCATGCCACACCTTTCACGTATCACTATATTTTTCACTCTATCACTCAATTTCACTCCACATACTTTCCTTAGGGACCTCATTTCCACCGCATTTATTCTACTTTTATCCCTCTTATGCCTTACCCAACATTAACTACCCTATGTTAGTTTGGGAACCAAAACTGCGTTATGCAAAGCAAGACGTGCTTTTTGCGGCAAACTTTTATTTCCCATCACCAGATTAACGGCTCCATTCACTGTGTTTCTCTTGTATACTCTTCTTTCAATATCCTTCTCATACTTTCCACCACTTGTGAACATACTTCTCAGATACACGAACTCTTTCACTTGCTCAACACTCTGCCCTTTTATTTCAATAGAAGTAACTGTCATGCCCTCATTTCTTTTAAACACCATTACTTTTGTCTTCTCCACATTTACTTTATTGCCTTTCCTTTCGAATCATCATCATCATATCAGCCAGAAGACGCCCACTGCTGGGCATAGGCCTCCCCCAGAGATGTCCACAAAGACCGGTCCTGTGCTTTCCGCATCCAGCTGGTACCTGCGATCCTTACCAGGTCGTCGGTCCACCTTGTAGGAGGCCTGCCCACGCTGCGTCTACCGGTACGTGGTCGCCACTCGAGAACTTTACTGCCCCATCGGCCATCTGTTCTTCGAGCTATGTGCCCTGCCCACTGCCACTTCAGTCTGGCAATCCTTAGAGCTATGTCGGTGACCTTGGTTCGCTTGCGGATCTCCTCATTTCTGACTCGATCGCGCAAAGAAACTCCGAGCATAGCTCTTTCCATTGCCCTTTGGGTAACAGTGAGCTTTCTTATAAGGCCCATAGTGAGTGGGCACGTTTCAGATCCGTAAGTCATCACTGGCAACACACATTGGTCAAAGACCTTCGTCTTGAGACACTGCGGTAATTGGGACGAAAATATGTGGCGTAGCTTCCTGAACGCTGTCCAATCGAGTTGGATTCGTCGATTGACCTCTTTCGAATGATTCACACACAATATCCAACATCCTCTCCAGTTCGCTTTCCGACGATGCAAGTAATACTTGATCATTTGCGTACAAAAGGCATTTAATGATGGATATTCCCATTCGAAGTCCACACTCACTCTCTCGCAGTTCATCAAGACAACTATCCATAAACAAATTAAAGAGCCATGGTGAAGCCACACATCCCTGTCTGACACCTTTAGAGATGCCAAACCAGTCTGAGCAACTACCATTGATCCTAACACATGCACTAGAACCCTCATATAATTATTGTAGTGCACGCATAAGGCACTACAATCATCAAGGGAAAATAATATTCTTAATACTAAGAATCCCTTACGTAGTTCGACATATATTCTGGAAATTTTCACTGATGCTTCCACCACAGGCTGGGGAGCATCATGTAATCATGAAAAAATTTGTGGTTTTTGGACAAATGAGGAACGAAACAATCACATAAACTACTTGGAGCTTTTAGCAGCATTTTTTGGTCTCAGGTCTTTTGCTAATAATTAGTGAGTGTGAAATATTGATGCGTATTGACAATACGACCGCCATATCTTACGTAAATAGATGTTTGAAGATCAGTAGTACAAAGGACTGCAGATTCTGTAAGGAGGACGAGGAATCGCCTCTTCACCTGATTTGCAAGTGCGAAGCCCTGATGCGCAAACGTAGCATCCATCTTGGTAAATACCAGCTACTACCGGATGAGGTGTACGATATCGGTGCTAAGAGCCTTTTACAGTTCATAGAAGCTGTAGGGATCAGCACTGAACTGTAAGCTAGAGGCGATCACAATAGATCAGTAATGGTCGCAGTGATACTAGGACGTTTAGCCTTGAAAAGCCCACTTAACAAATAATAATAATAATAATAAATACGTAAATAGAATGGGCGGTGTCCAATTTACCCACTTAAATGAAGTCACCCGTAAGATTTGGCAGTGGTGTAAGGAGCCAGGAATCTTCATTTTCGCTTCTTACATAAAATCTTCTCTTAATACTGATGCCGATTAAGAATCCAGGAAATTGAACATGACACTGAATGGGAGTTGGCCTTTGAGGAAATAGTTGAAAAATTGGGGAATCTAGAAATTGATTTATTCGCATCCAGGATTAACAAGAAGTGTGATATATATATTTCATGGAGACGGGATCCCTTCGCATTTAATATAGATGCATTTACGATAGATTGGGGCACTTTTTTCTTTTACGCATTCCCGCCGTTTTAGCTTATCTTGAAAACTTTGCAGAAGATTATTTCTAATAAAGCGACAGGAATCTTAGTAGTTCCCTATTGGCCGTCGCAGCCATGGTTTCCCGTTTTTAAATCTCTCGTGGCAAGTGAAATTTTAACATTGTCACCTAATAAACAGTTACTTACATCTGCTTTCAGGGACGCTCACCCCCTGCATCAGCGACTTTCCCTGGCTGCGACAATATTATCAGGCAAGCATTTCTGAGAAGACAAATCCCACATTCAGCCCTCGATGTGAAGATGGCTTCACTATCAAACAGTACTAAGGTACAATATACATCTAGCATAAAATATTGCCAAAGAAATAACGTACATGACATACATGACCTAAATATTTACAATTTAATTGATTTTCGTAATATTTGTTTTAAGAAAGGTGCTGCATATGGCACTTTAAATAATCATAGATCAGCAATTGCCTTGATATCGATTAATAAATTATCAGTAAATGACTGTATAAAAAGATATTTAAAGGGAATTTTTAAGTTAAAACCCTCTTATCACAGATATACAGTTACGTGGGACTGATTGTGTTAAATTATTTATGATATGTTTATCAAAAGGAAGGGTTACCTTTGAAACAAATTACAAAGAAATTGGTTGTTTCACTAGCACTAGCTACAGGCCAGAGGTGTCAAACCTTGTCGCTAATTCGATTAAATAATATAGAAAGGCATGAAGACAGAATTAGAATATAGAATAATTTTATTAAGAATTTATAAAATTTACACAGATGTTTCAAAATAAACGTCAGATCGTTGTCAGCTTGAGCAACATGTCGAACGTTCAAAACATTGCGCGCGTAATTTTCTTAGAGCTTATATGAATAGACGAAAAAACGGGATAGCAAGATTCATAATCATTGTTGAGTGAGCGAACAGAGAATATTTGTAATTTGTGTTTAGTCTGGTATGTCTGTGGCGTAAATCACCGAATCGCGTTATTTAACAAAAAAACAAATTAAGAATTTTTTTGTAGATAAAAGGCCAAAAACCAAAAAGCCAATATAAATAGTATAAAGTATATTTGTTTTTAATATATGTCTGTATGTATAGTATTTATTATAATATAATACTTAGTCTGGCCATAAATACTGTTACAATTAAAAATAAACAAAATATTACATTTGAATTTGGAATCTGTCATTTTTATATGATTTTTCATTGTCTGTTCTTACTTTGGCACCAATACATTGTACAATATTTTGCGATATTAAAATGGAGTGGGTGATAAAGAGAACCGAATCGCTGTGTAGGTAATGTGCATAAGTAGGTATGGAGCCAAATGCAATTTTTAAAACTCTCCATACGCTTGGTATTAGTTAAATGAGACCTCCTCTGTTTGTGACAGAAAAAGATCTAGCCGTCCACGAGTGTTCGTACGAAAAAAGGTGGTCAAAGCAGTAAGGGAAAGAATTCGAAGAAATCCTGTCCGAAAACAAAATATTTTATCTCGAGAGATGAAGATAGCACTTAGAACCATGTCGCGTATTTTAAAAGATGACTTAGGACTTGCAGCCTATAAGAGACGTACTGGTCATTTCTTAACTGATAATTTAAATAAGAATAGGGTGGTAAAATCCAACAACTACTAAAGCGGTACGCAAAGGGAGGTCTCACAAAAATTTTGTTTACGGATGAGAAATTTTTTACAATTGAGCAACATTTTAACCAAAATGACCGTATTTATGCTCAAAGCTCTAAGATAGCTTCCCAATTAGTCGACAGAGTGCAACGTGGGCATTATCCGACTTCAGTGATGGTTTGGTGGGGTGTTAGCTATGAAGGAGTGACTGAAGGATACTTTTGTGAAAAAGGTATCAAAACATCGGCACAAGTGTATCAAGATACCATTCTTGAGAAGGTAGTTAGGCCCCTTAACAATACTATGTTCCATAACCAAGAATGGTCCTTCCAGAAAGACTAGGCGCCGGGTGTCAAAGCTCGGTCCACGCAGTCTTGGTTGGAATCGAACGTTTCCGACTTCATCAGAGCTGAAGACTGGCTGTCGTCTAGTTCCGATCTTAATCCACTGGATTATGATTTATGGTCAGTTTTAGAGAGTACGGCTTACTCTAAACGCCATGATAATTTGGAGTCCCTAAAACAATCCATACGATTGGCATTCAAGAATTTTCCCATGGAAATAGTGCGTGCTTCTATTGATAACTGGCCTCAACGTTTAAAGGACTGTATTGCAGCCAATGGAGACCACTTCGAATAAGCTTTTTATATTTTAAATCGTTTTATATTTACGTATTAAACTAACACATTGTAAAAGTTATAAATGTTATTTGCAATAGAAAAATAATTTTTTTCTTCATTACAATAGTTCTTCTTGATGTAGTTATTTTTGTATTTAGGTAAATTACAATCTATCATCACGCATTATAAAGCACCTACTTACTCACTTTCTGCATTGTCTACTGGTTGACTGGAAGATAAATCCTTAATGGCTTTAGGTCCGAAAATTGTGTTATTGTGCAATAAAGTTTTAAATGAATAGAATAAAATAAAATAAATAGAAAAAATAAAAAAACATCTACAAAAACCCGTTTTGCCCGCATATGAGCCTAACATGGGTACCTCATCATCATCCGAGCGGTCAATTTCGGCTACTGCCAGGGTCCGCTTTCCTGCTTTGCTTTCTCCACTTTGATCGATCTTTGGCTTCCTCACGTCGTAAGCCGTTGATTCTCGCGTCCGACTCAGCGATGACAATCCATCGCCTCTTGGGCGCCATTCTGGCACCTATTTCCCACGTATTCCTGGGGCTTACGCAGCATGTGACCATACCAGCGCAGCCTCTTTGATCTTATCCGCGATATCTCTTACGCCAAGACTGCCACGGATGTACTCGTTACGCACTAGATCCAGTCGCGTAATGCCACACATCCACCGCTGCATTTTTATTTCGTTGGCGTGGAGTTCGCGGACGTTCTTCGTCAGCGCCGGCCAGGTATGGCTGCTGTAAAGCATTACAGGCCTAATAATGCTCTTATATATTAGCCCCTTGAGCTTTATTGGGTGTAAGGGTCATAGGTGACCGCCGTGAGCACCCGCTATTTGGCCCAAGCCTTGACATCGGGGCCGATATCGCCGGACTCGTGCATCGCGGATCCAAGGTATTTGGATTTATCTATCCTATTGACAGCTTCGTTACCTACAAGAATTGTTTCGCGATCTGTGCTGCAGCTAGCCTTATACTCCGTTTTGGCGACATTCAACTTCAAGCCACCGTTTTCTAGCACATCCATAAAAATGTTTGCTCTGGTCTCAAGATCCTGCCTAAGCTTGCTCACCAGTACAATGGCGTACTTCATAAGATATCTCCCGAAGGACATGGTCAAAAGCCCTCTGCAGGTCGAGAAATTCGTAATGCAGAGGTTGGAGGACTCTGAGGGCAAAGATTAGGAAAAGGTATCAAAACATCGGCCCAAGTGTATCAAGATACCATTCTTGAGAAGGTAGTTAGCAATACCATGTTCCATAACCAAGAATGGTCCTTCCAGCAAGACTAGGCGCCGGGTCACAAAGCTCGGTCCACGCAGTCTTGGTTGGAATCGAATGTTTCCGACTTCATCAGAGCTGAAGACTGGCTGTCGTCTAGTTATGATTTATGGTCAGTTTTAGAGAGTACGGCTTACTCTAAACGCCATGATAATTTGGAGTCCCTTTAACAATCCATACGATTGGCAGTGAAGAATTTTCCCATGGAAAGAGTGCGTGCTTCTATTGATAACTGGCCTCAACGTTTAAAGGACTGTATTGCAGCCAATGGAATAAGCTTTGAAACATGCCTTTCTGTCCCTAAATGCTCCCTGCACCTCACTATTCCACCATCCCGTGTCCATGTCAATTCTTCGGCCGCCTTTTGACGTACCTAATTCGGTACGTCCGAGTTTGAGGATGGACTTTTACAAATGGCCCCAGAGCTTATTTGTGGTTTCGCCCTTTGTGCTCCAATCGAGACGTACGGCTACCTCCATGAACTCCTAGCCCTTGCTTTTTAGAGTGCACCACTTAATAGACGGCTTGCAACGTTCGCAATAGGCCGTCTACTACATACTCGGACATCCATAACAAGGATTCGGTGCTGTGCAGTGAGGCATTCCCCCTAGATGATTTTACACTGGGATACATGGTCGATGTCACGTCTTTGGAGCAGCAGATAATCGATCTGTGATTGGTGCAGGCCACTTTTATCTAGCTGTTTGGGTCTCTTCTGGAAGAAGGTATTAACCACGGATAAGACAGCGGCCAGTGAGGTTCGGAGAATTTCTTTTCCCTCACTGTTACATTGGCCGTAGTCAAAGCCCCCGTGCACTGACCGAACTCCTCGCTCCTCTGGCCCACGTGGCCGTTGAGGGCCGGTTTCGGCACATCCGGACTGTGGAGCATATGCGCCGATGAGCTTATACGTTGATCCTTCTATCAGCGCCTTGATCAGCATGAGCCGATCGCTCACTCTGTTCACCTCCAAGATGCCGTTTCGGAATTCATCGCACACCACAATAGCGACCCCATTCCTCCCTTCTGCCAATCCGTACACAAGCTAGTACCCCTGCCTGATCTCCTTGGACTTGGATCCCCGCCATCAGATCTCTTGCAGGAATGTCACCTGAACGCGGTCCCTGCAGAGCAAGTCAGCCAGCTCCCGAAAACGGCCAGTCAGGGAGCCAACGTTTAAAGTGGCGAAGCGGAGCTTGCAGGTATGCGCTAACATCTATAGCCCTGCCCGCGCGTGGGAGGGTAGCCCTCACCCATTTCTCATAGGTTTAGGGCGATGTTTCTGCGCGTCGTTATACGGTGACGCCCTAGCCCGGAATGAATTTGCTTTACCTGACCTTTCCATTCATTTAGCGGTGTTGTGGCTTTTTATGTGCGGCGACTACCACCCGTCCCGCACAACCCGTTAGGGAATAGCCGGTTCGCCAGAGCCTCGTCCGACTGTTAGCAGGGGGACCGCGGGCAGGTGAGGTCGGCTTGGGCCCATGAAATGGTGGTTGGGCCCCATAACTCTTATCCTTAGTAAAAATCACGTAAGATATGTACGGCGCAAATACGGCAATTTTATTATCATGAAAAATTACATAGGCGTATTATTTATGGGTACATTTATAACAAACGAAACAGTCCATCTTATAAAATATCAGATAAAAACTTCTAGTACTCAAAATAACCTTGCATTGCCTAGGGAGGCACACGGACGGTCTACCTGATGGAAAGCGGCCACCGTCGTCCAGGACATCTACAACCTAATGTAGATGCAGTGTCAGACTTTAGGGTACCTGTAGACATGCCTTTTGAGGAACCCCATGTTAAGTGCCCCCCTGGTGCAAAGAAAGATGACTTCAGTAAGTAACTCATTCCACATCTTGCACGTCCACGTTAGCTTCATTTCATGTTTTTTAATTGCATATACCTAAATTGGGAATACAGCAGCATTTTCCATAATTATATTTATAAAACAGCGATCTCTAACTCACCTGTCCAGCGTGGAGATTATGACAATTATCTCCCCTTTCTTGGGAGAGGCCCCATGTCCTGTAGTGGACTGTTATGGGCTGTGATAATGATGACATGACTAACGTCTCATCATATCAGCCAGAAGACGCCTACTGATGGACATAGGCCTCCCTCAGTGTTCAGAGATATCCACAAAAGTCGTTACTGTGTTTTCCGCATCCAGCTGGTACTTGCGATCTTTACCAGGTCGTCGGTCCACCTTGTGGGAGGCCTACCCACGCTGCGTCTTCTGGTACGTGGTCACCACTTGAGAATTTTACTGCCCCATCGGCCATCTGTTCTTCGAGCTATATTCCCTGCCCACTGACACTTCAGTCTGGCAATCCTTAGAGCTATGTCGGTGACCTTGTGTCGCTTGCGGATCTCCTCATTTATGATTCGATCGCGTAACGAGACTCCGAGCATAGCCGCTTTAATTGCCCTTTGGGTAACAGTAAGCTTTCTTATAAAGCCCATAGTGAGCGGCTTCGTTTCAGTTCCGTAGGTCATCACAGGCAACACACAGACACTGCGGTAATTGGGACGAAAATATATGGCGTAACTTCCCGAATGCTGCCCAACCGAGTTGCATTCGTCGATTCCTCAATTGACCTCTTCTCCAAATTGGACTCACCTAGCTGGACTATTTGTCCTAGGAATGTATAATCGTCAACAACTTCGAGTGGAGTGCCTCCAAGTATCACTAATAGATAATTTTCGTCTTGTCCATGTTCACTGTAAGACCTACTTTATGAGAGGCACTACAGAGGTCATCGAGCATTTTGCCCAAGTCTTTCAGGGTTTCAGCCATGACTACAATATCGTCAGCAACTCTGAGATGACTTACGTCTAGGTTCAAAGATTTTAAGAAATGCTTAATTTTCAAATAGTTAAAAAAATACCAGTAAAAAAACACCACTGAACAACATTAATACTCTTTAATTTGTTAAACCTTATAAAAAGTTGTGTGTAGTGATTGACACAAAATATTCCCCTTTTTAGATACCACATGTGCTTTGATATTTAAATCTCCATAAAAAAACGAAGTTCCGAAGAAGCCTCTTGCCATTTCCGTATAATTAAGTTCAAATGAGTATGTGCCCTGAAAGTGAAACAATAACATTATTGGATTGGTATTAATAATTAATAATTTCTGTGTTAGCACGTCGTTCGCGTAGTGCGCGCATCGAGCTCTATTATGGGTCAGTCTGAAAACCAGCGCTGTGTTTGGCTGCTGCCATTCATAGCATTAAGCTGAGGCTGGTCCAATTTGGTCCGAGGACGCATCGCCCTGCTTTCCTAATATGTATTTATTATGTTAGTTTTAAGTATTTGAATGTGTTATTGGACCAAATAAAGTTACGTCTATGTCTATGTCTATGTCTAACAATAAAATTGTAATATATTCTTATTCTTTCAGTCGCTCCACTTTAATTACCTGACCTGCTGAAACCTGGATCATGGTCAAGGCGGACCCCGGGCCCTCGTGTGCGAGAGCACAACCGGGACATTAACGCCAACATGAATATATTCTTAAACCACATAATGTAGTGGCCTTTTTTTGTAAGAGGGGAAAAGTTCTGAAGAACTTCTTCACCCGGAGGAGTGACGTGTATATGTAGGATTGCCCGAAAAAGGACCCTACCCACTAAAACCCCTCTGTTTATCGAAACACCACATCGCTTTTTCGAAACACCACAGGACCTCATAGATAGTTTGCATTTTGAAGTTTCGGCGGATACCCAAACTATGCTGGGACTATCAGCCTGATACACTAGGACGTCACCCAGTCATGTGCAGGCGCAGATCCAGGATTAGGTTGAGGGGGGGGGGGGACAAAGGTCAAAATTATAGGTATCTTCTAATTATGGGTATTCTCTACTCAATGAGCGAGCGACCTAAGTAAAAAAAAATTCTCGCTCGCTATTTAAGACATTTTTGCAATGGGTGATCCTCACAATAGTAATTTAAGGACATCAATAAATGAGTAACCGCAACGAGCTAGGTAAATGTTAAGATAAGTATCTGAAACCTATGAATGAGCGAGCAACGCGACCTCAAAATTTTTGTCGAAATTTTAGATATTTTGGGTTTTAACAATGTAAGCAATGGGTGATCTTTATAAAATAACTTAGGGAAATTAATGAATGAGCGACCACAACAAGCTTGGTGAAACGTTAGAAAAGTAACTGAAACCTATGAATGAGCGAGCGCAGCGAGCTTTAACTTTTTGATATTTTGAGTCTTAAAAGCTGAGCAATAAATTTTGCAATTAAAAAAAAGAGAAAAGAGGAAAAAGTCCCCCGACTCTTTCCAACTAGGACCGAGGAAGGAGACGATTGTATCGCCTTCTCCTTGGCCCCGTGCATCTACGTCCAATTAAATCAGAGGAAGCGTCTTCTTCCCTGATCCGCTCAACAGCCTCCTTCTGCGTCATAACTTCCTCGTAGAAGGTGGCCACAGTTTGCCAATTTATTTCGCTCTCGAGCATGGCTCTTACTACAGCTACGAGTGAAAGGTCTCCTCCGATAATTGCTAATACTGCACGTCGCTCTGATTCCCAGGCAGCGCACACCTCTAGGGTGTGCTGCGCATAATGCAGTGGCCTAACTTAGCCACATAGACAGCACAGTCGGGGGCTGTCATAAGATCCCTGTAATATATTTATATTATTATTTATATAAACTTGTATTAAATCTATTCCCTAATAGCGCCATGGTAAGTTATCCGTTGGTTGGTAAGTAAACTCTTTCTTCATATGCAGGTACTTGTACAGGCATCACGGTCTTAGGGGGTGCAGACGTGTTCTCTGGTTATGTAATTTTGGGTTCTATGCTAATGACAAAAAGGTTATTTTTGTGGATACGTGGCAACCAAACACCGAACTCCCAGTAATTAATGGACACCTCTACCTAAGCTTAGGTATGTTCACCATCTGAGCTTTATAGAGCCCTATATCCAAGATAAGTGTCTGGCAGCTGAGGAAATATCAGCCCATGTAGTTCTATTTCTTCTTCTTCATCCAAGCGGCAAATCACGACTCAGCAGCTAACGATAATTCTGCCAGCCATGGCGGGAACTAGGATACTGAACGCGGTTTACTGAAGGCGGTTTCCTTCCGGAATTCATATTTTTTTATTTTAACAGTTTATTGCACACAATAAATAGCATGTACGCACAATAGACGACAGGCACCACTTATTTTTATCTTAGTAACTCTACTATCTATAGGAGATGAGACGTGTTCTATAATAGTTGTAATAGTTGATTAATAAACTAAATAAATTTGGTTTTTTACGTGTGGCGAGTAGTATTTGACCGTTATGGAAAAGCTGGTACACCAGAGCTTCATCCGTCTGTGGCATGTAGTTCTGACGAATTAATAGACTACAGGGTTAAAGCTTCACTGGAAATAAGGCTAGAGATGCCCGTGAACGTAAGAAATTTTACTAAAGCCTTAGGAGGCTTCTAGAGGATGATAATAATTATGAAGAGCTTCTGAGAAAAAACAGATATACATAAAGTCCGTCAAGTTAAATTTGGCGTTCCATTGGTGGCCAACTTAATCTTGCTTGAACTTACTTGATTCCCTATACTACAGTACTTATCCTTTGTAAAAATTTGTTCCTTTTCTATGGTACAGTGTCACAAATCTGACCCGGTGGTCAAAATGGTTATTATTTTGAATCATGTCAATGCCAAACAGCGACACTGTCACCGGGTCCAATACTTGACGGAATATAAAAAATCTGTACTCGGACGGTTGGTCCACAGCTGACCACCCCGGGTTCAGATCGTATATGCAGCGCGTGTTAGTGCCCTTGCTCACGCAAAATAAACCAGAGTGCAAGTGCAGGAAAAGGAAACTCGCAATCTAAATATAATATGGTTAGTGGACCTAGTCAAATTGCGTTAAGTTAGTAAAACATAGTAAACTATATAAACATTACAAGAAAATGACCTTACCTTTTCCACGATACAATTTTTGCTGTTGAATTTTATTTCAATGAGGCTGGCGAATATAAAATGAGTACAGGGTTTATTAAGCCTATAATTCCATAATACAGTTTTACGGCCACCTTTTAATGAATATACACTTATTTTTATCTGAAAATTTGGAAATATTGGGTATGTTAAGAACGTGTTTCGATTAAGTTTTCCTTTTCCGATGCTTCGATGCTTAAAAGTGGTAGGTTTTGTTAGAAATACATGTCGTCGTCCCTGATATGATTGCCAAATCGTAATATTTGAATATAAAATGAGCATACATTTCTAAAGTAGATAAAACAATAATAATAATAAATATGCTAGGATAAATTCACACAGCGCCATCTATCGCCAAAGTAAGCAAAGCTTATGTTAGGTAACCGATAAACTACTTATTTAATTTGTTTGGATACATTTACATGCTACACTCTCTAATAGAAGACTCGACTCCAGACTCGTAACAGAAATTAAAATTCATCATTTCAATTTCTGCTCCGCCGAAAATCAAACCTCTGCGTGGCAGACCCCGGGTTTTGTCGACGTTCAGCTCGTAATTACCTACTTATACTTATTTTACCATTCGGTTTTATAACCAGTGACGGCTGGTTAGTCATACTGGTTGGAAATGCATTTTACTAGCTTACTCAGCATAATCATTCCGTATATTTTTTATGAACTATCTTTGTCAAACGCCCAGCAGTTTTAGCTCGTATCCCACAGAATTGTATGGGTATTCGCTATGCGCTTTAGCGCAAGAGGAATTTTCTTTACAGCTAAACTATTGTAGTTTAACAGATAATCGTAACTAATATGTACTATATATTTGTTTTATTTGTATTGTTAATAAAAATAGTAAACTCTGCCTGTCTGTTACCTATTCACCAAGTTTGACCAAACTTAAGAGGGACATTTTCAAAAACTCTAAGGTGGATATAGGCTGTGTCGTCAAAAATAATTCAATATGGCGGCGACCAAGTTATAATAATAACATATAATATTACTTAATAGCAAATTAAAAAAAAACAATTAAATACAATACCTAAACTAAGAATGAAATTGAATAATAATCTAAGTCTATAACAGGAGTTATAATGTATAGTCTACGCAGACGAAGTCGCGGACGGGCAGCTAGTAACTATATTAATAAAGTAAATAATATTTTAATACGAAAATAAATATACTATGCAATATGCAATCAATGTTTACTAACCTGTCCAATATCACTTCTCTCCAAAAAAGTCACATTATATTTGGCTATTTGAGGACAAGCACCGCTTTCGTCAATTGTCACTCTGGTGATCGCCACGTCGCGAGATTTTACCCCTGCACAACCGGTCACGTTGCGGTATTCCACACTATATGTTCCCTATGAACATGCTTTATGGTGATTGTATCGTATAAGTTTTTATTAGCTATATTCATCATCGTCCTAGCGTTTATCCCTGCCTCTACCATGGTCTGTTTTCCTACTCATTCTCCTCCACTTCGCCCTGTCTTTGGCATTATCGCGTCGTAGACCGTTGGCTCTCGCATCCGACTCAGCAATGTCAATCCATCGCTTCTTGGGTCGCCCACGGGGCCTCTTTCCTGATACCGGAAGGTTTAGGTACCAGTATTTCCCACGTATCCCTGAGGCTAACACACCACGCGACCAAACTAGCGCAGGCG
Source organism: Blastobasis lacticolella (assembly GCA_905147135.1). NCBI lineage: Eukaryota > Metazoa > Arthropoda > Insecta > Lepidoptera > Blastobasidae > Blastobasis > Blastobasis lacticolella. The sequence goes on along the minus strand of LR990044.1, from coordinate 17,138,556 downwards.
AGCCTTCTCAATCTTACCTCGGTGGTACTCCAACAGGCGAACTCCACAGACTTTACAGAGTCTTACCACCCAAAACAATGCAACAACGTGACACAATGTGGTCTCAGACTATCTGTACGAGAAACAGACGTGACTGTATATCGTAGCCTTATCGGCCGCCATCGCAACTGTTTTCGGTTTCTGGCACAGTCCACTTTTCTATATTTCCTCCTCTATTTCGCCTAGTCCCTACCAGCCATTACTGGTTTTCTCTGCGTAAGATACATTCTCCCTAGATAATTGGTTATCAAACTTGGTTTTCTGAGTGAAACAAAGAATTCCCACCGGACCTTTAAATTCTTATGCAAAATATTGCTTTTACATGCGTCGACTACCATCAGACTCGCACAGCCGCACTCCCACCACTGCGTTTGCAACTGTTGCCAACAGTTTCATTTTGTATCGATTTCCTTAGGAATATATCTGACAATTATTTATTTAAACTTCATGCACTGTTACGTACAATGGCGGACTTAAAGCTTCATATATTTCTCTATCACTCAACCGGAGAGTTGATAGTATGAAAAATTACTTGGCGGTACAGGATTATTGACACAAGTATTGACACCTGGATACATTAATAAACAAATTGGCAAAGTAAACCACAACAAGTTTTTTATTGTTTCATTTTGTTTGTATTGTAAGCAGGAGATATTGTTTCACCACAACAAAGAATGTTAAAGATTAGTAATGAGATAATCATACAAATTATACTACAATGCAATGGTTCCTGTCGGTTGAGAAAAGACGCAGAAACTCATAGGTATACTAGCTTTAATTAAAAATCTATAAGGAAATATAGAGCAAACCAATGTCACCGACATAGCCCTTAGTATTGTCAGACTAAAGTAGCAGTGGGCAGGGACATAGCTCGAAGAACTGATGGCCAATGGGGCAGAAAGCCGACCACGTACCGGAAGACGCAGCGTGGGTAGGCTTCCCACAAGGTGGACTAACAACCTGGTAAAGATCGCAGGTACCAGCTGGATGCGGAAGGCACAGGAACCACGTTTGTGTAGACCTCTGGGTGAGGCCTATGCCCAGTAGTAGGCGTCTTTCGGCTGATATGGTGATAATGATTATGATGTAGGAAATATACATGCCGTTATTAATGAATAATCATTAGAAAAAATTAATCTTACGTAATGTTCTGAATCCCTGGAAGCTAAGAATTCCAGTGTATGGCCAAGAGCGTTTTCAAAAATCAAAAAGTAAATCAATATCAAATTCTTTGCCATAGTAAAGTAATTATTAGAAAACTAGAAATGTAAAATTTAGTGTAGAAAAACGTACTTCAATCGCGTCATCAAAAATGCTCTACATTAATGTTCAAAGCCATTATTGAAAAGTTGAAAACATGGTAATAATAACAAATTTATAACCTAACCTATAGTGGCCATCATCCATTTCCGGAATAAAAATTACATCTATTATAATAAGATACGATATTAATTATCTACCTCTACAAAAAATTAAAAAATTACAAACATTTTGTGATTATCTAGACAAGTTTCATTACACATGGGTACACATCGACCATACGATACTATAGTCTTAAGAAGGGTTAATTCAATGCTGACAAGAAACGTACAATCCTCCGTACTCACCAAATTCAAAGAAACTTTGTTGTCGTGTTTTGTTTGTTGTTGTTTGTATGCTATTCTGAATTCAACCATAATAATTTTTTCGTGCTCTATCCCATAGTAGCGGTAAAGAATTTGAAGAATCTATGTCGATGGCTTCTATTCGCACTAGCACTGCACGAGCTTGTATCAGTTTTTAGCTTTAACTTTAACCATAATTTTGAACACTATGCAAATTCAACACGGTTCAGTTAACGCTTTGCAAATTGGACCATTTTAGAGGATCATAGTACATTACCCGTATTATAATAATAACAATGTTACACCAAGATTTCATATTAAAATTTCCGCATCTTGCACATGTCACCGAACAAAGGGTCGCAGACCAAAAGAGGCTTATAATTAACAATAAATATATATCAGAGGATCGGCTTTATACAATTAAACAGGAAGTATCAGACGAGCTAGAGTTAAATACTAATATGTCTATCTTAGATACCAATGACAATAACGAACACAACCAACCATATTGCGCTTTAGAATCACCTAACTCTACAAACATAGATGTACACAATCACACTGAAACAATAAATGTAACGTCTAATACTGCAGATATACAAATACTTACCTCTGAACAGCAGCCTAATTGCCGCAACGAAAAGATTTATAATATATTTTACGAGTCACTTTATACTTTAAAAATACGAATCCTACTAAAAGATACATACATATCTAAACGAAATTCTTCGGAAAAATTAGCAAACATTGTGTATTACATAAATAGTAAACTATTACCCGAGAATATAAAATCTGAAACGGACTATGATTCCCTACAAACAATCATATATGTCGCAGCCTGTACAGCAGCAAAATCAAATCACACTTACATCCGACCACTAGAAAACAACGAGGCAAAGCAAAGTGGCAAGTCCGCTTAGAAAAGAGATTAGATACATTAAGAGCTAAAATAAGTAGAGTAATACACTATATGAATGGACATAGAAGTAGAAAACTGACTAATCATGTAAACAGCATAATGGAACAATATAAAATCCATAGTGCACATGAAGAGCCGAATACACAACTCTCACATACTCTAGACACCCTTAAACAGAAACTAGCTGTAGCTAGTAACATACTCAACAGATATAAAGCATGCACTCTTAGAAAGGCACAAAACACTCAGTTTAGCATTAATAAAAAACTATTTTATAGAAATTTCAAAACTACAACATCAAACGACACAAACCGGAATACTGAGTCGTCAAATGATTCACCACGAGCAGAGGATCTTCGAAACTTCTGGGCCGGGATATGGGAAAACCCCGTGCAACACAACAAGGATGCTGAATGGCTCCAAGAGCAGCAATTTAATAATAATGAAGCTATTGAACCGATGCAATTCGTAAACATTTCCGGGGACGTTTTTGCCAATGTAATTAAAAAGCTGCACAATTGGAAGTCGCCTGGCTCAGACAATATACATAATTATTGGTACAAACACTTCACATATATTCACACATATTTACTTCATCATATTAACAACTTCATACAAAATCCACACACCATGCCCAATCACATTACTGCTGGAATTACATACATGCTACCAAAAGACTCAAACGATCCTACTAACCCTGCTAAATACCGACACATAACTTGTTTGCAAACTATAAACTAATGTCAGCTTGCCTTGCACAATTAATCTATGATCACATTGATGAGAAAAGTATTTTAGCAGAGCAGCAAAAGGGTTGCCGAAAATTTAGTCAGGGCTGTAAGGAACAACTTATTATAGATTCAGTTATATTGAAACAAGTTCAACAGAAAAACAAATTTATATACAATGTATATCGACTACAAAAAGGCCTTTGATTCTGTTCCTCACACATGGTTGCTAAAAGTCCTCGAACTATATAAAATTAATCCACAATTAGTTTTCTTTCTGTAGTCTACAATGACCAACTAGACAACAAGGCTTAGATTAAATACACCTAATCAAACAATAGAGACGGAACCAATTACAATTCTGCGCGGAATTTTCCAAGGCGATGCTTTAAGTCCACTGTGGTTTTGTCTGGCCCTCAATCCATTATCAAATATATTGAACTCCACAAATACAGGATATAAATTAACATATCAAGAACACAGCACAAATAGTGTCACCATCTACAAGTTGAACCATCTATTGTACATGGATGATATCAAATTATATCAAATTTGGCGGTGGCAGGATAAGATAGCCGCCAATGTTGGCAAGCGAAGATGGGGAAAAGGTAGAAAAGGGCAATTACAATTGGCCGGGTGTTGTGACCAGGGGACCAAGGGTCCGACAGTTGATCGTCGGAAGTTGTATATATGCCGTGGAAGTTGGCACATTTCTCTAGCGCGATGCAGGACGATTAGCGCCATCTATTTGCGGATGCTTGCCAACCTTGTGTTCGTGTACTCGTAAAGTGAGTATTGTTGAAGTTCCCTGTTGGAGCGATAGATGTCGCTACAGTACTCCCCCCGGAGACTGGAGGTCGGTACCGAAGCGAGAAACGCTGAAGCTGACGTATGAAGCGTAGTCAGTCTGGCGATGCGGTGAGCAATGGCGTAGCTCTGGCGTGAGGTTGCGCTGTGAGCTGTGCCGAAGCGGTGCTGTTTCCAAGTCTGCAGTGAGTCGAGACTGGGTGGGGACAGTGAGATGCCGCAGGTGAGCGACCAGGAAGCACGCGTCCGTGCCGACTATGGTCAAGGCTGTGACTGCTGTGTGCGGAGTCAGGTAGGGAAGACGTAAGGATCACGTCGGGGTCACCACTTTGGCGGTGGCAGGATAGGATAGCCGCCAATGTTGGCAAGCGAAGATGGGGAGAAGGTAGAAATGGGTAATTACCCACCTGGTCGGGTGTTGTGACCAGGGGACCAAGGGTCCGACAGTTGATCGTCGGAAGTTGTATATATGCCGTGGAAGTTGGCACATTTCTCTAGCGCGATGCAGGACGGTTAGCGCCATCTATTTGCGGATGCTTGCCAACCTTGTGTTCGTGTACTCGTAAAGTGAGTATTGTTGAAGTTCCCTGTTGGAGCGATAGATGTCGCTACATATGCTTCTACTGAACTAAACCACCTTGCTAGTATTACGGAAAGCTTCTCAAATGACATTCAAATGGAATTTGGCATAGACAAGTGTCAGATTAACTCAGTTAAAGTCGAGCAGAACTATAAACATGAATATCAGATACAAACCGGAGAATTAATACATGCACTAGATGAGAACACAGGATACAAATACCTTGGATACCATCAATCGAAACAGCTCCATAGTAAAGAAATAAAAAGGACATTAACACAGCAATTCAGACATAGATATAACTCTATTTTAAAAACTCATTGAAATGCAAGAAACACTTGTAAAGCTATTAATAGCTATGCTGTCCCAGTATTAACGTACTCGTTTGGAGTCATTGATTGGAGCCAAAGCCAACTTAAGAACCTCCAGCGCATAATCAATACCACAATGACTCATAATCGTAAACACCATCCCAGATCCTGTGTGCAGAGATTAACTCTGCCTAGAGATGATGGCGGCAGAGGAATTGTGGATATTGTCAATTTAAATAGCAAACAAATTACTAACCTCAGAGCATATTTTTACAACAAAATGACATCCTCTTCTTTGCATAATTGTATTGTACAAAATGTACACCGCTTAACCTATAGGACAAAACAACGCAAAAATATGAGGCAATACCCGACAGACAAACCAAATTACTAGAGTAGAGTCAGAAGTCCTTACATGGGAGACACTACCATGACATAAGCCAAATCAGAGTCGATAAATTAGCGTCGAACGATTGGCTAAAAAGCGGTGTTTTGTTCCCAGAAACGGAAGGGTTTATGCTTGCGATACAAGATCAGGTAATCGAGACTCGGAACTATCGCAAGTATATAATCAAGGACCGAAGTATCCGTGATGACAAATGTAGAAGATGTCGTAGTGCTCCAGAGACAATTCAACATATTACAGGCGCGTGTAGGAGTATTGTACAAACAGTTTACAATAGCAATAAAATATAATTTGATACAACAACCTCCACTCCCCTATTACAAATATATTCCAGAAACTATCCTGGAAAATGCAACACACAGATTATACTTTGATAGAGCCATATTAACAGATCGTACAATCCACTTCAATAGACCCGATGTTACTCTTATTGATAAACAAAGCCAAACTGCTGACCTTATAGACATCGCTATTCCCAACACTCATAATCTACAATCTACTATAATAGAAAAACTAACCAAATACACGGATCTTAAAGATGAAATAAGTCGAATATGGAAGCTCAAAAAAGTTACAATTGTCGCGATAGTTCTGTCCACCACTGGAATCATACCCAACCAATTGCACCACTCCATTTTAGCACTAGATCTACCACGGCCTATATATTAAGAACTGCAGAAGGCTGTGATATTGAATACATGCAGAATAGTGCGGAAGTTCCTCCAAACAACACTAACTTAACTAACTTAGTATTTGATACTTGGCTTAGACCCGTACCAAATATGATTTCCGGTTCTTTTGAACCGAGATCTTTTAAGATAAATACGAATAACAATAATAATATAACGTTAATTTCAGGCATTATAGTATAAGTATTAAATCTAAGTGTAAGTAACTTATTTCATAACTTTCTAATTTTCCCGTTTTTACTGTCCCAGTAAAATCCCCGTAGAATTGTAATTACTGGAACCCGTGGTGACGGCGACGGGGCAACCCTAGGTCCCTGTTCATCATGCTCCGAAGATGGTGCGCTGTACATCTATTTGGTCGTATCCTCGGGAGCCTGGTCGTGGGCATAATTCCATCTTAAGGAAATTCTTGACTTGTTCCGTCGGCATTCGTAAACGAAACGCACGGAAGTCAGTCTAAGGAAGTCGGTAGTAATACGAGGGCAGCTCGTCGACAGTAAGAGCCAACCAACTGGGCCGTCGTCTCCTTGCTAAGCCGAGAGATGTAGAGATGTGCGTTATCAAAACTCATAACTGAAACAAAACAATCACAGATTCTATCGAAGTCTGTAATACATTAAATCAGTACTTTTCCGCCATCGGGTCTGTAATAGCTTAAGCAATGGGGTATTGCTTTGACATTGCCTACACAAAGAAGATGTTTGGGATGGTGATGAAGTATCGAGTTTGACGTTTCGAAACTAGACATTATAGGCCTTGCCACACACAAAGCTCGGCGCGAGCGCGGCTCGGGCGCGGCGCGATGCTGGCGCGTTGCCTAGGCAACTATCGCGCCGCGCTATGGTTGCCTAGCAACTATCGCACCGCGCTCGCGCCGAGCTCACGCCACGCCGGCATCGCGCCGCCAGGGGTGGACTAACGAACAAAGCGGGAAAGGCGGCCCGCCCCGGGCCTCTGGTCCAGGGGGGCCTCCAAACGTCTCCAAGTTGCCTTGATCAAATCCTATACAAAGCTTTAAAATATGCTTAGAACATATCGAAGAGGTGGTTCGGAGTTGTGACAGGGGCGTAGCTATCGCCGTATCACTATTCAAACAGAATTAAGATCAGGGTCGAGGACCCCCTCCGCCAAAGAAGTAATTTTAACTAAATAAATAAAAACACTTAAACATACAAATGTGAACTGAATAAAAAGCTTGTAAAATTACATAAAACTTCTTAAGCTGGGGGCCTTATAAAGGTTGTCCGCCGTGGGCCTCTGATGGACTTAGTCCGGTACTGCCGGCGTCGCGCCAACAAAGTGTTGCCAATGTAGGCTATTTATCGCCATTTGGGGTATTCGAGATTAAAATTGGCGACGAAAAAATTGTAATGGCAAATTGTTTAGGCTATCTCAGGCTTTGGGCCAAGGTACATAAATAAACATAAACTTAAGAGAGAACACCCGACGGTTTCGCGAATGACTGTGAGTTCCAAGTACATTTACCTACTACTGCTCTTGCTGACACTAGCACCCATAGAGATATACATCTTGATGCGGTTGAACGAACAAATAACTCTGACGGTTACCGTAGTTAATAAAACAGCGCCGTCTACAGTGCCACAAAAATGTCTGACCGGGTGACAGCATCGCTGTTGTTGGCATTGACATTACATTTCAAACGGCAACACTTAGTTCCGGTTTTGGCCACCGGATCGAATAGGTTTGTCAACAATCTTGTCAAGCCGCCAGATATAACATTGTTAACGCGTACAAGAATTTGTATGGACAGTGGTAACCATTCCAATAGCTATGTGTAATACGTCGTTGGATAGCTATTTTCAAGCTGAACAAAAGTAACTATGGCGCTTGTTCCAAATATTAGTCCGTTCCGGTTTATGCTGTACTAAACATATTACAGTAATAAGTATTTTTTTCTGTTCTACCCACATTTAATGGTCAGAACTAAATTCACGGTGTTATACCGCCAGTGCAAAGTCACATCGTGCGCATGCATGTAAGACGGCCAAATAAAAAACAATCAGATGGAGTGCATTGAATTTGATTGAAGATACCAACGAGGAACGAAAAAACTAAAATTATTTTAACAATCCCATCAATTATGATAAAAGCAGCATCAGCATTTTATTTGTGCGGCGCATTTGTGGCTCGCCGCGAGCACGTTGCCTCAACGAACAAACAAATGCGCAGCTGAGCAGCCTCACCGCGCGCGGTGAGCATCTCGCCGCGCACGGCGAGCATGCCTCGGGCTGAGCCGCTCTAATTCGTAATACCTTTACATTGTAAAGTAACGACCATTCGTAGACATGTCCGAGACGTCACTGAGACGACATTGGAGCTCTATTGCAGTTTTAGCTCCAATGAAGTGGTCTCATTGCCTTTGTACAATGAACCGGTCCATATATAGAAGTCTTTGCTGGCAGCACTACATTACTTTAAAACTCAAATATAATATTCCTATCTGTAAACAAACTGATACTTCAGCTGTCACATCGACCAGACATTGTTTTTTTTATGTTTAAGTTTTCATGTGATATCACAGTGATATTTCCAGCATTTTACTGTGTGGGACGTTTATTTTCGAAATAAGTACAAAAACATAAAAGCGGCACGAAAACAGTAATATTTTGAGTTTCTCAAGCATGTATGGCCGAGTTTAGAGCAGATAAGTTGCTGTTTGATTTGGAAGATGTACAGCAAAGATTTAAACGGTACGTAACATGTATTCAGATAGATTTTGAAAATATTGAAATAAATGTGATCTTTTGGAAATCATTTGAATTTAAGTGGAATTAATGTATTTTGTAGTACTCATTGTTTACATTTATTTGAGGTTACAAAATTAACCGAAAAATATTATGGTAGCTTTGCAGTGCGGGTAGTGCCGTCGTTGGGTGCACACGCAATAAAAATGTCCGGTCCGGTGAGGTCATCGACCTCTACTGTGTTAAAGTGTGCTAGTTGCAATATTGTAATAAATGAAGTTTTAGCTTTCATACAAAATAAGTGTGACATAATGGACGAGGAAAGCATGATTCGCCTTTGCTTTACGGCATTTAAGTCCGAGGATATTAGTACAGCGAAGAATTTACTGTATAACTCTCTCAAGACATCAAAGAGAAATGTTCCTCGTAAAAGAGAGGGCAAGACCCAACGGGAGCTGGAGGACATAATTACTACAATTAAAGAAATAGACCCGGAAGATTTGCCGATTTTTGTGGCACGAGAGCTACACAAACTACCTCCGGTTACGTTTGATCATATCGATGTAACTCGGTTGCTTAAAGACCTGATAGTACTGCAACATGGGTTTGAGAACATAAAAAGGGAATACGTAACGATGGATCAGTTCATACAACTGCAAAATGAAATTACGAACCTTAAACATGCTTCCATAGTGAGTAATTTCGAGTGTAATACGTTTATCAACAAAACGCGGGGATCTGCTAATGTGATGGAAAGTTATAACTGTGACAGTGGGCCTATAGGAATAATACATCTAACGGAAGAGTCAACGACCTCTAACTGTACAAAGGGATTGACCTTGACAGATAAGAATGACTCAATAACTGCCTATCAATGCTCGCCATCCCTCTCGCGCGCATCGGCGAATACGTTACCTGTCGCCGCAACGCAGAGTGCAGCGCAGCACGTGGAGGCCGACTCGCCGGTTTCTAAACGTTCGGAAACCGCGGTGTGAGTTCGGGCCTCACCGGAGAAGACGCAATGCACTGTTGCGCGTGTAAACAAAGCGAATGCAACGAAGGTAGAAAAACAAAATACTGTTGATACATTATCGAAGACAAAAATAAATGCGCAAGTTAATATGGCGGAGATGATTCGTTCCAATGATAAAACTTGGAAGGATAAGGAAAAGGATGAGGGTTGGAAAGTTCATGAAAGAAAAAGGTATAGAAACCGTTTTATAGGTGAAAAGGGTACATGCATGGATCAAGAACAAAAATTTCGTGCCGCAGATATCAGAATCCCTTTGTTTATAAACAATGTACATGTGGATACGTCTGAGAGTGACATTATAAATTATGTAAAAAATAAAGTAAATGTTGTTGTGACCTTACATAAGATAAAGACGAAACAACAGAGAGAATATAGTTCATACAAGGTTTTTGTACCTAAACATAAATTAAGCCTATTTATGGACTGTGATCTGTGGCCCGACGGAATTTCGTTTCGCCGTTTTATTGATTTTCGCGTGAGGGTACTTTACCCTGACTCTGTACAATAATGCAGCTCATTAAAATAATGGAAGGCAAAAAAGAACTCATGTTGTTTTCATATAATTGCAAATCAGTGCGGCGGGCGGCTGATGGAATACGATCACTGTGTCAAACAGGTGATATTGTAGCACTCCAAGAAACCTGGCTTTTGCCGCATGACATCAATTTTATTGGAGAAATTCATCGTGATTTTGATTTTACGAGTAAGTCAGCTGTTGACACATCAAGCGGCCCGTTACTGGGCAGACCATTCGGCGGAGTTGCGATTATGTGGCGCAAGTCTGTGTTTACGTCGGTGTCAGTAGTTGAATGCAGTTCACCGCGCCTCGCGGCTATATTAGTGCAGGTAGCCGGCCGGTCTGTTTTGTTTTTCTCTGTTTACATGCCTACGAATGACCCAGACAATCTATTGGAGTTTATGGAATGTATCTGTGAAGTGAACGCTATTATTGAAACTAATATTGTGGAATCGGTGTTTATTTTAGGGGATTTCAATGCACACCCGGATACGTTATTTTTTAGTGAATTAAGTAGTTATTGTCAAGATCAAAGTTGGAAAATAGCGGATGTAGAAATATTAGGATTGGACTCGGATGTTTTTAGTTTTATAAGTGACAGCTGTGGCTCATTGCGATGGTTAGACCATTGTGTTGTAACTGAAGCTGCCTGGAAATCGATCGCTAACTTGAAATTTCACAATGATGTATTTTGGTCGGACCATTTTCCGTTGGAAATTCGATTGGACATTAGTTCAATAGTTGTAAAGGAGCAGTTTACTGCTTTAGGCATTAATCGAGTAGTCTGGGGAGAAAGACAACCTCACCAAATACAAAAATATTCACAACTTTGTCACGAAAAACTTAGCCTAATCGATTTTCCGACGGAAATGAGGTCATGCTGTGATAAAAAGTGTGATATTACAGAGCATAGGACAATTATAAAGAATATGTATATTAGACTGGTACAAACTCTTCGAGAAGCAGCAATAGAGACCTTTATGGAGAAGAAATCGAAAAGAAAATGTAATGTTGTTGGATGGAATAAACATGTAAAAAAAGTACATGAGGATGCTCGACTGGCGTTTTTTAGTTGGATGGGCGGGGGAAAGCCTACTAGCGGAATACTCTTTGAAAATATGAAAGAGGCTAAACGTATATTCAAGCAGAAGCTCAAATGGTGTCAAAACAATGCTAACCAAATTAGAATGGACATTTTAGCACAACACCATAAGTCGAAGGATTTCAAAAAGTTCTGGAAACAAACCGACAAATTGAATTCGCGTTCGAGCATCCCCATGAGCGTGGAAGGAGTATGTGAACCTGTCAGTATAGCGAATATGTTCAAAGATCATTTTATAGTAAAGCCGACTGTACAAACGGAACCTGTGAGGCTTGGTGCTGGGGTGGGTCGAGGGTCGCAGATTTACTTCTCTGCTACGGAGGTCAGGCTAGCCTTAAGAAACATGACACGCGGGAAGTCGCCTGGGCATGACAGCCTCAGCAATGAGCACTTGCAGTACGCGGGTTCGCACATTGCGCGAATATTGAGCATGGTCTTCTCCTTGTGTGTGGGCCATTCATACCTTCCGGACGAGTTAATGAAGACTGTTGTCGTACCAGTACCGAAGAACAAGACCGGGAATTTGGCCGATAAAACCAACTATAGGCCTATTTCACTGGCAACTGCTATCGCGAAGGTGCTGGACGGTTTGCTTGACAGACATATTAAAAAACAAGTGCAATTACATGACAACCAGTTCGGTTTCAGAGCTGAGTTGTCAACCGAGTCTGCTATACTATGTCTCAAGCATACCGTCCGGTACTATACCGATCGTAAGACACCAGTATTTGCATGTTTTTTAGACTTGTCTAAAGCATTCGACCTGGTGGATTACAATAAGATGTGGTATAAGCTGGTGAGTAGTACAAATGTGCCTACGGACATAATTGGGTTGCTTAAGTACTGGTACGACAACCAAACGAATTATGTTAGATGGGCAGGTTCGCAGTCGGACGTGTACAGGTTGGGGAGTGGCGTGAGACAGGGGGGTCTCAGCTCTCCGACACTCTTCAACATTTACATGAACGACCTGATTGGGGAGCTCAGTGGCACCGGAGTCGGCTGTCATGTAGGGGGGATATGCTACAATAACATCAGTTACGCTGACGATATGGTGCTACTGAGCCCCTCAATCAGTGCTCTTAGGAAGCTGATAGAAATATGCGAAGCCTATGCGGTGGCCCATGGCCTCAAATACAACCCCAAAAAATGTGAGGTATTAATTTTCAAATCGGGTACAAAAAAGTTTAATCACTTACCGCAAGTGACCATGGGAGGCTCTGTATTAACAACTGTGCACAGATTTAAGTATTTGGGGCACTGGGTCACCGAGAGGCTAGTGGATGACGAGGACATGCAGAGAGAGAGGAGAGCGCTCGCTGCACGGGCTAACATGCTAGCCCGCAGATTTGCACGCTGTACACCGGAAGTTAAGGTAACCCTATTTAAAGCTTTTTGCCAGACATTCTACACGTGCAGTCTGTGGGTTAAGTACACGAAAAAATGTTATAATGCATTGAGAGTGCAATATAATAATGCATTGAGGATGCTGTTGGGGCTCCCCCGCTATTGTAGCGCCTCGACAATGATGGCGGATGCACGAATTGACTGCTTCCAAGCAATCATTCGTAAAAGATCCGCGTCTCTGTTGAGCCGAGTACGGGGGAGCGCCAACACTATCCTCCAACCGATAGCGGAGCGGTTTCAGTGTCCTATAATGGGCCACTGGAACGATGTCCATACTGGGGGCAGACCCCTTATTTTTAATATAAAATAGGATAAGTAAACTGTGTGCATTTGTTACTAACATTAGATATAAGTATTATTAATTTTTTTTTTGTTCACTAGATACTAACAAATTATGGACCATCGTCTGAAATAAAAGTTTATTTATTTATTTATTTATTTATTTATTTATTTGTTCGTTTTGTATTTTTGATATTTGTTGTTTGACAGTATCTAGATCTATATCCAGGCACAGTGCAATGTACCTAAGGCTATTCGGTGCTGGTGAAATGAAACCCTGCTGACCCTCGGTCAGAGAAACTTGAGAAATCTATTTTTAATTTCGGAAATCGTAGTAAATCATTATCACTGGCTGGTCAAACAGTGACACAGAGAGACAGAACATTTCTAAGAGATTGACATTACAACGTTGTAAGTGTTGCGGCTAATAAATTAATAAGGATATATACAAGAATATTATTTCTATATCCAACACTTCCCTTAAACTTATTATTTCAGCAATTTATCTATATTGTGACAGTTGAAGTAGGTACTTAGTTTGACATTAGGATTGTTTAGACATTGATTAAAGCAGTCATGTATCTAATAAACCTCCCATTTGTTCCATTTGCTTCGAGTAGACATTATGACAATTTTGCTTTCCCTACATGTTACCTATCTATGGTCAATTATTATTTTCTATTACGTAGTGGGTTTATTGAAAAAAAAAAGAATTATGTTATTATTTTATACTTTTCGATTACAATATTTAAATTTCTAAAATTTTCATTTAGATGTGCACTAAATTACACCGTCTTTTAGGTGCTTTGATTTAAATTATATTAGGAAATTATAAAATTATACACCGATGTTTCAAAAGAAACGTCAGGTCTTCAGGAGCTCCAGCAACATGTGGAGCGTTCAAAACATTGCGCGCGTTATTTTCTGACAGCTTATTTCAATAGACGAAAAAACGGGATAGCGAGGTTCATAATAATTGTAGAGTGAGCGAACAGGGAATATTTTTGATTTGTGTCTAGTCTGTTATGTGTCTTTGCCAGTGTCTACTGGTATAGTAGGACCACGCTAAGTCCGAATCGCTTTAAAAAAAAAAAAAATCTCTGTATGGCAACTAATGCCATGTCTTTTATCCGTCATAGAACGTCATTTATAAAAGTCATAACAAAGAATTTGACTGATTTGAAAAATATTGTTGAGGCGATTGGCACATTGGAGCGCAGCATTCATTCTGGCGAAATTTAGAAATATGTGTATTTTTTTATATTGTTTTAAACAATACAATAAAAAATTTAGGAATTCTCCAAATTGTTATAATCTTTTCATAAAATTATATTATTTAGGCAAAAAATAATTAGAGAACTGAGTAACGGAATACCTATTTGACAATCCTGGAGACCTCACTTCACAGCAGCGGCCTATTTGACGCCTTTTTATGTAGAAAGTACAGCGCCAAAAACTTATATGACCCGCAGCCCGTGTCAAATGTTGCAAAGAAAAAAAACGACGGATCCGCACGAACGCGCGTGGATGCGTTGTCAGTGTGTTCGACTATGAGTAATTTCCATAGAAACCGATGACAGCTCAAATTACTTTATGTCACGCACTAACGCACGTCACGCACAAAAGTACGGTGCTGCGTTCCAGTGTGCGGATCGCCTAAATAATAATGGACAATGACTGACAAGGACAGATTATCCAATAGATATTGCCATATCCACATTTTATAATTTCTACCACTGTCAGTTGATTCGGACTAAGCGTGGTCCTATTATAGCCAGATTATATAAATTACTAAAAAATTCTACCATAAATATTTAATAATTTCACCTGGCAAGTGCGTTTTGACAACTGTCAAATACACAAATACGTAAGAGTGGGTTACTTAAGCCCGCGGGGACTATTCTAGCGACAAATCCCGGTTCAGCCGCTAGAGATAAATCTGTTAGAAAAAAGTCGAATTTGATTCTGTATGGCGGTAAGTCAATTGTACACGAACAAGAAGAACTACGATCCATGGCCATGAAGTAAGCTTTGGGCAATTGTTCGTCTATTTTATACTGAACTGAAAATTGTGGTGGATAAGATTGAGCGCAATTTTCTGTGCACTGTAGCGGGTAATTAAACAAAACATCTATATCAGCGTTAGACTCTAGCCACCGAATTTTCGCACTGTAGAATTTGTGCTCTATGTTACGGTATCATTAAAAGTTTGTCTAACTCGACAAGTAAGTCGTACTGAAATGTTTTGATTCTGATGTAGGAGAGCTGTGCCCCCTCATCCTACCTACCTTAGGGGGCCTACCTAGGGAGCAAAATTTGCAGTGTGGTGTCCAACAGAGTAAAATAGCATCGCTGTCCACACTAAGAGGTGTCGTAAAAGGCGACTTATTTCAGAGGTAGGGCGTTACTTTTCCAAGCTTCAGGTTTTTACCTACCTTATATATACTCTTGCAAGCTAGCGAGTGGAGGGGAATAAAAAGTAAGCCTATATTCTTCCTCAGGTTTAAAATTATCTGCGTAATGCACCAGTCAAATTAGGAGGAAAGATTCGGACTGTTGGTAAAAAGAAACGAGTAATTAACCCGCTATTACGACATGCGGGAGTATTACCATCCTAAAAATTCATTTCCCCGAATAATGGAGCAGCCACTCTATGTGTGCCGATTTGCATAGAAACGCGGTGGCCAAAACTGGAACTGCGGAAAAATAACGACACTTACTTTTGAAATGTATTTGAACTGACATGTCAATCCCAAAAACAGCGCCGCCGGTACCAGGTCTGATAAGTTTGTGGCACTGCACAGCGCAGGCGCGGCGCCGCGCCCACGCCGGCCTGAGCCCCGGCTTGAGCGCGGCGTGAGCGCGGCCTGAGCGCGGCGCGAGCGCGGCGCGATGCTGGCGCGTTGCCTAGGCAACTATCGCGCCGCGCGATGGTTGCCTAGCAAATATCGCACCGCGCTCGCGCCGCGCTCGCGCCGAGCTTTGTGTGTGGCAAGGCCTTATAACTCTGACAACTACTGAAGTAGTATCAAACATTGTGGATGATGTAAATTCTCGACGGCATCAGTACTAAGGCAATAAAATGTATAAAAACTCTTATCATCCCAATCTTGTGAAATGTTTCAAAGAACTTCTCTCAGAAGGACGCTACCCAGATTTCTGTAAATGAGCGAATGTCACCCCTATACACAAATCTCGTAAAAAATCCTATCCTGGTAACTATAGACCAATATCCGTGCTGGAATTAATTTTAAAAAAAAATTATAAAAAAATATTTACAAATGTTTAGAATCCTATTTTGTGAACATAATATAATATAATAATAAAGGTCAGTCAGCCCATATACGTCTAAACTACTGGGGTATAGATCTGTCCTGTCATTGAGAGAGAACGGGCACTAGTTTACCACTCAGGCCCAATGTGGATTGGCAGACTTCACATTTCGAATTAATCTCTGATATGTAAGTTCAAACCCACGCCCTAATACCTACCACCGTCTTTTCGATCTCTTGATCCTACATACCGTGAATACCGTGCCCTCTAGAACAGGGATCTCCAAACTATTTTGGACAAGTGACCCCTTTTCCAAAATGAACTGTTACCTCAGACCCCCATGGCCAAATTACCTACTTTTAAGATCAACTTCCTTATTCATAATGGTCCGCTAACTTAAAACAGCTGCTACAGAATGTTATTTTTCATTCTGACTTAGGTCAATAGAAGAAGACAGAGTGAGAATTAGCAATGCTTTAAGTTAGCAGACTATTATAAATAAGAGGGCCTATCTTTAGTTTTTTCCTATTGATACAAAATACCTAGGTACTAAGGTACCAATTGGAAAACTTTGCACTTGGTTAAGTGAGTAAAGTTGACTTCATTTTCTTATCAAAATTTAACAAAATAAAAAGACATACAATTCAGTAAATATCAAGTTTAATTTATAATGATTATTACAAATTAAGTACTTAATAGGTAGGAAATTATATTTAAAAAAGTATTAATTCGCAAAGAGAAAATAAAACATTCAGTGTGATGGATGAAGCTGGTGACTATCTACCAATCTAGCTACATCCGATTCAATATTGGTGAGTTGCAGCCTTAAATCTCCACGTTCGTTGATTTTTAAACGCTTTCTTTGTTTCGTCAAAATGTTTGTTACCCTGAAGCTTTTTTCAACTAGGTATGATGATGGAAAAGCGATAAGGTATATTCAGCAATGTTCCACAATGTAGGATACTGTGTTTCAAAGTTTCGTTGCAACCAGAACTTCTAATAGCCTTGGTTGAACTTCTGCTTAAGCTCTTCGTCTGTGCTGATGGTGATCAACTCTTCTTGCATTATCAAATTGGCTTCTTCTATGGCTGTGGTATTGTACGGATTTATTATCCATTGAGGAATTTGTAAATTTAAAACATCCTCAAACCTCTCCGTAAAATCCTTGTGTAATGCGTCCACATATAATAAAATGTCATCAACTTGAAGCATTTTTGGTAATTCTAATTTTCATATTATTTTTTGTAATAACTTTCCACGTCATGAAAAGTTGTTATCGTCTTCACAATAATTATAAATGAATGGTTTCCCCTAATATGTAATCAGAGGGCGCTGTCCTTGTTAACAAATAAAATTTTTGTTCTCCATAAAAAATATTTTAAATTTGTAGGTACATCAACAAGTGATTAAGGGCCGATTGTTCAATCCTCAGATAAAGTTTATTTGCCCGATAAAGTAATACACTGCCAAATTAAAACAAACTATAATCCTTTACAATTATGAAGTAATGATACAATTTTATTTTAGTCGCATAATAACTTATCAGACTGATATGTTTTATTCGAGGATTGAACAATCGGCCCTTAATCAAGCAAACGATAAATGAGTGCATAGGGTGGGCGTGGCCGACCGACCGGTCAAGTCGTGTAGTTGTACTCATGTAATTTTTTCTTGGAAAATAAATGTAAAATGGCTTCAAAAGTGATCGAAGGATTAGTGCGCGATCTACAAAAGGCAGTGACTGACCTGACGAGTAAAGTGTGTGCTCTTGAACGTAAGATTTACTCTCAGAACGCGATTATTGTAAATCAATCTCATACGATAAAACAGTTGATGTGTTCATCTACCTCCAACTCTGAATCGGAATCGCCGGTGCAGGATCCAGCCGCTGCGCAACGACCAGTACGTAGCGCGCGTCTAAGAGCGGCCGCTGCATTAAGCGCGTCAGCGCGCCAGGGTGCGCTACAAAATACAACAAGACACAACCCACTGCACACCGACTCCGGCACGAAGACACCCGAACACGCACGAGAGGCACCGAGCGGCATCCCTGCCACGGCTGCCCCACCGCCGCCACTGGCCGCCGTCCCCGCCGGGGCCGCGAAGCGCCCCGCAACGCTCGCTCGTCCGCCGCCGCCACCGCGCGCGCAGTGCAAAACGGTTGGTGAGTCGACTATGCGGAATAACGATGACGAAGGCTGGACAACAATGGTCCCGAAACGGCACAAAAAACAGAGTAGGAAAATCGTACTAGGGACGGGTGCAGAAACCGACGATTTACAAACCGTTGAGAGATTTAAATACATACAAGCCTGGTCGTTTAAGCCTGAAACCACAATCGAAATGGTAAATATTTTTTTAATTAAGATAGAAAAATGTGATGACTATTTCGTTGAGAAGCGAAGCATAAAATCCGATCGACATGCATCTTTTATTATTGGTATACCTGAAAGTATTTTTGAGAAATTTGTGTCGCCTGATGTGTGGCCGCCGCGCGTCCGCTTTACGAACTGGTTTCTCCGCCGGCCCCGCGCCGAGCGGAGCGAGGACGACCCGCACTCCCAGAGCACTACCAGTAAACAATAACCTCGATCAGCTGTTTTTATGTTTACAAAATATACAGTCACTTAATAATAAAACTAAGCGGCTGGAAGTATTGTTGCAGAACGAAATGCAGTGCGATGTGTTGTGCTTAACCGAGCATTGGCTCAGAGATAATCACTTAGATCACGTTCATATTCAGAACTATACATTAGTATCGAAGTACTGTCGTCGAGATGCGCAACACGAAGGTTCCTGTTTTTACGTGAAAAATGGACTAAAGACTACCGAAATTGTAGAATTGTGTATGTTGAGCACAGAAATGCACTTCGAAATATCAGCAACACAACTGACAAATTATAAATTAATTATTGTATGTTTTTATTCTAACATGACGAACAGCAACACTTTTTTAAAAGACTAGAACGCCTGCTTAATGAGATCAGTAAAATAGGACTCGATTGCCAAAGAGCTGTCTTGTTGTACTTCTATTGGCTTGTCTATTTACGCCACCAGGCGTGGTGGCTGCCTACGGTTCTGAGTTCTTGTTACATTTTAATAAACCCCCTTACCGTAGTTGTTGCGGGCGATACCACAGTTGCCCCCATTTCACTAGTCTCTACCAATACTTCTCCGTAACAAGTGGTTTTTTATAGATTAGTACATTTTGAACTTGATCGCCTCCATTTCAGCAGTTAATAATACTATACTGTGATTTGGGAAGCATGATAGAAAAAACTGAGGGTACGAGCAAGTCTCACACATCTTCGCGGTTTGCATATATTTATTACTAGCTAACCCGGCGAACATTGTTCCGCCTTAGGCAATAATGAGCAGATTTTGGATTTCATCAAATTCAATTTTTTTTCTTTTACAGGATAATAAATATAAGTAAATATAAAAAATCAAGTATTTTAATTATTCTTTAATGGTGCATGAGTTGCACTGTTCAGGGAAGCACCTTGTGATAGACGACAGTTTTGGTTTTATTATCAGGCGCAAGAACAAATAACGCAGATTCAATAACAACAAAAGTATCCTATGCCCGTCTCCTGGTTCTAAGCTAACACGCCACAAATTTTGAGCCAAATCGGTTCAGCCGTTCTTGAGTTATAAATAGTTTAACTAACACGACTTTCTTATACAGGGTGTTTCATAATACATGTATAAAGCCGAAAGGGTGTTAAAGTATAGCTTGCAAAGAGTACACTGGCGACTTCATATTATCCAGACATTGAATTTTAATTTTTATAAAAAATCTTCGTTTTTAAAGAAAAATAACCATATCGACTACGTTGATGCGCAGCTCTATTTCAAGTTGATGATCCTAGAAGGAGAAGTTTAACCTTTTAAATTAAAATTACAGTATTTTTTTGTATAGAACCCTCAAACCAAAAAATACAAAACGGCTAATTTAGATCTCCTTAATATCCCATTGCGCCTAGTACTATGAACTTGAGTGACCTTTTACAACTGATTTCTAGAGATGCGGTCTTTCGTTTTCAAAATGTCGATTATCGACATTGAAAAGGTAAAAGTTCGATAGTCATTTTCTCGCTTACTATTCCACGCACGAAAAAAATAATTGTACCTATCGTTTTAATACGTTTAGCACTCCATCCAGTTCACGGCTTTATACATGTATTATGAAACACCCTGTATATGGCAGAAGGATATAAAATCTCACCATTGCTAACACTGCCTCATCTTACTGGTATAACTAAAGAACTCGAAAAAGTTACTTTATATCGGTAATCAAGGAAATTTCAGTACTCGAAGCTAAAGTTAATTTATAAAACCGACTATTCAACAATCACCACAATATCTGGACGTTCAACATTTTCTCACAAAGCTTGAAACAACTACCTTCATAAGCCACGCTCCCATAGCCTCCATCAGGCCGGTAAGCAACCATAAAACTCCTCATCTCTCTCCATTAGCCCACCATCATTGATAAAACACGATCACCTCCATCACATGATTCAACAAATTTTGAGAAGACAAAACTATCACATAAATCTTATAAAAACCTCGGCTCGATAGCCGTCACACATTGAGTTAGCTTTAGATAGATCCGTCTAACAAAGTTTTTATCCAGGTCAAACTAAGTCACATTAACATAGTACAAAGGGTTTTCGGTCGAACTAAGTCACAGGTTTATCTTTAGTTACTCAGAACATAATTCGAAATTATCTACCGTCAATCAGTTCATCATAGTAGTTACAAGTTACTAGTAGTAAGAAATACGTCATGGTATGTAGAGACTTTAACGTTAAAATGTTGGACGATTCTTCTCGATGCAAGAGATTGATATCGTTGTTCGGATCTTTTCAACTCAGAAACGAATTTTTGGAACCCACTAGAGTCACTAAATCGTCATCAACTTGTCTTGATAATATGTTTTGTGATTGTGAGGTATCCAACAGGTTTGTCCTGAATTGTCTTGGATCTGATCATTTTGGAATAGGTGTAGAGTTGCCCGCAAAAATAGTATTGAAACCACATATAATTAAATGCAGACTCATCACTAAAAAGCGTCTGAAATCATTTTCAGCAAACATTGACAAAAGAATGGCCTCATTCATTTCAGAATCGAATACTTCAAATCACCTTTACAGTACAATGTTTAATGAAATAAATTTGGAATTCCAAAATATATTTAAAATAAAAGAATTTAAATAGTGTAATAAGGTCAAATTTTGTGATTGGGCTACCCCAGGTATCTACAAAAGCCGAATAAGACTATATGAATTATATAGCATAAAGTCCCATAATAAATTTATTTATTTATTTTATTTATTTATTCATTTATTTCAGGCAACTGAGGCCCATATTTATAAATACACAAACAACATAAATACAAAATAAACTAATACAAAATACAGACAAAGATAAAACCTATACCTACATACAAATTATTATAAATTGTAAACTAATATATAAAAATAAAACTTATTAATATCTTAAAAATAACTATCACTTAATGTCGTTCGGCGGCACCGGAAATTCTAGGTCGCCCACGGAATCGCCGGTACACCACACCCTTCGGCCAATATTCTTCCCTCATGAAGAAATCCAAATCTGCCAATAAATCCGAAAGTGTTGCATTGTATGTAAGGACATATTCCAAAATGTTCAAAAGAGTTTGTCAGAATGCAAAAGCTATTTTCATTAAAGCTAAATTAAATGAAGCTAGTAAAAAAGTAAAAGCCACCTGGCAAATTATAAATAATGAAACAGGCAAAGTCATAAACCATGATCGTCATTTTGAATTGCACATAAACAACAACGTCATAAAAAATGACCAAGAAATAGCAAATTGCTTTAATGAGTATTTCTCAAGCATTGCTTGCAATACAACAAGTAATCTTCGCTCTTCCACTAACTTAGCAGAACAATTAATACAAGACCATGTCCCTAAGTGTACAACTGTTTTTAAATTTTAGCATATATCTGAAAACGACATATTAAAAGCTTTCAGCTCCCTAAACATGAAAAAGACTGAAGATATTTGGGGCATGTCAGTCTGTGTGATTAAGGGTATAATAAAGAGTATAGCTCCACAGCTCGCACTCATTTTTAACAGTAGTGTGGATGAGGGATCTTTTCCCAGTCTAATGAAGCTTAGTAAAATAGTGCCTCTCTATAAAAATGGTGAAAAAACAGACCCTTCTAACTTTAGGCCAATATCAGTCTTACCAGTACTGACCAAGATCTTTGAAAAAATTGTTCTGAAGCAGTTACTTGCTCACTTTACATCACATGGTCTATTTCATAAAAGTCAGTTTGGTTTCACTAAAGGCCGATCAACAGTTGATACAGGTGTCGAATTGATTAAACACATCTACAGTGCTTGGGAGAGATCACAGAATGCTATTGGGATTTTTTGTGATCTTTCCAAAGCATTTGATTGTGTTCATCATGACACCCTGCTAAAGAAGTTGATGCACTATGGCATAAATGGCAATGCTCTTTTCCTTCTAAAATCATATTTAAATGACAGAGTACAAAAGGTAAAAGTTAATGATTTCATATCTAATGGATGTCCTGTGGATATGGGAGTGCCACAAGGTTCTATTTTGGGGCCTTTCCTGTTTTTAACGTACATCAATGACTTGCCTTTCTTTTTAAATAAGCTCTGTGAGATAGTCCTATTTGCGGATGACACTTCTTTAGTATTTAAGGTTGACAGAAATAAAAACAATTATGACGACGTAAATAGGACTCTTTCGCAGTTGCATGAATGGTTTGAAATCAATAATTTATATCTGAACCCAAAAAAGACAAAGTGTGTGCTTTTTCAGATGCCGAATGTGAAGGTGGATAAGTTTGATCTTGTTTTAGACAAAAATATTTTAACATTTTCTGATTCCACAGTTTTCCTCGGTTTTACTTTGGATCAGAAACTACAATGGAAACATCAGCTTGCTACACTAAGTAATAGATTGAGTTCTGCAATTTATGCAATTAAAAGAATTTAAAGTCTCACTGATATTGAAACAGCGAGAACAGTATACTTCAGCTATTTTCATAGCATAATGGCCTATGGATTAATGCTATGGGGTTCGGCAGCTGATATCCAAGATATCTTTATCTTGCAAAAACGGGCAATCAGATCCATATACAGTTTGGGTCCTCGGGTCTCATTGAGAGATATTTTTAAAGAAATTAATATTTTAACCGTAGCATGTCAGTACATATATTTCAACCTTATTTACATATATAAAAATAACTTTAATTATAATAAAAATTCAGATACTCATAATTACAATACCAGACACAGAAACAGGTTGGTCACTGAACGCTTCAGACTGACAAAAGTGAAGTCTTCATTTGTTGGCCACTGTGTTCTTTTTTATAACAAACTAGCTGACCCGGCGCGACTTCGTTCGCGTAGCGTTCTAACCCTACACCTACCCTACACCTACCGTACACTTACCCTACACCTACCGTACACTTACCGTACACTTACCCTACACCTACCCTACACCTACTCTACACCTACCCTACACCTACCCTACACCTACCCCTACCCTACACCTACCCTACACCTACCCTACACCTACCCTACACCTACCCTACACCTACCCTACACCTACCCTACACCTACCCTACACCTACCCTACACCTACCCTACACCTACCCTACACCTACCCTACACCTACCCTACACCTTCCCTACACCTACCCTACACCTACCCTACACCTACCCTACACCTACCCCTACCCTACACCTACCCTACACCTACCGTTTTTTTTTTTTTTTTTAGTTTTTTTTTTTTTTTTAGATGTATTCTGCTATTCGGGAAGGAAACAAATCCAACAAATCAAAAACCATGGCAATCGGTCCAGCCGTTCTCGAGTTATAAGTGTTGTAACAAACACGACTTTCTTTTATATATATAGATTACCGCAGGACATCCAGGAATTGCCTCTTCATAAGTACAAATCTTGGCTTAAGAGCAAACTACTTAAGAAATCATACTATAAAATTGCTGACTTCATCGAGGACAAAAATCCCTGGACACTTCCTCCAGTTCCACGAGCTTTTCGTCACACCAGACACAACATCACGTCAGTTATCGGAGAACAAGAATAAGAAGTACTTCAAAGCATAGTCCTATTATTTTTATAAATTAAGTACGTAAGTATCGTTATGGTGGTGACTTCTTATTCTTGATCGTTGCCTCACTGCTGAGGATCGTGACATCTTCGGAGTTTGTCAACTGCATGTCTCCATCGGTTTCGATCAGTCGCCTGATGTAATGCGACGTTGACGGATGTATCGTTCGAATATTTGGTCCACCCATCTCTTCGGACTTTGGCCTCTGGGTCTCTTGCTTTCGACTTTTCCCGTCACCATAAGTCGTTCCAGATTGCTGATGAAGTAAATATTTGTGTAAAGTAAAACTAAGTAAATATAATAATAACAGTGTGGCAGGGATGCCGTAGCAGTGAGTTTGTGGAACAATTAGCTGGTGTACTTTAGGATGTTGTGACTTAGAGATAGGATAGGCTTCACATAGGCTTCGAATGTGCAAATTTAATAATGACCCCGTACAGATCTCCGCGATTTCTATGCGAGCGGGAGGGTGCAAACATGTATCGAGAAAAAAAGAAAGAGAAAAATGATTGGCGTGTATGTTTACATTTAACAGGAGAAATTCGAACGAAATTTTCTATATTTCAGTATAATGTTTGTTATTGTATATCCGCGGTAAAAATGGGATCACCGATGTACGTTTCTTTGAATACTACAAAAAAAAAGGTAGTTAAAAGTAAACACTTACTAGTGAACTGATTGACGGTAGATAATTTCGAATTATGTTTTGAGCAACTAAAGATAAACCTGTGACTTAGTTCGACCGATAACCATGTGTACTATGTTAATGTGACTTAGTTTGACCTGGATAAAGACTTTGTTAGACGGATCTATCTAAGAAGCTAACCCAATACGTGACGACTATCGAGCCGAGGTTTTTATGAGATTTAAGTGATCGTTTTGTTTTCTCAAAATTTGTTGGCTCATCGGATGAAAGTGATCGTGTTTTATCAATGATGGTGGGCTGATGGAGCCTATGGGAGAGTTTTATGGTTGCGTATCGGCCTGATAGAGGCTATGGGAGCGTGGCTAATAGAAAGTAGTTGTTTCAAGCTTTGTGAGAAAGTGTTGAACGATAACGATGATGAGAAAGTCCAGATATTTTGGTGATAGTTCAATAGTCTGTTTTATAAATTAAAGATTCGAGTACTGAAATTTCCTTGATTACTGATATAAAGTAACTATTTCGAGTTCTGTTGTTGTGCCAGTAAGATGAGGCAATGGTGAGATTTCATATCCTTCTGCCAGTACAAGTTTTTAAGTACCTGAATTGTTGTTGAGGTCAACATCCTGATTTATTGGCTGACTTGGAGTGACCCGGGACTCATGTGTGTGACTCATTGGGCTGAGAGCCCCGAAAGTCTCGGATGTTGTGGCTGTAGATGGCAAATTTTATGTTGTAATTTTTTTAGAAGGCGCCTGGATATGGGACGCCTTCGTTATTACAGACATTGTTAAATCGTTTCAAAATGGGAGCAGTTCGAACAGTTAAAATCGATGACGATGATTATTACTTGTTTAGTTTTGGTGTGGCAACAAATGGACTGTTGTTACCTATGACTGGCGTATCAAATAGACGTGAGAGCTTCTTATTATTAAACTTCTGATTTAGTTTTGATATTGTACAGTAGAGATAATGTTGTTTTGGTAGAGATGACACCGTGAACAGTTGTTCGGGTCTGTGACGATTACTTGATGTGTAACTCGTAGACCGTTATTACGTGTTATGATAGCAGATAGACTGTTACCTATCACTGACTTAGTACAGATTTGGTCGAAGGATTGACCACGAGCTGAGAATCTATAGACAGCTATTAGTGAAGTAAAGCGTGTTAATGTTACTACTTATGATTTAGCAATTTCATATTGAAAAATATACTGTATAGTCTATCATTTGATACCTACGCACAGGTATACAGGGTGTTTCATAATACATGTATAAAGCCGTGAACTGGATGGAGTGCTAAACGTATTAAAACGATAGGTACAATTATTTTTTTCGTGCTTGGAATAGTTACCGAGAAAATGACTATCGAACTTTTTCTTTTTCAATGTCGATAATCACATTTTGAAAACGAAAGACCGCATCTCTAGAAATCAGTTGTAATAGATCACTCAAGTTCATAATCAGGTCAATCAACTCAATAATACAATTTTACCAGTTACAGATAGGATATAGGTTTTGTGCCTTTAAGTCTTTTCTACCTACCGTTTCATATGAGTTTTAAAATTCAATCTTAAGATCACTACGATCAATACCTCAAGTGGCTGGTTTAAATTATTATTACAAGCAGCTCGTGAGCAGTCCGGCACAAAAACAAGACATTTCGATGTTTGTTTCTACTTTAATTTATTTGTTTTTTGTTGCCTTCAACACAATGTTGCACCTAGGTACATAGTCTTCAAACTAATTGCGAAAACACAATAAACATTAATAGGAAAAAAGTTACAGCTTGATTTCGCGTCTGCGCCATATCTTCTATTGTACTAGGCAGTCATGACTGAAGCAGGTGGACTATGTACGGGATACTGATATCACAGGGTGTCCATAAAGTACATTCACTAGATTTTAATATTTTTGGAAAGTGCAGCAAAACTACACGATATTGTTGTTATACTTTTTTGTCTATTTTTTCACTCAGTCTACATCCTGTTGAATGCATGTGGTGAGTCTTGGCACAAGTTTATGCATTTCTCGTTGAACTTTTCCGCCAGCTCCGAAATAAGGAAAGATGTCATTTTAGTACCTATCTAATAGTAATTATTAAATTCTACTCATGTTTGAATTCAAGAAGGTGAATATTAAATTTGAATAGCTGAAAAAATACCTAGCAACACTATTTACGTACTAGGATTTAAGCATTTAGGTTGCAGGCAACAAACATGCAGAACAGCAGATGCGTTGTCACTGTGAGGACTAAGATGAAATGCGTCATGCCTGTATTTGCACTGGCTTATTTTATGGACACCCCACGTACTAGGCGCAATATTAAGGAGGTCTAAATAATCCGTTTTGTATTTTTTGGTTTCGAGGGTTCTGTACAAAAAAATATTGTAATCAATTATGATTTTAATTCAAAAGGTTCATTCATAGTTTTTACGAAAGTGCACCACCACCTAACTAATAGCAAAGTAGTCTTATTCAAATTACTGTAGCATATTAATGTAGCAAACTCTAATTAATGTAACATCTTTGTCTTTTTACGAGTTTGCTTTCTCATGTCATGTCTGTCAGTCATGTTTCAGTGTCGCGCAGGTAATCGTACCTATCGTTTTCACGAACATTTCTTATCAACTAAAATTAACTTAATGATTCTTAGTTGATGGAGCTTTACCTGTAAATATCCCATGCTTCACCCAATTGGAGAACCTAGGTCACCTAGGTGGAGCACGGACCCAAACACAATTTTAGAAATTACTGTCTAGGTTACTGTCATTGTACCAAACTACCCGATAAAATCGTGATAAGCAAATGTAGGCCATCGCCATAAGGATTATTATTAAGCCCACAGTTGGATTCGCTTGAGACTCACTTTAACAAATAAAAAAAAATCAACATTATGGTGCAACTACCAGGAGAACATAAAACGAGAGAACATAAAAGGCGAAATAAGTTAGACCCCTAAAACACGGATCCCTAAGTACGAATCCTTTTGCACGTGCCGTCAAGGTCAAGGCCGGCGCCGGAGCTGTGGCGGCGCTTTTGACATCAAAATAGAAACTGAAAACTACAAAATCTAAAAATAGAATACTTTGGCGGGCCGTTCTTTATTTTGTGGTTTGACCCACGGCGCGACTTCCATTGCCGAAATTTGCCTACTTTCGCGTCGTATTCGTTCATTCAGTTTTTAGCTTTTCGCGTGACCGAAATGATTGTTGCGTTGTAGTTGTAGGATACCTAAGTACCTATTGTGAAGATAACTGTGATAAGAGTGTTAACGATGTGAACGAATGATTTATAGCTTCAGGTACCAGTATTAACGTAGTCTTGTCTGTGTTCAGCGTTCAACGTTTAAGTATTGTGATAATCATTATTCTGTGTATGAATGCAAGCTAGCAGTAGGCCAAACACCATGGTACCTACCTATTTACGTATTGCATAGCAACCAGAGCTTGCGTAGTGTTGTGTATATGTGTGTATGGAGTGTACCTACCTAGCTACGCTACGATACGAGTGCAAGCTTACTTGATAGTTAATACCTATCAGTCATCCGAGCCACAACAAAGCAAGAAAGTATGGCACCTGACGCTGTTTGTTTTCATAAAATAACTTTAAAAAGGTACGTACCTACATGCTTTAAAGGTCTAGGTTCTAGCTAGACTTTAAGATATGCTACCTAGCTAGTACCTAATCGTATCGTTAGGAGGTTCTTTTCCGACGGGAAATAGGCAGAAAAGACAACGCTTTTATCTGTTCATGAAAACATGTAGGTATTTAGTAAAACCTGTCTGTAATCTGTTTCAACAAAACTAGTCTCATAAGTGGTTCCCTACGCTACGTAGGTCCCTAGATGAGTGAACCATTTTAGTAGGACATAGTACCTACTTATTTGTGTAGAACGATTTATCAATTGAACGAATTCTGTTTTAGTTATGTAGCTATCTTAAGTATGTTTTTCAAGAACGTTGGTGGCTGGGCAGTTGAGTATCCGACTCGTAAGCGAGAGAGGTGCCGGGTTCGAATCCCGCTGTGGCAATGTACCAATGACTCTTTTCCGAGTTATGTACATTAGTTGAAATTAACCGATGCTCCTATGGTGAGGGAAACATCATGATGAAATCTGCAAATTCTGGCAACTGAAATTGTAACCATGATCCAATCGAGTCAGGTTCCCCTGGTAGCAGGGTCATGGAGGTCAGATGGTAGTCGCTCCACTGTAACAAATTCTTTTCTCTCCACAAAATTATTTTCCGTGCCCGTGGTCCGCCTTGACTATGGTCCATGATCTAGGATTTGGCAGATTAGGTAATTAATTGCAGTGGAGCGACTGCCATCTGACATTCCTGGCTCCTAACCCTGCTACCAAGGGAACCTGACCAGATTGGATCATGGTTACTTACACATTCAGTCGTCTGAACTGAATGTGTAAGTTTCATCACGATGATTTCCCTCACCGTAAAAGCATCGGTTAGTATTCAGCTACTGTGCATAACTTAGAAAAGAGTTAGTGGTACATGGCGGCAGTGGGATTCGAACCCGGTACCTCACGCGTACGAGTCGGATACCGCAACCTTAGGCCACCGACGCTCCGACTATTTAAGCATACCTACCTATCGAAAATAATTAGTGTAGGCAAGTTCCTAGTTAATTTGGTAGAGCCTATTCATGTAGATAAGTAGGTAACATTTAGTACGACGCCTGGTAGTAAGATGAAGGAGGTTGGTTTGTTTTGATATGAATGGCACGAGGTTATTACTCGTCCTTATGGTGTGTACACACTCAACGTACGCCAACGAAGGGCTGTCGGCCGAATTATTTGGACTTCTAAGGTCTAATACTTGCATTTCGTGGTCAAGCAAACGATCTTTGGGAGTTTTGGGAACCGATTCGGGCTCGTATTTGCACGTTTGTTTGTTGGCCTTCGGTATCCGCCCAAACTGCGATTGGATGATTACTTCTATCCGTTTGATGTTACCGCCACGCTGCACTGCGGATTGCCGGCTGGCACACGCCAACGGACAATCGTTAGCCGAAACGGGTGCGCGTCACACATCGCCCGGTGTGTACGCAGCATTAGGCTCCTGGTAGTTGGCTTGATGAGGTGGCTTTGTTTCGATAGGGGTCGCACGAGGTTATTAACCTGTTTTTTATATGATCATCAACTTGAAATAGAGCTGCGCTTCAACGTAGTCGATATGGTTATTTATCTTTAAAAATTAATTTTTTTTATTAAAATTAAAATTCAATGTCCGGATAAAATGAAGTCGCCAGTGCACTCTTTGAAAGCTCTACTTTAACACCCTTTCGGCTTTATACATGTATTATGAAACACCCTGTATAAGTACGGCTACTACAGTGGTGTCCCTTTATTATAGATAGAGGTACTACTACAGTCTATAAGTACCTACTGGTTTCAAAAATATGACGAAAGAACATCACTGAGCTGATATGTCGACAATGTTTATTTACTTCTATTTATTGGTCCCGTCTGTGTGGCTCCCGCTTGTGTGGTATCCCGCCTGTGTGTCATCCCGCCTGTGTGGCATCCCGCCTGTGTGGCATCCCGCCTGTGTGGCATCTCGCCTGTGTGGCATCTCGCCTGTGTGGCATCTCGCCTGTGTGGCATCCTGCCTGTGTGGCATCTCGCCTGTTTGGCATTTCGCCTGTAAGGCATAAAGTCTGTGTGGCATTTAGTCTGTGTGGCATTTAGTCTGTGTGGCATTTCGCCTGTGTGGCATTTTGCCTCTGTGCCATTTAGCCTTGTGTGACATCTTATCTGTATCGTTCTATGGCAGACGTGATACAGGATAAATAATGAATAGATTCATAGTTTGACGATTGGAGTGGCATTGACCATAGTGACACCCAGTCTGTGTGGCACCTAGTCTGTGTGGTATTTCGCTTGTGTGCAGGTCCAGTTGCGTGGCTGCCCGCAAGATAGCATTCGTCAGTATGGTGGTTCGCCTGTGTGTCATTTCTCCTGTATGGTAACATTACTCTTATTTTTAAAATTAGCATGGCGCTGACGGATGACCAAAAATCATATGGCACTTAATAAAGGAGTGTTTTGATCACACTCGAAGTAACATTGGGTCTTTTGTTGGGTCGAGACTGTCAGCACGCCCCACCAGGAGGCGCACTTCCACTACCGTTTTCTATTGACCGGATCCGTCATATAGATTTTTAGAATTTTATTGTGTCCTCGCCTGCTTTCAAGTTTAAATTAAACTAACATTTGCGCTATATATACACCTATTCACTCTCAATATCCAGCTTGTTTCTAAATTTTCAGTTTTTAATAGCAGTTGGGGTTGTAGTGTCCGAATAACTATTTTTCTAATTTCCCCTTTCATTCGTCTTTGAAACCATGACTGTCATGATACGATCTACAAAATAATTGCCTACTATTAGTTAGTTGTATCAAATTGCATTTTTATGTTGTTAGAGACACCACGACGTTATCTTAGTCCTCACAGTTACAAAGTACCTGCGTTCAAAAATGTATTGCCTGTAACCTAAATGAATGAATCGTAGTTGTAACAGGCGACAGTTATCGTTTATCCCATCAGGTGGGCTATCTGCTTGTTTGTCATGGATGGAAAAGAATCAACTCTTACGTAGCAGAGGAAAAGTCTTATTAGAGACTAGTGGGAAAGGGGAAACTATGGTATCGCCGGTAACAACTACGATAGGTGTTTTATTAAAATGAAACAAAAACGCAGAGCCGTAAGCAACAACCACGATTTGTATCATAAATAGACGAACCGATATATGTACAACTAAACACCTCTTTGGCAGCGTCCCACACTCAACTTTTTTATCTACTCAAAACGAGATATATAATTTACTTATTCATCATCATCATCATCATATCAGCTGGAAGACGCCCACTGCTGGGCATAGGCCTCCCCCAGAGATCTCCACAAAGACCGCTCTTGTGCCTTCCGCATCCAGCTGGTACCTGCGATCTTAGTAACTACATTCGGGAAAATATCAAAATAGTATTTCGCATGACGCAATGAGTTCAGAAATAAAACGTTTTGTCATGTTCCATTAATAATCATTGCCGAATACAGATCATTGAGATACAGAGGTTTAATCATTGTGAGATTACTACTGCCAGTAAATAACTACTAATCGACTCATACGTTATCTAAACAGCGTTTCCGTGCAAAATTTTATTAATCTGCTGTTGGGTTTTTGGATAAAATCAGGCAGTTTTTAATAATTAAGAGCGTAGCTGGGTAAAAAACTAACGAAATGATCATAACAATGTTTCATAAGCAAAACATTATAATACTATTAATAGTTTCAATTTATTCATATTGCCTTGCAACTAGCTTTAATAGCCCAACAACGACAGAGAATTATGTAAGTAATGTAATGGACTACAAAAATTATAATATGTTTTCCTAAGTTTTGAAATCTTTGATCTTTCCACCAGTGATACATACTTTTACATATGTTGGTTAAAATAAAAAGTACAAGGCGACTAATGAATTAGAGGCACACCACCTTGGGACCACAGTAGAAATTTTTTTAACACTGCAATCTGGAGATTATGACAAATCCCTCCAGTAATGTGGACTGATTAGATGATGCAGAACTATACGATTGCCACCACAACACCACAATGATTATTATATTGATATTAAAAGGACCATTATATTATATTATTAATAACGTTATATTCACAAAACTTTATAAATATTATGTTATTTATTAAAAATATATGTTAAGATTTAAAATATTTTCAGGGTTTGTATGATTTCAATGTGTCGGTTCGGGAGAAATGCGCAGGACCAAAACTTAAAACTGCTGCTGATTACAACATAACTTTGAGTAGGAATGGAACTGATGTCTTCGCTCAGACTATTTTTAAAATATTTGAGCCCACGAAAATTGAAGAGGTTGGTAAGATTATTGTCTCAGTGTTCTAGCATAAATTTTTGAAAATATTTACATCTGAGCTTTAGTCATTTTCTATAATAATAATCCCATGATCACCACTCTCAGCTACAGGTACTATCAGTTACACTAACAATACAAACAAAAGGGTTAAACCGGTAAGCAGTACACGTGTCATGTGTCGGAGTACCGTAAACAGCAAAAGTGGCTGCAAGTCCGCTTACGTCGGGATCTTCACATGCTTTCCCTTTTATATGCGGTTCTATTAAATCCTACCTTAAATAACGTTTCTATCTTTCTCTCACTCCCTTCCCCTCCGCTCTTCTGATAATTTACTCTTTAATATTCCTCTTCACTCATCTAATTTCTGTTCAAAATCTTTTACTGTCTAGTCGATTAGACTGTGGAATTCATTGCCTATGGACATCCGCCTAGCCAAAACTGCACCATCTGTTAAAAGGCTAGTTAAAGCTCATGTTCTACAGTCTGTCCCATAAAGCTTCCTCAAGTCTATTGCTTCTCATAATTCTTGTTGGGTACCTTATATGTTTGCTTACTCTCTTCTGTTCCGTTTTTAAATATGATTTTATAGTATTATGCTAGGTATATAAATTTATCTATAGTTTTATTTGTATTAATTAAAATTACACCAATATGTTTTTATGTTGAACGGGCTTACTCTCAGCTTATTTCCTTATCTTGCACTTCTGTCGACAGTTAACTACCCAAAAAGGTTGCCTGGAAGAAATCGCATTAAGCGATAAGGCCGCCTGTTGCTTCTCCTGCTGTTAATTTACCCATTGTATTCTTTTGATTGTGCAATAAAGCGTTATTCATTCATTTATTCAGTACACCTAATGATAAGTGGTCACCGTTACCTTTAGGTGCGTTACCAATGCGTTGCCCACCTCTACAACCCCGGGACTTGTAATCCCGGTCGTGGCCTGTCGTAGCGCTATTAGTAGGTAGATACATTTAAGGTATAATTATTGAGAAGTTGAAGTCTTTCCATGTCATGAACAGTTGTTCATGACATGGAAAGTTAGCACATATTAAGGCTGCGTCCCCAGTAGGCAAACTGTTCGCCGCCGACTGAGTGAGCCGCAAATTTGTAGCCAACTAAAATTTGACTTAGCGGCGTACTCAGATCGATTTGCGTCGCAAGCAAACTGTTCCGAGCTGCCGCTGCCGACTGAATCTTCAGTTACTTTTTGTTGTTTTGTCAAAGGTGTAGGTAGGTAGTTAAGTTACGTTCCTTGTAAGCGATACAAAAAAACACAACCACACGCATCGATGTTTTCACTTCAAATGTCCGCATGAACAGTTTGCGGCAAACTGTAGTCACTACGCCGGCGAAATCGCCGCCGACTGAAACCGGTTTTTCTTTGAGTCAGCCGCCCACTGAGATAGTCGGCGCGCGTAATGCTGCAAATTGCATAGACTGAGAGCAAAACTAGCAAACTCATTCACTCACATGAACACTCCATTTAAAAGTATATGGAAGGGCATACTAAACCGATACGCCGCTAACTCAGTCGGCGGCAAACAGTTTGCCTACTGGGGACGCAGAGTTATATCATATTATCTAACTAATTCTTCAGTTATAATGGAAAAATAAAACGGGCATCAAGTAATATTAAGTAGGTATACAATATCTGCAAACTGATACCAAAGAGCTGCAACAAATAAAAACTAATAAAAAATTCCAGATCCGAATAGCAGTACTTTCTTTCAAAGATGGCAAACAGCATGTGTTGTGGAACTACCGACTGAAGAAGCCGTGTCAACATTTCATTGTCGCACAACAAATTGAACATTTCCTACATTCCAAAAATTGCCTTTTGCAGCCGGTTTGTATGAACTCCTTGCTATTAATATTATAATTCAAGTTATGTATTGTTTATATTGTGACCCGCGACTTCGTTCGGTGGCGGGGAGCGACTTTGTTTTATACTTTGTATGGACAAACAAAGCGAAGTAAGTATAAATACTGAACAGGCAGTTGCCCGCCATCTCACCATACCTGCATACCTGTCTAGAAACAGCTTTTTCACTCGAGCCTTGATGGAATTGTTTAGGGAATACACTGGCAGACAAAGCGTTCCGCCTCTTGTGCCGCGAAGGCGGAAAGGGGCCGGCAAGATTTCCCGAAATGCAGCCTGTAGGAAACTGACCAACGCCCCAGCTTACGCTGGTGTTCAAAGCTGTGCAGCTTAACATCTATCAGCTCCGGAACATCAATAATCCTTTTAGCACGCGTCTCTACCGAATCCAGCCAGTGAATATATGGCTGATCCATCCCAAAGGTGGCAGCAGTACTCCATACGAGACCGAACTTGAGTTTGATATAGGTAACTGAAGCAGCTGAGATAACTGTATTATTTTTATATAGACAGTTTACCTCTAAGTACCTTGTACTGCACCAGTATTTTGATAAGCCATTTCCATCTGCCAGCCACCACAAACCTAATTGTGGTATAGTCAGGCAAAGTAATTCTCCAAATCCATTTTGTTTCAGGGCATATATACCTGCGAGATGAACTACAGTGAATTATTCAGAATGTTCTTTGGCACTTCCTTTTTCTACGGAGAATTTATCATGAAAGCAATCACACTGGGGCCCAAAGCTAATATAATGTGCATTATATTAAACACTACTTTCACTAAAAAGAAGTCATGAACCATTCTTAATTCAGTAGTGTCTCTTATGTAGTAAAATATGATTGATTGTTAGACTTAGTTCCGATTTATTGTATCTAACATCTCTTGTCTGTACTAAAACTAATAATATTATAAATAGAAAAGATTTGATTGCTTGTCGGTTTGTTTGTTTGTAATGTGTAAACTCATAACTGCCTAACCGGTTTTAAAAATTCTCTCATCTATAGAAAGCTATAGCAATAAGGCGAGTAACAGGCTATAGGTATTTTATCTTTAAATAAATTAGAGATACTATAATTAATTAGAGATAATATTACTAAAGGTGCAAAATGTTTGATAATATTATCAGAACGGCTGCTCAATAATTCTTTTAGAATTGGAACTCTATGTCTGTTGTTCATAAAGAATATGAATTGTGACTTATAACTACCAAAAATATAAAAAATTAATTACTGCACAGACAAATAAACCCACCAAAATAAAATTAAGTGCAAAGTAAGAGAAAACAATAGAAGCAAAATCACAGCATAAAAACTAAACCAATAAAAAAATAGAAATTCTTTTTTGCAAAACACATGCAGTGTCAAAGCGAGTAGAAAGATTGTAATTACCTACATAATACATATTAAAGTAAAATGTGGAAATACTATAATGGATTTAATATTAATTAGCTACCGCGTCAAGTTGAAAATTGAAAATTTCTATATCTACAAAAATATCATCATTTCATACCATATACCATACATAATAATACTGTACCTTGATCATGACCATCATAATAAAAATTTACAAAACCTATATCAGACTATTATTTAAGTACGCTTTCCAGGTTTGGAGCCCCTATTGCCACAAAGACATGGGACACTTGAGGAAGTGCAGCGTAGTTTCACTAATTTCACTAAAGGTTCACAATTGACGAAATTATCATATGAACAGAGACTGAAACTACACAAGCTACTCGATCGGAGACAACGTGGAGACCTAATTGAAACGTACAATATCTTAAGCGGACGTTACGATGTGAAGAACTTTTTACAACTATTAAATCGAGATAAGAACATTCGATTGAGAGGTCATCACTTGAAATTGACAATAAGTTTTTTCCAAAAACAACGCGCAAAAGCATATCTTCTCTAACAGAGTCGAAGCGCTTTGGAACGAGTTACGCGAGCAAGTGGTATCATTTCCGAGTACTAAAGCCTTTAAAAACCGATTGAATGAGTAAAAAAAAGCTGAAAAAATATAACAGTTAATAAATTGAGAATGTCAAATAAGCTGAGGATAGTGAGATACAGATACATCAGTTGGTCCAACTGTCTG
This sequence comes from Blastobasis lacticolella, assembly GCA_905147135.1. Taxonomy (NCBI): domain Eukaryota; kingdom Metazoa; phylum Arthropoda; class Insecta; order Lepidoptera; family Blastobasidae; genus Blastobasis; species Blastobasis lacticolella. Next base: position 17,101,468 of record LR990044.1, on the reverse strand, counting down.
TATGTTCAGTGATAATGATAATAATGTTTATGAGTAAACCGAACGCGGTGTCGAACCGTAGGTAGGTACAACATAACATTAAAATGCAGTTTGCTACAACTAAATAATAGGAAGCTTTTACTAGATACTAATGATAAATGTTGTAGGTCGTATTGGTAATTATTATGAGAGCTGATGGTTGTAAAGACGAATAGAAGGGGAAACACGTCATCATCATCATCCGAGCGGTCAATCTATATATGGATATATGAATTGTAGATGTTATGGGCAATAATTACAACTTAACATCTGTCTGCGCGTTTGTTACTGAGAAGCATAAAAAAAATCTCGGCTTCTTCTTCTCGGGTCCGCTTTCCTACTTTGTTTTTTCCACTTTTCTCGATCTTCGGCGCCCTCACGTCGTAAGCCGTTGGCTCTCGCGTCCGAGTTGGCGATGTCAATCCATCGCTTCCTCTGAGTCTCCCTCGGGACCTCCATCTCGATACAGGCAGGTTCAGGCACCTATTTCCCACGTGTCCCTGGGGCTTACGCAATACGTGACCAAAGCCGTGCGCCTTTTCGTTATTATCCGCGATATCTCTTACGCCAAGACTGCTATGAATCATTACGCACTCGATCAAGTAGCGTAACGCCACACATCCACCGCAGCATGTTCATTTCGTTGGCGTAGAGTTCGCGGACGTGTCTCATCAATGGCGGCCAGGCTTCGCAATCGTAAAGCGTCACAGGTCTAATTATGCTCTTGTATATTAATTAGGCTCTTGAGCTTGATTGGGATTTTAGGGTCGCCGATGACCGCCGTGAGCTCCCGCCATTTAGCATAAGCTGCAGAGATTCGGGACTTGACATCAGGGCCGATATCGCCAGACTGGTGCTGCACGGATCTGAGGTTTAATTTATCTGTTCTATTCCCTGCACGGATGATGTAAGGACCCGCGCTGCAGCTAAACTCTGATTCAAACCACCGTTTTCTAGCACTTCCTTCCACGTATTTACCCTGGTCTCAAGGTCCTGCCTCTGTTTCCTTACCAGCACGATTTCATCAGCATATTTCATACGCCAAGGAGGCGCGTCGTGACTTTCTGCTGATAGGACATCGAGCTCAACACAAAACAAGAGCACTCAACCCTGGTGAATACCTACGGTAATCGGGAAAAGATTAGTATGGACTACAATGGTTTTGACAACTGCTTCAGTGATAGCGTACATGTCCTGGGTAATTCTAATGTACTCCTTGGGCAAAGTCTTTGGTCTCAGGATCGTTATAGGTTATTGAGCATACTGATGAATTACGATGGTATAAAAATAATAAGGAAAGTGCTTTCTTTGAGAACACAATAGCAAAACATGAAGTTTTGTATGTGATGACATAAACATATACCTATTGAATAGAAAGAAATATTGAATCCAATCGATTCTCTAAATTTGACATGCCTAAGTAAAATAATATCTAGTATTAACTAAAAATAATATAAATTTAATCAATATGCTTGGACAATTCGCACATGCCATCGAGCCCCAAAATAAGCAAAGCTTGTTATGGGTGCCAAAAGCTGGTAAAATACTTTTATATATACATTTAAATACATACGAGTACATACATACATACATACTTTAACCTAATTATCATTGACACAATAAGAAGAATACATGCTTATTATATATGTCGGGAAAAGACTAGAAAAGACTCGCCCATGAGCAAGGAAAGAACGCATTTATCGGGATTCCGTAGCAACAAAGGGGTCTCTATAGCGTTTCAGGAATGTATTGTCAAATTAAATTCACATTTATAAGTTTACAATTGCAGCCGAAACCTGTGGGTTATTTGCAGAACCCTTCATCACCCATGGCCAATCTCATCAAGCCGATCCGCGGGACATGCACCGGGGCTCTTACCGGTTGTCACGTATGTACAGCTTGACTCACCACACATTGTTTACAGTACATTGTGTACTCACGTTTTTACTATCTGAAGCTTTCACGGAGCTCTTCAACACAGCAGGATCTACACTTCTTCGCTCTTGAATGGATTCTAGATCTTGGTCCAAATATCCTTGCGACTGCCGTCGCCGCCGCGCTGCAAGTGGCGTTGTCATAATAGTTGCAGGCCACCCGTCATGTGGCGCACCAATCGACATTCATATATATCCATCCATCTATATCCGACATACATATAACACCCAGACCCGTTACAGAAATTAAAATTCATCATTCCAATTTCTTCCCATCCGGGAATCGAATCCGGGAATCGAAACCGAAATCGAGCGTACCAGACAAACTGAACCAAACACACGTCGTCACTTTATTTAGAAGCATATTAATTAGTTTGATTAATTACCTATGCATTGCACTAGCTCTATCTTGAATTAATTATTGGTACGGTTCGTTGCTTTTGCATAAAATAGCAACCGAAGCCGGATAGATCCCAGTACGTTTCTAATTAAACAGCAAGCAGATGCATAGAAATCAGGCCACTGGATTCAGTCAGACTTATAATTGGATCAATTGTTAGAGAATGCTTTAGATTTATTCACCTGCAAAGCTAAAAATGCTTGTGCTGTATGAAGTATGTATTTGCCATTCAGACTGCCGGTTTTTGAGTGATATTTTTAATTTGGAATTTTTATGGGGATCAATGCTGTCCGCGCCCGTAGGCGAAGCCCTTGTTTTTGGGCGACATAACTCTAGATACCTACACGTGATCCCCGGGTAGTGCAAAATGGACAGCGCTCTCTCCGGTGGTAGGCTTCGGCCGTGGCTGGTCACCACCCTCCAGGCGAACGCGTCGTCAAGCGGCCAGGCCGTGTTTCGGTGCGATGCCTGGGGTAGCCCCATAGGAAGATGGGTCTGGACAGTTGTGGTCGCTCTGCGTAACCGTGTTTTCTACTGCTCACCACTCAATATTTTAATTTTTTTATAAAAGTCCAACAATATGGAGCGGCATACTCACTTTAATGTGATCAAGCTCCCTAAATAAAGATGAAAAAAAACCAACAAAACATCATAAAAACCGCAATCAAATAGAACAAAAGAACACAGAGCCCACAGAAACAATCTGTTAACGCTTGTAAAATTTCCTCCACAAAACGAGCACTACCCCCAACGAGGAGTCTGGTTAACCAACCGCTCTGAATGGGGCTAATAGGCGTTTTCCTGGACGGGAAATTGAATTCAGTCCGTGCAAATTGCGTAACACTTTAAAACTGTTAGTTACTAAGTGCTATAAGGGAAAGTGTTGGTCCAAACAACGTTTTAAGGGCTCTAGCGAAGACGAAGCTAACTCGACTTGAAAGCGGTTGATGGTATAGCGTTTTCTGAAGTGACATGCTTTTAATATTAATCATCATCATCATATATTTGACTCTTGTCGGTGGAGCAATCGCCACTCTTCCCTCCTGTCTGCCAACCTGTTCGTCTCTTTATACTCCCCGGCGTTCACTTAATATTAATAAGGAAGCAAAAATAAATATATTTACAGCTCGGTTCAGTCTGTGCGGTAAGAAAGGGCTATCAGTACCAGTGCTCTAGAACCCACCCTGCTGCAGCTGAGACAATATGTCTGATTCTAGTCGTTTCGTCCAGTTTTTTAGTTGTTTTCTGTTGAGTAGGTGTTTGGTTGGCAATTGTAGATCTTAATTCCGTGGTATAATTTGACTTGCTGATATTTTGGAGCTTCCACCTACGTGTGGATCGCAAATAAGAGTTAAGTTCTATGAATTACGTTAATGAAATTGGAAATATAAATTATTAGTAATTATGCGTGTGTTGTTTCGAGTTTCGAGCCGCTTTGGATCAACCTTTATGATGCGTACGTCAACGGAATGGAACACGTTGCCGGCACTTGTGATCGCTGATCATTATAATCTGGACGCCTTTAAGGCTAGAGCGAATAGACAGTTCCTAGACAGGCGTGATCCATCTTATGCCGCCTTGTAACTTACCTCCAGATGGCAGTCAAATCCCTGGCAAACTAATTTAAAAAAGTGAAACAACGTGGTCTGCTCCTTTCCTTACGGGAAAAATGCGTCACGTTATGTATGACAATCGATACAGTTAGAGGCGTTGTGGAGAGTAGGAGCGCCTGGAAAAGGGTACTGAACGTTCGAGTTCCAGACTTTCCAGAAAAAATATCGGCATGCGGCACAGAATTCGATAAATAAATCCTTTCAGAAATTTGATGTACCAAAGTAGTTATACCACAACTATAATTTGAGGTATTCGGAAGTGTCCTACTTACAAATAAATATTTTACTTATTTTTGAACCGTTCGCTTTCGATGTCGCTAATATAATTTTAAAAGTATTCAATATTTTATGTCGAAAATAAATAAAAAGTCGATCGACAAATAACGTCCCTAGCGCAGACACCATGATGGAAAGCCATAACTGTCGCCATAATAGATTGTGAGGACGCCGTCGGTTATTCTACGTCAGCGAGTACAATAAAAACTCCACATTTTCGCAAAAGTAGAGATTTAAGAGATACAAAACGTTGGTTTGCCCGTGCACAAGCTGGCACAGAAAAATCTTTTTTGTAATGACCCAATCTTTGACTTTTCTTAGCGATCGTACTTACTTATCCTCTTATGTGGGTTGTAGACGTAACAAAAACGTATCCTCTCTGCCTTACATCCTCTTGCAGGTACGCTTTTCAGCAACATTAAAGTCACTTTTCTTTTGGTGCCTTTAATTTCTAAACCTTAACTATCGCTACAAAGTGGATTTTTTCTTGTACTCGATAACGTAGGATAACCTTCGGTACCCTTGTAATACTATCCCACGTACAGTGCCAGGTTCAGTTTACTAACTTAAGTTAAAGTAAAACACGAAGATTCAAGGAAAAGATATACCTTCTGTATCTCTTTTCCTCGGAAAACTAGCTATATACAAGTTTATAAAGATAAACTAAGTAAAAAACAACAGTTCCTAAAAGAGTCTGCTTCACATAACCACACACCAATTCCCGTGTTTTTATAGCAAAAACCGTCGTTACTTTTACCAATTGGGTATTTAGGAAACGAGAGATCATATTCCCAAAAGAAATAATCTAATCGAAATTCGATTCGAATCAAAACATTTGTAGAACGTAGTTCAAACATATCTGTTTTTACAAGATTAACTAATTTTCCAGAAAATAATGATGAGCCATCAGAGCCTAAAGGGCCGAACCCCAAGAAATATAAACTCAAATCCCAAGAAAACGATTATATATTACGTTTAAAAATTGAAAATAAAAGTTTCAACGAGCAGAACACTTGAAATGTTTGAAAAGGAGTCCTAATAACCGTAAGAATAGAAATAACTATTCATCAGGGCAAGACCCTACACCCTAACAGTCTATACCAGCTATGACGCACTTAAGTTGTGCTGCAGGTGCGTTCTCACTGCAAGACATCCCTCATGCATGAGATTACGTTGGCTACATAATCCTATTATTTAGTAGATAAACTAGTTTTATGCCCGAGGCTCCACTCGCGTGAACTATAATTGTCCTATATCTTGCGAGCTTGCGAGTAGAGGGAACTAAAAGGTAACCTATCCATACCGTCGTGTCAAAATCTATCCATACCGAATTTCATCAAAAATCGGTGCAATTGTTATAGAATGAAAGCTTAACAGACCGACAGAGTTACTTTCGCATTTTAATATTAGTACGAATATAAGGATAACAGTTATCGAAAACGAATTCAGCTAGAATGTATAAAACCCCTAATATTATTTATTTATTATTTATTTATACTTTCTTGTACAACATTACAGTTAGAAACTAATGCGTTGCACAAATTATTTTATGAATATTCACAAGAGTCATCACAGCCCACACCACACGGCTAAGGTGTAGTATCAAGAAATAATTTAAAGTCACTATGTATATTGTTACCAGCGTATTAGGCACATAAACAAGTACACTCTCTTCCCAGCTAACTAGGCACCCCCAGTGAGATATTACGGAGCTGCACCAATTTATTCATGCAGAATGGCTGGACCCTTTCACTGGAGCTGAGCGAAGACCCCGCAGAACAGCGTAAAGTTATCAGGTGCTACTCACTCCGATCTTAATCTTTAACGAGGTTACTTGTAGGTGCTCCGCGAACCGGTGCACTCCGGTTTGCACCGGCTATTTTAGCTATGTGTCGGGAATTAGGGCAGATTCTAGCAGGGGAGAGCCATCAGAAGGAATTTTCGGGATGGTTTTGTTGAAATTAAGATTCAGCATTAAACAGTGTATTGAGATAATAAAGCGATATTACTATAAAACTATCAAACAAAAAAAGCATAGGATGCATTTAGAATAGTTATAGTACGAGTAGGTAGCAGCAGACGTAATGTTTGAACAGGGGCGTAGCTACCGCCGTATCTGCCGTATCAATTATACGGGGCCCCCGGGCCATAGGGGCCCCCAAACGTGTGTAAGCAAAAACTCGTTATCCATAATTTCAGTTAAACTTTCCCTATTTCCCGATAAAAATAATTATTTTATAGAATTTCAGACCAGGGTCGGAGGCCCCTCCGCAAAAAAGACAATTGAAATAAAGTGATACAATCCGTTTTCATTCACCTTTCGTTAAAGAGATATTTATCATTTTTATTGAAAAAAAACAACAAGACAACGTAGTGCCTTCCACGCGCACTCATTTATTACTTCATTGAATTTTGGGTAAAATGTGCGCATATGGACCTGGTTCATAATATACCTTGGCCCACACGCCCACACGCATAATCGTCTTGGCTCAAACGCAATCAATTTTTGAATTTGTCTGTTTTCAAGTTAATAATGGAACGTTTTGATAGCCAAAATATCAAGAAATTTTGAGTTCTTACGCTCGCTCATTAGCGCGCGCGAAGTTAATTTTATTATAAACTAGTGGACCCGGCGCGACTTCGTACACCTATTTTACTCTTACCTACCCTTTTTTTCTTACTTAAAAACCTTCCTCTTGAATCACTCTATCTATTAAAAAAAACCGCATCAAAATCCGTTGCGTAGTTTCAAAGATTTAAGCATACAAAGGGACTTAGGGACAGAGAAAGCGACTTTGTTTTATACTATGTAGTGATTCTCGTCAACAATTTCGAGATAGACAATTTCGGCGCTATCGTCATTTTGCTGATTTTACGGATTTTTTTATTTAAATCGCGCAAGGTTTTAATGGATAAATTACAAAACTTTCGAGCTCGCTGCGCTCGCTCATTCAATGATATATGTTATAATCGCGCAAGGTATTAATATAGCCAAGCCAAAGGCCAATATATCAAAAATTCCTAGCCCCACCTAGCCTCGCGAAACTGACTGTTAGGGACTATTGTCACACAAATGTAGAGCTCGCTATGCTTGTCCATTTATTGACTTAAGCAGAGACTAGGATTTAAGTTACTCATTAGTACATGTAGTTGGGGGTATCTGCTAGGGGGCCCCCTACACAATAATTGATACGGGGCCCCCGAAGGGCACGCTACGCCACTGGTTGTGGAATGAACAACACGGAGTTTTTAAGAAAGGGGTAAAAACGTTTTTACGGGGTCGGCAACGCGTGGATGGTGCCCCTGGTATTGCAAACGGTCATTGGTTGCGATGATTGCTTACCATTAGGCAGGCCGTAAGCTTGTTTTCCACATTAGTAGTATAAAAAATCTGGCAGGTTCTTCTGTTAACAGTCACTGTATCATTGTCAAGGCGAACCCTGGGGTCTTACGCGCAAGAATATGAAGATTACAATTGCCATTGAAATTATTACGAAATGAAGGAATAATCAAAGACATTACTTATAAATTCATGAGCTAAAATCAGACAAGAAATATGTGTATAAAGACCTAGATATATCGAGTTAGATATGCGAGTATCACTCAAAATACGAACAAGGTTTAAGGATCGAGTTTAAAGTACCTTCCTTAATTTCCGAATTCCTAGCTGTACAAATTCCCGATACTTATTTAGCATGAGCAACTACGCCAGAGGCGAGTGGCTGTAACTACTAGGTATTATACAGAAAGTTGGTTAATGACTCAAAATTATAATGGAGTTTCGTTACCTCTGGGGGAATTGCAAGTTCTGTACGTGTAACTTGCGCATCGATGTTCTAGACCGCATAGTTTACCTACTTAATAATGGCATCTGTGCGGGTATTAGGTAAGTACCTAACTTCGCATGGACTTCAAACAAGGACATAAAAGGTATGAAGAGTTGGTAAGTTATGTTGCATCATGAAGACTTTACCTAAGGTAAAGTTTTGACGGTATAGATTTTAATTTTGTTACAAATCTAAATCTTATAAAAATAATTTGTTTCTATGTTCTTCTAACTGTAACTGGGCCAAATCATTGGTAGTTCTCGATAAGAAAACTATACCTGCAGACTTTTAAAAGAGAACAGTGTTTTTATGCTATTCAGTGATAAACGAGCTGACAGCCTACCTGATGGTAAGTGGTAACTGTCGTACATAACATCTACAGTTCATAAATTTTGTGCGCGTATACTATTGAAAAACTCTCCACTAACATGGTGGAAAGCTGAGTCCAGCAGTAGACTAATAAATACACCACCGAAAGTACTATTATAAATAATACAATTTCAATGAAGCAAAAAAATTTTATGCCCAAATAATTAGGATAAATTTTAATCAATCATCAAACTTAATTACAACACACCGCTCGTTGAAAAATACCCTAATATAAATACCAATTAATTAATACTTGGGTACCGTCAATTAACATAAGCTCCAATTAACGGACAAAGAAAATGGCTGAATAAAACTGTGCAAATAATTACTCAATAAGTGGCTCCTCAATTTTCCCTAATAGCTGTTAGACATTTCTAAAAATATCCAACGAATAGGTAGCAATTACATTTGCAAGTAGGGATTTCCACATGTGGAACTCGTCACTGGCAAAGGACCCGGGGTCCGCCTTGACCATGATCCAGGATTTGGCAGATCAGATAATTACAGTGCAGCGACTGTCACCTGACCTCCGTGACCCTATTACCAGGGGAACCTGACCATTCAGTTGCCTAAATGTGCAGGTTTCAATTCAATCGCTAACAATTACTGGAGTTAAACTAGCAAGGAGGTGAGTGGGATGAAGTAATTAAGAAAGTGAAGAATCGAGCGCAGGACTCCAAAAAACGTTTTATAAATTTTCGGGACTAAACTAAAAGTACCGGCCGAAAATACAATAATTTTCAGATTTCAATTTGCAAGAAATAGTAATTGGAATGCATTAGCAGTTCAATGGCAGAATGACGCGTTGGTATTCTTGATATTCTGCTTCAAGTAAAAGCCTGGCTTTAAGTTCGCCAATTGCTGTAAATTAAGCGATAAAGTTTTTTTAATAAATAAATAAAACAAAATTGGCATTGAGCTGCTATTCTGACTTGAAGCCCAGTAGTTAGGTTGTTATAACCTATTAAAATAACGATGTTTTAATACTTAATACACCCACTGGGCTGCTGACCACTGAACGTACAGGTTTAGCACCATTTTTTTTTTTTTTATGTCACTCCTGATGGAAAGTGGTCACCTTTGCCTACCACCACCATATTTAAAAATGGTGGGAATTGTATTGGTGTTACCAAAGAGATTGGAAAGTAGCTTCTTGCCAGTCTATAAAGGTAGCTAACTTTCCAATCTCTTTGGGTGTTACCTACTGTATCTGAAACTTGTAATATTTTTTCAGGCTAGAATTTTCAGCTTTTTGGACCAAAATGAATGTTATTCATAATAATAGCTGGTGGATAAGATAATTTTATTAAATTCAATCTCACAAAGAACATCAGTAAATGGCGGATTAACTTTTTAATTTTCATTTGTCGTTAGTTTTGCTTGTTTAAACAAATGTAATTTTATTTACAAGTTAGTTGTCAAAATTAAGTTTAAATTAGTTATAAAAGTTAGCTTAAAGTTATCCGATTATACCTACAAAGTGTCACTGTAATCAAATCTTTCATTGCCAATAAATTGATAAAATTTGCTTGTATTGTATATTACAGATTCTGTCTTTTTACGGCAATTATATAGGACTTCTTAGATAAGACAGTGGTACCAAGCCAGTCAGCAGTCGCTCAATCTTGACAGAGTAAACCACCGGTAAAACCAAAACTTATACCATTACTTACATTTCTAGGAACGTTAACCTCTACAACAATTACTGCCAGGTCATTAAATTCGAAGCGAACACTCGATTTCCATCCAGAAACCGCAGTGCTATTTTCGTTATTCTTGGTTGGATATTTCCAATGCCTTTATGTAGACTTGTATATATTACTAAACTATTGTACTCGTAAGTGCTTCAATATGGGGGTAAGTTAGAGACGATAGGGTAAAAGATTGGATATTTTAAATAATTATTATATTAGGAGGTTATTTATTCATTTAACATTTAAATGGATTGGAATGCATTATCTGCGAGTGTGTTCCCGGATCCTTATAATCTAGTCGCCTTCAAGGCCAGAGTGAATAGGCTGTTCCTAGACAGCATGCTCCATCATCGGCCGCATCGTTACTTACCACCAGATGAGGTGGCGGGCAAAAACCTGGCTAGACCAATGATTAAAAAAAATTAATAATATTATTGAATTTAGATAATAGAATACTATTATTAATATTAAGAAAAACCTTACCTTTACAACTTTAATTTAAACTAAACTAAAGATAAAAACAATAACTAGGTCCACCGTCTTTGTAAAGGTCCCCAGGAGGCTGGCCGCGCTACCCCACTGAATAGAGAGGCTTAAGCGCAGACCCAAGAAGAGGCCAGCCTTCTGGTGATTCTTAATTTCGACCAGGCGCTTATATAACTCCCGGTATAAGGAATGTGCGCCTGGTCCCCACGGCCCAAGAGTTATTATTATAATAAAGGTAATATGCATTACAGTTTTTTGTTCTGCCTTTGTGCAAATTGTTATTTCTCTACTTAGAAGAGATAACCTACCTAATTAAGTTCAGGAAGTTGTTTACTATTTACCTTATATTTTGAGACAGTCCAAGTCTTCTAAGATAAAAAATATCATTTGCTTCTCTCTAATACTTCATTTGATCTTTATTCTCGTTATTTTTGTCGTGTTTACGTAACATATTTAATTTGTCACTGTGTTTGTACGAAGGTACCTAAATGTTTATTTACCCTAGGTTCATTTCCACAACGCTTGAAATAACTCTCAGTTTATATTGAAATAGAACTAACACAATTAAGTATTTAAAGCTAGTAAGAGCGGAATAATACTACTTTGCATATTACTCCACAGTAACGGTGAGAGAAAACATTGTGATGAAATTCAGGCAACTGAATGTGTCCGTGATCCGATCTGGTTAGGTTCACTTGTTAATAGGATAACGGAAATCAGATGACAGTCGCTACACTGTAAATACATGATCTGCCAATTCCTGGATCATGGTCAAGGTGGACCCGGACCGTTGAGCGCGAAAGTACAGACAGGACATTTACGGCAAGATGATTATTATTTAGATTCTACTTTGCACATTATCTTGTAACTTAAAAACCGCCAAAGGCATGTCGACATGATCGCCAGTAATTGGGACGCTAGAACGGCTACATTTCGAGAATATTAATGAAGTTGGAACCGTCAGTGTCCCGGCTTGTCCCGGTTGGACTTAATTGCTCATAATTGGTCCTGTAATATCCCATGCATTATGGAATTAATAACTACCTTGCAGTAGGCCCTCGCCACAGCCATTAGAATTACTTTGTCCTCGCAAAGTGGTCGCTGGCGGGACAAAGAAGGCGACGTTTCTGTTTAATAATTAACACATTTATTACTTGCATCGTACCTGGTTAAAATGTATTTTTAAGTAAGCAAAAATATGGTATCAATTTAAACACCTATAGATTTTTCAAAAATAATATACAGTAATTAATTAGGAGCTGTGTTTCTGTGTGTCACTTTATTTAAGACACGTAAAATCTTGTCCGAAGCTTTCTCTACTTCCAATAAATCCGTACGTCGTTGTCGGCGTGGGGTGGGTTTCATTCGGCTCTAGGACAGCCGTCACCGTGTTTCCTTTCTACTTTCCTATCACTATTCCATTTTTTATTGCATAGGGAGGCACAATGACGGATGGTCATTTGATGATTGAATGAGACATTTAATGTGGTGCTCAATGAATAAATTTTGACCGCCACTTTTGATTTTGATATTTGATAGGCATTCGACGACCATCTCACCTGTTGGTAAGTGACAATGCGGCCGAAGATGGAGAATGCCTGTCTAGGAACAGCTTATTCACTCTAGCCTTAAAGGTGTCCTGATACATTCCTTAGCCGTACGCATTATAAAGGTCGAAACAAAGCGGCTCGTGCTGATAGCTGGAAGATCCACGACATAAGGATGAAGTGTTCGGCCGGACCGCATGTCCCGATGGCCGTGTAACTGTTTTGCAAACTCTTCGACATGAAACTTATAGATAGGTTTAATATGTAAACAAAATGGGTTCCGTAATTTTTTTTTTGCTATCTACGATAAATGGATAATGAGCTTCCTGTAATGGCGATGTATATAAGGATAACTAGAGATTTTTATTATGTATATCATGACATTCTACTCTACAAATTAGATACCTATGGAATTAGAGGTAATGCCTGTAACTTAATAAAATCGTATTAAAGGGACAGATCGCAAGAACCACCAAGGTCTGCATAAAAACCAGAACTGAAATGATTTATTAATCTAAATTTAAGGCAGTCCGTTATATTGAATAGAAGACCGACAGACGCGCAACTCCACGCCGATGCTTGAGTCAATTGAACATTGTTATTCTTGTGATCATGTAAATTCAACAGATTAGCTTTCCAATTTCCTTTTAATAAAAATTACCAGATATAGCTCAAATGCCCCAATATAAAACCTCATAGTACCAAATAAAAGCACAATACAACCACCATGTTCAAAAAGAGAGATGCAGGAAGGCACATCGAGTCGATTAAAAACGACTCGTAAAAAAATTCTCCAATTAAAGCTCTTAAAAAGGCTACGAAATCAGACACCAATGCGCATTCGGAATTAAAAATAAATTACTTGTCTACCCTCCCTTTAGTATTGTTAAGACCCTCGTTCGGTTATTGTTGTGGAATAATAACAACTCAATATATTTGCGAGTACAATGGTAGTGTAGGGTATAGTGTATACCCTAGCTGTTGGCAACACATTATTATGTCAAGAGTCGAGTAACAATTGTACTTTTTGATACAATAGCAAGTATTTACTCTATTTTTGTGCGATTTTGGGAAACATTGTAATGAATTTTATAAATGCATCAGCTAGGACTATTCAACGTTGCTTAAGGACTATTCAAAATTAGTCTAATAATCTAGCCTATCACTCAGCATTAGGTGACTTGCCTATGCGCTTACTGCAATTGGCTAAGTTCAGAAGCAAAAAGCGGGAGAGCAACGTGGAATGCATTGACATGTACTTACAATGTCAATTTTGTATGACTTACATTATGTTACGCGTCGTTCCACTTTTCAAAAGGCGTGATACTAAAATGGTATTACCTAATTTTATAAGCTATTAATTCCATTTTGAATTTCTTTCACGCTTCTGAATTTAGTCAAATGTAAAAGGCGCATTCTCTCCTTCCGACTCGTTTTCCGAAAGGGATATCGACATAAAAAAACTCATGTCCAGCCACCCTACTAACAACATAAAATGAGATGATCATCAAAGTCTTTGACGAGGCTTGTACTCTATAACGTTTTGATCCACAGTCATTTATAAATGCCGATGTACCAATAAAATTTGCTCGCAAAGGAATTCCCTTTTATGTTAGCTCAGTCGTGAACATTTCCGTCATATAATAAGTGAGCAGATCAAAAGATAGACGAAGAATGCAACCTTAACAAGCAACAAAAGGGATTTTTGGCTTAAGGTTCACGAATATCAATTTTGAGCAATAATAGCTAGTTATGAGTAGGTACTTATACGAAACGGGTACGGTCATAGGTTTGTGAATGTGTAAGTATTACTAGGGGTAATGTTCCACCCGTCGACAGTTAAACGCTTTTTTACCAATTAAATTTTCCAATTCAGGATTTAGATGTAATGATTGTTTGGGCTTTGCTCTGATGACTGATATAATACATGGTTTTGTATTACAAAACGTATTCATTGGTGTAGGCGCATGTATTAGCACCAGTGACTTAAAATATCTTAGGTACGTATGCGACTATAACTAATAAATAGGTATTGGATTCGAAAATGGATTTTGCGTAAATCAATTCCGAAATTGGAACCCAGATATATTTCTGCGAATGCACTCGTACGTGCCCACTCTATTTCCGATCAACCACGCAAATGCTACTGAAATACGAGAATTTTAGAATTGGCTCATGGCTTGGTTTTATGGTGTGTTTGATATTATATTTAAATAGCTTTTGCGTGTGTTTACCACTTTATATATATTATACTTTTTAAGGCTCCGTACCTCAAAACAAAAAAGGGAAGCCTTAGAGGTTCACTTTGTTGTCTGTCTCTCCGTTGAACTCAAGCTATGCCATGTAGCGCAAATAAAGGAAAAATGCCTGAAAATCGTAAATTTGTAGTCACGGCACAAAAAATAGTTAGCCAACATCCAAAGTGTAGTTTGATTAGCAAATATTTCATTCAAGTTGTACAAGAGCTAGATGCATTCTAACTTTGTAATGTGTTTATAGAATCAAAAAGCTCTTTTTTAAGCACGCATATTGACAGGCAACTATGGAACCCTGCCGGCACCGGCACGTGTATCCTTTTTTTAACATTATAAGATAAGCATTTGCCCGTGTGGTGTCTGGCAGAGTAGAATAGTTCGTACCCCTTTTACTCGTGGGTGTCATACACTAATATTTTCGAGGAAAATCTTCTAGAATCTCCGTTCGCTGGATTATATATAGTAGTGTTCTTGTATATTTATAACACAGCGAGCGTGGAGATTATGGCAATAACGTCCCCTTTCGTGGGAGAGGCCCTTAGTCTTGCAGTGTTATGGACTGTGACGATGATGATGATGATTTTTCCTCTAACTCAGCTGATGGTAAGGACGAAGTGTCCGAGAATGGTACATGTCTATCTGTAAACAGTTACTCTGGCATTGATGGAGTCCAGATTCTAGGTACTGTTTATTGTATTTTTTGTTCATTAGACATTTAGTCTCATTCTCATGAAATATTTAATAATCCTATCTTAGCGGGCGTAAGCAAACTTCTTCTAATGCGAGCATTGGTGCTTGGCGGCAGCAATAGATAAGGCGGTGGTGCTGACCCAGGCCGACTTCTCAGGCTTGACAGCGTTCTACCACCTGATGAAATCTTGATCTGTATAGAATGTAAGTTTCCTTTTGTTTTTATTTACGCCACTTTCATTAGTATCTGTGTTACGTTTATGTTTTATACATTTCTTTTGAAACACACGCTAGGTGATACATAAAGCTTACGCCTGTGTCCCACAGGTGGGGTAGCCCGAGACTATGGAGCGCCACTTTGTCTGTCCTGACACAACTCCATTCTTTAGGTACGTGCTTGTTAATGCATCTGAAAACAACATACTCTGTTTCGGGCAACGAGCAAATGCATTTTTCAAGTATTCGACGGATAAACGGTGGCTCCAAATTCCGTACACTGTCGCAAAGCTACGTGTGTCATCAGTTTAAGCCATAAAGCTAACTGTAAAGCCTTGTACGGGCCGGATATTGAAATTCTGCCGGGGCCGAGCGGCGCGCATGGCTGCCCACCATCAGCAAGGATTACAACTAATCTTTATATCATACTAGCTCATTTCTCAGTCCACTAGTACTTGCAGCGCATGGCACATTGTTGGTAATACCTACTGGTAGGTGTTTAGTTTGTCATTAAACAAGGATCACACACGTATTCAGAAACGTAACTGTAAAGTCTCACAGTGCGCGCGAATGCATAGGGTTCCGTCAAACTGATACAATACTTGAGTAGCGATAGGCACTATGCATCCATCAAAATGAATGAAAGTGCCAAATCATAGAGACGTATTGATTGCAGTGCGTTCACTTAGCAGACTGTTACAATGCATGGTAACGCTACTTTACTTAGATGAGTATTGTTTGTGAATAAGGGTGTTAGTTTAGTTTCTTTTTAACTCCCGACGAAAAAAGAATGGGGATATAAGTTTGACGTGTGTATCTGTGTATCTGTCAATCTCTGTGCCGTCGTAGCTCCCGAACGGATGAACAGATTTAGATGAGGTTTGCTTCATTTAATCGATATGGTTTTTTAATTGTTTTGTTAAAATTGGACCAGTAACTTAGAAAATGTATGAGTATATGTAAACTTGGTCGTAGGTTATCCGACTTTTTTGTCGGTTAGGTTATTATATTTGACTCCCCCTACTATCAAATTGTAACTATCTTTTGCCCGCGACTTCGTATGCGTAAAATTCATTTACTACGTACCGGACCCGATCCCGCGGGAACCACATTTAATATCAGGATAAATTATAGCCTATGTATTATACTGGAAAATAAGCTGCAATATTATAAAATTTCATCAAAATCCGTGCGGTAGTTTATGTGTGAAATCCTTACAAACTTTCGCATTTATAATATTAGTAAGATTAGTAAGAAATACAAGTAGGATATTCGAATCGGTGGATTGTGGTGTGTTGGCTGTATAGTATCCGATAGTATTGTATATGTAGTATTGTGCAAATATCACGTCCAGAGTTGATCGGTTGTTCATTCGAGAGTAGTCGCCATAGTAGAAGCTTTATGATAAAATCCTTTAAAATTACATAGCGCTCAACGTTATTGGTCATATAGACCGAAATGTTCCAGTACAAAATGATGTTTATTTTAATTGATCGTAACTTTTTTCCCACATCTTTTCGAGAGTTGTCGCCATAGTAAAAGTTGTAAATGAAAAATCCTTTCCAACGACATATCGTTCAACATTATTGGTCATATAGGCTGGGGTCTATACATTTCCGCTGGTCCTCCTTTTTATTGAACAAGCAGTACGTACAGTAAATACGTCGCTAGTTTGAAAAAATTATCCTTTATACGCAGAAAGCAATTGCGAAACTTATACCAGCTTCAAGGTCTTATTTTCGCGAGGGCTAAACGATAGCGCGTTCTAATCGACACCCAGCGCCATCTAGCGCCGCATGGAAATACATTGTAATGCGCTCTTAGTATCAACCGACCCCTTTTATGCATTCATATTGACAAGCAACTACGGAACCCTACACTGCACGTGGCCCGACACATCTTCACCGGTATTTTTAATAAAATTATAAACATTTATATGTTTAGATTTAATAGTATTTACCTAATTTTGAAAGCTGCTCGAGTTTTCTTTTTTGCGATTAATATTTGATATTATTTTCTCTTTTGGCTGATAAGCCAAATATTTTGAAAACTATCTTACCTGATATTTATTAGGTTTCAACAATGGGCGTTCAGAGAAACAGACGTTGGTGGAAATGGACATTTTACTTTCGTCGAACTCTGCATAATGAACCCACTGCATGATTCGTATTGATTTTTAATACCCGACTAAAAAGAGGGATGTTTTAAGTTTAACGTGCGTATCTGTCTATATGTGTGCCTGTCTGTGGCATCGTAGTTCATGAACGGATGAAAATATTTGGAAGCGGTCTTCTTAATGTGCAAGCCAGTTTAATCGAGTTGATTCAAATCAAATCAAATCAAATCAAAATTAGCTTTCTTTCATTAAAGAAGTTTAAATGTTTGTAAACTGGGTCAGTCTTGGTCCGGCGTTATCCGACATTTTTATCGTTTAGGTTATAATTGAACAAGCTGTATGTAATATTATATCACCTCTATTTCGATGCATGTTCTGTATCAAAAAAAAGAATTTGACATTTGTGAAACTGCATCCACTACATTTTCAAGGCCGGAATGAAAATACTGTCTGTTTAGTTTTTTTACTCTAGTCATTGTTTTTCTACTGGACAATTATATTTAATTAGGTATTTATATTTATTGTTGTCTGCCGATAATTTTGTCTGCGTTACTTGAAATAAATGAATTTATTATTAATATTATTGCATGTAACTTAAGCTAAACTCATTAATATTAATTTAACGAGCGGTACGTACAAATAATACGTCGTTCGTTGGAAAAAATTCATCATTGGCACCATAACTTCTTACAAAAGAGATTGGGCCTGATTCGTTCGTCTTATTCGCGGAAGGACCATCCGATAGCGCCGTCTAATCGACACACAGGGCCATCTAGCACCGCTTAGTCTTACTACAATATTTGTAAACTCTTTGTTATCTGTAAATTGTTGTCCTTTTTAAAAAAATACATTTACACCTATCTATATGTTTAGATTTCATTGTACTTACTTACCTACTTCATTTTGAAAAGTTCATTTAAGTAGCCAAACATTTTGCCAGCCATCTCACCTGACGTTAAGTTCAAAACTGGACGTTCATGGAATTGGATGTTGGGGAAAATGGAATTTGACTTAAGTGGAACGAACCCATAGTCGGAACTGGACAATTACAGGACACACCTCATCGTCAGTTTTGGTGGTAGCCGATTTGGATGCGGTTTTCTCTATGTGAAAACCAATTTAATCTAGATAGTTATAAGCTTTGTTTCATTAAAATCGGTGCAGTAGTTTAGAAAATGTTTAAGTTTATGTAAACTTGGTCGGGGTTAACCGACTTTTTCTGTCGGTTAGGTTTTTTAAAAGCTTCGTCCAAGATGAGTATAGCTGTTAGGTTATTAGTTTCTAAGCACGGGTGTTACGCAACTAGAAATTCAAAATGACTCCGTTGATTATGGAGAAACTTAGACGTATCTTCATTGCTTTTTGAGGGGGAAAACGTCTTTTGTCTGCAAGCAATCCCCGTAAAACGCCGACGTGTGCCGTGCGGTTCTCCGTGCCGCGGTCTCATAACGCTACTTCATATTTTGATGTACTACAAGGCGCGGCTCCACCACTATGCTTCATTGTTGCGTTTATTTGTCGCGAAGTCGTTGCGACGCGTTTTGTTCTT
Source organism: Blastobasis lacticolella (assembly GCA_905147135.1). Lineage (NCBI taxonomy): Eukaryota > Metazoa > Arthropoda > Insecta > Lepidoptera > Blastobasidae > Blastobasis > Blastobasis lacticolella. The sequence goes on along the minus strand of LR990044.1, from coordinate 17,082,478 downwards.
GGAAATGTGGGTTTGGACAATTTGCTCGAACGTTGCTTAACGTTGGTTGTCGGTCTCGCAAGCCCCTAGACCAGTGCCGCATTTATTGTTTAGTTTCACGTTTGTGTTTGTGTATCTGTCGATCTGTTGACCTATGTTTCTGTCGATCTCTAAGTGCCAGGCCATTATCTTGGGTAGCCACCATTTAATGAAACGCCTGGACATTACCATTGTTTCTCCGATTCTTTACAACGGTGTACTGGTTCCGTTCTCTTCTCAGGTAAAAGATTTGGGGCTCTATATTGACAATACATTCAGTTGGGCTGCACATGTAACAGAGGTTAGCAGGAAGGTTACGGGTACTCTCTGCTCTCTTTATAAGTTTAAATTTTTCCTCCCTCCTGCTACCAAACTCTTGCTTGTGCAGTCCCTGATTTTGCCAATCTTAGACTATGCTGACGTGTGTTACCCCGATATCAACCAAGATCTTTTGCTGAAGCTGGACCGTCTCCTGAACAATTGTATTAGGTTTATTTTCGGTTTACGAAAATATGACCATATCTCCGAATTTCGTACTAAGCTTAGGTGGCTCACTATTCGCCAGCGCCGTAACTTAAGATCCCTTTCTCTATTGTACTCAATCTTACACGATCCAGCTACCCCACACTATTTAAAAAGTAAATTTCAATTCCTTTCTGACTCTCACAACCTCAATCTGCGCTCTACACATAACAAACTATTGAATCTGCCCCTTCACCGCACCGGCTTTACCTCTAACTCTTTTGCAGTTAAGACCATAAGGCTCTGGAACGATCTTCCTTCTGACATAAGACTATTACCTAACAAATGTTCTTTTAAGAAAGCGGTGCATGGTCATTACTTGGATGCTCCATAATACTCGTTCTCCCTCCCTGTTCGACCCACTTCACTTTTCTCTCGTCTCTTCACTCTGTTCTATTAAAATATTATTTTATCTTTGGTTTTACTTATATACTAGCGGACCCGACAGACGTTGTCCTGTCTACACGTCTTTAATTTGAAAATTTCAAACTTTTTTTAATAAGCTAAAACATTCTGGACCATTTTGAATCTAATTGAATCTAATCAAAATTGTGAATCTAAACCATTCCCAGATCCCCTTGAACACACACAAAAAATTTCATCAAAATCGGTCCAGTCGTTTGAGAGAAGTTCAGTGACATACACACTCACAGAAGAATTATATATATAAAGAAGATTGTATCCAGTTTTAAGTTCATATGTTTATTTTATGGTTTTGTATATGTATTTAGTATGTGCTTCCGGACTATAGTTGCATAAATGTATATCCCTCCTCCTTTTTACTTAAGTAGTTTTGTATTTTTTTGTCTTTCTTTTCCTGCACCGCCTACCTTTCTCAGGCTCAGATTATCCCGGTTGACTGGTAGATAAGGCTATTTTAGCTTTAAGTCCGCCACTGTACTTTTGTGCATAAAGCTTTAATAAATAAATAAATAAATCTCTGTGGCGTCGTAGCTCCCAAACGATTGGACAGATTTGGATGCGGTTTTCTCGATGTAAAAGCCAGTTTAAATTTCAAGCAAACCCTATAAAACGCTGGCGTGTGCCGTGCGGTTCTCCGTGACGCGGTCACATAATGCTACTTCATATTTTGATGTACTACAAGGCGCGGCTCCACCACTACGCTTCATTGTTGCGTTTATTTGTTGCGAAGTCGTTGCGCGCGTTTTGTTGTATTAAATGTTTTTGAACAATTGATGTGGTGTTAATTTTAGTAAATTTTTTGGAAAATGACTAAAATGTGCCTATTTTAGTATTTAGTTTCACTAACGCCGTGTTATTTTGTATTGTTTGATATATGGTCAATGCGGATCACAGTACAGAGGAAGAACTGAGTAGTAAGTTTACTTTTCTATGCGTACTGTTTAAGTACTTTTCAAATGATATTCTGGTACAGGTAAACTAAGGAAGGAACCTATTTATGTATGTATTACAGTTAAGACCCGTTTTTAGTTGCAACGCGTTTTCTCTAGTAACAACTAGTTTTTACTAAATGCCTTTGTTACAACTACAATTTTCTACTATTAAAAAATGAATATCAGTTTTAACTGGTTATAACTAGACACGCGTTATGTTCAAATAATTCAGTTAAACTATTTTCGAGGTTAAAGTTCATCGTGACTTATTCTGGTATTGGTCGAGAGAAGTCACTTGATTCGATAAATGAACGTCACTTGATGATGTTCCTAGGAAAAAAATGCACACGACATTATGTCCGAACTTCTTCCAAGATATTATATCCCAAGACGAGAAACAGATTATGCCCAAACGTGTTCCATCCCAAGACGAAAAACCGTACTCGAGACCTCGTACACTGCAGTCTCTCCATCCATATTAAGAATAAACCCGACAATATTTAAAACTTGTATTACAGCTCGAGACGCACTAATGAAACCTCCCTTTGAGCCGTGTCAACGCGTTGGCGCAAGACGTAAATAATAAAAGCTGAGAAGCCCCGTCCCGCCAAGATTGGTTGTCTGTGTAGGCTTCACATGCGCAAAGCCCGAGCCTTCCTAGCTTAAATACAAGCTGAAGTTACTCTAGGCATGTTGTCTTTAGAAATAAGCCGCTGGATACTTTCCGTATTTTGACTCAGCAGGTTTTTGAAGACGTGATTATGATTCTATGAATTTTTTAGAAGTAAATGTTCGTCATCGTTATCGTTATCTGCCCATATCCAGTCCACTGCAGGAACCCCATTATGCACCATGCACTCGGCTTACCGCATTTTGTCTCCACTGGTATCCTTTATATCCAAAATACATACTTTTTGGCCATTTACATAACGCCGTCTTTGGGGCTAGGTAAGCAAAGCTTGCATTATGAGTGCCAAAAAACTGATAAACTATTTAATATTTATTTAAATATATACTTTTTATACATACAACACCAAGAACCGTGACAGAAATTAAAATTCACCATTTCAGTTTCTGTACGGCCGGGAATCACACCCGTTACCTTTGCGGGCAGACCGGCCGTTACCAACTGGCCGTTGTCAACTTAGGTAGTCTACTTTAATTTTACAGTCGAAGATATTAAAAGTCTGCAGAAGTATTAATGCACACATTGATTATGTAGAGGATGTCAGGCAAACGGATAACAAATCAAAAATACTTATAATCCACTACCACTTTTAAAATATAAATGCTAAGCAACGTTATTTAAAGGCGAACTTCCGATCGCGGAACGAATATTAAAACCTCTCGAAGTCAACAGATTAACAACTTTTCTATTTTTGCATTTAACGAAGACGAGGATTTGAAGAATAAAGTCAGAGCTGGAGGGAGCCCGGAGGTATTTAAAACTCTTTAATGTTCTGCCCAATTAGGTGAATCATTGAAGATGAGAGCAACTTTTGAAAGCATACTCCCATTCCGACCTGGTAAATTACTTGATCTTATTTTGTTGCTTTGAGCCATGTTACTCATTAAATTCAGTTAATAGGGTGGCTCAATTTTTTCCTATAGGTGCGTAGTAGTAATACTCTTTGGTAGCTGCTCGTTTACAAGAAATAATTCGAAATTTAATTCGAATCAAATGAATGAAAGCAATTCGTTTCAACGCAAAAAAACATTTACTTTTACCCCACAGCAAGTAAAAAATTAGATTAGAATCATCATAATCTTGGCGTTATGTCCCGGTTGCGCCCCCGCGCGGTACGCGAGGGACCAGGGTCCGCCTTCCTGCTACTCTTGGCCCACTTTGCTCGGTCTTCGGCATCCTTGGTGGTGAGCTTATTGGCACGCATTTCCATCCTGACTACGTCAAGCCATCGCTTCTTGGGCCGACCTCTCCTTCCCGTGCCCGGCGGGGGTGACATGGCCAGACACTTGTTCCCACATAGCTTGCCGGTCTGCGCAAGACGTGGCCATACCATCGAAAACGGCACTCTTGCAGCTTTTCTGCGATGTCACGGACGCCAAGGCTACCCCGAATGTGGGAATTTCGAACGCGATCCTTTCGTGAAACTCCACACATCCACTGCAGCATCTTCATTTCTGTGACGCGCAGCTCCTGCTTGTGTCGCTCTAGTAGGGGCCAAATCTCGCTGCCGTATAGGAGAGCAGGTCTAATGATAGTCTTATAGGCCTGCCCCTTCAGCTTTATCGGCATTTTAGGGTCACAAATGACACCTGTCATCTCTCACCATTTGGCCCAAATTGCGATAATACGGGCTTTGACGTAGCTGTCGATGGCCCTGGTTGCGCTTAGCCCAGGTATCTGGCACTGTTACAGGCCATGTACTCTGTCTTCACCACATTAATCTTCAGACCGACGTTCTCAAGTGACGCCTTCTACTTTTTTACACGTTGGACTAGTCGCACCTTGTCCAAGTCTATCAACGCGATATCGTCAGCATACATTAGAAGCCATAGAGGCACCTCGTGGTAGTCTTTGATGCTGTATGACAGTACGTCTAATATCACGCTGAATAGAAGTGGACTGAGAACAGAGCCCTGATGTACCCCAACGGTAATAGGAACGGGTTGGTGTCACCAACAGCAATCCTCACTATTGAATCGGAATCGCGGTAAATGTTTCAGATAATGTCAATATAGGCCTCGGGCACCGACTTGGACCGCAGTGCCTACCAGATTATCTCCCGGGGGACACAGTCAAAAGCCTTCTGCATGTCCAGAAACAAGAGATGCAGGGGCGTGTTCTTTGATCTGTATCCCTCTATGAGAGTTATCAGGGCAAATTCTCCTCCATAGTCTCCATAGTCCCACAAACCGGCCGAAACCACATTGACATTCCGAGATTGTACACTCCCGTCGGATCCGAGAGTCCACAATGCGTTTGAAGTGTGCTTCATCACCTTTATACCGCGGTAGTTGGTGCACTCCCGCACCGAGCCCTTGCCTTTATAGACTGGAGTAATAATACTCAGCCTCCATTGGTCGGGTATCTTCCCAGTGAGGAGAATGCGATTATAAAGGTCGGTAAGGATGCTCACACCAAGAGAGCCCATCGATTTCCATGCCTCGATAGGGACATCATCGGGCCCCACAGCTTTCCGATTCTTCATGCGGCGAAGAGCTGTCTCGACTCCCTCAGGCGTTATCGGCGGCACAAGTCCTTGGTTCCGAGGGAGGTATGGGGGCTGTATCTCTTTGTGCTGCTTGTTAAGCAGCTCGTGGAAGTACGAGATTTCTCCATTACCGCGCGGTCATCCCATAACAGGTTACCGCTAGGATAATTTACACAGCGGCACGTGGAAATGTCCTGTGCCGCTTTAACCTTCGACCGTGCCAACTTGTAAATGAGTTTCTGCCCCTCAGACGATTCTAATTTACCCCCAGCACCATCCATGTTGCCCGTGCGATAGCTGCCTGAGTTCTGTTTCAGAGTTGTTGGACGGGTTCACCGTTTGTCGCAACACTAAGATCGCTGACAGCAGTGGCGAACTCGTGGGACTTGGTTCCTTCAAGCAGCCACCACCGAGTTTGGCGTCGGCAGTGCTCCCGGTATTTGCCTTGGGGCTTAACGCGCAGGTCCGTCACCAGGACCCGGTGTTGGGCAGTGAGACTCTTTCCGGGTATGACCTTACAGGTGGCTACTTTGCCAGTATTGTCTCTCCGAGTGAAAAAGTAATCGATCTGGGCGGCGCTCCTTCCTCTCCTGTAGGTGATCAGATGCTCGGATTTATTTTGGGAAAAGGTGTTCACGATGGCCAGATCGGCAGCCACACACGTCCAAAGAATTTCTTCCCTTTCAGCGTTACGGATACCAAAACCAAACCGCCATGAACAGGGCCAAACTCCTCACACTTCTCACCCACATGACCGTTCAGATCGCCACCCACAACATTACCCTGTGATAACGGAAAGTTTCGCAGTACTCGTACTTCCCCGAATTGCTCCCAGAACAGCGCCTTATCCGCATCGCTGCAACCGACCTGTGGAGCGTAGGTGCTTATCAAGTTGGTCACGACTCCTTCGACAAGCACTCCCACAACCATAAGTCGGTCACTTATACGCTACACATCCATGACGCTGTCCCGTAACTCTTCAGAGAGCACTACCCCCATGCCGTTGTCCCCACTCGGAGAGCCCGTGTTTATCAGCTTGTAGCCGTTCCCGATGTTGCGGGACCTGTTGCCTCTCCACCGAGTCTCCTGCACGAACGCCACTGCAACCCTCCGCCTGGCGAGCACATCGACCAGCTTACGCGCCCGTCCGGTCAGCGTGCCAAGGTTCCACGACGCTAAGCGGACCTTTCTGTGGGCTAGCGTCTTTAACCGGGCCCGCCCTGGACCGACTTGACATAGGAGTAGGGCGATTCTCCTGCGCGTCGTTTTGCGGCGACGCCCTATCTGTGTCCGGTTTTCTTTTACGACTTGCCATTAATTTTGTATGGGTTTGGCTTTTTACGTGCATCGACTCCCATCTGACCCGCACAACCCGTTAGGGAAAAGCCAATTCGCCAGAGGTGGTGATGGGGCCCCACAACCCCACAAAAAATTAAATTAGAATAAGTCTTTTTTATTTTGATATTTATTGCGTCTAGGACGTGAAATCACATCAGCAGCGTCCACTACTAGACTTGATCCTTCTCTGGCAGTTATCATAATACCCATGCTCGGCTGAATGGGTTGGAGTCTGGAGATCGCCGTGTTAAAAAACCCCACAGACGCTTCTACTCTACTGCTCTACTCTGCTGAATACTTCGCAAGTCTGCGAGGAAAGATATTGATTACTAGTGGTAAATAAATACAAAAATAATTCACATACTGCCATCTAGTCTCAAAGTAAGCAAAGCTTGTGTAATTGGTGCTAAACAACTGATAAACTATTTAAATACATACCTACTCAAATCAATTTATTTCCCGATTAAAATATTTATATATGTTTATACTTCCCAGGGAAAAATGATTCAATAGATAATTTCAAACCAGGGGGCCTGCCAAAACAATTCCAGAAATTTCGAGCTTGCTGCGCTCGCTCATTAATTGTTCGTGAACTTTATTTTATTATACAATCTCAACATACTAGAATGTCAAAATTTTTGACATTGCCTGGCACTAGATTTTACGTTATTTTTATTAAAATCGCGCAAGGTTTTGAGGGATAAAAGAAAAAATTTCGAGCTCGCACGCTCGCTCATTCCATAACTTAGGTTATAATATAGCCAAGCCAAGGGCAAGCATATCAAATATTCCGAACACGCCTCCCTAGATTCGCGGACTCGGCCTGTTTAGAGTATATTGTCACTTTAAAACAGTAATTAAAGTTATTTTTATTGAATAGACAATTTCAGACCCCCTCCGCCAAAATAATTATAGAAAGTTCGTTCGCTGCGCTCGACCATTTATTGACTTAATGTGAGACCAGGATTTTGATTATTCGTACCCCCCGTAGTTGGCGGTATCAACTAGGGGGACCCCTAGACAACTATTGATACGGGGCCCCCGGAGGGCAAGCTACGCCACTGAGACCACAACCTTAGTGTGCAAGGAAGAAAGTTCCTTTGGAACTACACAGTTCGCGACATATTTGGCTCCAACGCGTGAGGATGAACTCCCTGTCGGTAGCGAGTGGTGCGATGATATAATGTAGCTGTAGGCATCATGTCAAACAGTTCTTGAGAACAAACAAAGTTATACAAGCGGTAGAACACATAATCACAAGATCATGGTTACACATTCAGTCGCCCGAACGTGCAGGTTTCCTCACGATATTTTCCCTGGCCGTAAGAGCAACGTTTAGTGTTCAAGTAATAATCATCATCATATCTGCCAGAAGACGCCCACTGCTGGGCATAGGCCTCCCCCAGGGATCTGCACAAAGGCCGGTCCTGTGCTTTCCGCATCCAGCTGGTACCTGCAATTCTTATCATGTCGTTGGTCCACCTTGTGGGAGGCCTGCCGGTGGGTGGTCGCCACTCGAGAACTTTACTGCCCCATCGGCCATCTGTTCTTCGAGCTATGTGCCCTGCCCACTGCCACTTCAGTCTGGCAATCCTTAGAGCTATGTCGGTGACCTTGATTCGCTTGCAGATCTAGTCATTTCTGATTCGATTGCGCAAAGAAACTCCGAGAATAGCTCTTTCCATTGCCGTTTGGGTAACAGTGAGCTTTTTTATAAGGCCCACATAGAGCGGCTACGTTTCAGTTCCGTAAGTCATCACTGGCAATACACATTGGTCAAAGACTCTGTCTTGAGACACTGCGGTAATTGGGACGAAAATATATGGCGTAGCTTCACGAACGCTAGCCAACCGAGTTGGATTAGTCGATTGACCTCTTACTTGAAATTGGACCTACCTAGCTGGACTATTTGTCCTAGGTATGTATAGTCTTCAACAACTTCAAGTGGAGTGCCTCCAACTATCACTGGAGTATGCACAACATGGACATTCAACATAATTTTCGTCTTGTGCATGTTCATTTTAAGACCTACTTGTTGAGAAGCACTACAAAGGTCATCGAGCATTTTGCCCAAGTTTTCCAGGGTTTCAGCCATGACTACGATATCGTCAGCAAATCTGAGGTGAGTGAAGTACTTGCCGTTTATATTGATGCCAAGTCCGTTCCAGTCCAGAAGCCTAAAGATATCCTCCAGTGCAGCTGTAAACAACTTCGGTGATATGACATCAACCTTGTCTAACACCTCGCTGCAGTGGTATTATCCTGGATACGAAATGACATAGTGAACGGTTTAGGTAATGTAGGTACATGGTTAGGATAGAGTCATTTGTACATGGCCGCACTGGGGTTCGAACCTGGTACCTCTCGCTTACGAGTTCGACTCGCTAGCCACCAACGCTCTGATTTGAACAAAAAGTAATCTAATGAAACAACATCGAAAATGTATATGCAATCGTTTAAAATTTTATTTCATACTTCAATGTTACATTTTTCTTATCGCTCTATATTTACATAATCACTTTGAAATAATTAAGCTTAAATTACACGATTTTTGGATACTTACTTCAAACAAGAGACCAGTTAAAATGAAAGGAATAATACTAACTAAGAAATGCATAGTTTTCTTTTACTTAAGTTTTAAGCTGTATCATATTCTATTTATTAATTACTGGTTAAGTTTAGGATGACTGAATAATTAATAAGTATACATGGCATAAGTAGGTACATAATGACTCAATGTATCACACAAGTTAACTATTCATTAACTTAATAATTGGTACTGATAGCACACTATGCTATTTACAGTCAGCATTCGTATTCGCATAAAATAACTTACACCTAATAATACCAAATAAGTTAAATATCATAAACCAGTCTTTTCCCTTACATTCTACGTACAAAAGAATTAAATGTAAGCCGAAATAATTGGTACAAAATTCACTGGAAAAAGTACAGTCATTCGATATCGAGAAGTTAACTGTTATGACTTGAAGCTAGTATTAAGTATGTGCTCATGAAAATTATAAGTGGTAATGCCGCTTTCATTTCGGTACTCGAACTGGGTTGCCAGAAGCTTTGCTCTTTCGCTGATAACATTAGGGAATCTTCATTTTGAACCAATTCATTTGGACAAGGTAACTCTTCTGCTGGGACATCAATGACGATCACCTGAGTAACAAGTGATTGTACAGTTGGTGCTTTAAGTGTAACGCTATCGTCAGCTTCTTCGTTACCGTCTTTTTGGAAATCATTGTCATCTTCGAGCTGTAGTTCTGCTTTTGTCACTGCGTTCATGTCGTTTGCTTCACTTTTCGGTATGCAAGTGACGTCTTCCAACGCCAATCTTAAAGGTTCACTCTTGGTCTCGTTTCTTAGCATCTGGATCCATGATAGCCGGCAGTCGCAAGCGAGTTTGTTGCCTGAAACAAAATATTACTTCATCAACCATTTTTCCAAGATACGAAATACATTCCTGTTGCTATTACTACATAGTAGACATCTTAAGCCACGTCGTGGCTTGCAAAATCTCCGATAGCAGAGGTGGTGTTGATGAGTGTTAACTAAAACGATACCTTCAAATGGATGTCTTTATTTTCTATTGACAATTTATTTCACTCATGTTAGCGTTAATGTTCTGGTTCTCTCGCGCATGAGAGCCCAGGGTGCGCCTTGACTATGATCCATTATTTAGTAAATTAGATAAGTACAGTGGAGCGACTGCCATGTGACCACGACCGTGCTATCAGGGGAACCTGACCAGATTGGATCATGGTTTCACATTCATTCGCCTGAATGTGCAGATTCCATCACGAGTTTTCCCTCACCGTAAGAACATCGGTTAGTATTCAATTAATGTACATAACTCAGAAAAGAGTCATTGGTACATGGCCGCAGTGTGATTCGAACCTGGTACCTCTCGCTTACGCGTCGGATACCTTAACCACTCGGCCACCGACGCTTGACCAATTATTTCACAAATAGCTAATAATATTTGTGATAAAATTATCAACACGCATGTCGGTGCGTAATATGATAACGAAAAAGATAACTCAGGGCCGTAATTGTATATTATACGTAAGAGTCGCGTCGACGGACTCGATACTCCAATCAGCTACTTTCATTTCTGTGACTAAATAAGTAAATGAGAAACGAATATCGATGCCGGGGCTTAGTTTATTCCTTTGACACTGGTCCGGGAGGTTAATCGACATCGAAGAGGTCATCCGGGACTTGAGATGTGAAAAGGCCCTCTGAATTTTGTCGGGTGTGACTCAGCCAGGGTGTGGAGGCCTAAATATATTATTCAGACGGTCCCAAATTATTTTGGCATACTAAATGGAGCTAGACTGTCTTTGGTGTGAAACATACGTTTGAAAACTGGTCAGAAAATGTCGGTCAAGTAAAGTTCCCATTTTGAGGACTAACTTGAAATTTTAAGGTAGTAATAATAATAAAGCTACCTACAATTTTCCTGTAAGTAGCTTTTCATCAGCCTATACTAGTCTACTGCTAGACATAGGTCTCTCCCAATGAGCGCTAATGTACCATGTCCTATATTTGTATGGTATAGATTCATTCACTGTCCGTCCTTATACGGAGTGGCCATAGATGAAAGCATGCATCCATGCATCCACATTGCCTATTTATCAATGTCTTGACGACTGATATCGATCGATTGCAACCGGGCAAAGGTCTCAAGTCTACTAAGTTTTAGCTCGATTGTGGACTAGAATGGCAGTCTCTTGGTAGATATTAGAAGTCAACACCATTATCTATTAAACTGAGAGTCTATTACAATTCTATTATACACTTTACAGATACTCGATATTGATATTGATATAAAAGTTTTTGCAGAATACTCGATTCAACTCAATCGTAATGACGTCACAATCGAATCTCAACTGAATATCAATAGCATGTAAGTTAAATAAAATTAGCAGACTTGAAACCCAGTGCCGTGTCCTCCGAAGCACAGAGCGCGTGGAGATCATATGAACTGTACGTAGGTATTGGAAGACAACTATTGGTTCAGTCGACCAATACAGCCGACATTGTTTAGCTGTTTCGGCTTGATTAAAAGTACAAAATTAAGTTAACTAAGTACTTTCCTTTATCTAATATATCTGACCCAGGAGAATTACGCTTGCAAAACCTTCTAATTGTATGTACAGTACTCTACTGTACTTAAGTAAAATATTCCCGTGCACACCAGCAATAAACAACCTACCTACGACCCATTTGGGCGATCCGCATCCTGCCCTTACTAACCAAAATCACTGGCCATTTGGGAATCCCCAAATCCGAAGCACGCGTCCATATTCATAACGAAAAAAGCAAACAGGATTACCATGAGAAAATGTTTGTTGATTTTTAATAAAACACATTGTGACTAAATCGAGTTATTACTCCATTGTTGACTTGCTAAAGGGAGCTGTAACACTCATTAATTGTCTTTAATGCAAGAGGGTGCTTTTGTAGGGGCTTAACCCCCGGGGGTTGCATTGTAAGCTAAAATATAGTTATTTATCTTCCCATGCGAGTGTTGTGCACATAGTGTGTTATTTAGTGTAATAAAGCACCAAAAACGTACGTGTAATACGATTGTAATAGAATAGAGTACTTTCTTCTGTATGTGCGATGTTTAGACATTATGAAGCGAGTTTTAACGTATTAACCGCGGTTTTAAAGTTATTATTTTGGCCCGGCGGTGTATTAATCGTTTTATAGTTATCATGGCTAGCGAATGCAGGTCAGTTTGAATTTTCTTAACAGTCGTTGTTTGACCTCACCAACTGAAGGCGTACAAGTTAAACTAAAAGATAACCAATTTTGTTGGAAGATGATGGTTACAAATTCCACCGGATTTTGTAATTATTATCATCGAGGGCCACACTAATCCATCACCAAACTGTTAGATCTTAAGACCACCTTGGACGAAGTGAGGTCTGCGTACAACGAAATCCCTAATTCAACAAAATATAGAGTGCGGTTATTTAAAGACACACATTTGCACAGGTGGAATAAATTACTCTGGGCCCACCAGTGGGGAGTAGCGGTGGGACAACGAACCAAAGTTTGTATCTCCTTTTGACTATGATAGCCGAAAAGTGATCTAGAAGGCGGGATAAAACCGCACTTAATTCAACAACAACAGGTAAGATGGCGGTCAAATGCCTGTCTTGCCTAACATGAAAAAAGGAAAGTTTGTTTCATTGAAAAGTTTCTCAGAAATAAACGAGACATAAAACAGTAAAATTTGCAAACCGAAGACATGTATGTGTATACCAAGGGCGATGACAAAGACCGATGACGATGCCACAAAACTGCTTTGTTAGCTAACGAAATACATGAATACTCACCGCTTAAATACAAAACAGATGTCTTAATTTTCAAATTATCTATAATGGGCTTGATGTTGTCGTAAGTGAAGACCTCGATCTCGTTGTTTCTCAAGTCCAGCAACTCTAACCCTCTGACACCTTCTAAAAGTCCTTCGTGCAGCGCTTTCAATCTATTGCCTGTCATTGACAGTTTCAGTAACATTGTCAGTCCATCAAATGCCCTCTCCGATAAGTACTTCAATTCATTATTGTCCAAAAGCAACTCATTCAAGTTCCATAGTTCGGCGAATGTCAAGTCGCCCAGCATCGACAACTTGTTGGACCTGAGATCCAATCTCGTCAAATTAGCCAGTCCCCTGAAAGTTTCTTTAGTTATTACCGTAATTGAATTCGACTCCAATATCAGATCGGTAATTGTGGTCAGATGCTCGAAGCTGCCCTCGTGGACTAAAGCAATGTTATTGAACGACAAGTCTAGATATCTCAGCGCTGGCAAATCGACAAAAACATCACGCTGTATCTCGGTAACTTTGTTTTCCTTTATAGTCAGGTTTACGAGCGACGGGAGGCTTGTGAACGCGGAAAAGTCCAACTCGGTTATTTTGTTGTTCATTAGCGTTATATCTCTCACTGTAGTTAGGTTGGAGAATGTCCTCTTCTCGATTTTGCTCAGAGTCGCGTAGTGGATGTGTAGTTTTTGAAGCCGTTTTAAGCGGTGTATTACGTTTAGGGGCACAAATTTAAGAGCTCCGTCTGATCGCACGTTGAAGGTGAGTTTTTCTAAATGGGGCTGGGAGTTAAAACTGGTCCATATCGGGTCGGCTTCGTCTATACCTCCGTTGAATACCCAGCAGTCGGCTCGAGTCGCAGATTTGATGTCAGTGCTCTCGCAGTAGCAGTGCACTTTAGAATCTCTGTTTGTAATCTCGCATATGTTGTCTTTATTCTGGATGGCGTGGTACCTTCGCTCGGTTTTATCCCTGCGTTTTTCATTTTGACGGCTTTCTGTGTACGATATTTGCACTGAGGTCAGAGCCAGAGCTAGCAGCAAATATTGAACGAGCGTCTCCATCCCTTTGCTTTTCCAAGCTGAAACAAGAAAAAATATTCATTAGAGATTGCTTTTGCAGTGCACGTAACAACACGTTTACTTGTATTTTTATGTTGCGTGTCTAATAAAATAAGTATATACATATCTAGTATGACACATTATCTATAACTTGGTAACGTTGGTTAATTTGGACTGAACGACACTGTGTCAATAACATTTTCAATTGTCCATAAATATTTTGAATTTTTAACCATATAGATACAAAACAATAGTTCACAACTTCGACAAAACTATGCACTATATCACCCGTCAGTACACGATACGCCCAGTCGCTGGTCACAGGGCTGTACTCATTATTAATTACACCTAATCATACATTATTAAAAAGGAAATTAATGATCCTTCAAATGCACGCGTGTGTATTATCAAAGCGGCCCTAACTTCCATTGAATGTGGCATATTGGGGTAACCGTTACCGCCTAGCCTATCAAATGCATCTCTTTCACACTTTTAGTGTATGACATAGAAATTTATAGGGCGACATAAGTTTATCGAGCGTACGTTCAAAGTTGGGGTAAGAGTGACTCGAGACCGGAAAGTTACTGTCACGGATTTGTATAATTTAGTTATTCGATACTAATAGTGTAACACGTTAAAGTCCAGACTTAACATTGACTTGAATATTGAGTTTTTCAGACGTACATGCAATTATATAAAAAACTTATTCACACTCATCACATATACTATATGCAGTCATGACACATCTTTTTTGCATTTTCCCATACATACATCTCTTTATGCAGGCTACCCCTGAACTTTCTTAAATTACATTTAAAATAGTCAAATGTTTAACGTTAGTAATATGAATTTTTATAGTTCTTTATTTTCGTAATTTCCTACCGTTAGCAAAAATTGGGTTTTTTACATACAAGAAACCAATGCCTCAGAAATAAATAAGTCAATTCAGCAAAGTATTTATTTCAATGCTAGCAAATGATTCTAATGCAATATTAAGATATTAGAAACAGGAATATGAGTAAAGCACAGATTTAGTTAGTATCGAACCTAAAACGTTAAATTTCTATTAGTCTTGTCCCCATCATGGAGACAACGGGCTGTCAAATATATTTTCACCAGCATGAAAAGGACGATTTTGGTGCACCAAAATCAACAAATTACTATTTCCCGTTGTCATTCCCGGACATTAGACGCTTTTTATTTGCCACAGACGATCGTTGTGTTCGGAAGTAAGTCCTACGGAACTATTGTATAAAGACCATGAAAGAGATGGGGTCATTGTCAATTGGGGACAGCAAAAAAAACACGTAACTAGCGACCCGACCCAACTTTGCATGGGTATTCTCGGGTTTTCTCTATTATAATTTGCATGTTACATACATGCATATTATAGTAGAGAATACATATTAAACCTTCCAGAAGAAAGAACGATACCCGCATCAAAATCCGTTGGTAATCGTGGTTTACGAAGACTTAGCTCATATCCAAACAAACGGACACGAAAAGCGGCTTTATTGCATACTATGTAAGGAAGGAAAGGAAGCACTACTGGCTGCTTAGCCACCAAGCGTGGCAACCGAACGCGTGGACAGCGTAATTTTAGGGAGTGCATTATGTATGGACATGCATCACGTGACTCCTACCCATTTATGTCGCGGGCCCTTTGATGAATAGCTTACGTTTTATCGTTTTGTTCGTGTGTGTTTTATGTATTTACTTACGGTAATCAAATAAAAGGTCCTTTACTTAAATTCTTAGTTACGCAGTTATACTGTTTTCTTTGTGGTTTATGGTGGGTAAATTGAATTTTCATGTTGAAATATGATGCAAGGTTTATTGAGGTGTTCAATAAGAAATCGTAATCTGTTTTCTTTTATATTTTCGCTATGTGGAAGTAACTAAGTGCTCAATGTTATTATACTCTTTTCCCAATACCTCCTGCTGTTATTCCATATAAGAAAAGGGGATTGTGATATTATCGCTCTCTTCACTTCATACTTTACTCACGTAAAAAACTGCCAAAAGAATATAACCGAAGAGTTTCTGAAAGCCCTCGAATATCTCACTGGTAGATACAAAGTAACCCGGCCAAAGCAGATAAAGTTTGGAAAAAACATTGCCAATAAAACACATAAAGGAGTTCATGTATACTATATATTTTACTTCAGTGATTCCTTGATATATTCCCTGTTAGGGCTATATGGCTCCATGTATTGAGATTTTTAAATAATTAGTTTTCTACCCTAAGCTATCAACTTGATTGGTGGCTGATTCTATCTATATTA
This sequence comes from Blastobasis lacticolella, assembly GCA_905147135.1. NCBI lineage: Eukaryota > Metazoa > Arthropoda > Insecta > Lepidoptera > Blastobasidae > Blastobasis > Blastobasis lacticolella. The sequence continues at coordinate 17,066,374 of LR990044.1, read as the reverse complement.
AATATATTATTAAGTGTCCTGGTATACTCATGTAGACTATCAAAATAAAACAAGGTTCTGAACAAACTGAACCGAAATCTAGACACCCTTGCCACTTCTTGGAAATTGGAGATAAAAAACCTTATTACAAGAACAAAGTCATGGACATGAACAAGGTCCCATCGCATTTCCTGGGCTAGTAAAACAGCAAACGAACTCAGTTTTACAACCACCCTGGCGCAGTGCGGACTCTTAGTAGGCCATAAACGTTTTCCTTCCTCCATGCTAAATGCCTATCCCTAAGAATGATGAACCATTGAACTTTTTGTTTCGCATTTTTCATGCTGTCTCAACGGCATGTACTTTGCGCACAATCGTGAAGGAGAATTACTCATCACAGCTTGTTGTCAATGGTCTTAATTAAAAACATCAAGCAGCCATTTTGGAAATAAGGCCGCCAATCAAGAAAGGACAATGGGTGGCGTTACTTTTTGTATCCCCTAAACGGTTATTAGGGATTCGATATTTCGGACTATCCTCCTTTCTCGTTTAATTAAAAAGAAAGTTCACGTCTTTTGTTTTTGTGTACAAAAAAGTTTGCGGTAATGCGTGAAAAGAAACGCGAATCATGTTTTTAACTTTTGTTTTGTTTTTGTAATTTCGCTCTCTCGGGAATGCTGCGCTGCTTCAATTTCTATGCTGCGAAGTTTCAACGGCCATTTTAGGAAAAAAGAGAAATAATATTTGCACTCGTCCAGACATTTCTGATTTACTTTTATAATGATCGAGAGACTGGAACAAAAGGATTTATTGGTAAACGCACAACTTCCTTGTTGTGCAATTTTGGCATGTCCAAAAACTTCGTGTAATAGGTATATTTGATTAAAATAAGACCACTAAAGAGATCCGTGTATAAATAGTAAACATTACTGACGACAAACTACGAATACCCAACAAGTAGGTCGTGTGTATGTTTGATATTAGATTTAAAAAGAAATATAAATGTTGTGAAGATCCGCCACGAAACGGCGAATGACTCACTCACAAACAAAAATACAATCTTTCACCTATTGAATGAAGTAACTAAACAATGAATAGAGTAAATCCACCTTACAACATTCGTGTACCTTTCCTACCTGGCATTATAATTCACTGCACCGCTGTTACCTGTCAAATCACCCATAATTTTTTGCGACATTGCATCCTCGCCTTTGTTACCATCACGTAAGGCTATAAAAAAATATTACCTGGACTCGTTAAGAATTTCGTTATTAAATGTGAAGTTTCTAGGAAATACTTTAAAATGTACAGTGGAGCTTGGGGTAAAGTATCAATAACGTTTGTGCGGGAGAAGAATATTGAATTTTGCTCCGTTTCGAAGTAGGTTGCTTGGATATTTGGTGAGCGTTGGAGGAAATCGAAAACTTGGTCCAGTTCCACGCCTAAGATGTTTGACGATATGAACCATAGCCTCCTTTACCTAATGGTTAGAATTGTCACGTCCGTAGTCAAGACCGATAGACTCTGCCTAAAAAGTTAAGCGACTTGGGAAATTATAAGATTGTTCGAAATCAACAAGTAAGCAAAATTGATTGAATAATGTAGACGTCTGTATACAACAAGATAGTAGCTAAAAATTGACGTCTTATTCATTCAAAATCAGGTCGCTTACTTGTTGATTTCGATCACAAAGTCTAATATTACTAGATATTCCTGGTTTGGCGGCCTTTTTGGCGAAGTCGCAATAAAGTGCTCTTGTTAAAATCATGGCCCTAAGAGGTAGAAATGGATTTTTGTCCAAGTTTTTACCTAACAATATATTATGTACTCCGTTTCATGTAGCCTGCGGGTTAGTCTCGATATGTTGAACATAATATCAGCATAATATCAACAGTAGCTGTTCCTTAGCAACGTAATCTTGGTTTTGAACTCAACAGTAGAAATGTCACTAAGAATTTCGACGCAATGTTGGAGACGTCGATTTTGCTTGATTAATGTTGAGAACAAAGAAACTAACACCCCCTTGCGTTCATTAGGATCCTTGTCACACTGTGGGCCTTGTTCACGATTTTTAGGAGTGACGTCACAAAAACTGTCTAACTTTCAGTGACTTAATTAACATTTTACGTTTTATTCACTGAACGATTAAATTGGATTAATTAGACTTTCAATGCCCAGATTTTCAGACTTAAAAGTCTGAGAATCTTAATCCGTTAGTCGTAAACTTACAGCATATTTGAATATTAGAAACAAGTAAATTATATTTTATAATATTATGTTCAAAGCTATTGTAAATAGCTACATAATCAAGAGCATATTTGTCGATAAAGTAATTAAAGTTTAAATGCCCAGATTTTGCGACTCAAAGATTTTTATCGAGAAATACACAATAACTATACGCAGGTAACGAATCAAACATTTTGAACTTAATTAAAGGAATGAATGAATAAGTGACGTATTTCAGGGAATACGAGATATAAGATCAAAAACTTTTTCAATTATAAGAGTCGCATATGAGTATTACAACAAACAGTCTCATATTTGTTGAAGGGACATTTAATATCGGTACGGGCGCAAATTATTATAAGATAAACAACAAAAGTTTTTGGTTATTGTGCTCCGTTTACGTTTCCTTCGTGACAGTAAAGTGAGGCCATAGCCATTTTCAATTAGAACTTTTCGTGACATTGTAAGGATGCCAGAACATGTCTTCCCGTGAAATAATTTAAAAAATCATCTTGGCTTTAACAGAGACATTATGTTCTGGAAGCCGGGAGGTAATGCACTCGCGCACGAGGACCCTGGGTCCGCCTTGACCATGATCCAGAATTTGGCAGATCAGATAATTACAGTGGAGCGACTGCCATCTGACCTCTGTGACCCTGCTACCAAGGGAACCTGACCAGATTGGAATGAATAATTCAAATTCTTCCCACAGGTTGTCTAGAAGAGATTGCTTAAAGCGATAAGGATTTTTTTCTTCTATCTATCTTTTACTTTTGTGTGTGCAATAAAGAGTTTTTACTTACTTACTTAATTTAATAACACTAGTGAAATCGGACTGGGGCTCTAGTTTTTAATCGCTCGCCACGCACGAGTCGAACAGTTTTCTATTTTTATTTTCGGCATGAGAGATTCAATATTTCATTATGCCTCGCTCTGGGTCATTCCTGATGCAGAGGATGTCCATCGGCATTCAGCGTGGTAACACTGCTAGTATTATGGGCATCTTTGCGCCGGGAATGGCAAGTGTGGGTTATACCTCTAGTTTAAGTTTTACGAAGTTGTACGGATATTTAGTTCTTAATTTTAATTTGGATAATGAAAATTCTTTTGATATCTATATTTAATAAATTGACATCTACTTAAAGAAATAATTAAACAATGGTTTTATTTACATTGGAAACACCCAAAGTGAACGGTCGCTGTTGAAAAACCGTGCAATTGTAATTGTTCTAGTGAGTTATATCGACGACATAGTTTATAGCTACACCTTTAGGTACTTATTGATTTGCTTTGATAACGATTTTAACTAAATAGCAAAAAAATTGCTAGCAAATTATTGAATGCGTGAACAGTAAGATTTCATGTGTGTAAACAGCGAGCGAATGTCATGTCATGAGCAGAATTATAAATTAAATGCAATAAAAATTATATTCTCTAACGATTTGTGTAGGTACAAAAACAAACACAATAAAATAAAGAAAATCAACCACTAGTAGCAGTATTCCGTGGTGAAACGGTCACGGAAAGGGATATTAAGGGTTATAATTAAATTATACCACGCCTTTTTAAATCAATCAATGTTGTTGCTATGATATGGCATGATAGTTATGTTTGTATTCGTATGATGGTATTTATTTTAATTAAGTATAAAATATTTAAGTGGAAACTTAATTGGCTTAAGTGTACGTACGAGCGTTGTAATGATATGAATATAAAGCTGTATGTTTTCCTTAATAAAGAAAATAAAATAAAATAAAATTATACCTGTACAATTAACTTACAATTAAAAATGTAATATGCCAACAGCCTATAAATGAATACCGACCTAATATAGCACCTAGAGCATAACTTTGTAACTAAAGGTTATATAGTAGAGGGAATGCCACGACTTCGTTCGCGTGTTATCTAATCTAACTGGTTGAAAAGCGCATTAAAATCTTGTTGCGTATTTTAAAAACATCTAAGCGTACTCGAGCGACAGGTAGCGGGAAGCGACTTCGTTTTATATAATGTTTAAATTTTCAAATACAAAATAAAACGTTCCGTACAATACGTACACTTTACGATCCGGAGGTTCTAGACCTTGATAGTCCGCTTCCAATACATTAGGCGACTGCCGTGGAAAGGGTTGGTACTACTATTGATCACACGCCCATGTAGAAACTGTCCCGGACACCTCACGGCCAATCGCGTGCTTCTAATTTAAAAATAATATTGCTATATTAATATTGAATAATGTCTGACAACCTCAGTGGTTCAGTGGTTTACATGGCAGTCTGCCACGCAAGAAGTCTCGGGCTCGATTCCCGGCCGAGCAGAAATTGAAAAATGAATTTTAATTTCTGTTATGGGTCTAGGTGTTATGTATAACATGTAACACCAAATTAAAATTCATTGCGTGGCAGACTGAGATGTGCCATGTGTGTATAATTGAAAGTAATTTCAAAGTTTATAAGTAGTTTATCAGTTGTCTAGCACCCATAACACAAGCTTTGTTTACTTTGTGCCTAGATGGCGCTGTGTGAATTGTCCCAGCATATTTATTTATTGTTGACGAAGACTTGAGACGACGGTTTGGAATAGAAAACTAAGTAACAAACTTCCTTAAATTAGAGGAGAGCAAGTATTACTTTCTTCAAAAGTAATAGTAGAAAGCAAATTAACTCAATATAGACCACTTTTTACTTTGGTCAATCAATATTGTCGTCATTCGTTAGTATAGTCCATCTAAAGAAAATAAAAAATAAAACAGCATTCATCGACTCCTAATTTGTTAATGAGATTAACTCCCGCATTTCCCTATTTGAAATTAATTTCAATGATTGATAATATAAGAGAAAAAGGGCCCTTTCCAACGCGGTTCTCAAGTCAATGCCGCTGTGAATTAAATACCAAGCATTCGTTATCTCTTATTCAGATTTCACTTACAATGTTTCGCCCTAAAAAGGTTTCTGCGAAGGAATATTTTCCCATTAAGAAAATTAATACATTGAGTTTATCTGCAAAGTTATGTCGAAGTTAGTTTAAAGTTGCCTATGGTTGAGTTTTTGAGTCGATTCGTGAAATAGTAAGTTTGAGGGTTCAGAACCTCTGAATAACTAAAGATAAAATGGAAATACATTGTTGTTTGGTCGGACACTTTAAAACGCATTTTCTTAAGAAGGGATAGGTTATCATCTTCATATCAGTCGAAATATGTCCTTCCCCAGATATCTTCACAAAGGCTGATGCTGTGCCGTCCGCATCCAAAGAAAGGTATTAAGTAGAAATTAATGTTAAACCGAAATCTTCACCTCATTGGGCTGTAAAAATCAGTCTACTAAGTGAACACATTAATAACTCGTATATTTTGATATTCGTAAGCTCCTTGATCCGTAAAGGAGTTATAATATCCTGTAGTAGAATTAGGATCATGTCACTTTGTAAAAAGCGAGGTTTTACAGCTTAGGAAAAATAGTAAATGCGAAAGCCAAAGAATAGATTTAAAAAAAATGTTGAATTTCTTTAAATTACTTCGAATATAAACTAAAATTTTGTATAAAAGCTGGGGACTTTTATTCCGAGTTTGACTATAGCCATTAATCTTGCATGGTAAAACTAAACAAAAAGCATTCTGTCTTGAAACATATATTTTTCTTGCAAAATGATAAATCTCTTGACCTTTATATAAAGGAGAAATTCCGCTCAATTTAGCAGGAATGTCGATGTACGCATCAATTTACCACAGAAACGAGCAAGCGAAGTTATAACAAGTTAACTACAACTTCGCGAAGCGAATCGAACATGTTTCAGAGCAATAATGGCAAACTTTTTATGGAATTATTAGCTCTGTCTGTGCAGTTGTGTATGGCTGAAATTGCCACAGTTCATGGTAACTTTTGACAACCCAAAGAGAAAGAGAGTTGCAATACTTCTATAGATTAGAGATAATTGGTTAGCTGGTAATTGTCCACCATTTATTCCCAACGTTTCAACTTCTGCGTGGCAAAGAACTACAGCGATAGATGGGTAATTTCCCAGGTTATTGGTCTAGCTTTTATCTTATGAAACTATTACTATTTTCACCTTTAAGTCCGTGACTTCGTGTTAGGGTTTCCCCTGGTGGGGAAGACGGGGACAGTACAAGAGGTCTCTTTGTATGACAATTATATCAAGTGTTTTCCAAAAGTGCATGAGCCACATAAAATCGTGGCCGCGGACATCTCGGCGTTAATGTCCCGGTTGTGCTCTCGTGTACGAGGGCCTGCGGTCCTGACCGTGGCTAATATGGCTAATATGGATAATAACACTGGAGAGACTCCGATCTGAGATCCGTGACCCTGCTACCAGGGGAACCTGACCTGACATTTAGTCACCTTAAGTGGCCGCGGACATCTAATTGAGAAGCAAACATTTTTTGTAATTTCCCCATATTTACTTAGCGTTAATGACAATTCGTATAAGATTATTTTAAAGAAAATTGTACATAAAGTAACTTAAACCACCTTGTAAAACGTGTACCATTAGAAACAATATCCGTCTTCTTAGAATTTCAAGAAGCTATACAAACTAAACTCAAGGTAACTGTGAGTTTCCAAAGTTTTGAAGTACACGGAAACCAGTGAAAGGGGTCGATTTCAACATTGTAAACAAACCTAAAAATACCGGCGTCGTGAAGCCCTAGCAATGTTTCCTATTTACTTTTCTTGTTCCCAACCGAGTTTTATTTTTCCTTTTCTGATGTAAAATGACTAACATAATATTTTACGGATGTGTTTTAGGTACTTAAGCACCGCAGTGAGCCTGCCACTCCTTATGTGTGCCTCCTCATATAAACGACGTTGACCAAGGGGATCCGCTTTGACAATGACAAAAGTAGAAGTTTCTTAGGGCGATTGTCCACCACCACCGTCACCGGGACGTCGGAGGACGTCGGACGGAGAACGAGATGACGGCGTCGAAGTAGCGATGTATACATTTACTATGATCACACGCCGTCACGCGACAGAACATATTTTTTTAAATTGGTCGTAATAACCCCGTTCTCGGTGACGATGGTGGTGGACAAGAGGTTCTGTGTCTTAGTACTACTTAGTACCTACTATCTTAGTGACTAGTTGTCCGAAAATGATACAATGACACATCCAATTTTTTTTTTATATTATCCGGCAGACAAACAGGCATGCGGGCCTGATGGAAAGTGGTCACCGCCGCCTATAGACAATGGATGGAACGCAATGGAATTAGTTCTATCTTTACAACTATATGAGAAAATAGGACAAAAACAGTTCAATTCGCTCTATCATTAAAACAAGTAGAGCAAATTGGAGGTAAAATGTATTATTAAAGCAAGCGCCAAAACTATTTTTTTTCGGAATTGTCAATCTATTATTAGATACATCAGTAGAGCATAGTGAATAGAGTCTCTTCCTGTCTTGTCGCCTTCACTAAATCCTTGTATTGCGTGGAATTGAAGATCAAACACACAACAACGTTCTACGTCAGTTTATCCCCTAAAACTCTCAAAGTTACCCGCAAAGTCATAGTAACCCCAATTTACGGCATGTCGTTCGTTAAATGTTACTCTGTGACTGTTACTAACATCTATACATACCTAGTATAAAACAATATGTATGTATACGCTAAGATCTTTTAAGCTACGCAACCAATTTTAATGCGGTTCTCAACAATAGATAGAGTGACGAAAGTTTATAGGGTAGAACAATGCGCTCACAAGGTCCATAATAAATAAAGATTTTGACGTGAAACGTCTTTAAAATCACACAATATGAGTATCACGTCACAAAATTGGAACGTATGATCTGTTTAAACTGACTTGTCTTATTTGGTGAACAAACAATGCCCAAAATGACGACTTGCCGCATGAATCACGCTACGTATATTGTGTATAGATATCTTGAATTATATAAGAAACACATAGAATGTGAATTTCAACGAATACTGCTGCACATTATCCATTGAAATACATAATTTCCTTAACCAAATAAAACAAGTCAGTTTGGACAGATTATAACTGCAAAACTGTTAGTCTTAGAAACACTAGTGTCATTGTTTAACGTATAGGTATAGTCAGCTTGCGTGCGCTGCCTACGTCTTTCACACTCGTGGTAAGTTGCTAGAGATAAAAAAGACTAGCATTAGAAGGCGAGCGCTCGTGTAGATTGCGAGTGATTCAAAAATAGGACCGCTGGTAAAGATCGCAACAAGCTAGATGCGGAAGCACAGGACCGGCCTTTGTGAAGATCTCTGGAGGAGGCTTATGCCCAGCTGTGGGCATCATTCGGCTGATATGATGATAAACCCGGGTCAGTAATGAGTCTTTCCACAATATTAAAAGGTTATGTTAAAAGTATAGAATCATAGAATCCTAGACCAACAGCGAATACTTATTCCTCATATTACTTAACGTTTATACAACGAGGAGATAGTGTTATTTTAGCTCCAAACTATAAAAAGTATGGTTCAAGTTATATAATTACAGCGAATGGATTCTTAGATGGATGTTTGTAAATTTTTCGTGCAGTTACCACCAAATAGATTCTGATGAATTTTTGTACGGGAACGGGGTGTAACCGATTTTTATGCGGATGAAGTCGCGGGAAAAGTTAGTAATTCATTGATTGGCGTGATTGAAATCACGCCAGGAACCCTTACCAGCCAATCTGATCATGTTGACATTGCGTGAAAGTTATTCAAATAAATAATCGTAACATTCGTTTGATTTTGAATTATTAGGTACTCTACGACACAATCTGATAATCAATCTTATTGCGTCCACACGGGACAATTTGATAGCCAATTAAGTCAAATTCTACGTAAAATTGTATCGTACGAAACGATGAACAATAAAATTAATGTTGCACTAAACTGTCACTTTTAAGTAATTTAACACTAAGCAAAGTTTGTTAGTCATAATAAATGTGATCGTACTATATTACATATTTATGTATTAGTGTATAAATTGTTAGTGAATTTCAATAAACAGAAAAAAAAACGAAATTGCGTTTATTTTACCCTAATACCGTTGAGTAGATATCCATTTAAATTTCTCTTATTAATTTAAATTATTTTATAGATCCCATATCAAATGCAAGTATCAGTGGTATTAGTGTTTTTATGAAAGTACCTCTACAACCAACACGCATTAGCTCTTACATCGCTCCCGCTAGCGCTCATGAACCGGCCCCACCCGATCCGCTTCCGCCGACTAATAAAGGACTGACACTAATTGGTGCTGAGCCCGTCTTGCCTCGACCACTCACAATGAAAATTAAAAAAAAACTGTCGTTTCTCTCCCGTCCCTTTTCGGCAAGAAAAATGTAAAAAGGTCCGAAGAATTTTCTCTACGAAAATACGCGAGCCTTCCAGGGGTTTAGTGTTATTAATATTTTCTTCTCGTCTTCTCGGGGATTATTATTCCGTTTTCAAAAGTACACAATATCATCACAGGGTTTTCTGCGGACAGGTACCTGACCTACATAACAGGTATTATTAGTTAAGGCTTTACCTGACTCGTTAGTTGATTTATATTTGAAGTCGTGTAGGTTAACTTACACAGACTCATATTTATGTTATTACAATTATTGTTTTTAGGTTTTCAATTAAACGAGAAAAATTGACGGAATGGATAATATTGTGTAGTGTCAATAAGACTTATTGTACAGAGCAGCGAGTAGACGAGTGTGGTACTTTTGGTGAGAGAAATAGGTCAAACTAAAACTAGGTACCTCTTGAATGAGTTCTTAACTAGGTATTGTAGCCATCACGGTATATTGCAGTTCTTGTGTAGCTTTATATTTATTCGTATGTTTTACTATTAATTACATAATTTTAATAGAATTATATTTCAGAGGTACATAATTAATTAGCACTTTTACACGCATCCGAAATATGTACTTAATGAAAAAGAGTGCTAAATTTTGTATTTTTGGTTTCAAGAAACGAAAGAACCATGACCTCCTCTAAACACGTTTTATCCAGGTAATAAAATCCATAGAGCAAAACAGCTTAGGTGAAAACAGGGTTTTTATATCATAAATTAATAGTAACGTAACATAAAATTAGATCGATATTGGCTAAAGTCGAGCGTTTTGTCCTAAATTCGCTACTCTCTAATACTTCAAACCGAGTCTGCATATAGGTATCACATAACCTATCACGACCACATACCTATACCAAAACCTGGGCACATGAATTCACGAATTAGAACCTACCTAACTACAACCAAAACTTGAGTAAAAAATGTCTTTGTTGATTTGTATATCTTTCAAAAAGAATACAGCGAAAGCGACCTCTATCGTCTTCGAGGTCTTCACATACAATATAGGTAAAAAATTCTCGAGACAATAATATCTATCTATCTTTTATATTTATTTAGGTATAGATATTAGTTCAAATCTAGCGTTCGTTCTACGATCTCTATTCTCTAACTCATCACCCCAATCCTCAATAATATGCATAACTCAATCACATCATCTAACTATGTTTTACACATACGAGTAGAACCTTGACACACGAATTCACAAATTACCTACAACTAAAACTAAAAAAACAGTGATATTTTTAAAATTGTTTTCTTCCGAAAAGAATTGAGCGAAAGGAACCTCCAGATCCTCAACTTTAAAACAGGATGTTTTTTAGTTATTCTGGAAATTAACATCATGAAATTGTCAATTAGATATTGGAAGTATCTTCTATCTACATTTTCTACTACTGTATTAACTTATCACACCAAGCCTCCAAAAATATGCACCGTAAACTCAATAACCTCACTTATACCTCTCACATGCACACGGTTCATGTAGAATCTTGGCACACGAGTTCGCAAATCACCAACAAAGCCTCTTCTACATTCTCTGTATTAACTCATCATAACAAGCCTCAAAAAATATGCACCTTAAACTCAATAACCTCACTTTTATACCTATCACATGCACACGGTCCACGTAGAACCATGGCACACGAGCTCGCAAATCACCTACAAAGTCACTTCTTTCTACATTCTCTACCGTACCGTACTCATCACACCAAGCCTCAAAAAATATGAACCTTAAACTCAATAACCTCACTTATACCTATCACATACACATGGTGCACGTAGAACCTTGGCACACGAGTTCGCAAATCACCTACAAAGTCTCTTCTTCTACATTCTCTGTATTAACTCATCATACATAGCCTCACAAAATATGCACCTTAAACTCAAAATCGCGTCCTATAGCTATAACGACCACACGTTCCACATAGAACCTTGGCACACGAGTTCGCAAATCACCTACAACCTCCGACCAAAACTCGAGAAAAACAACTGACGTGTGATTATAGGTTACTCACCGAATCACGTCCGCTACTCCACGGGCACGCACGAAATAATAACCACAATTAGGTATCGACAAGTTTCGCGGGAAAGTTCGGTCCTCGGTTCCTTTCGACAAGTCCCGACACGTACTCGACGCGAGATCCCGCGGGCGACTGACGCGTCGCACAAAGGGATGGCAAAAACCGGGGGAAGGGAAAGGGAACAAAAGCAAAGCAAGCACGCCGGCCCGCACTTTTTTTCTGCCAAGTGATTGACACCGATTTTTATGAAAAAGACCGTTTATGGTATACTTCGCTTTGTTAATCGTGGAGCCAGCGTTATGGAGAACTTTAGGGATATTGTGTTGTGAAGAATGTTTTATTGAAAATAATATAGGTAACTCCGTTTGGTATGTCTGGGGCGGCCAACATATCACTAATCACGACATGTTTCCTACCTACTTTCCTATCCCTTCCTTTTTGATTATTGATAGAAATACCAATGTCCTACAGCCTACACAATAAATAAATTTTACACCTTTATTTTACCGATTAAAGTCTGCATCGTTGGTATATTTTTTCACCGAATTTCTACTGCGAAGGGGAACATTAAATGAAAAATTATTACTTATGTAGGAAATTAAATATATATTCATATTCATATTCATTTATTCGTAGTAATAATCATACATCGTCATATAAAATAGTTTCATGAATAGAATCATACTACCATCGACGCACCTCTGCTTTACGAAATGATCACTTCAATTTTATACAATATAACGGCAAAAAGTAATATCCAAGTAACGTTAATTTTGAAGGCGCTAAGGGGCTACATGCGAAGGGAGTTGCCGACTGGCGAAGTTGATCACGTGATTCGAATGGATGCGAATGCCAATTGGTTAGATAACTGAGGCGTTGAATGTGTGTTGAATGTACCAGTGGGGATGTTCATAGATTTATCGTATCTAAAGGAAGTCGCAGTACATTGCCAGAGCATAAGTGTATGACCTTAAGACTTATATTCCTTTGCAATACTGCGCAGTTGTGAAACGGTTTTTATAGCAATCATGCACTTTTTTATTTATTATATAAAAAAACGGGGGTAAATGACGAGCCCTTTGAGCATAAAGGACAGCTAATTCTCCCTTCTTTCAGCAAACTGATTTTGTCTAAAGATGTACAAAATACCGTAAATTTCTTGAAGCACTTATGCTCTTGCACTGTACTTTTGTATATTAATGTAACAATAGAATGTTACATTAATATACAAACCAAAACGGTTTAGAATCTCATAAAAATATTAGAGATAGAATCAAGGTTGACTTCAAGTAAAAATTAATGCTGTACTCAGAGCTAGTTACACACCACGCATTTAGAGTGTTATTCTGAATCTTTAAGTTTAGAATAGCGATGTACTAATATTAAGAATGTTCATCGGAATGATACGGAACTTCGAAAAATTATGTACTTATGGAACTTCGAAATTCTCAACACATAATTTTTCGAAATTTCGTACATCGCGATGATGAACATTCTCAATTTTGAACTTAGAGATTCAGAATTATACTCCAGCATTTATATTGTGTGCATGGTTCAACATTCTGGTACTCGATATAAATTATGGTGGAGCACTATGCGATATGAAATAAATATATGAAATATGAGTGACGTTTCATTTTCTAAAAGCATTGGCTTATTTACCATGTTTCTCAGTATTCAATTCAATCTTTCTACTTACGGATTAACTTTAATTTAATCCATGTACCTAATCAACGGCGGGTTGCGAAATAAAGTGAGGCTCTAACACTGTGAATCCGTTTAAAAAAGGGTCTCCAAAATGTTTGATGTGGTCATATGACTGTCCCATCGCTTGTTATGTTAGAAATTTTACACACGTTGAATTTTACCTACAACATAATTATTGATCTGTCTGGGTGTTATATGTACGAGTATAATAAGTATGTATTTAAAAAATATATAAATAATTTATCAGTTTTCTGGCACCCACAATACAAACTTTGCTTGCTTTAAGGCTAGATGGCGCAGTGAATTGTCAAATTATTTATAAAATAAAAGCCAAAATTGAGCCACAATTATAAAAATTAATCCATTCCCGCCTGCATCGGGCACTAACGGAAAACAAAAGCTAATCAAAGATAAAAGCTTGCGGTCCCCACCAAGCAGCCCGAATTGTTTAATAACATTAAGGAAGGCAGGTGTTGGACCGTGAGTCATCACTTTATGGCAGTAGGGTGGGACGTGGGGAACCGAGGCGATTATGGACAAATTCAATACACTTATCAGACAATATTTGACGCGAAACATCGCGAAGACACACGATCGAAGCTCACATGGCCCAGTCTTGCCTTTTGCGGCGACATGTTTGCCTTCAAAACGAGTTCGACCATGCATGCATTAAACAGTGCATAACTCGCAGTCTCAGGCAAATTGTGGAACCCGCCGTAGTATAGAACGCCGGTAATTTAAATTTGTTTCGTTGGTTACTACGGGTTTTATTATAATTATAAAACTAGCTCTTGCTAGCGATTTGGTCTGTGTAAAATTCGGTAACGAATGTAATGAATTCTCGATATAAATTATAGCATATTATTGTGCGTTATTCTGTGTTCTAAATTACAACAATACAAAAATTTTAGCTAGTGTAGTTTGGTTTTCGTATTTACAATATTGTCGAATAGGTTAGTTTTGCATGCATTTATAAGATTAGTATATTCGACAAATCCACCAGCATAACGCAATTCATCCCTCGTTTTTTGTGGTCAGGGGGTCTAAAAAGGCCACATTAGCGTCTCATATTATGATTCTTATCGGATCCGGTGGCCAATACTGGATCTAAGTGACGTCATTTTCAATTGCCATGTCAATGTCAACAGCAACGAAGCTGCAGATAAGTTTGCGATAAATTATTAAAAATCATATTATGAAACGCTAGTGAGCTTCGGTGGCCGAGCGGTTAGAGTATACGACTCGTAAGCCAGAGGTCCCGGGTTCGAATCCCGCTCCGGCAATGTACCAATGACTGTTTTCTGAGTTATGTACATTAGTTGAATACTAACCGATGCTCTTACGGTAAGGGAAAACATCGTGATGAAACCTGCACATTCAGGCGACTGGTAGCAGGGTCATGGAGATCAGATGGCAGTCGCTCCATTAATTACCTGACCTGCTAAATCCTGGATCATGGTCAAAGCGGACCCCGGGCCCTCGTGCGCGAGATGCTTTTTTTTATATTATGAAACGCTAATGTGGCCCTCTTAGACCCCCTGGGTCGGCCCACAACACAACAAACACGACCGCTTTGCCAAGAGCGTATCGTCCAAGAATGTCGGCCATGCCACAGAAATTGAGATAGAGATTTCAAATTTTGAATGGTATTTGACTCAAACTCTTGCTCGAAGTGTTCCCGCTAATTTATGCATACCTACATAATAAGGTAGAGTGACGACTTGCGTTAGATTGCAGGTCGAGGATAGGGTGACTTAGATTTTATTAGACTAAACACTACTGTAGGTTGCATGAAAACTTGACTAAATGAATGACTAAATGCTTTTACAAACAGATTTTCAGTGGTGTTACTGATAAGAACAACCTTGGTAAAAAAGTGAAAACATTTCCTTGAAATTGTAATAAAACGGAGCAAAGAAATCTTGGGGTATTAAGTTCTCAGTTAAATAAACCCAAAAGGAAATCTTCTATTTGTCACAAAACGACATTTCACCCAATTTGATAGAAAGAAACAAGACAATATTTGTTTTCCCGGAAAGAAGACTGACAACAGTATTGGGGATTCCAAGTTTATAATTTTGAATGTAGGTTATATTTTATGTTTCACCACGTGTAGAAACAAGCAGAGTTGCAGCTTCTTGTAATTGGGAATATGCATGAATTTTCTATACTAATACTATAAAGAGGAAGGTTTGTGAGTTTGTATGTTGGGGTAATCTCCAAAACTACTGAACCAGTTTTGAAAGTGGTTTCACTAAGTACGTTGAAAATGAAAATTAGGAAAATGTTGCTATATTTATTTTCTAAAAAGGATTATGCATTTGACCTTGTGTTTTGTTACATACCTACTGTTCATTTTATAATATAGCTTTTCCTGGCTATTCTTCCCATAAAATTCCATATTGAATTTCAGGAGCTGCATTACAGGCAAATTTCAACAAAATCCGGACCAAAAAACACCAAATACCCTATCTAAACATATTTACAAAACCGTCGTGTTTATAACACCTATTAGTAAGATAATTAGTGATGCAATTTTTACTCTGAGTGTGTGTTGCATGAATTTGCATGAATTTAGAATTATCCTGCTGTATCACTGAACACAAATCAAGCGCAACTAGGTTTGTTAGATACAGACTGTCACACCATGCGCTCGCATTGAGTAAGTAAATCATACTGATACCCACACTTGACAACAATACTTGTTTATGTAAAGTAGCGTTACTATGCGTACTCACAGTACTTGTTAGCGGCTTGCTAAGCGAACGCACTGCTTTCAATGCGGCTATATGATTAGTCAATTTCGCTCGCGCGTTCATCTTGACACACGCATAGTGCCGTCACCAGACAAGTATTGTCAGCGGGAACCAAAGATATTGGTCATAGAATATAGATGGAGCTTCGGCTTATAGAGAATGTACACTGTCACTAACTCTATACAAATGTCTGAATATGATTAAAAAAGCTAGTACCTACATTAAGCTGACTAAGGGCCGATTTTTCAATCCTCAGATAAAACATATCAGTCTGATAAGTTATTGTGCGTCTAAAATAAAATTGTATCATACTTCATAATTGTAAAGGATCATAGTTCGTTTTAATTTGGCTGTGTATTACTTTATTGGACAGATAAACTTTATCTGAGGATTGAAAAATCGGCCCTAAGGCCACAAAATTTTACATTAGCAGTGGTTATGGAGGAGTATTTGACAACTTATAGCCGACCTTTTTGAACATGTTATTTGCACCATAAAAAAAGACAGAAATATATATAGATTGCGATTTAAGCTGTGAGTAGGCTTCTTTTATATCTCTATGTTTAATTTCTTTGATACTACTGTCAAGAACAGTCACCAGGGGGTCTAAAAAGGCCATAATATGAAACGCTAATGATTCATATTAATGTGTGACAAACTTATCTACAGCGTCGCTGTTGTTGACAATGACATGACAATTCAAAATGGCGTCACTTAGTTCCAGTACTGGCCACCTAATCAGATAAGTTTGTAGTAGTCTAATCTGAATCATAATATGAAATGCTAATGTGGCCTTTTTAGACCCCCTGGAACCTTACTAATTGCACTATGATACCCAAAGAGATAAAAAAAGCTCATTAATGCAGCTAAATTTTCGATCTCTGTGGTAACATAGTTTCTGAATGCAGGTGATACTCTGCTATCTAATTGTCAAAAGGTCGCGTAGACTGGACGGCGTGATGGGAATGCATTCGCGTGACAATAAGCCGTAAATGAAACGCGAACAAATTTGCATCCAGCGTCCCAATTTGTGTCCAATAAGCGTATGCAGTGCAGTCCCACCAGATTATAGCGTGTTTAAGAGAGGGTTATAGCGGGATATCCCGTTCGAATTGGAACCGTCCGGGGAAGTAGATACTAGATACCTCCACCTTACATAATACCGCAGTCGAACAATATTATTGTTATTGTATTTCTGCCAGTGAGTAAGGTCTCCAGTGCTTTAATGGAACCATATAATTATGACTTTGGCAACGGGGGGGTCTCGCACCTGCGTATTTGCCGCCAGAGCAACATTTACCGAGTTATAGAGGTTGGTAACGCATTGGTGACAGGTATCTTCTTTACAAACTTTTGTTTAAATTGCAATGTTTGTAACTATGTACTCGTATGTATGTGTCGTGAAATGCCGTGTGGTGTCCGGCAGAGTAGAATAGCACCAACCCCTTACACTCGTGGGTGTCGTACAAGGCGACTAATGTTTTCGATCCAAAAGATGAAGAGTCCCCGTAGTCTGGAAAATGGGCAGCAGCATTTTCCATTGTTATATTTAAACACTGCGATCTCCAACCCGCCTGCCAAGCGTGGAGATTATGGCAATAACCTCTCCTTTCGAGGGAGAGGCCCTAAGACCTGCAGTGGATACATCATCATCACAGCCCGTAAGGCTGTGAAGATGATGTATGTATGTTCGCGGTGTTCAATTGAGCTGAAATGTTGTATATTTGTATAATGGAGCTCGTCTGATGATGGAGGCGGAAGGTGGTCATAGAAACTAATGAACGCAATAAGATACCACCATCGTGTTGTGGGCTTAATGAGTATACTACACGATAAAAGCATGTTGTGAAAATATATTTTTCATTATCAGAACTTAAATTTACCTACATAAGAGCGAGGCAAACGATCAAGCACCATCTGTATTCCGTAGGTAATATACTGCTGGGTCTAATACCAGCCTCGTCGAACATTGGAGAATGTTGTCGTAATCTCCACGCTTGACGCGTAGGAGAATTGCTGCTCACTTTATGGCATTTGGAGATTCTATCTGCTCTTGAGAATTATGTCGGCATGCGGAAACGGTATGTGCTGTGTTCTCTACAGGAATCCACATGACCAACTGTTACATATCAATCCCAATTTTCGTAGTTTAGGTTGTCGCGTGTTAAGGAGACGAACTAATTTTGTTAGTATTGTGGGTTATTAGTATTTAGACCGAATGATTCGTATGTAGGAGTCGCCGCCATTAGAACACGAACTTAAAGTTGGTGAATTTATCTGGAGCTATGACATCTCGAATTCGAAATTTTTTCTAGCTCTATTAAAAAATATATATAATAAACAACTCATCTATTATAACTAGAAACGTCACAACACAACATAAACAAAAAAGAAAAAGACATATACCTACATCAACACATAAAATTACATACAAATTGTTGCCATATTAAAAGTGTCGAGTTGGCATTGCCGTGCAAAATGTAATTTAAAACGATCTGCGATAATTTCGTTGAGAATAAGGTTTTGGCATCAATAGAGATTCAGTGACTTTTTAATAGATACTTATGGCTAGAGACAATGACGATTTTTATTTATATATATAACAGTTTATTATGTCGAAAGCGCGTGAATCGCCCCCCTGAATTGTATGAACTCGAAGCATTTCCAAATAGTCATTTTTTCTAGCCACATAGTTTAATTTCAATTTCTTTAGTATTCCATGTGTTTTACAAAGGTAGTAATTTTACATAATACAAAATTATACATTATAATGGGTATCAATATGGATCCGGATCGGGCACAGCATACTGGTAGAGAGGATTCTCCATTAATAATGACATTGAAACGACAATCGTATATAGTCGAGGACCAATACAGTGACATTTGAATACCGTTTTTTGGCGTTAGAAAAAGTCGAATTTTAGTTGTCGCGAGACGCTAGAATCGCCCCTAGAGGCAGTGCGTAAGTACCTACTCAAAAGTCTCCCCAAAATCATCATGCTACTAATTGGCTACAGTATTCTGTTGTTTATCAAGTTCAAATAAACATTCATTTCCTTAACAAGTTAGCCGTCATTTGTAACACAATATAGGACAGCTCTTTGTGAAACATAGTACCTGTTATTGTTTACAATAACTTCGCAGTACTCAATGAAGTCTGTCCATTTTTGATGGAGATATTGTTCTCTACGTACCTACTTTAAAAAGGGCACTTTGCACCCTTCGGCTTAAAGTGTTGTTAAATATTTTAATTGTTGGATATTGCCCACTCGGCGCCGAGAGCTTCTATTGTGTTTCGAGTGCACTTAACAATAGTTATTGCTATACTGTCAAGTGCCTGGAACTGGGCCTTTGTTGGTATCGGTTACAGTATCAAGGCTCATAAAATACCCGATTGGATAGCTTAGCTTAACAAATTGTTTTTTGTTGCAAGTAGTCCATTGTCCTGTTTGTCGTTAGAGGTGTTAGAAGTATTATTTTTTAAAGATTAAAATTGTTATTTTTTTTAGTATCAAAAAGAATATTTACTAAGACTTTTCAACATAAAACAATAATGACATAAATACTTCACCAGTAGGTATAGAGTACCTTTAACAATTCAAATATCACCTATCTCTTTGTTTCGTTGCCCAAAACATTTTTGTGAAATCGTCACTCATATTTTTCAAACAATGATGAAACTATGATGATTAAAATACACCTATAAAACTAGTAGACCCGGCGCGACTTCGTTCGCTTACACCTACTTTACCCTTACCTACCCTCGTTTTGCTCCTACCTCCCTCGTCATCAATAACTCTATATATTATTGAAAACCGCATTAAAATCCGTTCCGTAGTTTAAAATACCTAAGCGTACATTTGAACAGACGGCGGAGAGCAACTTTGTTTTATACTAGATATAGATTAAAGTAACAAATTAGTCAAATAAACCGCTGGCGGCATTGCCACGTTGAATGGCATACTAGGAAGTGAATAGCATGGCTAGTAAAGGTTCGATTAAGAAGACGCGTGTCGTTGCGCGGCGCTAAGAGCGTCGCGCCAGGCAGTGCGTTTATCGATTTATTCATTTATGGAGAGGCGGCGCATGCAGTGGCCCATAGCCTCAAACGCGCAAACACAAACATATGACTATGTACTGTTTTATTTACGAAAATGCGGAGAGACGCGGCGCGTGGTGCGCGAGGAGTAGCGGTGCCCGTTGACGAAGGATATAATCGATCGTCGATGTAGGCCTGCTGGAAGAAATTGCTTTATAGAAATAAGTTCTGATATAATCTGTCATATAGTTTTGTAACAATCTTGTGTCCAATAAATGGTTAAATAAATAAATATAATTGAGGCTGGAGTGGTGAGAAATACGCCCAGCACTCATAACAAGTAAGAAAGAAACAGCGTGGGCTTCCCACAAGATGGACCGACGACCTGGTAAAGATCGCAGGTACCAGTTGGATGCGTAAGGCACAGGACCGGCTTCTGTTGAAATCTCTGGAGCGAGCCCTATGCCCAGAAGTGGGCGTCCTTCGGCTGATATGATAATGGCGATGACTCTAGATACATGATAAACCGTGGTGACTGAGCCGATCAACAGCAACGTTACACCAGCGATGTGGAGTGTGTTTCTGCGATGTGCAGAAAGCATCTAAATGGAGTGAGGCAGCAATAGTAACGTGCTATTTTTCATATTGGACCCAAGTTTAAGTCAAGTTTGATTGACCAAGGTCCTCCGTTCGGGACCCTGAAACTAGTTTGACCCGGAAGCCTGTGACGGTATATTATTATAAAGTTTAAGTCCGAAATGTAGATTGAAAAGTTTCTGCCTCGTCTAAACTACGTAAAGGAAGGATAGAAGTTTAGCCAATGATAAGGCATGAAAGGTTTACGTTTCTGTAGAATATAGATTCCTCAGAGCAAAGTCAGAGTATAGATAACTACGGTACGCGTAAACATGACAAAGAATACGCGCTTGATATGAACCAAATTCTATTATCACTGGGATAAATACATTATTTTGTGCGTGTGGCGACACATAGACCATCTTTTCTGGGGAAATAGAAGAATTAGCTAATGTCCCAAGACGCGTTCTAGTCATCTGAATACCTATAATGTTATCAAGGTCTGCAACCATTGTATTAAGAGCTTTCGTCGTAATATTGTATAATACAATAGGTAAAAAACATCGGTTAGCATGCCACTTGGCAAATGAAAAAAAAATTATTTTTTTCATCTGTCATGTCACGATGGCAAATGAAAAAAAAAATATGTTTTTCATCTGTCATCGAGTATGCCCGCGACTTCAAGCACGCATACTTCTTTATCATAATATTAATTAACCATTCTCATACATGTGCAAGATCAAAATCTAAATTGAAATGACAAAAAAATAAACAATAATTTAATGTAAAGAATTTATGAACTCAAGTGACAGATTATCACAGAAATCACGGCGTGTGTATTCGTGAGAGCATTGCCGAAACAAATAATACGGTTATAAGTTTTTGAAACAACTCCTGCCCTCTCGTTACGGAATTATGATAATATTCCCCCATTTTTGCGCATCACCCTTGTTTCTTGGTATTAAAGTTCTAAATTGTAGAAATGCATGTGGTATTTGCGAAAGGGTCTTGGCATGGTTCCCTTAATAAAGATATTATTATGTTTTTTTCGTCTATGGCCCCTTTTGTGCTCCTTGTTTGGACGAGTATTATATTAGGAGCTTACGGTCGGGGCTTCAATGAAAATATGGTTTCGAATTTTAATAATGGAGTTATGAAAGGCTACCAAATTATGGTTTCCCATTCAGAACGGACAATGCTTGCTCCGAACTTGAATGCTTTAAATTTGAAATGCGATATGTGTTTAGCTAATTACCAAATTTAGAATTCTTTATTAATTGCCTAAGAGCAGGGTAAGAGCGGCTATTTTGATAGTGAATTTTGAAAGCCGCCGCGCAGGGTAAAATGTTTTTTTATATTACGCAATGGCAAACGAGCAGACAGCCTACCTGATAGTAAGTGGTAACTGTCGCCCATAACATCTACGATTCATGCGTTTAGGTTGCAGGCGACAAAAATGCAGAACCGCGTAGTCACTGTTAGGACTAAGATGAAATGCCTCACGTATACTGTAACTGCGCTGGCTACCTTATCCTACAAACCGGAACACAACAATGGAAGCATTGTTGCTTGGCGGCATAGAGAAGGTGGTGGTGGGTACTCACCCAGGCAGACTGCTCAGGCTGCTGAGTCTTACCACCTGATAATTCTGATAATAATAAGTTTACATATTAATTGTAAGTTCTTAAAAACAAGCAAAACAAATGTTATATAATGTCTATCGCTTTTTGATTTTGGATCAAGTTGTTTGAAATGTACCTTACTCACATGCGTGATACAGAGTCGAAACGGTCATATTTATTTATTTATTTATTTAACACTTTATTGTACATTAACAGTATAATTATCACAGATTCTGTAAGATTATGACAAGTACAAGGGCGGTCTTATTGCCAATAGCGATCTCTTCCAGACAACCATTTACATGGATATAGTGGAGGTCGGAAAGCAAAAAATACTAGTAGGCAATGTACATTTGAGATTCCTTACAGAAGTTACAATCACCATACAGTGAAGAAATGCAATAAATATACTATACAAAGAACAAAAAAAAACAAATACAAATATATTAAACCAAACAAAAACAATACTAATTAAAATCCAAAACCGCTATACAAGACACAGACGATAAAATCATGTGTTCAGGGTAGAAATGAGATGACCCTTCAATTTTCTATTGAATATACTCGGCGAATCCGAACATCTCACCTCACGGGGAAGCGCATTCCACAGGCGCACCGACTGTCCGGTAAAGGAATTATCATAGAAGCTTGTCACATGATGGGGCATTACCAACGTCCGATCTCGGGAAGAGCGCAGAGATCTACTCTGTATGTCGGAATCGTACTGGAAACGCTCTTTTAAGTATTGCAGTGAACAGCGATCGAACAGAACCCGATATAAGAAAGAAAGCGTATGAAAAATACGTCGCTGGCGAATGGGAAGCCACTGTAGCCGAGCACGAAACTCCGACACATGATCAAACTTGCGAAGACCGAAGATAAATTTATTACAGTAGTTTTGTAAACGCTCCAATTTATTAAGTTGCTCCTCGGTGAGATCTATGAAGCAAGTGTCAGCGTAGTCCAAAATAGGTAGCAATAAGGACTGTACCAGCGCAATCTTAGTAGGAATAGGCAGGAAATTACGCAATCTTCTCATTGTGGACGAAGAGGCAAACAATTTGTGGCTGATTTCAGCCACATGTGGTCCCCAGGACATTGTCTTGTCAATTATAACACCTAAGTATTTTACGGACTCACTAAAGGGCACCTGCACACCATCAAAATATACGTTAGGCAGCGTTTTCGGGTCTACTCTAGCCAACATCCTCGTCCTACCGACGATAATAAGTTGCGTCTTTAAAGCGTTAATTTTCAATCCATGCGTGGTACTCTAGTCCGAAATCCGATCCAGATCACAGTTTATGATGTTAATAGCACTAGCTATGTTGTCTGGGGACGATTGAGTGTAGATCATACCATGACAAACAAACAAACAATCGCCCTACTAGGGTCAACTAGCTGTTTCGTGCAATATTTACCGTTAACGTATTGTACCTTCCTACAAATATAGCAAAAGGCGTTAATATTGCTACCATACTAACGATAAGTCCCGGCTTCGCAAGGGTTTTCTCTACTTTTCTGTACTATAATATCTATACATTTAAACCTTCACGCAAATATTCTCTAACTGCCCATTTTAAAGGTATGTTCCGGGTTTCCTACTGCATATAGCAAGTGTCAAATAAGAAGAACCTTGGCGGGTCACGTGGTTCGACTTGCACTGGATAAGATTACCTACGCGAAATCCCCTCCACTGCCATTTGATAAATCTCTTCTTCCGTGACGCGGGTTATACCTTTGTTTATCGGGCAAATATTGGGCTACTCGTAAACAACCTACCTAAAAGTGTGTGATAATAACCGCGATAGTTTAAAACATTATTCTCTAACCGAATGTGAAAACCGCATCGAAATCCGTTGCGTTGTTTAGGAGGAATAAAGGGAAATACATACAGATGCGGACAGCAAGTTTAATTTATACTATGTACAGATATAGATTTTCCGATATAGACATCAGATTTATCCGCGCGCAAAAAGCTGGTATAATTTGAGACTATATAATCCCTGATAGCCAATTCAGGGTCATTGCTATTGTCCCCTTGATTCATGGCCCTCATGACAGTAAATCCACACATTGGCTCACGCATGATAATAAAAAACAGGACAAGAGCGAATCGGACTCGCATACGAAGGGTCTTTTCCGTTTAGACAATTAATTATCTCTGTGACTAGATAAAATTCGTTTCCCTAGGTCGAGAGGCCGAGTCACACTAGCACAGTTTTATTATTTGTCGTTTTACCTATAACTTTTGTTATTTAATATTAGATACCGTTTTTGTACCAACAAGACAACATTATGCTATTTTACTCTTTTTAATTTTTAAGTGTCTAAAAATTTAAAACAATACGTCATGTTCGTGATTCCTAAAAGCATAGATTTACACTTAGCATTTGTTCAGATATTTTGTGATTTCAAGTGACTTTTCAAATGTCTATGCAAATTGATGCTTCTATTATTGTGTTTAAATGTAGAATTTTAATGAAGAAATGTCCGCGTAAAATTTGGTTATTACACTCCGGAATCCGGTCCCATTCCTCACAATATCGAATTTCGTAGAATAGGATATTAGTAGGAATTAGTGGAACTTAACATAACAAGGGCGCGGAACCCTAAAACGCTATAATCGCTAACCCCTGCATCAGTACAATTCGAATGGACAGACCGACACTCGTAAATAATCTCCACGTGAATGTACAAGCCGATACGCTGGCTCTGAATAGGGATTTGGTTTTCCAATCACACTGAGTTTTCGATATATGTGTGATTTGGATTAAGCTTGCATAAGCAACTAATTAGGTAGAGGATGTATGAGGAATCTAGTATGGTACGATGGAATTATAACTTCTATCGTAAGCTATTTCCATCGGGGCTGCCTGTTCATTTAGTCATCATCACATCCCATAACAGTTTACTGCAGGACTAAGGGTCTCTCCCACTGAAGAGGAAGTTGTTGCCTTAATCACTATGCTTGGCAGGCGCGTCGTAGATCGCAGTGTTATAAATATAACAATGGAGGACGCTGCTGCCCATTTTGCAGCCTATGCAGACTCCAGAAGTTTCGCTTCGAAAACATTAGTCGCCCTGTACGATACCTACGAATGTAGGGGTTGGTGCTACTCTACTGGACACCACACGGGCACGATTCGTTTGTTACATAGGTACGATTAAAATAATCATCAGGATTGTAGTGGTAAATCTGCCATTAACGGTCCGTTCTTCTGCTAGAAAAGCGCTTTCAGATATAACTAAAAGGGGGTTTCTACATTTTTACGTTTAGCGACTGCCATCTGACCCGCACAACGAGTTACAAACGTCACCGTCAGAAAACTGACTGTGCGTTTGCGTCATAGGTGAATGAGCGGGCACGATGCGGTCGCTGCGCATTTTTTACATCGGATGATAAAATAAACTTTCTGTCATTAGTATAGAAACCAAAATGGCATAAATATTTGGGACAATTCGTGCAGAAATAGCGTATACGCCTGTATTAGGGCTCTTAGGGAAAAGCAGGTTTGTTAGAATCTCGTCCGTCTGCCACCAGGGAAACCACGTGCAGGTGAAGTTGGCTTTGGGCCCAGATATAAGCTCTAATAATCTTACCCAGGTTCTATTAAATCGGGACGAAATTGTTCGTGTTTATTTCGGTTTAGCTGTAACTGTGTATCCAACTAAAGGAACACCAAATGAGCATAAATCACACCAATGCAAACAATAAAATAATGGCTGAACAAAAATAATATTGATATAAAAAATCTTACAATAAATAATAGATACAGAGAGAGACAACCCTATGTTCGACCAGCCTGTATTAGTGTAAGTATTAAAATGAACCATATTACAATGAAATAAGCGTTGTTATAGACGCATTTTAATTTGGCCGATCCATATGAATCCCTTTAGATCGAATAGCGTATCGGTCGATCGGTCAGCCGCAGTGTTCCCGCAATTCAATATACGCCAGCCGTAGCCTTGTTTTGGTTGAGCCGAATAATATTTTGCATGGACAGTTTCATAACTTGAATTGGTTGAATGTTTTTTTGGAAGTTAGTGGGCTCACTTGTTTTGTTTGAGTACCGTTCCTGCTCATTAAAGACAGAGGCACCGAAGTTCATTTTTGATATATACATACACGTACTCGTACAGCCAGCTGCATACTGACCAGCGGACATTTTATGTACACTAGAACGCTTTAGAATCGGCTCCCGAGACTATTCGACTAGTCTCATGGTCTCTAGCGGAAAACCTTATGGTACAACCTTCGACAACGGTATTAGGAGACACATCTAACAAGTTCGACTAACTTCAATGTACGAAACGGTTACCCGTCCCGTTCCCGGACTCCCGGACTCCGGTGCTTGTTGGTCTCGCAAGCTCACTGTTACTAGAGTCGCTTTCTTTTTTTTATACCACTAAGGGGCAAACAAGCTTACGGCCAGCCTAATGGTAAGCAGTCACCGCAGCCTATGGACGTTTGCAATACCAGGGGCATCAAAATACCTAGCCATTTTAAATTGGCCCGCGGTACCTCTGTCACAGTAAACAATCAGACCCACACTGTCCAGCAATAATGGCCCAAAGAATCGTCCCACACGTCAATTTGGATTGTGGACCCGGGCACAATCGTATCGTGGATTGTAATCGGAGCCTTTGTGATCCTGATACCATCGTCCCGGGCTAGGGACGTGCAGATGCTGTGCGCTGATTGCATTAAAATTGTGTTCTAAATCTCCCTTTCTATTGACGTTCTTGATAAGAGAGAAAAATAGGTACTTATTTTTGGGGCTGTAAATATGTATTGAGCACTGACTCGCATAAATAATTGGCATTTTATTAAATCTAGGTAAAATTTTGCTACCAAACTTGAACAAAGCAATACCTATTGTACTGATTGTACACAGTACATCAAAAGAAAGAAAGTCGTTAACTCGCTATTGTAATATGCTGTTGGCTTTATTGGTAAAATTGCTCTTATCCCTTGAATCTATTTTTACCGATCACAGTAAGTCCAGGGCAGAATCTAAGCCATGTTTCAGCTAATTCGGATAGATAGAACCACAGATACAGCTTATCTTCCCCATAGTACTAGCACTAAAACAATACGGAGGTCATTAAAATTGGTAACCAAGCAAAAGCCAAAAACGAATGTCATAAAAACTATTTCCACGCGGACGAAGTCAAAAGCTAGTAAGTAATAAAATAACGACTCTATCTACATCTACAACGTTTTTCTACGTTTTTTATAACATGTATGTCATCAAAGTAAGACTGACATGGGAGCGTGGTATTTAGTAACTCGAAAAAAAACTTGACGCGCCTTTTATCGTCCCATTCACGGTTACCCGAAGAAATTTCATACCAAGGAATCCAGTATCCACGCTCATTCCATAGTAATAAATCATTTTGATCGATACTATGAAACTGCTCACGTGCAAAATAGGGGATGCATTGTTGTGTGCCCTTTAGAGGTTCAAGTTATAAGCGTAAGCTGTTCTTTATTATTTCCATCTGATCCATGCAGAATAGGCGCGAGTTCGCCTTAACGCGGTCACGGCCCGGATACATCTATCTGTTTCCATCTGAGTTGAAACTAAATAAATATACTATCGGTGTATTTTAGTACTGTATTTTCTAGTCAGATAAATAAACCATAATAAAAAAATGTGTTTATTATATTGTATCGAAAAGTCCAAACTAAGGAAACTTTCGATCATCTTTGCGTTAATGTCCCGGTTGTACTCTCGCGCACGAGGCCCTGGGGTCCGCCCTGACCATGATCCAGGATTTGGCACACACACGCGAAATGTTCCGAACTAAGGAATTTTCATCCTACTAATATTCTTAATGCGAAATTTTTTAAGGATGGATGGTTTGTTACTCCTTAACGCTACATCGATTGAACTGAAATTGGCAGTAATATATCTTATAGTCCAGAATGGGCTGTAGGTAGGTGTGCTATACCTACAGGCTATAATTTATATTGAAATTCAATGTGGTAAGGCCGCCTTTGCTCGGCTGTATCTTACTGGCTGTAACTGTTTGTACTGTATAATGTATTGTATTATAATCAAGTGTTTATCTAACTATCTTTGCGATCCTATTGCTTAAAGATGTTGACGTTCAATTTGAGTTAAGCAGTCGCACCCCAGGTTCGCAACGTTGTTTTTTTTATAATGGACTAGTTAGGCATGTGAACTATCTCATCTGATGGGAGTCGACTATGCTGCCGAATTTTACGCGGATGAAGTTGCGGGTAAAATCCCGCTATCAAAGGACGCCAGGGCGCTATACAAACTGGTCAGGATGGGTTTGAAGCGATGGTAACTTCACTCTAACCCATCTCCACAGACTGTAACAGTATGGAGCGACATGGTCGCTTTAAGGTGATCAAGTTCCTGAAAAAAATTAAAAAAAATAATTTCGCTGGTACTGCTTATTCTGCCCTGAATACCTACTCGTGTAAGTACACTGTTGATGAGGAAAAAAGTAAATCAAAGTCCAATCTAGGTTTTAATACTTTCGTGGTTATTCACTATACTTTCAACAAGCGAGTAACAATGGTAGTGATTCCAGAATGCGAAGAGAGGGTAGACGTCGAATCCAATCGAGGGTAGACAGATATGGCTGTCCGGAGCGACTTCTCACAGACTGGTCTATAAGTGACAATGACGCATGCAACTGCATCAAAATATCGAGGTAAAAACAATACTAACTGTGGTAACAAACCCGATAACATATCTCTTCTGAAATGCACCACAATTGGTACACCAAAATTATTCGTTCGGAAGAACAGTTTCTTTGTTAAGTTTAATGCGCCCGTTCCGTTTTAAACTCGTAATAATAACGGACCACTAGGATTAATTCAGTTATTTTTGTAGGCAACCTTGTGATGTGCAACGGTATGTTAATAATTTGTTTGTAATATAAAAATAATATATCCGTGTGTTTTTAAGGGTTGCATCTTTAATGTTATTTTCAATTTGAATGGTAAGGTATTTAACCTCCGATGAAAAAAGGGGGGTCTTATGAGTTTGACGTATTTATCTGTGTATATGTTGCTTTGTTCAGCTATGTGTCTGTCTGTCCCGAACGAATGGACCGATTTGGACGCGTGAACCAAGCGTTGCGCCATCTGTGCGCGACATTTCATTTGGATGTGTATTTGTGTCGAATAAAAATGTTATTCTATGTCTATATTTGGTTCACGAATCATTTTTATTGTTTTTTCTTATGCTTTCTTTTTTTTTGCTTATAGGGAAGCCACTTTAATCAAGATGGCTCTTAGCTTTGTTTCATTAAAATCGGTTTAGTAGTTAAAAAAATATTTGAGTATACGTAAACTTAGAGGTTATACGACTTTTCCCTTCAGTTGGATTATTACATGCACTTAGATTTGAATATTTTATGGTTCTAGATAAACCGTTTAGTGAAACAAAAACCCCCTTTTGTGAGTAAAACTTAGTTATTAACAAGCCTCGTCCTTTCCGTAATTAAATAATCCGTCGCGAGGTTAACGACGCAGTCGAATTATCTAAGAAACAAACGAAGTAAGCAATTTACTATTCTAAGAATTCCTTAACAAATTCAATTACCAAAACTTCTCAAGCCTGCTCAACTACGGTATGACCTCTAAAAAATTATGTCTTCGAGTGGCATAATTTACAGAAAATGTAAAACACAGAAATAGCTTTACACAAGTTCAAGTTCTTTCGGAACATCGGTCAAAAGCCAGTGGTCAATCAAATCAAATCAAATCAAATCACGTTTATTCAGTTTAGGCTTTTACAAACACTCATGAATGTCGGAATCTTAAATATTTTACATAATTAAAAATAAAATGCTTCGGAGCCGCGGCACTACCACCACAGGCCATAAAAAAAAAAAAACTCCGCGACCCTAGCGCCGCCGCTGATCGTCTAACTGTCACTGTGACTGTCAGTGAATGATGCCGCTCGCTTACAAATAGGTTAGGTGCATATTTTGCTTGTGCCTAGCAAGAAACCGCACAAAACGCTATGATCACAAACATTTAAGTGTATAGCGTATTAGTTTTATAAACAAATAATGACATACCTTTCGGTAAGTGCATACCTCATTACGATTCATGCAACAATGCAAAATTTTTGAACATCAAACATTGCAGTGCAGTAAACAGTGCTTTAACTTTATAGGTCATTACATTTGTGATCCTACATTGAGGACTCCAAGAAGAAAATGGTCAAATGGAAAGAAGATGGTCAAATTAGGATGTTTCTCTAACCCATACGGTGTCTACAAGCACCTACAACCCAGACCCAGTTGAGGTTATATATGTACATATATAAGTATTATGCAAGTATGCCCATTTTATATTGTCTTATCGTACAATGAGTATATATACCCACTATATATACAAATCAGTTTACTAGACTGTAAGTCTACTGATACAACATTAAACTATAAATATGTTAGGAAGGACAATATTAAAATTACAATATTAAAACAAAGTCAACAATAAAATGAAATATAAAATAATCTATAATAATTTTCATTTCATACATTAACATAAAATAACAATAAAAATATTCATTTCAGATTTCACAATGTCCCGCAATTTTTAAGTCCAAGGATTATTGTCTTGAATGTAATCATTTATTTTATAATATGATTTCAGTATCAACTTTTTCTTAATGCAAGACTTAAATTGGATGAAAGGTAAATTCTGAATCTCCTCTGGTAGCTTGTTAAAGAATGGGACACAATGGCCAACAAAGGAGGATTTAACCTTGGACAGTCTAAAGCGCTCCGTTACCAGTTTGTCTTTGTGCCTAGTATTATAACTATGTTTATCTGAGTTTTTACAATAAGTATCATTATGTTTATAGGTATAAATTAAAATATAATAAATATATTGTGATGCCAATGTAAAAATACCGGTCGTTTATTATTTTAGGTTGACGTTTGCATGCTCATCTTTTTGGGGAATAGAGTATCACAGATGTGAACTTTGGGAATAAAATAGTTATAATCTGTCCAGACCATATACCCTTAAAATTTTCAAGTAGTTACGAAATCAACAAATTGGCAACGAAATCCGCCATGCGATCTAGATCTACGATGCCACAGGCTGATTTACAGTCATATCGTGAGTTAAAAACAACAACGTTTATTAAGTTGTGTACTTTTAATCTTGGAAAACACTGTTAATATTAAGCCACACAATTAAAGCCTTTTATTCCTTTACTCAATACTATGAAAGAGATAATACTATGAAAGACATAAATCTCTTTCAATAATTTGAAAGAGATGTATGTCGTGCCTTATTTCGCTTGTCGTACTCGCGCGAATACTTATGCTAGCCAATAGATCAATAGTGATACAGCCCATGTCTTTTTTATTTATTTCATACGGTAGGCAAACAGGCAAGCGGGCCTCCTGATGGAAAGTGGTCACCACTGCCTATAGACATTAGCAACACCAAGAGCATCGCCAATGCGTCATGCACCATGCGCCATGTACTTTGATATATTATTTTTCCTTTTACTGTTAGTACTACTTTCTTTCTGAATAGCGAGTAGGGTTGACTAGAAAAAATATAACTGGCTGTCTACAAAAAATATAACTTCTGACTATTGGTTTGGAATGTTAATAAGTTCTCAAATGAAAAAAATGTCATAACAAGCTATTATCTACTTATGAAGATCATTCCAAAAAGCTCAAACACGATTCAGTTATCTTATTGCGTTCATTAATTCCTATGACCACCTTCGGACAAAATGTTCAGACCAGCTCCATGGTACAATATTAATGCATTGTCATCCAAGCTACATACGATACCAAATTTCAGTTTAATCGGATACCAACAACTAGTCGAAAAATTGTTTGCAAATTTGCCGGACAATTTACAAACAAAAAGTACAAGTTAAATAAAAGCTTCTAAAAATGGGTATTTGTTTTTGTATTTTGTGTCATGTCTTCATATCTTTATCTAGTCTATGGCTTCACATGTGCGTGAGAGGGAGGCATAAAGAGCAAGCGTGAACATTTAGCCAGCATTACGCGATAATAATTTACCGTCGGAATCCGCTAGATAGATGCGTGAACGCTGATAAATGCGATGGTACCGCTACCGAGGGTAGCAGAATATTATTTTGTATTATCTTTTTGTTGCACGTTTTGTTTCCAACTCATCGTCGCAATAGTTTGGATTAAATCACCTTTTGTACACTAGTTCCACTTTATTATAAATTTTTTTATCAAATTCAGGCAATTTTAATAGGCAATTATTCATCTTCAGGCACCTTGCCTCATCACCATCATCATAATCTCAGCCCATAAAATGAAAAGTTGTGCCATAATCCACGCTCCACGCTTGGCAGGCGGGTTGTCATCTTGCCATCTTGCAATTCGAAACCGGTTGCAATTTAATGAAAAATTGTAGTTAGGTAGTTTAGCTAAGTAGTTTTATGAGGTGTAGGTACCTATGTAAATGTCCAGCCGATGTCCGAGTATGTAGTTATAAATATCACAACTTCAATCCTACAATATCCTTTTTCTTCATTTTTTTATATAACTAACACCCGAAGTGCATATTTGTCATTTTTATTAGGAGCTGGCGCCCCACCCCAGGTACCAAACTGCACTGACGCCCACTGGGTTAATCTGAAGACAATCTCAAAATGTCATCAAAATTTATTTACCCGCGTAGAGTCAATATTTATCAATTTTTATATCCATAACTAACCAAATGTTAAACACAAAAATCGTGTAATGTATGGGGTGCCATCGCTCGTAAAAAGCCTTCTATAAGACTTTAAAGCTACGGCAAAGCTCGGTTATTTTGTAGCTCTCAGGGAAAAATTTCTTTGGGGGCTAGATTGCGCTGTGTAAACTAAAAATAAAACTAATTTTTGAACACCGGCAACATTATTCATCTATAGAAAAGTCGTGCAATACGTGTTGATCGACATGTCCCTCAAGGATGAGATGTCACAGCATGTTTGACATCTCGAACATGCTGTGACATCTCAAATTCGACATATCCTCTAGCCAGAAACTGTATTAAAACGTCACTGAAATTGATCTGTGACAATATACGGCTTTCGAAGATAGTTGAGAAAATATATTTTGGCTGCAATAGACATTTCAATATCATTATCAATGTATATATGTATCTAGACAAAAAGTCGAATTCGAGATGTCACAGCGCGAGAATTAGGTTCCAGCCAAATAATACGTTGTTGTCATAATCAAGGCAACACATATAATAGAGAAGAAGAAGTAGGTCCTTTCAGTGGTCTTTACATTTCAACGTATTCGACCAAAAGTAAATGGAGTCGGAACATAAACGCGTAAGGCTGAGCCCAGAGTTCCCTCTGATAGGACGAAGAGGCAATGAACTGCGAAATAACATGACACTAGAAACAGAAGTCTACAGTTTATGCACGCATTCCATGACCAGTTTTCTTTGTGTATTTTACGAGAACAAATGTACTGGTACGTACATAAGTCGTAAAGGAAAGCGGCGTTCGAAGCGTCTTGACTCTAGCAAAAATACATGTCTGATAGGTCCCTTTGTGTTTTATTGAGATGCATTTACTTTGTGCTTCATTTTACTTTGTTACCGTTTACGGGACGGTCTGCGTTACTTTTTAAGTTCCGGCCCAGAGGCTGACAATAAAATGCCGAATTTCGGACTTTTCGCGCGACCTGGCAAATGGAATAAGGTTTGAATAATGTAGTTCAAAGATTGTTTTAAATTGGAAACGTTTTAGGGTTCCACAGTTAAACAAGGTACCTTATGTTAGAGGGATAAAAATTACATTTACACACCAATTTCATTAATAATGGTTGCGTCAATGGCTTAGTGGTACAGCTATTCGTCTCGAAAGCGAAAGGAAACGGGTTCGAATTCCACTATCGCCACAAACCAATAACTCTTTTCTGAGTTAGATATGTACGTTAGTTGAACACTAACCGATTCACTTACGGTGAGGGAGAACATCATTATGAAACCTGCACATTCAGGCAGCTGAATGTGTAACAATCATCCAATCTGGCCAGGTTCCCCTTGTAGCAGAGTCACGGAGGTCAGATTGCAGTCGCTCCACTATAATTATCTGATCTGCCAAATTCTGGATCATGGTCAAGGCGGACCCCGGTCCCTCGTACGCGAAAGCACTACCGGGACATTAACGCCAAGATAACGAATATTAAAAAAACGTTAGAAAGATTGTATCCACCCCTCTACCAGCCAACTATGACAGACTTATGTAAGTAGTTGGAAGCAAATACTTCACACAAATTGTATAGAAAAGACTTGGAAATAGGTTCATTAATAGATTTGTAATGCTGTTAAGTTTTAAATTTGACAGCTGCCATTTCTCTTTAGGAACTAGTATAAGACGACCAATCGCTTCTGAGTTGAGAGGAAATGGAGAGAAGGGAATAAGATGGAATCCCATCCAATTCTATTCTATCACACTCTGATGGAGTTTAAGCCGCGTTATCACAGCGACAGCATATTTTGAGCTTCGGTATGGACAGCTCGCGTCCAAAACGCGACGCTTTCGACTATACGCGGGGTTTCACAGCGACGGCGTATTTTGAGCTCCGCTTTGGTCGCTTCTTAAGCAACCTACGTTGCCTAAGCTTGATAGTCCGCGCCATAAACATTATATTAGTCAAGAATTGTTTTATACACCAACACCACAAAACCACAAACTTGGCAGATTGGCGTCGAAGCAACGCGAACGAAGGCTCCTAGCTTAATTACAAAGTGTGTAATTATAGAGGCGTTAAACATTAAAATGGGGAATCTCGGGGACAATTACCCGGCAGCGATACAACACTTACCAACAGGTGAGATGGCGGTCATATGCCTGTATAAAAAAGGCAACTATGGAACCCTACACTGTACATGACCCTGCACTGTATCTTGGTCGTTTTTTTACTAAAGCGCATTTTAAACATTATATTAGTCACGATTTTTTTACACACCAACACTAAGCCAGCGAAATTACGGGCATGAGACTTTTCATCTTAGTCCCCACAGTGAAAACTTGATATAGCCAAGGCATTTGATCGGGTCTGGCACATTACACTACTAACAAAACTCCCGAAGTACGGTATCCCCGAGGTGCTCTATTGGGTATCCAGCTTTCTGTCTGGACGGAGCATCCAAGTCGTTGTCGATGGATGCTGCTCCGATACCAAGACTATTAATGCTGGAGTACCCAAAGGTTCAGTGCTATTTCCCACGCTGTTACTTCTGCATATCAATGATATGCTGAATATTCCCAGTATTCATTGCTATGCAGATGACAGTTCTAGAGATGCTCGTTATACTGGCCGTGCGAATATCCCTCGTTCCGTGGTGTCGGAAAGCCGAATAAGACTTGTGTCAGAGATTGAACACTCCTTGGAGCAAGTTGCTCACTGGGGCAGACTAAACCTAGTGAAATTCAACCCCTCAAAGACAGGTCTGCGCATTTTCCGCCAAAAAGGATCCGTTTGCATGGTTCCACAGTTCCAAGGAACACCCCTTTCCATCTCAAAAAGTATCGGGATCCTTGGTGTTGACATATCGGATAGCGTGCGATTCCGGAGTCACCTAGAAGGTAAGGCCAAACTGGCTTCTAAAAAGCTTGGAGTGCTTAACCGGTCCAAGCAATACTTCACCCCGGGGCAGCGCCTGCTGCTGTACCCTTGCACAGGTGCGGCCTCATATGGAGTATTGTTCACATCTTTGGGCCGGCGAAACTGCCGACCTGCTTAATCCTCTGGACTCCGTACAGAGACGCGCCGTACGAAGTGTCGACGATCCCATACAAACAAGCAAGTTAGAACCACTGGCTAACCGAAGGGACTTTGGCTCCCTGTGTGTGTTCTATCGGCTGTACAATGGGGAGTGTTCCGAAGAACTTTTTGATCTGGTGCCCACAACACAATTCCGCCATCGCACCACCCGCCGTGGGCTGGGTGCTCATCCCCACTACGTAGACCCTCTGTTAGTCACCACGCGCAGGTTTGAAAGGTCTCGCTCGTGCGATTCGGATGTGGAATGAGCTCCCAGCCACAGTGTTTCTTTTGGACTATGACATGGGATCGTTCAAGAGGTATATCAGAGGTCTCTTCAGAGGCGGGCAACGCATTGGCGACTCCCCTGGTGTTGCTGATGTCCATAGGCGGCGGTGACCACTTTCCATCAGGTGGCCCGCATGCCTGTTTGTCTGCCGGATAAAATAAAAAAGACCTACAAGCCACAACCTTGGCAGATTGGCGAATATTGGTTCATACAGCTTAATTACAAAAGTGTAATTATAGAGGCGTTAAACAATAAAATGGGGAATCTCGGGGACAATTACCCGGCAGCGTTAAATTCGTGGTATTATACGGTCTCCTTTGTGCGACATACAATTATCCGACTCGAAATAAGCCGATCACTCAGCGAGCATCTTTCCACCGAGTAAACAGGGGTGGAGTTCGATGGAAGCGATAACACTGGATGTGGCTACTTTCTTTTTTACAGTACATTACAATAGTTTATTGGTAACGGTGTAAAATAATAGGAAGTGCCTATTTATTACTTAAATTATTAATTTATCTTTATATGGTGAAAATCCACTTGCGGATATCTAAACGGACAAGAATGAATGAATGACAAAACCTTAAATACAAGATAATACAAAATCAGATTATGACCATTATGTGGGACTCTGCTGTCATTGAAAATAAAAAATAACAGTCCTACCCACTATAAACCACCATGGATCCACATCCACCTGGGTGCCTGCTATTTTTTTTTTTAAACACGACGTAAAAAGAAGGTATAAGTTTAACGTGCATCTGTAGTTCCATGGCTGCACATTCAGGCGACTGAATGTGTAATCATGATGCAATCTGGTCACCTGGTGACCGCATTGGTGACTCCCCTGGTGTTGCTGATGTCCATAGGCGGCGGTGACCACTTTCCATCAGGTGGCCCGCATGCCTGTTAGTCTGCCGGATAACATAAAAAAAAGAAGAAAAAAAACCTAGAACTCGGCCTAGGCCCCGGACTTTCGTGCGCGAGAGCATAACCAGGACTCTATGTCTGGATCTTCGTTTAATCCACATATTGTTTTCATTTAGTGATCTGTTCATGCGTTCGGGAGCTACTGAAACAAATATCTACCCCTCCTCTCCTCTTTTCTTTTCTTGCGTTGTGGGCTAAAAAGCAGCACAATGATAAATTTAAGTATATTATCTCCTTAATGTTACTGATATTAAAAATACCGTTGTTTAATAAACTTTTATCTACACTCATAGCTCAATGTTCCAATTACATATTCGAAAACAGTCATTTATGGATGAACTTTTTTAAAGCTAGTCTATAAAATTTTAAAAAGTATTTTATGATACTTACAGCATTTTGCATACTATTTTCTTTACAGTTGTATCATAACATAACTTTTTAATCATTATGCAACACTTTTATATACGAGTTGCATAACATTAAACTACTATTACCCCATTTAAACCTGCTCACCGCACTCACCTTTATAAATAGTACCAGGTACTTCCAGTCCACGGTAGTTCAGTGGCATGAAGGCAGTTGTTTAATTTCGCCATAGATTGCTCATTGTTGAAGGGCCCTCCGCAGTCTGAGGGTATGCAACGTGGTGCATCACAAAGGTTGTTTGTTTATCTAAAACGTTTGATTTAGGGGTGCATTACTTAGTGTCCAATTTGAATTGGATTCTGGACGTGTTTCTGTTTAAATTAGTCCTCTGTGTCTATGCAACTATGGTATGGGTGTCTGTGAGACAAGTGTGCTGCATAAGGTTATTAGTTTTATTAGCTTAAGTAAACAAACGCAGTGCATTTATTAAAGTATTAAAATGTACCTTTTAAAAGTGTGACACTACGGTGGCAAACAAGCTTACGGCCTGTCTGATGGTCAGCCGCAGCCTATGGTTCGCAATCGCGTTGCCGACCCCGTAAAAACCTTTTCACCCCTTTCTTGAAGATGTATCCAGGTGAAACGAAATCCCTGCGTTTATATTATTTGTGTCCGTTTACAACTAAGTGTACCTATGTATTTATGATAACGATCGGGATAGGACAAGTTAAAAATTAGGGCTACCAATATTATGTGTATAAATATTTATTAGGTCAGAAAATAGTTACGACCAGCAAAGTATCAATGACAAAGAACAATTATATTAATATACTAAACGGGACTCACACGCGACGTGCCTTATCGATTTGTTTTCCCTATGTTTCGGTAGGGTTACACCCACCGTGGTCACGAAAAGACTGCAGTGGAAAGGTGATAGCTGCGGTGATGTGTGGGAAGACTTTCTACCCTCACATTACAACAATTATGTTAAAATTAGGGCATAATTAATACGCAGCCCTCGTCGTACTGATATTTCTGTCGCCCACCAACAATGCGTCACAGTGACAAGTGGGCGGCGAGCAGCTCTTGCGTTTGTCGTGGAAGAAAGAACAAAATCTTTGGTCTATTGTTTTTTTTAAATGGCCTACTGGCCAAAGAAACATTTGTCCACTCGATGATGCCGCGACGCCTAGCATTTATTCTTATTATATTATGTACGTTATTGCGTCCATATTAAGTATTTGTGAAATCTAAATTGAATACACGTATTTAATTTGATTTTAAGTACATAAAAACTAACAATAAGTGCATGAATCGTAGATGTACATGGCTACATTACCGCTTTCCAATCCACCTGGATCTGTCTGCTAGTTCGATTCTGTGTGGTATTTAAAAAATGTATTAACCTAATTATTCTACCCTATACATGGCGCATAGTCCCCTTCAGAATTAATGATTTCATCACTATACTCTGGCTTGTTGATTTATTTCCATAATTGTTGCTTACATTTTATATACTGCTTCCTGAGCTAGGTATATACATACCTGTGTTACGAGAAACAGTTGCATCTTCTCTTAAATTGCTATTATTATCAGAAAACTATTTTTATTAAACAAATTTTAAAAAGGAGGGCCGGCAGAAATGCATGAACCCAGCCTAATGACCAATAACGTTGAGAGATATGTCATTAGAAAGGATTTTTAATTGTCTGCAACTTTTACTATTGCGATAAGTCTCGAATCACTTTGGGAAAAATGTTATGTCATATAGGCCGAATTTTCCAGTACAAAATGTTTTTTTTATTAATTGACCCTAACTTTTTTTCCCACAGCGATTCGAGAGTTGTCGCCGTAATAAAAGATGTAGAAAATGAAAAATCCTTTCTAATGACATATAGGTCAACGTTATTGGTCATATAGGCTGGGTTATTCGGACCTCCTTAATTATGTTAAACATTTGCAAAAATATAACCCAAACACTTGTCTTAATGTTTCTGCATGTAGTTGGGAGAGTGTATAAATGTGTGTGTGTGTGTGTATTGTGTATGTTTATATTTGTATAAATATAAAGAACACACATACCTACATAACACTAGCGTGACTTACTGCTCAAAATATTTATGCAAATTAAGGGTTCATTTGCCAAATTCTTAATTAAAATTTTTGACATGACTCGGCAAAAATGTTGGGCGTGAAATTCTTTTCCTTATAAAACTGTCCACCCTAAATACCCCACACATAACTAAACACCAGGTATTATAGCAAACCCCTGGTGGAGGCCATGGCGTTTGAAGCTATGGTCCAAGGCAGAAGAACTTAGCGCTAGCACAAAAGTAGGTTGGACAGAGTGACAACAAGAATCAGCAATGAATATATTCAAAACAATAATATGTATTTTTTTAATTATTGGACAATTCACACAACGCCATCTAGCCCCAAAGTAAGCAAAACTTGTGTTATGGGTGCTAGATAAACGACTTATATATTAATAATGTGATCCGTTTTCTTCACATGGTAATGGCGGGAATAGAGTTTAGTCTCTCAATCAGACTCCGCCCTAGTGCGAAATGTGTCGGAACGCATCGACGATCTGAATCAGAAGATCACTGCTTGAGAGAGTTGAATACAGCGATACTCGGTATCTCCAAGTATCCCTGTATCGGGCTCCGAGTCAAGGATTCACCAGAATCGTCTTTTTAGGATTCACCAAACGATGTTTTACCGCACTCGGGTAATATGAGCTCAACCCTCAATGAGCCATGGGCTTACGTTCGCAGTCCGTGAAGTGGATGGCGTCGATCGAGAAAACGTGTGTGCCGATAGATCCGATGCGGATGCGGTTCAGAAGGTTCCAAACTTGAAAAATCCAGGGAGCGATGGATAGGGTGAGCCAAGGATATTATTGGGATAATCAATCTAGTTGTTCTAAGTCGTGCAACAGAACTAACTTCAAGGATGAAATAAAGACAATTTTTTGTCGGCTGTACATAGGCAAATTAAGTAATTACAAAAAACGTACTACCAACGTACTTTAGAAGAAAGCGAATATCGGTTTTATTTTAAACTTCATAATTTCATGCAGACTCTTAAAAATTACACAGGATTTCTATTTCTGTGTCGTTAACGCTGTTGCTCGGATCAACTGCGCCTGCAAATGTAGATACTTGCCGCAGACCAAGGGCACTTGCTTGTCTGCCTGTCTAGATTCCTATTCCTGTTCGCTCGAAGATCTATTTAAGGCCTCAGACTGTGCCTTCTGCATCTCTCATTAACTGGAAACAAATAATCTATAACTTTGACGACCTGAGTGGTTCAATGGTCAACTCTGCCACGCAAGAGGTCCCTGGTTCGATTCCCGGCCGGGCAGAAATTGAAATCCTATTTCCTCCGCTTGAGGTCTTCCGCAGCTGAAGCCGCAGCCCCAACACAGCTGGCAGTGGAGGCTACCATTTATTGTACACAATATTGTTGCAAAACTAATCAGACAGAATATATCAGATACAACAGGCCAACTTATTTATATAAAGAAATTTCTTCCAGCAGCCTACAGCAGAGAGATGGTGATAACTAAATGCAGTAAAGACGAATTTAGAATTCTTTATTTTAGGGTCCCCGCTCTCTGCCCCGCCATCGCCCCTGCGTTGGATAGCGGATTAATGAGGGTGTATTACAACGACGCCGATGGCATAATTTCACGCACCGCCGGCGTTGCCGCTGGCTCAAT
The DNA here is from genome assembly GCA_905147135.1 of Blastobasis lacticolella. NCBI lineage: Eukaryota > Metazoa > Arthropoda > Insecta > Lepidoptera > Blastobasidae > Blastobasis > Blastobasis lacticolella. The sequence continues at coordinate 17,025,045 of LR990044.1, read as the reverse complement.
AATAACTACTGTGTTTACACAAAGTCTTTGTAGCTCAGCGTACTCGCTGAGTACTGACAGGCCCACTAATCTGGCGAGCCAGATGAAAATGTTATAAGAAAAATTATGCCTACAGTCTTGACTTGGCACTGAGATTTTCTCTTTATACCGGATTCTGTGTTTGTCATGTTATATGGAGTAGGGAATTGTCGAATCTGCTAAGTAGTTATGCAAGATCTTGCTTACTTTAAATGGCCTCATCTTTAACAGCGTCCAGCGGATTTAGTTGGCAATTCTGGCCGTTGCGCTACACGGGGAGGACTATTCGAATAGATATCGTCTTTATGTTGTGATGTCTTATGACAGCAGATTATAATTATATTGCTGATTATTTTTTAATTTCTTTGAAGTTTATTGATTATCCTTATTTTGGACGAAGCATGATTGTGAATTACTTTGTATTGACAGTTCTATTATTGACATTATTGTAACGTGACATGTATTTATTTAACAGCTAAGAGACATAATCTGGATAAAGCTCCTCCGATAATAAGGACCTATTGACATATTATATCAGTACCTTACAACTTCGAGGGAATCTAACTAGGCCATCGGTCCGCCAAATTTTATTAAATTAGTTGCAGAACGACTAAAGACTCACTTATTCTTATAGCTTTGGTCTAAGAATACAATCTGGCAAAGGCTCATTATTTATCAAAAATTACAAACATCTAGGGGTTCTATTTTTGAATCGCTCGCATCGATTCAAACGGATTTCAATTTTGATTTTTGGCATGAAAAATGCAATATTTTTTAAATCACATTGGCAATACGGAAAGAGTACGGTTCAAAAATAGGGATAGCCAGTATCATGCAACAAAATATCGAATTTTTCATGCGGAAAAAAAACTAAAACAGTTCCAAACGAGGCGAACGATTTAAAAAATAGGGCCCCAGAACCATCTTTACGTCTAAGCTTTCAAGAGCACACATTACCAAAAAAAATTCTTGATCGAATTATCAAATGTCATTGTATTAGTCATCATCCCCCTGCGCTTAACCTACCACGTGAGGTGACGGTACAACATATCTATATATCGGAGTCATTCTGTAAAAAGTTTTGGCTTAATATTTTATAACTGCCTATTGACGTGAACCTTCTTTGGGTATGCTGTTGGATCGCAATGTTTTATTTCTGAGTGCTCCATACAAACGTTTTATCATTTTTTCAATATTACGCTATCAAAGCCAATAAAATTTTGCAAACGTAATCCAGGAAGGAACCAATGTCTAAGTTTGGGAATTATCAGATTTTCGTTAAAATATATCGTTTCAAAGTTGCGCCGGGATTTAATTTCATACATAAAAAAACAATTGTTAAAAAAAGTTCCACTTTCAATCGATATATAACGATATTAACGAAAATCTGAGAAACCACAAGCAAAGATAGTGGTTCCTCGATCACGTCTACAAACTCTCCTCTTAAATCATAAAATAGAAAACATTACTGCTCATTTTCTGGAGGTCCTATAGTTCGTGCCAATGGATTGGCAATGGCGTGCCTTGATCTCTCGATTATTACTGGCACACTTCATGAAAAAATACATGAAAAGTGTTATAACTTTTTCTATTTCGTTTAATTGTAACGATTACGACTATTTAAAGCGTTACAGCTATCGCTTTGACCTGGAGCGCAGCCCGTCCCTACGGGGTGTCGCATCCGATGAAACCTGGAAAGCCCTTTCGGTTACAGGCGCTCTCAGGGGGTCTTTAGCACATATGCGCCTAGGTCTCTTTTTTGGCGAGTCGTGCATAACCAGTCCGGCCGGCCGGCTGGTACTCATGAGAGTTCACCTCCTCCCTCCCTACCGCTATACCGGAGGGTGCCCATTTCTTTTGCGTTGGGCACAAAAAAAACATCACTGAACTCTTGCAAATTATTTCTGACCGAGAGATCAATGTCCGCTATTACCAATCCATTTGGTATGAACTATAGGATATCCGGAAAATGTGCGGTAACGTTTTCTGTTGTATAATTTAAATATTGTTATCACAACAGCATACTCAAAGAGGGTTAACCTCTAAAACTCTATAAAACGTTAGTTACGACACCCATAGTCGAGGCAGTTGGTAAAATTCTACTATACCAGAATCCTACGCATGGCCAATATTGGCCAATGGATCAATCAGTTTAATAAAAGTAAATAAATAATATGTTTGGACAATCCACACAGCGCCATCTAGCCCTAAAGTAAGCAAAGCTTGTGGTATGGGTGCCAGAGAACTGATACTTAAACTACTCTAGAAATTTAAATTTATCATTTCAATTGCTGCCCGGCCACGAATCGAACCCGGGACCTCTGCGTCAGGTGTTGCGTCGATGTTAACCAACTGAATCACTCAGGTCATATAAAATAGGCTTGTCGAATACCTTAATAAAAAAAAGTTACACTCCTTGTTAATTTTCATGACCGCTGTCGAATTTGCCCCTAAAGAGACGAAGAAACATCTCGTCGCCACCGATAAAGGATTTGATCCTTCGATACACACAAGGAGATACGACCTCATCCGTTGTTAATTTTCGCCGCGGCCGCCTTGACAAGGCTACATCGCCGGATGATCCCTAACATGGCTATATTTCATCGCTTACAAAAGAGATGAGAGATTGGCAAGATGTCAATGCTATCAGCCAATAGCAGCGCAGCCCATAATCTGTACATAAAATACTTCCCCTTTTATTTTGGTAAGTGATTGATGTACGCTCACGTCGCTTTGGAAGAGCCCTCGTGCGATAAATTTGGGAATTTTTTTTGTTTATTTTTCAGGGTAAACTTGGATGGAATAGTTACTGTCAATGATGACGCTCGGTTGGTGTTCGATCCGAAAGTGATGGTTAAATAAACAGCGTAGTCACTTGTTTACATTGTGATTCTTTATTTAGTTAATTTTTACGAAATTTACTTTATTTAGACGTAACAATAATATGCTAACATTTACCTAAGTACTTCAATCCCAGGCATTATTCCACTACATGGGATCAGCACAACATGTCTCTCGCTCTTCAGCCCTGTTGTTTAAACAATGAAGTGATCAGAAACTAAAATGTTGAAAAGAGAGTTTTGTTAAATGATAATCTTGTAACAAAACTTTAACGGCGAAGAACCTATCTAACACCAACAAAGGAGACAAAATCATCGATCAAATCGGGAAAATTTCCATTATAATATGCATTTAATAGGGCGAGTGCACATTCGCTCGCCGGAGGGGCCACGAATGACAAATGACGGGCATCGTTTATCTTCCTAACTGTCAACGAAGCCAATCAACACACGTGAAGCACCCCCTTAAATTCCACAAATATAGCAACTACAGTTCGCAAATCGACTACCGCATACAAGTCCTCGTACGCGAATCATTTCTCGATCGCAAAACTAAACGTGTCGTCCAAAACGAAACGTCTAGCTGTCAGTGACCCGTATAAGTAGCTGTTTCCTAAAAGAGTGGCCTGCACCAACGGATCAATATAACCTGGTCAGCCGTATTAAAAGGTCTCACTGTTGCCATGGAAACCTTTCGGACGGTCAACCAATTGCTAATCGCGCTATCAATCAAGCATTCCGAATTTCCAATGAATACACCAAATTAATACGAATGGAGCATGAATGTAGGACATTTACAATATCCACGTGTGCCTGTTACATGAATGTAGCGACTATGGATCGGCATTATGTCCTTTAAAATAAGCGAAATTTACCAATCTTATAGCTGAATTGAACACAGTGCTATCACTTAGCAGACGAACACTTTGAGAACACATATTCGGCATCAGCTTACTCTATAATTGTATTATTGTATATTTTGATCTTGATTGATACGGTAACTTTTGATCAGTCTCATACAGAGATTCTACACGACTTCAAAAGCAGTCACAAAAAAAAATCCGATGTCTGTAAAGACGCGAAAAACTTCGCCTAAAACACTGACCTTTTACTCTCAATTCCTGCTCCCAAATTTTACGGTCAACCTGCGCCTTGATCAAGCATTTAAGCCACCTTTCTTCTTTCCGTCGTAAAATAAAATATATTGCCGCCACCCCTGTATAATTGAGCCTACACAATCTCCCGATATGAATAATAATACAGGGCATCTTAGCCGAGTTTTCCACCGCCCCTTTGCTTGGTGGCGACCGCTGAATACGAATGGCCCAATTAATTGTGGCGAACAAGCGTCGATGGACTCGGAAGAAAAAACAAATATTAATGAATTTGCGGAACGAAATAACTGGGAGGAAAAAGAGGAAGTCGATGTCAGCGACTACGAGCATTTGGACAGTAAACAGTATATCCTTGTTTGTATAGACGGTATGAGAGGGTTCCTTAGTCGTGATGACAGTTGGTGCCTAATTAAGAAAACACAGCGGAATTTCCTGTTCGAATTTACGACGGCTGACTGTGGAGGTACCACCTTACAGAATACTGCAACCAAATGATACTATTCGATATCAGGTGGTGACTCTATTAAGCCTGAGGGTCCGTCTGGGTAAGTACTACCGCTTTATCTATTTCTGCTGCCGAACAAAAATGCTTGCATTGTTGTGTTCCGGTTTGAGAAAATACAGCCAGCGCAATTACAGAAATGAGGCATTTAAACTATTAAGTTTGAAGGCATTCTGCATTTTTGTTGCCTGCAACCTATATACATGAATCGTAGATATTAGGCGACAGTTACCTCTTACCATCAGGTGGGCTGTTTGCTCGTTTGTCACTATAGTACTGTAGTTTGCTCCTACAGTTGAGTAAGGTCTCCAGTGCTCCATGGGGTAACGTGGCTTTGGAAATGGACCACACACGTAATATATCGCCTGCGGCAAGGTACGCGAGGTGGGCGAAGTCTCGGGGTTGTTTCGGGCTGAACGGGGGGCGCCGGGCAGGGAGCTTAAGGGTTTTTCTGCGAAACGTTATCAACTGACGTTTCGTGGAATAAAATGCTCACTGCCCCGCGCCCCGTTTTTCGGTAAAAGAATAAGATTGCCGCCAATGTTGGCAAGCTAAGATGGAAAAGGTGAAAAGGGGTAATTACCCATCTGGCCGGGTGTCGTGACCAGGGGGCTAGGAGTCCAAATTTGATCGTCGGAAGTATTTATTTATGTTGTGGAAGTTCGCACACTTCTCTAGCGCGATGTAGGAACTGTCAGCGCCATCTATGTGCTCGTGTACTTTATGTTCGTGTACTTGTAATGTAAGTATTGATGAGTTTCTCTATTGGAGCGATAGATGTCACTGTACACTTGCCGCTTACCCTCGCAGGTGATGTATCAGTTGTGTGGTCAATCTATTAGCATTTGTCATTTAGAGGTGGATTGGTGATAATTTCCATCATGTGGCCTGCTTGACTGTTTTTCTACCGAACCGATGCACATAAAAATTCAATATACCCTTATTAGGTAAAGGAAGCTTACTTCGTAGAATTATGACTAGCGGTTTTAGATTATGGGTCGACTTATTATTTTAAGACGATCTCTTAATTTTTACAGCACCTTTCGATCCGTTCAAGCACCTATAATAAAATTTTAAATAAAACAGCTATGCGGAGGCTTCGGGAAAGATCTTAGGGAATAAAACTTTTATTAGGTCTACAAAGTTTACTGCTACAAAATATAGCCGAAGACGTGAAATAATAATCAACAACATTCATACTACATTTATAAAGCAATACCAGAACGAAGAGTTCGTTCCAAAAATTACTTATAGTAGGTACCTACAGTGAAATTTAAGCAACAAGGACGAGCATTCTACTTAAGAGGTTTACTGCTGGCAATTAATGTCAAAGGCAGTGTCAATGTCATATGGTTCTAAACAAATGGTGTCCGTCAGGGAATAGCTAGACCAGTAAGTAGGAGTGTAATACGTAATCTCAATTGTAATTAATTAATGCTCAAAATAATATATTATTATTATTAATTAATATTGTATCCAGCTAAATCTAGTAAATGGCACTGATTTGTTAACTTTTAAGAAGTCAAGTGATGGCTGTATGAGAATAATACCTTCGGTAGCGTTTGACATTTGTGAAATTAAAAAAGTGAGTGTCACACCGCATTAAATTCCGCTGAGTAGTTTAAAAGATCTGAGCGTATATAGATACTTAGGGACAGACGGCGGGAAGCGACTTTGTTTCATCCTTTGTATAGATTAAGTCTCTCCTGCTCGTTGCGATAATGCGTTCCATTTTTGCGATATATATTCAAAGTACATTTTATATTAATACGCACGAAAGTTTTTCCCACGCACGCTAAAGTGAGATTTTCCCTGGTGACTACAGCTTGGAGTTCTCATGAAAGGGGTGAAAGGTTTTTCGGGGTCGGCAAAGCGTGGGTGATGCCTCCAGTATTGCAAAACGTCCATTGGCTGTGGTGACTGCTTACCATCAGGCTGGCAAGCTTGTTTGCCACCTTAGTGGTACAACTTCTTCTAACACACCGTTGTGATAATAAGGCATAAAAGATTTAGTACGCGTGCAGGAGAGGCTTAATTCGAAAACAAAGCAAAAATAACAATGGACAAAAACAGAACACGATTTTTTAATTCTAAGGGAGGTTGCACCTAATTCTTCAACACATTTAAAAATGACGTTTAACGTTTTAATGTGTGAAATTTTGTGTTTATTTTAAGATTAATTGCCGCCCTAAGAATTAAAAAACCCATCACAATATAAAAAAAGGACAGCACCTGAGGACTAAGATGAGATACCTCATGTCTGTGATGGTACTGGCTACCTTATCCTTCAAACCAAAACACAACAATGCAAGCATTGTTGCTCGGTGGCAGAAATAGATAAGGCGGTGGTAGTTAACCAGGTGGACTCCTCCGGCTTGACAGGTTCCTACCACCTGATAAATATCACCACTTGGTGGTCACTCTCTCTCTTCAAGGCTTTTTACAGTTTCTGGCACGCAGATCTTCTAAGACAGATGGGGATAATTTGGTGTTCCTGTTAGCTTTTGTATCTGTTAACACAAACACCACAAGGTACTTACTGACCTTAGAAAATAGTTGTACTTGTATGCCGAGATAGCAATGTAACTTCCATAGCCATCAACATGAGAATAAGCTTAGCTAGTAGACTCAAAACCGCACCGACCAGAAATAATCAACGAAAGTGGAGGTCGGGCGAAAATAAATTCGCGAAACATTAAACTTACAAGTAACAGCTTAAGGCGGTTTTATGGGCTATCATGGAAACATTAACAGGCGGCTCGATTCCCATCGCGCGAGTGTTAAAAGGAGGGACATTTTCAAATATGTTTCGTACTTTACGTATTTCACGTAATAAAGTCTTGGGGAATAGCAACGCGGCGACGTGACACCCGTCTCAGTGAGGTCTTTGCCCGCGGATACTAGATGTGGCAATGACGTTCAGGCGAAAATAATCCAATCAGCGGGGCGGGCTATATATATTTTTATTGGCTATGACAACTGAACTGAATTTGACATATGCTAATCCGCCACCACTCTAACTTGATGGTCGTGGTGGGCATAAAATCAAATTTGATGACAAGCTTAACAATCTGTCGCCATTCGTATTTCAATGGCGCCTTTCTGGTGCACAGGTGTAATTGTATTAGCAGTAGATACGGGGTGTATCTACTGCTGCTTTGATTACGTCAGTCCACCTCATGGATGATCTGCCGCACGCTCTCGTGCCTTCAACCTGGACCTTCCCTAGAGACACTCGATGGAATCATCGCCCCGCCACGGTACGTGGCCATAGTAAATTAGGATGCGCGACTGGGTAGTGAAGGATAGACGCTGACCAATATTAAATTCAGTGTAGACTTGTCAAATGTCAAATTCAGTTGCCCACTGAGATAGCCTATAGCCCCGCTGGTGAGCTACCCCTGTTAACAAGGTCATTAAGGTTAGATTACATTCGCTCTACTGTAATTACCTTGTTAACCAAATCCTGGACCATGGTCAACGCGCTGGCCCGCGCGCGCGAGTATTTAACCGGGATTGACACTTAGTATTACTGTTATATTACTTAACTCTATTTCAAAGAGGAATTATTCAAAGGTTTACGTAAAATGCGGGAAAATCCCAGACATAATCCGGTTATAACGATTTTCAAATTAAAAGTTACGTATTGTTTAAATCTAATTGAATTAAAACAGAGTTGAAGCCTTTGTAATCAGTTTCCAAATAAAGACTATCGACGATTAAATATTTAGAAATCACTTCGTGTCAAACATACTGAAAGTACTTTTTATCGCGGAACCTGGCTCCATCTTAAAATGTTTATATGCTACAGTTTCCGTACATTATTTTATTCCTATGGCTTTGCCCTTATTTATGATTTCACAGATACATTTCAGCCAAGCAAGACATAAAAATCGCGACAAATGTTTGCATGTTCGATAATAATATGTTACGTTCTGAGCGAGACATGTGTGACACATGTAAGTGCCATTCACAACGTGCTGGCAATTCCCGTCTCTAACGTCGTTTGATGTTAAGCATTCGAAGTTGCATTTCGGATGACGTAAAATGCAATATACATATTATTATTGCCGAGTACCTATATCGCTCACCTGAGTACACACATATCGTGCGCCACAGTAGGTATACTAGAGTGAGTGCTATTCGATCTACTGGTAGGTCCTAGCAGTGGATTCTAGTGGATTAAGGGCATAACTGCTGGACTTGATCCTACGCCACATTAGCGGAAGATTTAATCCTAATCTCCACGTTCGAAGTTGGGGATTGTATTGTTGAAAATACACAATATACTGCCGCCTAATTACTTGTCTGCTGAAGTCCTAGACTAGACTGACTGTTTTAACACCCATATTCAAAAGAAATACTTGTCTAAGTAATGTTACATCGACACATTGATTTTATCGTAATCTCCACGTTCGGAGTAGGGGATTGTGTTGTTGAAAATACACAATACTGCCGCCTAATTACTTGTCTGCAGAAGTCTTGACTAGACTGACTGTTTTAACATCCATATTCACAAAAAATACTTGTCTAAGTAGGCATACAGAGATTTTCATAAAAAAAATATATTAAGCGATTCGAACTTAGCGTGGTCTTATTCTATGTGCTCTTTCAGTACATGTCTGCTAAGTGAATGCACTGCGTTCAATACGGGTCTATGTTTGGTGAATTTCGTTCATTTTGACGATGAACGCGTAGTGCCGATCGCCAAAGTATCTATTGTCAGTTGGATTGGAACCCTGTGAGACCTCATCAACATTTCTGCATACGAGTGTAAGATAACATTATTAATAGGTACTTCTATTCCGACGAACGCAACACCGCTAGTTAGAGAAATGACCGACCAAACCGTGACCTGGACGAGTCTAAAAACCTAAAGGACTGGCTTATAGTAATGTCGAAGGTAATGTATGCCGCTAGTTTTCAATAATTAAAAGAGGACGTCACCTCATTTAATTAAAAGAGAGATTAAGAGAGACATCAATTAATTCCACAAAGTGCAAAATTTACATAAAAGTAAAGTCTACAGTAATTACTGGACTAAATGTCTAATCAGCAAAGAACTCTTTATGATCTGTCAAAACGGATTACATCTATGAAATTTGAACTTTGAACTGTGACGTCATTGTACAAATGCGTTAAATATACTCCAATTTGTCATTATACTTGATTTAAATATTATACATGCAATTTTTTTTATTTTCTGTTACTAAAATGCTGCTTTTACTTGAACCTCTTTGATAGTTTTATAATTTATATTGAATCTAGTGAAGTCAACAATTACGGATATTACTATATTATAGCATTGCTAATATATTTCCAACACAGGTATTTAGAAACATCCGGTGTTTGAGCAGTTTAGTACCAGTTAGACACGAAACAAAATAAGACATTTGCAAAAACTTGTACATACATTTGTAAACATTTGAACCATTCGGTGTGGTAGCAACTTTATGGGGATTAGGCTGTTCAGAATCAAATAAATAAGAGGGGTACCGCCGTAGAATATCGCACGAACCCTTTCGACTTACGAGCGTCGCAAGAAGACAGCACATCAACCTACCGACCACCAGTATCTTACTTAATGAGCTAGCATCACTATAACAATTAGAGACGTTCCAAAATCTAAACAGGGTAGTTTAAAGTGCTCTCTGTTAGGCCCTTACCAAAATTGGCAGCAGCGAATTTTGTTGTAGATATAGTTTATTCAATGCGATTTCCTGAGGAGGTCAAATCGAGAACTACATAACCAGTAGTTGATTGGACTACTTCAAATGTTCTTTAAATACATAAGTAAGAAGGTCTGTGCTTGAATATTGGATAGGTTTTTGGCGATCCTCAAGCGATAATAATCGATCGTAACTAACACCTACCCTACTAGAAGGAAGTAATGCGTTCTAACTTCTAACGCGTCTTTAATATTGCTTTACCTATGGCACTGTACTATGTTGGTAAAATTTTGCTTGTAAAGCTTGGAAGTTTGAATTCTGAAGGAAAGAACAAATTTTATTGAACTCGGCACGAAGGTTCGGGGAAAAGCGAGCCTAAAGTAAGAGCGAGAATATAGTAAATATCCTCTTTATTACGTACAGTGATTATAATCTGGATCTTGCAACCTAATTCTAAAACTACACTATTCCTTAATTAGTTTTCGTTAAAGTAAATATTCGATATCGAAGATTCTCGAATCTGATTAAATGGACGTTCTGATAAAGTGGACATTCAGATACGGTATATATTTTGATATAATGGACAATATGAATATAAAGGGAATTCTAGACATTAGAATACGGTAGCCAGCGACATTTTTTTTTTTATGTTACTCAGCAGACAAACAGGCAAGCGGGCCACCTGATGGAAAGTGGTCATCGCCGCCTATGGACATCAGCAACACCAGGGGAGTCACCAATGCGATGCCCGCCTCTAAAGAGACATTACAGGCATGAGGCATTTCATCTTAGTGCTCATAGTGAGAACGCACCTGCGACCTTACAACCTAAACATAAGAATCGTAGATGTTATGGGCGACAGTTACCACTTATGATCAGGTGGGCTGTCTGGTCGCTTGTTACTAAGTAAAACTTATAGTAACAATAACGTCATGCTTGATCTGTCATCGTATTATTTATTAAATTAAGTAAAAGCAAAGCGCAACTTTTTCTTTACACAAAATCATTGAAGCCTAATTCGCGAGTAAAATCTACTCAAATATCCCGAATCCAAGACACATTCAGCTATTCTGAGGTCTAAGATGCGCATCTTCATACCACATCTATGTAAGGTCTGTTGCTCAGAGCCCATTATTTGAGGATCAAATGGGCTATTCTGCCCGAGGCCCGAGACAACATTAAGCAAAATTTTATTTTCACATCACTAATAAAACTTTTCGTAACATCCCGTGTCTCCCTTCTTCTGTTTCTGTACTTACCGCTTATTAAAAGATACGGCTTGGTATAAACGTGGAAGATGGTCGTTGTTTATTGCAGCGTCTATTGTCTTGAATATTGCTTTGAATTTCATTTAATTGAAATTTTTTATTTCAGATTTACATTCATAGTGTCGTTAACAGTAGATCTTACATACTAGTATTAGTATTGTGAAAATATACGATTTAAATCCGAATGTCCGGTGTGGAGCTTCACTCGTTGAGGTAGTACAGTCGTTAAACACGTTTAAATGTTGGTTTTGTATGACTTTCTATGAAATTGGCGATGTTTTCGCAAGTAGGTATTTGCTCAAATATTTTTAATTGCACATATTATATTATCCAAATTAATAGTTGATCCAGAAAATAGATAAATAATAAATAAAAAGTTTCTTAAGTTTTTAAGGGTTTGAAAACACCCCTTTTCATTGTGCCTCTTTAATGTAATGTAAGGTGTAATTTTATGAATTGGGTGTTATCACAACAAAATGGCTTGCACTAGTTATATTAATTGAATTTGTCATTTCCAAGAGATTGAAAAAAAATTCAGTTTTTGTCATTTTCACCATACAAAAAACCCATTTCATTGGGAAGGACCTAATAATAAAACAAACAAGGTCGCAATAACTATTTATAAACTAAATGAATGTCAAATTATTATTATCACCGGGAAATTGGATGTCTACAATCTATATGGCATTACAGGAAATTACTAATTACACAGTCTCTTGGAGATTGCACGTAGTACAATGCTACGCGTACATACATAGGCAATAGGGATCAGTCGACGGTCGCAGACGGTCCACTGTTTGGCTTGATAGTATTTTGTATTGTGAGGATCAAGACTTTCTCAAATCGACGTGAATTGAGTCGGATGAAGTGAAGAAGGAAGAGTACGATACCGGACAGGCCCTAGCTGAGGTTGGGATTGACCGCTAGAAGATATGCTTATGCTTGGACAAATTCACACAGCACCATCTAGCCCGAAATTAAACAAAGTGTTAGGTATGGGTAGATATTAGATAACTGATAAAGTACTGCCCCTAAGGGCAACTATCAGCAAAAGTAAATGGGGCAACTATCCTTTTTGATACGGATACTTGCCCTTTTGATTTGTGAAATAAATAAGAACTTTTCAACAATAAAACATAATCAACAATGTAGTTTAAGCTCTAATGCATGCAAAGAAACAAAAAGTAGATTGATATCACAATCATGGACGACCTGAGTGGTTCAATGGTCAACATGCCGGTCTGCCACGCAAGAGGTCCCGGGTTCGATTCCCGCCCGGGCAGAAATTGAAATGATTAATTTTAATTTCTGTTACGGATCTGGGTGTTATATGTATAATAAGTATGTATTTGAAAAAAAAAGTATTAAGGTAGTATATCAGTTATCTAGCACCCATAGTACAAGCTTTGCTTTGTTTGGGGCTAGATAGCGCTGTGTGAATTTGTCCACGTATATCTTAATTTTTTTTTTAAGTCAGTAATAAAGATATTCAATGGAAATTACTTACAAATATAATTTTGACGCCCGTCAAAGCTTCGTCGCGGAAGATTTTTACTCATAAGGACAAAACGCGTGCACCTACGCAGATGGATTCATGGAGATCATTGCACTAAGGCCTTCAGGAGAGCTACTTTCAATTATAGTAGAGTGCTAACGCCACCAACATCCCTAACATAGTGTATTCAAAACTGGGGCAACTATCTCACTATTATACTAGATATTAGATAACTGATAAGCTACTTTCATACTTTTTTTTTTTCAATACATACTTATTATACATACTTAGACCTGATAAACTATATTTACAGACCCGTAACAACAGAAATTAATATTAATCATTTAAATTCTGCTCGGCCAGGAATCGAACCCGGGACCTCTGCGTGGCAGACCGCCATGATAACCAACTGATCGCCAAGAATGATGATGATGATGATCATCATTTTCTTTTTGTCTGCACCTAAGACCGGATCTTCATGACATCTTTGACGTCAAGGTAGGAATGTGCCGAGTTAAGAATAATTGCCCGAGACATAATAACTTTCGTGTTAATCAGTTTTCGATATAATTGTCGCAGCCATCTGGTTAAATCAGCCATTTAATGATTAGGCTAGCCTGTTAATTAAACGCCGGCATTCAATTGATTGCCTAGGCCGATAGTTGATAAAACTATCATCTCTTAACGTTTAACTAGTTGGCTTATTATAAGCCAGCCCTTTGAAAACGGCTGACGTAAAATCATGCAGGTGATTTAAATTAAGTTGAAATTTTATCCACTGCAGCACTGGTAGTAAATATGGCGTCAGACAGCTCGCACAGCAAGCAATGTTTTTTGTATTTTTATCGTTTTAACTAAATTTAAAGTGTGGTACCTAGATGTTTTTAAGTAAGAATAAGGATAACTTAATTTTTTCATTTTCTTTTCATACTTACAATCAGAAACAAATGTCTAAGAAAGTTTCGTGCCATTTTATATTTAATATTATAAAATATGAAAGTGCATTCTTCCTTTACTACATTGTTGCAAATAGTTAATAAGTTATAAGTTTAAAGTTATTACTGTGGTAAATACTATAAATTTTATAGGTACTCGCAATGCAATTACTAATTGATTTTTTGCCACAACCAAACATATATATTCTATTAACAAAATGGCTAAATAACGTTCAGCCAAGTAGCTGCACGTTACATTCAGCTACTTGGCTAGCTGTCCTTTAGCCATTCAATTGAATGCCGGCTCTTAATTAACGGACTAGCCTTCTAATTAAATGGCTAATTTAACCAGATGGCTGCGACATAATCAATGTTATGACTTCGTTAGCGTAAAACTCGTTCTTATTGTAGGAACTATTTGAATTTTGAGATATAGTTATAAACTCATCCAAACCAAATCTCACCTGAATCCATTCAGCTATTTTTGCCATCTTCTTCTTAGCGAGGCACACATTATTTGGTCGCGCGCACTGCGTATTCAGTAACTTCATGAAGGTTTCATTGTGCAGGTGTCGGGGCACAAAGGGCAGCACAAAAGGTGCTTCATGGTTTGTGGTGTAGCACCGCACACGCATGTCTCATCATTCACATTACACAAACTTTCAACATCACTTAAATTATTAATTTTAATTAAACTAATTATACTACTCGTATGTGCAAATTATACTAACAATAAGTAAGTTCGCCGGTCGCGTTGAATTGTCAGCTTCTAACTCATTTTCATCGTATAATAAATTTTATAGTTTTATTAGAAACCTAATCATTTATAAACCAACTCGCATTGATGAAGGTAGGTAGGTAGGTATCTTTAAAAACCTTAATTTTATAAATATTGCATCTTTACAGAAAATATCGCAGCGGAAAACTCAACAAAAATATTTCAGAGACACCAATCGAATTGGTTGTGTGAATTTCTCCATTTGCTGTGTAGTCGAAGCCAAATTGAGTTTCATAAAGAAGAATGAAATGTTTTGCGACATAAACTCTAAGGCCGAGTCCAACGCCTGGAGTTGAGGTCTAAAATGGCCTCCGGGGACATTCCCTTTTTTTCGGCGCCACGCAATGTATTAGGGCTTACTCACAATCTGTTAATTCTGATCATACGGAGATTCCAAAAGTAAAACATAATTGCAGGATAATTTAGGAGGACATTTTTTTTATCAGGTAGAAGGCCTCTGTCAAGTCTGAGGACTCCGTCTGGGTGAGTACCACCGCCTTATCTATTTATACTTCTCAGCAACATTACTTGCATTGTTGTATTCCGATTTGAAGGATACGGTAGCCAGTGCAATCACAGGCATGAGGCATTTCATGTTAGTCCTCACAGTGACAACGCACCGCGGTTATGCATTTTTGTTGCCTGCAATCTAAATGCATGAATCGTAAATGTTCTGGGTAACAGTTACCACTTACGATCAGTTAGGCTGTTTGCCCGTTAGTCATTGAGTATCATAATTTTTTTAATGGTTGTGTCATCATCCTCTTCTGAGCTTCTGCCAGAGTCCGCTTTCCTACTCATTCTTCTCCACTTCGCGCAGACTTCGGCATCCTCGTTGCGTAAGCCGTGGCTGCACCGATTGTGATTAGGTATCTGATCAAGTTCCCCTGTTAATAGGATCACAGAGGTCAGATAGCAGTCGCTCAACTGTAATTACCTAATCTACCAAATCCTGGATCATGATCAAGGCGGACCCCGGATCTCGTGCGCGAGAGCACAACTGGAACATTAACGCCAAGATACCTTATTAAAACGACAGTGATTCGCCTTATAAGCGTTTGGCGATAATTAACTTGTTTCATTTATTTATTTTGCGGTGGAAACACAATCTTGTTACGATATTCTTTCTCATCAGTAATGGATACTTCAGTGAAATACTTAGGCACTATAAGTAAAGTTACAATCTAATGTAAGAAATAAGCAACAGTGTGAAGGCGGTCTAAGGCTGTTTGCTCTTGAATATTGTACGACACTGCACTCGCCACACAAAGTGGCTCCATCTATTATTCAAAAAAATTTAAACGACCAACCTCCTTACTTATGTAAGATCTTTGCACAAGATGGACCGGGTGGGTGTCAAGTTTGGAGAAAGTAGTCTTTTTTTCAGCGTAAGCTCTTTTTGAAGAGGATTATCAAGAAAAAGCAAATGAAACAATGTGATTTTGCCTACACCTACGGTAAGTATTATATTGTATAAGTAGATTAGGATAATTTATGTTGAAGAGGAATGGACGTCCATAATTAAATTGTAAATATTATTTGTGTAATAAATATATTTTGACATTTTATAATTAAACAAGCGACCCACTTTGGCTTAGCATTAGATTTTATGGGCTTTATTTTATATGCACATCTATAATAGTAGATAAAGCTCCAGATAAATTCCCTAAATGTTAGTGAAAACCGCATCAAAATTCGCAAAATTGAAATGTCTTGACACGACAGCGTATGACGTGAAAAAAAAATTACACAAGAAAAACAATAGTTTTGTGAAAAAACCGTAAATTATACAAAAATAAAATATATTTTTTAAAGTCAAGGTAAATAACTAGAGTTGCCGTGGCCTAGAACGCGATATCCATTCGAAACAGGAAAATACAGAGGTAAAGACCGGCACACGACCCCAATACCCTTGTTTTTATAGCAAAAACCATTATTACTTATACAAATCAGGAGTATACATAGTAAGAAATCATTTCATCAAAAGTTAATACTCTAGGCGAAATTCAAAACATTTGCAGAACGTGGTTCCAACCATCTGTTTTTTACAAGATAAACTCTCATTTTTCAGGAAAGAATGATGAGACACCAGAGCCTGAGGGGCCAAACCCGAGGAAATAAAAACCACAAATCCCAGGAAAACAATTACATCACATTATACACGTAAATTTGAAAAAAATGTTTGAAACAGTTGTTTGAAAAGGAATCCTAATAACCGTAAGTATACCCACATATATCTATTCATCAGGGCAAAAACCTACACATTGTACACCTCAATCGTTTCCATTATTTTAGAACAAATGGAAATGTTGCTATTTTGTCATCGTATTGCTCATTCATTTCAATTCAAAGTCCATGGTACTCACTGACAGGGCTGTCTGTCATGTTTCATTCTTGATCCTAGGCTCACAAACGTCAAAAAAGTATATATTTTGCCATCGTTCACTTCACTTATTCACTCACACAAACTTATATTTATGTAATGGTGTGTATGCGTGAGTGTACGGTTTACCTGGCGGCCAAAAACGGAATACACCAACTGCTAAAAACGGTGTCCGTTTTACGTATCCTAGCTACAGCTGGCCTTATCTATCTCCAACAAATACTAATATGGACGAAATATTGAATGACAAGGCATATTTGGAGTATTCATTCATTATTTCCATCTGATCTTATTACAACAATCGCAGCGGCTATTTCGATCATTCCATTAGTACTGAACGAATGAATTAATGGGAATGAATGAGGTGTGCGATAGCTAAATAGCGATCGCCAATATTTATGCAATTTTGGTTTCTACACTAATGACAGAAAACTTATTTTATTATTTGTAAACAAAGGCGCATAGTCACCATGTCGCACCCGCACAGTGGCTCAGCCAGTCCGCGTAGTCACCGCGTCGTTTGCGCGTCAATAAGGCAGACTGTACCTACGTTTTATGTCCGATTGCTACCTATGCGGTGACTATACAGCACAACGGGTATGCGTTTTGTGTCCGGTTTGCAAGCGGTGATGTATAAACAACCTGTTCCTAGGTAGATGCAATGAATTTAACTTAAAAGGGGGGTCTTTTTTATTTCCTTTTCACATACTAATTCAATTTTCGAACTTGGTATGTTTATTATTCTGTCATTTAATTGAATATCAAGCCTGCCGTGGGCGAATGGAAAGCGTTTAAAAATTCACCGTCTGAGTTCCCTAGAACGGATGTAACCATGACTCCAATTTCCTTAATTTGTCGGCTGTTCCCATTCAGTAAACGAAAACACATTTAATCTTCTTCCTTTTTTTTCTTTTTCTTTTTTTTGCAGACACTAATTGAGCGCCGGATAAGAATTCATTAATTATTTAGTGAAAAGAAACGTTTTTCGTTGTCACCCCATTACCTCTGTTATTCGTAAAATTTTAGGGCTATTGAGAGTCTGTCTGTCCGTTTAGTGGATAGGAACTTTTGGAATACGGGTTATTATATTATATATGTTTGTATAGAAGGTTTACACTCAAAGTTTGCGTACGTACGTACATTAAACTAATTACTTGAATATTCGTACTAATTACGTGACCGGATAGCTGGCTCGATCCTCGGACAGAGAATAAGCATTGCTATTCAACGAAGCAACGCAGCTAGCTTTCTGGGCACCATTTCGGAGGACAACAGTGTGGATTAAATTTTGTAATAATATTTTAGTATTCGTGTTTACTTTTATATCTTATTGTAAATATTTTGTTTGGGACTAAATAAATTCATTCACATTAAGCTTAAATCATTAGTTAGACCCCCCGACATTATGAGAATCCATATGACAATATCACTCCTTGGTCCCACCACGATGTCCCACTGGTGGGTCATTTGCAATAGCAAATACTTGTGGACCCACCGACATACTCTTGGCCAGAATACAACGTATTAACATTTTGTACTTTTGGCTTTTAGTCTACATACCCATAACATATACCTACTGACTAAAGCTAAGAGATAAAGACTAAAGGGCTCAGCTAATGAGATATATGACTGTACGTAAGGATACGTACACGGCGTAGATATAACTTAAGAGTTAGTTACGGACCTATAAACGCTGTACCTTCACTGAGTATGTTTTTGTTTCAGAATCCAGATAGTATTTTGGATTCGTAGGATTATAAATGCCGTCTTCTCTTTTACTATTGGACACACATTATAACAGAGCAGATGGGAAGAACAGATGGCCGATGGGGCACTGAAATTCTCGGGCGGCGACCACATCCCGGTAGACGCAGCGTGGGTAGGCCTGGAACAAGGTGGACCGACCGGCCTGGTAAAGATCGCAAGTACCAGCTGGATGCAGAATACACAAGTCCGGCCTTTGTGGAAGTCTTTGGGGGTGGCTATGTCCAGCAGTGAGCGTCTTCCGGCTGATATGATGTCGATGACACTACATACATATATACGTAGAGCGTCGGTGGCCGAGCGGTTAGAGTATACGACTCGTAAGCCGTAGGTCCTGGGTTCGTATCCCACTTTGGCCATGTACCAATGACTGTTTTCTGAGTTATGTACTTAAGTTGAATACTAACCGATGCTCTGACGGTGAGGGAAAACATCGTGATGAAACCTGCACATTCAGGCGACTGGATGTGTAACCATGTGACCCTGGTAGCAGGGTCATGGAGGTCAGATGGCAGTCGCTCCACTGTAATTACCTGACCTGCCAAATCCTGGATCATGGTCAAGGCGGACCACGGGCCCTCGTGCGCGAGAGCACAACCGGGACATTAACGCCAAGATGATACGTACACACTCGTGAGAGTATCCCATAGGGGTAGCAGAGGGGAAACACGACACTTTTCAATATATTTATTAATATAACGCGCGTGGCGTTTAGAATGGCGTGGAAAATTGTCGAAGGATTTTTTTTATATTGGACTAGCCAGGCATTTGACCGTCATCTCACCAGATGGTAACTGAGGATGTGGCCGAAGATGGAGCATGAGAAACAGTTTCTAGGCTCCTTAGCCTTGAAAGCATCCAGATTATAATGATCAGGTACCGCCGCGAGCTGGGTACTCATCCCCATTGCTTAGAACCTCTATTGGTGTCAATGCATAGGTTCGAAATAACGGTTCTTGCTCGCACGATTCGGATGTGGAATGAGCTCCCAGCCACAATGTTTATTTTGGACTAAGGAATCATGGGATCATTCAAGAGGTATATTAGATGTCTCTTTAGAGTCGGACAACGCATTAATGGCGTCCCTAGTATTGATGATGCCTATATACAGCGGTGACCACTTTCCATCAGGAGGCTCGTACGCCTGTTTATATACCATGTAGATAACATAAAAAAACGTCGACAAAATTTCATCTCACAACTTTATCCAAATGTCTCTCGCATCTCGACCCCAGAGAATAAAGCAGCGCACACAATTTCGGAACAGCTTTTGGCTGCGTCATAAATAACCACGTTCGAAAGCGAGCTATTGGAAACCATCCACTAATTCAAGCCAGCACTAGTGCCCATGTGGATACGTCAAAGCTACGTGTTTAATTTGTGGTTGATAGATTACCGATCACTATAAGCGAATTGGAATCGCTGTGGCGTGATTTCGTTCTGTTGTCCGAGCATATGGCTATTAGCTACTACTACACTGTTCTGTGCCCAGTTACTCTAAATGAGATATCATCAGCGTGTTCTGCGTGTAATGAAGCCCCTAATTCAACGTGTTCAAAAACAATACTATGAGGTCCTACAGGGCGGGCGAATACACTAGGTTAGGTAGGTTATTTTTACACGTCTTCATCGTCTGTGTCAGTCGTCTGGTGGAGTTGACCCTGCTCCACACTAGTGGAAATATTTGCCGTAATCTCTATGCTTGGCAGGCGGATGAATATCGCAGTATCGAAAACATTTACGGCTAGATGGCGCTGTGTGAATTTGTCCACGAATATTTATTATTTATTATTTATTTATTTATATTTGGACAGCAGCCTATCGACGTTTGTAATTATTCCCGAACTTATACACGAGGTATTACAAAACTCTTTTCATGTGATTATAACTCATCATCATCATCATCATATCGGCCGGAAGATGCTCACTGAGAGATGATTTGTTGATGATGATTGAATGATTCCCCAAGATGTCCCAGATTGTGCCTTCCGCGTACCTGCGATCTTTACTAAGTCGTCGGTCGATGTGGCAGTAAAGTT
Organism: Blastobasis lacticolella; assembly: GCA_905147135.1. Taxonomy (NCBI): domain Eukaryota; kingdom Metazoa; phylum Arthropoda; class Insecta; order Lepidoptera; family Blastobasidae; genus Blastobasis; species Blastobasis lacticolella. The sequence goes on along the minus strand of LR990044.1, from coordinate 17,004,239 downwards.
CTCGAGTCGCGACGTACCGGAAGTCACAGCGTGGGTAGGCCTCCCATTAGGTGGGATTATGACCTTTAGCTAAAATAAGGTATAGAGTACGGTGACACAAAATCTCCGGATGTCTGGTACAGGGTGTGTGTATTTTTTGTGTTTTAATTACGCTTAAAGTTAGGTAGAGTGTATAGTTTTGGTTACATTTGAGAGAGAGCATTATCGGGGTGGCACGGTGACCACGTATCTGATGACTGGCAAAGAAATATAGTTTATTTCGCCCTAGTTATGTTTCTATAACTTTTCTAGTGTTGAACATTTGACCAACATGACCCTGCCACCAGGGGAACCTGACCAGATTGGATCATGGTTACACATTCAGCCGCCAGAATGTGCAGGTTTCATCACGATGTTTCTCTCACCGCAAGAGCGTCAGTCAGCATTCAACTAATGTACATAACTCAGAAAAGAGTCATTGGTACATGGGCGCAGTGGGATTCGAACACGGTACCTCTCCCTTACAAGTCGGATACTTTAAACCATCGGCCACTGACCCTCCTGCTTCCCCACTTCTGCTCCCCCCTGCTTATGTATTGCACTTTAATTGTATGATAGACAACTCAATTAACCAAAGGCGATTGGCGTATATTTGCTTCACTGCTACATGACAGCAACAGCTAATTCCCCACCCGTTTCAACATTTCACTTTCGAAACAAATTCACGTCATTTCGCAAACATTGCGCCGGTTGTGCCAAAAAGCGTTCCGTTATACGCTCGGCTATACGTTCCGTCCTTCCGCATTGAAAACTGGCAGGAAATTGAAATGGGCGTGCCGTAGAATATTGGCGTTCGAGTCGCCAATAATTCGCAGGATGTAGGTAGTCTGAGTGGGCAGGTCCAACCGAGCGATGGCAGGGCTTTGTAGGTTGTGCAGGATGTGAGGAAGCCTGCATATATGTATTTGGTAATAATCCAATAGTCTTGCCTGGCTGGGTGTTATTGGTTTCTCAATGAGTTGAATCGTTTTTATAAGTAATTAGTTACTTTATACCGATAAAACTTATGGGACTAAGGAATTGCTAAGGAATTGCAATTTCTCTCAGGGTTTTTATGGTAAGTAGGTTTCTTTTGTGCGAGAACTTTAACATGATATAAACGATTTTTTTTTATTATAGTAGTAAAATTCATGCTGCATATTATTTTCAGTTTGAACTCCATATTAAATTCTGTTTAAACTACACACGTATCCCACAGGTCAGAGTCTATATCGAGTCTTCAAACTTACCCATCTAATTTGGCTCTACCACATTCATACATCAACTACTAGTACTAACTTTGAACTATACCTAGTTTTAGCGAAAATATTATATCACTTTCGAATAGGACTACTTCATGTTACTTATCAAGTTACGTTATTTACTCTACTTTCTTCTAGGACTACTTCAAGTTCATATTGATTAATTTTACTGGTAAATCAACAAGGAACGATATTCCTAAATAGTCTTTATAGCCTGTAGGTCTATTAGGAAGGAAATTTCCAGTATTACAACTGGTAAAACTACTGGAAACGGTGGGAAAATGCAGGTCAAAAAGATTTGTGCATCTAAAACCGTCTATAAGATATATATAACACGTGAAGGATACGGCCTCCAGAAGCTGGTTGTAGGGAAACCCAAAGAAAATACGTCCTTCCACAATTGAGTTTATTGAGGGACAAAAGCCGTTGCTAATGTCGCGAATTCAAAAAGGTCCCGTAGCAACAACGAAGCCGCATATACTCGTATATATCACATCATGGAGGTAGATAGAGGTAGGTGTACCCATTGTATTGGTAAAATATTCCAGTAATAATCTGACAAATACCTATGCCCAAGTATGGTTGAGAATCAAGAACCCGATCACGCCCTCGATATGTCTGTCTGATGGGAATATTCGCAAAAAGATATTTCTATTTACAAATTGCCCATCCGTTTCTAATAAGAGTCCCTTGCCAGATTAAATTTCGTTCAACATATTCTGGCCACCGAAAAAGTTGTCCAAGGCCCATGTTCGGAGGTGCCTAAGGAATTAATTGGGTTCTATCCCAACCCTTGTAAGGTTTAGTCGGCAAAATCCTGACGTAGAAATGTAGCAACCGGAGATAAAATATAAATTGCGGAAGGTACCTACTTAATCCAACCCAACTAATATTGTAAAGGGAAAAAACTTTTTTTTATACCACAAAGGTGGCAAACAAGCTTTCAGCCTGCCTAATGGTAAGCAGTCACCGCAGTTTATGGACGTTTGCAAAACCAAAGGCATCACCCACGGGTTGCCGACCCTGAAAAACCTTTTCACCCCTTTCTTGAAGAACTCTCTGTAGTAGTCTCCAGGGAAAACCTATCCAGGTAGTTTATTGCACAACCTTAGTGTGAGTGGGAGAAAGTTCTTTTGGAACCGCACAGTTCACTACCAATTTTGCTCCATGGTATGAGAATGAACCCTGTCTATGGCGAGCGGTGCGATAATAAAATGTAGCTGTAGGCATCATGTCAAACAGTTATTGAGAACAAACACCGTTGTAAAACACACAAAGGGAGGCGAAATTCCGATTAACGAAATCTAAAAATAATTCATTTTTTTTAGTACTCACGTACAACCATGGACCAACTTAATGGATTTATGTAAGTATCTCATTCGTTTGAGTCGTACTTAGTTATAAATTCCTACGTAATTGAAGTAACGTAGATCCAGAATACCTAAAAAAGTACATTATGCCTTTACGTGCTACGGTCGCTGTTTACGATCTGTCGGGTCGTGCGCTTATATGCCGAGGGCCCGAGGTTTGCCTTGACCATGATCCAGGATTTGGGAGATCAGGTAATTACAGTGGAGCGTTTGCCATCAGATCTCCGGCACTTCAGTCGCCTGAATGTGCAGGCGTTTCATCTTTCAGGAATTTCATTACGATGTTTCCCGTCACCGTAAGAGCATCGGTTACTAATGTACATAACTTAAAAAAGTCATTGGTACATAGCGATCAATTTGGCAATTTTTTTTACCTCGGTAGTGTAAAAAAAATTCCCGAATTTTAATTGCCTGTTTTTTTTTAATTTTTCAGTTACAGCGTTTATAGTCAATATTGAAGCCTAAAAATCCGCTCGCCCAGAAACATCGACGGTTAATGCCACCCTGTCCCGCTCGTCTATTTTATGCTCACTCCGTTTTGGATAATCCCTTAGGTATATTTATTATTACTTGACACCGTTCAGCAATTAATAATACAGGCCGTCTAATAGGGTAATCTTCCATTTGGATGTAGCTTTTGCGTTGCAGATGGCAGTGTTAAAAAATACTCAACGGAACATGCCATTGTCTTTCCTTGTTCTTTTTTTTACAGAGATTATGGATCACCTATTGTGGCTACCAGGGCAAAGATAAATTTTCTATCGGTCCTGATAATTAAAAAACTATGGCGAAATAGTGGGAGCGAAGCCGCTGCACGACGGCTGTTATACCTTTATAACTAAGAAATTGATGATGATTATGACGATAGATAGATAAATTCTTTGCTTACACAGGAATAATTACTTAAAAATAGTACCAACGGCTTTATCGCTGCAAGCGATCTCTTCTAAGCAACTTTCGTCTTAAACCCGCTTAATATGGGCACAGGCAAGTCAACAACTTGGACTTAAACTATGAAGATAATATCACTTTTTTTATAACATTTTTTTGCAAAGAAAACTTGGAACAGAATTATAAGTAAAAGAACACCTTCACGTGAAATCCACTCTCTACTGTGTTTACAGAAGATAAAGTCGTCGTTCGTTATAAATTAAATAGCGATATTACGCAATTCCGCTTTGATCAATCACAGCAATAAAGCGACCTCGCTATTCAGGGTTGGAGATTCGTTGGTTATTTATTACTTTCAATTTGGAAATAGTCGTAGCGTTAAAATTAATAATCTTTTATTATGTTCGACCTCTATCATCAGCCTATACAAGTCCACTGCTGGACTAAAGCCTATCCTAATGAGCGCAAATACGTCCGCGTCTTTCCGCATCCAGAATTCCCCTGCATCATTTTTTCATACTACGCAGTGACACACGAGCAGACAGCCCACCTGATGACTCTCTGATTTGTGTGAGTGGTAACTGTCGCCCATTACATCTAGGATTCAGGTTGCAGGCAACAAAAATGCAAAACCAGAGGTGCGTTATCACTGCGAGGACTAATATGAAAAGCATATGCCTGTAATTGCGCTATATACCCTATCCTTCAAACCGGAACACAATAATGCAAGCATTGTTGCTTGGTGACAGAAATAGATAAGGCACTTATCCAGTCTTGACAGAGTCCAAACATCTTATAATCTCCCACCTGATATGTTCTGGCTGGAGGGTGTCCAGCACTATTTTATGCTTGCCGAGGCGCAGTCTCCACTCAAGACCTCCTTTAGCCCAGCGGTTGTCGGTTCTTCAGCAAAAGATCATTTTCACGTTTTAAGCCCCGACGAAAATGTTTTACGTGTGAATCTGTGGCGTCGTAGATCCTGAACGGATAAACCTATTTGGATGCGGTTTTCTCTATCTGAAAGCCAGTTTAATCGAAATGGCTTCTTACCTTTATTCCATTAAAATCGGCTTTGTAGTTAACAAAATATTTGAGTTCAAGTAAACTTGGTTGGGGGGTATCCGAAAACTCCAGAAACTGTGAACAGAAACTTATCTCCAGAAACATGCCTGAAACAACGATACGCTACTTTTATTTTAAACTCAAAAGCCTTCCGATATTCCTTTCGACATATCCTTTCACGATCCATATTGAAAGACCTTTCTAAGGCCTAGCCAACTTTCTTTATTCCCGTTCCATACACCGTTCTGTAAATATTTCAAAAGGTTAGGTATTTTATCGCAGCTACGGGCACAAACAACGTTGAAAGCATTACGTTGTACGAGACACACGTAGTTTCTACGTGACATCCTTATAACAAGCTTATTGTTTCTGCAAGGGCTCGAAAAAATACTTGATAATATACCTAGCGAATAATGTGAAACACTTTTTATGTTGGTCCTTACAAGAATTTTTCAAAGGAAATATTTTGAATTGGGAATGGGGTGTAATTGTTTTCTTGCAATATAACGGTTTTAAAAGTTTACTGGGTTTACTGTGTTTTTTGTTTAAAAGTGTTAAACATTTTTTATCTACACTCATAGCATAATGTTCCAATTACATATTCGAAAACAGTCGTTTAAGGGTATACTTTTTTCACGCCTGACTATAAAATTAAAAAAAAATACTTTTCGATACAGCATTTCCCATACTATTTTCATGACAGCTGTATCGTAAAATAACTTTTTAATCATTATGCAACACTTCTATTTTTTAATTTTTTGTCGGGCGCCGGGTCACGCCGTAATGTAGGCTGAATACTTAGATGTCTTTAACAAATTCAAATTCAAAATTTGAATTTTCATGTTTATATTCTGTGTAATTATTTTCCCGCTAAACAGAATATTTTTTGTAATTGTTGTAATTTGTATTTGTGAATGTTTTTTCTTATTTTAAGCAAATAAATAGGTAAATGTGAAAGTAGTAAAGTGAATTTCCCGCCGCTTGATATCCTCGACGCGCAGATACAACAGAACTGACTCGCAGCTTACTTCCAGCTAAGTTGAGAAAATTATAGGTACGATATTTTAACGTAAAAATATGAGTGTAGATAAAGTAGTGTATGCAACTGCATATAATTAGGTATTAAAACACTCGTGTCAAACTATTATCATACTCGGCTACGCCTCGTATGATAAACAGGCACTCATGTTTTAATACCCCCTTTTATATGACAGTTGCACAAACTACTATTTCGTAATAAAAATGATATCAGCCGAAAAGTTCATAATACTGGAGCAATACACTAAGGAGATGTTATTAAAACTGCCAATGCTTCGAAACTTTACCTATAAAATATGAAAAGTATTTATAATTATATATTATTATGTATTATATATTTTCATTTAAAATATTACATAGTTATGTTTGAAGTCTCGATGTAAGTAAATACAAATAAAACAGGTTCTTCTCATTCTTTGTTATCCGCTGTTTCCAAAAATAGAACACATTCATCAATATTAGGCTTTTTGTTATAGAAATCCATGACAAATAAGCGAAAATATATCTGATTCTTCCTAAGTGGTAACTGTCACCCGTAGCAACCCGTAGGGTTCACGTATCAATAAAAGCAGAACTAATGGCCATGTCATCATCCGATCCTCGAACCCAATAGGTACGATTGTCCAAATAATTATATAAGTTAGGTTTTTTTTGTATAGTGTAAATTGTAATCCTATTATAAACATTTTTATGTAAAAATACGCCAAGACTCGTGACTCTCCCGTAAAAGTATAAGAGATCTAAGGTGGAGCCAAATCTGACAGTACCTCTTAAAATAAATATTCTGCAAATTGCTTTTTAATTCTCTTTCCAACATACAGAATAAATAACAATACCTAAACTTATGATAATATTGTAGATTATAACTTATAGTTATAAGTGATAGCTTAAATATAAAACAATTCCAAATTTTTGGTAATTCAATAACATTTTAATACTTATGTATTAGAGTCTGGAATTGAAAATAAATTATGTTTCTTTCAAACATTACACACACGCGAAAATAATACTGTTCTTCTTTCCCCGAAAATAATAATCTTTTATTAAGCGCAAATTGCTTCCATGTAAACATCGCTATACAAGGTATCGTTGTTGAAACAAGTAACGTCTAATTATGTTTTTATTTTATTTCTTGTTTCAAAGATCTCTCTCGCTCGCTTCGTTTCTCATAAAGTTTTCTATTGAGTGGTCGTTGTTCCCGATATTCCAATAATGTTCTTTTCAGTCTCTTTAACCCTCATTCACAAAAGTGCCTATTGGCAACGATTGGACGGATCACTGCCTATTCCTTTTAGCTTGTGTTATAAATAAAAAGAAGACAAGAAATGGAGTTATGCATCCTTAAACTATTTGCAGAATAAAAAAGGAATTATTTGCAATCTACGTTAGCATTCGAATTTTAACATTAACCAATACACTATCACACTGACGATTAAAGAGTTATATATTCCGAAATCAATGCTGACGATATACGAATTGAAGCATACATCTTAGCTCGAGCCGCAGCTAATAATTAGCACTTTATAGTGATTAGACTCCGCAATTATCATTCTAAGGACGACATGAAAACGGCGACAAATCCACATTCAAAATTCCATTCGAGGCGCGTAATTTCTGTGGTCACCATTACCATTTCTACTCTGGCTTAAATTCCTTTGTCTGGACGAAAACGGAATTAAAATGTTCCACAGAATGAGGGTAGAAAAAAGTAGTCCTGACAAGAATCCGTCCCACAGGGATGGCATGCGATGATATTTTAATTCTAACCATTTCTAACCCCAAATTTTTCGGTCATTCTGACCTAATTGCTCAAGAGAATTTCACCGGCTCAGCGGGGTTAATTCAATTTAAATCTGTGGAAAAAAATGTGTTTCATGTTTTGTTGCCAGTTTGCAGTTGTTTGGTTTTGTTCGAAACACAATTTTTATCGACAGTGAATTGGATATTGTTTCGGCTTTTATCGCGCACCAATCGAGCATTGAAAATTAACTGGCACCAATTTATTATTTATTCGATAGCTAAGTGATTTCAGTACACATAGAGCTGAAAATCTATATAGGTTACCTATTTTAGCTTAGCAACTGTCGATCTCCGTAATGTGACTTGTTTCTAATACCAACTGGCTCCTTTGGATTCGGACAAAGAGGATAATTTATGACCCGCAATCAAAGACTTCTATATACTAGCCTGCAATTGATTGATGCTAAACTCGAAGGCGTACCATGGCAGTTCAGTCGGTCTTCTACAGCAACCTGTAATGCAACCATTTCAGTGACTGTCCAAAGCAGTTGCGCGACCTCATTTTCCGCCATCGCCAAACGCGATCCAGATCGACGTTTTTTATTAAGTTGGCAGACAATTTTACTTTATGGATTGCTGCTGATGCTGGATTGATCACGTTTCGTAAGTACAAGAAAACGTTCAAAGAAATGTCATCCGGCGTTTGTTCGTTGAGCCTTTTCCCTAGGATAAAAGAAATTGTAGACTGTGAAGATTGTCTAAATTTAACTAGTAAAATCTAGAAACTCATCACACCGTTGGTAGAACTCTGTGAAGGCTGAGAAGTCTGGATGGGTACTACCACCATATCTATTTCTTCGCCCAAGATAAAATGTTAACATTGTGTTGTTTCAGTTATAAGGATAGGGTAGTCAGTAATTACAGACAAGAAACCTTATCTTAGTCCTCACAAACCTATTCTATATTTGATTACGCGCTGTCTTATTATGTGTCTCTTGTCTCTTGTCGATGTCTCTAGCAATATCATTACATATTAAAAAGGTACCACGCTGCTTCTATCTGTTTGCGATAAACTCAAAATCTACTGAACAGATTTTCATGCGGTTTTCTTCAATAGATAAATAGATTCATGAGGAAGGTTTGGATATATAATTTGTTATTAAGGTTACTACCCGTGCGAAGCCGGGGTCGGACCGCTAATAAAAAATAAACAGGTACAAAACATAAATTCAATCGTCACCCGAATCCACAAACATCGTAAACATTACAAAAACACATAGTTTGGTGAATAACAAATATTTTTTCTCTAATTACGCAGCAAGGTGCTTCGTCATTTATCACTTATCTTGTATAATGATCGATTTAGTTGTACACGGAGCCGTCAAAATACAATGAGGCTTCTCACCTCCATCAGTCGTGGCTGTATGGGGGCGTGCCTTCGCCCTGACAGATTTAATCACAGCCCAATGTCATCAATCAGGCGAATAAAGGATTCGTTCGCGACGCGACGTTTTGAGGACATCACGTCAATTTATCTGCAATGTACGGCACATACAGGTTGCAGGAAAATGTTGTATTGTAAGTTCATATTTCATGAATTTCTATTTTTAAGTCGTCATTATGGGACATTAATCTCCCGTTACACTTTCAATACCCACAGATCTACTCTGTGTCTCTGTAATAATTAAGCTCCTTATGATCTTCTGGGGTCCCCACCTCATAGGGACGTCCTAAGCGGTAGCTGCTGGTACAAAGTCGAAACCTTAGCGCCCCATCGGCCATCGGTTCTGCGAGCTATATAACCTAACCTATATCGCTGACTTAGTTGCGCCGTCGCTGCAACTACGCATAGTACGCATGTGTTATATTATATGGTATTATAGAGTATTTTTAATTGTTATTTGATTGTGAAACTATCGTAATTAATAATAAATAACATTGTCAAATAAATATATAAACATTTCTGAACGAACGTAAGATATTCCTAAACGATGTTAAATCTTGAAGTACATTCAGTACTAATTAACTAAAATTTAGGTTTCTTAACATGTAATTTATCTTATAATTATTAAAAATAGTTTTAAGAGCTATTTTGATGTTTTTGGTTTGTATTTTTGCACAATATTTCATAGTTAATTAGAATTATTTAACGTGCTGTCATTGGTTGAAATGTAGTCGATTTCCGTTCAAATGTTGGCTATATAAACACAGTCAAGAGACTGGGAGGGACTTTTTGCTCCAGATCCGGCACAGAGTTAAGTACAAACTTGCATTGTTTTATTGTTGCTTTATATTTTGTATTAGTTTTATTCATCTATATAATCGGTTATTGATTGAATCATACGTAATACTATTGTCCCATTTTTAGGGATTTTGTATTTTGCCATGTTTTATTATGTTCAGAATATATTGTTATATTTCCCATGTAACTTTGTTTGCTATGATTGCCTATCCTATAATATAATTTATCTAATTTGATCTAATATGTGTGTTTAAATATGCTTTTCCTTTCCTGAATAAATAGCTATTTATATTTAACTATAGTGTCCTATTTTTTATTTCATTAAGCTTTTCACCCTTAGTTTTCGATGAAATGCTAGACCACCATCATAAATATCTTCTAAATACTTAAATTCACACCCGAGATCTGTACACTCTATACACCCTATCTAACACATGCGCGACGCGTTCTTAAGATTTGGACTCATCCTTTGGATACCTTCATTTCTGGATGTAGGGAAACTCCGAGCTCTTCCTATTGCACCCACCGGTACTTGTTCGTGTTGTTGCACCTGTTACCTGTAACAACGTGTTCCAGTATAAAAGTCAGAAAGTAACCAAACAAATATACCGAATGAAATTCGTAAATAGATATTCACAATTTTTCACAATTCGTTCTATCACAATTCCTACTTGTTAAAACAACACCCTGTCCATTATGAATGTCCATGTTTTGTGACCATTATGAAAGTCAGCATGTATTCACCATTAGAGTTCTCTTCACGTGTAGAGAAATACATTTACTATTTTACTGGTATAGGTGACTTTCAAATACATACTTATGATCTGTTTATTCTGACTTGTCTTATTTGGTGAACACCAATGCCTAAAATCATGAGTTGCCGTATCAATCACGCTACGTCTTGAATTATATAAGAAATATATAGAATGTGAATTTCAACGAATACTGCTGCACATTATCCATTTAAATACATAATTTTCTGAACCAAATAGGACAAATCAGTTTGGACAGATTACAGGTATTAACTGAAAGTCGATTTGTGGAATGGATGTCCATCATTTCATTTTCATACAATGAAAATTCGGTTTTAATTTAATTCATTTTTAACCCCGGCAAAGAGGGATGTTGTAAATTTGAAGTGTATCTGTGGCTCTGCGGCTTTTTGACGTCTATTTGTGGAATTGTAGCTCCCGAACGGATAGACCGATTTCGATACGTTTTGTTTGTATGAAAGCTAGTTTAATTGCAATGGTTCACAGCTTTGTTACTGTGGTCAACTAAAATATTTCAATATTACCTAAACCACTGTGACTTTGAAGTCTCTTTGAAATATTGAAATATATGTATATCAGCCGTGTGGTGTCCGGCAAAGTAGAATAGCACCAACCCCTTACACTTATGGGTGTCGTACAAGGCGGCTAATGTTTTCGAGGCAAAGATCAAGAGTCTCCGTAGTCTGGAAAAGGCAGCAGCATTTTCCATTGTTATATTTAAACACTGCGATCTCCAACCCGCCTGCCAAGCGTGGAGATTATGGCCATAACCTCCCCTTTCGTGGGAGAGGCCCTAAATCCTGCAGTGGACTGTTACGGGCTGTGATGATGATGATGATGTATACTTGGTCGGGGGCTCTCCGACAATTTCTGTCGGTTAGGTTAAGTTAGAGCACAACGGCCGTCGAACATATTCACCGGTGTCCCGTGTTGCTCTTTTTATAAATCGAAATTTCGGTTTTACTTGAATTGAGTAATTGTAACTATTACTTTTATGAAGCAATAAACATTTGAGTATTGATTTTGTAACAGATTTAGTTGTGCCGGGTCCGAGCCGAGTCTCGGCCGGAGAATGGTTAACTAGTATCCCATATAATTTGTACGGCGTCCCCATCCATCCCGGGGGGCAACCGAGCTGTCATTGCTCGTTGACCTTGATACGGCCGAGGCTCGCTCTGACCAGGCACAGTGTTGCAAGAGTAATATTTTATCCCATCTAGTAAAATGGCATTACTGCATTATAAAATGGGGATACAACGTCACCAATGACGTCAGGGTATAATGACATACCTAACGGTTACATGAGCATTATGCTAAATTCGCTCAACACTAAACACCACTGTCTGTGATGACCGAGGATATCGTCGAGGACAGGACGAAATGACGCCGAATAGTCCACGAAAAAGTGCTCATCGAGGTCACCACCCTCAGCATTGAGGAGATACGACGCAAGGACGAGGAAGATGCTAACGACAGATTTCTCATCCACCCGAATATACAAATCACTGCCATTTTAAAACAAAGTCCCACGTTGCGTCTGTATGTCTGTTCAAACTCAAAAACTATTAGGTACATATATTTGTATGCGATTTTCACCAATAGACAGAGTGATTCATAAGAAAGGTTTATGTGTATAAAACATGCATATTATAATAGAGTAACTCCGAGAAAAACCGTGCTATACGAGCCGGGTCGATATGCAATAATAAAATTAACTCCATCTGCTGATAAGTTACTAAACACATACTCGAAGTAGTAATTCTACTATAGATAGATGGCGCTAGTAGTAGAAATATAAAATTCCTGGTAGGGTATGACAACACGCAAACTAAGTCGCGACGGGCGCTAGTGTCATATAATAATGTAAGAAACACTTATTTTTAAATATCAGACTTCATGTTCGTCTATAGACTGAGGTCATCGAGAGTCTGTTCTATAGTAGACAGACTACTAATGGTGATAAACACGCACATAAATAATTCCTTTCAGAAAAATAAACAACAAAGTTGAATAAAAAACAAACGACGCATTTATTCGATGTCATTTCAATCGTTAACAAGAATGATAGTAGAATACAAAACAACACCATAACTCACGCTCGTGTTCATAAACAATAGATACCTACTCCAATAATTGTCAAATCATATCTATTTTGTTTTTTATTTAATACATGTCTAACTATTACATAAAGTGCTCGTCTGATAAACGCACTGATTTCAATATGTTTCTATAATTGGTCTATTTCGTTCATTTTGAAGAACCCGGTTTTAACCCAGTGAGTTCTTAGTAACTTTTCTGAATACGGGTGTTCAAGTCGCCTTAAATTGTTCTCATACAGGGTGAATGGATAGAGTTGAAATGGTATTTCAATGAACAATAAGTTTCCGTGTGGTGTCCGGAAGAGTTAAACAATAATTTTCTGCTTATTATTGTGTCCGGTAGAGTGGAATATACCATAAGCCCATGACTTTGACAGGGCGTTTGTAAAAACCGATTAACGTCATAAAGACTAACCTTCGTAAGTCATAAAATAATTTTTTGATGAGTATGTGGTACAATGTGATCTCCAACTCTTCAACCCACATACCAATCGTGAGGAGTACTCCTCCTCCATTAACGTTATGTTACTAAATATTATATTAAAACTAGCTGACCCGGCAAACGTTGTTTTGCCATATAAATAAATAAAAATTTAGGGGTGGACTACCCCTAAAATTTAGGGGGATGAAAAATAGATGTTGGCCGATTCTCATAGATACCGGATAAGCACAAAACATTTCATCAAAATCGGTCAAGCCGGTTCGGAGGAGTATGGCAACGAAAACTGTGACACGAGAATTTTATATATTAGATATGTCAAATTAGTAAAAGCCAAAATCATATAAAAAACTAACAAGAACAAAGAGTGGTCTGAGCGAAAATTATTAGCCAAAATGCAATACATATAAACAAATAAATTTCGTGATTGCCAAGTGTCAGAAAATATCTTTATAAATGAGATCCGTTAAAGTTCTAGTCAACAAAGAGGCATTAATTATATTGAACATAAGCTTAAGGATTGTAATTTACTCAGTATGTTTAAAAGAGAACTATGGCGCAATTTGCAGAGTATTTATTTAAAAAAGTACCTACTTTCAGACTTGGCCCCGCTTTAGAACTCATAATATTTTTAAGGGAGAGTAACGAGACTTGGCGAATTTTTACATAAAAATTCTTTTGATATCCCATACCTTCTCTGAGCCGTCAACTCAATGTGACTATAATAAAATGGCTTTCATGGTTGATAAGTGTCTTTTATAAATCTGGTACTTCATAAAGCTTATATTTAATTATACACTTTATTTATTATTTATTTATTGTACACAGTAAAACATACAGGTAAATACACAATTATAAATGACACAATAGGCACAACTTTAGCTACTACTATACGAAGGGATATATTTAGAAACGATAAATGATCCACGCGACCCAATAAATTAAACGAAACAACACTTTGTTGAACCAAAATAAATCATAATTGATCTAGATAACGCTCGAAAGTAGATTGTTGCTTTGTTGGTAATGGCATTGAATGAATTTTACTTCCTTAGTTAACGCACACAAGCAAGTTTAAAATATGGACGCAATACATATACAAATGCCGTTGTAATTGGTCATTCAGTTGCCGGTGAGACACCAACGTAGGAGCTCGCGTCGTTCGATTGGGGCAGTCGACGCTCCCACATAGATGAAGTGTCGTTATTAATATTTGCACTCACACATCGAAATCAACTAACTAAGTAGTGGGGCGCGTCATTTTAGACTAGACGAGCTCTATCAGTTTTCGGGGATCAAAGGTACTCTATGGTAAGATCTATGGTACTTGGAAATAGAGTAACTTTGTGTCCGTAAAAAAATTTGGAAATCGTTCGGTGGTTTCGGAGATTACCCCCACCATATATTATAAACTAGGCCGTGTGGTGATCGGCAGAGTAGAATAGCACCAACCCCTTACACGTCGTGTCGGTGTCGTACAAGTCGACTTATATTTTCGAGACAAAAGATCTAGAGTTTCCATAGGCTGGAAAATGAACAGCAGCGTTTTCCTTTGTTATATTTATAACACTGCGATCTCCAACCCGCCTGCCAAGCGTGAAGGTTATAGCAATAACTCTCGTGGGAGAGACCCTAAATCCTGCAGTGGACTGTTATATGCTGTGACGATGACGATGATAATATTATAAACTTACAAACTTTTGCTCTTTATAATACCTATTCATAGCCTATGAAGAGGTACAGAAGAATCACGGCAGCTTTATGAAATACATATTATAGCCAACAGGTGGCCTCCAAATTCACGACTCCAATTGTTTTCAGAGTCTTGGCAACCGTTATTTTTCCTTTAATTGGATAAATGAGTTATTGTTTCCTTCCTCGAGCTCACTCACCCCTGTGAGGGGATGTGCTACATTCTGCGCTTTGCGATAATATTACTTAGGTATATTGTTATGAATACTTTTGTCGTACATTTTAAGGGTATGTTCCGGATTTCCTACCGCGTACCTTTGTTGACGAGTAGCCCAATATTTTGAAACTGTGTGATAATAACAGACAACATTATGTTACTTTTTCGTGCTAGACTTGAATGAATGGGAAATTTACGTTTGTGTAGGTACTAGCTGTATCAAGTTATTTTACTGACTTTGTTCAGAATTCATGCGACAAAAACTTAAAAAGTGATTGCAGACAAGACCAATTAATCTCTGGTAAAAATACACTGCTGAACGGAATAGAAGCTATTTTTGTACAAACTATATGAGAGCCTAATTCTAGAGATTGTCTCCAAAAGATTCACGATCACTTATTTTGACTCGTATCGAATTTGTACATTGCCCAATTGACGTTTATGTCAATAAATGTCAATCGGGCATGAGGTTTACCCATGGACTTATGGGTTTACCTCATGTTGCTATGTACAAAAAATTAAATTCAGCATCAGTATAAAGTTGCGCGTATGTCGTCTACACATTGCATTTCTTCGCTGGCCCCTTCCGCTTTTGGGAGATGCGATGCGGTCGGATCATCCTTAGCGCTAATCCCGGCCTCTGCCAGGGTCCGCTTTCTTACTCATTCTTCTCCACTTCGCCCGGTCTACTACATCCTTTCGTCGTACCATTAGCTTTCGCATTCTCCATTGCTTCTTGGGTCGCCCACGGGGCCTCTTTCCTGATACCGACAGGTTCAGGCACTTATTTCCCACGTATCCCTGAGGCTTACGCAACAAGTGACCAAACCAGCGCAGACGAGCCTCCTCAATCTTATCTGCGATATCCCTGCGATGCGATCGGATGTTCTACCGTTATTTTGTGGATCAAGTCCATTGGGTCCGATCCAGCCAAATCCATTCTCTACAGCTAAAAGTACATTAGAATTGGCGCTATTCTGGTCTATCCAGACATCACACATCATCATTATCATATTAGCCTGAATCATCGCATTGCTTGGTAAAGGCCTTCCTCCGATTTTCCACTCTTCGCGTACAACTGCCAACACAGCTCATTTAATTATAAACAACAGCGTATGACCCAATTCACACAGAGGAAGTCCAATGAAATCAAACTATATTAATATTTTTGATTCGACACACACCACGTTAAAACGAAACGACCCAATAACTGGTCCACGAAACGCCATATTTGTATACATTTTTTATGTATTTATTACTGTCGTTGTTTCCCTTATATATTTTTTTTACAAAATAGCCTTATAAACTGAGTGAGCATGTACGTCTTTATTGCTTCCAGCACGCACGTCCGTTGTTCAGTACTTTATAGGGGCAGGTGTTTTGGCGTGTTTAAAATTAAATTTCAGTAGCGGAATGTTCACGCAACGACCTTATTAAATCCGTAGCTAGGTAAATGCGGAGTAGATCACGGAATGGATCTGTATTTGTTTAAGACCCTCTCGTGACTTCTGTGTGCCAAATATTACCTTCCTACTTGATACCTAATGTCTGACGAAGATTCATTGAAATTATTTATGTACAGAAATTATTTTTATACCACTTCGGTGGCAATAAACTCACCGCCTGATGGATAGCAGTTGCTTAAGGCAAAAAACAGCCCTAGAATATCCTTCCAGTGCTCTTAGTGTGTATTCGCTTGGACAGATTCTGGTTTGGGAAGATGTTTTTTTTTGTATATTCATTTTACGCCAGAACTAAACAAAATTACAATTATTATATATGTAATTCTACTTTTAAACACAATTCCTAAAAAAATTACAGTTTACTGAGTAACATACATCATAACAATATATAAGTAGACTTCTATCTATTAATAGCTCAATCAAAAACCTATTAATAGCTAAGAACTTCCCATTAGACATTCGACCACCTTGATGCCCGTTATGATTATAGCTCGTTGTTTGCCATACATACCTATGTTTACCCAAGTCTGGTTTGATATTTGCTATGGCGTGCGGCGTTATCTATTCACTTAGCTCATTGTTCGGGTTGAGCCCATTGTGAGGTGGGCAAGAGGTCAAATGCTGAATGCCATCGCGGAATGCAGAAACGGATGGATAGGTCTTGTCAAAGACGTCGGTTTTGTGGGTATAAAATTATACCGTAGTCCCTTGGGATTATAGGCATGGCAGCTACGTGACGGGAGGAATTAG
This sequence comes from Blastobasis lacticolella, assembly GCA_905147135.1. NCBI lineage: Eukaryota > Metazoa > Arthropoda > Insecta > Lepidoptera > Blastobasidae > Blastobasis > Blastobasis lacticolella. Next base: position 16,987,183 of record LR990044.1, on the reverse strand, counting down.
AACAAAAAAAATTGTGTATACAAATACACAAGTCGTCACTTGTGTATTTGTACGTCAAGTTTGTACTTACTGTATACTTGTGTATACCCAAACGCAATAGCTAGAGAAGTGCACAAAAGCATAGACTCACATTTAACTTACTCCCATCCAGTATCATGTTGAAAGAGCCCTCTGCAGGGCTCCTCGGTACAAGGTTACCATTGGAACCTAACACAAACTAGGTAAGCAAGTCGTTTAGGCCAAACTAGTTTCTCCTGACACGCTTAATATGAATTTATCCTATGAAATCGGGTTTATAAATAGTAAACCTAATCCCCTACATCGCTTTCACATCCAAAGACATTGTAGCTCCAGCGTATCCAGAACAACAGTGTCCGAACTGTGCATTATTAATACGAGCGTTAGGCCGACATTTCGATTCGGTCCCAAGCGGCTGGCACAAAGCCTCGGCCCTGGACAGAGAAAACACTAAGTCTATATTGTTACGGCGACTGTACACCGAGAGCGTCCTTGTAGCCGTATATCAGACGATATCACAGGAATGAGACATATCCACTAGCGTAGTCAAATGACAACGCGTGGTAGTTCTGCATTTTTGTTACAAAAGTTAAGAAGAGTAACTTTGAATAAGCTCCCAAAACGTTTATTAATACATTTTCAGTTATTTCGTTTCTCGCATCCACACTTAGTTTGTTTGTAAATGCGTGCTAAAAACTGGGGCCAGTTTTAGTGGGTCCGGGGTCGTCAGCAGGCAGTGCGAGCGGATAGGTTATCCTCCAGCTGGTGTGATCTCGAGACTGGCGTTCCGCAGGGAGGTATTCTTTCCCCACTTCTCCTCTCACTTTTAATAAATCAGCTGACTCAAAACCTAAACTGCTCATATCACTCGTTTGCTGACGATTTGCAGATATATGCGACTGCTGAAGCCGCTAATATCTTAAATGCGGTGAGTGCACTTGTCAATGACCTTGGCGCCATCCAGGATTGGTCGAACCTTCAAGATACCTTTCCTTTTAAGGTACCTTTCTCAGGCTTAGATTATCCCAGTTGACTGGTAGGTGAGGCTATTTAGCTTTAAGTCCGCCACTGTATTTGTGCATAAAGTTTTAATAAATAAATATATTATTGCGGCAAATCCCAGCTTCTGCCAGGTTTAATGCTCTTTCTCCTTTGATTTGTACATAAATATGAAATATGTATTCACTCGATCTACTTTTATTTCACTGCTTTTGGTGTGCCCCTTAGTCTCAGCGCTGAATTGCTTCACTTAAGCAGACAAAAGGCAGCAGCTATATGGCTTAGACTCTAAGCCTTACAGCATGTAACCAACTGTAATAATCTAAGCTATAACATGACCATCAGATATATAGATAGATACACTCTTTATTGCACACATGATTACAAAAAAAGAAAATTTAATGGGTCAAGTCCTATGCTATTAGATTTGTTTCCAACTTATACAGAGGTTGGGTTGGGTTGCGAAAATCAGTTCAATCCAGACCACATTGATGCGTAAAAGAAGTACCAAAAAGAACCATTCAAGAATATGAAAATCCGACCTTAGTCTCATTTTAAATGATCTATTGATAGTATAATGCAAAGTCGCTTCCCGCTCTCTGTATGATGTATCTTTATATGTGTGTATCTATGTATGCTTAGATCTTTTAAACTACGCAACTGATTTTAATGCGGTTCAACAATAGTAGAATGAATCAAGAGGAAGGTTTATTAGCATGAAAAAAAGGGAAGGTATGGGTAAAGTAGATGTACGCGAGTGAAGTCGCGCCGGGGCTTCGATTCTGGTACGGAAATCGTCTCAGTTGCAGTAACATTACAATTGCATCGCATGTCAAACGTGTGATTGTTAATCTAATGACAGATATCGAGTTGCAACTTCCATGTGATTGTTATTCAAATGACAGATATTGAGTTGCAACTTTCATGAGTTAGAACTGTTCCACAATAAGTTTTCTGGTACTCTAGTTGCATTATGGTTGCATTGCTAAGTTGCATCCTTCTTAGTTGTCAAACTGCCTTTAATTCTGTCAACGAAAAGTGTCAACGGTATGATCGAACAATGATTTAACTGCAATGTTACTCTGATGTTACTCTGATGTAACTCTGATATTACTGTGATCGAGCTCTGAACTCTTGGAGTTGGAGTTAAATTAAAGTTGCTACTATACTACTGTCAGATGAAAGTATTCCATCAGACGTGATATTCAATACAATTTGACAAAGAACGGTAGTGAATTCTTACTTTAAAAAATATAAAATTAAATAAAAATAGATGCTAGGAATCCAATGGATGGATGAAGCGGCGGTGGCGCTCGATGCAGATCAGACCAGAGGTGATGCAGGCAAGACTCGGAAAAGGAATCTACAAACTCGGTCCCTAAATAGGGCTTCCTCCTCGTCAGAATATGCTTTTATCAAGCGCTACCGCCTCAATAGAAGAACAAACCATGGACCTCATTAACACAGCCGCTTCATACGTTTCTTCGCCAAGAAGACAGGATCGATGGGACGTAGAGACAAAGTCATGTAACTAGTGTTTGATGCCAAAGGGAGGTACGTAGCTCTTTTATGTTAAAAAAATTACTAATAATCATAAGGGCTGGATAGGCTCAAATTCGTGCGGTCATCGGCACCTTCGCATCGTCGTAGCCCATCGCTTCTTCCTAATACGGACAGATTTAGGTCTTTAAAATAATAAAATAATCACCTTGGCGTTAATGTCCCGGTTGTGCCGCTCCCGGGGTCCGCCTTCACCATGATCCAGGATTTGGCAGGTCAGGTCATTACAGAGGAGCGAGTGCCATCTGACCTCTGTGACCATACCAATGGAAGATTGAATCATGGTAACACATTCAGTCGCCTGAATGTGCAGATTTCATCACGATGTTTTCCCTCGCCGTAAGAGCGTCGGTTAGCATTCAACTAATGTACTTAACTCAGAAAAGAGTCATTGGCACATGGCCGCAGTGGGATTCGAACCCGGAACCCCTCGCTTACGAGTCGGATACCTTAACCACTCGGCCACCGACGCTCTTTAGGTTTAGGTCAGGTTTAGGTCCCTATTTACTGTATATCGAAACCAGCGCTGGCGAGCCTTCTTAACCATATTAGCGATGTCTCTCGCGCTAAGGTTCTCATGTATGTAACCATTACGGTCTCGGTCGAGTCGCGTAACGCTACATACCCACCGCAGCATTTTCATATTGTTGGCGTGAAGTAAACGAACATACTTCGTCAGCGCCGATCAAGTCACGCAGCCATGGAGTACCACAGACATAATGATGCTCTTGTATAAAGGCTAGTCCCTTGAGCTTGATGTGGATTATAGAGTCACAATCCCGCCGTTTGGCACTAGCTGCACTGTTTTCTAGCACTTCTTTCCACGTATTTGCGTGGAACGTGAACGTGAACTCAATATCCAGTCTGTCAGTACGATGACCAGCAGAGAGGGCATCAAGCACAACACAGAACAGGGTAGGTATTAACCTAATGACAAAAACCTCTTGAACATATACAGCAAACAGGAAGGGGTTTTATAGACGAAACTAATACGAATGATAATATTTAATAAAAAATCACTGCTTATTAATTTCTTATTCGTTTTAGGTGCTCGTGACACAGTGACACAGTATGACAGGTGTTTTTGACCACCGGCAGCTACCAAACTGTAGTAGGTGATGCCAAAAACGAGTGTCAGCCAACCCAGCACGTCAAGAGCGATCCACCAGGTGGTAGATGCGATAACCCGCTCGGATGTTATGAATAAGAAAATAAATTTCCCTATGAAGAGAGAGAATCGTCGCTCCTTCGTCCGCGTGTTTTAGGGCAGTTTATGTTTCCCGAGTGACCATTTTAAATGACCTCCCTAATGTATGGCAGCTAGTACTACGGAGAGGTCAAGCTGTATCTCTGGTTATACCCGACCGAATTGAAATGAAAAAAAAGATGAAACATGGCTTAGATTTAAAACCCAAAACTATCCAACTGAAAACTCCATCAAACTCAGTACGGCGCCATTTCCATATTTCTTATAGTTTAGATGATCTATTATGGTTCTACATCAGGTGTTCCAGTTTTCAAAATAAATTATACCCTATATACCCCAGCTTTAATAGCTACACAACAAAAAAGTTGGATGTTAGTACATCTAACCCAAACAATAGACTAATAGGTACAAATTTTATTGTCCATGCAGATGTCTTTTAGTTCATCGTATGCTGCATTATGACCCCGAAACCGCTGATAAAATTGTAAACGCTGGCTGCTACCTCTATAATGTGGCTCATGCGGCGATGATGCCATACGAGCCATGTCAAGGCAGGATTGGGCAGAGGAGAGGCGGTTACCAGCGGCGCGGCAGGGCCCGAGCCGGCGGCCGCTGCGAGAGGCGCTGCGCGAAGAATTGTGGACCTGCATATAGGCCGGAAGCGACAGCAGAGACGTGTTCACAGACTTTGGAGGGAGAAATCCTAAGCAGCTCGTAACAGTCCTCTGCTGGAGTTATTTATTTAAAACTGTAATTTTTTTATCTAAATTATGTGTATACAAAATCGATTGATAATAAATATTCTACAAAATTATTAAAGCTTTGTATAATTAGTAATATACCTATTTTTTATAGTGTAGTTTTGAGTTTAATTTTAATAAAGTTACTTTGCTTAGCCACCCAATACAAATTAGTAATTGCGCGCGCAAAGTACGTGACTATAAAATAGGCACTAAACAAATAAATAACAATGTTGCTCTATAATGCGGTAATTCGACCTATGATCTGCTATAGGGCTGTTGTTTTCGGTCCGCCCTCGGTTGGTAAACCAAGCCGCGACGAACATGCGCAAAGAGTTTTCCCTGGAGAGTACAACATGGGTTCTTCAAGAAAGGGGTGAAAAGGTTTTTACGGGGTCGGCAACACGTGGGTGATGCCCCTGGTATTGCAAACGTCCATAAGCTACGGTGACTGCTTACCATCGGGCGGGCCGTAAGCTTGTTTGCCACCTTTGTGGTATTAAAAAAATATAGTGTATACATTGGCAACTGTATTGAATCTGTATTGTATTGTCTTGTCTGAAATAGTATTAACAAAATTCAGATATTCTGTTCCTTTAGACTATAATAAAAATGTGGGAGAAGGTAATACCAATGCCTGTCTAGATAATGAACAGAATGTCTAGGTATTAAATTTAGTACAAATATGTTTTCCACAAGAAAAAGCACTTACTAAAATAAAAAATAGCTAAATTATTTAAAAAACAATTAATTTATGTTTCTATCTGGAGTATTGTACTGTACGGGAGTGAGACGTGGACGCTGACTGCGGAGGATAAGAAGAGATTGGACGCATTTGAAATGTGGTGCTGGAGGAAAATAGAAAGGATTAGCTGGAGGGAAAAAAAGACAAACGAAGAAGTGTTGAATTTAGTGAAGTTACTAAAACTAAAAGTACTAAAAGTTATTGAGAACAGAAGTTGGAAAATGCTAGGATATGTAATAAGACATGACAACTTTTTAAGAGTGATAATAGAACGCAAAGTTAAAGAAAAGAGAGGAAGAGGAAGGCCAAGATATGAATATTGAAAGGATGTGATGGAAAAAGTGAGCGCCGGAGATTATAAAGAGATGAAGAGGTTGGCAGATAGGAGAAAAGAGTGGTGATTGCTCCACCGACAAGAGTCATACTCTTAAATATATTATGATGTTTTCGTTCAGGCCGAAGGGGGTTCTCCACATAATTTTAAATTTTTTAGGATAGAAGTCTTTACTAGGATGCTTTTTAAGCTACGTAAATTCTTTGGTTAACAGATTGAATACAATAACAATATTCATAATTTCACAAGAGTGGACAATTGACCGGGCTACGGGCACAATAGCTCCCACATAGTGTATGGGAAAGTGTCATCCCACACCCTAATTCTGGTCATATTATAAAATACATAAATGTTTAGTAAAGTATAAGATTACATTTAACCTTACAACACCGAAAATATACAAAATATCTATAATTGCTCCGTCCTACCTACTAAGTTACCTACATCATAAAATACTGAAGTTACTGGTCAAGTGAACTCACATAAGGTGGAGCGACGACTTGTAAGGATCGCAGGTACCACCTGGATGCGGAAAGCACAGGACCGGCCTTTGTGCATATCTCTGGGGGAGGCATATGCCCAGCAGTGGGCCTCTTCTATGCATGTAGGAGATTTGGGGCTAAAACCTATGGTAAAGGAAATACTATGTGGGAGACATAAGGCTTAAGTCATCAGCAATAAGAAGCCACGGGTTTGATTCCCCGGCCGGGCAGAAATTGAAATGATGAATTTAATTTCTGTTATGGATCTGACTGTTACAGCCCTTTCCAAAAGTAATTTCGGATTCGGTTCACAATACAGTATTTTCCTAGGTGTGAAAGTAATTGTAAAAAACATTAGAAACATAAAGTTAAGAATTAAAGAACTTGCGTCAAGAGGATTTACATACAAACATACAAATTATGTGTTTTGTCAGATCTGGGTTTCTCATTTGACTAAGTTTTGCCGAAAATATTGATCAGAGTTCAAAAACAAAAACTTTACTTTTTAAATTTCGGTTTAAAAGGCGCAGTGGCCGATATGGCTAAGATATTAGTCTTTCGTATGCTTTTCAAGGTTTCCTTACACCATACGACCCAAAGGAAAATGATTTAAAAAAATTACGAAATCCAAACCATTATATTTTTTATTTACAATTTATTTATGTATTTATTCTGAAAGGCACTACTTGAAATAACTAAATACAGCTTATGCGTAGGTAAAGTTATACAATTCAGCAGTGATAACAGTAATGTACAGCATTCTTTAATATGTATACAACAAGCAATACCAAGGTAGATGTAAACAAAATAGGAAATAAAATTAGGTATCTAAAATTTTAGTTATAAGTTTTTACAGAAATACTTTAAACATGAATTTGAAAATATTTAGTTTAAATATCTATACATACAAGGTGTAAAAAGACCGCTAGCATTAATTGAAACCCCATATTCTACTCATGAAACTGAACAACTTTCCCCAAGAAACATACCCGCGGAAATGACTTCTAAATTTCGCTACCTAAAATAAATAATTAATTGCGACGCGCAATGTACATCGTCTGGCGTACGCCTCTCGTTCGCCCACGTGATTAGTAGCCACTGACCCCGCGCGGCCGGCCGGCCTTCACGCTTTACATTGCGTGCTTTTACTTAAACTGCATTTATTTCAACTTAAATTTGAACTTTGAGTGTCTAAATAAATGTGAATGATGTAGTTATCGATACTAGATATTTTTTTAGTACAAAAATACAACTTTTTTAAAGAATCTCGATTTCTGTCTAAACTATGAGTTTCCGCGGGTATGTTTCTTAGGGAAAGTTGTTCAGTTTCATGGGTAGAATATGAGGTTTTAATTAATGCTAGCGGTCTGTTTACACCACCACAAACAAGGTAGACAGACTATTTAAATCATCTTTGGGCTCAATCTTTAGCAGAATATCTAAAATCTGCAGATTGTTCAATTCACAAAATGTTTTAGCTGTATATGTTATAAGTCGATCCAATTATTGGTTTCGCTCAAAGTCAGGTGTCATACTCCTTGTGTCTTCAAAATGAATCGGTTAAACCAAAAGAATGATCGTCGGCACATTTAAGATGTAAAAAACAAAAGACGTACAGAAGTCAGATACAGCACATCACCTGACTTAGAGCGAAACCCATCATTAATAACCCCCAAGTACTGTCGACGGATCGCCACTCTATGTAACACGTCTAATGCGGAAGGCAATAGAAATAACCAAATACAATAATTTTAATAGTGGAAACGATGCGAGTAACAATGGTAGTGGTTCGAGAACTCATAGTGAGGGCAATCGTTGAATCCGAAAGAGGGCGGACAGATATTATGACCGACTTCATAAGGCGGCACCATACGCGTGACCATGACGCATGTAACTGCGCCGAAATTTCGACGTAAAACAATACTGACCATGGTAACAAACCCGATAATATGTGTCATGAAAGTGTAGTGTTATTAACCAAATTCTTAAAGCCTATAAGAATAAACAGTAATGATCAACTTTAATGTGTCTTGAAAAATGTTATTGGGCTTCTTTCATTTGTTTCTTGTGGTATCTGTAATAATATGTAATAATATGACTATAATATAAAATATTAAGACTAATGCAATTACTACATTTGACTAAATACAATACAAAGTTCAAAAGCAAAAAGCGTGAGAGAAAATTAAACTGGATTTTTTTTCCATGAAATTAGGTCTATTTTATATTTCCTAAGAATATCTTCAAAATAAATAGATATTCCTATATAGGAAAATTGCAATAATATATCCCAACGTATCAAAAACCAACAAAAATGTATTCTTGTTTTTGTTGGTTTTCTAATTGTCCGCACAAAAAAGGGTAGGGTAGGTATAGACTATAGGGTAGGTGTTATGCGCTGATTATATTTGACTAAATTCAGAAGCAAAAAGCGTGAGAGCAATACAAAGTGAAATGTATTGCTCATTACATAAGGTCAATTTTCATATCACGGCTTGTGAAAAGCGGAGCGACACGTAACATAATATAAGTGATGCTTCTGAATTTAGTTACTCAATTTAGTCAAATGTAATAAGCGCATGTGGTAGGTGCAGATGTATGGCAGACGTAAGATAGGTGTAGGGTAGGCGTACGGTAGGCGTAGGGTAGGTGTAGGGTAGGGTAAGTGTAGAGTAAGGTTGATAGGACGCCACGCGAATGGAGTTGCGCCGGGCCCACTAGTACTATGTATCTTGCACACCAGTATTAGGGAGAACGGCTAGTGTTGTTCACCGGTGCGCCCGCGCCGTACTAGTTTTGCGACGCTTATTTGCATGTTATTTAACTAGATGGTACCTACTATGCAGGACTTTAATAATACTATACTGATTACCGTATGTTTTAGACATAATTTTATTAAAAATTATAATAAAGTTATTTGCAATCTTACATGTTACACTCGTTGCTTGCTGCCGTGGGCGACGACGTATAGGACGGCGAGGTACTGAAGTTCGAGCTGCATTACGATAAAGAGCTACTTTTTATATTGTAGTAGATGTTAAAAAAGACGTATTTTCTTCATAATTTGTAAATAAACTGCAATAAATAGGATACAGTCAACACATGTTTATTAAAGTGTAATTATTTAAATTATGAATAGCCTCAGAGCGTCGGTTGCCGCCATGCCGCCGTCAGTCATCCCATCCGCTATACGTCTCAAGGCGAGACATGGGATGAAAGCAGAAAAAGAATATACGTTCTCGAGTAGTGTTTTAGCGTGATAAAAGTGGTTTTAAGCTGATTCACTGTAATCATTACGGTAATCATCGTCTTTCGGTCAGCTAACTTATTAAATTCGAGATTAATAACTTTCAGAATTATCTAGGAACAACCTATATTATGTGATTCAGAGCTATATAATATTTATTTGTTTTCCAAATTTGGTAATTCATGTTTTGGAAGGTCATCATGATCGTTCTAGAGCTTATCCCGGCCTCTGCCAAGGTCCGCTTTCCTACCCATTCTTCTCCACTTCGCCCAGTCTTCGGCATACTCGCGTCGACTACTCTTGCATCCGAGTCAGCGATATCAATTCATCGCTTCTTGGGTCGCCCACGGGTCCACTTTCCTGATACCAGCAGGTTCAGGTACCTATTTCCCACGTATCTCTAAGGCTTACGCAACACATGACCAAACCAGCGTAGACGAGCCTCCTTGATCTTGTCTGCGATATCCCTCGCGCCAAGGAAATGAAATGAAATGAAATGAAATGAAATACATTTATTGTCTCAGGACACTACATCACAAGTTCACAATACACATATAATTACAGACAGTAAACAATACACAATACACATAGCATCGGAACTGCTGTAGTGATACCCCTGACGACAATAGGACCTCGCTCAGCGTATGCCACGGCCTGAGCCGCGGCGCTGGTCTTCCGCGAGTCCCGCGGAGTGAGGTCCGGTCAAGGCTGCCACGGATGTATTCATTACGTTCTCGATCGAGCCGCGTAACTCCGCACATGCACCGCGTTGTGAAAGGTAATGAAAATTATTTGGGTGTTCATTAAAACACTTGGAAGGTAATCACGTACAATTAGTATTTAACATTGTCTAACCGCAACCATTGACTAGTCGGTTGGTGAAATTTTCTGTGAAATCTTCAAGATTACCCCAGAATATTTTTGGTGTTCTCCAGGCAATATTCAGATTAGCCCAGCGGGGGGAGTGTGATATCTTATTGACATTTGTTCCATTCCCATTATTTTCCTAGTGCCCCTTTTTTCAATGCTTTGTAGCGTAATTTCTATTCCAGTTTTTCCGCATTCCTTAATTTTGCCAGTAGCGTAATTTCCAATCGCATTTTTCCCCGTTCATGACTTTTACAACAATGAATTTCTATTCTCTACAAATTTTTCTTCAGCAGATTTCCCCAGTTGTAATTACCAGAAACGTGGACCAGAATAAGGACGCTGGTCTAGGTCGTATTTTTGAACCGTTTTTATTACATTCGTATGTGAATTAGCTACCTATATTTTTCACACTCGTAGCAATTGGAGCCACAAGTGTGTAAGAGATAGGTAGCTAATTCGCATCCGAATTTAATTCAAACAGTTCAAAAATACGGCGACAGGAAAAGAACAAAGTCCAGGTTTAGGTCCAGGCGCAGATCCAGGAGTCGCATTTTTAACCCGTTCTGATTACAGTCGTATGCGAAGTAGCTACCTATGTTTTTCACACTCGTTGCAGTTTGTCATATGTGTGAAAGATATAGGTAGCTAATTTGCATACAAATTCAATTCGAACGGTTCAAATATGCGGCGCAAGGACAAGATCAAGGACCAGGACCAGAAAAAAGTCCAGGTCCAGGTCCAGCTCCAGGCGCAGATCCAGGAGCCGCATTTTTAAACCTTACTGTCTAGATTCGTATGCGAATTTGCTACCTATCTCTTTCATACTCGTTGCACTTTACTACAAGTTTGAAAGAGACAGGTAGCTAATTCGTCCACGAGTTCAATTCGAAAGGTTCAAATATACGGTGCAAGAAAAGATCAAGGACCAGGACCAGAACAAGGACTAGGTCCAGGTCCAGGCGCAGGTCCAGGAGCCGCATTTTTGAACCGTTCTGATTACATTCATATGCAAATTAGCTGTCTATCTCTTTCACACTCAGTGCAATTTTCCACAAGTTTGAAAGAGACAGGTAGCTAATTTGCATACGAATTCAATTCGATAGGTTCAAATATACGGTTCAAGGACAAAATCAAGGACCAGGACCAGAACAAGGACTAGGTCCAGGTCCAGGCGCAGATCCAGGAGCCGCATTTTTAACACGTTCTGAGTACATTTGTATGGGAATTAGCCACCTATGTTTTTCATACTTGTTGCAATTTATCACAAGTGTGAAAGATATAGGTAGTTAATTCGCATACGAATTCAATTCGAACGGTTCAAATATACGGCGCAAGAACAAGATCAAGGACCAGAACCAGAACAAAGTCCAGGTCCAGGTCCAGCTCCAGGCTCAGATCCAGGAGCCGCATTTTTAAACCTTTCTGACTAGATTCGTATGCCAATTTGCTACCTATCACTTTCACACTCGTTGCAATTTACTACAAGTTTGAAAGAGACAGGTAGCTAATTCTCACACGAGTTCAATTCGAAAGGTTCAAATATACGGTGCAAGGACAAGATCAAGGAACAGGACCAGAACAAGGACCAAGTCCAGAACAAGGACCAGGACCAAAACAAGGATCAAGACCCGCATTTTTTACCGTTTGGACTAGATTCGTATGCGAATTAGCTACTTATCTCTTTCACACTCGTCGTAATTTACAACAAGGTTGAAAGAAACAGGTAGCTAAATCGCATACTAATTCAATTCGAACAGTTCAATAATACGGCGCAAGGACCAAAATAAAGTCGAGGTCCATGTACAGGTTTAAGTCCTCCCGGTAATTTCAACTGGGGTGATCTGCGAAAATTTATAGAGAAGTAAAAATACTTCAATTAAGAAAAATGCAAATGGAAATTACGATATCGGCACAATTCAGGAATTGGGGAAAACGAGGATGGAAATCACGCTACGACTAACTAAAAACTTGGCAAAAAAAGGCTCTGGGAAAAAAGGGAATTGTCATTCCCTTCCTCAGCCTAAAATTACCATCTTTGCAAATGTCATTCAGGATGTCATTACCAGTCGTCGTTTTCCTTCAGATAGATTAAATTGCTAAATCCTGGATTATGGTCAAGACAGACCCTGGGCTCTCGTGCGCGAACACACAACCGGGACAATCCCACCAAGAACTTTCTAATTGGTTGACAAAAGAAAAGCTGACACAACATGTGTGTGACAGACAAATGCGTGAAAAGATTGCGGTTAGTAAGTATATAGAGGACAAGTACTCTTACTGCTGTCGTTTATTTTAGTTAGATTGACGAACAATAAACATCAGTATTAAATAATTTTATTACATACCATGTGTTGACCCTTGGGAATCGGATCTGGGCGTTGGAGACGTCTTATCAGTTGCAGCTGTATGGTTAGCTTCAACATAAAAATAGCTATAACAAAAATGTAGTTCTGAAAATGTAATACAGAACTGTGGAGCATAGTTTTACGATATAAAAAAGAAAACATCTTAGCGTGAATGTCCCGGTTGTGCTCTCGAGGACGAGGGCCTGGGGTCCGCCTTGAACATGATCCAGGATTTGGCGATCAGGTAATTACAATGGAGCGACTACCATCTGACCTCCGTGACCCTGCTATGAGGGGAACCTGACCAGATTGGATCAGAAGATCCACGACAAAAGATGATGCGTTTGTCTGAATCGCATTTCTCGATGACGGAAAGGGGCCAGCGGAACGAGACTATTACCGACCGACTGTGCAGACTGCCAGACGTGCAACCCAATGCCGATGTTCGATGCTCTGCAGCTTACTATGAATCAATTGCGGATCACAAATTATCTTCATTGCACATTTTTCCACCGAATCCAAAGTCTGTTGGTATTTGGTTGATCCATTAGCGTAGAATATTTATTTTATATCTAAGTATATCGTAAAATAGAGCGTCGGTGGCCGGGCGGCTGAGTATTCGACTCGTAAGCGAGAGGTACCGGGTTCGAATCCCGCTGCGGCCATGTACCAATGACTTTTTTCTGAGTTATGTATATTAGTTGAATTCTTACCGATGCTCTTAGGGTGAGGGAAAATCATCGCGATGAAACCTGCGCTTTCAGGCGACTGAATGTGCAACCATGATCCAATCTGGCCGAGTTCCTCTTTTAGCAGGGTTACGGAGGTCAGATGGCAATTGTTCCACTGTAATTATATGATCTGCCAAATCCTGGATCATGGTCACGGCGAACCCCGGGCCCTCGTGCGCGAGAGCACAACCGGGACATTAATGCCAAGATGACGAGCTTTATTGATGAAACAGGGTACGTTACCATTTCCTTAGAGCTTTGTCTAAAGGCGCACTGGGAATTATGTATTATTGTGATGGATATGTACTTTTTACACATGTAATCAGGTACATTAGAATAAATACATTAAATATATCAATTATTTGAGAACAATACAATATTGTTTGATTGGTTACAATGACAGCCAACCATAGATTTATTGTCAATTTTTCTGTCACTTGACCTCTTTCGTATGATTTATTTGATAAAGCCAGGTTTCCACTGTAATCTGTTTCAACATCACTACATATCATAAAACAAAAGTCCCTGTCTGCTTGTTCGCGATAAACTCAAAATCTCCTAAATGGATTTTCATGCGGTTTTATCTGGACAATATAGAAATGGAAAACGTGCTGCCCATTTCCCAGCCTACGGAGACTCTGAAACATAAGTCGCCTTATACGACACCCACGAGAGTAAGGGGTTGGTACTATTCTACTCTGCGGGATACCACATAGCAACACCAAGAGACTAGCATTACCTATATGTATTTATAGCAGTAGACTTTTCCATTCTTGTGAACGGGTTGTGTAGACGGTAGTCGCCGTATGTAGAAAGCCACAATATCGAGTTAATTTTACAAGCAATGAAATAAGACCATACTAGGATAGGACGACGCGCAGGAGGATCGCCTTCTGTATTAGGCCTCAGAATATTAATATGGTTACGTTAAATGGGTTTGGTTTACCGGGTAGACAGCGGACCCGGTTAAAGACTTTAGCCCCGAAGAAAGTCCACTTGCCCTGCTCTTACTGTAAGGGAAAACCAGCATATTAAGACGACTGACTGACAAACCATGATCCAATCAAGTTTTTTGCTCATCTACACTTCTGCCGTAAATACGATTCTGCTTAATCTAGTTTCTGCTTTATCCCGTGCCTGCCGAAACCCGCGAAAGTAATCTTTTGAGGTTCCCCTATAAAGAAAGTCATGGAGGTTAGATGTCGCTTCAGTATAATTACCTGTTTCGCCATATTCTGGCCCAAGGCTGACCCCGGGCTCACATGTGCGAAAGCACAACCGGGACTATATTGCCAAGATGATGATGAAGACATATGAACCTTCCAGAATAAATTATCTAAATCATAGTAAATACCGCATTAAAATCCATGACGTGATTTACGAGTTAGTGGATACAGACAGATAGATGCGTAAAGCGACGCTATTTTATAAAATGTAAGGATCCGCAGTGAAAACCTGCCTTAAGAATCACAAATAATTAATATGTTAAAAATATATTTGTGGTTAAAATGGAGAAACTCTTTGCATGGTTGCATGATTTTGAACCATAGAGAAAAAGAATGCAACCAACGATTTAACTGCAATTTAACTGGGATGATACTGTGATGATGCTGTGATTATGCTGCGATGTTACTGTGACTGACTCGATACCTCAACGTAGTTATAGTAACATCACAGTAACATTGCAACACAATAACAACTGCATTGCACACCAGAATCGGTACCCGGGTCCACTATTACAGTTATTTAATAAAATATCGAAAGCCTAATAGGGAGACATATGTCATGAGCAGTGGAATAATACAGGTATGCTGAAGATGAAACCTCAGTTATCGATTAGGTATGTACTCAAGCTAGCCTCGCTTGCTTGTAATCTCCTTGCAGACAGACGGACTCGGGAATCGGCTTATGGGTCTGGAGGTAGACCCTGGACGTAAAATCAAATCACTAGTACCTAAAGGCCCTTTCATAGTTACAGTTTCGTAGCTAAAATATACAAACAATTATTACACTTATTTGACATAAATGATCGATCAATGTTTGAATCGCCTCGCGCCGGCCCTCACGGCGTAGAGGAGCGTCCCCTGGGTGGCGGATAGGGGAAGGGCCGGGAGTACAGCCTAGCTAGCTTCCGGCTAAGTCCGATGGACTCGCTGACCAACGACGGGTGTGGCCCTCCAGCATTTTGGGGGTTGTGCGGCGTGCTGACAACTCGCCCGCGGAAAACCTACTTGTTACGAAACCGAACCAGAGAAAAGAATTACGATCCGATCTTAATCACGATGACTTTTGGCATGGAAATATGGACCACCGATTTGCTTCATGGAATGTTCGTAGTTTATATAGACCGGGAGCTTTGTACCAGCTAACCAAAGAATTGGAACGCTATAGCATCAGCATCGCGGCGCTGCAGGAAGTTAGATGGCCGGGCAAAGGGGAGTGCAATCTAGAGGGCGGTGCGATGTTATTCTATAGTGGAACTGATAGTGGCCAGCATATGCAGGGTACAGGGTTCATTGTAAATAGAAAAATGTTAGGAAATGTTATTCGTTTCGATGCAGTCTTGGACAGAATCTGCGTACTACGGGTAAAGGGAAAATTTTGTAATATTACTATCGTAAACGTTTATGCTCCTACGGAAATGGCAGATGACAGCACCAAAGACCGCTTTTATGATGACCTTGAAGGAGAGTATGACCAAATACCGGGTTTTGACATGAAGATGTTAGTCGGGGATTACAACGCGAAAGCCGGACGTGAAGAGGTTTTTGTGCCAACAATAGGCAGATGCAGTCAGCATCAAGTAACCAACGACAACGGGCTCCGGATGATTAGCTTTGCGGCTCTCAAATCCCTGGTAGTTAAGAGCACCATGTACCCACGTAAGGATATTCATAAAAGTACCTGGAAATCTCCTGACGGTAAGACAGTCAACCAGATTGACCATGTTTTAGTAGACGACAGACCCCAGAGTAATGTATTAGATGTGAGGACATTCCGAGGAGCAGACTGTGATAGTGACCATTACCTGTTGATTATTAAAGTACGAGCGAAGATTAAGGCTGCACATGTAGTAATAAATAAGGAGAAACAGCTTATCAACACAGATGTTTTAAGGGAGGATGCAATACAGGCAAAATTTCAATTGGAATTGGGTAATAGGTTTAAGGGCTTGGAAATGCAGGGCGACGTGGATGAAGAATGGAAACAGACCAAAGAGATAGTTAGAGAAGTAGGACTGAAGGTTTTGGGAAGAAGAAAACACCGAAAGAGGAAGAAATGGTGGACAGACCAGTGTAAAACAGCTGTGGAAGGGAAGCGAAAGTACAGGATTTTGTCAGAACAAGATAGGATAGGAAGGATAGGTTTGAAGAAGCGAAAATAACTTCTCGAAATGTAATTAGACAGGCACGAGGAGATCATCTAGATAACATGGTAAGAGAAATGGAAACATTGATACATGGAAACAAGAGTAGAGAGTTTTACCAGGAAGTGCGAGAAGTCAAGAAAGGTTACCAACCTTACAGTCAGCTATTGGAAGATGATGATGGAAATATTATATCTGACCCGGAACAACTGAAATCCACATGGCGCCGTTACTTCGAGCAGCTACTGAACTGTCCCGGGAGATATTGAAGTCAACAATGCGGAAGTAGCACCGCCGAGCTTCGAGGAAGTTAGAAGAGCGATAATGAGGCTAAAGAACAATAAGTGTCCAGGGATCGATAACATTCCCGGAGAGCTATGGAAATATGGTGGGGGAGCGGTGCAATCGCGATTATATGAACTAATCTATAAAATTTGGGCCGAAGAACGACAACCTGATGAGTGGAATATTGGAATTATATGTCCCATACATAAAAAAGGGAGTCGAAAGAAGTGCTCCAATTATAGAGGGATTGCATTGCTCCCAACTGCTTATAAAGTCCTTTCCTATATACTGCTCGAACGACTGGAGCCATATGCGGAAGATATTTTAGGCGATTACCAATGCGGCTTTCGACGTAATCGTAGCACTATAGACCAAATATTTCTCCTAAGACAACTGATGGAGAAGAAATGGGAATATGCGCAAAGCCTACATGTGCTATTTGTTGACTTCACTAAGGCTTACGATAGTATTGATCGGAAGGTGCTTTTCAGGGTACTTCGAGAGTTCAAAATACCCGACAAACTCATGAAGATGGTCGAAGTGGCCATGAGTATAAGCGAGATGAAAGTTAGGGTTGGAAGAGAACTGTCGGATACCTTTGGGGTTGCTACGGGTCTTAAGCAAGGCGATGCACTGTCACCAATGATGTTCAACTTAGTACTCGAACACGTAATTAGAAACGTCCAATTAATTGAGAGTGGAGTAGAACTGAACGGTAATCACCAAATCATTGGATATGCTGACGATCTAGGATTGCTTGAACAGTGCAAACAGACCGTAAAAGATCTTGCGGAAGCCCTTGAAGAGCAAGGAGGAAGGGTTGGCCTCAGAATCAACCGGGTTAAAAACAGAGTACCTACATATGAAGAGGTACAGGGATAAGTATGCGAGGCGAGAATCCCTAGCGGTAGTCAGTGGCAGCTATAAAGGCGTCGATACTTTTAAATATCTCGGTAGCACCGTAACCGACACCAATCAGCGAGAAGATGAAATTGATCTTAGGATACAAAATACGCTTAGGTGTTGTGCAGCGCTCTATAAGGTGTTGGTGTCCAAACTGATAAGCAGGAAAACCAAGATTCGGATATATAAAACAGTTATTAGACCAATCTTGATGTACGGATGTGAGGCTTGGACACTGACACTTAAGGAGGAGAACAAGTTATTGGTCGTTGAACGTAAGATCTTCCGGAAAATTCTGGGGCCAACACAGGGTGAGGACGGCATGTGGAAGAGAAGAAAGAACGAGGAGGTGGAACAGCTTATTTCCGAACCCAATATTCTGGGAGAGATCAAGGCTGCAAGATTGCGTTGGCTTGGCCACGTGGAGAGGATGGGGGAGGATCGCGCCGTAAGGAGAGCATATGTGGGTCGGCCGAGCGGACGTCGACCGGTCGGGCGACCTAGATATCGCTGGAGGGATGAAGTCCTGAAAGACCTGCACGCACTAGGAATCCTCGATTGGCAGGAGATGGCGCAGGATAGGGAGAGGTGGCGATCTCTGGTGTCGGAGGCCAAGATCCACTTTGGGTCGCTGAGCCAGCGCAGTAAGTAAGTAAGTAATGTTTGAATAATGATTGGTTACGTACCTATTCTGTCGCACAAATTTAAAATGCAGTAAGTGCAATTTTTCACTTTTGGGTTTATTCTATTTTCGGAATCCGGGAAACGAGATCTACTCGAATCAAATACCCGTTTTTTGATACCTACTCTGGAAACAAAAAAAATTATGCCATAAACGCAGTAAGAGCATTAATTAGTCGCAAGTGCATAACATTAACGCAGTAAGTGATGATGCTGCAAAGAAATAAGTAAAATCATAACCCAAATTTATGATACGCTTAGCATAAACGCAGTAGGTGCAAGTAAGACATTTTTTACGTAAGTGAGAAAATAGCTTTTAAAAGAAATCCTTAGTATAAACGCAGTAAGAACATTAACTAACCTAACCTAAACCTAGTTGATAGTTATTATTGCATGACAACAAGTGTGAAAATTCAAAAGGATGGAAGAAAGTAAAAAATCTCTGCTTCAAAGACGTAAATTTTTAAGCGAATTAAAAAAGAACGCCAATATTATATAAGTGAAGCAATGCTCAATACTAAAAAATGATCATCCTAATGTTAATAGAAATAAATATTTTTTAGATTTACGTAGCATGGTTCATCAAGATCATTAAAGCGGTTAATCCCGGCTTCGGCTTTCCGCGTTATTTTCTGGGTCCGCTTTCCTGCTATTTAAATATATGACGGATGCGGTCAATAGTACGGACTCATGTGGTCAATAGTACGGACTCATGACGAAGAAAACGGAAGTGGGAGTGCGCCCTCTGGTGGGGCGTGCTGACAGAGTCTCGACGGCACGACTCGGGCCGAGTGGCGGCCATTCTTGGCGCGACCGCCGCCGAGGAGTGACGCGTCTTGAAACTGTCTCCACATTTCGTTTATAGAAAGTGTTATTTACGTTTGAAAATAAAGTAATTTTAAAATCACTATTGAAATAAGAAAGTTAATCACCTCAACTGCCTACATTGTGATACTGCTCTGATTTCAAGTGAAATTATAAGTGATGTGCAAAAATGAATTGGAATAAATACAGTGGAGTAAATTTGAACCTTTTCTTTAATTTATCTGGACGATCTAATACTGATATCACCACCCTGATGACAATGATCCTGATACACCCTTTCCTTCACGCGACGACATCAGAAGCGGTGATGACGAACGCAACGCCCAAGAGATGGTATGATGAGAAGCGACAAAGGAAATGCAGATAACGCTTTGTGGAAGCGTAATAATAAAAGGAAAGTGATTACTCGATCCAGTTGAATTGCCTACATTAAAATATAAAATGATTAAACACGTTCAAAGCGCAGCCAAGAGTTCAAACACCCCGAGATATAAGACAAAGACTTCGTCAGACAGATTGGGGGATTTATAAAGTAAACAACAAATCATCTGTACCAATTGGTTATGGTCAAGGCAGACCTCGGGCCTTCGAGAGCACCATTGGGATATTGACACCATTATTAAAAATCGAGTGAAACTCACTATGGACGGCACTTTGGTATGTATTCTTTGTTTTTGCGAAACTTAATTTAGATTACTCATGTAAAATTTTCCCCTCTTTTAACAAAAAGAAATAGTGTTAGTTGAATAATTTGCGTAGTTCTAAATTAGCCAGCTAAAGTTTATTCAATGAAATTAAAGTAAATGCTTAGATTTAGATTCATTTAGCAGTGTGGTTTGACACCACAATTAAATTAATTGCTTAAATTTCTGCAGATAAATAAAACGATTATAATTTTTTTTTTTTTTAAGTTTACTAATACATTTATTTTCTTCTATTGCATAACAATGGTGTACAACGGTTCGCTTCACCTACGAGAACAACATTGCAATGCAACGTTGGACTGGTGGCCTCAACGTGATTGTTTCAACATGGGACGATGGTAGACAATCTGCGAGTGTTGCGTACATGACTGAGAAATGATGTGATATTGACAGTTCCTCTTTATCTGGTGAGTCCTATACATAATTATTATTTTGTAAAAACCTGTGCTGAAAAGAGGCTCCCTAGCAGATTTTAAGAGTTATTTACTTTGATAATTCAGAAAAGTATTCTGACAGAAACACTATTGATGCCCTTAGTAGAGATAAGGGCAGGTTAGGTTAGGTCTTTAGTGAAACTACAAATAGAAAGAATGTAAACAAAACAAAAAGAACGTCATTTATGGTCAGTGTTACAAATTGTTGGTAAAGATGTCAAAAACTACTGCCAAGTTTAATAAATATTAGCTTTTGCGAGTACCTATGTCAAATAAAGAATTATGTTAAATCCCTCTAAATGTTACAGTACACTGTGTTAAAATTAAAAAAGTTACATTTAATCTAAGATTATTTTACCATCTTGAAACACGCTATGATTTAACGTATTACCAACATCACGTCAGTTATCGGAAAACAAGAATAAGAAATACTTGAAAGCATAGTCCTATTATTTTTATAAATTGAGTACGTAAGCATCGTTATGGTGGTACTGCTGCTGATTGACTTCTTCTTCTTGATCGTTACCTCACTGCTGAGGATCGTGACATCTTCGGAGTTTGTCTCCATCGGTCGCCTGATGTAATGCGACGTTGACGGATGTATCGTTCGGATATTTGGTCCGCCCATCTCTTCGGACTTCGGCCTCTGGGTCTCTTGCCTTCGACTTTTCCCGTCACCATAAATCGTTCCAGATTGCTGATTAAGTAAATATTTGATAATAACAGTGTGGCAGGGATGCCGTAGCAGTGAGTTTGTGGAACATTTGGCTGGTGTACTTTAGGATGTTGTATCTTAGAGATAGGATAGGCTTCGAATGTGCAAAATTTCAATAATGACCCAGTAAAGATCTCCGCGATTTCTATGCGAGCGGGACGGTGCCAACATGTATCGAAAAAAAAAAAAGAGAAAAATTATTAGCGTGTTTGTTTACATTTAACAGGAGACATTCGAACGAACTTTTCCATATTTCAGTATGTTTGTTATTGTGGTCGTAGTTTCCCAATGTTATAGAAGATATCCGCGGTAACAATGGGATCACTCATATACGTTTCTTTTAATACTACAAAACGGAAAAAAAGGGGTAGTTTGGTTAGTAATTTAATTTTATGTTGGTATCAAGTTATTAATCGAAAGAAAAAGTAAATACGAGTAAGTGAACTGATTGACGGTCGATAATTTCGATTTATATTTTGAGTAACTAAAGATAAACCTGTGACTTAGTTCGACCGAAAACCATTTGTTCTATGTTAATATGACTTAGTTTGACCTGGTTAAAGACTTTGTTAGACGGATCTATCTAAGAAGCTAACTCAATATGTGACGTCTATCGAGCCGAGGTTTTTATAAGATTTATGTGATAGTTTTGTTTTCTTAAAATTTTCTAATTCGCATCATCGGATGGAGGTGATCGTGTTTTATCACTGATGGTGGGCTGATGGAGCCTATGGGAAAGTTTTATGGTTGCTTGCCGGCCTGATGGAGGCTATGGGAGCGTGGCTAATAGAAGGTAGTTGTTTCAATCTTTGTGAGAAAATGTTGAACGATAATTATGTTAAGAAAGTCCAGATATTTTGGTGATTGTTCAATAGTCGGTTTATTAAATTAACTTTAACTCCGAGTACTGAAATTTCCATGATTACCGATATAAAGTAACTTTTTCGAGTTCTGTTGTTGTACCAGTAAGATGAGGCAGTGTAAGCAATGGTGAGATTTTATATCCTTCTGCCAGTACAAGTTTAGTAGTACCTGAACTGTTGTTGAGGTCAAATATCCTGATTTATTTGGCTGACATGGAGTGGCCTGGAAATCATGTGTGTGATAGCCCCGAAAGTCTCGATGTTGTGGCTGTAGATGGCAAATTTAATGTTGTAATTTTTTTTTAGAAGGCGTCTGTATATGGGACACCTTCATTATTACAATCATTGTTAAATCGTTTCAAAATGGGAGGCTAAAACATAACGTAAACTCTAAATAGAGTATACTTGTTCGAACAGTTAAAATTGATGACGATGATTATTACTTGTTTAGTTTTGGTGTGGTAACATATGAACTGGATGGTAACAACTTACCTATGACTGGCGTAACAGATAAACGTGAGAGCTTCATATTATTAAACTCCTGATTTAGTTTTGATATTGAGCAGTAGAGATAATGTTGTTTTTGTAGAGATATCACCGTGAACATTTGTTTGGGTCTGTGACGATTACTTGTTATGTAACTCGTAGACCGTTATTACGTGTTATGATAGCAGATATGACTGTGTTACCTATCACTGACTTAGTGCAGATTTGGTCGAAGAATTGACCACGAGCTGAGAGTCTATAGACAGCTATTAGTGAAGTAAAGCGTGTTAAAGTTACTACTTCATGATTTCAGCAATTTCATATTAAAAAGTATACAGTATAGTCTAGCAGTGGCTATATAAGTACGGCTACTACAGTGGTGCCCCTATATTATAGAAAGAGGTATTACTAGAGTCTATAAGTACCTACAGGTTTAAAAAATGTGACGAATGAACAACACTGAGCTTATATGTTGGCAATGTTTATTAACGCCTGGGTGGCTCCCGCCTGTGTGGCTCCCGCCTGTGTGGCTCCCGCCTGTGTGTCTCCCGCCTGTGTGGCTCGCGCCTGTGTAGATCCCGCCTGTGTGGCTCCCGCCTGTGTGGCTCCCGCCTGTGTGGCTCCCGCCTGGGTGGCTCCCGCCTGTGTGGCTTCCGCCTCTGTGGCACCCACCTGTGTGGCATTCCGCCTGTGTGGCATCCCGCCTGTGTGGCATCTCGCCTGTGTGGCATCTCGCCTGTGTGGCATCTTGCCTGTGTGGCATCCCGCCTGTTTGGCATTTCGCCTGTGTGGCATTTCGCCTGTGTGGCATTTAGCCTGTGAGGCATTCCGCCTGTATGGCATTTTTTTTTTTTTTTTTTTTTTTTATGACAAACAAGTCGGGCATTTGACCGCCATCTCACCTGTTGGTAAGTGACGATGCGGCCGAAGATGAAGCATGCCCGTCTTGGAACAGCCTATTCACTCTAGCCTTAAAGGCATCCAGATTATATTGATCAGGGAACACACCCGCAGGCAAAGCGTTCCATTCCTTAGCCGTTAGCATTTCGCCGGTGTGGTATTTTTCTGTGTGGCATTTCGCCTCTGTGCCATTTACCCTTGTGTGACATCTTACCTGTATCGTACTATGGCAGACGTGATACAGGATATAGAATATACTCGTAGTTTGACGATTAGAGTGGTACTGACCAGAGTGACACCCAGTCTGTGTGGCACCTAGTCTGTGTGGCATTTCGCTATTGTGCAGGTCCAGTTGCGTGCCGGCCCGGTTGCGAGGCGGCCCGAATGCGTGGCTGCCCGTCTGATAGCGTTCGTCAGTGTGGTGCTTCGCCTGTGTGTCATTTCTTCTGTATGGTAATATTACTCTTATTTTTAAAATTAGGATGGCGCTGACGGATGACCAAAATCATATGGCATTTAATGAAGGAGTGTTTCGATCACACTCGAAGTAACATTGGGTCTTTTGCCGAGTACTGAAAATTTTATGTAGGTAGGTATGTCACATATTTGTAGTAAATCTAAGTATCTACAGTAATGGAGGTCGGGGACAGTACACGAGCTTTGTGATTGGATTTGTGATGTTTCCCACTCAACAAGATCATCAAGGGGAAAACACTGGTGATGATGATGAAACCTTCATTTGTGGTAATTGTGATACGGTTCATAGTCTGGTGTCCTGTCACGCCTCTCTCATAAACTGAAGCCGTAGCTGAATTTATGTCGTCAACTTAGAAAGAATA
Source organism: Blastobasis lacticolella (assembly GCA_905147135.1). NCBI lineage: Eukaryota > Metazoa > Arthropoda > Insecta > Lepidoptera > Blastobasidae > Blastobasis > Blastobasis lacticolella. Next base: position 16,962,903 of record LR990044.1, on the reverse strand, counting down.
ACTTGTGTACGAGATGATGTTGTTCTCTCAAGTCTCTCAATCTACGGAAGTTTAGTATGATAAATGATAATGTACGTATGTGTTATGTGTACACAAATAGCAGTTACTTAAGTATTGGTGGGTTGAAGCAGTCGTGATAGATCCAATCACATGATTCATAAGACTTACTTGGGTGATGTGTTGTGGTCAGAAGTGACCGAGCGAATATGGTACTGTGCTATGGTTTTCATGTTTCAGATAACACACGAGGACGTGTGTATAGCAGGACGGCCGTGACGGATGCGGTCAATAGTACGGACTCATGTGGTCAATAGTACGGACTCATGACGAAGAAAACGGAAGTGGGAGTGCGCCCTCTGGTGGGGCGTGCTGACAGAGTCTCGACGGCACGACTCGGGCCGAGTGGCGGCCATTCTTGGCGCGACCGCCGCCGAGGAGTGACGCGTCTTGAAACTGTCTCCACATTTCGTTTATAGAAAGTGTTATTTACGTTTGAAAATAAAGTAATTTTAAAATCACTATTGAAATAAGAAAGTTAATCACCTCAACTGCCTACATTGTGATACTGCTCTGATTTCAAGTGAAATTATAAGTGATGTGCAAAAATGAATTGGAATAAATACAGTGGAGTAAATTTGAACCTTTTCTTTAATTTATCTGGACGATCTAATACTGATATCACCACCCTGATGACAATGATCCTGATACACCCTTTCCTTCACGCGACGACATATATATTACAATAATCATCTTGGCGTTAATTTTCCGGTTGTGCTCTCGCACACGAGGGCCTGGGGTCCGCCTTGACCATGATCCAGAATTTGGCAAATTAGCTAATTACAGTGAAGCGACTACCATCTGACCTCCACGATCCTGCTACCAGGGTAACCTGACCAGATTGATTCATGGTTACACATCCAGTCGCCTGAATGTGCAGGTTTCATCACGATATTTTCCCTCACCGTAAGAGCATCGGTTAGTATTCAGCTAATGTATATAAAAGAGTCATTGGTACATGGCTGGAGCGTGATGCGACCCCGGTACCTCTCGATTACGAGTCGGATACCCAAACCGCTCGGCTACCGACGCTTTATTAAATAACAATACAATGTAATTCACAATAATGCTTCGTTCAAAGTATTATTACTCATCATTACAGCCCGTAACAGTTCACTGCAGGACTTAGGGCCTCTCCCACGAAAATGGGAGGTTATTGCCATAATCTCCACGCTTGGCAGGCGGGTTGGAGATCGCTGTGTTTTAAATATAACAATGGAAAACACTGCTGCCCATTTTCCAGACTACGGAGACTTGATCTTGTGGCTCGAAACATTAGTCGCCTTGTACGACACCCACGAGTGTAAGGGGTTGGTTCTATTCTACTCTGCCGGACACCACACGGCCTATTTACTTTAATACTATTTACTTTTAATTACTAAATGTGAAGTTTGAGCATTTCAGTCTATACCCCTTTTATGTAGGGTCATGAAGTAGGAGTAAAGATTAAAATGCTCAAAACAAATACAGAAGTTAAAACATCTTACCGCAGTTGCTATTTTTCTAAACAACTCGTTTGTTTGTTAACAATAGTTAGGTACTCAATTTGTGGTGTGTGGTGCCGCCACTTAAAAGAATAGCACCACCCCATCTCTTCCCGTGGGTGTCGTAAGAGGCGACTAAGGGAATAACCCGGAAGATGGGCAGCAGCATCTTTCGGGTACATTTACATCTACTTCACTGCGATCGCCAACCCGCCTGCCAAGCGTGGCGATTATGGCAACCCCCCCCCCTGATGACAAGCACACACAGGCCACGGCCCCCAGTACCCGGCGGCCCCGCTATTCCGGACTATGGTAGCGGTCACGGTAACGGCGGGGCAGGGGGTGCGAAGAATCACCGGATGCGACCAGGCTACCACAAAGCACGACCACTGGCCCTGGCTACATACAATGTCCAGACACTGCGGACCGACGAAAAGCTCGTGGAACTGGAGGAAGTGGTAAGCAGATTAAATTGGGATATTATAGGGTTATCTGAAGTCCGAAGAAAGGGGGAGGACTCGATAATCCTAAAGTCCGGAAATCTGCTTTACTTCCGGGAGGGCGACCAACTGTCCCTAGGTGGTGTCGGGTTCCTCGTCCACAAATCCCTCGTGAACAACATAGTCAAAATCGAGAGTGTGTCGTCTAGGGTAGCGTACCTTATACTCAGAATTACCAAGCGGTATTCGTTGAAGGTCATACAGGTCTACGCACCGACTTCGACTCACTCCGACGATGAAGTGGAGGCTATGTATGAGGATATTTCTACAGCCATGCATACCTCCAAGACACACTATACCGTTGTCATGGGGGATTTCAACGCGAAACTGGGCAAACGAGGCGGAGACGAGTTGAGAGTGGGGCAATTTGGAGTTGGAAGTCGGAACGCCCGTGGCCAGATGCTGGCCGGCTTTATGGAGAAGGAGGGACTCTTTATGATGAACTCATTTTTCAGGAAGCCGGATCATCGCAGATGGACGTGGGTTAGTCCCGATGGTGTCACAAAAAATGAGATTGACTTCATCCTATCTACGAAACGGCATATCGCACGCTTAATAATAAAGAGAAATAAAACAAAAATACAACATTTTGGGAAATCACGTTATAAGTTTTGCATGTTTGACTTGTTGCACTAAATAATGAAAAAAAGGTAAAAATTGTCTTATTTCTCAAAATAAAAGAAAGGAATTGAAAGGAAGAGATATCGGCCTTTAATTTGGTATAGAAATTACCATTCAACAATATTGGGAACGCCGAAAAAAACTAAAAAGAAAAAAAATCTTGTGACTTATTTCAGTTTATTACAAAACCAAATTATTCAAACCCACATCAGCTATGGCACGAAACTGAATAGTTCTCTTTTATTTTAAAAGAAAAATTAAATCAATGGTAGAAATGAGACTTGTTTCTCTTTTGAGCTGTAAGTATACGACTATTGAAATGTATATCAAAACATTGCCCTTTTTTATTAATTTTTTTTTTTTTTTTTTATGTCATACGGTAGGCAAACAGGCAAGCGGGCCACCTGATGGAAAGTGGTCACCACTGCCTATAGACATTAGCAACACCAAGAGTATCGCTAATGCGTTGCCCACCTCTATAACACGTTGCTCTGGCAGCAAAAAGCAAATGCCACTCCACTGCCAAAGCCACGGTTCCCCAAATCCCCACCCCATGGAGCACTGGAAACCTTACTCACCGGCAGAAACACAATACTCTTTAAAAGAGTATTATTTAGCTGCAATATTCTGTAAGGTGGAGGTACTTCCCCAGTCGGGGAATTACCTCCTCATTTTTATTAATACTATTTAATAAAAGTATAATTTTAAACTGAAATCAGTTCTATATTCAAATAATTATTTGATAAAAACAGTGAAAATCAAAACAAGGACTTTGCTTTAATACAGTTTTAATCAACATAAACTTTTAGTCTTAAAGCTTTGCACTTTAAGAGTTACAAACTAGTAACAAAAATATGAAAACAACATAAAAAGTAGGAACTTCTAACATAAACTTAATAAGCCTCGTTTAATACCCATTGAGTAAGGTAGAAATCATCACGTTAATCTTAATACCTAAATATAATCATCAAAAAATTCAAATATAATGAACCTTAACGAAATTGAGACTCCATAAAGTACTTGCTAAGGCACTTTTTATTCAACCTAGACTTGGGAATAATTGAGATCTGGAGTTTAAAACATAATAAACTTTAAAAACATCAAAAACTCGAACATACTACAACTCTAAGCAAATATAAGTCTTTTATACCGTCGCACTTAATACTGTAAAATTACCATAGAAAATTAGAATAGCATAGATTAAGAATAGGTTTTAACTTATCCAGATAATCGAATCATAAGTAAAAATATGAAAATAACATAAAAAGTAGGAACTTCTAGCATAAACTTAATCAGCCTCGTTTAATACTCATTGAGTAAGGTAGAAATCATCACGTTAATCTTAATACCTAAAAATAATCATCAAAAAATTCTAAAAAATTAACCTCAACGAAATTGGGACTCCATAAATTACTTGCTAAGGTTTTTTTTATTCAACCTAGACTTTGGAATAATTGAGATGCGGAGCTTGAAACATAAACTTTAAAAACATCAAAAACTCTAACAAACTACAACTCTAAAAAAATATAACTCTTTTATATCGTCGCACTCAATAATTTAAAATTACCATAAAAAATTTGAATAGCATAGATTAGGAATAGGTTTTAACTCATCCAGATAATATGGAATCGTAGATGTTTTGATAATATGAAGGAATAAGACCTTTATTGAGAAGTTCCCGTAAGTCTTTCTTCTTATTATCACTTAGCTCTTGATTTCCAGTGTATGCTTTTTCAAGAGAGATTGAATTAATGGGTGGCATCTTCTTTCGTTTGTTTCTAATATCTATTTTCTGACAGGTCTCTTGTTCATAAGATGTTTTGTAGTAAATTGTAAATGGATTCTCCTTACAGACTTTTATCTGTTTTATGTCATTCCAGTTTACTGATTCTTCTTCTATATTGACATTAAAATTGTACCCCATATTTTCTTGCAATTTCTTTGTATGAAAAAACGAATCATAAGTTAGCTCGTGAACATTGATAGGTGGTCGACTTTTCTTGGCATTTTTTATCAAAGTTATATATTGGTCAGGACTGTAAATAGGTCCTGATTTAAAGTTCTTTTTTACTTCCTTCTCGATAAGGCTGTGGACGCTATCTGCCTCGTTCTGTGTATGACCACGTATTAGAAATTTGTGTGTGATACTATTAATGTTCAAAGTTTGTACCGCAAATAAATACAAACATGCGTTGTATTTATTTTTATTCTGTCCACAACAGTTATCCGAATAGAATATAACATTTTTATTGCCAGTATCCTCAGCCTTAGCAGACAAATCATTTAAATAATGCCAAACACAAGATCCAATCTCAATTGCGCCCCTCTTTGCATCTGATTCCGACCAAAAATAACAGTTCACATTTTTGTATGCTTCTTTTTTCTCAGTGTGGTTCTCTAGTTCTGTCAAAGTCAAATTGTAGCTGTTGAGCTTGGATTTGTAGTAAAATACCGATGTCGTGCCTCTAGGACATTGCAGCACTGCTTCATATATTGCCACGATGTTATTCAAATCGATATTCTGGCTGTCTGCAAATTTTTCACGTCTGCTTAACTCTTTCTTTTTCAAATGCTTTTCGTATACCTCTTCAATATCGTTGTTTCTTTGCTCTTCATTTAAGTTAGTATAGGAAGTACACAGATCGCACTGATCCTTTCGCGGTTGGAAAAAGCTTAAATTAAATTCCATTGTAAATATTTTGTAAAATGCCATATAATTGCCCGTTTCCTTATTCTTCTTTATTTGATTTTGTACAAAATCTTCATACAAGTCTTTGATGGTTTTACTACCATCGATATATTGCCTTGAAGTAGTGGCTCTCACATAATGCGACTCAATCCGAGGAATGGAATCGATGTGCTTTCTAATATCCTCAACTAACTCCTTACTCAATTGTCTGTGGTTCCCATGCTTTCCTCGAAGGTCTCCTTGAATTATTCCAGTGCTGTCTTTTTTGTGCTGGATTGTATGTATCGTGTGATCAGCCACTACTAGAGTGCTTTTGAAAAATAATTTACAGGCTCTAATCCTGACATTATTTGAGGTAAGGTAGTAGGTCTTGTTTAGAGCTCTTGGCTTTTCTGCGTTTGTGTATTTATACTTGGGTATCAGATCAACCATAGACGAATTAATAAAAGCTCTTTGGGCACTTAAATCACCTAATTTCCAGAAATTGCGAAATATTTCATACCTTTCCTCAGTGCTAATATTTTGAGAACATTTTAAGCGGCATTTCTCTCCACATGGTATTTTAAGACAGCGGCTTGGAATCGTTTTTTTAGTCTTAGAACGCGATACATATTCTTCTCCAAGATTTCTCAATCGTTTTACTTTATTTTGTTTCCATTTCTGTGGACGCCGGGTTCGTTTACGACCTTTTTGCTCCATCTCAATTTCAGACTCGGAATCCGAAGAACTTGAGGTTTCCGGGACTATATTAAACATCCTCCTACGGCTCTCAGCAAGTGGGTCTTCGGAAACAAACGTTGGATCTGCGACATCGTCATCCACATCACTCTCATCGGTGTATATTGGAGATATTGTCCTCAAATTGCTATTAAAGCAGCATCTACGTGAGGCAGAATTAATAGCAGGTTGTAGCTGCAATGAAATAAAAGAACAAAATAAATAAATAAATTATAAGGAATCCGAAAACAGAAACCAAACTGAAAATTACTTCGTCTATTTCGACTGATCTTTCTCCGGCGTATTCTCAATAATGTCATCTTGGCTCGATTCTGCAGTAGAATCATTCGCAATCTGGCCAGGTCGCAGTTCTTGAAAATGAACAGGACTATCTTTTGTTCGCTCAAATTTATCAGAAGACGTTGAACTGTCCGAATCTGAGGAGGATTCAGACGAACTTGAAGAGGAGCTTGAACTGGTAGATGAACGACGCGCAGCATTAGCCTCTGTCTTCTCGTCTTCTATGGACGATTCACTATCATAGTCAGGTACAAGACTCAAAGGAAAACTTTTTTGACTTTCTTTTACAGGAACAGTTTGGTCCTGTTTGGTAGTAATGTTGTTGTTCATTTCAAACGGAATTGACGTCTGAGGTTTCTGTAAAAGGTAAGTAATAATTAAAATGGATCTCTTTTGTTTTCAGATAACTTGTTAAACTAATTAAAATAATTATTTCAAATGGACGGTGAAAACCAAAAAAAGTACCTACTCTGGTACTCACTTCTAAATAACTTAATTTCAAATCAAAGTTTTCGTTTGAGGGATCAATATTTTCCATGTTAGGTATAATATTATCTTGATCTTGTGAATCCTGAAACAAAGCCGTTGATTAGATTTGCGCTTACTTTATGTTTAGAAATGGTAACGTGGTTATAAAGAAGTACATAACAAGTGCCTTACCAATAGAGCTGAATCAATATCCATTACTTCTGACACGAATTCTTCCTCATTTTCGACTGTTGGGATATTTACTAGACCTAAAATCTTTCGTCCTCTTGAAAACCTTTTTACCATAGTCGCAGCGCCTAGATAATCAGAAAAAGTAATAACTCACAATAACATCAATTCAATTTACTTTGCTATTAATAATAAACTGAGATAAAAACAAAAGTTTTACCCAACTCTTATCACATTTTAATAAAAAACTGTAATAGGTTTTAATGTTACAAGAAAAGCAATAGAATATTAAAAATAAACTGAAATAACTCAATTTACTTCTTAAAACCACCACAACAATTTAAAACTAAACTGAAATAAGTAAAAATAATGCATTTGACAATGCCACATTTTATATATTAAATAGAATGAAATCGAAACATTGCACTTCATGGTTAAAAAAATATAAATAAAATACTCACGTTAAAATCGTAAACAGAAATATTTCACTTTACGCCGCAATAACGCACGTCTACTTTTTATAAAGATGGAGGCATCACTAAGTGCATCGCTTTTTGACAGACAACATGGCCGCCCGTTTGGAATGAAAGAGGCGACCAATTCTTTATCTCGCTCATTATTCGTCCAAATTGAATGGCCGTTGAACTCTACTATTCTTTTCGCATAGTTATTGCGTTTTATTACAAAATATAGAATTTCCCAATTTTAAAGTTATTTCTCTTTATTATTAAGCGTGCGATATATTCAATGATGTCTCGGTGATCAATAGCGTTAAAATTGGCAGTGATCACCGATTGGTAAGAGGCACATTGAATATTAATCCCCAGCTGGAAAGATCGAGATTGATGAGGTCCACGCTCCGGCCTATACCCATCCAAATCCAAAACCCCGAGAGCTTTCAACTCGAATTACAAAATCGCTTCGAGTGCCTAGGAGAGTGCGTCGACGTGGACGACTATAATAACAGGTTCGTGGAAACTGTCTATACGGTTGGGTCAAAGTTTTATAAGGCCTGCCGTACAAACAGAACAAACAAAATCTCTGACGGTACCCTCAAACTCATCGAAGAAAGACGCGGAATGACTCTGCAATCCCCTGATGATATCTCTCAATTTAGGCGACTTAATCGACAGATCTCCAAGTCTCTGACTCGCGACATACGCCGCTTCAATACTACCAATATTGAGGCGGCGATCGAGCGGAACAAAGGCTCTAAAGTCTTTGCGAGAGATCTGTCGATTGGACAGAGCCAGTTGACGAGACTGAAAACGGATGACGGCAGAGTTGTTTCGACCAAGTCCGAGGTTTTGAGGGAAGTCGAGAGGTTCTATGGACAGTTATACACGACAACACGGGCACCTGTTACCAGTATGGCAAAAGACCCCAGAGCCAAGTTGACCCGACACTACACCGAAGATATTCCGGACATCAGCCTGTACGAGATTAGTATGGCTCTCAAACAGCTTAAGAACAACAAGGCGCCGGGTGATGATGGAATTACGGCTGAGCTTCTGAAAGCTGGTGGCAAACCTGTGCTTAAGACCCTTCAGAAGCTGTTCAATTCCGTCATCCTCGAGGGCAAAACGCCGGAAGCATGGCACAGAAGCATAGTCATATTGTTCTTCAAGAAAGGTGATAAGGCTCTCTTGAAGAACTTCAGACCAATATCGCTGCTGACCCATGTCTATAAGCTGTTTTCGAGAGTCATTACGAATCGTCTCGCACGCAGGTTTGATGACTTCCAGCCTCCCGAACAAGCCGGATTCCGAAAAGGTTTTAGTACCATAGACCACATACATACGCTGCGGCAGGTTGTACAGAAGACCGAAGAGTATAACCGGCCATTATGCTTGGCGTTTGTGGACTATGAGAAAGCCTTCGATTCGATCGAAACTTGGGCGGTGCTCCAGTTTCTACAGCGGTGCCAAATTGACTATCGATATATCGAAGCACTGAAGTGTTTGTACGAAAACGCCACTATGTCAGTTCGTCTCCAGGACAAGACCACAGAACCTATTCAGCTGCAGCGAGGTGTTAGACAAGGTGATGTCATATCACCGAAGTTGTTCACCGCTGCACTGGAGGATATCTTTAGGCTTCTGGACTGGGACGGACTTGGCATCAATATTAACGGCGAGTACCTCACACACCTCAGATTTGCTGACGATATCGTAGTCATGGCTGAAACCCTGGAAGACTTGGGCAAAATGCTCGATGACCTCTGTAGTGCCTCTCAACAAGTAGGTCTTAAAATGAACATGGACAAGACGAAAATTATGTCGAATGTCCATGTTGTGCCTACTCCAGTGACAGTTGGAGGCACTCCACTTGAAGTTGTTGACGACTATACATACCTAGGACAAATAGTCCGGCTAGGTAGGTCCAATTTCGAGAAAGAGGTCAATCGACGAATCCAACTCGGTTGGGCAGCGTTCGGGAAGCTACGCCACATATTTTCGTCCCAATTACCGCAGTGTCTAAAGACGAAGGTCTTTGACCAATGTGTGTTGCCAGTGATGACTTACGGATCTGAAACGTGGCCACTCACTATGGGCCTTATAAGAAAGCTCACTGTTACCCAAAGGGCAATGGAAAGAGCTATGCTCGGAGTTTCTTTGCGCGATCGAGTCAGAAATGAGGAGATCCGCAAGCGAACCAAGGTCACCGACATAGCTCTAAGGATTGCCAGACTGAAGTGGCAGTGGGCAGGGCACATAGCTCGAAGAACAGATGGCCGATGGGGCAGTAAAGTTCTCGAGTGTCGACCACGTACCGGTAGACGCAGCGTGGGTAGGCCTCCTACAAGGTGGACCGACGACCTGGTAAGGATCGCAGGTACAAGCTGGATGCGGAAAGCACAGGACCGGTCTTTGTGGAGATCTCTGGGGGAGGCCTATGCCCAGCAGTGGGCGTCTTCTGGCTGATATGATGATGATGAGGTACTCAATTACTAAGTAATATACCTTCCCTTTTAGAGGTGTAAGGTTTTTACAGGGTAAGCAGTACTTGAGTGCAAACGTCTATAGGCTACGGTACATGCTTACCATCGGGCAGGCCGCAAGCTTGTTTGCCATCGTAGTGGTTTATTATTACGGATTAATTATCTGGGGAAATAGCACAGATGTTCAAAAGGCATTTTTAGCGCAAAAGAAGTGCATACGAGTCATTTATAATGTAGCACCATATGTATCATGTAGACCGTTATTTAAAAAAGCTAACATTCTCCCATTGGCATGCTTGTATATTTTGGAGGCATGCTAGTGTAATAGAGGACTATTTAAAACGGAAAAAGACATATATCCAAGAAGTACGAGACACGCACATCGACTTTGTATAAACACGTAACCAAAGACGACGCTATTTCAAAAAAATTGCTACAATATGTGCATAACGATATTGAATAAAATCCCAAACGAAATAAAAAAGGTAGTCCCACATAAATTTAAAAGGGCTTTGCATGATTGGCTTATGCAGTATGTATTTTACACAATAAAGGAGTTTTTAGAATTTAATGTTAAATATATGACAAATAAATATATAATATAAGTTTTTGCATGTCATGTAAATTGACTAAATATGTGAGACTTCATAGAATTAAAACCTTGTATGTACCATATTTATATGCAAATAAAGGAATTGAATTGAATTGGTATAAAAACGTTCCTATTTGAAGTAAAATTAAGTTTATTAAAGACTATGTATTTTTTATAGATTACGACGTTTCTTAATTTGAAAACTTACTTGTTGCTTTGTTAAGCATGACTATATGACTGTTTGGTCTTTGTTAAGTGTAAAGTAAATTATCTCTATAACTATTGTATTTGTGTCTCGCATTATAATTTTTATTCTTTTCATATAATCTAATGGAAGAAGTATTAAATACTCAAAACAAATACAGAAGCTAAAATTGCTTACCGTAGTTGTTATTTCTCGAAACTTTTCGTTTGTTTGTTAAAAATAGTTAGGTACTTCATTTTTAAGTATATTAATATATATAAATATATCAATACATATATTCCTATTTCATTTGAAAGACTGCGTGGGTTTTCTATATTGATCTGAAACAATTTAAATTGTTCTTTTCAATGTGATTTTTATTTGTAATAAGTACAAACCTAATTACATTATTTTTAAAGCCTAAAATGTGTTTTAATCTCATAAACCTATTGATTCAATAAACCAGACGATATTATTTATCCATTTCCTGGAAGAGTTTGGCAAAAATTCATTTGTTTATAATAAAAACAGCTGCTGTAATAAAATGCATATATTCTTCTCAATTACTATACTAAAGTTCAGGTGAAATAGCATAATTTACGTTGGTTCCTTACTAATAATGCAGTAAGTGATCTCACTGCAGCGCTTTGCCGCGGCTATTGGCTGTTTCCTTAGCATAACCGCAGTAAGTAACAGAACTCACTGCGTTTATAGGTTGTGAACATGTACATTTTTTTTGACGATTCCAATACTCTAATTGTTTTGCGGTAATATCTCCCTTAAATAATTAAAAATCTTCTATTTTAATGTTAAAATCATAATCTGCTCGTTTTTTTCTACCAAAAAAGTAATTTCAACCGAGTATTTTGCCAAAACAAAACTTGTAACATCAAAAATAAAAACCTGAACTGCAAACGCGTTTTTCTCAAAACTAGGAAAATGCACTTACTGCGTTTTAATTTTGTGCGGCAGTATTATTATTGACATTTACCAATGGGGTAATTATGGACAGGTTTAATATTTGTTATTTTTTATGAAATTATCTAATTGTTAATGTTGAATTAATTGTTACACAATTGTAATTTTTTTATTTTGGATAACATAATATTTTTATTGACATTTACATTATTGTTGGATTAATAGTTAGTTATACAATTGTGGAATTTTGGCAGGGGCGTAGCTACCGCCGTATCTGCCGTATCAATTATACTGGGCCCCCGGGCCATAGGGGCTCCCAAACATGTGTAAGCAAAAACTTGTTGTCCATAATTTCAGTTAAACTTTCCCTATTTCCCGATAAAAATAATAATTTTATAGAATTTCAGACCAGGGTCGAAGGCCCCTCCGCAAAAAAGACAATTGAAATCAAGTGATACAATCCGTTTTCATTCACCTTTCGTTTAAGAGATATTTATCATTTTTATTGAAAATAAACAAGACAACGTAGTGCCCTCCACCCACACTCATTTATTAGTTCATTGAACTTTAGGTAAAATGTGCGCCTATCAGATGGCAAAAATGGCAACAATTTTGATCTCATATTGAAAATTTCATATTTTCAGCACTATCGGTTGCACGAAAGGCTTAAGGAACTCCTTACTCCGTTTTCTTAAACGGGTCATATGGACCTGGTTCATAATATACCTTGGCCCACACGCGCAATCAATCTTTGAATTTGTCTGTTTTCAAGTTAATAATGGAACGGTTTGATAGCCAAAATATCAAGAATATTCGAGTTCTTACGCTCGCTCATTAACTGTTCGCGAAGTTAATTTTATTATATAATCTCGTCAAAAATTTCGAGAAAGCCCGGCGCTATCGTCATATTGCTGATTTTACGGAATTTTTTATTTAAATCGCGCAAGGTTTTAATGGATAAATTACAAAAGTTTCGAGCTCGCTGCGCTCGCTCATTCAACAATGAAAGTTATAATCGCGCAAGGTATTACTATAGCCAAGCCAAAGGCCAATATATCAAAAATTCCTAGCCCTACCTAGCCTCGCGAACCTGACTGTGAGAGACTATTGTCACACAAATGTAGAGCTCGCTATGCTAGTCCATTTATTGACTTAAGCTGAGACTAGGATTTAAGGTACTCATTAGTACCCCCCCCCGTAGTTAGGGGTATCTGCTAGGGGGGGCCCTATACAATAATTGATACGGGGCCCCCGAAGGGCACGCTACGCCACTGCATTTTGGATATTCTGATCTAATGTAAATATAATGAATGATCTACCTACGGATTTTCTATCTATCTAGGATGACAAAAAAGATTATGAATAGTAAACATTTCTTTACCAACACTATTATTTATATGTCCATATCAACCTTAATAAGTTACCCTAATAGAAAACCTAATACTTTGGCCCATAAACATAACGTTATTAAAACAAAATTGTTTTACACTATGTCTGATACAAAGCAAAGAAATACGAAACTTAAACGGGCGTGGGGTTTGATAAATGAGATATTAAAGCGCAACTAAGTACGTCTTTCCAATAAAAGCCATCTCTCACTTACGGCCGCGAATGAAACGTCACATTACCACCCCACAAAATTAAATGTTTTATTCATGCAAGTTAAAATTTTAGAGCGACAATAAAAAAGAGTATAAGATTTATTAGACGTGCGGGATTATTGAGATGGTGTTTAAGCAATATGGCACGAAGCGTACGTACAATGGGAGATTTTCCGAGACCCTATTAAAAAGAAATAGTTCTAATTATTGTAATAGATGGCGTTGATTAGACACGATTCTCAAAAATAAATCGAAATGAGACCGTTGGATGTATAAAAATGTACAGTTTGCGTTTTCTTCTCAAAAAAGGTACTAAAACTATGTATCTTTTCACGAAACACCCTTTCGAGTAACTTCGGGTACCGAATTCAAAACTTGAGAATCCTGTCTTAGCAACGCCATCTTGTAAGGCACAGCCGAATTTAACTTTTTACTTTTTAAAGTAGCTGTTTGAAAATCTCCCATTTACTGGGGCCAACAATTTACTGCCAACATACGTTGTCTTGTGGAATCCCTAATCACTGTAAGTGATCCGAGGCAAGACTAATAGGTATAGGCATTCCGGTAAGCTGTTGCTCTGTTGGTCTAGGCTTCTCGAATTCCTTCATATAACCCTAACCATTGTACACTAAAGTGAACTAAAGTGGCACGTAGAATACAATGAATTACTCTTGTGTGAGTGTAGCGTAATTTGCATTGACCTTATTAACGAATGAATAAATAAAGGAAAATATTTCAAAGTATAAGCCTATCTTGCCTAAACTTGCCGGTATCAGGCAAAAAATCAAGAACGGCTTAAGAAAAAATTTATAGTCAGATTCGAGAGCCAACAGATTACGATGTGCGGATGTCGAAGGCCGCACGAAGTGGAGCAGAATGAGTGGTAAAGTGGATCCTGGCAGAAGCCGGGTTGGATGTTAGCTGACCTATTCTCAGAGGATAGTCTAACCGACAGACTTTGATCGAAAACGCTAGCAAAATTCCACATAATATTTTAAGTCTACGCAGTGACAACCCACCTGATGGTAAGCAGAATTTATTTAATTTTCCTTGAGAACTAGGCTTTTTTTTTCTAGGCAAGTTCAGTCCTTGTATCAATGCGACCATTACTGATATATTGTGATCGCCTCTTACTTACAGTTCAGTACTAATCTATACAGCTATGAATTGTAACAGATTTTAGCACTGATATCGTGCACCTCATCCTGTAGTAGTTCGTGCCTTTCCAGATGGATTCTATTTGCTTTTGGTAAGTGGTAACGGGCAACAGTTATAGGCAACTGTTGCCCATAACATTCGATTCATGCATTTAGATTGCAGGCAACAAATATGCAGTACCGCAGGTGCGTTGTCACTGTAGGGACTAAGATAGTACGTTGTGCCTGTAATTGCGCTGGCTATCTGGTCCTTCAAACCGGAACACAACAATGCAAGCATTGTTGCTTGGCGGCAGAAATAGATAATGCGGTGGTAGTCACCCACGCGGACTCCTCAGGCTTTGAGCCCCCTTGTAACGTTTTCGCGTGGGAGTCCTACCACTTCATACGCCTAAATTGCTGAATCGAATTAAAAGTAACAAATATTATTAGTTTCTATGATTAAAAAAAATTCAAAATTCAAAATTTCTTTATTGATTAGGACATTAAATATCTCTTTCAATCGTCAAAAAGGAGGGGGGTAGGAAAGTAGGAAGGAAACACACAGTGACACGCTGACCGCCCTATGGCCGTAGATAAACGTATCCCTCGCCAACCACAACCGAACCGGGCTCGACAATGCCAGACAGAGCCGGAACGCTATATTATATTATATACTCGTAGGTATGTCTAGTATAATTAAGAAAAACCACCTAAAACTACAGCAAGAGTAAGCCAGTCCACCAAGGCAGCACCCGTTCACGAGTATAACGCAGGGCCCAGCCATCGTCCAATTCAACCATATTTGAGGAAAAAGAGCGACCCGGCCCCCACGCCACCGCCAGACAGACTTTTAAGTGAGCGTGCATCACACATGCTGCATGTGATAGGTAGTTGCTCCCACTCTACTCTATCCTATCCCTACCCTTTCGCTACCTTACCCCTACCCTATCCTACCATTGCCTTAACCCTACCCTACCACTACCTTACCCCTACCCTACCACTATCTTACCCCGACCCTACCACTATCTTACCCCTACCCCACCCTATACTACCTTACCGCTATCTTACTCCTACCCTACCCTACCCCTACTCTAACTACTACCCTACCCCTACCCTAGCGCAGACAGGAGACACCATGTGTGGGAGAGGAAGGAAAATTAACGCCGCTTCCAAGGTGGTTCTCTGTGGGGAAAGAAGCGGCAAGAAACCCACAGAGCCTACGTTAATTCTTTTTTTTTTCAAACATGTCTTATGTACTAATACATTATTTGTCCTATATACTATCTTAAAAGTAAATACCTGTATAGAACAGCAGTTCAGTCCCATGGACTTTTGTCATTTACATATTCAGATATACTATAATAACTTTTTTGACATAATTTGTTTTTTATAGCGACTTTAAATTTATTCAATGGTAAATTCTGAATATCTGTTGGAACCTTATTATAAAAGCGTACACATTGACCCATAAATGATTTGTGGACTTTGGCTAGACGACAAGCACCAGCAACAAGCTTATCTTTATTTCTCGTATTAATATTATGAACATCACTATTCTTCTTAAATAAGTGTAAATTTTTATGAACATACATTAAATTCTCATATATATATTGTGACGGCATTGTCATTATATCAATGTTCCTGAATTTATATCTTAGTGAAGTTCTAGGTCTCAATTGATAAATCGCGCGAATAGCCTTTTCTGCAATACAAATACATTGTGCCAGTCGGCAGCGTGTCCCCACAGCAGTATGCCATAGGCCATAATACTGTGGAAATAACTAAAGTAAACTAATCTTGCTGTAGCCTCGTCAGAAATACCCCGTATTTTCTTTACAGCATATGCTGCAGAACTTAGCCTTTTCGCCAATTTATCAATGTGAGGACCCCATTGCAATTTATTATCCAGAGTAAAGCCTAAAAATACTGTAGAATCAACAAAATTCAAATTTTCGCCTTTTATTTGTACATTAGTGGGCACTGATCTAATATTTGGCAAAGAGAATTTTAAACATTTTGTCTTCTTGCCATTCAGTAATAAATTATTAACCGTAAACCAGTTTACCACTTCTGCAATAGCCTTGTTCGCGTCTTCATATGTTGTATGAATTATTATTTAGATTAAACTGGCTTTAACAATTAATAAATACTACTGGAGCTACGATGCTACAGACAGACACACAGATACAGACTTCAAACTTATAACAACGCTATTTTTGCGGCAGGGTAAAAAATCCAACATCCACAACTACATCTGTTTGAGGTAAACCATTCCAATAAATAGTATAAAAATAAAAAGCAGTATAAGAAAAAAATCTCTAAGCGAAAAATTCAAACAAAACTAAAGCGAGGCAGGGAGACATTAAAGTCTGTGTCTTAACACACCCACTTTAAAAACGTTACAGAGAGTCGGTTCTGTGTTTGCACAGTTTTTGTTCGCAATGCTCGGCTATGCAAATATGGACTTTTAACTTTAACTGGAACCGGTAGTGTTTGGCCTTTTTCAGCAAACACTTCAAAAATATACTTGATTTCTCACGTTTAAACAGTAATTTACATACGCCGTTTACCGTTCTGCGTGAATATATTTTTCGCTGGGCAAAATGCAATTGCCATAATATTAACTGTGAATTTATCACGTAAACATGTTTACGGAAATGAGTGGAAGTCTCCGATTGTGCTTCCGTTCCACGGTAAAAGTTATTAGAGCTGAAGTGCACATACACTATTTAAAGAACGTATGAAGACATGTTCACATATATTCTTCACATTGCCAAACACCAAGATTACCTATTTCCCAATGGAAGCGCAAGAAAACCGCATAAACCCAGTTTCCGTACGGTATTCATCATTCGCCGCTGAGCGAACTCGCTAGTTCACAATAAATATCGCACCGTCGCTCGGCCGAGTACTGGGGCGTGTACCCGAATCTAGGCAACTCCGTGAAAAAGTCCCGGACATTTTTCTCTTCGTACGTGCGTGAATGACTGGCGAAATGTTCGATCCTGCGAGATTTCTCATACGTAAAGAGCGGTAGGACGTAAAAACTCTCCGTCACTGCGAATTTCTTTGACATGCCATCTGATTGAGCCGGTTTAGAGCTAGCGGGACGTAGTATTTATCAAGTTTTGACTTTGGACTTTCATAAGGTGATGGCACAGTGATGGTATGTTTGGGTTGTGGTTATTGCAATTATTTCTGCTTTTATATTTAAAAAGATGACTAGCTAAAAAGTTAAAGACTGCCTTACCAAAAGGTTTTATATCTATTAGAATGGATACATGAACTTAGCTGACAGTCAATCCTATTCCGGTTGCACTGGACCGTGGTCCAGTTTCCTACCTCTCCTTGTCCACTTAGTATTAGTCTTCGGCTTTGGTGATGAGTTTGTTGACATACATGTTATCCTTAATGACTTCAAGCCATCACTAGGTCACCCCACCTAGTGCCTGAAATATAGCTTAATCTCTTGAGTTTAGAGTTTATGTTTTTTATGAAAATTTTCAAGTATAATATATCGGTACATACATAGAATTCTGTGACTATCTCTAATCATGTTCATCGATGACAACTGATAAAGCTGTAGGAAAAGGATAGGGAGATGATGATGATGATGATGATGATAATTCTGAGTATGTCTTTTATTCGGCTTTTATTTGGATAGATTTCGCGACAAACCCAGTCACCACGACCACGACATTCACATTCTCGAAGCGATTAACTTTTGTGCCGAACGAGCGAACGTTGTGGTATGGCTAGAACATAAAATAAAAGTTTTATAGACATCATTTGGTGACATATCCCGTGCCAGTACCTATTTTCTAACCTTCGTTAATATTCTTTATGTGTTGGTAAAATCGAATGCAATTTTAACTAACTTAAGACATAGATATAGCATAATTATATTGGTAAGAAATGTTTACAAGTCATTATTTGTAGGTACAGTAATCCATACCTACTACATTA
Organism: Blastobasis lacticolella; assembly: GCA_905147135.1. Taxonomy (NCBI): domain Eukaryota; kingdom Metazoa; phylum Arthropoda; class Insecta; order Lepidoptera; family Blastobasidae; genus Blastobasis; species Blastobasis lacticolella. The sequence continues at coordinate 16,944,537 of LR990044.1, read as the reverse complement.
GTTTAGTTGCAAGCAATACCTCGCCGCCTTGTCGTCACCGTGAGGAATTTATAACTACACGTAATTATATTCCCCAATTTCATGGCTGAAACCTGGCCCGTCATCTCCCCAGACTGCTGACGGCCAATGTAAATCAGGCGTTATTTATAACACCTAATTATTCGCTGGAAAAAATTACCTCCCGCCAAGTCGGCTTATCCGGCGATTTCGTATAATTATTTTAGCAGATTTATGTTCCGGTAAGTGTCAACGTCAATACGGGGGCTGACGGCGCGGAAAATAACTTCCAATTTATTATAACGTGTAGCGGGGACCGGGTCTATGCAATATTCATGCTGTTTAAGCGACTGCTTCATACCCTCTTTGAGGATTGATATGTCGCTTTTTTGCTTGTGCGGTTTTCGGATATGGTAAGTGCCGAGTTGACCCATTGCCATTGTTCTGTGTTGGTGACACGCAATCAAACAAGTAGTCTATATTATTGAAATTTTACATGTTATTAGTGTATACTTTTGGAAATTTTACGGTCTTATTCATAAAAATTGTGGTGTGTGGTGCCGCCACCTCAAAGAATAGCACCACCCCATCTCTTCCCGTGGGTGTCGTAAGAGGCGACTAAGGGACAAATCCGAAAGATGGGCAGCAGCATCTTTCTGGGTAGATTAACATTAACTGCACTGCGATCTCCAACCCGCCTGCCAAGCGTGGGGATTATGGCAATGACCTCCCCTTTCGTGGGAGAGGCCCGAAGTCCTGCAGTGGATTGTTATGGGCTGTGATGATGATGATGATGATGATTTATAAAAATATCTTACAGTAGGTTTAAACGTTCTTTAGCTAAAACACTCATCAGACATTTAAATATTTTTTTAGTTCCATAATCATACCTAATTCATAAACCACTCATAACTAAAGATCTGATAAAATACAGATTGACATCATCATGTCGCCTTAATGAATAGCCAAACATATAAAATCGCTTGTAACCTAGTCTCGAAAATAGTTTAATGTGCTGAAATTTGCTTCCGTAACGGAGTATAGACTCATTTCCTTTAGGATAAAAGTCAAAAATGGAGTTACGAGCCAATCACAACCCGGATCCGCAATATTTTTGTACGTAATAATGCACAGCGGACCACCTTCACAAAGCGAATAAAATCAGATGTTCCCTGTGACGGCGGCTATGTTTCTATTAAAGGTTTCTTCTTCTCTTCCTCGTCAGAATTTCTCCGTCCAACTTCTCCAAAGTTATATGTGCGTTCTCTAGCTTCTTCCAGCCTGATCGACAGGAAATCTCCCTCACCCATATCTTCATGGCCACCTTGGTGATGTCGTCGGACCATCTTGCCTTTCGCCTACCAGGGTTTATTGTAGTCGTTCTTGGCCGCCACAAAGTTAATTTTTATAGGTTTATAGAAGGGATCAGCCTTATGTATGTTATGTAGTCGTTAATGAGAGTTTTAACGCTATTATGCATTTATGAAGAATTGTTTTTAAGAACCATATTTTAACACGCTTCTAAACCTCCCATGACTTTTTATGAATAAAACCGTCAGTATTTTAGATGTAGGTATTAGGTAGTAAAAGGGAACTCAGAAGAAACGATGTTATTGGTTTAAAGAAATAACTTTTATTAGGTACTAGATATGCAACAAGTTACAATATCAGCGGTCAGGAGCGAAGTGACTTAAGAATGAATGTAATCTTAAGAATGAACGAGATCTTAAGAATGATTGAATGAAACGTATGACAATGAGTGAGGTGCCACGATGACAGGTAGTTAGTACGGTGGCCCCACGCCAGACTTCCTCGGTGGAACACGAGATGGCGCTCAGCAAAAATCCGTGTCCTTAAAGTAGGTAGGTATTTTTACTTTAACTGTAATTTATGTTACCTTAATAAAATGTGCTATACCCAATTAATGCTTCTTTGGCAGAATAATATCCTTTTGTAAATTTCTGGAAACAGTTACGAAGTTCTCAGGACCTCAGGAGAGTAATTCCCTAAACATAGACTAATAACATTAAATTTCATTTCTTAAAATCTAATATTACACTTTCAATGCCACTTTTTAAATATTATAATCGGCAGGCTACAGTAACTAGCACTAGCATTCGCTTCTGTACGTACACTAACGAGCAAAAAGAACTAGTCACTCACATTAACGATGATATTTCTTAAACTAGTACAAATAATTTCATGGAACAAAAAGTATAAACTAGAACAAAAAGAGTTTTAGTTTATTCTTTAAAACCTTTTTACTTTGATTAAATACACTTCAATATTCCTTTGACTTCATAAAGCTATTATAAGTTTTATTCGTTAGTGTAGATAGTCTTTTGCTTACGCGGTACTCAGACATTCCACATAAAATAACTTTTATCAGATTAACTACTACCCCTACTTTTTATGGCAAGTCTTGGCGGGGCACTTCCGTGCCCCCAAATAGGTATATAACAGCGAGTAATCCGTTAACAGTAGTTTCATTTGGAACATTCAGTAGAACACCTATTTGATTCGTATCTTGATACCTTTTTCTATAAAATTAATCCAACCGTCGGAAGTTAGAATAGAACTAAATTGAAACTGGCGTGGCCTACATGGAGATTTTAGAGGAAAGCACTACTGATGAATTAACTAATAATGAACTATTCTCCGCATACAGCCATGACCAGAATATTCTCCTACTATTAGACAGGTGAACGAGTGAATTTTAATTGAAATCCATATTTAATTTCCTCGTTTCAAGTACGACGAAGTTATTATTAGTTTTGCATATATGTACAGTAATAATAAATAAAATAAATAAATATGCTTAGACAATTTACACAGCGCCATCTAACCACAAACTAAGCAACGCTTGTATTTAGGGTAACTGATAAACTACTTATTTAGTTTTAAATACATACTTATTATACAAATAATACCTTTGTCGGTGAAGGGTAAAGGTAGCCGCCAACATTGGCGTGAGGTAGCCGAAGACCGAAAAAAGTAAATGAAATAAATTTGAAAGCAAACTCTGGTACACGCCTGGATTGACCGCTCGAATGATAGTTATGATGGGACACGACAGCCTGCCATGTTTTTCCAGTAAACCAATATTTTACCATATTGAGCATTTACCAAATACATTTACCATCAAGGTGTGCATAGGCACAGTTTAAACTAGGTTCAGGGTCCACAGCGGATGATCATAACAAAAAACACATCTTGGGGTTAATGTCCCAGTTATGCTCTCGCGCACGAATTTGGCAGATCAGATAATTACAATGGAGCGACTGCCATCCGACCTCCGTGACCCTGCTACCAAAGGAAACTGACCGAATTGGATCATAGTTACACATTCAGTCACCAGAATGTGCAGGTTTCATGATGTTTTCTCACCGTAAGAACATCGGTTAGCATTCAACTAATCGTAATAACTACGTAACTCAGAAAAGAGTCATTTGGTACATGGCCGCAGTAGGATTCGAAGGCGGTACCTCTCGCTTACAAGCCACCACTCGGCCACCGACGCTCCGCAGCGGATGACTATGAATGATAATAATTTAAATCAACCTTAAATTAATTCAAGAAGTGCATCGCAACATCAATCAATCACGTATGCTTCCAAAGAGCATGTTTAATACTACACAAAGTTCTGTACACACTCATTATGAGTAAATGAGTAAAGACGGAAGTCTCGCAAACTCCGGTTCGGAGGAGCCGAGATAGATCAGACTTTGCTTTGAGTTCAGTTGTAAAAAAAAACTTATAGCTCCTCTACTCCGACCCACTCGTCAGACGGATCAAACTTTGAGTAATTTTAACTATAGCTAAGTATAGTTTAAGCTGCGCTTAAACGGTTGATTAACGAGGTGATTTACTAGGAGTTGGCAACTTCCCCGCGAACTAATAGATCTGGAACACGTCTCTGGTAGCGAATTTAAACCGAGAGCGCTCACCAACTATTTTAATAAAATCTGCTTGCAACGTTTGCTTCCCAGTTCTCGCCATTTGTTAAAAGAATTCGTTATCGAAAAAGCTAGGTATTTGGTCGTTGGATATGAAATTATAGGTTTGAACGAAAATTCTTCAGAATTCGTAAAGATATTTATTTCGACAGTTTTGAGTATCAGAATAACAATAAACCGGGCTAAAAGCAATTCAAAATGACGCACTAGATCCCATAGAAATATTTTCCAACTTGCGAAAAGTCGCAAAAGCAACCTATAACTGATGGTTGCCACGATTATTTAAAAAAGTTTCTGTGTCCGGAGTCAGGATAAACGTAAATAATATTTTGGTCAGTAACGTTCATTAACGTTCAGTAACGTTCGGGGTTCTTAAGTTTCTACAGTCTCGGTAAAGGACGATGATAGTGACGTGATATCACTATTATCAGTGATCACTAGGATAGGTATAGGCATAAAAATGAACATTCACACACACACACATACGCAAACGTTATTACTATGTTCATTTATCATTATTATTTTATCATTGTTATTATTATTTTATCCGTATCATCACTGAACAAATCTATGGGTACTTTGCTGTTTGGTATTCTTAGCTTCACTAATCCCATTTGTAAATTGCAGTTTTGTAATTGGCAGTACCACTTTTATCTGTATCTGATTGTAAACAAATGTACATTGCTATAAGACTGTGAAATAAATAAAATAAATGAAATTTATTAATTATCTCATGGTTTTCAGATATGTGATGAATATAAATGAATTATTTGTTATACGTATATATGTTTTTATGCCGACCTTAAAACAACTGTAAACATATTTGGATCGCCAATGACCCATTGGGATAAACCCTGACCTTTTCATTTTTGTCACAGGTCGAAGCGTGGCTTGACTGCAATCGAAATTTGAAAAGTTTTAGACCACACAATGCAAGAGAAACATGTTAGCCAAGTAGATAAATAGTTGTATTTTCCTGGTGATGGTCAGCAGTGACTCTGCAGACAAAGATTGTTAGTATATAAACAGCCGCTAACAAAAGCAACCTATAATAATGCACATCATCACCACCCGAGTGGTCAGTCGCGGCTTGTGCCATGGTATTTTTCTTCCATTTCCCCTGGTCTTCGACATACTAAATTCTTCACAAAGTAGTCCGATTGCTCTCGCTTCCAAATCAGTGATGCCAATCAATCGCTTCCTGGGCCTCTCGTGGGAAGCAGGTTTAGGCATATATTGGCCACGTATCCCTGAGTCTTGCGTAACATATGACCAAACCAGCGCAGGTGAGCCTCTTTAATCTCATTCGCCATGTCTACCACACCAAGGTAGCCACGGATGTACTCGTTACGGACTCGGTCGAGTCGTGTAATGTCGCACATCCATCGCAGTATTATCAGCTCGTTGGCGTGAAGTTCGCGGACGTACTTCGTCAGCGCCGACCAGGTCTCGCAGCTACACAGCATCACGTGAATAATTATTCTCTTGTATGAATAAGTCCCTTATCACACTTTGACAGTGATTTTGTGGTCATTGAACTATCGCCATTTGCTGACGTGTCCGGAATTTTTGAGAGTACAACACAAGCAAGTAGGTCCTGTGGACAGGATACTGGTGCAATACCCCATGGCCTACTATGGTTTTGACGAAGTTCTCAGTGTTGGGGAACATGTCCTGGATAATTCTAAAGTACGCCTCGAGCATGGATTTTTATCTCAGAGCCCACGTTCAGACAGAGATTACCTCCCAAAGTAGGTTGTCGAAAAGCTTCTGCGGATCGCGGAATGCGAAGTGCAGAGGTTGATTCCTGAATGTAGAGCCAATTATTGCATTAAGCCTCCTGGAGGACTCTAAGAATAAATATAGGATCCATTTTGCTGCAGTCCTAGCAACTACTGTACTAGCAATCCGACACGGAGCATTCCGGGCAAAGTCTCTGATCTATAGTACGTTCAAAAAGCTTCATTGTATGTCCAATAAACTGGATAGCTACCATACACTTGTGTTCACGACAAGTGTTTTGAATAATACAATTCGTAATTTTTATTGTTTACTACACTTATATTATTCAATACAAATTTATTGACGGTTGACGAATCACTTTCATTACATTTTAGGGCACCTATTATCCCATCGGGTCGTACCTACTCAAAAAAACTACTATTTTCAAGTATTTTTTTAAAACAAAGTTTTTGTTTTTTATTAATGATTATTTTGAGCAACATTTGCGAAAATGACAAAATTTCACGACTCAAATAGTTATATATGGGTTATACAACGCAAAAGATAGCAATAATTGATAACCTTAACATACATAGAGTAGATAATAATTTGTAACCTTGTATATACTAGGTATATTTATTTTATTTATTTATTTATTTAATACTTTATGCACAAAATTATTATTCTGGCAATAAAAAGCCTTTGACTTTGAAGTAACCCTAGTATATTAACAAGGACTGCATAGTAGCTTCCATTATCTCTATGACTTATTATGGAGTGACGTCTGATTCCTGTACATAATGTGCAGTTGTAGGCGTCCGGGTGTGCTCTGCGGCGTATTCACGTCGTCCCAATCGGGGCACGGCTCGACGGACCATCAGGACTGGCCCAAATTAATTCAAACCTTCCGATTGCGGGCCCAGTTGGAGCGGAATGTTGTCGTTTATGATGGTAATAAAAATCGTTGTTGATGCCCCGGTTGTGCTCTCGTACGCGAGGGCCCGGGGTCCACCTTGACCATGATCCAGGATGTGGCAAATCAAGTTGCAATGGAGCGACTACCATCTGACATCCGTGACCCTGTTACCAGTGGAAGCTAGTTAGGTTAACATTTAGATCATGGTTTCACATTTAGAGGCCAGAATGTGCAGGTTTCACTACGATGTTTGCCCTAATGAAAATGAAAATGAAAATGAAAAAGTATTTATTGAATTAGGATTACGTTAATTAATCTCTTTTCAAAAGTCAAAAATCTAACGGAAAACAAAGGGAAGTTAAGCGAGCTCATCCAGGTAGGGGGCGACGCATGCAGACCGATCAGCGCGTACGAGGGCTTACTCCGGCGAGACACCGGGCACCGATACGCGCCACGCACATAACCGCCTAGGCGAATCATGTGCAGCGCGCGCCCGGCCCCAGCCAGCCCGCCGGCGCTCACACCCGCACGCACCAGCCGGCCTACCCGCGTCGCCCCCTGAGCTCGGAACAAATAAGTAAAAAGAATGTCGTCTGTCTGTCAGTATGCCGCTTCAGTTAGGAAAATGACCATCTGTGGGAAAAAGAAACGGCAAGAAACCCACAGGTACATTTAAATATGATTACATTGCATTGATACATTTGTCAATTTAATTTGAGTGAGCCTGTTTTGATTGGAATATGATGTGAACCTCTACAAATCGGTCAAGATAACTAAAAATAAAAATAAATTCAAAAACAAAAAATGGCACAGCAAAAGCAGGCCAGTCCACCAAGGCAGCACCCGTTCACGAGCATGACGCAGGGCCCAGCCATCGTCCAATTCAACCATATTTGAGGGAAGAGAACGACCCGACCCCCACGCCACCACCAGGCAGACTTTTAAGTGAGCATGCGCTGCCAATGCCGTACACATTAAAAAAAGATTTGTTATTCAATGACTATTACACATCAAATCATCCTCACCCAATTAACAAAATTGTAAATTTATAAATAACTTCCTATTTCGAAGAGCTAGTAGTACACCATACATTTTTGTCATTGATATATTCATCAATTTTATAATAGGCTTTTTTCATTAAAGTTGTTTTCACCTTATCTTTAAATTGTAATTCAGGCAAATTAATAATACATTCAGGAATATGATTATAAAATCTTATACAGTTACCCATGAAAGATGAATTTACTTTACTTAGTCTGAACAACGGTGTTACCAGTTTATTTTTGTTTCTTAAATTGACATTATGAATATCAGTATTTTTAGCAAATTGGGTAATATGCTTTCTAACATACATAATATTATCAAATATATATTGACTTGAGAAAGTCAATACATCAATTTCTTTAAACAATTCTTTGAGCGAATCACGTCGACGTAATCCATATATTGCTCTTACAGCTCGCTTTTGTAGTTTGAAAATGATGTCACTATCAGCACACTTGCCCCATAGTATGATGCCGTATGACATAATACTATGAAAATAACTATAATAAACTAATCTAGCTGTATTCACATCCGTTAGCCTCCTTATTCGCCACACGGCAAATGCAGCCGAACTTAACCTACTAGCCAATGATTCAATATGTGGGCCCCATTGAATTTTTGAATCTATATTAACGCCTAAGAAAGTAGTTTTCTCTACCAACTCAAGTTGCGTTTTATCTAATATAACATTACATTGATTACTTTGTACATTAGGGAGGCAAAAATGAACGCATTTAGTTTTTTTAGAGTTTAAGACTAAGTTATTAATCGTAAACCAATGAAGCACATTCTGAAGAACACAGTTTACTTCGTCTATATTATTATCTTTCCTATTAATTTTAAATATCAGTGAAGTGTCGTCAGCAAACAAGACTATACCAGCAATATTCTGCACCATGTATGGAAGGTCATTTATATATACAAGAAAGAGAAACGGCCTCAATATAGATCCTTGTGGCACTCCAATGCTTACTTTCCCACCCGCAGATAACTCGCCATTTACATTTACTTTTTGAACTCTACCTTCTAAGTATGATTTCATCATTTCAAGACTATCATGCGTAAAACCGTAATGTTTTAATTTTAGTAATAGTGTTGAATGATTTACACAATCAAATGCTTTAGACAAATCGCAAAAAACACCTACTGCATTATGATGTTCTTCCCAAGCGCCAAAAATTTGTTGAATGAGGCTAATACCAGCTTCGGTAGTATTGCGGCCTTTTGTGAAGCCATATTGTTGTTGATGAAATAATTTATTACTGTTAAAGTGCACAATCATTTGACTTAACATGATTTTTTCAAAGATTTTACTGAAAACGGGCAGGATGGATACCGGTCTAAAATTATTCAAACTATTTTTACAACCTGATTTGAATAATGGTACCACTTTACTGATTTTCATGAGGTCGGGGAAAACACCTACTTCAACGCAAGCATTAAAAATGTAAGCTAAATATGGTGCTAAAATATCAACAACAGTACTTATAACTCTAACTGACATTCCCCAAATATCTTCCGTATTTTTCAACTTAATGCTTTTAAAAGCTTTAATGATAGTTTTAGCGTCTACTTCGGAATAACAAAAGCCATTTTCACAGGCACCTATATTTTCTTTTAACAAGTTTTCTGCACTAATTGGGCACGAGTTTAGCAGCGAGGTAGTTTTAATCGGTATTTCGGTAAAAAATGTTTGGAACAACTCTGCCACTTCTTTATTTGCGGTACTAGTTCCGGTTTCTGTTTTGATTTCATAATGTGTATCACGAGGCTTTGTTTTCCCTGCCACCTTATTTATTACATTCCACACAGTCTTAGCCTTGTTTGAAGACGAACTTATAATTTTCTTATAATGTTGTGATTTTGCAATTAGACAAACTTTCTTAAACGTTTTTGAATATTTTTTGACATATTCTACAAAATCTTTATCATGGCAATAAGCTCGCTGACCGTATAGTTCAAACATTCTATCTCTGCTTTTGCGGATACCTAAAGTAGCCCAATCACTAAATTTAGATTTACAGTTACTTTTTATTCTTTTTTGCGTAAAAACACTTTGATAAACATTATTGACAGAATTGAACATATCAGAAAATAGAATGTTTGGGTCTTGAGAATTAAGAGAAAGGCCGGCAATGGTCTCCGATAAGGCTTGTTTGAAGTGTTCAATTCTCCTTTGAGTAATTGGTCTTGTAATTATTTCATTGATATTACATTGTTCCGTAAAATCAAAAACAACGAATTGTCCACTATGGTCAGATCTTGTAAAATTTATAATAGCCTTTTCGTTGACCTCGCAACAGCAGAATACATTGTCGATGCAAGTCGCTGATGATTCTGTGCATCGTGTCGGCTCTAAAAATACATAATTAAGATTAAAACTACGAAATAAGCTTATTATTCTCTCGCTAAACGTTGTTTTTTCTAGTAAATTAACATTAAAGTCTCCACAAACGATTACCTTTTTTTTACACGTACAAAGTCTTTCTAAAACTTGTTCCATAGTTTTTTCAAAAATCTCATAGTTTTCATTGTATGGTGGCCTATACACACAAAGTATGATGCACTTTTCTAGCTCCACGCAGGATAACTCAATCTTATGTTCAACTGAGAGGCCAGAAACATCTTTCCGGTCTTTCGATTTAATATTTTGCCGTACTGCAATTAATGAACCACCACGGGAAATAGATTTTCGATTAAAACAACTAATTATATTATAGTTAAATAAATTAAATGACATGTCAGATTCCCTCAGCCAGTGCTCAGTTAAACATAAAACTTCTACAGGAGTTTTCTTTAAATATAATTCTATTTCATGTTCTTTGCCAGAAAAACCTTGTATATTTTGATGAATTAATCGTAAACAATTCTTGGGCTTTTCTTTTGTCTTAAAATCTAGTTTAAAGAGCATCCTTTGTCCTTAGATGATAACATGCAGGAGCCCTGGTCAATCCTACTTACGCTAATATTGTTATAACAATTAATATTATAAGCTAACAATGTAGTAATATACTTTTTGTCCTTTTGCTTGAGATACAATGTATCATTTGTACAAATAATATTGCCAACAAATTTGTTGATGTCAAAAAATGTAAATGCGTTACTATAACGAGTCAAATTATATAAACATGTATTCAGTCTATGAATACGTCTATTTAACTTAGGGTCATTATTTGTGTATGGGAAAGCACACAAAGTAATTTTATTTAAATTATGGGACTGAAATTTTTGAAAACTCTCTACGATATCATTTCTAGTTATTCCCATGCTATTTCCGACCATTACTATAATATTGGTACGGTCTTCATTACATTGTTGACTAGCTACATTTATTATCTCATTAAATGATCGGTTTGGCAAACAATGATTACAAACAGATGTATTGACATCATTACTTATTAATATGCCCATGCCTTTGCCAAGCGAATCGGAATATATTATGGTGCGTATTGAACTCTTTGCCGTGTCCGTAGTGCCCGCCAATCTCGTTGTCGCCACGACGGCCGGGGCGGCTGGGGTCTTGTGGGGCCTGACGACCGCCGGCTGGATGTGGGCCGCGGGGGCCGTAGAGCGCGTCGATCTCCTTGCTATGGTGGCATAGGAGGTGGCCGCAATAGCCGGTGCGTCTGTGGCCTTGAATGGCTCGTCGACCGCGGGCTGGATGTAGGCCGCGTGGGCTGTAGAGCGCGTCGTTCTCCTCGCAGCGGCGGCATAAGAGGTGGCCGCGAAGGCCGGGGCGGCTGAGGCTTTGGGGGGCCCGCCGACAGCAGGTACGATGTGGGCCGCGGTGGCAGAGGTGGTCGCGACGGCCGGGGCGGCCAACACCTTACACCCGGCGCCCGCGGGCTCGACGTTCACCGCAGGAGCCGCGGTGCTCGCAGCGTGCGCCTCGGGGGCGACGACAATGTTTTGCGGCTGGGGCGCGGGGCGCTGAAGCTGAAGCTAACCTAACCTAACCGTACAAACATCGAATAGTGTTCAACTAACCTACATTACTCAGAAAAGCTCAAAACTTTAGCAAAACGAGCGAGCGCGCGTTCATGTTGCAGAAGGAGACAGTGCGGTTAATATCGCGAGTCCCAACCTACACACCCGCAAGGAGTCTATTCCGACACTTTATGACACCGAAACTAATGTTTCGGTACGATATTAAGTCATAATCGACTTAATATCGTAATATAAATACTTATGACACTGCTACCAACGTAAAATCAAACTTTGAACATTTCCCTAGCAAATCAGAACATCTGAGATACACGCTTCGAAATATCATCATCATCATCATATCAGCCAGAAGACGCCCACTGCTGGGCATAGGCCAGAGGCCCAGAGATCTCCACAAAGACCGGTCCTGTGCTTTCCGCATCCAGCTGGTACCTGCGATCCTTACCAGGTCGTCGGTCCACCTTGTAGGAGGCTTACCCACGCTGCGTCTACCGGTACGTGGTCGCCACTCGAGAACTTTACTGCCCCATCGGCCATCTGTTCTTCGAGCTATGTGCCCTGCCCACTGCCACTTCAGTCTGGCAATCCTTAGAGCTATGTCGGTGACCTTGGTTCGCTTGCGGATCTCCTCATTTCTGACTCGATCGCGCAAAGAAACTCCGAGCATAGCTCTTTCCATTGCCCTTTGGGTAACAGTGAGCTTTCTTATAAGGCCCATAGTGAGTGGCCACGTTTCAGATCCGTAAGTCATCACTGGCAACACACATTGGTCAAAGCCCTTCGTCTTGAGACACTGCGGTAATTGGGATGAAAATATGTGGCGTAGCTTCCCGAACGCTGCCCAACCGAGTTGGATTCGTCGATTGACCTCTTTCTCGAAATTGGACCTACCTATCCGGACTATTTGTCCTAGGTATGTATAGTCGTCAACAACTTCAAGTGGAGTGCCTCCAACTGTCACTGGAGTAGGCACAACATGGACATTCGACATAATTTTCGTCTTGTCCATGTTCATTTTAAGACCTACTTGTTGAGAGGCACTACAGAGGTCATCGAGAATTTTGCCCAAGTCTTCCAGGGTTTCAGCCATGACTACGATATCGTCAGCAAATCTGAGGTGCGTGAGGTACTCGCCGTTAATATTGATGCCAAGTCCGTCCCAGTCCAGAAGCCTAAAGATATCCTCCAGTGCAGCGGTAAACAACTTCGGTCTAACACCTCGCTGCAGCTGAACAGGTTCTGTGGTCTTGTCCTGGAGACGAACTGACATAGTGGCGTTTTTGTACAAACACTTCAATGCTTCGATATATCGATAGTCAATTTGGCACCGCTGTAGAGACTGGAGCACCGCCCAAGTTTCGATCGAATCGAAGGCTTTCTCATAGTCCACAAACGCCAAGCATAATGGCCGGTTATACTCTTCGGTCTTCTGTACAACCTGCCGCAGCGTATGTATGTGGTCTATGGTACTAAAACCTTTTCGGAATCCGGCTTGTTCGGGAGGCTGGAAGTCATCAAACCTGCGTGCGAGACGATTCGTAATGACTCTCGTAAACAGCTTATAGACATGGGTCAGTAGCGATATTGGTCTGAAGTTCTTCAAGAGAGCCTTATCACCTTTCTTGAAGAACAATATCACTATGCTTCTGTGCCATGCTTCCGGCGTTTTGCCCTCGAGGATGACGGAATTGAACAGCTTCTGAAGGGTCTTAAGCACAGGTTTGCCACCAGCTTTCAGAAGCTCAGCCGTAATTCCATCATCACCCGGCGCCTTGTTGTTCTTAAGCTGTTTGAGAGCCATACTAATCTCGTACAGGCTGATGTCCGGGATATCTTCGGTGTAGTGTCGGGTCAACTTGTCTCTGGGGTCTTTTGCCATACTGGTAACAGGTGCCCGTGTTGTCGTGTATAACTGTCCATAGAACTTCTCGACTTCCCTCAAAACCTCGGACTTGGTCGAAACAACTCTGCCGTCATCCGTTTTCAGTCTCGTCAACTGGCTCTGTCCAATCGACAGATCTCTCGCAAAGACTTTAGAGCCTTTGTTCCGCTCGATCGCCGCCTCAATATTGGTAGTATTGAAGCGGCGTATGTCGCGAGTCAGAGACTTGGAGATCTGTCGATTAAGTCGCCTAAATTGAGAGACATCATCAGGGGATTGCAGAGTCATTCCGCGTCTTTCTTCGATGAGTTTGAGGGTATCGTCAGAGATTTTGTTTGTTCTGTTTGTACGGCAGGCCTTATAAAACTTTGACCCAACCGTATAGACAGTTTCCACGAACCTGTTATTATAGTCGTCCACGTCGACGCACTCTCCTAGGCACTCGAAGCGATTTTGTAATTCGAGTTGAAAGCTCTCGGGGTTTTGGATTTGGATGGGTATAGGCCGGAGCGTGGACCTCATCAATCTCGATCTTTCCAGCTGGGGATTAATATTCAATGTGCCTCTTACCAAGCGGTGATCACTGCCAATTTTAACGCTATTGATCACCGAGACATAATTGAATATATGCCGTTTCGTAGATAGGATGAAGTCAATCTCATTTTTTGTGACACCATCGGGACTAACCCACGTCCATCTGCGATGATCCGGCTTCCTGAAAAATGAGTTCACCGCCGGGTAAGTCTACAGGTAACATAAATCAAAATATATTATGACGAATTTCGATTATTTAGTTAACAATTAAATTCGAAAGTATATAAGGACTATGACTGTTTAATATCATTTAAAAGTAAACTTAAAGGTTGTTAAAAGCATAAACTCGCCTAAGGATTTCTTCGTTCTATCCCACCTGTCAATGGTTCACCACACTCACAACCCAATACTGCCAATAAACTCACCACTAGGGATGCCGAAGACCGAGCGAAGTGGGCCAAAAATAGCAGGAAGGCGGACTCTGGGCCCTCGCGTGCTGCGCGGGGGCGCAACCGGGACATGACGCCAAGATGATGATGATGATGATGACTCACAACCCAATACTGCAAATCTTGATACATGCTCTTTTTATTGCCTAAGGAGGCATACGGACCACATGATGCAAACTGGCCACCGTCGTCCAGGACATGTACAATCAAATATCATTGTTCGTGACTCCGTAGGACAAAGCTAAAAATACATAACAAAGTTCCAAGGAATGTTGTCTCGATAAGTCACTATTAGCAAATACTATATGTCAATGACAGAGGCTCGGACGTCTTGGCTCTGCGCGCGTCACGTTCAGATTATTGTATTTTCCGATTTGTTAGTATTTAAGGGTAGTCCCCAGTATTTCCCGTTCTGATTGCTAAATCTACTTCGGGGGTCAACTCCAACAATGGACGTTACGGGATGTTGATGTCAAAATTTGGAAAATGGAGTAGGTCTCTCTTTGCTTCCATCTAATCGCCATCCTGAATCTATCCCGGCTTATGCCAGAGTTCGCTTTCCTACTTTCATTCCTCCACTTCGCCCGATCTTCAGCATATTTCATTCACACATCAGGTGCGTTATTGTTATGTTTTTAATTTGTTTATAGTCATAGACAGAGATGAAATTCAGTAAAGGCTCGTTTACACGTTGCCGATTACAAATCCTGTACGCGAACAGGAATCGCGCCTAAATCGAAGAGGCTTGCCTGAGTTGGTTTGGTCACGTGTTGCATAAGCCTCAGGGTTTCGCGGGAAATTAGTACCAGAACCTGCCGGTATCATCGCTGAGCCGGATACGAGAGCCAACGGCTTACGACGCGAGGATGCCGAAGACCAGGTGAAGTGGAGAAGAATGAGTAGGAAAGCGGACCCTGGCAGAGACCGGGATGAACACTAGGACGACGATGATGATCAACCACTAGAACAGGCGAGGTCATCTTATCCATTTACTTAGATTTGAAGTAACATTATATAATGTCATGGTGTCGCCACCCGCCCCAACTGAGGCGCCACCCCACGGGCCCAAACATATAGTGACAGAGCACCATCGCTAACGCGGCCCGTGATTAATTAAACGTTTTATTGTGAACATACGGAGCCGGCCGCAGCAATGCATGTACACACGTCGCCGATTTGTTAACTGTCAAAATGATCGCTTTCCGTATTGCCGCGGAATGTTACAGCGTGTACCAGCCGAGCCCGTTGATCGGATAAAAAATGGCCCCCGACCGATATTTATTTTTCGGTGGCATTTTTGCGCAACCCTTTCATTGGACAGGAATCTACGCCTGAACGGTTTTGATGGAATCCCCGCAAATGCCGGGGACAGATCCGGCGTGGCTCCAGTGGCTTTTGTTCTGGCCCGCAAATATTTTGTCAGCGTTTCGAGGAGCTTGTAAGAGTGAAAGTCTTTTCGCTATGACACGTCGAACAGGATGGCTGTCGAACACGCGTTTTCAGAGATCGAAGTGTGCGCAAACGCACAGGGTTCATTTTATAATACTTGAGTGATGATAAATCATAGATCCGCATTGAACGTACTACGTTCGCTTAGCGGACGAGCACTGTGAGAACGCATACCGTAGTAACGCTACTTATAACAATCACTTTCCAAAACTAAATAAACAACGCTTCAGCTATTTAAAAATATTTAAAAAACTATGTATCCATACAAAACTTCTACATAAGTTTGCAAAGAAAAACACAGAATTGCTTGGTTAAGGAATGAACATTAATTATAATGGGACCTATCACTTAGTCCAACATTCAACACTCGTTGGCAGTTCTAAGGAACCTGACAGGTGAGTCATGGTGTAGGTCTATAATTTGACTTATTTCGTTTATCAATTTGCAAAATTCTAGGAATCAGAGAGTTTGTACCTAGCCCCGTTTATCTTAATGGCGGGTGGAGTGGTATACTGGGAATTACGGACGCTTTCTTGGTACCAAAAAAATAAATCGGGTCAGTATCTCTGGATAAAAAATGTACATTGCTGTGAGACTGTGAAATAAATAAATAAATAATCAATTAAATTTCTAAATATTTTAATGGCTAAATTTAAATCTGTTCAATCCTACGTCTTTCAAAATAAACTATTTTAAAATGGTTTAATCGCTTAACGTAATATCCAAAGCGTTTAGCTTTTCCCGTCTAAAAATTCAGATGATACAAAAATCTTCTCTGAATATGCTCCAACCGCAGGGAACACGTAGCATAGTGGGGACGCCATACGATACTACAATAGTCTAATATGCTTCTTACCAAACTGTAATACAAGACAATATTTGTCCTGGCTTTTATAAAAAGGTTTTATATTCCTAATAAGAAACCCCAACATTTTAGAATACCTTTGACTACATATGCTATGCCAATTTTAGCTTAGAGTCGAACAATACGCCCAAATTTTTAATTCTCACTTCCTGAGCCTTCTCAATGCTGACACTTCCAATGTGATATGATGTTTGTATATATTGAATTATATAATTATTAGATAATTATTAGATTAAATAACTATTGACATCTTATTTAGGAAAACAACTAACATCAAAACTAAATATGTACGATAAAAAAAAATTGGACCATGTGGAAACGATTAAATTGATAGTTTGTCTGCCGTATAACATAAAAAAAATCGATCATCACAATGAAATCTGCTATAATCGTAGTTACTGACATTAAGAGATATAGTAGAGAATATTAGTTTGAATTTAAGTAGATACATAAAGAGACACAGTTTAATGAACGAGCTTCTGCTCCACCTGATGAAAAGGGGTGACTGTCGCATTTTTTTTAGTAGAGCGAAGGAAACATCAAGCATGTCACCAAGCGAGGGTAAAATCGTAAGCTGGTACCAGAAAGGTGACAAATGCGATTTCAGCCTTTTACGTTGATGCACTTAGGTTTTATGTAACAAAATTGCAGGGCCGCTGGTTACCACCGGAAAATCGAGTACCGTTACCATTTTTACCGTTGTAAAAGGTAGCAAGCGATGCAGCGAGAAAAGCTTGTAGTTTCATAAGCTTTGGTATTACTTAATATTTGCAACGTAAAACTAGACGTCAAAGGGACTAAATAGTCTTGCTTCGTTGAAATTTCATTGTTCTGTACTTGGAGCGTATTTTGAACTTAAATATTAGTAGTTCTCAGGGTAGACTGGAGGGAACACTTGGGTATTACATTATAATAGTGTTTCAACTAGCAACAAGATGAAGTAGTACAAGAACACAGTCCATGAACATACAACGAAGTAACGTTCGGGATCTCCCAAGAGACTGTTGACCACGTACTATAGCTCGGTCGACTGAGACCAGTCATAAGACTGTTGCTTCGGAGGATCGGACTCAAGTCACAAATAAAAAACGGTCCGCCCCAAGCTCAAGACTACCATCGTCATTGGCCTATGACAGTCTACTGCTGAACATCCAAAGAGAGTTTGCATTATTGTAATCCATCACAATTACAGGCTTGAGACATAAGGTTATCACTAACGAATAAGATGAACATCATCATTTGGTACTTAAAAATAAGCACTTGAATAGTAGATGTAATTTGAAATAGTAACCGTTTACCATCAGATGGGCTCTCTCCTTGTTTGTCACTGTTTAGTACACAAAAAAAAACATGAAAAGCTGGATAGAGGCAGCATCGAAGAAACCACCCAACAGAAAACGTAGCTGTCAATTTTCAAGTATAAAGAGTGAAAAAAGTAAAAGTGAATGGAAAAGATTCATGCTATTTTTGACTGCAAGCTCTTTAAAAATATTACTTAGAGATAAGACGAATTTACCTACTAAGTACAGACTAGAATGCAAGCAAACTTATACCTGGCGCAATATCAACTAAGTGGATCCCAATCTAATCTACGATATCCAGCATACATTTAGGCCACTATTCAATTAGTAACGCCGTCGAGGCTGTTACTAAGTCACTACGCTTACCTACTACCGTACTTCATAATGCACAGTGCCACAGATTAGTGAAACCCAATACGTTTGTATCGGATTTGTAGCAGAGCTGAAGTGATAACGTTGAAATTTTGGTCTCCTGTGACGATTAATAATGTAGGGAGTCAATGTATGTACAAGGTTTCTTGCAGGTCTGCATGCTTTTGACCTATGCAATTTGCATGTACGCTAATAGTTTTCAGAGGCGTAATCTGAGGGTATTACGCCGTAATGACAACATGCACTTGCCTTATCAAAGTTTTGTTCGTGCAATTTTCGGCTTCATTTTAGTTCGGAATAAATTTTAGCGACATCAAAATTCTAGGGGAAGTCAGACTTCATTTTCTTTTTTAAATTATTTTTAAAGTGTTATTTAAAACGACGAGTTTTGTAATGTTACACTTTACTATTGGCGTTCGTGTGGGCTTTTCATGTTTTGTTTATGTGGCTGGAATGGAATTTAAGTAAAATATGAACAATTAAGTTAGTATTTCAAATTGTCAAGAAATTGCCATACCTTGCATGCTTCACGTCTCTCTAGTGTAGAATGGAGTCCGTATTTTTTTCAGATCCAAGATTTCGAATTTATCAATTTTAATTATCTTTGTAAATGGAACTTTTTTGAAATCGTTTTCAGCGATTTTACTGTTCAAGGCATGCTTTCCTTTCAATATTTAGGGTACTAGTATTAACCCTATATCTATTTACCCCTCTTTAATTACAACCTATATATCAAGTGGCTTCTTAAGTATCACTTAGTTTTGGGTTCAGGGTTAGTCATCTTAACCAGTTATGGAATGTGTATCCGATCACGTATGTAGGTGTCTCATTTACTAGTAATAAATACCATTCCCGTTTGATGTGAAGGCTTTGTAAGTTTACCCTCGAATATCTATACCTTTATAGATAGATATTCGGGGGCATATGACCTCGAATTATACATATAACTAGTTTACCCGGCGCGACTTCCTGTGCGTACCTACCTACCCGATTTTCTTGCTTAAGAACCTTTTGAATCACTATATCTATTGTTGAAAACCGCATTGAAATTCATGGTTTAGAAGATCTAAGCGTACATAGATCAATCGTAGACACTCGGCGGGAAGCGACTTTATTTTATACTATGTATAAATAATATAATTATGATTATGCATTAATATTAAAGCAGGCTAAAAATTTTGACATTGACTTTTCGGTGGGAATAACGGCATTGGTGACACCCGTCCTACACCAAATAAAAGCTGCGGATAACCAGCAGTGACCACTTTCCATTACGTAAATGGCTCGCTTGCCTATCGTCGCTTTACCACAACAAATGGAAATATCGGTAAAATAATTTTATATAATTTCATTACCTACCCGCTTTCCTCATTAATAGGGTCAACGAGAATACCCGAACTGAGGGCTGAGTGTAAGTTTTGCTTCGATTTTTATGAATTTGTATGAAGAAAAAACTTCATTTACGTACCACTAGATGGCTCTATACATTTCTTCATACTAATTTCGACGTACGCGCAAACGCGATGGTAAAGTAAAATCGAAGCTAAACTTACACTCAACCCCTCAGTGTAGATCGTCGGCAATCTTCGGCACAATCTCAATCAGAAATCAGAATGTACCATCAATAATTAGATTCTCGAAATAGCACAACCCCGCGCGTGCTACAGTAAGATCATAACACTTCAGCAGCCATTGTTGGGGTCTCTCGGACCCCACTTAGCGAACTTGCCCGATTTATCCCGAAATTAGTTGAATTTAATACGTCGTCATATGTGACTTGTGTTTGCTGGGGTGGCCACGCGGTTATTTGAAAAGGAGATGTGGTTATTGATAGTTCCGTGTTTGAAGAGGAGTTTTCGAGTGGATTTGTCTTTGTGGATATGGTCTTTAAGAGGAGCCTAATATTTCTCGAGTGCGTTCCAGACAAACGTAGTTGGATCATATATTCAATATAACGCTATCAAAGCCAATCAAATTTTTTAGACGTGGTCCAGAATCCAATATCTATGCTTGTGGTTTGTCAGATTTTCGTATCGTAAATATATCGTTTCAAAGATACGCGGGTTTTAAGATTTCCATACAATATTTAAATCCCGTGCAAATTTGAAACGATATATTAGCAAAAACTTGGACTGCAACGCCCACCAGATCGTCACACGAGGGATACAGTTAAAGGTCTTCTGTATGTTCAGAAATAATTAAATGCAGGGGCGTTTTCTATGATCTGTATCTATGAGAATTCTCTGTGCAACTACGGAATCTATGGTCCCACACCCTGGACAAAATCCTGAGACTATACTGACTCCTGTCGAATCTTATTTCCACGTTTTTCTATCGCCTTGCTCCAACTGGTTGAGCCGTATCTGGGACATTATTTCTATGTACTGTTTTTCAATTACTGTCAGTATTTCCATAAACTATTTTTCAGTTTCCCTGTAATTTACCCATATAAACTGCTAAAAGTTACCAGCCTGTAGTAGCTACAGACTGTCCCTCAAAACCATGGCCACCGCACTCAACCCGATCTTGAGTACCCAGTTAACATGTGCAGGAAGTAATCTCCTGTCCTGACCTTTCGCTTTATGGCTCCCGACTAGCCGCTTTGGAAGGTGGCCCTTGTGTTTGTAGTCCTATTAATATTTGAATGCTCTGTTTGGGCAACAGTTACCTATTGTTTCTGATAACTTCTCAACAGTACATCGCGATAGGGACAAATTACTCTCTAGTTCAAATTATTAGTCTGCTGTAACTTGCTTCTACAAGACGAATGTGTGGCTCTATAATGGGAAAGGCGGCCGCAGATGGTTCTTTGCGTTGTTTAATTGACGGAAAATATTTTAATATAATATTATGTAACGTTTGTTTTATACTGTATTTCATTGCAAGAAAACGGGCTAGGGCTAATTGTATGTACACATGCAACACTTTTACATATACAGTCTGTGAATTGTCGAAGAAACCTTAGAAGGGGCGAGACTGGATGCAACAGCCGGTCTTACTGATTTGAAACCATGTAAGAGACTAAATGCGGAAACAGAGGATCAAAACGGTATTGGAAATTCAACATCTATCTATATCATCTTGAACGCGAGTAACAGAAGTGCGAGACCACTTAATGCACTGCGGAGAATAGATTCCAGTGATAAGGGGTTCAAAGAACTGGACGTTCGAGGCCGAAATCCCGAAAATGGAATCCGTAGAGGCACGGTTTTCTAGAAAGGCGGACGTAAACTGCAACTGACGAATGAAGTACAGTGAATGATACGAAAGATCTTGGACCATACATACTTGGAATAGTACAACACGGCGCGCTGCGCTTTTTGACACCGTCAATCCATTGTCAGCGTTTCAGTGACGTCTTTCATGACATGACCGCTGTACCTATACTGCATCATAGAGAAACCGACATGACCACTGTACAACGTACTGCTGTACTGTATTAGAAACCATACCTTTAACTCTATCCGTCTCTCACAGGCAAACGTAACGTTACTTTATACTTCTAAAACTATTGATTTTGCTGGAGCCACTGTTTCATCTCTTTGTGATTCGTTGCAATTAATCGAAACAACTCCAAATTACTCACATCGGAGATAACATATAGTGTAGGTGTACGTTGTCTTCGTTCCAAGTGAGATCAAATAACGATGACCTCCAAGGAATGGAGCTCAGGGTACCGGTTCCTTTCGCTCTTTATTTCAGAGCGTACCGCTCATCTTTCAAAACCCTAAACTTAAACATGATATCAAGAAGAACCATATATCGTCGAACGCCTTATATTCCATATCGACAGCTATATCGCAGAGATGGACCTCATAAATCGCAGTGCAGCCATCGATTGGCCCGCAGTCGTCGCCGACGGCTGTACATCAATCTCGGACTGGAGCAAACACGCCTCAACTCAATACGGTATTCATTACCCGGAGTGATGGCGCAAACAACCGGCTCTGTAGTCTGTACCGGCATTGGAGCGGATCCTTCTGTAAATGGGGCGCTTCGCGGCCTTGGAGGTTTGTGGTTGGCTGGCTGTTTTCTAGAAGCAATTTCGCTTGGCATCCGAACCGTTTTTTTATGTAAGTACTAGCTTTTGCCCGCGAGTTCGTTCGAGTGAAAAAAGCAAAATGCAATATTGTGGTATCAGTTAGCTGACCTGATTGGTGAGACGAAAGGTGGCCACAAGTATCATAAGGGTATTTTTGTTGGTATATTAAAAATACTGTCAATTTTTGTTGGTATATTAAAAATACTGTCACGGGGTAACTCTAAGTTCTGTCGGCGAATCGTTCGTCAATGAAACGTGTTGTCGTCATCATAAACGAAATATTCTGTCAGCGAATCGTTCGGCGGAGAAATAATTCAGACACTCGATTGAATTCTAATTTCAGATAAAATTATCCGTGCAAACGGCTAAAAAGTAACACACACGCTATTGTAGGCTGCTCGTGGGGTGATAACACTAATTATAAATAAATATTATGTTAATTTTCTTTATACAAATTTCCTTAAGAGTATATACTGTGATTTTTAAGCTTATAAGCCTACTCTTCTACGCTAGCCTCTTCCTTAACTAAAATTATATTTCAGTAAATAGGCTTTATCTTGGAGCCATAGTGATACTGCGGTTTTACAATCGTACAGATTTTTCTCATAAAGTTGAGGTTTTCATTGATTGTGTTATATATAATTAAATAATGTAGGCATAATTGAGGAAAATGTGATTAGACAGAAAATATTTTATACAGAGTCCCTTACATTTTAGGTAGGTAACGTAGCTTCCAGCAACGTTATTAACTTCAAATATAATTACAGGCAATTAGCTATAGCTCATAATTTTCAAACATGCCCTGTGTGGAATAAATAATGAGTGAATTATGGAGTACCAACACAGGTGTGACTGAATCAGTTAGAGGCGGTTTTAACTGATGATAAACGTTCGGTGCACGCGCACTGAACTGCACGCCAATGCTTGTCCTTTTGTGTTTAATTAATACTTGTATCCGTGAGTGCAATTTGTGCTTTATTTTAAGGATGTAATGTGTACAAAAACTAGAATTATAGAAAGTATTTTTGCCGGAAAAAGCTCTGATATGTACAAAAAAAATATTTTGGATTTTAATGTAAAATGTGTATATTTTTATATTCGTTATCAATAATTTCGTTAAGCAAATTACGTATCTCAAATAACAATGAAATCTAGTTTAAACCGGAACGAAACAGCAATTAATACGATATAATTATACATATAATAAAAGTAAATAAATATTATCTCTTCCACTTGTATCTCGTTTCAAAGACCCAGTGATATAACGAACAAATAGGACAACGTCTTGCTTATTTGCTCATTCGCTAATGCCACCATGGCGCAACCCCGGCCGTGACTGATTTCTCCAATCGAGTGCGTCGTAAGCAGTTTTTCCAAAATCTCTCTATATCAGCTGTTTGTTTAGGATGATCCCTCGTATCGTGGAGAGTTTGTGTTTGCCTATTTCTAACACAATTTCTTATTCAAACATCCCCTTTTATGTTGTGTTTTGCTTTGCTATTATTTTTAGTAACTCATGTTGGAATGGTAAACAAGATGTGTATCAACCAAACAAACGGTGTTCGATATCTCGCATTATCATCATCAAGCTACATTTAGTTCTGCAGACAGCCAACTCACCAGTCTGGATTGTCCATTCCATTGCGCTGTGGTCGAGTGCGAATTGCAATATTAAGTTCACCAACGCGGCAATGGATTCTCTTTCTCTATATGGTACTTTATGAGGTAATCACTAGTATTTCTTTAAGTAAATTAGTCTAGAAGCACAGAGTCTTGATAAGAAATGTTTTCTATGAAGCGTACAATTTTCAAAAAGTTCAACAGCTGATTTCACCCAAGTGTAAAATTTTATACTAAATTTTTTTGACATAATTTGACTGTTGTTATAACGTTCTTATGATTCACATATTATATATTGGCGCAATTGGAACGAAGCCAAAGCTTCTTAACATTCCTAGGGATAAAATAAAGATATAATATCTTGGCGTTAATCCGAGGGCCTGGGAGCGTCAAGATTATTGCATTATTTTCTTTTTCAAAATGCAATTATTTCAATTTCTTGCCATGTGACACCTTAAACTTTACGAACTATTGAAAACTTGAAAAGAACTCGAATTCTGGAACGCGGAAATTTTACTTGATCTGCCTTGGACAGTGCGTGAGCGCTCTTCCGAATTTTATTTTTGTTTTCTTACAAACTTTGTACTAGTGTCACATGCAAGCTCTTGGCGCTAACAAAAACCTATATTTACATCCTCTAAAAGCCTCCAACGCGATGTCAAGTCAGAGCCAACTTTAAAGGCTTTGCTACGACCCCATTTTGGTCACAGATTATAATTTCAAACGCTAAAGTGAACTTTATTACAGAAAGACATTGGTCAACCTTGCTTTGACAAATTTATTATTACACACATAAATTCCAAAGGAACTACATAATAATACTACAAGTTAACCTAATTCTGCATCCCACTGCGGTATAGGAGATATCGATTCGAAATGAGATATGAATAGAATGGAATACGTTGCCAGCTTGTTTCCTGGATGATCCTGAGCGACTTCAAGGGTAGACTTAATAATCTGTTTCTAGACAGGCATACTCAGCATCACCACCACCCGAAAAGTGGCTGTGAATGGCGAATAAACAATGAAGTCCGCCCGCGTTGATGTCGTAGAGAACTTCTTAGTACACTCAACGTAATGTAACTTGTAGAGTAGAAGACCGGCAGATTCACAATCACAGTCGATGGTGAAGCAAGGATCTCCAATGTAGCGTCAATCTGTTCAGGATTAGAAATTAGCCTCTTTCCACTAGATCCAAAGTGGTTATTTAGGTCACCGACATAGTACTCGTATAGGTTTTAGTCTAAATTAAACTAAATTGGCAATGTGCTGGCCACAAATTTCGCAGACCCGATGAGGACTAGCGCGGCGCAGTGATTTTGTTTTAGTGCATTTGGAGGATAAGGTTGCCAACGCTATTATAGGCGTAAGGCATTTCATCTTAGTCCTCACAGTAACAACACCTGCGGTTCTGCATTTTTGTTGTGTGTGTTATATTATATGGTATTATGGTCTATTTTTAAAAGTAGAACTATCGTAATTAATAATGAATAATATTGCAAAATAATATTATAATCATTTCTGAACGAATGTACGAGATTCCTGAACGATGTTTAATCTTAGAGTACATTCAGTAGGCATTAATTAACTAAAAGTTAGGTTTCTAAATATTTAATTTATCTTATAATTATTAAAAATAGTAACTATTTATAAATATAGAATTAAAAGGGTTGGTGGATTAAATGACCCGTATAACTGACCACAGCACGTTATCAAAGTTCTTCAATCTAAAACAGATTACTATTTACATTGTGATCTTCATTAAATTGAGTCGAATGAGCAATCTCTCTTCTAAAGACAAACTAATTAACAGAAACACATTTTCAACTATTAAATAGAACCTTGAATATTTAATGAAACTAAGTCGTTTGGTCGGCGCACGTCTGCCCTCCACTCGCTGTTTTCTCGCTAGTTATAACTTTCTAGTGTTAATTAAAGTTTCCAAAAGTAGGTGTCTAATGATATATTATACAAAATACATCTATCTGTATGCACATAATAATGGTATAAAAAAAGACGCTTCCCGCCGCCTGTCCCTTTGTATAGGTGCAGGGTGTCCGGTAATGAATGGATAACCTTAATATGTCTTATAACTTATTGCCATTCAGAAAAAAAATATGAAACAAAATATATCATAAGTAGTACCTAAGTTATGATTTTTTTTAAAGGAACGTCTATTTTTATACCTTATTTTACTTTTGTGAACGCTACGATCAGAAATGAATGTATTCCACCTGTTTTTTGTTGTTTTATTATTATACACAATGCAAATAGATAAACAGTAAATAGTATGTCTAGCTATTGCACATTTTTATTAAAAAATTTGCAAATTATTTAAATATAGAAAAAAATTGCAAAATTTATTTTTGCATTTGCGGCAGTATACGGCACAAGAATATGCAAACATGCATTTCATTAATGGAATGCAGAGGCAACGCAAATGCAGTTGCAGCGCTCTATAGGGCGAGCTACCCTAATGCGCGCCACCCAGACTACTGCGTATTTATCCGTGTCCTCGGTTGTTACTCCGAAGGCCTGAACGACCATAAGTTATACTATAAGACATTTATATATAAGGTTATCCATTCATTACCGGACACCCTGTATATGTGTGTGCTTAGATCGTATAAACTACGCAACGGATTTTAACGCGGTTTTCAACAATGGATAGAGTGATTCAAGAGAAAGGTTTAGAGGGTAGCGCGACAGGTGAACGTAGTCGCGGCGGGCCAGCTAGTAAAATATAATACGAACGCTAAAATGTACCTATGCTGTCATCACACATAATTTATTGATTTTATTGTACACGCAAAGTAAACTGAACACTAAGTAGAAACCGATTTACCAAAGGCATCTGTTAGGTTAAATTTAGTTTAGGGCAAGTAGTCCGTTAGTCTTTTGTTTATTTATACTGCCAGACATAACTGAAACGCGTTGCTTCATAGAATGACTCATATAATTGCCGTATCATGCATTTTGAATCGCGGAGCAATGCGTAATTGCGAAAAAGTGCTTGCTAACTTTGATAAATTTTTGCTTGTTTTAAAAAAACGATACCCAAATATAAATATTTATTGTCTTTAGTTGAGTACGAAAATGAAATGTTAAATGTCAGTACTTTAGACATAATATTGAATAAAAGAATACAAAAATATCTATGGATTTTTTGTCGTGCGAAGTTCTTTAGATGTTGTAACTGAATACAATTTTGACTAGACTAGATCCTTAACTAATACATATATTTTTTTGAGAACTTAAAGCAGGTATTTTCTTTGTCTCAGATTCTTTATAAAGCTCAATTTCATAGATCATCATTATCATATCAGCCAGTGGACGCCCACTGCTAGGCATAGGCCTCCCCCAGAGATCTCCACAAAGGCCGGTCGTGTGCTATCTCTTAGATACCTAGCTATTATTAAAACCCTAAATAAATTTTAAAGTCATTAGGTATTAGGCACCATACTCATAATATTAAGTCTATGTGGTTAACACAGATTAAGCTGGCATTTTTTTTTTGCACTGAGGTACAAACCTAGTATGACTCTTAGGTCATACTTTTTCATTCAACGGATACGGATCAAAATGTTCGCTTCAACATTTGAATTCAAAAAATCTGTCAAGGCAAAAAGTCCAACGGCAACGTTGGGGTGCCGAATCGGGTTTTTAAAACTATCATTAATCAAAAGCACAAAGCAGGCCATTGTCCGTTTGTGTCCAATACATTTATCATAAGCGGTTCAGTTCAGAACGACCCACAATGCTCCAGCGTTCATGAATTTCCGCACTGTTCCCGGCAGGGCTACCTGCAAAATATCGGGTCATGGTTGAAAATTCTAATGTAGGTACCTCTATACTAAAATTAACTTGAATTAAGACGATGCTCGACCAATCCGAACTAGCTTTAATTTTAAGCACCAATTGAACTAGTGTAAGCCTCAAAAGCCAATTTTGTTTTTTATTAAATTGTAATTTCAATACTTGTTACACATAATGTATCATACATGTGATATACCTATCTAAAATACCATACCTTTTATATACCTAAAATACAATTTTCTCCGAATCCGCAAAATTCTATTTTTCTGTACCACTAAGCTGGTAGGTGACTAAATAAAGCTCATTTCTACCTCATGTTGGCGAACTTATAATTTACATGCCCTTTTGACTTACAAAACACGTATAACTTAAACATTTGAAACTTTGTGGTAACCCTGAGAGTAAACCAACGGACGGTCATTCAAACTTTTTGTTACAGGGAAACGGGGTTAAATTGATAAAAAAAGCAAGCAAATACTTTTAGGACATGTGAAATGGATATAAAAAATAATCGCAACGAGCCTTTTGAATTTATTCAAGGACATGGATTATTTCAACCATACTGAATAATATCAAAGATACAATAAATGTACCTATCAATCTCACATATCATCATCGTCGTATAACAGTCCACAGAAAGTCCTTCAAGTCATATCATGCCGTATCCCCATTGGTAAGGAGTTAGAGATCGCAATAATTGAAAAGCACACCACTACAGCCAAACAATATACAATTTAAAATGGTATTGATGGTTATGTTCCTGTCGATAAGTAAGATCTCCAGCATCTCATGTCAAACCATGGTTCGGGCAGAGGAAGGACCTAGCATTGAGGATCATCATATGGTAGAATTTTATTAGTTTATTGATAAAATTTTAACGCACTTTCATAGCAATGATATCCATTGAAATAATTTTTGACACCCATTTTGAAATGCCTAAGTTTGGTATATGGGTTTGAAGAAAATGTCAAACGCAATGATATTCGCAATATTACGTGTTACGTAAGGTTGCCCGGGTGTCGAATGACGTCATGAGACATGCCAAAACCACAGTCTTCTAGCGCAAATATCTTTTCTGGTTTAAGAGATATCGTGAAAATTTCTTCACAGCCATGCATGTGGTATCTTAAGCTAATGGGTAAGTCATTAAACAATAACCAGGGTTGATCCTCATTCATGCCGCCTGAGTAAGGAAGTAGGTACCTCCACTTTACAGAATACTGTAGCCAAACAATACTATTTTAAGTAGTAGCCTAATTGCAGCCAGAGCAACGTGTCCAGGGGTTATAGAGAAAGGCAGTACATCGATAATACTCTGGAGTTGCAAATGAAATGTCATTCAACAAATAAGGTGACCACTGGTCCATAATATATCATAATCCTTATGACAATATAGACTTAGTGATCAGCTAATTCGAGCGGTGCCCCTTTCAGGTGGCCGTTGTTTTGTTTTTCTAAGGATGGCTATCAAAAACGACGTAATGAATGAATCATTAAAGATGTAATAACTTCACAAATCAGAACGTTCATTACAACCACACCCTCTACTTGGAAAATCATTTCGCCAACTCATAATGCAGCAGGTACAATTGTTACATAAAATATACATTTAAATTCTAAAGGAATGTAAGTGAATTAGATTTTAGGGCAAACTAGAGTATGGAAAACCGCGAACCCACGGCCTTCCAACTTGGACACTCCGTGTGCACGGCTCACACCGGCCACAGTGGCCCAACTTTTAGGTGTTCTCGTGAAAGGTACAGGTTACTCAACAACACACATACAGGCACTCGTATCAGATGGTACATAATGAGCACAGACCAAATACAAAGTTGCTCGACGAAATTTTGTGATAAAATATTACATGTTTATCTTTCAAGGGATTGCGAACCCGGGCCTGATTTTCGATGGCAACGTTTTCTTATAAAATACATTTGACGAATATTGAAAAAAGTTAAATTTATTTCATAATTATACATATATTATTATATACATACCTACAGTATAATCTGTCTTCCCCGTGTTAGCCTCTACAGCCATCAGAGAAAGTGCCGTACCATTAACGTCGACGCTGTTTAAATCATCTGTAATATATGTATAAGGCAAATAATACAGTATATACACACTTAAAACCTCCTTAAAAATTGTACACAAACGTGGCACGTGTTGGGGTTTACCTCGGTTATCGTATAAGTCTGACAATTCTGTAAGGTAATAAAAAAAAATCTTTACGTTAATGTCCCGGTTGTGCTCTCGCGCACGAGGGCCCGGGGTCCGCCTTGACCATGATCCAGGATTGGGCAGGTCAGGTAATTACAGTGGAGCGATTGCCATCTGACCTCCATGACCCTGCTACGAGGGGAACCTGACCAGATTGGATCATGGTTACACATCCAGTTGCCTGAATGTGCAGATTTCATCACGATGTTTTCCCTCACCGTAAAAGCATCGGTTAGTATTTAACTAATGTACATAACTCAGAAAACCGTCATTGGTACATGACCGGAGCGGGATTCGAACCCGGGACCTCTGGCTTACGAGTTGCATACCCTAACCGCTCGGCCACCGACGCTCTCTTTGAGGTAATGCCGCCAGCCATAT
The DNA here is from genome assembly GCA_905147135.1 of Blastobasis lacticolella. Taxonomy (NCBI): domain Eukaryota; kingdom Metazoa; phylum Arthropoda; class Insecta; order Lepidoptera; family Blastobasidae; genus Blastobasis; species Blastobasis lacticolella. Next base: position 16,914,026 of record LR990044.1, on the reverse strand, counting down.
GGGGACACATAGGACACATTCCGCATGGCAGCTACTTAGAGTCTATTTTTAATTTGTAATTTTTTTTTTCTTTAAGTAATATTTTACATGTTGGTAAGTACCATTTACGTTCTCCAACCACTTATCCGTCTGCAATAAAAATTCGGCTAGTTGTAGTTTACTCATATAAATTATAACTAGCCGAATGACGTTTCTGATATACAAAAATTAAACAAACTACAGCAGTATTTTTTTTATATCACTAAGGCGGCAAACAAGCTTACGGCCTGCCTGATGGTTAACAGCCACCGCAGCCTATTGACGTTTGCAATACCACCCACCCACGCGTTGCCGACCCCGTAAAAACCTTTTTATCCCTTTCTTGGAGAACTCCATGTTGTACTCTCCAGGGAAAACCTCTCCAGGTAGTTCATTCCACAACCTTAGTGTGCGTGGGAAAAAGTTCCTTTGGAACCGCACATTTCGCGACCAATTTGGCTCCAAGGTGTGTGGATGAACTCCCTGTCGGTGGCGAGCGGTGCGATGATAGAATGAAGCTGTAGGCATCATGCCAAACAGTTCTTCAGAACAAACACCGTTGTACAAGCGGTAGAACACACAAAGGGAGGCGAAATCCCTCCGCTGACTCAGCGGCTCAATACCACTTGTGAGCATAGTATCATCGACATTTCTCACAGCGCGCTTTTGGATCGAGTTACAACGACCAAGCTGATATGCCGTGTAATGTGTGATAATGTGGAGACTAAAGAACTACCTAATCTACCTATGAGAACTTTGAAATCTTACCAGTGATCCATTATTACTGGAAATAAATGCCTCCCACGCGGAACTCCTTTATTGTGACTTAAAATAGGTTCTTCTCGTGTTATTTGTACGAGGAAATACAATGTCAGGAATCGAGATCCTTTTCGATTGACGACCTGAGTGGTTTAGTAGTCAACACAAGTCTTTAGCCACACAAGAGGTCCCGGATTCGATTCCCGGCCGGGCAGAAATTAAAATGATGAATTTTAATTTCTGTTACGGGTCTGGGTGTTCTATGTATAATAAGTATGTATTTATAAAGTATATAAGTAGTTTATCAGTTACATAGCAACCATAACACAAGCTTTGCTTACTTTGGGGCTAGATGACGCTGTGTGTTTGTCACCAATTATTTATTTATTTTATTTTATTTATTTTTTGTTTGAAATGTAAATTGTGTAAAGTCGCATATGTCAGATTCTTATAGACTGTGAGGGCGTAGTAGGTTTTCCAACATCATCGAGTACAAAAATAATTCCACTTTGTAGACGTTGGTGCACAACCTGGGTCAAAAAAAATTTTTTTTAATCACTCAAACTTCGACTTTTCTTAGCGATAATCCTGACATATCCTGTTGTGTGAGTTCTAGTAGTATAAAAAACCGGGATGCCTCACATCCTTTTAGCAGTTTAAGCCACATAATTAACACAAAAGAGAAAAGTGAATTTTTGTGCCAGGTTGTGCCCGGGAGTTCCAACGTTTTGTGGATCTCCTAAATGTCTAAGCACCTACTATCACTACAAAGTGGAATTGTTCCTGTTCTCGATGATGTCGGATAACCTGCGGTGCCCTTATAATCTATTACGTTTGGTCCTTCGATACGGATACTGGACTCGATCTCACTCTCATTTCAATCGTTCACTCTCTCTCCGCCATCTCTCCCCATCAGTTAAAACGAAAATGCCTCCAGTTCGATTGGATTTGATCTGACCCGTTTCGTCTTATTTTAGACTGGCCGATACGTTTTGTTAGGTAACATCCGATGCATTGTTCCGGTTACTGAATCAGGTCACCTTGAGCGTTTCGTCTTTTGCATGTCTGGTTTATTGCGTATTTTAAATAAGGTAATTTGCGTTTTAAGTACAATGCGTCGAAAGGTACGTGTCGTGAATTCCATACAAAGGTGCAGTGCTTCGTACACGCCCGCTTGGAAACAAAAGCAGAACGACGAGCTCGGAGCGACCACTCTGTCGGACGATTCGTCTAACTGACGGAGAAAGAACAAGATAACCAACTACAGACGTCTCGGCGGAAAGCCGGATTAGCCTTGCACACGCAGGGTATCTACACTAAGAATAAAAACAAGAATAAGAATATTTATTGCCACAAGACACCACGACACGGCACAAATTAACAAAGTTAAAAATTATATATTTTTTGTGTTGTCTTACGTAGGTAACTAGGTTCATCAACCATCTGCAGTAACTCATAAAACTATTACATCTATAGATCGACAACTTAACTAGTGTATCGCCTGCGGGGTACGGGGGGCAAAATGAGTGACGTTATGTGACGTTTATGGGCAAAGCGCGGGGGCAGGGAGCTCAAGCGACGTCCTGCGACGTTTCTCACTCACTCAGTGCGCCCGCGGACTCCGCGCAGCGCGGTTGGTTATTTTGTTAGGGTCGCTCGAAACAACGCACACGAGATTAATTTGTCGAAGATAAATCCCTAGGTGGAGGCTCAACAATTTTTGTTGATAAATTTATAGACAAGCACAGGGGTTCCCAAAGAGAGCGCCGCGACGCCATGGCGAAGAAGGAGGGCGCCGTTAGGCTTCCATCTTCCCGTCTCGAAACTAAACTTAGATGTTCATTTGTACCAAATAAAAAAATCCTAGCTACAAAATTCCAAAATTCCTTTCATGCTCAAGCATCTGTCACATCACAATTGTGCTGTCTGCCCACCTGATAAGTGTAGGTTTCCTAAAGGATTCGATGGTCACGCCTCTCTCTAGCAAGATGGATCAACAACTTGGTCGCCAGTACCTGGACGAAAGGTCGCGGTTACCAGCTAGATGCAGACATCACAGGACCAGCTTTTGTCATAATCTCTGGAGAAGGCCTATGCCCAGCAATGATATGATGATGATAAATATCTAAATTCAATAAAGAATTCGGTTAAGGTAAGTTATGTTACAGAAATATAACACAACAGGCACTGCTCATTTCTAGACATAAATCTTTACTTCTTTTTGCACCAAATTCAAAATCGAGGTTTAGTTTTACAATTTGCCATTGGCAAACATTAGGTTTCTCGTCTCGGGATATAATATATATCTTGGAACAAGTTCGGCATAATCTCGTGTGCTTTCTTTTTCCGAGGAACGTCATCTTCAACTGACGTTTGGCGGAAGAAAATGCTCACTGCCCCGCGCCCTCCCGCGTTCATCCACAAAAAATCACCCTCCCACCTACCTCACATACAGCAGGCAATACACCAGTTAAGTTGTCGACCTATAGTCACCTACACAAGTACACACACACCGACATTGATTCCGATGGCACTGTCAATGTCACTGGTAAATAATGCTCCACGAAGCCGAAATAACATCGGTTATTTCGGCTTCGTAGAGCTTCGTCTCTGACGCAAGTAAAGTAGTTCTAGTAAATACGAAACCAATACTAACCGCTGTGCATTATTAGGTACCCTCCGAGTAGTGTATCATGCACTAGACATCGGGGCTCATCTGATCACGGTACGGTAACCGAGCCTGTCGATCGGATGTAAAATCCTGACATGTGTTAGGTTGCCCGCCTTACCCGTTCGATTTTTAGCCGGTCGTGGAAGGCGCACTACACTTTTGTATGAAATTGACGTCGGGTACCCTGATGCAGTAACATCGAACGAAACTGACGTGTTTGTGAAGATGATAGTCTGGATGATATCAGTCAGACTCACAGTATGATATCCGGTAAAGTAAAATATTATACCTTCTATTTATGGGTCGTGCAGTTGTCTACATATAATGGAGAAATAGTACCGAGCACTGTTACTACAATGGTTACTAGTAATGTCACGTGTTAAAAGGAAAAAGAACAAATTATGTTACCGATGATCAGAACATAGGAAGCAGCATTAAAAAAGTTGAAATTTATGTCCAGGAATTCCATGTCCAGGAATAAAGCGACATCACATCGTTATGAAACGAAAACCAATAAAAGCGGACCTGCAATTATTTCTGCATCAAACCCAAAACCGTTCCTCCGCGGAGAAATGTGAAAGAAAAAACGATTTGTACAACCAAGCATATTTTCCTGCGACCACGCCATAAGCGACTTTGTTGTATAGCGAAAAAGGTTCCTTTTACACCAACTTTGGTGAACGAAACTGAACAAGTTGCTCAGTGGTCGGAGCATGGAACTTTCAGGCGTGAGTGCAATAAAACACCTTTAGTTAGTGATGAGACAAGCTGAAGCGAGCCTCTGTTGGGGAAGTTTTGAAGACCAAGTTTGTAATTGTGTTGCAACATTCCCTTTGATTTGCATTGCGCTGCAACGAGATCGCATTGGAAGATACAGAGCAATGCGATTTCGTGTTATCTATCTCGTTGGGTAAAGTTAGTAGCTCCTGATGCAAGAAGAGGTGTGTAAAGTGTGCTTCAATAGAAAATGGCAAAACTGTTAAATCGATGAGTTAATGACCATGAGGAGAAGCAGGAAGACGGACCTTTTGCTGTCGCGGACCACGCGCTGGCGCAACCAGGACATACTGAACGTCGAGATGATGATGATGATGATCATGAAGATGATAAATGAACATGAGGGAGCCTCCATAAAGATCGGGAAGTAAGCTACCATCATAGTGTTTTTTCCAATCTTTTTGGGGAGCGTCAGTTGTCTTTTCATGTAAGTTGGAATGTCTACCCTCAATTTGGACGAAGCATTTTGTTAATTCGTTTGTGTTGACGGGCGTTGCAATCGTTATTTAAATTAAATATGTCTTGCTATGTCATGCTCATGATTTAATTTGTATTACGTAAATTGGAAATATTGTAATTCTAACTACAAACAGTAGTTCCCTCTCTAGACACTCCTGACAGACTTATAATATTCCTGGTTTTAATTCATAGACTAAGCAGGATTTCGACCCCATCACTAGACGCCGCAGAGGCGTGAAATCACGCTTTAATTGTTAGGCTTGTTTCGATCAAATTAACTACCTGCTAGAAAGTTTTTATCGACTAGTTCAGTGCGGTATTAACGCCAAGTGTTACGTGCTGTTAAAGAACTCAGTTTCTCTCTCCTATCGTATTAATATAATAATCATTTTGACGTTGATGTCACGGCTGTGCTCTCGGACGCAAGGACCCGGGGTCGCCTTGACCAAAATCCAGAATTTGGCAGATTTGGTTATTACAGTGGAGCGACTGGCATCACTGAGGTGAACCAGAAAATGGCTAGCAGAACAGCGTTATCTGCTGTGTGATTCAAGATCCTTTTCGAGCGTAGCGATTACCGCAAAGCGCTCCACAAATTGTAAGGGGTCAAGTCTAATAGACTGTTACTAGCCGTTGACTCTGAATCTACGATACAAATTACTAGATACTAGCCCCGGCTTCGCACGAATTTTCTCGTGATGATAAAAGCTGCATCAAAATCCGTTGCGTTGCTTAAGCGGGGTTAGCGGATTTACAAACAATCAGGCGACTTCATTTAACTACTTATAAGCTAGGAAGGATTTATATCAAAGCAGCATATACCTATAACTATTTTTCTATCTATAAGCTATTTTTTAATGCATTATGTATTACAGCTGTAAACCACCCGAATAAAATAAAATAAAATAAAATAAAATAACAACCAATGACATTCGTAAAACAAGTTCGCAGAGCATCCCACGTACCACTTCTCAATTTGCGCTCCAATTGCAGTCTCCTTACACGTGTCGTGTGCTCAGTAGCGAACTCCGATCGTCGAGTACTCGTGCCTTTTCCCTGTTCAATCAACATCCACCTCCAATTGACTATTAAACAAACACCCCGGCATCTTAATAGGGAGTTTCGCTCTCGATTGCTATAATAATTGTAAAATGAGAATGTTTGTGTGTTTGTCTTTCAAGTATTGAGTATAGATATTTTTTGGTATTGCAGTTTATGCTTCAGATGGTATCGCGCTGCCTATTTTAACCCTCGTCGAAAAAAGAGGGATGTTATTAGTTTGACGTGTGCATCTGCGTATCTGTGGAGGTGTGTGTCAATCTGTGGCATGTCAATCTGCAGCGAATGTACATATCAGCTGGATGGATATAATATTCGTAATATTGCACCGTGATCACACAAGTATGCAAAATTTCAGCTCAATCGGAAACCGGGAAGTGAGTCAAAAACTTGCAAGATTTTATAACGAACACACAAGGGGACAGGTGAAGTAAAATAAAACCTTAATAAATACAATGTTTTAGGAAATGTTATTACCTGCTCATTAGTAGAGAAATATCACATTGGTCTTTATGTCGAAATTCAATGTTCTCACAGGACCACGCTAAAACCGAAGTTAACGCGGGCGTACCAGCCGTCGGGAGCAAGTCCTCAACAACTCCAAATCGGCCCGAAATTTCGCACCAACAGCGAGACTGAATCTTCAACTATTCACAGAAACTTGATTATAGCTGACGCCGCTCTTGGAGAAGTTCAAGGGCTTACTCAGCTAGAGAATCGCGGGCAAGGCGGCTAATATAAATAGGCCCTGGAAAAAGGGGTCGGTCCGCAATAGAGTTTGCCGTGAACACAAATAAATCAGTTGGCGTGTACGGAATCACGTTGGATCTAACGCAGCTTGTTAACGCGGGTAAACTTGTTCCGTTCGGTGTGTGCTATACGTGCTCGCGAGATCGGTGCGTTGAGCGGCATATTTTCCTCACAGCCTGCCGTGGTATGGCCGTGTGGCGTCCGGCAGAGTAGACTAGCACCAACCCTTTATAAGTGTGGGTGTCGTACAAGGCGACTAATATTTTCGAGATAAAAGATCTGGAGTATCCGAAGGATACCAAATGGGCAGCAGCGATTTCCATTGTTATATTTATAAAACTGCGATCTCCAACCTGATAATCGTGGAGATTAAGGCAAGCCGTGGGTGAAGCCCTGAGTCTGCAGTGGATTGTAATGTATGCCTCTTGACCCGGTGATCTTCGCTTAGGTGACTACATTAGTTAACGCTGTAATATAATGCACGTCGCCTAGATAATCTAAAAGAAGAGCTCTCGAAGATGTCGGCTAGTTAGGCTTTGTATTTACTCATACGTGTGTGACAAAGACAACCCTCTTCAGCCATTTTCTTCTAGCCATTACCATCTGTGTTTAGCTCCCTTGATGGTAAATTCTAAGATACGGAATCTTTATTCTATGTGCACAGGGTTGTGGTACTATGTAACAGTTCTTAGATATCACCTCAGCGATACTTGCCAGTAAGTGTCGAAAGTAATAGATTCTGAGATTCTTAATCTATATTCTATGTGCATAATAGTTCTTAGATATCATCGTGACCATCAAAAATCAGTTGGAAATAATGGCTGCATTAAACGATATCTCTATAAAATAATTTGTTAATTCTTTCATCGTATCGTTTACTAACATAAAATAAGAGCAACTGTTACTGGTCAAATAAAAAAATAACAACTGCAAACGCAAAATAGGCATCGCACAAAGTGCACTCCAAATTAGCGAACGATTCAATTAAGACTTCATTATGAAAGGAAAACTCTATTTAATCCAGTATTCGTAGGTTCTAAATAATTCACAGCCTTTAAGCTGTCTATTACAATTAGACAAGGACGTAATTAGCGGAATGAAATAAGTTCAGCGGGCGTATTTGTCCAGGGTAAATAATAAACCCCGGGGAAGGTTTTGCGCTGAATCAATTTGCTGGGAGATTTTGGTCGGCCACTTTATCCGATTTTCTGCTCTTTGACATTTCAATGGCAGACGCTTTGTACATATTTCGTATATTATTGCGGTCTCTACCTGCCAGAGAGCATTGGTGGCCTAGGTAGCGGGCCGGACTTGTAATTGAGAGGTTCCGGGTTCGAATACCAGTGCCGCCATGTACATATCGAATTATATAGAACTAGCGGCCCGCCCCGGCTTCGCACGGGTACCATTACGGGTACACGGGTTACCGCTGCTGCGTAGGGAGCCGACCGCGCGAGTGAGCCGAGCGGCAAACAACGGCCACGGCGCTATGGCGGTTTTGTTTACTGTTTGAATTTTTTAATTCGTAATATCTTTTGAATGGAAAGTCCAATTTAAATAATTTAAAAACTATTTTATAGGTAGTTAAATGGTCTTGACCATAAAATAATTTATTTGGATAAGGATGAATATAAACACATAAATAGCATGGTTTGAATTTGGTTAGCATTTTCATTAATGTTTAAAATGAAAAAAGTTGTTGTAGTGACATAACTACAATAGTTGGACATATGCTACCGCGGAGTTTTTTGTAGACATTATGATGTTCTTCAATATTGTTGTAGATTATTTTGTTCTATCGCTAATAGTTTCGGCAGCGCATTCGACGAAAGACATCTTAAGACTCATTTTTCTACACCTTCGGTTACATTGTTCAAATTTTACCAAGGATCCCTAATTTTTTTCAAAATGAAATGTAGCCTATGTCAAATTGGAAGAATGTAGCATTCTATTGGTGAAAGAATTTTTTAAATCGGCCCAGTACTTTTTGAGCCTATTCATTACAAACATACAAAAATAGGTACAAATCTTTCCTCTTTATAATATTAGTGTAGATAGCGTCTATGAAGTTAGCTGCGAGCGCCGGTGCGCGCAGGTACAATCGAAACGATAACAGTAACATGACAAATAAATATAATACTATCTAACAACCAAAATTGACAAAATGGTATTGGTAATATAGGTAGGTAGGTAGATCCCTACTTACTAATTTTAATACCTATAACGTACAGATTTGTTTTTCAAACATGAAATTCATAAAAATTCTTGAAAAAAAACGAAATAACAATATGATAATATGCTAACAAAAACCAACAATAAAAAACTCAAACTCATGAACAAAACTAATAAGAAACAACAATTTTCAATTCGACTGTGCGTGCACAGAAACGCGGGAACGTGTGCAATGTATACGAACGTAGACTCGCACTGGCACACATCCGAGCGGCGCAAGGGCAACCGCGGGTCGCGGTTTGTAAGCGGGCGGGTGTGACTCTGCCTCCCCGCACTGTAACGCCCCGCTGATACCCAAAATTCGCTACTGCGCAGCGTCTTGTGACTAACTTCACAGCCGTTCTATTTGAATTGACCTGTACCAATGACTTTTTCTGAGTTATGTTCATTAGTTGAACACTAACCGATACTCTCACGACGAGAGAAAAACATCGTGAGGAACCCTGCATATTCAGGCAACTCCATGTGTAAACATGATGAAATCTGCGGCGGTACCGGAACTGCAGGATCTTTTTAACCTTTGAAGTCCATTTGTTTTATAAATGTACCATAAATTTATCTGGCCCGTATGCCAAAACTGGAACTAATTGTCGCTATTTTAAATTTTTTTTTTTATATATTTTATGTTTTTTATATCATTTTTTTAACAACAGCTTCCTCGCGATGTTTTGCCTCACGGTGAGAGCGAGGATATTATGGGCTGTGGATGTGTGATGATAATATTATGATTTGTGATTTTTTTTATCTTTTATTAATTTCATAAATATGCTTAATTAGATACAACAGTGGTTGGGATCTTACTTTTAAGTATAAAATTAATAACTTTAGGTAAGTAGGTACGTATAAAATAATAAAGGTAATAAAACAAAAAGTAAGTAATTAAGTTTTTTAACTATTGCATAACTAGTGGATGTGTATGTATTTGTATGTCTGTGTGCGAATTATTAATTGCCCATCTAACAAGTTGTTTGTAGGCAAGCGTTGTGATAATACTACGTGTCCTGGATTGGGGTCGCTGCTATCTTGTCTAATGAGTAGTTCTACCGTAATATGTTCTCAAAGAAAAATATTTTTTCATAACAAGCTTTTATTGCGAGGTATAGTACCTACTCATCTAGACCATTTCAAAGAGCCCAAACACGATGCGTTATCTTATTGTGTTCATAAGTTCCTATGACCAACTTCCGGCTCCATCATCAGACCAGCTCCATGGTACCATATTAATGCATTCTCGAAGTTACGTAGGTGTACCAAATTTCACACCAAATTTCACAGATCAATCAGATACCAACAAACAATCAAAGAATGGTTTACAAATTTTGACCGACAACTTACAAATATACTCGTACATAGGAACAGTGCAAGTTAAATAAAAGCTTATAATAAAAAAAATTGTACGTCTTAAAACAATAAAGAGAACACTGAAAGTTAAGCTTCAACAGTAAATATAAGATCACCATAATTTTGCTTTATGAGCTTTACGTTTGTCGCTGAAGATGGCCATTACTCTTAATCCTCCACTTTATCTTTTCTCTTTCTTTAATTTAGTTTTACTCTGCAGTTTTTTAACTATACATACAACCTTTATAGAAGTGCCAGACACTTATATGACATGGTGGCCAAAACTGGAACTAAGGTCGCTATTAAGAAAGTCATTTTTTTGTCAACAACATTAAACCGATCATGGGTTCGGGGTCAATATATTTTAAACCTCTTGCATTTACACGAGCGCTCGCCTTCTCTTGTCATTTCTAACAACTTAGCACGAGTGTGAAAGAGATAGGTAGCGCATGCAAATGCTAGCAAGCGGTTTTAAAAATAAAGCCCCAGATAAGTTTGTACCATTCTTCCTTTATCTGACATGACAACTGTTTGATAAATGTCACGTACAGTTCAAAGACAATTTGGCACTTTGATGAGGGTGTGGGTATCAATCATAAACTCCAGCTATCTGTCAAAAGGGACGCTTTACAAGAGGGCGGCGTTAGTTCTAATTGCGGCCACGTGGCAACTGATCCTGGTTTTGTATGGAATAGACATTCGTATAAAAAACTGCAAACTATAGTAGGTATACATACAGTTACAACAGAAGCGGCTCTCGAGACTGTTCAATCAGTATCATGGTCCCCAGCGGAAGACCTTGGTCGACCTCGCTTCACCGACAAAAAATAATTATTACGTATGCATACGTATAGTTAAAATGAATTTCAACCTAATCCAGGACGTGATAAAGAAGGATTTGCAAAGCAAATACGTGAAACTGATTTATATAGCGGAAGTTCATTCCGTTTACAATTTGGAACTCGGTCGAAAAATTGATAAACATGGCTCCAGTACGCCTGGGCCTAACTTTTCCACCAGTGAAATAAAGCCCGCAGTCGGAAAAGCTAATGTTTTAAATTTTACCGCGATAACGGTCTCTGTACAGAGTTACGGAATGAAATACAAGAAAGTTTGGATTTTTACTGCGCCGCTTTTGCGGGTAACGGTGTATTTAGACCAAACGGATGTAGTACTGGAGCAAAAGCCTTCACTTGTATTTATATGTACAGTGTCATCGATAAGAATGCGATAGAGATTTTTTTCAGTATCAGGCAATGGAGTTTGTGGAACGTCTGATAATAATACAGAGGTTACAAGCGGATAAAAAAGCTAGTACAGATGGAATGTCACACTCCGCTGCATTACATCCACTCACTTACATCCCCTGGTACTTTTCCACCATCGTACCCTCCGACGATAGAGAAGGGTAGTAGTTCAAGTAACGTACGTGCATCGCGAGCCTTTTCACCGTGCACGTGAAATATGTGAAATGATATCACCAGGGCAACACGGACCACTGGCGAACCGGAGCCGCCGACTGCTGTTTCTTTATTCTTTATTCTTTATTGTTCACAAACATGACATAATGATACAGTACAGTAACAGAGATGTACAAAGGCGAGCTTAACTCATTAATTGAGTTTTCTACCAGCAAACCTTGGAGTCATAGGAACAGGTTTAACTTAATCACTCGTAAACATATATATTTTTATATTGTCTATAGGCATACGGACGGACGGTTCATTTGATCGAAAGTAGCCACCGTTGTCCAAGACTTTTGTAATCTAATGGGAGCGATACCTATGACATACCATTTGAAGAACCCTATGTTATAGTTTAAAAGAAAGACTTCGGCTCATTCCACAACTTGCACGTGCGCGGAAAAAAGGCTCGCGATGCTTGTACGTTACTTGAATACCAGGCATCTAGACTGACTTGGGTCTTGGGGACTTGGGTTTTTTGAATAGTCATGTCTGTATACCTAAGTACTTCAAAGACCGGCACCGCATCCGGTCCCCTTAGGATGCAGATGTCCTCGGGCATCCAGGGTCCAGGTTTTTTCTAGTGAACCTCTCGCCTCGAATCGAACGGTTTCCAATTTTGATTTTCGGCATAAAAAAATTACTTTTTTAAAATTACAATGGCAACACCCAAAGCGAACGATTGAAAAATAGAGAAAACCAATTATGTATAATCTTTTATGCAGAAAATCAAAATTGAGAACTATTTTTCTCAAAGCGTTCAGTTCAAAAGTAGAGCCACTGGACGACGGCGGCCATTTCCATCAAGTAGGCCCTCTATCCGTAAAGCATTCTTATACAAAAAATAGCATTCGCTTATTTGGTTTAAACACAGACATAAAAAAGTAGGGTTTAAACGCCCCTAAGGCTGTGCGGCCGGCGGCAGTATCGTTCCAAACCGTTGATGGCTCGGACGGAGAGATAGCACCGCTACAAAGTTCACATGAAAGTTTGATGAACGCAAATTGTTTTATAGAAGTAGAGACGACACTCCTATTACGTCTGTGGTAATGTGGCAAGAAAGCCGTGGAGACAAAGTTAGGCTCTATTACAGACTGTAGTCTTTACTATATCTGGCTGTGACAGACAAATAAGAAGTCCAACTATCATCATCATTGCCCTATCCTACCTACTAGTTGGAGTCGGCACAACAATGCTGTCATATTGTAAAACAATATTAACTTTACTTTTTATTACTTTATTTTTTTTGTTTACTAGCCGTCCTTCGCAGTTGTAATCCGCGCGCAGTTCGGATATCTGTACACATTTAATAATCCTGCAGGATCCTATTACTTTTCGGGATGAAAAGTACCGTATGACACTCGAGTGTAATACGTGATCTCGATAAACATATGCCACCACGATATACCTACTCATAGCTTCAATTCTCAAAATTTGTTCAGTAATTTCGGAGATGACCCCCAACATACAAACTCAAAAACATACCAACTTTTCCTCTTTACTTAGTATTATTAAAACAAGCATTACATATATTATATGCGACTTATGTACCACGCTTCTGAAGTAGCTTAATCATGCTCCTGAAAAGCCCTCAAACTTAGGCTTTAGCTTCCCCTTTCAGCGGCCCATTAAGGCTAGCCATTAGATGTAAGCCAGGATACTGTTCGTTGTATGTCTACTGACTAATGTCTTCCGTGACACAATACAAACTTGTAAGTAACATTTATATCAAGTATGTATGTTTTTGTAAACTTGTATCAAGCACGTATTGTATGAATAAGTTATATTATGTCATTATTATCACCATGAAGACACTATTCAGCCAATTTCTGTTGAAAACCTTTGTCAATCGCGCTTCGCCAAAGGTGTTAGGAGGTACAGGAAGTTAAATAACTGGTCTCATTAATATATATTTTTTGTGTTTTAATAGCGTATGTATGTTTGATATAATTATAACAATTATTAACCCTCGCTATCCAGACATCTTCATTTTATTTAGTATACGATTCAGGCGACTGAATTTGTGGCGACCATTATCCAATGTGGTCAGGTTCCCCTGTTAACAGGGTCACGGATGTGAGGTGACGCCATTTTGATTACCTGATCTGCCAAGTCCTGTCAACTGTCAATGCCGACCCCGGGCCCCCGTGCACGAAGCACAACCCGGATCATAACGCCAATATCATTTTTGGCGGACCCCAGGCCCTCGCGCATGATTATGATATGGTTACTATAATAAATATATTTTAATATAATTGTATTTGAAAGAAATATTTACATGACGGAAATAAATTAAATAATGCTAATACTAAATTATAAAATAATATTTATATATAAAAAACTTGCCCCAACTCCCTTGTTAAAGGAATTGTTCCCAAAAGGCTGGCCGCATTGCCTCGCTGTATCGCGAGGTTAATCCTTTGGCCAAGGTATTGACCAGCCTTTTGGTTGTGCGAAGTGTTAACCAGGCGCTCAGACAACTCTTTGAAGAGAGTATGAGCGCCTGGTCCCCACGGCCCAAGCGTTTTTACGCCAAATGGCGCAAATAGATGATCTCCTCTGAGGCCAGCATATTTGTGCCGTTTGAAATTTTCTGCAGAAGCGGCAGCGGAACCGGCATTGACACTCGTGGATGGAATATGTGACGGTGCAAGAGTATCGACGCAGGTAGCGTCCCAAACCAAAGACCGGCCCATCTTCCAAGGCACGAGTGTCATACCGTTGGGACTTTCCCCGTCGTCTATCGGCAGTCCATTTGGCTCTAGGATGGCGGGAGAACACGCAATGGTAAAGGCCCGGCGGATGATATCATTCAGTTCTGCATGCCGCAAAAAGCGCCCAGCGCTCCTGCAACACGACAACCCGTGATGCCCAAGTTGTGACACTGCATGGCCACAATTTCACTCATGACGAGCCACGAAGGGAACACCAAGGCGAAGGGCCGTGGCAACTCTAAATGTAGAGCTATCCACCAGGGTGCCCATAGTGGATGATGGAAGTGTCTGAAGCCAAAGACCTGACTCCCATTCGCCGACAGCTAGGAGGCGGGCACGCACTGCAGCATCGGTTGACGTAATAACCAGATTATCCCGCACCAACCTGCAGAGCGGCTCGTCCCAAAGTTTCTGTGACAAAGGGGTAGACGGATATTCAGTGCTGGGCAAGCTAAAGTCCATAAATTCCTGGCCTCTGTCATATATGCCACCTCATACGTGTTGGTAGACGTGCCCAAAATCTTATCTACCGACGTACACGTGCTATGTACAGAGGACAGGAAAGCAGGTAAAGAAATATTCAAAGTTTTTGTGATGCCCAGACCACCAAACCTGATGGGTAGAGAGGCCTGGGCCCAAGCAATGTCATCGAAATTTAAATTTAGGAACGTTATTAATGATTGTTTAATGGTGATGTCGAGTCGAAAAAGTAAATCGGGGTGTTTCCATAACTGACAGCACCGTAAAACAAACGTAAACTGGGGGACAAAGAAGCAAAATCGTAGAATGACATAGGCCATGTGGATACTAATATGCTGAAGGCGATCCGAGACTGCTGTGAAATTTTGAATTTTAAGGTCAACAAAGGAGGAAAAAGATTCGTCAAAAATGGGGCACCTAGGAGATGAAGCGTGCTCTTGTTGACAAACGAGAAAATAGGTCACCCTATTTTTCTTTCACACCCACTGCTATTTTCTTTACGTTACCCTATTTTCCGTCTGTAATTTTATTTATAGAGCTTTCTATTTCCCTAACAACAGATAGTGCCTGTTTCGTACGCCATTAACAGCTATAGGTTCTCCAAATGAAACACATTATTGTTAACTGACACACACACTAGTAGCCCACTTGACTAATAATCCCGAGCCTATTTAGGTCCTACAGTCAAACCCTGACTAAGCTACATTAAAATGTCTTTGTGTAGAAAAAATTAAAGAAGAAAGTTCCTCGCAAAAGTTCCCATTTGACGCCACCAGCCCCCAAGTACATTTGTATGTACCGTGAGTCAGCAACTTTTCCTTTCAACACCGGAAACTATTCATTATACCACGCTATGTCACTGGGTAAGGGGACCGGCACACTATGATAGATTTACACGCATTTTATTAAGCTGGCTTACAAGTTTTGTTTTAATTCGGTTGAATAGCCCTGACCGCTCTGTATGCGTCATTTTATACCTAGACTTTGTTTGCGTGGACTCCGACCTTGCCTAATAAACCTAGAAAGATAAAGCCTATACGTACGACACGTGGATACGTAGACACGACGTATAATTAGGTCTGTATACATGAAATTGCTGTATTGTATGGCGATAATGAGTTAGTAATGGAAGGAACTGTATTTTCATACAAGCAAAATTCTCAATTTCTTAGAAATGGCAAATACGATTACCGTGAAACTATGTGTCTATAATCGCACAGATAACTAGTGAAATAATTTTTTACTTTTTATAACGGTCTTTGTCATAGAATTACATCTGGTTTCTTAAACAGTATTTTTTGAAGTCGGTTAAAAATAGCAATGCCATGTCTATGTATAAATATGCCATGTCTATATTTCCTATTACGTGATTTTTGTTTTTGACACAGCGAACTCCAACCTGCCTGTCAAGCGTGGAGTTGGGTATGTCTTGTTCTATATTCCTGCAATAAATAAAATACGCGTGGCACTCGGGGATTGCCGCGATAAAGCTATTGCATAGCATTTTTTATCAACTTATGCAATTATAATTATTTATTTATTTTATTCATGTAGTACTTTTTTTTTATTTGATAATAATTCGAGCTAATTAATGCGAGCTTCGTACAGTCGTACCATATACATATTCAACTAATATGTATATGGTACGAAGGTTCAACTAGTCGCGGGCTCGAACTCACTCGTGAACGCGGCCAAAAAGCACGCTGTCTCACCTAGCATTGTGTCTAAAAGAGATAGAATCAGTTTTGAGCAGTTAGCAGCTAGTCTATACGCATACGTCTAGTCGCACGCACACAAACACCGTGGCGAAGTCTGCCGAACTGAAACGACGTTAGACGATGCTCGGCTTTCAACGCCGCCGCACCACTATGCCGGCCGGTCGGAGTGGGGGGTGTTAGGTTTTTTTCGTTACGGAATTTCTTGATTCGGTCGCCGCGCTCAAAGCCCGCGATAAAAGCTATGCAATAGCTTAATAACTCTCTGTTAATGTGCATTAAGCTAAAGCATCGGTGGCCTAATGACTATGAGTTCCGACTCGTACCCCGAGGTACCGAATTTGGACACCAGTGCCACCATGTACCAATAACTCATTTCTGAGTTATGTATATTAAGTGAACACTAACCGATACTCTTACGGTGAAGGACAACATCGTGATGACATTTGCACATTCAGGCGATTGAATGTGTAACCATGATCCAATCTGGTCAGGTTCTCCTGTCAACAGGGGTCTGATTGTAGCTCCATCTGCCAAATCCTGGATCATAGTCAACACGGATACCGGACTCTCGCGTATGAGAGCAGACCCGCAGTCGGCAGTCGGCTGTAACGAGTAGTTGTTGTGATTTGCCCCAGTGGCCTGAAGACGAAAACTAAATCGGATTGGGACACGAGTTCGTCACTTTAACACAAAACTTTGCGCCACTTAAAAGTGTTACTGGTAAATAATTCAGGATTGTAAAGCGAAAGTTGTGAATCTGAAAGCTTTTAGAGGTAATCCTGCTTTTTGCTGCCAATTTTAACATTTAAAAGCTTTCTGTGAAGGTGTTTTATTACTTATTTCTAAACATAGCAGCCGATACATAAGGTTTGTTTCTTGTCGTAAGAAAATGTGGTGTCAAATCCATATGGTTTCAAGCTAATAAAAGGTTATTTAGATGGTAACCGTGATTTACCACAACGCAAACTACTCGTATCTATGAGGTCCTGTGGTATACTTTTAATAAGTTACAAATGAAAAATATTTTCATAACAAGCTTTTATCGCACTCTCTTATCCTCCTTCATCAGACCAGTTCCATGATATAATCGGATACAAACAATTGGTCGAATTTTTTTTTGGAAATGTTGATGAACGACTTACAAACATACATACGAACAGTGCAAGTTAAAAATAAAAAAGCTTGTAATAAAAAGCGGCTGTCTCTCCTCGGATGACGAAGCATCTTTCGAAGATTTCCCCACCTAAAAAAAGTTGCTATGAGTCAGAAAAATTAAAGAAAATGCCTGTTCTTGGAGTTTTAAATTTATTAATTATCTTATGGACAGGGAGTTCAACCTCGCACCTTGGAACCAAAGTAATTGCGAACTGTGCAGTTCCAAATAAACTGGAGAGTAAATATGGAGTTCTACAAGAAAAGGGTGAAAAGGTTTTCACGGTGTCGGCAGCGCGTGGGTAAGCTTGTTTGCCATCTTTGTGGTAATTGTGGTAAAAAAAATCTACGGAGGTCCATGCTGGTCTAACTCTTCGTTATCCCAGATTTTGGTATACTCGTATAGCCTTTGATTAGTAAATTATAGCAGTTTCTTCGAAATTGACTCACTGGATCAAAGTAGCAAAATAATTACTTAGTTTACTCCATGTTTACTTTGTTATTACAGGTTAATACATTTTTCCTGAAACTAGTTAGCACGATACAGATGTAATCCTCTTTTTAATACTAGGTCCTACTAGGTATTCGTCGGAATGTCTAGCGGAATAATTTTTTATTTTTGTTTATCAGAAAACTACATAAAATAACACTCAACTAAGAAAATTCCTTTGCCATGGACCTACTTTTAATTAATGAAAATTATGTGAAAACTAAAAAATTTCATATTTCTGTTACTATGGTTGCAGAAAAGTACCTACTTACTTTTCTTTATTGTAATTTTTGTCTCAATTTGGGAGAAAATTTTACTTTACTGCTCAACCATGTAGTTACACAAAATAACGACATCTCCCATATATTTCATCAAATCAAAAATCAAGCTAAACTAGTAAATGATTTTTGGAGTTGACGATTTTAGTCAGGATTTCGGAATGATACAGTCAACTTCAGAGTGAATGGACCTTTTGGAAATGGAATAGATTTTCTTTACACAAACTATAGTCAAAGTTCTCGTCCTTACATGTACTAGTAAAATGGGGTTACTTTGATGTACTGGGGCTACATTGATATTTTCTCTATTAATCAAATGTTATTTTTATACAAACAAAGCACGCCGTACATGTGACAACTCTGATAACTGGCAATACTATCTATAAATAAGCCATTTTTCCGTTAGCACTTATCAGAGAAAAGTGAGTGATCAATGTAACCCCTGCATATCAAAGTAATTATATGTTACGGTAGAGCTCGTCTAGTCTAAAATGACGTGCCCCACTACTTAGTTAGTTGATTTCGATGTGTGAGTGCAAATATTGATAACGACACTTCATCTGTGTGGGAGCCAATGAACGACGCGTGCTCCTACGTTTGAATTTCACCGGCAACCGAATGACCAATTACAACGGCATTTGTATATGTATTGCGTCCATATTTTAAACTTGCTTGTGTGCGTTAATGCGATAGTGGGGCGCGGCATTTTAGATTAGACGAGCTCTACCTCATATGATATGTAATTCATTCATTCATTTCCTAACATCAAATAGGATAGAGAAAAGAGAATAGAAAAGAAATGTACAGTGGCATATTCGATTCCTTCATCATCATCACACGTACACACCAAAAGGTGTAGTTTAATTTGTTTTATTACCTTAAAACGGGACTATTCTTGTTTCGTATTGTAATAAATTTCTATTGATATATGCACCTATGTTATAGACATAGAAGATATGCTGAGCTGAGCTATATATTGGCGTGACACTACAATAAGTTAGTAGTAAATATTTTGTTGTTTATTATTATTGTGGAAATTGCCAAATAAATATTACCGGTCTTATTCGTAAAAATAGCTAATAGGTAGTAGGTTTAAATCGTGCATTAGCTGAGACACTCATTAGGCCTTTAAAACGGATTTTTATCATGATTAAGCTCTGATAAAATACAGATTTATAGCCAAAAACATAATATTGCTTGATGCCAAGGCTCAAAAAAGTTAAGGTTCTGAAATTTACTATTAAAACGAAGTTCCAAGGAAAATTATAGAAATCATGGCTGTATCCCCTTTGCCTATCGTCTTCAGGATAAAAGTCTAGAATGGAGTCATAAGCCAATCACAATCAATTAATAAGTGAATAAAATCAGCTGTTCGTGTTACAGCCGCCATATTTGACATTAAAATGGGTTTATCAGAGGTTTTTTTTATTTAACACGGCAGACAAACAGGCAAGCGGGCCACCTGATGGAAAGTGGTCACCGCCGCCTATAGACATCAGTAACACTAGGGGAGTCACCAATGCGTTGCCCGCCTCTGAAGAGACCTCTAATATACCTCTTGAACGATCCCATGTCATAGTCCAAAGGAAACACTGCGGCTGGGAGCTCATTCCACATCCGAATCGTACGAGCGAGAAATGTTCTTTCGAACCTTCGCGTGGTGACCAACAGAGGTAATCAAGAAGAAGGATAGAATAGAAGGGATCAGCCTACTTTAAGTTACGAAGCCGTTAATGAGCATTTTAGCTCTAATATTTAGAGTTTATGAATAATGCTTTTCAAGAACCTTATTTTAGCAAGCTTCTAAACGCTCCATAACTTTTAACTTTATGAATAAGGCCGTACGTATATATCTGTCTAAGATTAAATCATACCATTTTGTTGTTTTTTGAAAATGTAATACTTGTATTATTGTAGGTAATGCTGTCCATTGACAGTTGTAACACTGTTACCAATAAAGTATATGTATTTAAAATAAAAAATATAAATGCAAAAAAAATGTTGTAGTAATAATTTTTTATGATAACACCATATTCGTGTGCGTGCGTCCTAACACCACACATGACGCTATTACATTTCTCGGCCACATTTACACCGCGGCCTGTTTACATATAATTACTATTCATTTGTATTATAATTTTATGCAATCAAGCCATTATGGTGCCTTTTTTTTTAAGAAAGCCCCGTCGCATTGGTCGTTCATTATCGGACATGACTTGTAGTTATAAGAGGTCTAATTCTGTAGCACCTAATGCGTCGTGCACATTTCAATTTATAATATCTGTCACATTATTCGTCAGTTATAAATTCAGCTAAAGCACTGATAAAGCTCTGACAAAAGTTCTTCTTAAAGCAATTATGAGATAAACCTGGCTTATGTGACAGAAATACCTCAGAAAAAGAGCACAGATCGATTTTATAACAAGTTATCCAAATTATGATCGAATTTCGTTTATTACAATAGTACGCGACATAAGGAAATTGCTTTAGAGACTTTGGAAATCAAATTATAGGGTCTTGTACCTTTTATCGTTTAGACAAGTAACTGAAACGGCAGAACGTGTGCTACATTGACGCATAATACAATATGAATAATACGTAGCAATATACCAACTCCTAATATTTTACTACAATATCCAGACAGACGAGTATAACATCGCAAAAGGTAAAACAACTCCTGAGCTATTTCTTTGATATTTAAAATACGTATTTTATTTATAATACTGTTTGTCGTATTGAAGTTTAACAAAATGTTGATGAACTAATTGGTGAAAATGTTTTTTATCAAAATAACATAAAGCCTAAGCAAGTTAGAGATAATTTAGTTTTCTACGAGTGGAAGAATACTTAAAATAATTTAGGCCCAATATTACATCCTACAAAGGAACAATGTTGACCTCGTTTTTCTTTCTATTATCTAGATGTAATTTGCAAAAAGCTAGTAGGTTAGTTTTTTTTGTTTCAGTCTTACGCTGTAGATAAACAGGCCACCTAACGGAAAGTGTACGGAAACACCAAGGACAGCATATAATATATTGAATGAAGGATTCCATGCAAACAGCATATGCAGCATATGCTGAGTGGGTACCATGTATGCTGGCCGCCGCGGCACCATCAGTGACATGGAAGGCTACTCATTGTTTAAATGTTGTTATTATTAATGTTTCCTTTTGTGATTATATATCTGTTGTTGTGTCGTGGTGTGCTATGTATGATAAAAAAAAATTATTCATTTTATCTTATGGAATACATTTACATTAAATTTTAAAATCTAAAATAATATGTTTAAAAGGTAATTAATAATAACTAAATTGCCTGAACTAGGATACCCTGTGTTTCAGGCGAAATGTCTTTCTTTCTTTATTTCTTTTAAACAAAAGCAAAGAATGCAGATGACTGATAGTTTTTTCAAACCACGTCCACGTGTCCACATAATGTAGACGAGCTTGCACCCAGTCGTAGGGGGTGGATTGGCGAAACAGGATCAAAAACTTCCACAGAACATTCTCCATTATACAGCCGGTAGAATATACATAGGAAGCCATATTACCTTCGAACAGCCAGTGGCTGTAACTTGTTTGTATGGTTGGGATCGTCGACAATTCGCATGAAGAGGTGAGGAAAAATCTTCTGTATCCAGGAAAAGTAAGATACGAAGTAGAAGCCGGTTATCTCAGAAAGAGTAAGGCGGCTTGTTGTGTAATGGCATTGATGGCATTCAGTTTGTAATATTGACGCCTAGTGTTGCAATCTAAGTGCTAAAAACGATGCCCCAGAAGTAACTCTTCAACTTTATTTAATTGCCATTGATTGGTTACTAAAGTTATGGATGTAAGTAGTATTGCAATATTTGTATCCAGTAAGGCAACGTTGTTCTACAAAAATCTTGCAGTACGTTAGTTGGTACGGGGGATGGAAAACCAGTTCGCCCTGGGGATGCCTACCGGGTCATCTGCCGTCTCCTACTCCGAGAGACACCTCCAGCATTATTCGTCCAGTTTGCTGGAAGATCTCCCAGGACAAAGTCTGAAAGTGATGTCCAGACATCACTTTCAGACTTTGAAACCAGAGACTGAACCCAGGTTCAGGTACCCTACTAAGTAGCGGATGATCGTTCATTTGTAGGGTAACTATTGTAATGCCTACGGATGTGGTGCAACAAGATCCCCAAAGTCTGTTTTGTTTTACAGTATTTCTGCGAGGTTACGCCTATAATAAACTAACATAGGCGTGTGTTTGGAAAAAAAACGAGCGTCGGATAAGGCAAATATAATTTCACAGGAAATGAAATATCGTGTATAAGATGTTTGCGTTCGCGTCTTGGCAAATTACCTATTTACCGGTAGGAGTAAGTTGAACAAACATAATTTACGAGGCATGTGTTTCATGTATGTTACTCGAAGTCGCCATATACAAACATTTGTAGTACTCGTAGGTGTGGAGAAGTCGTTACTATGTCAGGAAAAACATTCACTGGTGGAATAAGACAATGTTACAACCAGCTTCGGAAGGCACCGGTAGTCGTTATCGAGTTCTAGAACCTATGAATGTAACTTAGTACTTACCATCTTAGAAGGCAAGCGACAATGTTTGCGTTGTGTTCGATTTGACATCGACTAGTTCGGTTTTGTGGGACGTCATCTCTGTCGCACATAAGTTATATACTTCGTGCCAAATGGATTGACAATAGTGCGCCTTTACCTCTCAGTCATGAACCGACAGTCATCATGCACGAGGCATGCATCATGCCTACTATGTCTTGACCAGGATCCAGGATTTGGCAGGTAAGGTAGTAGAGCGACTGCCAGATGGCAGGTCAGATGACCTCCGTGACCCTGTTGATAGTTGTTGGACCAGATTGGATAATGGTTACACATTCAGTTGCTTGAATAAGTAGGTCTCAACACAATGTTTTCGCTCACCGTAAGAGCATCGGTTGGTTTTCAACTAATGTAAATTACTTAGAAGATCAAGAACCGGCAGTATCTCGTGAATAATAAATGAAAACTGTTCTATTTATTTACAAGGTAACGTGATACTACTATTTATATCATTACAACTATCGCTGTGACCATTTAAAAAATAGTTCTGGCCGAGAGATCAATGTCCGCCATTGCCAATTCATTTCTCACTACCTATATAGACGATTTACATTGTTTGAGAAGTATCGTCGGTCGTAGATGTGCATAATATTATAGGTACCAGTTACTGATTTCCTTGAAATGGACGTTGTACTAGAATTGTAAAACAAGAAATTGAACTCGGCGAAGTAGGTCAGATTCTCAGGACGACAGTTTCAGAGGTCAGTTTATTATTTAGTATTATCCAATATTCAATATTTATTTATTCATAAGTTTTACATACAACCATTTAGAATTTATGCGTTCTTTTTTCTAAGACTACATAAATATTATAATCAATTAACTTGCCACTTGAACTCTTTATAGACATCTGCACAATTAAATGTACTCTAAACATAAGTTTAACAAAGCGTACGCCATACAATATTGAATTACAACTACGTCTTAGGAAAAGAAACAGACATTAAACACAAACAGAAAACAGAATTTTGTTGGAAAATTAAAGTTTTCGTCATTTTCGTTATACTAAAAGCAAATTTCATAGGAACCAAATATATAGATTGCATCATCATGCATGCGGTCGGGTGTCCATCAGTGGCAGCCACGACCGCATGCCACCTGCGCCGACATAACAATATGGCTGGCAGGCCAATTGATCAAATGTATCGAAGTATATTTGATGGTGTGGTACATGAAAATGGTTGTTTGTCGTAGATACAGTCAGCTGCGGAGTGATCTGAGCCTTCAACATACGTCAAATGTATGGTTGGGGTGTCGTGATTAGATGTGAGGCATATAGACTAAATTTCATTGATGGATCTGAACGTATAAAATGTTCACTTGGTACTATTGATGTTTGAGGGATCTTGCTAATAGATCCTAGTGGCCGGTTGGTTAGTATTCTACTACAATGACAGTTTAGCACAAATGTGCTTGTTACATTTGGCTAGATTCAGTCGCCTAAATTCAGAAGCAAAAACGTGAGAGCATATCAAAGTGGAATGTATAGCTCATAGAACAAGATAAGGTCAATTTTTGTCTCTGAATGATTGAAACCTACTCAAAACAGCCTTACTTGTAGGAGAGATACCCAAATAAAGGTACTTTACAAATATTTTATTTTACAATTTTGTCGGCGTGAATAACATAAATTTCAGCTCTGTACTACTGAGTTAAAACGCAGACAGACGGACGGTAATGGCGAAACTATAAGGAATCCTTGTTAACTACAGAATCCTAATGGACTGTGGGGCTGGCGTAGGTTATTTTACGCATTTTTTTCGTTACGCATTTTAGTGAACTTTGTCGAAGTCAAAGTTACATACATACGTACATAAAGCTCACGCCTGTGTCCCGCAGGTGGGGTAGGCAGAGACTATGGACCGCCACTTTGCTCTGTCCTTACACAATGCCATAGCCTCGTATATAAAAGTCAAAGATCAAGTAAATAAAAAAATTGTGCTAGTTTGTGCACGGGCCAACTAATGTTTCGTGGGTCCCCTTAACGTATACTATCGCTACAAAGTGGAATTTTTCTTGTACTCAACGACGTAAGAGAACCTACGGCGTCCTCACTGTCTACAAAACATGATTTCGAATTCAAAGTCAAAGTCAAATTTTTTTATTCAACTTATGAACGTCAATACAAAAAAATGCTTTGCGCCACGGCATCGTCAAGCCATAATAGTCGAAATTCTTAATAATACCTAGACTAAAAACTCATTTGATTTACTACACTCAGCGATTTCATGACATTCTCCGATTTCGTTATTAACAGTTTGCAATATTAGCAGTGCTTCATCTTTCGATCGATTTTGGTGTGAACGTTATATTCCTAACCTAAGACAAAATTAATTTAGATTAATTATACCACTACCGGCTTAGTCATACCATATCTACGGGATCTATAATTAAGCCCAAGTAGTTTCATGTTTGAGGTACAGACTGTAATTAAATATTGTTAGTGCTTCATAATGTTAATAACATGAAGTTGACGCTGAGTGCGATAGAAAATAATAGGAAAATTACATTAATCCTTTAACTTCAGATACTTAAATCTGTACTATACCTAATTTTATAGTCTTTTCAGGAAGAGTTCATGAAAACAGGATTAGCAAACTCATAACAAATTGAGAACGGCAATTTTTTTTACATAGGTATACTTAGATAATATCTACAAAAATCAATTTATCCTAATCGCAATAATGGCGTAACAAACATACAGTTGAATTGATTTCCTCCTTACTATTTTGTTTAAGTCGGTTAATGGGCTTGTATTGCCAAGTGTCAAGATGATCATCATCATCATATATTTAAGCAATATTATGGTCAGTATTAGAAAACGAAAACTTTCTATCAAAATTGTATATTTGAAGACTGTTCTCCCAGTGTGCGTGCGACAATCAGCAACGGACTTCATACTACAAATGTCAAATTACGACACTTTTTGCGACAGTCTCTATTGCGAATAGTTTTCATAATATTTATCAAATCTCGCTGAACAGACTTTAGATAATGTAATTTCGTTACCGTCAAGTATTAATTGAAAGCTTCAATAACACAGATAACGCTGGGATACAAATAATTTGCACGAGATTTGAAATTTGTTCGGCAATCTTAAATCCTGTGTAACTTTGAAACGATATATTTTAACGAAAATCTGATAAGCCACAAGCGTAGATATTGGTTTCTGGATTACGTCTACAAAATTTCATTGGCTTTGATAGCGTAATATAGAAAATATGATTAAACTACGTTTGTATGGAGCGCGCTCGGGAAATAAATAAATAAATATTTGTGGACAAATTCACGCAGCGCCATCTAGCCCCAAACTAAGCAAAACTTGTACTATGGGTGCTAGATAACTGATATACTACTTAAATACTTTTTAAATACATACTTATTATACATAGAACATCCAGACCCGTAACAGAAATTAAAATTTATCATTTCAATTTCTGCCTCTTGCGTAGCAGACCACCATTGAACCACTGAGGTCGTCAACTTTCCTCTTTACTTTTCTGCGGCTCCGCCCACGTGGACTATTTATTATACCTGGGTATGTCTTGCAAGCTTGTTTGGATGGGAATAAAAACTAGCCTTAACCAATCCTCAAGTACTATCTCCATACCGAATTTTATAAAAATCGGAGCAGTGTATTAGTCGTGCAAGCGTAGCAGACAAATATAAATTCTTTTGCATTTTTAAAGTATTAAACAGTAGTGTTTCTCACATAATTACACCCAACTTGGTCATCTCACAACACGGCGATATTGCTTGTCTGTCCGTATCTTGTTAACAACGTTGGTTGAGATAATACGGAGCATTGTTACGTTGGCTCAGTCTATCAAAACAGGGACATAGCCACATGCAGCCTCGACAGGGGGTGACACCGCTGAATACTTGTGTAACCTGTAGTTTTGTTTATATAGAGGCACAATGTCTAAAAATCTGTGGTATACTTCTGTACCAGTATATCATCATCACAGCCCATAACAGTCCACTGCAGGACTTAGGGCCTCTCCCACGAAAGAGGAGGTTATTGCCGTAAGTGGTATAAATATAACAATGGAAAACGCTGCTGCTCATTTTCCAGCTTACGAAGACATTAGTCGCCTTGCACGACACCCACAAGTGTTAGGGGTTGGTGCTATTCTACACTGCCACCAAACTACCACTTGTAATAATTATTAATCTATATTAATACTGAGCAAAAGTTAATGATGATAATTTCTGAATATACTTACTGATCTGATTTTGATAATGATTTACTAGTAGGAAGCTAAGCACAACAGTCCTGAGTGAGTATCAGGGTTCCTAGTAGTAGTAATGTAATTCTTTATGAGAGCTTGCCCTCGAGGTGACTAAAAGCATTATTTGAGTTTGCCATAGAATTAAGTAAAATTAAATTGCATTTATAAAATTCTGCACTTAAACAAAACAATAAAAATTACATCTACCACACTTTTTACTTGACCTAGTTTCGTGGTCTGCTCTTACCACTGGAAGAACTTTTACCATCAGGCTATTACAGTACAAGTAACAATATTTCATCCCACGCCTTTCTTATAAAATAATCTTGCATATGTCACTGTCCCCTTCGCGCCACGTTACGCTATTGGTTCTGCGTTAATATTTCACAGAACTGGCGTGTGCCAGCCCTAGCCGCAATGTTATCTAGGAACTGTTTGTGTAACAAGTTATGGTTTCAATTTATGGCGTCTGATAGCAACTGTGTAGCGATCATAGTAGATGATAGAATATGCTAATGTACAAACGACAAACCGCTTTTGGATTACATTGTTTATGGATGATTGGGAAAAGTGTGTTCTGATTTAGGAGCGATTAAGGTTATCCGATTCCGTTTATAATTCAAAATGTTCCGCAATTGTGCGGTTGTATTGTAGAATAAAAAAAATCATGTCCCGGTTGTGCTCTCGCGCACAAGAGCCCGGGGCTCTTGGCTCTTTGGCTGATCAGATAATTACAGAGGAGCGACTGCCATGTGGCTTCCGTCACCCTGCTACCAGGGGAATCAGACTAAGGCATCAAATTCAGTTGCCTGAATTTGCAGGTTTCATCACGATGTTTTCCCTAACCGTAAGAGCATCGGTAAGAGTTCAACTAATGTATATAACTCAGAAAAGAGTCATTGGTATATGGCCGCAGTGGGATACGAACCCGATACCTCTCGCTTGCGAGTCGGATACTCAACCGCTCTTTGTTCCATGACAATATGTTTAATTTGAGCAATATTTAATTAGGTGCTTCTCGGTATTAATTGCTTTATTGGTTACAAACTACACTCTACTAAAACTAAATTGGTTGTTTTGTTTTATACTACTAAGCCCTACTAAATAATGGTAGAAAATTTAATATTACTGAAAGCTGTTGTAATACCAATGCACCATTCTTCATTCTAACCCTTTTCGTTCGCGAGCACAGAAAAGTTACCAGTTCACAGGAAATTCTTACGCAATTACCTACCTCCATTCAACTCTCTACTCGTTTATGCTAATGGTGCACTAGAATTACCGAAAAAAGCTTAACCACCCATTACAGAGTGCGGAAAGAAAGTTATTATTTTTCGCGCGCCCATAATAATAGCTATAAATTAAACTTTTATGGAAATTGTTACCTTCCTCTTTAGTATTCAGGTAGTATTAGGCCTCATAGCAGTTGGTAATACTTTTAATGAGTCCGTATTGAGCTTCAGAGCCTTGGCCCTTTGTTGGCAATTAGGAACTGCAGAACGGCGTGGCTTTGTGGGTTTCAATGACCTTAAAGTTGGGATCTGCTCGCAAATAACGAGAGTTCAACTCGGATTATAACTCTGCCGATTTGCTCGAACATTGCTAATAGCTTTTCTTAATGCCTTATCTAGATTATCGGACTAATTAATTTGGTAACTAGGACTGCTTTATTCGAAATTGTGAAAACACTAACATAATTCAGTTTTTCTTACCCTTAGGTCACAGCTTAATAGACAAAAATGTCTGATGAAAATTAACATCATATATGTAGGTACTTTTGAGTTACTTAAACCGTATTTAAAACTTGTTCAGTAAAAATCATAAACCTCTTTTTCCGCTACGAAGGTTGTTGTTTTATAATATTTATAATACTTAATTCTGCCTTAAATAAATAAACTTGATTCTGCCCGCGGTATCTTTCTCATTAACAAGTATTTATAGTTTTATCTGCATTTCACTATCCCATCTGGAGAATCTCAAAAATTCTGTCTTAGTGCACAGAAAATTGGTTAAGTCGATATTTGTAAAAATCAGTTAATTTATTCATACAGTCTTCGTCGTACGTCTGGCGCAGCGCTATAACTGGGGCCCACGACGACCGTGGTATCAGCCATGACGCCCGCTGCCGCTGACACCACCGCTACTGTCGATCTCGCGAAAGCCCAAAGTAATGGTACCGATTTGCTAGAGCTCCTCATCCAGGTGAGCCCGCGTAACATCACCACCCGCCATTACACGACCGTTAGCGTAGGGGCCCTAGCGAGCTCAGGGTAACTATCCGCATTCCGAAAGATTACGCCTCCCCCCTCCCCCACCGCTACCAAAACAATAACGCTGCCAACCTACTACCACAAACGACTGCCGTTGCCCTGACGGTAGCGCTCCCCTCGCTGCAGGATGTCGCCCGCTCGCAGATCGCTTGCCGCGCCGATGACGGCAAAGAAGCGCTAGCGAGGGGCGCTAGCTCACGGACCGGATCATCGACCAGAAATTGGCACCATCCGGTACGACTAATCCGACAAATGATAAACCCGCTCCCCGTGCGTCATATAGGGAGCCAACCCTAACGACCACGGGATGGGTTGTAACGGGGTGCGACCCAAAGCCACCACCAGAGGGCTACGCCCTGATGCGGTATCCGCGCACGTGCGCATCGCTTCTTCGAAAGATGATGCAGCTAGCTTGAAATATTTGACACATTTAGCTGTTAAGTGCTGGCGCAAGGTAAGTCAACAATGAGCGAGCAAAGCGGGATCTAATATTTTTACTTTTGCTGTCATAAGCTGAGTCGTAATAATATTTACTTTTATAGGTACTATGACGGGGCGCCCTAAGTAACAACGGTTGCCCTTTCACGTGACGTGACAGACGTGAAAAATGTTAACAGACGACCAACTAGTATCACTAGTCCAGGTGAAGTCCCTTAAGTCTTGGTGCTTGGAGCAGGTGATCATTTTTCTCTATAGCAAAATCTACTCCATCTCTAGCTATCACGCTAATTGCGGCCCCCCAAATGCAAGAACCCTAGCAGTTGCCTAGTTTACCTATATAAATAAATATACTTTGACAATTTAGACAGCGCCATCTAGCTCCAAAGTAATCAAAGCTTATGTTATGGGTGCTAGACAACTAATAAACTATTTGTATATTTTGTATTTAAACTTAATATATATATGACGGATCACGGTCAATAGTATGGAATAATGTGGTCAATAGTACGGACTCATGACGAAGAAAACGGAAGTGGGATTGCGCCCTCTGGTGGGGCGTACTGACAGAGTCTCGACGACACGACTCGGGTGGAGTGGCGGCCATTCTTGGCGCGACCGCCGCCGAGGAGTGACGCGTCTTGAAACTGTCTTCACATTTCGTTTGTTTACGTTTGAAGTTCGTTTAAGGCCTTGCCACACACAAAGCTCGGCGCGAGCGCGGCTCGGGCGCGGCGCGATGCTGGCGCGTTGCCTAGGCAACTATCGCGCCGCGCTATGGTTGCCTAGCAACTATCGCACCGCGCTCGCACCGCGCTCGCGCCGAGCTCACGCCACGCCGGCATCGCGCCGCCAGGGGTGGACTAACGAACAAAGCGGGAAAGGCGGCCCGCCCCGGGCCTCTGGTCCAGGGGGGCCTCCAAACGTCTCCAAGTTGCCTTGATCAAATCCTATACAAAGCTTTAAAATATGCTTAGAACATATCGAAGAGGTGGTTCGGAGTTGTGACAGGGGCGTAGCTATCGCCGTATCACTATTCAAACAGAATTAAGATCAGGGTCGAGGACCCCCTCCGCCAAAGAAGTAATTTTAACTAAATAAATAAAAACACTTAAACATACAAATGTGAACTGAATAAAAAACTTGTAAAATTACATAAAACTTCTTAAACTGGGGGCCTTATAAAGGTTGTCCGCCGTGGGCCTCTGATGGACTTAGTCCGGTACTGCCGGCGTCGCGCCAACAAAGTGTTGCCAATGTAGGCTATTTATCGCCATTTGGGGTATTCGAGATTAAAATTGGCGACGAAAAAATTGTAATGGCAAATTGTTTAGGCTATCTCAGGCTTTGGGCCAAGGTACATAAATAAACATAAACTTAAGAGAGAACACCCGACGGTTTCGCGAATGACTGTGAGTTCCAAGTACATTTACCTACTACTGCTCTTGCTGACACTAGCACCCATAGAGATATACATCTTGATGCGGTTGAACGAACAAATAACTCTGACGGTTACCGTAGTTAATAAAACAGCGCCGTCTACAGTGCCACAAAAATGTCTGACCGGGTGACAGCATCGCTGTTGTTGGCATTGACATTACATTTCAAACGGCAACACTTAGTTCCGGTTTTGGCCACCGGATCGAATAGGTTTGTCAACAATCTTGTCAAGCCGCCAGATATAACATTGTTAACGCGTACAAAAATTTGTATGGACAGTGGTAACCATTCCAATAGCTATGTGTAATACGTCGTTGGATAGCTATTTTCAAGCTGAACAAAAGTAACTATGGCGCTTGTTCCAAATATTAGTCCGTTCCGGTTTATGCTGTACTAAACATATTACAGTAATAAGTATTTTTTCTGTTCTACCCACATTTAATGGTCAGAACTAAATTCACGGTGTTATACCGCCAGTGCAAAGTCACATCGTGCGCATGCATGTAAGACGGCCAAATAAAAAACAATCAGATGGAGTGCATTGAATTTGATTGAAGATACCAACGAGGATCGAAAAAACTAAAATTATTTTAACAATCCCATCAATTATGATAAAAGCAGCATCAGCATTTTATTTGTGCGGCGCATTTGTGGCTCGCCGCGAGCACGTTGCCTCAACGAACAAACAAATGCGCAGCTGAGCAGCCTCACCGCGCGCGGTGAGCATCTCGCCGCGCACGGCGAGCATGCCTCGGGCTGAGCCGCTCTAATTCGTAATACCTTTAAAGTAACGACCATTCGTAGACATGTCCGAGACGTCACTGAGACGACATTGGAGCTCTATTGCAGTTTTAGCTCCAATGAAGTGGTCTCATTGCCTTTGTACAATGAACCGGTCCATATATAGAAGTCTTTGCTGGCAGCACTACATTACTTTAAAACTCAAATATAATATTCCTATCTGTAAACAAACTGATACTTCAGCTGTCACATCGACCAGACATTGTTTTTTTTATGTTTAAGTTTTCATGTGATATCACAGTGATATTTCCAGCATTTTACTGTGTGGGACGTTTATTTTCGAAATAAGTACAAAAACATAAAAGCGGCACGAAAACAGTAATATTTTGAGTTTCTCAAGCATGTATGGCCGAGTTTAGAGCAGATAAGTTGCTGTTTGATTTGGAAGATGTACAGCAAAGATTTAAATGGTACGTAACATGTATTCAGATAGATTTTGAAAGTATTGAAATAAATGTGATCTTTTGGAAATCATTTGAATTTAAGTGGAATTAATGTATTTTGTAGTACTTATTGTTTACATTTATTTGAGGTTACAAAATTAACCGAAAAATATTATGGTAGCTTTGTTCGTTTTGTATTTTTGATATTTGTTGTTTGACAGTATCTAGATCTATATCCAGGCACAGTGCAATGTACCTAAGGCTATTCGGTGCTGGTGAAATGAAACCCTGCTGACCCTCGGTCAGAGAAACTTGAGAAATCTATTTTTAATTTCGGAAATCGTAGTAAATCATTATCACTGGCTGGTCAAACAGTGACACAGAGAGACAGAACATTTCTAAGAGATTGACATTACAACGTTGTCAGTGTTGCGGCTAATAAATTAATAAGGATATATACAAGAATATTATTTCTATATTCAACACTTCCCTTAAACTTATTATTTCAGCAATTTATCTATATTGTGACAGTTGAAGTAGGTACTCAGTTTGACATTAGGATTGTTTAGACATTGATTAAAACAGTCATGTATCTAATAAACCTCCCATTTGTTCCATTTGCTTCGAGTAGACATTATGACAATTTTGCTTTCCCTACATTTTACCTATCTATGGTCAATTATTATTTTCTATTACGTAGTGGGTTTATTGAAAAAAAAAAAGAATTATGTTATTATTTTATACTTTTCGATTACAATATTTAAATTTCTAAAATTTTCATTTAGATGTGCACTAAATTACACCGTCTTTTAGGTGCTTTGATTTAAATTATATTAGGAAATTATAAAATTAACACCGATGTTTCAAAAGAAACGTCAGGTCTTCAGGAGCTCCAGCAACATGTGGAGCGTTCAAAACATTGCGCGCGTTATTTTCTGACAGCTTATTTCAATAGACGAAAAAACGGGATAGCGAGGTTCATAATAATTGTAGAGTGAGCGAACAGGGAATATTTTTGATTTGTGTCTAGTCTGTTATGTGTCTTTGCCAGTGTCTACTGGTATAGTAGAACCACGCTAAGTCCGAATCGCTTTAAAAAAAAAAAATATATCTCTCTATGGCAACTAATGCCATGTCTTTTATCCGTCATAGAACGTCATTTATAAAAGTCATAACAAAGAATTTGACTGATTTGAAAAATATTGTTAAGGCGATTGGCACATTGGAGCGCAGCATTCATTCTGGCGAAATTTAGAAATATGTGTAATTTTTTATATTGTTTTATACAATACAATAAAAAATTTAGGAATTCTCCAAATTGTTATAATCTTTTCATAAAATTATATTATTTAGGCAAAAAATAATTAGAGAACTGAGTAACGAAATACCTATTTGACAATCCTGGAGACCTCACTTCACAGCAGCGGCCTATTTGACGCCTTTTTATGTAGAAAGTACAGCGCCAAAAACTTATATGACCCGCAGCCCGTGTCAAATGTTGCAAAGAAAAAAAACGACGGATCCGCACGAACGCGCGTGGATGCGTTGTCAATGTGTTCGACTATGAGTAATTTCCATAGAAACCGATGACAGCTCAAATTACTTTATGTCACGCACTAACGCACGTCACGCACAAAAGTACGGTGCTGCGTTCCAGTGTGCGGATCGCCTAAATAATAATAGACAATGACTGACAAGGACAGATTATCCAATAGATATTGCCATATCCACATTTTATAATTTCTACCACTGTCAGTTGATTCGGACTAAGCGTGGTCCTATTATAGCCAGATTATATAAATTACTAAAAAATTCTACCATAAATATTTAATAATTTCACCTGGCAAGTGCGTTTTGACAACTGTCAAAGACACAAATACGTAAGAGTGGGTTACTTAAGCCCGCGGGGACTATTCTAGCGACAAATCCCGGTTCAGCCGCTAGAGATAAATCTGTTAGAAAAAAGTCGAATTTGATTCTGTATGGCGGTAAGTCAATTGTACACGAACAAGAAGAACTACGATCCATGGCCATGAAGTAAGCTTTGGGCAATTGTTCGTCTATTTTATACTGAACTGAAAATTGTGGTGGATAAGATTGAGCGCAATTTTCTGTGCACTGTAGCGGGTAATTAAACAAAACATCTATATCAGCGTTAGACTCTAGCCACCGAATTTTTGCACTGTAGAATTTGTGCTCTATGTTACGGTATCATTAAAAGTTTGTCTAACTCGACAAGTAAGTCGTACTGAAATGTTTTGATTCTGATGTAGGAGAGCTGTGCCCCCTCATCCTACCTACCTTAGGGGGCCTACCTAGGGAGCAAAATTTGCAGTGTGGTGTCCAACAGAGTAAAATAGCATCGCTGTCCACACTAAGAGGTGTCGTAAAAGGCGACTTATTTCAGAGGTAGGGCGTTACTTTTCCAAGCTTCAGGTTTTTGCCTACCTTATATATACTCTTGCAAGCTAGCGAGTGGAGGGGAATAAAAAGTAAGCCTATATTCTTCCTCAGGTTTAAAATTATCTGCGTAATGCACCAGTCAAATTAGGAGGAAAGATTCGGACTGTTGGTAAAAAGAAACGAGTAATTAACCCGCTATTACGACATGCGGGAGTATTACCATCCTAAAAATTCATTTCCCCGAATAATGGAGCAGCCACTCTATGTGTGCCGATTTGCATAGAAACGCGGTGGCCAAAACTGGAACTGCGGAAAAATAACGACACTTACTTTTGAAATGTATTTGAACTGACATGTCAATCCCAAAAACAGCGCCGCCGCGCCGGTACCAGGTCTGATAAGTTTGTGGCACTGCACAGCGCAGGCGCGGCGCCGCGCTCACGCCGGCCTGAGCGCGGCCTGAGCGCGGCGTGAGCGCGGCCTGAGCGCGGCGCGAGCGCGGCGCGAGCGCGGCGCGATGCTGGCGCGTTGCCTAGGCAACTATTGCGCCACGCGATGGTTGCCTAGCAAATATCGCACCGCGCTCGCGCCGCGCTCGCGCCGAGCTTTGTGTGTGGCAAGGCCTTTAAAGAAAGTGTAATTTACGTTTTAAAATAAAGTAATTTTAAAATCACCTTTGAAATAAGAAAGTAAATTACCTCAACTGCCTACATTGTAATACCGCTCTGATTTCAAGTGAAATTATAAGTGATGTGCAAAAATGAATTGGAATTAATACAGTTGAGTAAATATAAACCTTTTCTTTAATTTATCTGGACGAATACGATCTAATACTGATATCACCACCCTGATGACAATGATCCTGATACACCCCTTTCCTTCACGCGACGACATATATAATACCCAGACCCGTAACAGAAATTAAAATTCATAATTTCAATTTATGCTCGTTCAGAAATCAACCTCAAGACCTCTGCGTGGCAGACGGCATGTTAACAAACTGAACCACTCAGGTCGTGCATATGGAACCCTGCCTTTGCCGGCCCTGTACTTTGTAGATGTAAAACTGGATAAGAAACTGTAATATTCATAGATGAATGTCAATACAATATAACCTATTAACGAGACGTAGGACGTAGAGGCTCAGCATAACATAAGGCATATTGGGATATCCTGACTGATTGAAGCCGCTCGCTCCAGTGGTCCATTGAGAACTTTGACTACGACAGTGGAGGGGTCTAGCGTTTGCCCATTCGCTGCCAGAGCAACCTGCCCCGTGGTCAGAGTTGGGAACTCGTTGGTCACACCCCTGGCTATTGTAATGTATATTCTGTAGTCGGATGGTTAAATTAGCCGGGTAATTAAATTGCTAGCTTTTAAGGCAATTACCCTATTTTAAAATTAAAAAATAATGTTTTAAGGACCATATTGCCTCGAGTTTACGGAGCTCCTCCAAACATTGTCACATCGATAACCTAACCACAATAACCGCAAACAATATTAATACATTATTTTAGGTTTTAATTCAGTTAGGTTAAGTTAGTGCATAGGCGTAGCGAAGGGGGGTTCAGAGGGTTCAAACCCTCCCCGAAATCATTTCGCACCGCCTGCGCCGCGTGATCAATCCGGATTTTTACAGCCAAACTAAAAATTCTGAGCTCGCTGCGCTCGCTAATTTATTAGTTTTCATTAATACGTTTGCTCCAGCACTTTTTAGCCTAAATTCGAAAAATTTCAAGGTCGCTACGCTCTCTCATTTATTAAATATTCAAACTACTTGCGCCGCGTGCTTCATTCGAATGTAAAGAGTAGGTATACCAAAAAGTCAGAGCCGAGCTCACTGCGCACATATTTAGGTATAATGTTCATCCAGAGTCAATTGAGCCAAAATGAAAAAATATCGAGTTCGCTACGCTCACTCATTTTTTTATATACACATTACCCGAGCCGTATAATCAATTCGGATTTTAGGATACTGTCCATTTTCGAGCTCGGCGCGCTGGCTCTTTTTATAAATATTTATACCGTGGTTTATGATATATTTATCATGTTCACCCCGGGTCTTTTGAGACAAAATCCTAAATATTTCAAGTTCGCTGCGCTCGCTCAATTTTTAATTTAACTTTTATAACGAACATCCTTAGTCCCATTATGTCAATTTGGTTACCTTTATTACCCCATATTTTAATGGGGGAGAAGTGGAGGGGAGGGGGGTACGAATCATCAAATAATGCCTTAAACTTGAACCCCTCCCAAAGCAATTTAATAGGTACGTAGGTACCAACGAAAAATTTGGTATCTACTTTCAACGAGAAATTTGGTCCGAGTCCGATAGCTTAGTACCAGCAGTAGACTAAGGCAGGTTTCTACTTTGTAACTAGCGGATTTGTTTGAAATTTTTCGGGATTGAGGGATTCTGTTCGGTGATGTAGTAATAGTATAAAAAGTAAAAATCATAATGAGAGTAAGCGGGAATAAATCCAAAATGGTGCTCACATCAAATACGCCTGTTTATTTATTCATTGGAATACCAACAGCTATATAAAACATCATAAATATTGTTTTAGAATTAACAAGCCAATTACAGGTCCTTGCTAGTAACAACAAAATAAAAAAAGAAAGTAAAACTGCACTGCAATAACATGATGATAGAGTACAAGTTGAATGTGTCTATGCACTTCACTTAGTCCGTCTTATACTCGTAATTGTCAAGTACCATCCAGTGTAAGTAAGGTACCTTACCTTTTACCAAGTCACCAACCGAATTACTCTTTTAGTACCTACCTACATTACTTACCTACCTACATCCAAAAAGCCACAGAGGTACCTAATAACATCACTGTGAAATATCCATATCCAATACCGGAAAGCGTTACTTGCTAACACTATTCCGAATTTGAACACCTGTGGTTCACGTAGACGAATGGTCGCTTACTCGCTACCTTAGCCAGACGCAGTCGTCATCCATTTGTTACCATGTAGACAGAGCCTTACCGCGCGCCTTCAACAAAATCAACCAAATTGGCGTGCCTCAACCTAGTTGCAAGGTTGCATCGATCGCTGCACCAACGCACGCCAATCTACACCGTTTCTCATAGAAACAAGGTGCAATCTCGCATGGGGGCATTTTTCGGAAATTTTAGCAAAATTTTCGTTGTGTCGGTACTTTGAATCTCGGCGTACTTTATAAACGTACAGCGATAGGGTTGCCTCGAACTAATTGCAATGTGATATGTGCTTACCGTAGTTCGCAAGTCTCAAGTTATAGTTAGTTCCTGGAAGAGACGCTTCGCATCTGTTCCATCTGGCAGCCATAGCAGCATTATCGTAATAACTGAGAGCATCTATATGTAGGTATTAAGTAGGTATACAGTATGTATTTATGTAGGTTTGAAGGATAAGGTTGCTAGCGATTACAGGCATGAGGCATTTTATTTTAGACCTTTCAGTGAGTTTTGCATTTTTGTTAGCAACCTAAATGTCAGAATTGTAGATGTTATGTGCGACAGTTACCACTTATCATCAGGTTGGATGTCTGAGATATTGATGAAAAGCGTCGATGAGGTCGACTGGAAGAGATCTCTTCTAGAGATAAGTCCACCTTTGTGCAACTGTAACATTCTACTGTTACATTACTGTAATTTCTATTGTGTAAAATGAAGAATATAATTATATAATTTAATATTATAAAATGGTTCAGTGAATACACGCTCATTTAAACGGCTGCAAGAAAATGCTCTCAGCGTTTAATGAAGACACCATTAATATTCGCAGAAATAGAAAAGAATAACTGTACCTGAGAGAAGTTACATAATTAGCAAAACTGTCCTTCGTCAGCGTTTTCTACGCTTCAAGAAAAACCCTAATACCTATTTCAATTATTAATGTTAAATAAAACAAAAATGTTTTAAACTATCGCAGTTATTATCACACATTTTAAAGTTATGTTGCGGGTTTTCTACCGCGTACCTTTGTTGACGAGTAGCCCGATATTTCGACGCAGTTGCATGCACCGTGGTCACGGGAGAATTCTACAAATACTGTTACTATAATTCAAACTAAACCAAACCTTTTTATTCAAGATCAAAACTTTCATTCAATAATGACGCCCCAATAATAACACCGACTAAAACAATAACGACAAGAGTAAACCGACACAATCGGAGCAACGAAATATCTATAATTTCTATAACACTGTTTACGTCCTTTGTGGGTTGCAGCAGCCCTATTTGCGACAAAGTTTATAAATCTAGTAGAATGATGTAGCGAACAAAGTAAGCAGTAACTCGGCACTGGCAGTTTGATGAATTTCATAACAATTGCCTCTGTAGAACTCGCTCGGGGCAGTGATTGATTTTGCTAACACCGGCGTGTTTAGCCAACATCAAAGGGAATATTAGTTTACGTATGGAGAGTGTTGGAATAGTATTGTGTACTTGTAGTCTTGAGTATTCAGGGCTTGTTAATACGTCGACGCTTACGAACTAGACACGAGTTGTTGGGCACTAGCCCTCCTCCAGCCAGGGTGTTATCGAGCTCTCGGTCATACGGACCGCGTCAGACCTAATCACGGGGGATGCGCGCGCTTTCTTGCCGGTGGCTCTTTGGGCGTGCGCACTACTTGTCATACACAAATTCTCTTCGTTGACGGGCTGACGTCACAACACACTCTCTACTGCGCCTACGGGCAGCTCCAATGATCTCTCCCTCCTCTATATCTTCTTGTACTCCTATTCTTGAATTCTTCGCCTACAAACCGTACAGAAAACGCCTACGCGGCGTACCCGCATATAAAGTCACATAGGTAGGACATAAAACATTAGTCTACCAAACGAACAAGACCAATTATAGAGCCGTATTGAACGCAGTGCGTTAACTTAGAGACGAGCACTGTGAGAACGCATAGCGACGATACTTACTTAGACAAGTATTGTTTATGAATAGATAAGATTAGACAAGTACAGTTTGTAATTACAAGTGTACGGCTAGCACAATAGTGCCCGCGACACTTCTCACGCTGCGAGAGAGAATTTGGTTCCTTCTCTCAATACTAAGATGAACGAGAAAGCATTATCTATGTGGTGTCTTTCTCGATTATCGTGCGCGAGAACGCACTTGCACTAGCCGTGCTGATCTCCCAAATCCTGGATAATGGCAAGGTGGACCCCGGGCCCTCGCATGCGAGAGCACAACTGAGCCATTAAAGCCAAGATGATTATTTTATTATTTTAAAATAATAAAATAAATCGCGTCGTGTGGGCGCTAATGTCGTTTGCTACGCGGTGACTGTGCCGGTGCGATGCGTACGCGTTTTCTATCCGGGCCCTTACTAACAATATTGCGAATTTCGAAAAAATCAATACCACTATTGCATTAACCGCATCATTAAACTGCCAAACAACATTTATTTACAACGGACACGCTTTAAATACATTTCCATCTCGTTTTACGCGGCACCGTATTAATTTAGTAGTTAACACATGACAGGGTTGAAGCTATTATGTCAATTAGCTTGGCCAATTGACGTATAAAATGTGAATTAACGACCAATTTCTATCGAATTAATGTATGCAAAGCGAGACCGGAAATAATTTAGATAGACACGGTACGTCGACTTGCTGTTCATTGTTTTAATTTTGTTGTTATTGAGTGTCCGGTCGATTTTACTCATAGTTGAATGCCTGATTTACATTGGTCAAGTGTTTAGTGAAGTTGGTAAGTACAGTGGTGTAAATCGATCGGACAGTAGCGAGTTAACTTGGCTTACAAGCGGCACTTGAGTACAGTGTCTAGTGGTGGGCCATATGGCCGATAGTATTAAGAGAATTTTTCGCAAAATTGCGCGTTGCTCGACCATGTCGACTGAGAAATAGCACTGGAATCTCTGTAGTGTAAGTAGACACTCCTCACCTTTCGTCTTGTATCCGCTAGCCACTGTCCTTAGCAGAATGTAATCAGGCTGCTATTAGCTCTGACTGTCGGTGAAAATGTATTCGTACTCGTATTCCGTGAATACTAAGGTCTTTTACGTTATGCGGCAGACAAACAGGCAAGCAGGCCACCTGATGGAAAGTGAAGAACACCGCCGCCTAATATGGCCTCTTATATTAATCGACCCGATGTCATAATGTCCAATGGAAATGTCCCAATGTCCAAAGGAAAAGCTTGCCAATGTTGCTTAGGAGTGATTCCTTGTAATTTCGCCGACGAATTTTTATTTTATTTTATGCTGATAATTTTAATTTATTTATTCGTGTGGCATATTAATATGAAAAAAGACCTATATTAGGTACAATTAAGTCTTCAGATCCATTTTACAAGACTTGAGCCACTTAATGGCTTCGTCACTTAGTCTGATCTGAGAATTTATCTATGTCGATTTATGATATTGATAGCCTCTCAGCAATTTACATTTCTTACCTACAATTTTACACAGTGAAAATTACGAACTAAATCACGAAATATTAACCCCTAATAATGTATAAATTTAACATATTTATCTGCAAAACCCTAATGCATAGCTCCTATCCTAGGATCCAATATATCAAATATTGAAAGTAAACATAATTTATTACAGATATTAAAACAAGCTTTCAAACCCTGTGACATAAATTGGAAAGTTACGGGTCAGATCGGATACTTGTTTCGAATATTTACTTAAGGGCTGCGCCTCAACCATTCTCGAAGTGAATTTTATTATAATTTTAACAAAACAATTTAGGTCATGTATCAAATATTTCATAACAATACTCCAACAATTACACATAAATTACGAGCAAAATGTTCTGAATTTTCTAAACTTTACGGTTTGGTGTGATCAGAATGTTTTTGAGATTTTTGAACAATACTGAAATATGAAGGACTAGCTTTGCCCCGCGATTTCGTCTGCGTAAAATTCGATATTACGTTCCGGACCTGTTCCCGCGGGAACCTATGTGCTATGAAAATTATAGTCAATGTGACATATTAATTAATAGGCTACGTTACTGCCAAATTATATCAAAATCTGTAAAGTATTTAAAAAGAACGTTTCTTACTCATACGATTCGAATGTGAAATGAGGTCCCAACCACAGTGTTTCCTTTGGACTATGACATGGTATCGTTCAAATGGTACATTAGATGTCTCTTTAGAGGCGGGCAACGCATTGGTTGCGCCCCTGGTGTTGCTGATGTTCATAGGTGGCAAAACTTCTAAAATTTTAATACAGAATCAAGAAATACTGGCTGACAACCCTAAACCTACTAATACCTTAAGAAGTTAAGTCCACACAACCGTTGAAAGTTTCGCAGAGTACTGCCTCAAAAGCGTACTATGGGCCGAGGAAGGAGGCTACCATTTTAAGTAATTAATTTTTAAGTTTTAACTTCTGTGGGACATCGAGACTGTTCACGGTTGTATAAGTTCCTCGTTTCTGCCTAAATGAAACTATATTTTGACTGAGTCCTTGCTACCAACTAAAACATAGAGAATTCATGGAAAGCCCAGGTTCCGTACAAATGGGGCTCAAAAATAGTTCATGAAAAATGGATGCTTTTTTATCATTGAACCGCCATCGTAACTAGTGGTAAGAATGGTAGTTAACAGTCAATATGACCAAGGGCAGATACCAAAGGGCGCCACCACCACAGACGCCACACCTCTGACGGACGACATCCAACGACACGGATATCGGACCTGGATAAGTCGGGCACAAGATCGCCTTGGGTGAAAAAAAGGGAAGAGGCCTTCCAGAATTGGGTCAAATGGCCAATATGATAATGATGAAGACCACACATGAAATATGCCTGTCAGCATATTAGTGTCATAAGGCACTGATCTAGACAGGCACACTTCATCTTCAGCCGCATCCTCACTTACCACGAGGTGAAATTACAGTCAAATGAATGTATTAAATGTGAAGTAAAAAAGCCTTTATTAATTTTGAGGTCAAGCGTCAATCTTCGTCCTCCTTACCTATGAAATTACCGTTTTATATAGAGAAAATGACGGAATCTGGACTTTCATACCAGCAAATTGTTCTATTTCTTGGAAATGGCCCATCCAATTACGATGAAACTGTAAGATAGTAGATATAATCAGACGACATTAAGCTGGTTCTTCCCATTTCATTTTGATAATTACTATTTAATAAAATTACATCTGGTTAAAAAGGCAAAACTGACGACAAATGAAACGGGTATTTTCAAACCCTTATATGAACTTAGAAAATAATTTTAGGAACTTACTGTCATCAAAACATTCCCTATTTTCGAAATCAAGTATTAATTTTGATATGTTACGTACAAATAAAAATATTTGAGCAAATGAGTAATTTCGAAAAACGCCATGAAAATGAGTAATTGCGAAAAACGTAAGTAAGGTTTCACGAAATAATTTTCATTTGAGTTCTTCATTAAGTTACAACGTCTTAATACAGTAAATCAATACAAAAGATACATTTGAGATTTCTTTTCGTAGAAAGCAAGATAACATTCTTCTTCTTCTTATCGAGTCATTCAACTGTCTCCCGGGATCTCATTATTTCTACGGTGTCGCAAGTTATTACTTTAGTAGCTTAGTAGTGTTTGTGAAAGTATTTTCGAGATTTTCGATTCAGCGAAACCGCAAACTGACCAAACTTACAAACTGGCAAGCTTTTCTTAATAATAATAGTATGGACCCGGAAATGCTAAAGTTCCTTTCCGGCAATAATCAAATAAATATTCACACAAAAGATCCCATATAATTCTCGAACAATGAGGGTAGATTCAAACTCCATTCACGAGCAGGGTAGGATGTTACATCTAGTTGTCAGTTATTATCCTCAGATTTTAGTGTCTTCGAAACAATAGAGTCCTTTGAAAGCCCTTCCTTAAGTGACAAATGGGAGTAAGGTATACTTCCTTAATCCGTTGAGAGTTTGTGCTAGGATGTGTGTTTGGTGTATACGGATGAGGCGCTTGGCGAACTAGAATTCAGTGAAATATCTAAATATACCTAACCGACAAATGTCGGTAAACACCCGACAAAGTCTATGCTATGTATACTCAAATATTTCCTAAACTACTAAATCATCATCATCAGCATACCTACTAGTCCACTGCTGGACGGATGCATCCCCCAATGAGCGCCAATGCACCCTGTCATTGGCTTGCTGCTTCCAGCATCCAATCGCAGCCCAAGGACAAAATTCGCAACGAATTAATCTGACAGAGAACCAAAGATACTGAAATAGTGCACAGCATTAGAAGGCTAAAGTGGCAGTGCGGTGGCCATATCTGCCGACGAACGGACAACCGCTGTTGTAAACATGTTCTTGAGTGGAGACCGCGGCTCGGCAAGCGTGCTGTGGGAAGCCCTCCAATTAGAGAGGAAAAACGATTTGCAAACTACTAAATAGACAGTAGTTTTTGAGTTTATCCATTACAGACAATCAAACATAGAGCTCGTCTAAGCTGAAATGACGCGCCCCACTATCGCATTAACGCACACAAGCAAATTTTAAATATGGACGCAATACATATACAAATGCCGTTGTAATTGGTCATTCAGTTGCCGGTGAGAGTCAAACGTAGGAGCACGCGTCGTTCGATTGGAGCAGTCGACGCTCCCACACTGATGAAGTGTTAATATTTGCACTCACACATCAAAATCAACTAATTAAGTAGTGGGGCGCGTCATTTCAGCTTAGACAAGCTCTACAAATAAACGAACAAACAAACAATCAAATCTTTCCTCTTTATAATCCTCGAAACGCCTTAAAGAATTGAAATGATTTAAGTGGGTCTGACCAAGCACCCAACAAAGTAGTTTTGTTTTTTTTCTGCATGCTAATTACGTAACCCTGTTGCCAACAGTGATCTGATTTCAATTATAGAAACTGTTACTTTTGCGATTACGTATGATCTTTGTTA
Source organism: Blastobasis lacticolella (assembly GCA_905147135.1). Classification (NCBI taxonomy): domain Eukaryota; kingdom Metazoa; phylum Arthropoda; class Insecta; order Lepidoptera; family Blastobasidae; genus Blastobasis; species Blastobasis lacticolella. The sequence continues at coordinate 16,869,201 of LR990044.1, read as the reverse complement.
GCAACTGAACCCATGAAATCGATGATACGGAATCGTAAAAGAAACAATTTCAATCATTGAAATCAGATAATTGTAAGCTCTTTGACCATCAATAAACAATATCAACAAAAGCAAGGAAACTCAAAATAAAATTAGATCGTTTCTGCTGCACGAACCACCCAGCCGTATATCACTCGTCTCATATACGGGTCCCATTGAATACGTTGGTCCGATGGCAGCTTAAAAGGCTTTCGGGGCGACCACCGACAACGCTAACTCCCACCCCCGGCCTTACACTCGCGACTACACTAATTTCTATTAATTCACCCGGTTTAATTAACTAATGCCTCGCCCCTAACAAAAAGAGGAGCCATTTGATACGTAGCTTGATTGGAATTGCCACTCACTGCCTAATAGACACATCTTGGATTGAAAGCCGTGGGTTTATTGATATGACTCCGGTCAACCAATATGAGGTGAATCGATGTATGCTTTTGGGATTGGCTGGTGGTTAAATTAGTTAATTAAAGCCAAGGAAAAGGTTGAGGTTTCTGGATTCAAATCCGAGAATGGACTCTAAATATCTCTAAAAGGGACCTTTGCTTTACAGCTTTCTAAAATGTTATTGATTTTCAACAGATCATTTGGGGATGAGATTATCTGTGATGAGCGTGGCTGAAATCGAATCATTTGTGTAAACATTTTAATTTTAAATACGGAAAGAAAATCTGAAATATTCGAGAAACATTGGAATAAACCAGAGTTAGGAAAGGAGTTAGGTAAAGTTGTTGATCAAAAGAAGTTGTTATTATATCGGCCTCGCCCACATATCTATTTTGATAAAGAAAAGGCACAAGAGATGTAGGTATGGCATCGTGGGAAATCCTCTTCGAATTGAAGCCGTCGGAAATATATCCACCTTATAGAATACAGCAGCCAACAATACTTGTCTCCAGTGCTTCATATGGTGGGGATTTGAGGGCTTTGGCAGTGGAGGGGCATTTTTATTTCTGCTGCCAGAGCATCGTGCCTTTCTTATTGCTGATGCCTATAGGCAGCGGTGACCATTTCCTATTAGGTGGCTCGCCTGTCTGTTTGCCAACCTTATGACGAAAAAATATTTATTTATATCAGCCTGAATCATCCCACTGCTGGGCAAAGGCGTCCCCCCTGTTCTTCCATACTTCAAATGTCCTTAAAAACCTTTTTTTTTGGAAGAAAACACTTACAACTTGCAACCATTTCCAAAGCCAGCACCCACCTGCACGTGTAGCAAAGCAAACAGAACCCGCTTGCGCCACAAGCATTAGGCAGTTACAATGCAACTCGGCGATGCATCACAGGGCAAAAAGCGAAAGAGTTCGAGCTCGTAGCAGGCAAACAAGTTTCACAGGCGCCGCCGACAAATGGTGCCGTTTCGGCGGCGACTGGGACATACAAACGGTATTACAGTACTAATAGTATTTCCCTGTATTACTTAGTATTTGTTTCACAAAATGTGAGACACCACAGTTCTTCGTGTATATCGGTTTGTATCGAGATATATCGCAGGTTCGGGGTTGTGTAGCTGTTATAACTCTAGTTTGACACCCGTGCCATCGAGACAAATCATTGTCGTGTAGTAAAGATTTTACAATTCAATGTGTCAGGACCCGTTTACATGTCAAAGAAAGAGTGCAGAATCCCCCATGTGGGGAGAGTTCCATTAATTTCATCAGAATATAGATTGCGGGATAGTTTAACAGAAATAAAGATTCAACAGAAAAGTTGAGTATTGAGTTAATAAATATATTAATATAAAAATAGTAAACACTAAAAAATAGAATGAATTTAGAATAGTTACAGTATTCTAGCAGACGTAACGTCAGTTACGTCAGCTACCGTAACTACATGACTACCAAACCCTTGGGGCTTTTGTCAGAACCGTCCCCACCCATGGTCACAATTACTGGCAAGGTGTAGAACATCGCACCATATTATAATTAGATCGAAGTTTCAACTTTCAAATTGTCGGACCAAAAGTTCCGTTGTTATTGTTATTGCTCTCCAATCAATTATAACGAATCATCGTTTCTAACAGTGAATAAAAAGTAAAAGGCACAGTGAATTTACATAAACATTTTATGAAACTTATCCATCTAAAGCATAATATTTATTTCAGGTTAGGGCCGATTTCAAATGCCAATTTTCAAACTATTGCAATAACAACATTATCCGACTAATTTATGCATCGATTTCAAACAAAACTTTAATATGGCACAGAAAATGTAGCTGGCTTTATTATCATCGTTATCTTTCAATGGGTAGCGAATGGGATCGTAAATTCTCTACTAATAACAGCCAACGTGTGGTATTAAAAGTACGTCTTCGTGTTTATTGTAAAAGAGAAAAAAACAGCCACTGAAAAATATTTGTTTCCCTCTGCATTGTTTATAGAGTTCCGTTGGGTCAACGCACGAAAACCACGGAATGTTTGTATGTTGTTTGAATTCTGTTTCCGTTTTGGTAACAGGCTGAATGAGTAACGCTCATATGTAAATTTCATGTTAAAACTGCAAAAACTAAAATCGCAGCGCTCGGGAAACTGAAACTATGCTATCAATTGGAATTCCGATGTAAATTGGCGCATAGTTTGCCTTTCGCCTTTATTGAAATGAAATAATCACAATTCAATAGACGAAATAATGGTTAATAGAGCTTGGCTTGTAACTTTTCAACGCATTGGGGGGACTATACCTCGTTTCTGCGACGAACAATCTTGGATTATCGTAATGCGAGGCGCCCCTGCTGTTGCATGTCTCTAGGCGGCGGTGATCACTTTCCATCAGATGGCCCGCTTGCCTATTTGTCTGCCGTAACGTAACAAAACATATGGCGATATCTTCAATTATTTAAGTATATCATATAAACCAACTGGGTAAGTCCTCAAAATTCATGAGATAATTATAGCTTTTTATAATTACTAAGTGGGTAATAAACGTACTTTAATCATACTTTTGTTGTTGCTTTCGTATTACTGGCACAAAAGCTTTTTACATCATCGTATGGTCAGTTTATGGTATAGTTTTAGCGCTTTTTTACGTATAATGCGATGTCAAATTTTCTTTAGATAATATTCAGCAATGCAATCTCCAAACCGTCTGTCAAGCGTGGAGATTACAGAAATACCTCCACTAATGTGGAGGAAGGTCAAGTCCGGCCGTGTGATTGACTGTTGATATTGATTCACATCTATATTCACTTCACAATACTCGTCTAAGTGACGGCGGCCACTCCGGTTGGCAGTTGTCTTGACTCGCCCATTTTGGCTTGATCCCCATTTGGCATAGCGTCCTTCCAAAATTTCTCCCCCCACACGATCAGTTGTCTTGACAAGCCTATTTTTATCATGCCTACTGACAGTCGGAATGCACATAAGTGGCCACCATAAAGTAGCGTTACTATAGGTTCTTACAGTGCTCGTCTGAGTGAACTCACTACGTTTTAGTACGGCTCCATAATTGGCCATTTTCGTTTATTTAGTTAGATGGTCGATCATAGTGTCGATCACCACTCAAATGGTGTCAGTTGCAACCCTAGTGTGTTGGAGCGTACTATAAGACCTCATAGTAACGTTACGGGTGTCAATGTAACGCAACATAATAGTAGAAAATGTTCAAGTTTTTCTTTTCATAGTTTAGTTTAGTACAGAAAGTTTTTTAATAATTCATTACATAGTTATGACGTCAGTACCCCGTAGTTAACAATACGCCTAGTAGATATCGGTATCTCAGTTCACTATTAATCTACTTTACATTCCGCGTAGTAGACATCGGACTCTAAGTTCACTAATAAATAATAAATAATTCGAGAGATTTACACCTGCAATACTATAACACATTTGAAAAATTGCCATTCTACGAGCCATTATCAAACTGCCACATACACCTAATCATGACAAACGTCTAGTTGACATCATTTTCTCAATCGACCACAGGTGAAGTACCTTGTTTGATACGGAACCTATTACGTGCCATACGACTCTGCGTCGGGCCGATAATTTACTAGTTATTGCTGGTCGTAAATTCATATTTACGATGGCTAATGCAGGCCTGCGACGACCATTGGCGGTGCACTAGGTCCTATGTATTTTCTTTATAGTATAGACGGCTGTTTATTTCCATTTAGAGACTCACTGGGTGTCAAAAGTGAATACGTAGTATAGCTATCAATTTCTAAATAAAAATATGTTTTCAAGGAAATTGGAGATTGTAGATGTATCACATTGCTTTGTATTGAATAAGCATTAATACATTAATAGTTAAATGGTATCAGGCCAAATGCTGTATGCGTGGCCGAATACTGGGCGAACAAAGTGTTAGGGGAGTTAAGTCTCTCTATATTTCTCTCGAGACTCGATAAGAAGAATGGCATCTGAACTCAATACAAGTAGTTAACCAAATTGGTGTTAGGCACTGTCCTAATTGGCACCGGACGTGCGACCATTGGTTTTATGAAGGACGTCGCCCGACATTAGTAGTACTATTAAGAAGACCTCAAAACAACCCGTCGCACGGCCATGATCATACAACCGTTGCCAATTAGGACAGCGCCTTAGACTGCCATTCTGGGATAAAAATGCGGAGGCCTTTTATTTCTTATTATTGACTCCTTTTTGCGATCGGCGTCTTAACTTTGCGATTTATCTAACAATATTTGTTATTTGGGAAAATTTAGGTAGTTTGTTTCATAAATGTTGTAACTTTTAATTACAACACGATACCTTTCTTCATGTATAAAATTTTGTCTTATACGCATTCTTGTTCTTACTTCACTATAGTTATTTCTATGAAAGATATTTCTGTCTGTTATAAGGCGTAGTTTTTATAATACCGGCCCGAAGCACAGCCGAGTTTCACGGAGCAACTTCTAGTTTGGGTAGTACGTATTTGCTTCATCGTAAAATTTATGTGAAAACAAAAACCCGCCAAGTGCAACTGGACTCGTGCGCAGAGGGTGCCGTAGTTTGAAATTAAGCTGTACTTAGTTTTGGAACTAGAGAGGGAATTTGTCTTAATACAGTAGGTAGTATGATATGACTTCTTATATTATTTAATATAATGTGTTTGTGTGTTCGTAAGGCTATTGAGCGACAACCGGGAATAAAATAAAAAGAGTTAGAGAAATATATTGTCTTCCCTGTATTCAAATTATTGTCCTAGATTTAACTTATAAGCAGACATTATAGAAAAGGAACAGATCTATATTTTGCGTTATCAGCATAATTATTTATTTTGAACGACCACAAAGGTAAAAGAATAAGTAAGGAATAGTGTATCATCATCAGGGGACTGAATGTGTAACCATTATCCAATCTGGTCAGGTTCCCCTGTTAACTTCGGATGGCAGTCGCTCTCCTGCAAAATTCTGAATCAGTGAAGAGTGAGCATAATCGGGACATAACGCGAATATGACAAACGCTCCAGCCTACGTCAATACATTGATGGACAGCCTCCCCCGATGAGCCGCTAGCGCAATTTTCCTGTACAATCAAAAATTGTACACAAAAATTATTATCAACGTTTGATACACTCCTACGAATTACTTGTCAGTTGCACGTTAAAATATGCTCATCATATTATCATCATCGTAGCGGTCCATCCCGCTTTCTAATTCTTTATCTTCCACTTCGCCTGCACTCAATATAGGTACATGCTTCTATTTAACTATACGTAGAAGCTGCATGAGCGTCGATGGCTTATTGGTGAAGAGGCCCGTCCTGTAAGTGAGACGTACCCTGCACATCAGGCTACTGAATATAAAACCATGATCCAGTGTGGTGAGGTTTCCCTGTTAACAAGGTGACGTTTATTTATTATCCAAATACTTCCCGACTTACACTTGAAATGAAACCAAAACTTACATTAAGGTACTTATCTTATTAGACATAACTGTAAAACTTAATTAATGTTACTATAGCTTGGCGGACCTCGAGCCCGAGGCCTCGTGCACGAGAGCACAACCAGATCATTAACGCCAAGACGATTTTCATAGTCTATAAAAGCAGCGTTTTTTCCATTTCCACAAGGAACTCTAATCCCAAACAAAACAGAGGTATCCTGTTTTTCATACAAATTCCACGATAACGGAATGCAATATAAACGAAGCTAGCTAAAACTCTCACTAGCCGTACGAGTACAGTTATCCTGTACTCTATAAAACTAGTATACAGAACTATTCAGAGAGATTCTATTACGGACCCGAAGCGAAAATATTTTATGATATACCGGCAGCGGTTGAACCTCTCATGTAGGCATCGGGGAACTATTATATTGAGTGGGTATCAGACGAGTACTGCGAATCTGTGTTCGGTAATGAGGTATGCCTCTAGTTTCCTTTCTGGAAAATATTTTGTTTTTTAAAGCTTTGTTTGGCTGGCCCGAAACACTGAAGTGCCGTGTGTAGTTGGTTTGAGGTCATCTATTATTTATAATAAAACAGTAAAAAAGTGTGTCTCAACATTGCATATATGTATTTACAAGATCTCCACAAAGACCGGTCCTGTGCTTTCCGCATCCAGCTGGTACCTGCGATCCTTCCTTACCAGGTCGTCGGTCTACCTTGTACCTACCTACCACCTACCGGTACGTGGTCGCCACTCGAGAACTTTACTGCCCCATCGGCCATCTGTTCTTCGAGCTATGTGCCCTGCCCACTGCCACTTCAGTCTGGCAATCCTTAGAGCTATGTCGGTGACCTTGGTTCGCTTGCGGATCTCCTTATTTCTGACTCGATCGCGCAAAGAAACTCCGAGCATAGCTCTTTCCATTGCCCTTTGGGTAACAGTGAGCTTTCTTATAAGGCCCATAGTGAGTGGCCACGTTTCAGCTCCGTAAGTCATCACTGGCAACACACATTGGTCAAAGACCTTCGTCTTGAGACACTGCGGTAATTGGGACGAAAATATGTGGCGTAGCTTCCCGAACGCTGCCCAACCGAGTTGGATTCGTCGATTGACCTCTTTCTCGAAATTGGACCTACCTAGCCGGACTATTTGTCCTAGGTATGTATAGTCGTCAACAATTTCAAGTGGAGTGCCTCCAACTGTCACTGGAGTAGGCACAACATGGACATTCGACATAATTTTCGTCTTGTCCATGTTCATTTTAAGACCTACTTGTTGAGAGGCACTACAGAGGTCATCGAGCATTTTGCCCAAGTCTTCCAGGGTTTCAGCCATGACTACGATATCGTCAGTAAATCTGAGGTGCGTGAGGTACTCGCCGTTAATATTGATGCCAAGTCCGTCCCAGTCCAGAAGCCTAAAGATATCCTCCAGTGTAGCGGTAAACAACTTCGGAGATATGACATCACCTTGTCTAACACCTCGCTGCAGCTGAATAGGTTCTGTGGTCTTGTCCTGGAGACGAACTGACATAGTGGCGTTTTTGTACAAACACTTCAATGCTTCGATATATCGATAGTCAATTTGGCACCGCTGTAGAGACTGGAGCACCGCCCAAGTTTCGATCGAATCGAAGGCTTTCTCATAGTCCACAAACGCCAAGCATAATGGCCGGTTATACTCTTCGGTCTTCTGTACAACCTGCCGCAGCGTATGTATGTGGTCTATGGTACTAAAACCTTTTCGGAATCCGGCTTGTTCGGGAGGCTGGAAGTCATCAAACCTGCGTGCGAGACGATTCGTAATGACTCTCGAAAACAGCTTATAGACATGGGTCAGTAGCGATATTGGTCTGAAGTTCTTCAAGAGAGCCTTATCACCTTTCTTGAAGAACAATATCACTATGCTTCTGTGCCATGCTTCCGGCGTTTGTTGATGGATGACGGAATTGAACAGCTTCTGAAGGGTCTTAAGCACAGGTTTGCCACCAGCTTTCAGAAGCTCAGCCGTAATTCCATCATCACCCGGCGCCTTGTTGTTCTTAAGCTGTTTGAGAGCCATACTAATCTCGTACAGGCTGATGTCCGGGATATCTTCGGTGTAATGTCGGGTCAACTTGGCTCTGGGGTCTTTTGCCATACTGGTAACAGGTGCCCGTGTTGTCATGTATAACTGTGCATAGAACCTCTCGACTTCCCTGAAAACCTCGGACTTGGTCGAAACAACTCTGCCGTCATCCGTTTTCAGTCTCGTCAACTGGCTCTGTCCAATCGACAGATCTCTCGCAAAGACTTTAGAGCCTTTGTTCCGCGCGATCGCCGCCTCAATATTGGTAGTATTGAAGCGGCGTATGTCGCGAGTCAGAGACTTGGAGATCTGTCGATTAAGTCGCCTAAATTGAGAGACATCATCAGGGGATTGCAGAGTCATTCCGCGTCTTTCTTCATTGTTCATTGTTCATTTATTGCATAAATTAAAAATTTACATGTCCACTTTGTTAAATTCAATTTATTATGTGTTATTTTAACATATAACTTAAATTATATACACTACACAGGTATTAAATACACAGTATTTAACACCTATACTACAAATTGAGAACTACTTCGATGAGTTTGAGGGTATCGTCAGAGATTTTGTTTGTTCTGTTTGTACGGCAGGCCTTATAAAACTTTGACCCAACCGTATAGACAGTTTCCACGAACCTGTTATTATAGTCGTCCACGTCGACGCACTCTCCTAGGCACTCGAAGCGATTTTGTAATTTGAGTTGAAAGCTCTCGGGGTTTTGGATTTGGATGGGTATAGGCCGGAGCGTGGACCTCATCAATTTCGATCTTTCCAACTGGGGATTAATATTTAATGTGCCTCTTACCAAGCGGTGATCACTGCCAATTTTAACGCTATTGATCACCTAGACATTATTGAATATATGCCGTTTCGTAGATAGGATGAAGTCAATCTCATTTTTTGTGACACCATCGGGACTAACCCACGTCCATCTGCGATGATCCGGCTTCCTGAAAAATGAGTTCATCATAAAGAGTCCCTCCTTCTCCATAAAGCCGGCCAGCATCTGGCCACGGGCGTTCCGACTTCCAACTCCGAATTGCCCCACTCTCAACTCGTCTCCGCCTCGTTTGCCCAGTTTCGCGTTGAAATCCCCCATGACAACGGTATAATGTGTCTTGGAGGTATGCATGGCTGTAGAAATATCCTCATACATAGCCTCCACTTCATCGTCGGAGTGAGTCGAAGTCGGTGCGTAGACCTGTATGACCTTCAACGAATACCGCTTGGTAATTCTGAGTATAAGGTACGCTACCCGACAGACACACTCTCGATTTTGACGATGTTGTTCACGAGGGATTTGTGGACGAGGAACCCGACACCACCTAGAAATAGTAAGAGAATAAAATTGGATTACACACACATTCATTCAACTGAGTACAGGTTTCATCACGATGTTTTCCCTCGCCGTAAGTTTTTAACTACCTAATAAAAAGAGTAAATTCTTTACGGCGGCACTGTGGTTTGAACCCGGTATCTCTCTCGTACATGTTGAATACCTAACCATTTGACCAAGGACAACACTTATACGAGTAGACACTACTACTATAATCATCTTGGCGTTATTGTCTCCCGGTTGTGCTCTCGCGCACGAGGGCCCGGGGTCCGCCTTGACCATGATCCAGGATTTGGCAGGTCAGGTAATTACAGTGGAGCGACTGCCATCTGACCTCCATGACCCTGCTACCAGGGGAACCTGACCAGATTGGAACATGATTACACATCCAGTCGCCTGAATATGCAGGTTTCATCACGATGTGTTCCCTTACCGTAAGAGCATCGGCTAGTATTCAACTAATGTACATAACTCAGAAAACAGTCATTGGTACGGGTTTCGAACCCTGGGCCTCTGGCTTACGAGTCGGATACTCTGACCGCTCGGCCACCGACGCTCTCGCTATACTATACAACAACTACTAATGTTATCTAATCGTACAAATGCAAAGAGTGAGCATTGATATTTGGATGGATGTTTGTTAGTCTTTCACTTTAAAACTTTAGAACCAAAACAAGTGTTGTAGATATTTTGTACTGTAATTAATTATTGTATCAATGAATATAGTTCCCCGTAAGAGCGGTTCCAGCGTGCTTGCGTGACCAAAAACGAAAGTTAAGAACGCACGCCGATGCTGCTAACTGGATAGGTGACCGTTTCATACTTAAAGGTTATTCGAACTTTAGCACTACAACGATGTTTGATTCGACTAATGTAAGAAAAGCATTCTATTCACTAGGAACGCACCGCACTTCAGCAGTTGCCGTTGGCCGTTTATGATACCAATGCAAATTTGTTATTGAGACAAACGTCTAAGCTTTACCAATGTGTTCAGTAATAAATTTTATAAAAAACTCAAGGATTCCACGAAGTAATAACTTTAAAAACACCGAACAATCGTGTAGCACTAAAACTGGAATTAGTCCCCGCAATCCGTGGCTTACGTGATTTTTTTTTCCGCGAGAATTATGTAATTATTCTAAACCGTAGAATTACTGGGGTAATAATAAACATTTCGTGTGGGGACATAATTAAATTGCATACAAATACGATTGCGTTGCGGCGATGGAGTTTATTTTTTGCCCTCCAAAGGTAATGGGTGGAAGGAATTCGGTTGCATGTGAATGACATTTGCATGGGAGCTCGCGTGCAGTGGAAATGCTAAACGCTTTCACCTCTACAGCGGGCGTGACGGCTTACTGCGGGAGGTGTTTCCAAACTAACCGACGGTAGGTCTCTGAAGTGGGTGCAGTGCTGAATCTCGATGTTTAAAATAGCGATGTAGTAATGTTGAGAATATTCATTATCACTATGTACGGAACTGTGAAAAACGATGTATGGAAATAGGAAATTCTCAATATGGTGAACATGATGATGATGCTGCTGATAAAGCGGTGTAATTCTGAATCTCGAAGTTCTAAAAATAACACTGTATTAATATTAATAATGTTGTATATGTAGTATTTCGAAATTCTCAATATAAAATTTTTCGAAGTTCCGTACATCACAATGTTGAACTTTTTCAATATTGGTAGAGCTCGTCTAATCTAAAATGACGCGCCCCACTATCGCATTAACGCACACAAGCAAGTTTAAAATATGGACGCAATACATATACAAATGCCGTTGTAATTGGTCAGTTGCCGGTGAGATTCAAACGTAGGAGCACGCGTCGTTCATTGGCTCCCACACAGATGAAGTATCGTTATCAATATTTGCACTCACACGTCGAAATCAACTAACTAAGTAGTGGGCGCGTCATTTTAGACTAGACGAGCTCTACATCGCTATTTTAATTTCGTAATTCAGAATTATACCCCTCTCCAGCCTGAGGATTAAGGAAGCCTGGACCAGTAAAATTCAGGCGTCAACATCCCGGTCGGGTCTGCCTTGACCAAGATCCAGGATTTGGCTAATTACAGAAGAGCGATTACCGTTTGACCTCAGTGACTCGGTTAACAAGGGAACCTAACTAGATTGAATCATGGTTTCACATGCAGTCGCTTGATGTGCAAGTTTTCTGACAAGTTTTCTGATATGTATATCGAACTCAGTACCTCTCACTTACGAGTTCAGACTCATAGTCAGCTAGTTATTCATTAGGCCAGCGATGCTCAAAGACGGTGTCCAGCAGAGTATCCCATTACGGTTTTGCAATAAGGAAGCTAATGATTTAGAGGCAGTCGTAAGACGTACGTAAGACCCAAATTTTCAACAGAATTAATTTAAATAACGAAGTTAAAAGGAAAGCCATCACAAGTGGACTCTTCAGGTTAGCGACTAATAGTTGACCAACTTAAACACTGTGGCTGGTTATGCAAACATTTTCATACAAATGTTGTAGAAAAGAACCAGGAGCCAGGTGAGTGTATCTCATTGTCAGAAAAAAATTGTGTTCCGCATATTCAGTTCAAAAAAGACTTCATAATCATTATTTCAAAATGAATTGTAGTTATTTTTATATATCTCGTAAAATATATGTGAAAATGTTATAGTAAAAGCTAAATGTTAAACATGGGGTCCGAAGTGGCAAGAGTAAAAGGAGTTGTATGAAAAGATAAAATTGTAATTATATGCGAGGCTAGGGAGTTGTGTCAGGACAGAGCAAAGTGGCGGTCCATAGTCTCTGTCTACCTGGCATAGACACGTGAGCATATGTATGTATGTATTTAAGATTTATCTATGTTATAGTTACACAATACTAGGAAACATCAACTGCTAAAACCTACCCCAAATGCAAAAATATAAAGTGAAAAACAACAGTCAAATATGTGATACATTTTTATCCCTTCCATGGATGCAGGTCACATTGACTTTGTTGAAAATTGTATATATCCGAATACTTTTACGCACAGAGGCACCTGTCAATATCAATCTATTGTCGATTTTATGCAAACGACGTTAGTTTATTTGCCAATATTAGATAAATTGCATTATTAAAGCTCGTGAGGCACACTCTCGCTTCACTACTGTGTCAGTTTGTAAAAGTAAATAGCTTCAGTAGTTTTAATTTTTATTTCCTGTATTTAAAGGTTTAGGTATACGAATAACTTTAATTCAAATTTATTAATATTAAAATGCAAAATTATTCGTTAATAAAAGCTATTTTGCGTTTATAAATTTGCTACTTCTAATGATTCCGTAGTGCAGGTGCTGGTCATCTTGGCGTTAATGTCCCGGATGTGTTACCGAGCGCGAGTGTTCAGGGTCGTCTTGACCATGTACCAGGATTTGGCAGATCCAGTAATTACAGTACTTCGTGATCCTATTAACAGGGGAACCTGAACACTTTAGATCATAGTTACACATTCTGGCGCCTAAATATGCAGATTTCACCACAATGTTTTGCCTCACTATGAAAGCATTATTTAATTATCAACTCAACTAATGTACTCGGGGTACGATTCGGATCCCTTAACCATTCGTCCACCAACGCTCTGTATCTGTAGAACAGGTACTATGAGTATCAAATACCTAGTAGTCGTTTAAGGTCTGTAAAAGTTTTTTTACAGAACGTTAGCTTACTGAAAAAGTAGATTTTCCTCCAAATTTTGACATGATTTGACGGCATTTTCTCGGATTCGGATCGGCTGCATTGTTTCTTTAAACGCTGTTAAGGTTACGCTGAGATGTTGAAACGAAACTTAAATCGCTGAATCTAGGTGACGGAATCCAGGCTGCACTTTATTTCGAGGGGCACTCACCACCAAACACTTCTAACTGTTGCTGTGTGTCAAAGACGTTTATGCAACGACCTGTCTTGTAGGGAGTGGGCAACTCTGTGAATCGCTCTGTAAACTAAGAATATTGAAATTAAATGTAGAATGTTTGAAGGCCGAAGGCCTGCTGGAAGAGATTTCTTTTAGAAATAAGTAGCGCCTGTTGTGCCATTTATTACTTTGCCTGTTATACACTATGTATTTCCTGTGCACAATAAACTGTTAAATAAATAAATAAATAAATATGATTTTTTACTACTTTTTTGAATATGATCTATTTAACTGGCTAGGATTTATATTTATTCCTTTAATTAGTTGTTCTTAGACAGACAATCTCCATCATCGGCCGCGTCGTCACATACCTTCAGGTGAGATGGCGGTCAAATGCCTGGCTAGTATAATTATTTTAACAAAAGTTGGTTCTGACCGTCATTTACTAGTGAAACACTTTTATGAATTTTCATTTTAATGAAACATTAAATATTATAATACTATATTTTTCAGAAGCCTAACACAGTGACGCATAAGGAAATGAATATAGCACAAAAATACACGAAAGATTCCATTCTAGCAATATGCTGACTCATTGCTGAGGTAGATACGAGCACCATCTAACATGCATGTCCTTTCAAAACTTTTCCAATGAGAGCAAATAACGCCAGCGTTATAACTGTACAGTGCTACGAGCTTCTACGATGCTACGACCTGTGGGTCTACGGTGCTACGAGTGAGGTTTATGCTACGGCCGTAAAGACTACTCCATTCTGCTCTATTATTTACCTTGTTCTCGGGTTAGGGCGAACATTATCATAATAAACTATAATAATACAGGGAACTGTATTCACCCCGATGTATTACATGCACTAATATATACGGAATACATACGATAGTATTTCTGTTCCGCATAGACATTAGGCACCTAATGTCTTGTCCTATGAACACATGACGAACGTCAGTGTGTGTCCAATTTTTAAACACGGTTTCTTAGCAAAATATGTTTTTATTGGAAACACGATCACCTATTGCAATGAAACAACTTGCATATTTTTAATAAGAAAATGAAAATTTTGTAATTTCTAAAATCGGTATTTTTCGCCCTGCGAAATAAATAAAAACGATGTATATTATACAAATAAGGATCTCATTAGAGTACTTAAAGATTAGTTTTTTTATTTAAAAAAAAGAATGATAATATCCGTATCAGAACTTATGTCATCGACATACAAGATTCCAGAATTGCAAATACCGATTGCAGGTCAGAACCGGTTTCCAATGGGGCGGAAAGATTCTTAGGTGGTGACTGGCGACCACGTACCACCTACCAATAGCAGCATGGAACAGCTCCTGAAGAGATAACTGGACCACCTCATAAAGTTCGTGAGAAGCCGATGGATGCAAAACGTACAGAGTCGATCCTCTTATTACCTTTACATTATAAAAATCCACCAAATATTTAAATTTCCCACCGATTGCCAACATAAATTGATATACAGGTAAAACACTGTATTGCAGCTAATTACAAGTTGTCGTGTGCAATTTTATTTGTCGTAATACGTTGGCTTTTACTGCCATTTTTAAAACCTTTTAAATACCTGTAATTACAAGCAGTTAAATAGGAGCGTCGGTAGCCGGGCGGTTGAGTATCCAACTCGTAAGCGAGAGGTACCGGGTTCGAATTCTGATCGCCTGATCGCCAAAACCTGGATCATGGTCAACGCGGACCCCGAGCCCTCGTTGTCGAGAGCACAACCGGAACATTAACGCCAAGATGATTATTTTACTAATTACAAGCAGTTAAATAAGTAATTGGAGGGTCGTTCTTAACCGACTTCAGAAAAGGAAGAGGTTCAATAAGTTGAATTTGATTTTATAATTATTTGAAAAGATTTAACGTCCAGATTGATCCGAGTTTTTATTCTACCTCATAATTACAGGAACTGAACCCGCGCCGCTTGCGAGCGGAGCATTTAATCATTCGTGAGATTGAATTACATTAAAACGTTTAAATGTTGTACAAATTTAAATAGCGCGTGACTTTGCTGTGGTATTACCTATTTGACATTTCAATTATGCAATTCAATGGAAAAAAAATGCGACCGTAAGCGTTATACACAGCCATGGCACGGTATTGATATTTTTATGCGAAATTAAACGGTTAACTTTGCAACTACAATATTTCGTATTAATAAAATTAATCAGTACGATAGAACTTTATTTTCTTAAATTGTCGATTGTCTGGCAATTTTTTCTTGGCTCTGCGACCAAAAAGGATCTTAGCCTCCAACAACGAAAACGCCACTCCTGCTGATCCTCAACGGATTTCTTCCATCTCGGCTCTGAAGATCGTACAGGTAGGTCCTTTGACACTTTGTTGACTGGACGTTTTCCATTCGAATCTCTACAGTTTTTTTCCTTAATTAAGTTTAATACGTCTTGGCATGGATGTCGCGGTGGTGGTCTCCGCCGGTGGTCTGGGGTCCGCATTGACCATTAAGGACCATGAAGGGGAGCAACTGCTTTCTGACCACCGTGATCTTGCTACCAGGGGAACCTGACCGAATTGGATCAGTCACTTGAAGTGCAGGTTTCATCACGATGATTTCACTCACCATAAGAGCAGCGGTTATTCAACTAAGTACATAACTTAGAAAAATGGGATTCGAACCCGGTACCACTCGCTTACGAGTCGGATACTTTGACCACTCGGCCACCGACGCTCTTTCCTTTAAATAAGTGTTAATAAATAATTATTTATATGTATTCCTCACAAGTGTATTGCTAAACGTCGTATGACAATGTTGTGTATTGGTAATTACCCACTCCTACCATAATGTTAGGTACACAAGGTACATCAATACATAAGACACACATTGTCATACCACACTATTAAAATATTAGAAAGACATAAAATTTCTGAATATAATCTAAAAT
This sequence comes from Blastobasis lacticolella, assembly GCA_905147135.1. Taxonomy (NCBI): domain Eukaryota; kingdom Metazoa; phylum Arthropoda; class Insecta; order Lepidoptera; family Blastobasidae; genus Blastobasis; species Blastobasis lacticolella. The sequence goes on along the minus strand of LR990044.1, from coordinate 16,853,123 downwards.
CCAACGTTATGCGTCGCTGTAATCGTAGCCCTTAAAATGTATGATCGCAGCAGGGCCCGGATCAAACGTCCCATTTTACCCGGAAATCTGACCCGGAAACGAACCGGCTTCACCCGACCGGAGTAGACTATGTAATCGCGTCATAGACTTGGCTTCACGGTTCCAGTAGCCGAGAGGCATTCCTCAAAGGACTTATCGTAACTGCCGTGAAAGTAAAGCTTGACTTCACTGCCCTCATCCAGATAAAAATCAAAATAATTTAAATATAAGCATTTATTAAACATTAGAACAGATTATAACAATGATATAAATAACTACAGACTACTAATAACAAATTTACAAATAATTAAATAAACGATGTACAACAAACCTATTTAAATATTGATTAATATTGTTGAATAAATTCAAACAGCGCTCCTACCCCTGAATTAAGATGTGCGCTATGGATTTTTTTTATGCTAAGCGGTGACAAACGAGCAGACAGCTGTGGGGACTAAGCTGAAATGCCTTATGCCTGTAATTGCGCTGTCTGCCTTATCCTTCAAACTCCTCAGACTTGATAGAGTCCTACCACCAGATAAAATTGATGCCAAAATGATAAAAAATTTAAATTCTATATTTTTTAAAGAGGTATATACTCGTAGTGGCCGTGTGGTGTCCGGCAGAATAGAATAGCACCAACCCCTTACACTCATGGGTGGCGTTTTCGAGGGAAACGTTCAAGAGTCTCCGTAGTCTGGAAAATGGGCAGCAGCATTTTCCATTGTTATATTTCAACACTGCGATCTCCAACCCGTCTGCTAAGCGTGGAGATTATGGCAATAACCTCCTCTTTCGTGGGAGAGGCCTTAAGTCCTGCAGTGGACTGTTATGGGCTGTGATGATGATACTCGTCGTGAGTAATATCAGTCACGGTACAAAAATTATATTACGTAACTACTTACAATTTATGGCCGGCCGAGAATCGCACCCTGGAACTTCTTCCTCTACGTTGGTAAACAACTCGGTCGTTTGTTTCTTAAATGTTTGAATTATTTAACGCTATTAATTCTATTCATTGTGGTATTCTTCTTGATCGTCACTTATCTTAATATTACGGGATGCCAATCGGCTCCCAAAACTGTTCAATAAGTCTCAGAGTCCCCACCGAAAGGTATTAGGAAACACGTCTAACTACTGGCGAGCTCATTGCGGTGCTTAAGCTCTTTAGCCTCAAAGATCGAAATGGTCACCCATCCAGTTTCCTGCCTCTGCGTGTGCTACTTAACTTTGGTTATTAGTCCCGCCAGCACGCGGCTACTAGACCAGGGCAACTTCTAATACTCGTACCGAATACAAATGTAAAAATTTATAAACTGATGTAGGTCACATATTCTGTAACCAGTAAAATTACCGATAGCAGCCAAAGAGTTTTAGTACTACGTACAACGGCGGATGTAATGAATAATGCTGGTGCCTGTCTAGGTGGGTATTGGTAACAATTTAAACATCTGAAGTGCAACAGTCATAAAGTCCAATAGTGAATGGATCAGCAGTTTCGCTTCGCCAGCTAGCCTTTCAGGTGCCTAACTGCTTTCCGATCACCTGGGTAAAATATTGACGAGCGTTATTCACCATATTAGCGCATTTATATTTGAAAAATAAACGTAATAATGTATATGCATTACTATGAAATTTGAGTTTTCTTCGCAAGTACTTAGATGCTTAAATATTTTTTATTGTACACCACATATCAAAATTAATACTCGATTCTATCTAATATCTCGTTTCCAAGATACATACTTGGAACATTTGGCATTTAATCGAGTATCAAATAAATCTATCTCGGGTTGACCAAACATTGTAACAATTTTCTTAAAGGCCTCAGCCGATAGGTCCCATTCAGTATCGATATTAATACGTCTAGACTCTTGGTCAGCTTCAACATTTTCTTTCGACTTAATATAAGAAGCAAAAACAACAAGTTTTCTCTCTTCACACCACTGCCACATTTGGCGGGTTATATCATTCAAATATTTGTATTGTACACCACATATCAAAATTAATACTCGATTCCGAAAATAGAATTTAGATGCTGATAAGTCTAAAATTAAATAAAAATTTGTTATGTAAGTTTTTATAAGGGTTTGTATACCCCTTTTCAGTTGTCGTCAATTTTGCTATTTATCCAGGTGTAATGTTATGAAGAGAGTAGTTATCAAAATAGAATGCTATGCACCAGCGCAATATTGTGTGTTTCATCGATGTTGTCTGCCACGTAGAGGTCCTGGGTTCGATTCCCTGCCGAGAGGAAATTAAAATGATGAATTTTAATTTCTGTTACGGGTATGGGTGTAGTATATATAAGAAGTATATAATTTTAAAAAAGTATACCATAACACAAGCTTTGCTTACTTTGAATCTAGATGGCGCTGTATGAATTTGTCCAAGCATATTTATTTTTTTATTACACCTACAAAAGTTTTAGTGTAATCGGATGTCAAAGAAACACTTGCTTATGTGAAAATTACAGTCCTAATATCTCCACCTAAACAATATTGTTATACGTAATCGTAAGTTGTCGAATGAACAGCTCAAATTGCTTGTTGGTAAACCCTTACTAATTGAATCATGAAACCCTGACATGACCTTTATTGCTATTGTTACCTAACCGCAGCTTTGCCCCAGACCACAATATAATAACGTAGATCGAATGTCATTTTAGCTCGTATGGTATAATTGGAAGTACGGTTTATAGGGAGCTGGTTTGGGCCCGTGACTTCGCCCTGAAATTTGGTTTTGACATGTTCCTGGCTCGGGACTTATACCGTACGATTTTTATCAATGAATGCACAAACAATAAAAAACCAAAAAAATGCAATATGCAAAATAGAAGGTGAGGGTAAGTCATCGAGTACAACAAAAATTCCACTTTGTAGTGATCGTAGACTGCCCACGCATAACCTGGTGTCACCAAAAAGAAAAGCGAAACTTCCAAGAGGATGTAAGTCACACTTTTTTTTTCAATTCTAGAAAATACCCACTCAAAAATATATTTATAGTCTGTTCAAACTGACTTGTCTTATTTGGTTAAGGAAATTATGTATTGAAATGGATAATGTGCAGCAGTATTAATTGAAATTCATATTCTATGTCTTTCTTATATAATTCTCGACATCTATACACAATATACGTAACGTGATTGATACGGCAAGTCGTGATTTTGGGCATCGTTTGTTCACCAAATAAGACATGTCAGTTTAAACAGATCATAAGTACTATCGCAACAATAAGTCAAAGATAAGGTTACTAAAAAGAATTGCGACAGGTTGTGCACAGGCAGACCGACTTTTTGTGGGTCTCATAAACGTCTACTATCGCTACAAAGTTCATTTTTTCTAATACTTAATGACGTATAACCTACGGCGCCCTCACAATCTAAAAGAGAAATTCATGACTAAAAAAAATTTTTTTTTCTTTACAGCTACCAAATGATGGTACATGTTCATTTCAAATGATCACAGTTGTAGTTGTATCTATTTTATTCTCGTCCGTAAAACACTTCAATTTATTCGTTACGGTGTCCCACATGAGTGTCATGTATATATATATATATGTCGTCGCGTGAAGGAAAGGGGTGTATCAGGATCATTGTCATCAGGGTGGTGATATCAGTATTAGGTCGTATTCGTCCAGATAAATTAAAGAAAAGGTTCACATTTACTCCACTGTATTTATTCCATTTCATTTTTGCACATCACTTATAATTTCACTAGAATTCAGAGCGGTATTACAAATGTAGGCAGTTGAGGTAATTTACTTTCTTATTTCAAAGGTGATTTTAAAATTACTTTATTTTTAAACGCAAATAACACTTTATATTAACGAACTTCAAACGTAAACAAACGAAATGTGGAGACAGTTTCAAGACGCGTCACTCCTCGGCGGCGGTCGCGCCAAGAATGGCCGCCACTCGGCCCGAGTCGTGCCGTCGAGACTCTGTCAGCACGCCCCACCAGAGGGCGCACTCCCACTTCCGTTTTCATCGTCATGAGTCCGTACTATTGACCACATGAGTCCATACTATTGACCGTGATCCGTCACGGCCGTCCTGCTGTACACACGTCCTCGTGTGTAATCTGAAACATGAAAACCATAGCACAGTACTATATTCGCTCGGTCACTTCTGACCACAACACATCACCCAAATAAGTCTTATGAATCATGTGATTGGATCTATCACGACTGCATTAACCCACCAATTCTTCACATAAAACATACGTCCATTATCATTTATCATACTAAACTTCTGTAGATTGAGAGATAACAACATCATCTTGTACATAAATTATTCTTTATAAGTTGCCGACATAAATTCAGCTACGACTTCAGTTCATTAGAGAGGCGTGACAAGGTATAACACCAGACGGTTCATAAACCGTATCACAATTACCACCAATGAAGAAGGTTTAATCATCGTCACCAGTGTTTTCCCCTTGATGCTCTTGTTGAGTGGGAAACAAGCCCCAATCACAGAGCTCGCGTATCGTCCCCGACGTCCATTACTGTAGGTACTTAGATTCACTACAAATATGTGACATACCTACATCAAATTTTCAGTACTCAGCAAAAGACCCAATGTTACTTCGAGTGGGATTGAAACACTCCTTCATTAAATGCCATATGATTTTTGGTCATCCGTCAGCGCCATCCTAATTTAAAAAGAATAAGTAATGTTACCATACAGGAGAAATGACACACAGGCGACGAACCACCACACGACGGACGCCATCAGTCGGGCCGCCACGCCATCAGGCCGCCACGCAACCAGGCCGCCACGCAACTGGACCTGCACACAAGCGAAATACCACACAGACTAGGTGCCACACAGGTTGGGTGTCACTCTGGTCAGTGCCACTCTAATCGTCAAACTATGAGTTTATTCATCATATATCCTGTGTCACGTCTACCAAAGCACGATACAGGTAAGATGTCACACACGGGTAAATTTCACAGAGGCAAAATGCCACACATAAAAATGCCACACCGGCGAAATGCCATACAGGTAGAATGCCTCACAGGCTAAATACCACACAGACTTAATGTCACACAGACTATGCCACACAGGCGAAATGCCAAACAGGCGGGATGCCACACAGGCGGGAGCCACACAGGCGGGAGCCACACAGGCGGGAGCCACACAAGCGGAAGCCACTCAAGCGGGAGCCACACAGGCGGGAGCCACACAGGCGGGAGCCACACAGACGGGAGCCACACAGGCGGGACAAATAAATAGAAGCTGTCTATAGATTCTCAGCTCGTGGTCAATCCTTCGACCAAATCTGTACTAAGTCAGTGATAGGTAACAGTCTATCTGCTATCATAACCCGGTCAATAACGGTCTACGAGTTACACAACAAGTAATCGTCACAGATCCGAACAACTGTTTACGGTGTCATCTCTACAAAAACAACAAAATAAAATAAAATAAAAATAAACATTATTTCTACTGCCCAATATCAAAACTAAATCAGAAGTTTAATAATAAGAGGCTCTCACGTCTATTTGATACGCCAGTTATAGGTAACAATAGTCCATTTGTTGCCACACCAAAACTAAACAAGCAATAATCATCGTCATCGATTTTAACTGTTCGAACGAGTATACTCTATCTAGACTTTACGTTACGTTTAAGCTCCCATTTTGAAACCATTTAACAATGTTTGTAATAACGAAGGCATCCCATATCAAGCCGCCTTCTAAAAAAAATTACAAAATAAAATTTGCTATCTACAGCCACAACATCCGAGACTTTCGGGGCTCTTAGCCCAATGAGTCACACACATGACTCCCGGGTCACTCCAAGTCAGCCAAATAAATCTGGATGTTTGACCTCAACAACAATTCAGGTACTTAAAAACTTGTACTGGCAGAAGGATATGAAATCTCACCATTGCTTACACTGTCTCATCTTACTGGCACAACAACAGTACTCAAAATAGTTACTTTATATCAGTAATCAAGGAAATTTCAGTACTCGAAGCTAAAAATAATTTATAAAACCGGCTATTGAACTATCACCAAAATATCTGGACTTTCTCATCATCATTATCGTTCAACACTTTCTCACAAAGCTTAAAACAACTACTTGCTATTAGCCACGCTCCCATAGCCTCCATCAGGCCGGTAAGCAACCATAAAACTCTCCCATAGGCTCCATTAGCCCACCATCACTGATAAAACACGATCACCTTCATCCGATGATGCAACAAATTTTGAGAAAACAAAACGATCACATAAATCTCATAAAAACCTCGGCTCGATAGTCGTCACGTATTGGGTTAGCGTCTTAGATTGATCCGTCTAACAAAGTCTTTATCCAGGTCAAACTAAGTCACATTGACTTAGTACACATGGTTTTCGGTCGAACTAAGTCACAGGTTTATCTTTAGTTACTCAAAACATAATTCGAAATTATCTACCGTCAATCAGTTCACTTACTCGTGTTTACTTTTTTTTTTTCGTTAAATAACTTGATACTAATATAAAATTACGTTACTAACCAAACTACCTTTTTTTTTTGTAGTATTAAAAGAAACGTATATCGGTGATCCCATTTTTACCGCGGATATCTTATCTCTCTATTCTACAACATTGGGAAACTACGACCACAATAACAAACATTATACTGAAATATGGAAAATTTCGTTCGAATTTCTCTTGTCAAATGTAAACAAACACGCTAATAATTTTTCTCTTTTTTTTTCTCTCGATACATGTTTGCACCCTCCCGCTCGCATAGAAATCGCGGAGATCGCGGGGTCGTTATTGAATTTGCACATTCGAAGCCTATGTGAAGCCTATCCGATCTCTAAGACAACATCCTAAAGTACACCAGCTAATTGTTCCACAAACTCACTGCTACGGCATCCCTGCCACACTGTTATTATCAAATATTTACTTAATCAGCAATCTGGAACGACTTATGGTGACGGGAAAAGTCGAAGGCAAGAGACCCAGAGGCCGAAGTCCGAAGAGATGGGTGGACCAAATATCCGAACGATTCATCGAAACCGATGGAGACATGCAGTTTACTGAAGATGTCAGGATCCTCAGCAGTGAGGCAACGATCAAGAAGAAGAAGTCAGTCAGCAGCAGCACCACCATAACTATGCTTACGTACTCGATTTATAAAAATAATAGCACTATGCTTTCCAAGTATTTCTTATTCTTGTTTTCTGATAACTGACGTGATGTTGGTAATACGTAAAATCATAGCGCACCATGTTTCAAGATGGTAAAATAATCTTAGATTAAATAACACTTTTTTTACTATAAACACTGTTTGACATTGGGACGGATTTAACATAATTCTTACTATTTTTGTGGAGTGATTTTTTTTCTTAGTAACTTTCTATCAGACAGCCTACATTAATTGACATAGGTACCCGCAAAAGCTAACATTTTTAAACTTAGCAGTAGTTTTTGACATTTTTACCAACAAATTGTAACACTGACGTAACTGACGTTGTTTATGTTTTGTTTACATTCTTTCTATTTGTAGTTTCACTAAAGATACAAATAAACCTGCCATTCTCTCTACTAAGGGTATCAATAGTGTTTCTGTCAGAATACTTTTCTTAATTGTCAAAGTAAATAACTCCTAAAATCCGCTAGGGAGCCTCTTCAGCACAGGTTTTTACTAAATTATAATTATGTATAGGACTCACCAGATAGAGAGGAACTGTTAATATCACATCATTTCTCAGTCATGTACACTCGCAGATTGTCTACCATCGTCGTCCCATGTTGAAACAATCACGTTGAGGCTACCAGTCCAGCGTTGAATTCCAATGTTGTTCTCGTAGGTAAAGCGAACCGTTGTGCACCATTGTTATGCAATAGAAGAAAATAATTGTATTAGTAAAACAAAAATAAAAAATTAATTTTATTTAATCTTCAGAAATCTAAGCAATTAATTTACTTGTGGTGTCAAACCACACTGCTAAATGAATCTAAATGTAAGCGTTTACTTTAAAGTCATTGAATAAACTTTAGCTGGCTAATTTAGAACTACGCAAATTATTTAACTAACTCAATTTTATATTTAAAAAGGAAAATATTTTACATGAGTAATCTAAATTAAATTTAACAAAAACAAAGAAGCCATACCAAAGTGCCGTCCATAGTAAGTTTCACTAGATTTTTAATAATGTTGTCGATATCCCAGTGGTGCTCTCGAAGGCCCGGGGTCTGCCTTGACCATGACCCATTTGGTACAGATGATCTGCTGTTTACTTTATGAATCCCCCAATCTTTCTGACGAAGTCTTTGTCTTATATCTCGGGGTGTTTGGACTCTTGGCTGCGCTTAGAACATGTTAAATCATTTTACATTTTAATGTAGGCAACTCAACTGGATCGAGTAATCACCTTTCTTTTATTATTACGCTTTCACGTAGCGTATCTGCATTTTCTTTGTTGCTTTTCATCATACCATCTCTTGGGCGTTGCGTTCGTCATCACCGCTTCTGATGTCGTCGCGTGAAGGAAAGGGGTGTATCAGGATCATTGTCATCAGGGTGGTGATATCAGTATTAGGTCGTATTCGTCCAGATAAATTAAAGAAAAGGTTCACATTTACTCCACTGTATTTATTCCATTTCATTTTTGCACATCACTTATAATTTCACTAGAATTCAGAGCGGTATTACAAATGTAGGCAGTTGAGGTAATTTACTTTCTTATTTCAAAGGTGATTTTAAAATTACTTTATTTTTAAACGCAAATAACACTTTATATTAACGAACTTCAAACGTAAACAAACGAAATGTGGAGACAGTTTCAAGACGCGTCACTCCTCGGCGGCGGTCGCGCCAAGAATGGCCGCCACTCGGCCCGAGTCGTGCCGTCGAGACTCTGTCAGCACGCCCCACCAGAGGGCGCACTCCCACTTCCGTTTTCATCGTCATGAGTCCGTACTATTGACCACATGAGTCCATACTATTGACCGTGATCCGTCATATATATATTTTTTTTTATGTCATACGGTAGGCAAACAGGCAAGCGGGCCACCTGATGGAAAGTGGTCACCACTGCCTATAGACATTAGCAACACCAAGAGTATCGCTAATGCGTTGCCCACCTCTATAACACGTTGCTACGGCAGCAAAAAGCAAATGCCACTCCACTGCCAAAGCCGCGGTTCCCCAAATCCCCACCCCATGGAGCACTGGAAACCTTACTCACCGGCAGAAACACAATACTATTTAAAAGAGTATTATTTAGCTGCGATATTCTGTATATCGACTACTCCATATATGTCCTAATAGCAGATCGCAATGCCCCACATGTGAGTCATGAATAGTTAACGTATTAAAGTCCAGAGTGTGGAATAATACGTGTGGAGTTGGTGGTATAAGGTTTTGGTGTAAAGGCTGCGCCGCCCAAAGCTCCGGTTTAGTTATTAATTGCTTCGGAAGCTGCACCACTTTGAAGGATTATTAGGGACGATTCACATTGGGCGGTTGGTAAGGCCAAATGGGATTTTTTATGTAACATTTACAATCTGGCTTTGTGGATGCCTAATTGTATATCTTCTACCGTCTATAAATCGTGGGAGCGCTCTGAGAAATTATTCGGACTAATGCGCTTAATAAACATATCTAAATTCTTACGGTGAGTGAAAACATCGTGATGAAACCTGCAAATTCAGGCAACTGAATTTGTAACCATGATCCAATCTGGTTAGGTTTCCCTGGTAGCAGGGTCACAGAGCTAAGATGGTAGTCGCTCCACTGTAATTACCTGATCGCCAAATCCTGGATCATGGTGCTCGAGAGCACGAGCACGAGCAGAACTAGGACATTAACGCCAAGACACCTAAATTCAATCGACCAAATTCAGAAGCAGGAATTGCTCATAGAATAGTGTCTAGCTTTATATTTTTAAATTACGGCTTTTGGAAAGCGGAGAAACAATTAATTAAGTAGTACAAAAATGGACCTTATTCTACGAACAATACTTTCCACTTTGGCTTGCTTTAGCCAAATGTAACCTGCCGCGAATTGAAAATCAAATTTATGATACGTCATCGCAAAAGTTACAATTTCAATAATTGAAATCTGAGAATTGTTAAGAACCGAATTCTGTAATTAACCTATAGTAAGTTCCGTGACTGACACCCGGTTTCTGAAACGCTTGTCAACGCAAAAATTACGTAACAGCTTGTTAATCTCTGATTAAATGCAATTTGGGTTTCTGAAAGGGCCAACTGACAGTTTGTTAACAGCTGTCAACGGATTGTCAAATCTCCAATTAACGGCTGATTAATGTAATTTTGGGTTTCCGGGAAGCTTTTTCTCATGTTAACTGTATGTTATCGCCTGATTATTTTAATTAGCGAAAATCGACCAATTAACCGATTGTCAAAAGAAATTATATTCGATTTTCTTGGTCTAGGTCTTGGTCCTGGCCTTGATCCAGGTCCTAGTTTTGGTCCAAGACAAAGTCCAGGTCTAGGGTCCAGGTTCTGGTCCAGGACCATGACCACTGGAACCTTGATCTCAATTTGAGCTTGAACCAGAACCAGGACCTAGACCAGTGCCAGCACTTAGATCATTACCATTACCTGGACCAGGACCTGGTTCGGGGCCAGGACCTGGACCTGAACCAGGATCTGGTCCGAAGCTAGGACCTGGACCTGAACCAGTACCTGGTCCGGGGCCGGGACCTGGACCTGAACCAGGACCTGATCTGGGGCCAGGACCTGGAACTGAACCACGTACCGGTCCGTGTCCAGGACTCGAACCAGGATTTAACTAATGGGATTATTGGGAGAAACTCACAGAATCGAGAGCTGATGGGGCGGATGTTGTTGACAGGCGAACTCTGGATGGTCTCCCAAGAGATGGACGGACGACCTCTTTAAGGTCCTAGGGAGCCGATGGACGCAAGATAACAGATAACTTCGATTTTACACGAAAACTATATAATCGCTATCAGTTTCATCTAAAAGTTGAATATCCCGCCGCTATCAAAAAGCCGCTAGGGACAGAGACAAATCAATGCGTTAGACAGAAACAAAACATATATGAGTGAATGAATGTGACTGATTTTAGCAGGGGTAGCCAGACGAAAAAATTGATCTCTTGTTAATGGTTGATTAGCTAACAATAGATTGATTGGCCTTTCAGAAACCCACAGTGATTTAACAGCTTGTTAAATGTGACAGTCTGTTAGCTAATCAATGATTTGACAAGCGTTTCAGAAACAGGGTGTTAATGAAACTAACGGGCATCATCGTCGGTTAGTGTTCAACTGATCTACTATTAACTCAGAAAATGCCATTGATACCTACATGTCGGCCCAGCTAGCCATTAAGCCGACGCTCTCCCACGTCCAGCGCATACGATTCAAGAAATTTATAGGTTTCAATAATTGCCGTTTGTCTGGCGAATAAATTGCCCATGTAAATTGGCCTTTACTCTCGTATTGACCGAACCAGACCGAACAGTGGTTGTCTATCCTCCCACGCGGTATCAATATGGTTTCAGGCTCTTTTGAGTTGTTGATGTTCTAACTTGAATTAATATTTCATTGTGTAACAAGGAGTCTTGTTACATATTGTTTTTTTAATTAGGTACATTATTTAGTTCTCAAATGAAAAATATTTCTTGATGACAAGCTTTTATCGCGCAGCTTTTGATTGAATATCACAGGGGTACCTATAGTATTTATCTAGAACATTACAAATAGTTCAAACACGACGGAGTTATCTTGTTGCATACATTAGGTCCTATAACCACTTTCCGACTCAATCATCAGACCAGCTAAATAATCAGCTATATCTAATTTCAATTCAATCAAATCCGGGAAGTGGGTCAAATTAGGCTTGCAAGACTTGTGCCAAACACACATAATTACATACAAACATTGAAGGTTAAATAAAAGCCTGCAAAAACGGTATGTGTTTTCCTTCTTTATACTCAAGTAATATCTACAAAGGAGAGAAGGATTTTAAAGTGACGTGTCTTTCGGTTCGTCTGAACGGGCGCTTCGAAGTCTATCTATTATTTATCTATGCCCACCCAATAATATTATGAACGAGCTCCAACTTCAAGTTGAAAGTTGAAAGACTGGTAGTAAATTTTGGTGTGTTTACGGTCCCTTTAAGGCGGGCAGGGCGTCCATTGCGAAACGAATTATTTTTAAACGTCCATATTGAATTAAGTAGCATTCCAGGCTATTTTGGGTTTGCTAAAAAAGGGTAGCTGAAGAACTAAAGTAAAAGTATCGCCAAATACATTTTTTAAATTATATATAATTATATATATTATAGAAATTAGGTTTAATCGCTTAGATCTCAGAGTTTACAGTCACTGCTACAATTTCTATGTATACAAATATATACAAATAGATCTGAGTATCGTCGAACAGATTTTTATTAATCGTATTGTTTTTAATAACAAGCAAAAATTTATCAAAATCTTTGCGCACTTACGCATGGCTGTGTGGTGTCCGGCAGAGCAGAATAGTACCAACCCCTTATACTCGTGGGTGTCGTATAAGACGACTAATGTTTTCAAGGCAAAAGATCTAGATCCTCCGAAAGGCTGGAAAATGGGCAGCAGCGTTTTCCGTTGTTGTATTTACACTGCGATCTCCAACCCGCCTGCCAAGCGTGGAAATTATGGCGATAGCCTCCCCTTTCGTGGGAGAGGCCCTGAGTCCTGCAGTGGACTGTTGTAGGCTGTGATGATGACTTACGCATCGCTTCGTGTTCCAAAACGCGTGAAACAACAATGACCCTTATTCTATGAGCAACGCGTTCCAGTTTGGTCGTCTTTAAAATCACACTGAAATATTATCAAGTAAGAAAACTGAACCGTTACGAAAAGGTCTAAATCGTCTTACCTTAATAATTTGTCACATAAATACCAAGAAAGTTTTTGACAATCTGTAGCAAAAGTCAGTTGTCATGGCGGCCTGAGAGGTAATTCCACATCTTTTTTCTGAACTAAATTGGGAAAAAATGATGTAGAATAGAGTCGTATCAGAGTACATTCGAACTTTATATGTACGAACGGTCTGTAGAATGTTGGGCTATCGACCTTTCCATCACAAGGGTCGTAAAAAATTTTTTGGAGATTTATGGTGAATCCCGCTTGTGTTCGCCTCAAATCTAATACATCGAGTCGCAATATGAGAGTTAATGGCGCTCCCATCTGGCGCGGCCCCTTCTAAGATAATCTGCCGCGGCTAATAGCACTGCCATTCTTTGCGCTTTAAATATGTCCGAATTTAAGGGGAGGTGCGTGTGCGTCGGATGCTATGTTAAAAACTGACGAGTGTCCTATTTTATAATGAAAAATTTACGAGGTTATATTTGAGATTATTAATGGAAACGCGTGGGTTTGAATTCTTTCTATTAGGTATTAAAACTCTGGTTACGTACAGGGTCGAATGGACATTTTCTACTTGTTTAATATACTTGATAAATGGTTTAGGCATGACAATTGTGTTTTGTTTGCAGATGGATTATTTTTTGTGTGAATATAGTTTAGGTCTTATATTAATAGAAATAGGTATGCCAATGTACACGTTTTATGTTCTATTGAGTCTACTTTACTATTTTCACTTACAAAATCATTTCTGAATCCTACCACTGTTTGATATTGTTATTTTTTTCCGTTAAGGATTTTTTTAAAAACATTATCATCTTGGCGTTCATGTACGGTTGTGCGCGTAGGCCCGGGGTCCATCTTGACCATGCTCCAGGATTTGGCAGATCAAGTAATTACAGTAGAGCGACTGTCCATCTAACTTCCGTGGCCCTATTAACAGAACCTGGATCAGATTAGATCGTGGTTACACATTCAGTCGCCTAAATGTGCATCAGTTTAGTGTTCATCCATTAGGCCGTCACTGAGGTTCGAAACGTGTAATATTTTTAAATTAATTTTGATAATAGAAAAAATTAATATGTTTTTTTCGTAAATATAAAAATAATTATAATTATTAAAAAATAAAATGAAATAACTATTATTCATCTATAGGCACTATCTAATATTATAAAAAGATGAGGTTTGATTGTTTTCTTCTAATGGATAAACTCAAAAAATTCTTTCACACAGAGAAATCTACATGATCAGCAAGAAATAGCTACAGTTTTTGCCGAAATTCAATGTGGTTCCGACGGGAACGGTTTCAGGAACGTAGTAACCGAATTTTACGCGGACTAAGTCACGGCCAAAACAGCTAATCTATACATAGTATAAAACAAAGTCGCTTCCCGCCGTCTGTCCCTATGTATATATGTATGTATCTATGTACGCTGAGATCTTTTAAACTTCGCAACGGTATTTAATGCGGTTTTCAACAATTGATAGAGTGATTCGAGAGGAAGGTTTATCATCAAGAAAATCGGTAGGTAGGAGTAAAGTAGGTGTAGATACTGCAACAAAGTCGAGCTAGATATTATTATATTAGACGGGACTTACACGCGACGTACCTTTTCGATTTGTGTTCCCAACGTCGTGCCAGGTCCACTAGTTTTATTATAAATGGAAATTTTAAATTATAACAGAAGCGCATACCCTTAAATCGTTTCCTTCGTAGCATTCGCGTCACGTCATCCGCAGCCCGTCTCGAGGAATAGTGTAATAATACACATTTTGTAAGTGTCACTTATTTGGGGGAAGCAACACTTCGAAACGTACTCTTGTACAGCTACTAAGATGCGCTATGTGAAAGCTAAGCTATACTTTAAAACCGCAGATAAAAAAGTTATACACACACACAAAAAAGGGGTTTTCTTTTTGAGTTTGCACGTGTGTTTGTCTGTCGCAGCGTAGCTCCCGAATAGATTTTAAAGATTTTGGCCATCGTGAGACGCGGTCCAGGTAAACGCTTCATCTTTAAGTCGTGGATCTTCCAACTATCCGCATGAGCCATTTAGGTACAACCTTTATATTGCGAACGGCGAGGAAAGGAACATGTTGCGCGAGTGTGTTCCCTTAATCATTATAATCTTGACGCCTTCAAAGCTAAAGTGGCACTAGGCTGGCACTTACCACCGAGTGAAATAGCGGAAAAATTTAGATTTTGTTTTTGAGTGTGCCCGTGTATTTATCCGTCGCATCGTAGTTCTAGAATGGATTTTAAAGCCAATTAATTCGGTATTTTTTCATTATTTCGGTATAGCTGAGTGTTTTCAATCACCGCGATCTAAATCACAATAGTGACGTGATAATAGTGACGGGTAGGACTCTTCTTTTTTTTTCGACTTTCTTGACGGCCCAGTTAGCCGCAATAGCAAAAGTAGAGGTGGAACACAAGCCTAATACAAAGCAATAAATTAACTACTGTTGATTCGAAATTAACAGGAGCTTAACCGGGAAATATTAGCCCGGGGGCCGCTGGTGAAATTTACGTTCTTTCATTATTGAAATTTCGAAACAAAGTGATTTGTATAAATGGCTAATTGTGCGTGAACGGGGTTCGGCTTTATTAAAAACAAATCTTTAGATTGTTTACTCTTTATTATTACGATCCGCTACGCCAGGTTGATTTTCATAACATTACAGAGAAGTAGTTAATAAAAATGGCGAATTTCATTTGCCTCGTATTTTTTTAGGTTCCCTCGCAAATACACATATTTTTGCTTTTATGCCCTCGCTCATTTGAAACCTCGGCAAACCACTTCGTCAGCTTCAGGGCAACAATAGGAGAACACAGTGAAAATTCTGTCCAATATTCACATACAATATTTTTCGTTTCAGGTATTTATGAGCACTTACAAAGCCCGTCAAGTTCAAAGAGTGGCTTTAATATAAAAAATTGTAGCAACTCTCTTATTATTCCGCGCACGTCATAATTTGCTACTATTTGATCTTTTTTTCTTTCTCTCGATAAAATGGCAAATATTTTCTGTTGTAAACCACTCGTAGCTCTTACTTAAAAATAAATAAAAGTAATTTATTCGAACGTATTCCACTTATTTTTCAAATCAGTTCAATTGGTTAACATTTTATTCCAGACAATGTATTAACATTTCATTAAGTACCTCCATAAAATATACATTTCATTGTAAATTTTATAAGTAATATTTCTAGACTAGGTATAAAATAAAACTACTTATGTATAACATTTTACATTCATAGATTTCATTCAAGCTTTAATAGTTTATTAACCTAAAATGAAATACACCATACATAAATTTTATACTTCGACAGACAGCATATTTGCTGCCAGAGCAACGTTTCCCGAAGCGTCAGAGGTGGGCAACGCATTGGCGATACCCCTGGTGTCGCTAATATCTTTAGGCAGCGGTGACCACTTTACATCAGATTTCAAGGGCGTCTTATTCTACTGTATGACATAATAAAGAAGATAATTATAATTTTTTTATTTATGAACAACAAACGCCACAATTTACCGTCAACACTTATACTAACATTGTAAACGCAAAAAGGATCGTGTAGTGTCTGGCCGATTAGAAGTGGTATAGCAGAACGTCTTCCATTGACGGGTATAGTACAAGGCATACCCATAGACCAGCATGTATAACTCAGCAGTCTTCAGAATGGTGCAGCAGCGCTTTGTGGTCAGTGCAGAAACCGCAATCTCGTGGTCTGTGACAGGCTGTTGATGATCCTCATGATAGTTTTGCCGTAATATTCATGGCTCTGTTTGTCAGGCAAATAGTCCAGTTTACTGTATGGAAAAGAAAACGCTGCTTTTTCTTGCTCTTGCTGAGTAAGAGGCTGATTTTTGAACACGGTTCGGTACGAGCCCGGCTTATCTAGTGATTTAAGTAGTTTTCTTCGATGTTCTTTAAATTTATTTTGTGGTAATAGTTTAAACTTTTCCCTCCTTAACCTGTGTTAAGAATATATACCGTCTCGTTCTCATTAATGGTATTTATTTCACCATTATAGCATTTGCATATTATGTGCATAGGTAATGAAAAGACCACTGCTTACCATCAGGCAGGCCGTAAGCTTGTTTGCCACCTTAGTGGTAAAAAAAAAGTAAGAAGAAACCGGTAAGACAACCGTGTGTGGAATGGAGAGCGCCAACATTCCACCTGAATCAAAAATTTAATTCCTACGAACCCTCTACTCGGCCAGACACCACATGAGTACAGGTGGTGACGGTAAATAATGCACTTCGAATAGTTCGGCTACGAAGAACCTCGTCTCTGTCCATAAAGTTAGTATACATGGTAGTATAAAACCTTATGAATATGTTGTATGTGCGTGTGTAAATACGAATCAAAAACTTTTTTATATCACGCAGTCAGCCCACCTGATATCGGTAACTGTCGCCCATAACATCTACGATTCATGCATTTAGGTTGCACGCGACAAAAATGCAGAACCGCCACTGTGCGGACTAAGATGAAATGCCGTAGGCGAATTCCTCAGGCTTTCCAAAGTCCTATCACCTGTTATATTACAAATAGCCGATATGCGGATGCAGATGTCCTGAACGACGGTAGGCGCTTTCCATAAAGTGGACCATCCGTGTAGGGAGGCCTAAAGAAAAAGAGGGAGGTAATAAAGAAAATATGCGTTATTTACCGCCGATCCCCGTATCTTCCATCAATAATTCTTGCTTCTTTTCATTTGATTCTGCTCAAGCGTGTGGATAATAGAATGTTTTTCTCTAACAAGGTAGCAGTCCGTGGCATCCTCTGTCTTTAACACTGGACACGTCCGTCGTAAATTGGTCGGGGAAAGCGGGTAATGATGATGTATGTACGTGTTTGTAAGCCGGACCTATTACAGTTATTTATCTGAGTATAGCACTTTCTTTTCCCTTTTGATTGATATATATGACGGATCGCGGTCAATAGTATGGAATCATGTGGTCAATAGTACGGACTCATGACGATGAAAACGGAAGTGGGAGTGCGCCCTCTGGTGGGGCGTGCTGACAGAGTCTCGACGGCACGACTCGGGCCGAGTGGCGGCCATTCTTGGCGCGACCGCCGCCGAGGAGTGACGCGTCTTGAAACTGTCTCCACATTTCGTTTATAGAAAGTGTTATTTACGTTTGAAAATAAAGTAATTTTAAAATCACCTTTGAAGTAAGAAAGTTATTTACCTCAACTGCCTATATTGTGATACTGCTCTGATTTCAAGTGAAATTATAAGTGATGTGCAAAAAATGAATTGGAATAAATACAGTGGAGTAAATGTGAACCTTTTCTTTAATTTATCTGGACGATCTAATACTGATATCACCACCCTGATGACAATGATCCTGATACACCCTTTCCTTCACGCGACGACATCAGAAGCGGTGATGACGAACGCAACGCCCAAGAGATGGTATGATGAGAAGCGACAAAGAAAATGCAGATAACGCTTTGTGGAAGCGTAATAATAAAAGGAAAGTGATTACTCGATCCAGTTAAATTGCCTACATAAAAATATAAAATGATTAAACACGTTCAAAGCGCAGCCAAGAGTCCAAACACCCCGAGATATAAGACAAAGACTTCGGCAGACAGATTGGGGGATTTATAAAGTAAACAACAAATCATCTGTACCAAATGGGTCATGGTCAAGGCAGACCCCGGGCCTTCGAGAGCACCACTGGGATAATTACACTATTATTAAAAATCGAGTGAATCTTACTATGGACGGCACTTTGGTATGTATTCTATGTTTTTGCGAAACTTAATTTAGATTACTCATGTAAGATATTTTCCTCTTTTAAAAAAAAAAGAAATAGTTTTAGTTGAATAATTTGCGTAGTTCTAAATTAGCCAGCTAAAGTTTATTCAATGAAGTTAAATTAAATGCTTAGATTTAGATTCATTTAGCAGTGTGGTTTGACACCACAATTAAATTAATTGCTTAGATTTCTGCAGATAAGTAAAACGAATAAAAACTGTGTATATTCTTTTTTTATTTTTTAAGTTTTACTAATACAATTATTTTCTTCTATTGCATAACAATGGTTTACAACGGTTCGCTTCACCTACGAGAACAACATTGCAATGCAACGCTGGACTGGTAGCCTCAACGTGACTGTTTCAACATGGGACGATGGTAGACAATCTGCGAGTTGCGTACATGACTGAGAAATTATGTGATATTAAGTTCCTTTTTATCTGGTGAGTCCTATACATAATTATTATTTGGTAAAAGCCTGTGCTGTAAAGAGGCTCCCTAGCGGATTTTTGGAGTTATTTACTTTGATAATACAGAAAAGTATTCTGACAGAAACACTATTTATACCCTTATTAAACAGAAGGGCAGGTTTATTTGTATCTTTAGTGAAACTACAAATAGAAAGAATATAAACAAAACAAAAACAACGTCATTTATGGTCAGTGTTACAATTTGTTGGTATAGATGTCAAAAACTACTGCCGCGTTTAATAAATGATAGCTTTTGTGGGTACCTATGTCAATTAATGTGGGCTGTCTAATAGAATGTTACTGAGAAAAAAAAATCACTCCACAAAAATAGTAAGAATTATGTTCAGTCCCTCTAAATGTTACAGTACACTGTGTTAAACGTAAAAAAGTGACATTTAATCTAAGATTATTTTACCATCTTGAAACATGGTACCCTATGATTTAACGTATTACCATCATCACGTCAGTTATCGGAAAACAAGAATAAGAAATACTTGAAAGCATAGTCCTATTATTTTTATAAATTGAGTACGTAAGCATCGTTATGGTGGTACTGCTGCTGATTGACTTCTTCTTCTTGATCGTTGCCTCACTGCTGAGGATCGTGACATCTTCGGAGTTTGTCAACTACATGTCTCCCTCGGTTTCGATGTATCGTTTGGATATTTGGTCCGCCCATCTCTTCGGACTTCGGCCTCTGGGTCTCTTGCCTTCGACTTCTCCCGTCACCATAAATCGTTCCAGATTGCTGATTAAGTAAATATTTGATAATATCAGTGTGGCTTGGATGCCGTAGCAGTGAGTTTGTGGAACAATTAGCTGGTGTACTTTAGGATGTTGTATCTTAGAGATAGGATAGGCTTCGAGTGTGCAAAATTTCAATAATGACCCAGTACAGATCTCCGCGATTTCTATGCAAACGGGAGGGTGCCAACATGTAAAAAAAAAAGAGAACATTTGTTAGCGTGTTTGTTTACATTTAATCTGAGACATTCGAACGAACTTTTCAATATTTCAGTATAATGTTTGTTATTGTGGTCGTAGTTTCCCAATGTTATAGAAGATATCCGCGGTAACAATGGGATCACCCATATACGTTTCTTTTAAAACTACAAAATTGAAAAAAAAGGGATAGTTTGGTTAGTAATTTAATTTTATGTTGGTATCAAGTTATCAATCGAAAAAAAAAAAGTAAATACGAGTAAGTGAACTTATTGACGTTAGATAATTTCGAATTATGTTTTGAGTAACTAAAGATAAACCTGTGACTTAATTCGACCGAAAACCATTTGTTCTATGTTAATGTGACTTAGTTTGACCTGGATAAAGACTTTGTTAGACGGATCTATCTAAGAAGCTAACTCAATATGTGACGACTATCGAGCCGAGGTTTTTATGAGATTTATATGATCGTTTTGTTTTCTCAAAATTTGTTGCATCATCGGATGAAGGTGATCGTGTTTTATCAGTGATCGTGGGCTAATGGAGCCTATGGGAGAGTTTTATGGTTGCTTACCAGCCTTATGGAGGCTATGGGAGCGTGGCTAATAGAAGGTAGTTGTTTTAAGTTTTGTGAGAAAGTGTTGAACGATAACGATGAAGAGAAAGTCCAGATATTTTGGTGATAGTTCAATAGCCGGTTTTATAAATTATTTTTAGCTTCGAGTACTGAAATTTCCTTGATTACTGATATAAAGTAACTATTTTGAGTTCTGTTGTGCCCGTAAAATGAGACATTGTAAGCAATGGTGAGATTTCATATCCTTCTGCCAGTACAAGTTTTGAAGTACCTGAATTGTTGTTGAGGTCAAACATCCAGATTTATTTGGCTGACTTGGAGTGACCCGGGAGTCATGTCTGTGACTCATTGGGCTAAGAGCCCGGAAAGTCTCGGATGTTATGGCTGTAGATAGCAAATTTTATTTTGTAATTTTTTTTAGAAGGCGGCTTGATATGGGATGCCTTCGTTATTACAAACATTGTTAAATGGTTTCAAAATGGGAGCTTAAACGTAACGTAAAGTCTAGATAGAGTATACTCGTTCGAACAGTTAAAATCGATGACGATGATTATTGCTTGTTTAGTTTTGGTGTGGCAACAAATGGACTGTTGTTACCTATAACTGGCGTATCAAATAGACGTGAGAGCTTCTTATTATTAAACTTCTTATTTAGTTTTTTCAGTAGAAATAATGTTGCTTTTGTAGAGATGACACCGTAAGCAGTTGTTCGGATCTGTGACGATTACTTGTTGTGTAACTCGTAGACCGTTATTACGGGTTATGATAGCAGATAGACTGTTACCTATCACTAACTTAGTACAGATTTGGTCGAAGGATTGACCACGAGCTGAGAATCTATAGACAGCTATTAGTGAAGAGTGTTAATGTTACTACCTTATGATTTTAGCAATTTCATATTGAAAAGTATACTGTATAGTCTAACAGTTGATACCTATGTACAGGTATATAAGTACGGCTACTACAGTGGTGCCCCTATATTATAGATAGAGGTACTACTACAGTCGTTAAGTACCTACTGGTTTCAAAAATATGACGAATGAACATTACTGAGCTGATATGTCGACAATGTTTATTAACTTTTATTTATTTGTCCCGCCTGTGTGGCTCCCGCCTGTGTGGCTCCTGCCTGTGTGGCTCCCGCCTGTGTGGCTCCCGCCTGTGTGGCTCCCGCCTGTGTGGCTCCCGCCTGTGTGGCTCCCGCCTGTGTGGCTCCCGCCTGTGTGGCTTCCGCCTCTGTGGCACCCACCTGTGTGGCATTCCGCCTGTGTGGCTCCCGCCTGTGTGGCATCCCGCCTATGTGGCATCCCGCCTGTTTGGCATTTCGCCTGTGTGGCATAGTCTGTGTGACATTTAGTCTGTGTGGCATTTAGCCTCTGTAAAATTTACCCTTGTGTGACATCTTACCCGTATCGGGCTATGGCAGACGTGACACAGGATATATGATGAATAAACTCATAGTTTGACGATTAGAGTGGCACTGACCAGAGTGACACCCAACCTGTGTGGCACCTAGTCTGTGTGGTATTTCGCTTGTGTGCAGGTCCAGTTGCGTGGCGGCCTGGTTGCGTGGCGGCCTGATTGCGTGGCGGCCCGACTGATGGCGTCCGTCGTGTGGTGGTTCGTCGCCTGTGTGTCATTTCTCCTGTATGGTAACATTACTTATTCTTTTTAAATTAGGATGGCGCTGACGGATGACCAAAAATCATATGGCATTTAATGAAGGAGTGTTTTAAACCCACTTGAAGTAACATTGAGTCTTTTGCTGAGTACTGAAAATTTAATGTAGGTATGTCACATATTTGTAGTGAATCTAAGTACCTACAGTAATGGACGTCGGGGACGATACGCGAGCTCTGTGATTGGGGCTTGTTTCCCACTCAACAAGAGCATCAAGGGGAAAACACTGGTGACGATGATTAAACCTTCTTCATTGGTGGTAATTGTGATACGGTTCATAGTCTGGTGTTATACCTTGTCACGCCTCTCTAATGAACTGAATTCGTAGCTGAATTTATGTCGGCAACTTATAAAGAATAATTTATGTACAAGATGATGTTGTTATCTCTCAATCTACAGAAGGTTAGTATGATAAATGATAATGGACGTATGTTTTATGTGAAGAATTGGTGGGTTAATGCAGTCGTGATAGATCCAAACACATGATTCATAAGACTTATTTGGGTGATGTGTTGTGGTCAGAAGTGACCGAGCGAATATAGTACTGTGCTATGGTTTTCATGTTTCAGATTACACACGAGGACGTGTGTACAGCAGGACGGCCGTGACGGATCGCGGTCAATAGTATGGAATCATGTGGTCAATAGTACGGACTCATGACGATGAAAACGGAAGTGGGAGTGCGCCCTCTGGTGGGGCGTGCTGACAGAGTCTCGACGGCACGACTCGGGCCGAGTGGCGGCCATTCTTGGCGCGACCGCCGCCGAGGAGTGACGCGTCTTGAAACTGTCTCCACATTTCGTTTATAGAAAGTGTTATTTACGTTTGAAAATAAAGTAATTTTAAAATCACCTTTGAAGTAAGAAAGTTATTTACCTCAACTGCCTATATTGTGATACTGCTCTGATTTCAAGTGAAATTATAAGTGATGTGCAAAAAATGAATTGGAATAAATACAGTGGAGTAAATGTGAACCTTTTCTTTAATTTATCTGGACGATCTAATACTGATATCACCACCCTGATGACAATGATCCTGATACACCCTTTCCTTCACGCGACGACATATATTTTTCAATAACATTCAGTAGTGGATCAGACGCAAATATTCAGATATGTGTGCTGTAAGATCTCTTCTTGCTTAATAAAAAATGAAGTACCCTAGTGTGAGCAATTGAATGTGTGAGTTCTGAAATAAGTTATACAAAGACCCGTGATTATTTTAATTTTTATTTACCACTAAGGTGGGAAACAAGCTTACCGCCTGTCTGGTAGTAAGCAGGCACCGCAGCCTATGTGAATTTTTCACTTGAGAGTCAAGAATCTACGTCAACATTCTATTAACATTTTAACCATTTTTGGAAAGTTCTTTAAGAGGTAAAAATATTTCAATCTAAATAAAAATGAAGACGTCATCGCTGGCTATGATATGACTGATTTTAGGGTATTTTCTCATTTCAGGAGTATATGGAACTGTATTTACCCTCATTTTAGGGAGCATCGTTTGTCGGCACTCGGCGGCAAGGGTCACTCTCAACTCCAATCAACTAGGGATTTTGCTTACCCGAGGCGTGCCCGAAGTGTGGCGACATTGCTTAAGAGATTGACAAGTACCTACATATTTTATTTTCAATCCACGTACGCCCTGTACCTGTTTTACATTCCGTTGACCTACGCAAACGGGTCTGTGCTGAAAAGTGAGGCTTTTCGCTATTTGTTTGTCTTTGACACGTGCAATGCTGTGAAATTGTTTGGTTATTTACTAAGTGGTTTTTTTTTCATTGGATTCATCTTAAAATAGATGTAGATACGTATGGTTTGAGGTCTAAACGCAGTTATGCTGCGCTGCGCGGCGCGGCGCAGCAAGTTTAGTTTATACGAGTTTGTCTGCACGTCTAGCACAAGTTTTGCTGGGATATAGCTCGCACCGCGAAAGAGCGTTTGTTTAATTTTCTTTTAGATTTTAACCACCATCTCACCTGGTAGTAAGTGACGATGCCGTCGAAGATGAAGCATGCCTATCTAGGAACAGCCTTCACTCTAACTTTATTCACTCTAGCCTTGAAGGCGTCCAGATTATAGTGATCAGGGAATACACTAGCAGGCGTCGTGTTCACATGTGTGTGCGTTCCATTCCTTAACCGTACGCATTATAAAGGTTGAACCAAAGCGGCTCGTGCGAATAGTTAATGTCCACGGGTGACCGTACTATTTGTTTATATTTGTGTTAATGTCCCGGTTATGCTCTCGCGCACGAGGGGACAGGGTCCGCCTTGAGCTTGATTCAGAATTTGCCAGATCAGATCAGATCACAGTGGAGCGACTGCCATCTGACCTCCGTGATCCTGCACCAGTGGAACCTGACCAGACTGGATCATGGTTACACATTCAGTCGCCTGAATGTGCAGGTTTCGTAAGAGCATCGGTTAGCATTCAACTAACGTACAAAACTCAGAAAAGAATATTATTCTGATACATGGCCTTAGTGGGATTCGAACCCGGTACCTCTCGGTAATGAGTCGGATGTCTCAACCACTCGGCCACCGATTCTTATTAGATCTTGTTATTGTACAGTCATTCAACGAATTAGTTGACCCCCCGACCTTATGATAGTTCATATGACAATATGCAGTAAGGGGTCAGCTAACTAGTTGTATGACTGCACTTTATAGTATTCATTTTATTTGTACCTGAACCTGACTATTCGTAAGTATAAGATACAGCCCATAACAGTCCACTGCGGGATTTAGGGCCTTTCCCACAAGGGAGGTTATTGCCATAATCTCCACGCTTGGCAGGTGGGTTGAAGATCGCAGTGTTGAATATAACAAGGGAAAACGCTGCTGCTCATTTTCCAGCCTACGAAGACTCTTAGATCTGTTATCTCGAAAATATTAGTCGCCTTGTACGACATCCACGAGTGTTAGGGGTTGGTGCTATTCTACTCTGCCGGACACCGCACGGCGTAGGTATAAGAGTATGTTGGAAATCGTCTTGCGCTGTTACCAAATGTTTATTTCTGGAACTCGCATCTGTTGTTCATAGACTGAGGGCGCGATAGGTTGTCCTACGTCATCGAGTACAAGAAAAATTCCGCTTTGTAGCGATAGTAGACGTTTAGGAGACCCACAAAACGTTGGTCTGCCCGTGCACAACCAGGCACAATGTGTTTTTTTTTTGACCCGATGACTTTTCGTATCGATAGTGCTTACATCCTCTTGTGTGGGTACTAGAAGTAAAAATAGGCAGTGTCTATAGACAGTGGTGACCACTTTCCATCAGGTGGCCCGCTTACCTGTTTGTCTGCCTCACATCCTCTATGCAGTTTCGCTTTTCAACCGCACCAGAATCACCAAAAAGAAAAGTAACTTCGCAGTATTATATACGTAAAGTTCACAAATCTAGAGCGCATATACCTTACAGTTGGATATAAGACCGAACAAATGCTTTTCTCTTCTTGTTGGCACGTTGAACGGTCGTCTATCTGTCAAAGCGTACTCTCGGGACAACGCTAAACGATCGTCAAACGTTCGGTAAAACACAAGTTTTGAAGAAGTTTCCTCCCTTCGGGATAGACATACCACATGTCACAGTAAATGTTAGTTTAGCCAGTGTCGTTTGGCTTTTAGTTTTCAATTAGGAAATTCTGTGAATTGATTCACTGGCGACTTTCTTTATTTGTTTGTGCATACATTTTGTATAATTCGCCGGGGACGTGACGTTATTGACAAGGCACTGAAGATAGACACTTTGACAGTTCAATTAATTAGGTGTTACAAACTTATCTGACCCGGTGACGGTGTCGCTGTTGTTAGCATAACATGTCATTTCGCCATTTCGTCACAGTTCCAGTTTTGGCTATTGTGTCAGATAAGTTGATGGTGCTCTACACACTTGTTTGAATTTCTCCAGTTAGATATTTCAGTTAGTCATTCATATTAGCTATCGAATCAGGTTAATCTGAACTAAATCACGCTCCCGTTCCGTAGAAATAACTCAACCCGAAAAAATTCAAAGCATTCCATTTTGGTTTTAAAACTTCAAAGTTAGATTAGAATGTTTTTGTTTCGTTGTTTTTTGAGTTAGTCATGAATTAATAAAACTTACTTGATCACGCAGAATGTTTATAACCTGGATTACCGCATACTTTTATCTCCAAATTCAAATAAATTCCCGCAGCAACACGAACTAGACTTTTCATGTCAAGACCGGGTAGCGTTGTCGATTGTAGAAAAGTTACGACATAAATAGGACCTCGAATGTCAGTATAATATTTCTATTGCTTAGCTACCTATATTTTACCTACAATTTCTACATACCTATTCTAAAGGCGATAACTAGGCAACCCGCTGGCTTTACAATCTCTCGTTTTCCCGTAATACTACTAGTAATACGAGAGACGGCAGAATGCAGGTAAAAGGTCTCACGCGCCTGTATCGCCTCTCACTAGAGATTGGAATTGTACCGAAGACATGGAAGCTTGCCAATGTGCAGCCCGTGCCCAAGAAGAGCAGCCGCGCAGACCCTACCAACTACCGCCCTATTTCGGTTACCTCCATACTCTGTAAGATTATGGAGCGTGCACTGAACAAGAAACTCCTCGTGCATCTTGAAGGTAACGATCTCCTCAGCGATCACCAGTACGGATTCCGCTGTGTTCAGTCAACTAGGGACCTTCTGGTGTATGCTACTCATATGTGGAGTGAGGCCATTGAGAGGCATGCCGAGGCTGCTGTTTGTTTTCCGCTAAACGGAGTCCATTCCATCTAGCTCCGACTTTCTGGGGTGTGTCTGTAGAAATTACCGACAACCTACAGCTCCTGGGTGTTGAGCTATCAACCAATCTCAACTTTGGACAGTACATCGAATCAAAAGCCAAGTCTGCTGCAAAAAAACTTGGAATCCTCTCGAAGGTCAAGCGGTACTTCACTTCAAGGCAGTTGCTTCAATTATATCAAGCACAAGTCCGATCTTGCATGGAGTACTGCTGCCACCTCTGGGATGGATCAGCCAAATACCAACTGGCTGCTTTGGATTCGGTGTAATTTGTAATCCGCAGTTAATTGAGGCTAAGCTGCAGAGCCTCGAGCATCGGCGTAGGGTTGCACGTTTGTCGGTTTTCTACAGGTTGTACTTCGGAGAGTGTGCGAAGCAGTTGCACGACCTCATTCCGCCGGCCCCTTTCCGCCATCGGGAGACGCGATCCGGGCGAGCGCTTCATCCTTATGTCGTGGATCTTCCAACTATCCGCACGAGCCGCTTTGGCTCGACTTTTATAATGCGTACGGCTAAGGAGTGGAATGCGTTGCCTGCGAGTGTGTTCCCTGATCAATATAATCTGGATGCCTTCAAGGCTAGAGTGAATAGGCTGTTCCTAGACAGGCATGCTCCATCATAGACCGCATCGTCACTTACCACCAGGTGAGGTGGCGGTCAAATGCCTGGCTAGTAAAGTAATAAAAAAAAAACTCGTTAGACTACTTATACACTACAGTTTTTAGTAAATTATTTGTAAAATGACTGGCTTTGGCGTTTACAGCGGCCATCTTTCAGTTATACTCTCAAACTTGTGATAATGCGCCATCAGCCCCACCTGCAAAATCGCCTGTCAATTATACATGTCGCCGCCCACATAATAACTCCCTGAGCAGCTGTAGTCAACTCGCCAACCTGTAAGCTATTTAGGAGATCAATGAATGAAGTGACGAGCTGAGTGGCTCAATTGGTTAACATGGCGGTCTGCCACGCAGAGGTCCCGGGTTCGATTCCCGGCTGGGCAGAAATTAAAATGATGAATTTTTGTTCTATGTATAATAAGTATGTATTTAAAATATATAAATAGTTTATCAATTTTCTGGCACCCATAAAACAATCTTTGCTTATTTTGGGGAAAAATGGCGCCGTGTGAATTGTTAAAGCATAAATAATATCCAAATAATCCCAAGTCATTGCGTTATCTCACATATTTTAAGGTTTGTTCAAAAAATGAGAATTGATGCCATAAATAAACTTCAAGTGAAAACTGTGGTGGTGCGATACAACACCAATGACCCTTATGACCCTAACGACATATGGTAGTTGAAGAATGTCATCAAAAAGCAATAAATGTACGCCCTCACCAAACAATTTATTGTTATTTTTATATTCTTGGAGACGTAAATTCATGATTCTCAAATTGTAAGAAACCATCCAAATGACGTCGATAATGAGCCAATGAATATGTCGCCATTTGCGACGCTCGTTTTCGTGTAACTCATTGTTGTGTTTCCTTTTAAGATTATATGTACCTACTTGACTTTTTATTCAACGACCTGAGTGGTTCTGTTTATTAACATGCTGGTCTGCCACGCAAAGCTCCCGGGTTCGAAGCCCGGCTGAGCAGAAATTGAAACGATGAATTTTAATTTCTGTTACGGGTCTGTGTGTTGTAATAAGTATGTATTTAAAAATATGTAAGTAGTTTATCAGTTTTCTGGCACCCATAACACAAGCTTTGCTTATTTTAGGGCTAGATGGTACTGTGCTGAATTGGTTCAAGCTATTTATTTACTTTATTATTAAAAACGTTACTGTACCACGGGTCAAATACCTCGGATCCGTGAAGCACGAGTCTGGCGATATCGGCCCCGATGTCAAGTCCCGAATCTCTGCTGTGGCCCTAGCACAAGTGTGTCCGCGACAAAGCTCGCGCCGCGAGAGAGCGTGTGTCTCTTTCTCTCAATACTAAGACGAAAGAGATAGCAATACCTATGTCGCGCTTTATCTCGCTTATCGCGCGCGAGAGCAACTTGTGCTAGGCCTACAGCTTGAGCCAAATGGCGGGAACTCACGGCAGTCATCTGTGACTCTAAAATCCCTGTCAAGCTCAAAGGGCTTATATCCCATACATGCTCAACTTTATTTTTTCGAAAGTTTATTATTATTTATGTCTTATTTTAAGTCTATGTAACATAAATAAACATGTTATTTGAAAAATAGTTGTAAAAATAATACAGTTTTGGAAATTTTCACCGCCCCAATATAGGGGCGCTGAGCACGCCCCGCCACACATAAAGTTTATTGTGTTTCCGCAATATTTGGAATTAAATAACTAATTTTGAATTATTTTTATTTATTTATAATTGTTATTTATTTATTCATTATGCAGAAATTACCAATATTTTATTACATTGCTAAAAATATAACACTTAGTTTTTAGGATTGAAATTTCTCAGAACTGTTAGTATGGCAACCTGCATTACATTTTCGACACTGGGTTTTAAGGCGAAAATGGGGAAATGGGAAATTATAATGGAATGTAAATTTAAAAATTTAAGTGGGGTTAGGAACTCAAATGCCATACGATAAATAAAATAAAGGAATCAGAATAAAGATAATCTATCCAGACGAACGCAATCAAAAATCTCATAGAAAAGGAGGAGAATCCTTGAGATTGGCTTCAATGGACGGCTCAAATACCGATTCGACGCATAATTTCCCAAATAGGTTATTGCTACAATCATGATAGATTATAAGAAATGTTGATGACCCTTCTAGCCCAGCTGATGAAAGCCTATATAACTGAAATGCGTTAGACGTATTCATAGAACTATTCAATGGCCACATCAAAAATTGTCAATACCACTTCTTCTTACTGATATATCGTAGCAACCAATATTTTGATGAAGGCGATCAACTTTCGGACTCCTTTCACCAGCTGAGCATTAGAAGGGTCATCACGATTACCTATCATCTATCACTGTGTTTACAACCTATCTGGAATAATATGCATCGGCTCGCTACATGAGCCGTTCTTTGAAACTAATCTCAAGGAAAAGAAGGGTACCTGGCGACTAAATAGAGCTGACCACATTATTATTTTCAGTGCTACTCAGATACGTTACGCTCAGTGCCATAAAAATACTACCGACAAAGTGTCGAAAATGTAATGTAGGTTGCCTTAGGTACTATTTTCAGAAATTTCACTCATAATAACTACAAATTTTATATTCCTAGTAATGATTTTATTATTTACACATAATTTATAATTGAATAAAAGTTACTTTAACATTCTAAATTAGTTATTTGTATCTAATTATTTTCCAATTCAGCGGAAATAGAACTATTCTGGAACAAATTTTACGCGTGGCGAGGCGTGCTCAGCGCTCCGAAATTGGGGCGGTATAAAAAAAATCCTTTTATATCTATATGTCACATGAACAAATTGATTTATTTTACAAAACCCATTTAACATAAACCAACCAATAACAGCCACTTTACACATACATAATAACATATAAACTACTTATAAACTTAGTTTTTTTTCCGCGACATCGTAAACACAAGACAAGGACTTTTTATTTTATCAAATTACAGATGAAACGATGCGAAAATAATATTTATTTTGTTGGCGCATGTTGTTAGCAATGTATTTAAACGAAATAGTGGCTTGTAAAAATAAATGAATACTTTTTACATGTAATAAATATCAAAAAATCCACCGTTTTAAAATTGGGGCAGTGAGCACATACGGGACAAGAGTATAATTAGACCTGTGTTGCTCTATGGCTGCGAGACATAGCCAGCACTGACGAAACACGTTCGCGAACTTCACTGGATGTGCGGAGTTACGCGGCTCGACGTAATGAATACATCCGTGGCAGTCTTAGCGTGAGGGCTATCGCGGACAAGATCGAGGAGGCTCGCCTGCGCTGGTTTGGTCACGTGTTGAGTAAGCCACAGGGATACGTGGGAAATAGGTGCCTGAACCTGCCGGTATCAGGAATGTGGCCGTGAGCGACCCAAGAAACGATGGATTGACATCGCTGAGTCGGATGCGAGAGCCAACGGCTTACGACAGAATGCCGAAGACCGGGCGCAGTGGAGAAGAACTTGTAGAAAAGCGGACCCTGGCAGAGGCCGGGATAAGCGCTAGGACGATGATTATGAGTGTAACACGTGTAAAAATAAACTGACCGAATAATCGACCTTGCAATCAAAGGGCAAGGGACTGAAACTCGCTGCCTGTACTGTACATGTTTTTCTTAAGCGCTACTACTTGGGTATCTTTAAGACAAGAATGAATAGATATTTAATATATAGGTATGTTACACTGTAGACTATATCTGCACTTAACATCAGGTGAGATGGCAGTCAAATACCTGACTATCACTATCACTACACATAAAACAAAGTCCCACGCCGCATCTGTCTGTCTGTTTGCGATTAACTCAAAAATCACTGAACGAATTTTGATGCGGTTTTCACCAATAATCAGAGTGATTCATGAGGAAGGGTTATGCGTATTATAAAACCCCGAGAAAACCCGTGCAAAGACGGGGCGGGTTGCTAGTTTTCTATAAAAATAAAACTTCCCATGGTACGGTCAGCTGCAGAGTGAACCCCTCCAGCATATTTTAAATATACCCTTTCACTAGGTAGTTCTACGGGATTTTTTTTACCCGTTATACTACTGGTATATAATCGTTATAATACCATGTTATAACGATACCCAAAGATTGTGACATACCAAGGTATTTGTAAATTTCGGCTTCAGAGAGAGATCTAAAAGACATCGTCTCAGGAAGTTGCAAATTTGTTGTATTTGCAACTTTCCCCCGCTGCACATGCATGACCGCACACTTATCTACACCAAAGTCCATTCTGATGGCATTACTAAAAATTTCGGTTATTTTCAATAACTCCATCAGATCCTGGCGTTTTGGTGCAAACAACTTGAGGTCATCCATGTACAGCAGATGTGAGATGAGCTCGCCCTCTCTTCGAAGCCGGCAGCCCAGCTCTGAATGCTTAAGCAATGTGCTAAGCGGATTCAAAGCTAAGCAAAACCACAGTGGACTCAAACTGTCGCCCTGAAAAATTCCTCTCTCTATCCTTATAAAGTCCTGGGGAGGAGAATGGTCAACTCCGCCCACTGGTTGACTAAAGACTGTGATCCACTGCCTCATACATGCATCTAAGATAGATCTTAAAGTTGCATTGATCTTATACAGCTCCAAGACCCGTCTCAGCCATGAGTGAGGCACCGAATCATAGGCCTTCTTATAGTCAATCCAGGCAGCCGAGAGGGACCCCCTGCTCCGCCGGACTTGTTGGCATATGGTCATGTATATGAGGAGGACCTCTTTAGTACCACGAGACCCAACCCTACATCCATTTTGTGACATTGCTAAAATATTATTTTCAATAATGTGGTTATTAATTTTCTTTCTCAAAATGGTTGTAAGGAGCTTGTATAGCGTAGGCAAGCACGTGATGGGTCTATAGTTTTCGCTTCTGTGGTACTACCGGACTTATAGAGCAGAAAGGTAATACCGGTTGTAAATAAAGTTGGTAGGGAACCATGCTAAACGGCTTCTTGAAATTGTGTTGCCAAGCGTTCATGTGAACATCGAAACCATTTTATCCAGAAGTTGTGCAAACCATCCGGCCCAGGACATTTCCAGTTCTGAGCCGTATCGATCGCACAACTTACATCCTCTGGGCAGATGGAAATGGCCGCCATAGGCTCGATGATCTCACATTCACGCTTGACAACATTCATCCAGTCGCCCTCCGAGTGTTCGACAGGAACCGACCAAATACTACGCCAAAAATTATTTGAGGCAGAAGCATCGGGCAGGCTCCCGTCGGAACCACTTTGATTGGTCCCACTTGCGGTAAACCTTTATTTGGTCACTTTGAAAGAGACGATTGAGCCGGAATCGATCCACACGCTATCTGTAACGACGAATGCGATTTGCCCACGCACAAACTTTCTGCTTCAAAAAATCAATGCGCTCTGTAGCACAGGCCATATAGTCGCGTGAACTGATTCTAGTCCCAGCGAAGGCCTGGTCGACAAAGCGCATGACTCGAGGACGTTTGTTGCCCTCTTTAAAGCAAATAAGCTTCGCAATGAGAGTCCTAAACGTGTTGATACGCCGCTCGATCCGCTTCTGCCATGAAGGTGCGCCCCCGGCGACTCGCGGAGCTCGGTCAGCGTCCGGAAATTTGACGCGAGCAACGCGGCACGCCGTGATAGTACCACAATACATGATCGAGTGCGTATCAACTAAATTATCACTAGCCCGTATGTATGGGTCTAGCAAGACGTTTATGGCTCCCATTAACGCAAGGTTGCGTCTATTAGTGGGCAAACGAGGCAATCGTGGCCTAGAGTTGGGTGCGAAGCGATACCGTGCAATCGTCTCCTCCAAAGTCCTCCTCACATACTCATTGGTTTCAGTGCTTCCGCTACTCACGTTCGTACAGTCCTCTACGCCGACAGTGGCATCAGTCCGCGGTACCCGCGGTGCCGGGCTAGGTGGTGACACCTGAGGTGGCGACGTAGCTGGCAGGGTCATGGTCGAAATGGGAACTGCACAAACTGGTAGCTATTCCAAGCACAGCCGATCAAGTAAAGAGTCATCCAACCGTTTTAGACGTTGGATGGCCCGCACCTGATCTGATAGTCTTTGAGCGGTCACATTGATGGCTGGTTCAAGCACCTGAAATAGAGGCAACATCCGGTCACGGTACGCAGACAGGTTGGTTCCCCCCTCTGTAGCCCCATAATAGGCTCGCATGACATTTTAATGTATGGACTGGGTCCATCGCATGCGACACACTACACCACTGGTAGCGGGGGCCATTGGCGGGGCAGGTCGCCCCGTATCGCCCAAGCGTGCCGGCAGTGGTCTTCCACGTCGCGCAGGTGGTGGCGGCGGCGCAGCAGACAACCCGCGCTCGTCGCTCGAGTCGCCAGTATCGGACGCGGTGGCAAATTCATCGTTCGATGACGAGGGCGAGGAGCTGACGGGAGCAGCGTAGGTGGTGGTGGTGCGTTCACTGTTTGGTTTTTCCGCTTGCTCCTCGTTATCATTTTGCTCGTTTTGATTTTTTTGTAGCATTATTGGTTATATTATACTCCTATGTCTAACTAATGCCTCTTTTCTGTGTTATTTACATTAGTTAAATGCTAACATCATGATGAAACCTAACATCATGATGAAACCTGCACATTCAGGCAACTGAATGTGTAACCATGATCCCATCTGGTTAGATTCCCCTAGTAACAGGTTCACGGAGATCAGATGACAGTCACTTCACTGTAATTACCTAATCTGCTTAGTCCTGGATCATGGTCAAAGCCGACCTCGGGCCCTCATATGCGAGAACAGAACCGGGACATTAACACCAAGATGATGATGCAAGGGACATCCAACTCAATGAAATAGAACAGAAAAAAATTGCGTGTGTGTGAGGTAACTAAAAATGTTACGTTTAGAAGATTTTTTTTACAACTTTTCAGCTCGATAGTGCCATTAGTCTGTCTCAAAGGACTGACTGACAGACGGACTTGGTGAAACTAGAAGAGTTCATTGTTTTACTATGAACAGCCTTTCTTTTACAACTTTGTCGGCCTGCACAAAATGTTTAAACTCATACAGCTCTCTACTCTCTCTCTCTACGAAAGCTCTCTAGTACCAGAAGTTTCTGAGTTAAACCATGCATATACAGACGGAGACAGAGGTCAGATGGCAGTCGCTCCACTGTAATTACCTAATATGCTAAATCCTGGATCATGATAAAGGCGGACCCCGGGCCCTCGTCCGCTCTTGCGCCGGGATATTAACGCCAGGAATACACTATACCACTAAATACTTGACCATTGAAGAAGTCTTACACACATTTTCGGGTATATGACTTACCAGACTGACTGTATTATGTAGTATGACTGTATTTCAGTTTAGAATTGAGGCAATTTTCATTTGGTTCTGATAAATCAAAGTTTCATGTATTTTAGGACAAATAATACAGCACAAAATGGAAAAGTATCAATTTATTGTATTCACACTTTAGAAGTAACACCTAGATTGTTTATAGGAGGTACTATTTACATTTAATAAACATAAGAAATACAGTTGCGTACTTCGATCAACATGAAACTTAAGTCGATATGTAAATAATAATTAGTCTTTGGTATTTTAATCGGTGTTGCTTTAGAATAAATTAAGCGCTAATTAATTCCACGGCAGTGGATATTCTAACATAAACAATAAAATTAATAAAATACAGTCTCCAAAATCTAACGTTACGCAACAGCAGTCTTGAAATAAATTTGCAAGTTAACTTTACTTTAGCGGCTGTAACAACAATTTCTAAAATATTTGATGAGCAAATCTTACCCGATGAATTTTACAAAGCAAGTGCGGTACTTATACTTAATCAATTTTGACAAGCCGAAACCAAATTAAGGAAAATAATTTTAAAGGCGCTTACCGAAATTTATTAATTGGTTAAATTGTCACAAGAATGTGTTTTCAATATGTGATACCATAATAACCCGATACTCAGCTCAAGTAGGCAGGTAACTGTTTTCTATTACAAAACGTAATTTTAGATCTGATTAAAGGAAGGTTATTTAATTTTGCTGAAGTCCCTAATTTTAACATAATTATATTCATCATGTCAAATTTGTGAATGAAATTATTGAAGTAATTTATTTCTAACTTTTATTACTAAGAGTGTAGAAAACAGATTTTCAGTGCTTGCTTCAAGTTTCAGAAACTTACTGTAGTAAGTACGTACAATTTAACACCATGTATACGTTTTCATAAGCCTTGCCATGCCAACATATTTAACATATAAAACATAGTATGGAATACAAACAATAAATTTCTTGGCGCTCAGCCGATAACATTTCGAGTGCTCTATACCATTCATTGGGCCCATGTCACGCCATCCTTAATCTCGTTATCTAAATAAGAAATAATATGCATTTATGGGTCGAATACCAAAAGCATTGGATTTAATATTTCTGTACAAATCTTAAATACCATTTCACTTTTAAAACGATATCTATTATTTTAACTAAAATCTGACTAACCACAGACATAGATATTGATTTTAGAATTCCAAAATTTCATTGTCTTTGATTGGTCAATATGGAAATTATGACCGAACTTCGCTTGATAGAGCGCGCTAGCTTTCGGTAATCGACCTATACAGTTGAATAAATGTACAAGAACACTACTATAAAAACTATATAAAATCAGTCAATCACACGTCGATTTTACAAAAATCCCAAAGAACGAAGTCTGAACTCAATTGTCGCTATTTAAAATTGATAGTGCAAGCCCTAATTAAGGATAAGGTGTAATCAAAATTCTGTATTTAACTTGAAAAAACTATAGTATACTTATTTTAATATGTACATTGAGATTTAGACAGCATTTTTAATATTTTACTTTAACTCTAACACCCTAATTAAACGTAACTAGATTATCACTAACAACGACGCTAGCTAGAAAAATTTCACTCGAGAAATTGAGAAAATAGTCTTTTCAACACAAGTAAGTCTGAACCATAATTTGACAATAATTAATTAGGCTACAATAATGTGGCCAGGGTTAGTAAGGTTAGTAGATTCCCAAGATATGAAAACCTTCTCCAACTTGAAGATGCCTGGAAATATTTAACTTCGTCTTGCGTGGGAGGAGCGAAAGGCTCTTCGTAACTCAACTTCTTGGGGCAAGGCAGCATTTCTACCGGTATTTCTAACAGCTTTCTTCGATACTCTATTTTATTTTTCTCTAGATTAATGTCCTGATCTCTCATTTCCTCAAACAACTTCTCGTCTTCGAATTCTTCATCTTCATAATTGTCCATTTCCTTTCTTATCTCCACCTTCATTCCACTAGCTTTTTCAATTTTCACGTTCCCCAAGTTAGTTTTCAGCTTTGAATCCATTACACAGTTGAGTCGGTCCAAAGCGACCTTAACGCGTTTACTTAAGGTCTCATTTCGTAGTCTATGGAGCCACGAGAGCCGGCAGTCACATGTCAGCTTATTACCTGTCGACAATAATTATTTTAAATGACTAGACGTCACGCAATATTTCCCATAACGATAAGCGATTAAGCCAAACTTTTCTATACATCAAGGACGTTAAGTATTGATTAGAGATTAATATATCAATATAAACGCTGTTGAATATCAGAAGGATAAACAATATACCGATCTCGTGAATAATTTCAAAACAATGCAGTGTTTACGGCGAGCAGTTTGGTGCAAAATATAACACTCGACCACGAAATATAGGAGCTATTAAAGTGTCACAGCGGGCCAAACCACTGTATTTCAACCCCTGATTCATTGGGGTTTTCACTAATAAACGTGTCCGGTTAAAACTTTTTTAATGGTCACCCCACTCGTATTGGGACAGATTGCGTTTTGTTGGGGATATTGATGTTTTGGGGCACGCCCGAAACTTGTGACCATAAAACATTTAACCAGAACGAGCGATCGTTACGATCCACTGATTCTTTGGACGTATTGGCCTTGGTTGCCGTATTGGCTTATGTTTATGTGTAAAGGCGGAATAAGATACGCCACTTTTTAATTCTATTATTATATTTTTAAAATACCGGAAGACCTCATACAGGCCATACAGCGTGGGTAGGCCTCATACAAGGGGGACGGATGATGTGGTAAAGATTGCAGGTACAAGCTGGATGCGGAAGGCACATTACCGGCCTTTGTGGAGATATCTGGGGAAGTTCTATGCCCGGCTGTGATGATGATGATTTTAAAAATACTATAATAATTTTATTTCTGTTTTACAAAACTATTATGCAATAATGGTCTTGAAAACTCTACTGAGAAACGCTACTATTAAAAACAGCATCGGTTCAAAATGCATTAGTTAAAACATACGATAATTTGATGCATTATTTGTATTATGCAATGAAGGATTTTCATTCTATCATTCATTTCTCAAGTAGCCAACTCTTTATGAACCCATTAATACGGCGAAGATGTAACATCAGCCTCGTAAAGCAACATCGAAACATACGTACAGATGTTAACAAGATCCTTCTCAATCTTGCCCGAATTAAATGAAGCTAGTCTATCTGATAACCCAGCGTGTGGGTTCAACGCGTTTCCGCAAGCCTTATAAAGACATTAATTTCGTAATGACATTGGCCTTTATGATCCATTACAAGGCACCAACAAGCGTGTTATTATTTCTGCGGTCGATGGTTATTGGGCTATTCCGGTTGATTGTACTGCACCCCGGATAATTAACTTCCAACGTTAAGGGATAAATGTTATTTGTACGAACTATAATATGTATTAGGGAAGACCTCTGGTTACAACGATAGTTGCTGTGGATGGATGGTAGGTCGTGGTTAAGTTGTGTGTAGTTCTTGTATAACTTATGAAGATGATCCTATGTATAAATGAATGTAATACTCTACTCGTAATATGAATATGATGAGAACTAAAAAAGTCCATAAAAATAAGAGAAAAAGTGATTCGGCGTGAAGAGATCTACTATCTAAACAAGGTCGCACCAGGCAGCTACATGAAATTGTAATACAATAAGCTTTACAGACATCAGCGGAAATGAGGGAAACTTGAAACAGACTCGGTGGGCATATAACAACAATACAAATCGTCTAAATGGGGCCGTTAATTCACAAAATACTCACCGTCGAGGGAGATTAAAGCATAATTCGACTTCATATTCTCCAAAATTTTCTCGACCGCCTCTTGTTTTACAGTCTCCAAATTATTGTTCCTTAATTCCAAAACACTCAACTTTTGAATATCGCTGAACACGCCATCGTCTAACGCAGCCAACTTGTTATCGGCCAAGAAAAGTTTCTTCAACTGTGTCAATCCCCTAAAACCCCTCTCGGATACAAATTCTATTTCATTCCCATCCAGGTGAAGTTCCTGAAGATTCCAAAGTTCCGCGAACGCTAAGTCTCCTATCATATTTAATTTGTTGTTTCTCATGTCTAAGCTAATAAGGTTGGAAAGCCCTTGGAAGTTCTCCCTGATGGCGACAGTTAGCAAATTGCTGTCTAAATCCAGTTCCAGCAAGTTGGTCAAATGTTTAAAACATCCTTCGTGCAGTACTGCAATGTTGTTTTTAGACAAGAATAGTTTTTGTAGGTTCGGCAGTACATAGAACACGTCTCGCTCGAGCTCAGTGATCTGATTCTCAACTAGACTGACGTTTGTTAGCATTATTAGATGAGCGAATGCAAACCTTTCCAGCTTCGCTATTTTATTTTTAGGCAAAAGTATTTCCTTCAGAGTACTGGAGTTGGTGAAAGCGAACGCAGGGAGGCTATTAATGTTCGCGTACTGTATATTAAGGTTTTGCAACCGATCTAGTCTGACGATAACCTTGGCCGGAATGTAGGTTAGGCCCCCGTCGGCTCTGACGTTGAACGTTAGTCTTTCTATTTTCGGCTGCGAATAGAAATTAGACCAAAATGGGTCGTCTTCGGCTATCCCGCCGTTGAACACCCAACAATCCGCCTTTGTGGCTGTCTTTATCTTTATACTCTCGCAGTAACAATGTACTTTGGAGACCCTGTCCTGTATGTCGCAGATGTTGACGTAGTGCGAGTAGTGGCTTTTGTCTTTCCATCTCCTTTTGTCACTCTGCCGGCTCTCGGTAACGTTTATTTCAACTGTTGCGAACGCAATCATTAGGATCAGATATTTCAGGTCCATGCTTTCTTTTCACATCGGGATTTTTATCTGTAACAAAAGAAAGACGGTTAGTCCCATTATTCGTAGTGCTTAACTGGTCTCGGGCACAATTTCACCTTCAACAATTGTTAAATTTAGTATGTACCTAGTTTTTATGAAGAAAATGTAGAAGAAAGTCAATCGAAGGCAATATATACTTTGCATTAAGAAAAACTATACAAATCCCCTATTTTATATATTCTAGACTAAGTAGCGTTCTGCGTAGGTGTCAAGGAGTAACCATAAGTGCGTACAAAATGTATTACTTAACCTTTTTTTATGCATAATACTTAGTTTTAAGTTTATAATTGCAGTGCCCGTAAGGGTTCATAATGTTTTTGTAACTTGTGAAGCAATAAATAAATAAATAATTTACGTTTTATGTACAAATATTACACTTGATCGTAAAAGTAAGATCTGTAATATCTTCGCAGTTTTTCAAACCAGTGGCTTGAGAACTTGGTCTCGGCGTCCGCAGGGTCTCCTCTCTAGTTCCTTTTGTTTTCTTTTTGTCTTTCATTCAGTGTTCTCCATTAGTGGAGACTAAGATTAGATTGTATTGAAGCCGACGCTAAGGTGCCATTAAAGCGCCTTAATCGACGCTTCAGAGATTGTTTAAAAAGATGGAAATTTAAATTGTGTACTTAACTTGCACGGGGCAAGCTTCAGTGGTGATGAAAATCACTGCTTATTAAAAAACAAAGCCTTCGCGTCTGCCTGTCTCTCTGTCCGTTCGCGATAAATTCAGAAACTATTAAACGGATTTTAATGCAGTTTTCACCAATAGACAGAGTGATTCATGAGGAAGGTTTAAGTGTACAATACAAGCATTATTATAACAGAGTAACCCCAATAAAATTGGGGTTGGGCGATAGTATCATGGGGCCTGGGGAGGCTGTCTTTTTTTTTATACCACTAAGGTGGCAAACAAGCTTGCGGCCTGCCTGATGGTAAGCAGTCACCGCAGCCTATGGACGTTTGCAATACCAGGGGCCTTGCTGTAGGCAAGCCACCACAAAGCTCCAGGAAATGCCGAATTGTTTGCATACGGACTAGTGAACCAATTCTAGCAATTAAAATTACATGTGGGAAACATTGGTCTATAACATTGAATATTACCAGGTCGTACTCATGTAGTCTATCAAAGCGTAATTGTGGTTAATTTAGTAGTCGCTAAGCCCCATCACTGTATGGTCACTTTGTACATAATAAATGTTGTCCTTTGTGTCTCGAATTATTAAGTGCTCGGCGGTTTCCACACGCGTGAAATTAGGAGACTTTGGTAACATTAAATTACCCCGAAATCCTTATATTTAAACTGGGAGCCAAAATACCGTACGCCACTCCGGAACACGAGTAATGAGGATAAGAGGTATTATAAAAATAAACAATTATCATTCTCATCATCATCGGCCTTCCCTGTACCTCCAAGCCTACTTCTAACAGATGAACCTCATCTTCTTCTTACAAGCTTTTACTTAACTTGTAGGTGCTGTTCGTATACAAGTTGTCCGTCAAAATTTGCCAACCACTTTTCGACCATCTGTTGTTATCCGATACAGCAGAAATTTGGACTGTTATTGGCCTGTAATTGTTATGAACTCGAGCTCAAACTGACTAGTTCTAGTTATAAAGATACCCTTTATCTAACCCGTAACGAGGTCAATTTTACTCTCTAATAAACTTTTGTCTCGCCTGCATCCTGTCATATGTCCAATAAAACTTAATTAACTGCTCTATTTAAACGTAATAGTTGATGTTCACTGAATAGTCTTCTAAGTATAATTAGTAACACATGTAATTCGAGTTAATTGAGGTCATTGAGATCTGTAAGCTTTTTATATCAGGCTTTTTTTTTTTTATGTTTTACGGCAGACAAACAGGCAAGCGGGCCACCTGATAGAAAGTGGTCACCGCCGCCTATGGACATCAGCAACACCAGGGGAGTCACTGATGCGTTGCCCGCCTCTGAAGAGACCTCTAATATACCTCTTGAACGATCCCATGTCATAGTCCAAAGGAAACACTGTGGCTGGGAGCTCATTCCACATCCGAATCGTACGAGCGAGAAACGTTCTTATATAGGCTATTCGTAATAAACTAGTGTATGTAGGCAGCGTGGGTAGGCCTCCCACAAGGTGGATCGACGACCTGGGAAAGATCGCAGGTACCAGCTGGATGCGAAAGGCACAGGGCCGGCTTTTGTGGAGATTTTTGGGGGAGGCCCATGCCCAGCAATAGGTGTCTTTCGGCTGATATGATGGTGATGATGTAGGTAATGAGGATGCTGAAGACGAGCGAAGTGGTAAAGGAAGAGTAGTAAAGGTGACCCTGGCAGAAGCTGGGACCGACGGATGACGATAGTATGTAACATAGAAACAACTACGCAGACACTGATAGAAAGTGGTAACTGTCGCTAATTTATAATCTAGATTTAGGTTTAATTTATTTGTTATGGTTTTGTAAATATTTTGATTGTATCAATATTAAATAAATATTTGGAAAAAATCTGCATGTGCGTTTTGGTATAATCAAAAAGTTAAAACCAAGTTAAAATGCGATTCCATCCTCTGTCGCATCGTCACTTAGCATCAGGCGAGGTACGACCATCTGCCTGACTAGGTAGAATTTGATTATTTTCAGCTCATTCATAGCCCTTCGTCGTTCTTTACTGAGCACTCGCTTGCCAAAATGTCAATCAATCCGAATGATTCCAGCATATTTGCATTCAAAATTTACATCTGGAATTCCCGGCGACACCAGACCAATACGGCAAGCACTGCATCGGTGTTTTTAATCAAAAACCCCCAATAAAGCAGCGTGTAAACTGAAGGATATAAAAAATTTGGTATAAAATTTTAGGTTTGAAACCGGTTTATTTTTGCCTTACGCAATGAAACAAGCTCGCGCAGCATTAGCAAAGTGGAATAA
This sequence comes from Blastobasis lacticolella, assembly GCA_905147135.1. Classification (NCBI taxonomy): domain Eukaryota; kingdom Metazoa; phylum Arthropoda; class Insecta; order Lepidoptera; family Blastobasidae; genus Blastobasis; species Blastobasis lacticolella. Next base: position 16,810,325 of record LR990044.1, on the reverse strand, counting down.
CATAATAACAATACTAACCGTGGTAACAAACCCGATAACATGTGTAGTGAAAGTGTAGTGAATAACCACGAAAGTCTTAAAACCTATAAGTGGAATAACGTTAGGTTAGGTACTTATTAATGTCTAATATCATATTAAGTAGATAAAAGGCTAAAAAGTTTACTCATATTTTGCCATTTATCTTCACAAATTAGATTTTGTAGATAAAGTTTTTCTTCACAAAAACCTTCGTTGGTTCTAGGTTTATTGAACTCTAAAGGCGTGAATCGAAGATGTTATAAAGAAATATAAAGCATTTATTACATGGCACAGTACATATATGGACAGAAAAGATTGCATTCATAAACATTTAACAATTAACAATGACAGCAGCAACGTTGTATCGTTACTAGCGTCATAAGAAGACTGGCAACGGGGTACACTCAGCATGCCATAGCTTGTGCCATGGCGCTGGTTTTCAGTGTGCTCCATATTAGGGTACTGTTAAGGGCAAATGGTAGCACTTTAGTGGGCTATGTAGTCGGTCACCAGCTTGTAACCAATGGTTTCAGTGCATTATAATAATAATAATACAGTCACGTGGTGCCAATGGGCTTCTGAGACGGATTCAGATTCAGATTATTTATTAATAACAATAGTAACAGGTCATTTAGGTACATTATCAAATCTTTCGTAGTACAACTTTTGTCGTTTATAATATTTAATATAGTAGGTATAAACGAAGTCAGCACAAATTGGAATAGAATAAAAATTACAGAAGTCATTTATTATTTATGTCAAATACATAGACAACAACTTCCATTATTTTCTATGGTCAAACCTATAGAATATTGTAGGCCAATTTAATAAATGACAATTACGACAATTTCAGATCGACAAGTCCCACTGTATTACAATTTAAAAAATATACCACGAAACTACATTCTTCCCACAAAACACCGAAATGAATTCAACATGCATGATATATTCGTTAAGTGACAGTCATAAACAAAGGGCACGCGCCACCACACCCAATTTTTTAAACAAAATAAACTAGTCCACATTTACGACAACCATCTGAACGTTCACGGAAGGCATTCGTAATAAAAAATTAAAAAAGCACACAATAACGCCACAATTATGAGGGTAACGACCTCAGCCGAAGTTTACGCAGACAAAGACAGTTGTTGGACGGAGACACAGTATGTTAACATGTTGAGCCAACTTTTATTTTTTAGTTTCTAAAACAGGTAAATAAAGTTTTAGTCTCATGTTTCATGAAATAATTACGATAATAAACATGATAACTTTTGGTGTGGAATTTTCAGGTTTCGGGGCTTGCACGTGGCTTGTGAAGGGCGCGTTAGCGGCGCGTTTGAGACATCGTACCGGGACTACGGAGTGAATTCGCCAGATCATGGGCCCTATATTTGAAACCGCTCGCATCCGGTACTTAGGTAATTCTGAAACTGTCCTTTTTTGCCCATATAATTTGTACAAACTAATTTAATTTTACAATATAAAAATAATTCATTGATTTAAAAAATAGAGCATCTGAACTTTCTGTTACTATTATTAACAAAAACAAATAAAAAAATAGTTCATAAAGTTTTCGGTCAAAATACCATTTTATTTGTCGACAGTTATGCCTCTTCGACTAGATGTAGGTAGGTAATTTTATGACTAATACAGTTATAAAATATTCACTAGTTAGCCTAATGTGGTTTGTAAAAATTGCCTATAAGAAAATTACACTATCAACCACTTACCCCATACAAAACACAAATTTCAAACCTATTACGACATGTTTAGTTGGAAAAGTCATAAATCGATTAACGAAACATTCGTAATTAGATACGCCATATGACTAGACTAGCAATACTGGTCGCAACTGCTCTGCGGTCGCATTATGTATGACTAACTAGCGGGGCACAAAACAGTGGGGTGACAAATTTATGAGCCCTCTGATAATTAACACGGAACACTGCGAGCGAGGATACCAAGATACTAGATGCGGTAAGTCTGGTCCGTAGTAAATGATGATTACCCGCAGCTAGGAAATTAATTATAATAGGGATTGGTTTTCTCGTCGTTTGACCGATATTTATTGGTTTTTTATTAGTAAAGAAATTTATATGGGAATAAATCGTGATTAATAAATGTTTTAAACATTTACTAATCACGTTTTGTGTCGACGGCTTATTTCGCGGCACAAAAACACACTTTTTTCGTGTAGCAATAACGTTCTTTTTACTTTGTTTTATCTGCATCCGCTATTGACATGACGCCAGACGGGTTAAAGCGTACTTAAATGTTGAGTATACGGTTTCATATAATTTATAACATAGGGAACCAAACACGCAAGCGGTTCACTTGATGGAATTTTCGCTTAGGTATAGACACCCACACCAGTTTTATATCGTTGTGTGCGATTTGTCCAAATCACGATTATTCTAAAATTGTTATTAGCGATGTTTCCAATTTGCAATAGCTGTTTTTATTCCATTGAACTGTTCGTAGAAAAAGAGATAGACCGCCTAACCATAGAATCTTTATTACTTATAGCTTTTTAAACATTAAAATAATATGAAATTCGATAACCATAAACTCAATTCTATTCTTCTTCTTTGTTGGCTAAATATGTCGAAGCTTGTAACATTTATAACCAAACACTTAACAGAAAAAAAACACATTTCTCTACTCTTACACTCTTGTCACATCTAGGACTTTCACCTCCCTCGTGGGTAATTAAGCTGCTGCATTGTGCAGTTGACCACGTAGCCGTGAAATATCCTTTCTGACAAGCGAAATGAGCAATTAAAGGGTGTGCCTAGACAAAGGCGACATTTTATGTTTACCGCTTAAGTATTAGTACCTAATTTGTACACCATTAGAAAACTTTGTTGTGTTTTAGGTAACATTATTCGGCGCAATCTTGCGATAAAAAAAATAATGAGGAGAATTATTTCGGTTTAAGATTATTGAAATTGTACAGAAGATTTATTTGTATACAAAATATTTGTTGCTAGTGCCCAGCTATACTTGCGTTAACGGATATTACAGGTAGGCAGTAAAATTATAGGACGATATTTTAGCTAAAATTGTACGTCTCCCAGGCGTGGAATTAATAGACGAGAACAAGTAAAACTATGTATTGCACAATTTTATACGAATAAATGGGACGTTATAATTTTAATCGTATAACTAGTAATTTTAGAGCAGGCAAACCTTTTTTGCGTTCAACATTTTCTTATTTCTTTCAGGTGTATGACTTCAAAATATTAATTTCCGGCTCTATCTTTTGATGTAGGGAAGTTTTTAGGTCACGTAATATTTTTCAGACATGTGCCGTGGCTGCCTTTAGCTCTTTGACAGCTTAGGATTTTTCGTGTAACGGTGAAGAATAACAATAAGAACATTTATTGCTACAAGACACCACGACACGACACAAATAACCAAAGTTAAAAATAATAATAATAATAAAGTATTATCTTACATAAGTATACATCAATCGTCTGAAATTCGAAGTCGCATCGAGCTCTATTTAGGGTCAGTCTGAAAACCAGCGCTGTGTTTGGCTGCTGCCATTCATAGCATTAAGCTGAGGCTGGTCCAATTTGGTCCGAGGACGCATCGCCCTGCTTTCCTAATATGTATTTATTATGTTAGTTTTAAGTATTTGAATGTGTTATTGGACCAAATAAAGTTACGTCTATGTCTATGTCTAAATTATTACACCGTTGAGCGCTCGATGGTGCCGTGGTGCCTAGCATTCATTTTATACTGTATGACATTCATAAGTGTTTGTGAAAACCTAAATTGAATAAACGTTCTTGATTTGATTTGATTTACACTTACATAAGTACACGCACACCTACATTGATTCCCATGGCACTGTCAATGTTTGAGGACCTGACGGGACTGATGTAAACCAACTGTTCAGTTGGTTTACATCAGTCCCGCCGGTCTGTCACGCAGAGGTTCCATGTTCGATTCCCGGCCGGGCAGAAATTGAAATGATGAATTTTAATTTCTGTTACGGGTAAGGATGTTAGGTATATGTACAATAAGTATGTATTATAATATATTGGTTTTATCTGTTTTCTGGCACCCCTAACACGGACTATGCTTACTTTGGGGCTAGATGGCGCTGTGTGAATTATCCAAGCATTATTGTATTTATTTAATATCGCGGCGACCAGTGCAAAAGGATCCCCCTCAGCTCAAGCTGATAACCGCGAGGCGCGTCTCACAGCGCTGGTTTTCTATGGCCTTTCTGTGGCCCCGGTGCGTCAGTACCTGTCGGCAATTAAACTACATGGTAGGTGGCCAGGCAGACATGAAATCGCTTTTACCAAGCAACAGAGCGCGGTCGATGCCAGGTAATCACATGGCTCATCTAGCATCGCTTTAAGGCCACGTTTGAAGGTAATTAAGCAATGCATTGTGCAACCACGTAGACATGTTATGGCCCTTTTGACTAGCAGACTGCGAGTACTGTGTTATACTAGACTAGGTTGACTTTTTAGTCTTTTTCTGCGATGTAACATGTTACGTATATTGTGATTTAACGGAGTTAGGTCCTGGTGATAGTATAGTACAGATGTGAGCTTTGAGTAATTAATGATCAATTCTATTCAATTACACGCTGTACTTTTTTACGAAAGACTGACAAACATATATAATTGTTTGTAAACATATATAATAACAAACACATAAGTATAAAGTTGACGACCTGAGTGGTTCAATGGTCAGTTCCCGGGTTCGATTCCCGGCCGGGCAGAAATGGAAATGATGAATTTTAATTTCTGTTACGGGTCTGGGTGTTCCAGACTACGGAGACTCTAGATTTTTGCCTCGAACACATTAGTCGCCTTGTACGACACCCACAAGTGTAAGGGGTTGGTGCTATTCTACTCTGCCGGACACCACACGGCCACCTTTGACCTTTGACTTTGTCGTAATTACATACTTTCCACAAATTGATATACTTTTGCTAATGATTTTGTGTAGTAATATTATGCCCTTGCCAATATATGTCGTACAATCACAACACATTTACAAGTAAAATTTAGGAAACGTAAAATTCGATTCGATATTTTGTAGAACGAGCAGATAGTCCACCTGTTGACATGACATGACATTACAATTCTTGTAATGTAACAAAAATGCAAGACCGCAGTATGTTGTACAATGAGTAAAAATTTAAAAAATCTCTATTAACTTCTAGACTTATTACCTACCAAATGGTAACATAACGCATGCATTTAATAAAGGCCATTACAATAATCAATTTGACGTCAATATCCCGCATGTGCTTCCCGCGCGTGAAGGCCGCATTCTTGACCATGATCCAGGATATAGCAAATCAGGTAATTTCAGTGAGAGGACTGCCCTCTGATCTCCATGCCCCTGTTAACATGGGAACTTGACCAGATTGGATAATGGTTACAGTTGCCTGAATGTGCAGGTGCATCATATAGCTATTAGAGCATCGGTTAGTATTTAACTAATGTATATACCAGAAAAAATCATGGATACATGGCGGCACTGGGAATCGAACTCGTTACCTCTTGCTTACGTGTCGGACCCGCTAGCCGTTGAGATGAAGGAGATATATTTAAAATACACCGACGCTCTCGAAATCAAAAATATATATGTTATCTAACGAGTAAAACGACACCAATAACCTTTTAAATATAAATATTTACGAATGTCAGACATATTTTTATTTGCCTAACCATTAGCCCATATTAATGTTTATTATATTATATTAATTATTTTTAAAGGAAAGTTAAACGTTAAAATTTTTATATTCCCGTTTTATTTTTAAAAGGTCACTGTCATTTAGAGGAAAATAAAATGTCATAGGTATCACAATTTTTAAGAGAGCCAACTCTCATAATCAAGCTTGTCCACGCCTGCATCTTGTAAAGGATACCTACCTATTATTGATTAGAAAGTGTTTTATTTGAAATGTCATGTTATTGATATCACACACTATTAGATATAATTCGATGATAATAATCGTTTTATGTACATCAACTTACTACTTTTTTTTCTATCAAGTTATAATATTTGCTTCGATATGCAAGATTTTATGGGGAGAGTGAGTCTGCATTGTTTTCTATTTGATTTGAAGGCTTTTTTCAGATATTAATATGTTAAACTTATTAATATAACGCTTTGTTTGATATTGTAGTAGACGTACGCTTAGTAATTTAGGGAATTCATGTAACATGAAAAATGTAGATACTATTTAAACTGGGGGTGAAGACATTGGGTCTTGTAGTTGTTGTAAACTTAACTTTTGTTAACTAAAATGTCTGTATAATACCTACTACATAACTACTCTGTGTAAAGAAAATAAAGTAATATTAAATATGTAAATCTATCGTTCATAAACATGTACCTAAGGCTATGCTATGGCGTTGGATATAAATGTGTCCAGCATTTATTTACTAGGTACATAAAACTAAAGCCAAAAACCAACGTTAGCTAACAAAAAACAAATCACAAAATTGCATTAAAAATTGTTCAAAAGAAGCTTCGTTCCGAACGCAGGTAACCCATTGTTGTTGCTCTAAAAATATTCATCCGGCTGCCCGTCAGCCAGGAATGTCCACGAGACCATTTTTCATAACAAAACGGGGTGATAACGTTTTGTAATACGAGAAAGTTTGCAACGCGACAAAAGTTACGCCGGCGGCAGCGTATTTCACTATTACGCTACGGTAGGGACCACCCGAGCCACTGTTTTACGGGCTATGTGTTTTAGTATTTGTCAGTGTGAATAAATCTGAAAGTACAGTGGACCCTCCGTAGTAACGCGTATGTTGGGTGGCAAAAGATACCGCGTTATAGGCCAAAGGTTTTGCCTAGGGAGATCACGGTCTAAGGACCACCTGATGGAAAGCAGCCACGGTGGTCCAGGATTAAGCAACCTAAGAGGAGCGAATGCGGTTATGACGAGCGGCGCTGTGGCGTCACAACAAAGTATATTAGTAAAAAATATTTTTAACAATAACTGTTTTGTATTAATTATTTCATTCACGTACGTGTGCATAATAATAACACTATAACAGTTTGACTAAAATCTCTATTTGTTCGCTCGCGTTATTTATTGTAAGGGTCTACTGTATTTCCAGATCATGGAGTCTTTTTTTGTGAGATAAATAGAACTCAAAACTCAACGTATAGAAATAATTATTTTTATTGTCCTCTAAAATAAACTAATTTTTTTTTATTTTACGTTTTTAAGAAAAACATTATTTTTATTATTTGAATCTGTAAACGTTAAAACTAAACTGTTTTAACGGAAACTGAACCTGCATTTACCACCATGACACCTCCAAAGTACTTACGCGAATGCAGTCTAAAGCGTAGCTAGCCCATAAAACGAGTAATCCCGCTCCAATATTCGCCAACGTCAACATTACCCGGGCGGGCGGCACTAATGAACCGATTGTCCGGCTTTCGCGCGGTTTTTAACCTACAATTAAACTGGCCCGGTTCGGATGCGGTTAATTTGAATCAGTGATCGAAATACGACAATTTGACGGCAGTAGGCGGAATTAACAGACCGCTGCCAGGTCGCAATACTATCGAGGTAACGAGTTGCCAATCGCGCTGAAAGTGTTACTTCTGTTCGCTTGTTGGCTAGTTGTCTAGGTGTTGGATAATTGGATGGGTATTTCTGGCGTCTGCCAGTACGGTGGTAACTATTCTGGGTATTAGTAACTGGGTATTATCGGTATTGTCGAGTCTCGCTTTAGCTTGGTATTTTGAAAACCTTTGTTGGACCCGTAAGTAAATAAAATCAATAGGTACGTATTTGGTTATGGATAAATAATGTCGGTCGTCTAACCTAAACACTGAGTATAATTCTAAAGTATTCATATTATTCGGTGTAACAGGAGTTTCTATGGTTACTCTCTTGCATAGACTGAAGTGAATCTTTTTTGCCAACTAGTGTAGTACCTAATCTAAACTAATATTAAAAATGTGAACATCATTATGTCGATTTGAAGTAGACGTAAGCTACTATTTTTCTTTAAAAAGAACCCAATTTTACGCGTACGAAGTCACGGGCAAGTGATAAATCAAAATTCAAACGAGTATCATTGTCATTCTAACTGTACCTAAGTGTGTACTTAAAAGTAATATAAAAAAGTAGTCACAATACCTGGCAGTACAAAAAAAACCAATAACTACCTAAACCTTGAATTAGAAACCTTTTAACAGCACTTAATAAATTCAATCAACTACCACTGCCGTATAGCTTAGCAATAACCATATTTAACTTTTTCATAGGACGGTGAATAGACAGGTTAGAAAAATATTAAAATTCCAAGTGAACTCCCTCAGAAACTAATTTGCTTGCTGATTGAATGGTGCAGTGACACTTGAACGAATGGAAGATTTATTGCCTCGAGGCACGTTCTCAGTTGTTTTTCAACAGCGCGTTGCAGCCTTAGAATACCTATAGTACGGAGTTTTTGTCCACCGGTCAGGCAATAACACAATTACCCTACTTCTACATTAAGTAGGATCAATTTACAAGGTACAGGTCGAAGCTAATGGGCCTCATTACTGGTTCATGTTTCAAGGAAAAATGCTGATCAATTGACAACACATTTGACTAAAATGTAAAGTTTCCAGTTCGTAATAGTACCAAGTAAATGGATTTGTATTGATTTACACATTTAAACTGATTGGGGGGTACCGTGGCTTTATGGCGGCAGATTTAGAGCGGCTATGGAGTCCATTTCATAGAAACGAATGATTTTTAAACGCCCAGATTGGCGTGGCAGGCCATAATTCCAATCTAAAAAAGAATACAGAGGATAGCTGAAGAGATAAACTAAAAGTATCATAGAATAGATTTTTATAATATTGTTATTGTATTGCAAAAAAAATCAAGAACAACCCTGTGAAATTAGTAATAAATGACCGCTTCGATGAAGACGAATCACTAGGTATCAGCTGACTCCCACATACACACACACATACACACATACTGACATAATTACCCAACTAAGACCTCTTATTCAATTAATAACCACCCCACACAACATAACTGAGCGGTAGTCATACCCGCTTTCCACATTCCTAACTCCAAACTTCAACTTATTATCTATTTACCGCCAGAAATAGATATATTGTAAGACTATAGGATTTTGCCATGATCCATACACTGCCAGAGGGATTGGAGAGAGAAAACAAACGCTGCTAATCATTTTCTTGTGGATGGCAACCCTAGACAGAGACGTTTATTCCCAAACGCATCCACTGGGAATGGACCCACTGGGTTCGAATGGGAATAGTCGCCTTAACCCGTAAAGCCATACGATGATTTGGGCAAATAAAAACAACTAAAATAATTTGAATGATACATGTAATATGGAGTAAAGTAGAAAAATACAAAAAAAAAATCAGACGAACATATTGTTTTGGAAAAACTGTTGTAACATTAGAGAACTTTTAATAGTATTTTTAAAGACATAATAATATTAAGTTAATATACAAAGTGTTAATATACAAAGTGATTTTAAGGCTTAAACGCTAAACGCTAAATAGCAGGAATTTGTGCTTTTCCACTCCAAACGGACAACAATTACATCAAATTATGTCACTTTAATTAAACACTATGAAAGCTTTCCGCTTGAGAAAGGTAACAATATTACACGACAACTGTAAACACTTGACACTACAGAACTTCTTTCCTTTTCTAATAATCACACGGTCAAAGCTGCCACATTTTGTACACGGCCAAAGCATTAACAAATTACAAAATTTAATTATACGTGAACCTTTATAAATTAATTATTTAAAAAAACATGTATGCGGCGCATCGAAAAATTAACCCCGGACCTGCGGTGGCCGGCTGTGGTCCGCTCTATTAATTTTCATTAACCAGATTACTATCAATTTAATTAAAATTAATGTAGTTTTATGAAGAGTGACCGGTGGAGTGGACGGTAAACGCTGCAGCGTGTAATACGACTCAATATTGAAATAGAATTTAATATTTAAATGCCTTACGATTTTCGCTCTTACGGTTTCGCTAAAATGTCTGACGAATTTCGCTATTACGGAGGTTATAACTACATCCGTAATTAGTTGGTAAATACTATTTTGAGGTAATAATGTGTTTTTTAATATAGCGTGGTGTAATATTCAAATGTCTTTTTTAATTTTCGTTTAATAATAAGTAAGTACCTTACGTATGAAATTATCGTTTTTAAATGGCTATGAATTTTACGTTTTTTTCGCAAGTAGTTTTTCTTTATTGCACATAAAAGATCAAAATCAATACCTAATTCGTGCTCTTTTGGCTCTAATACGTTTAGTTTTTTCCAGACATACCTAATGTCTAGCAAACTAGGTAACCTACAGTGCCACTAACCTATCTGCCCCGGTGACGTCGTCGCAGTTGGTGGCATTGACAAGTCAATAGGTACATATCGAAGTGCCGCCATTTTTCCGCAGTTACAGTTTTGGCCACCAGGATAAATTTGTGGCACTGTAAGTTTATATATGGACTGTGCGCAAGATAAGTTTTACTTTTAGGTATGATGTCCCTGTTGGGAATGACTCTTGTTGGCTGTCTGTCAAATTTAGTTCCATTATCAACCGCGCGCAAAGTTATCTTGCGCCACTCTCGCTGCTATGACAACTTTGATCTGATGTACTAATGTTACATCGTGTATATCGTATACATTTATACATGCATATTATGTAATAAAAAGCTACCCTAATATCCATTTAAACCAACATTAACGAGCGAAAATTAACACAGTTTATTACTGTACCCAGTTGGTGTTATTAGCCTTTTTTAGTTAAATACCATTAAAGTAAAAGTAAAGTTGTAAATTAGGAGTAAAAGCAGAAGGGCTATATTGTAAATAATGATACATTTCGAGGTGGCAAAATGGAGATAGGTATCACACAGGCCGCGTAAAAATATTTCGTTTATTTTTACTACATTAAAGCTGGAATGGTGGATGAAGTTTATGAAATTTTAAGTTATTTTGAACACGAATCGTCGCTTACGATGTTTTGCCACAGCTTAAGAGCATCGGTTGGTGTTTCACTAATGTACGAATCCCAAAAGTCATAGGTACTTGGCGGCATTGGGTATCGAACTCAGTACCACTCGCTGACGAGTCCCAGCCCTTAGAACACCGAAAATCTCCGGTAACAGTAGGGGACCATTATCCCTACTCACAAAAAAGCTACTACCCGTTCCCCATCGGTACAGTGTTGACCATCGATCGGGGCCGCGATGAAAAGGAAGTCACTAAAAGGTGTGGACGGGTAATGTCAAAACCATAACGATAACATTAAGGTCATAGTTTTATAGGTAAGTATACGTAGGCACTACCCCATACACCTTTGATAGACCTGTGGTTGTGTAGTGTACCTACTTTCTTTCGGTATTTAGGCACCTATTTAGATAGGTAATGCAGAAGGGTAGGGAGCATCTAAACCTTTTTGATGTTTGAGAACTACTTCTTTGTTTATCTTACTATATATGACCAATTCGTATTCAATATTCGTATATTCAATTCGGCCGCGTGGTGTCCGGCAGAGTAGAATAGCACCAACCCCTTACACACGCGGGTGTCGTACAAGGCGATTAATGTTTTCGAGGCAAAAGATCTAGAGTCTCCGTATACTGGAAAATGGGCAGCAGCGTTTTCCATTGTTATATACACAATACTGCGACCTCCTACCCGCCTGCCAAGCGTGGAGATGATGGCAATAACCTCCCCTTTCGTGGGAGAGGCCCTGCAGTGGACTGTTGTGGGCTGTGGTGTGATATGACCAATTCTAGATTCGACGACTTCTGGAAACCAGTTCTTGCGTAAGAGTGACTAATATTACATACACCATGTTGACATTGTCAAAGTTTTGATTACACAGTGTAGATACTACATAAGTTCTTGCCCTATTGATTATTGAGTCTGAACATGTAAACCGTCTATATGACCCATATACAATGGAGGTTGTTGATCTACACGACAGTCATATTGACCAACATAACTGCCGCCATAATACAATATCACGTTTTAAAGGTCAGTCAGACGGATCCGTAATATTATTGTCCGGAATATCTGTGTATTCACGATAAGCTAAAAAACTACTAAACGGATTTTCATACCGTTTTTAACCAATAGAGAGAGTGATTCAAGATAGTTTGTAAGTTCATAATTAGTACATGAAGTGTAGAATTTGTTAAGGTACCCGACGCAGCCGTCCCGTGACCATGATGGATGCAATTGCGTCGAAATATCGGGGTACTCGTCAACAAAGGTATGCGGTAGGAAACCCGGAAACTACCCTTAAAATGTGGAATAATAACCCTCGATAGTTTAAAACATTATTTCTATAAATAATTGTACTAAGCTACCTACCTACCTATAATTTCATGTTGTTTGTTTTTATTGGTTTTGTTTGTGCATTTTTATGTAACTTTTTTTTTATTTTTTTTTTATGGATCTGGAATCGAGCCACCGACCTCAAATAATACCTAAATTGTTGGAGGTCAGTGTTTCGAAGCCGATCTAAGATACTTATTGTGTGTAAATAAATGTTTTCTATTCTATTCTATTCTATTCTATACAAGAGCGTCGGTGGCCTAGCGGTTAGAGAATCCGACTCGTAATCCAGAGGTCCCGGGTTCGAACCCGCTCCGGCCAAGTACCAATGACTGTTTTCTGAGTAATGTACATTAGTTGAATACTAACCGATGCTCTTACGTTGAGGGAAAACATCGTGATGCAACCTGCACATTTAGGCGACTGGTTGTGTAACCATGATCCAATCTGGTCAGGTTCCCCTGCTAGCAGGGTCACGGAGGTCAGATGGCAGTCGCTCCACGGTAATTACTGACCTGCCAAATCCTGGATCATGGTCAGGGCGGACCCCGGGCCCTCGTGCGCGAGAGCACAACTGTGACATTAACGCCAAGATGACAAAATTATATTCTATTCTATTCTATAGCATGTTAAACTGATAGTTAACGATTCCATAATAAGAGTTAAAGTATTATTAAACACGAGTTATTTTCGAATTTCGAATTTTGTAGTGTTGTATTTTCCCAGATGACTTTTTATCGGTCTTTGTAATTGGAAATACACGGCTGTGAATTGAAATTACAGACAAGCAGAATCCGGTTCTGACCGGTTATTCGTCCTTGTGATTTAGCCACTCCCCCAAATCAGTAATAGACGCACCATGAATGATAAATAAGCCGATGGATCTGTGTTTTGAAATACTTATTAAATCAATAATAATCACAAAGACAATATGGTAAATAAATTGTTTGAGGGAATATCTGGAACAACGGAACCGAATAAATATAATTCGAAATTTGTATTCAACAGTACATATATAGATTCAACAAGGGTATAAAGTAACCGCCAATGATAGCAAGCGAAGATGGAGAAGGTGGAAAAGGGCCCACCTGACCGGGTGTTGTGACCAGAGGACCAGGGGTCGGATAGTTGATCGTCTGTTGCATATTATGCCACGGAAGTTGATAGCGCGATTTAGGACGGTCAGCGCCATCTATATGCGGATGCTTGCCATCCTCATGTTCGTATACTCGTAATAGATGTCGCTACACACTAAAAGGAGAGGCAATGAACAATATTCCCAACATTGGTTATTCCTAGTTATAAGATACGCGTTTGCTGATTTCTTGTTTGTCAGGAAACAGTCAGGAACTTGTTTGTCTGTGTCAGTTACATTAGATTTTTTAACTGACGTTTTTGGCAATGGCATTTGTAACTGACGTTCTGATCGTTCCGCACCCATAACCAGGATAGGTAAAATCAAACCTACCTACCTGCACTGGTCTAGTGGCAGCGTGCTTGCGAGACTGATAACCGAGGTTAAGTGGTCCAGGAACTGGATGCGTACTCGTCGAAGTTCAGCACCTCACTACTCGTTAGGTGTGCCTCCTAATACTGTTGGCGAAGCTAGTGCTTCCGCTTGGTATCCGGAGACTAGTTGAACAGTTTAGAGTATTTTTTTTCTAGATTAGACTCACTAGATTTTTCTTATAACCCTATTCTAATCATTCTTATACTAATAAGACCCGTTTGTTTCGAAGTTGAACTCTTTCGAACAGACGTCTATCGACTCGATTTGGATATTCAGTATGACACTCATTTTACGTCTGCCAGACAACACACCATTTTCATGAACTAAATTAGACTGTAATTAATTATACTTAGACTATCATTACCTAATAACCTACTAGAACAGTTTTAATTAATTTCGTTTTTAAGTTTGTCGTTTAAGGAAACTCAATTACCATCTCTTTAGACCGGTTATATTTTTAATAAGCGTTCTCAGCGGATTTCACCCTCGCGCAATTCGGATGTCTGTAAACAATCGAACCTATTGTTTTCTGGGATAAAAAGTAGCGTATATTACTCAGTGGTAATGTAGCATTCTATTAGTAAAATAATTTTTTTAATCGATCCTGTACCTTTGAGTTAATTCATTACAAACAAACAAAAATACAAATTTAATCTCTTTATAATATTAGCACGGATTACGTATTGGTGTCACTTTAAATAGTCTTTGAGAAAATCGCTATAGTTAAGCGAAAGCTACATTTTAAAAAGAACAAATAAAAACATATGATTTTTACTACAACCAATACTTTTAAAATACAACCGAGCGTCCAATTTCTTCATCCAAATGAAACAGAGGCTGCGTACACGCTCCATCGGGCACCGGCAGCCAACAAAGCTCTGACACGCCGCCATTACTTTGTCCTACATTGTAAAAGTCCGTAGGATGGAAATAACAGTTTTGTAAATAAAAAAATGTGTAACAACCATGCAGCGTGCCGTGTTGGCCCGTCAGTTGGCGGCACAATTAAACGTGCACATTGTAATAAAGTAGAACAAAAGGGATTTTGGTCACGCACGTGTTGTGTACACATGGTGCGTCGATGGTCGGCGTGAGGGGTGCGGTTTTCAGAGATTTAGTTGTGGGCCGAGTTTTATTGGTACATTATTGATATCATCATCACAGCCCGTAACAGTCCACTGCAGGACTTAGGGCCTCTCCCACGAAAAGGGAGATTATTGTCATAATCTCCACGCTTGGCAGGCGGGTTGGAGATCGCAGTGTTTAAATATAACAATGGAAAATGCTGCTGCCCATTTTACAGACTACGACACCCATGAGTGTAAGGGGTTGGTGCTATTCTACTCTGCCGGACACCACGCGGCTTATAGATATAAATATAAATAAATAAATGTACTTGAACATATTTACACAGCGCCATCTAGCCCCAAAGTAAGCAAAGCTTACGGCTTATTGTTAAGGTTTATGATAACTGATAAACTATTTATATACGATTTTTAAATACATACTGTATATGCATAGCACACCCAGACCCGTAGCAGAAATTAAAATTTTTCATTTCAATTTATGCTCGGTCGGGTATCGAACCTGGGACCTCTGCGGGGTAGACAGGCATGTAAACCAACTGAACCACTCAGGTCTTCTATATGTTATTGGCGAATTCGTTGGTCCTAATGAAGCCGCGAACATATTGCTATATATTGTTTGCGCGTCCGAAACATGGTCCTCTTTGCCGATACCGAGTCGTCGAGACGTGACGAAGTAAAGTTTTCCGGCCTTACGTCTTCAAAGGCAGAAAAGAAACAAAGTGAACGAAAAATGGCTTTGTAAAGTCGGCCAAGATCAGCTTTTATAAAACTTCCAGTACAACCAAAATGTCACTAAGGTTCAGCCCTATTTTTTACATAAATACATACATAAAGTTCACGCCTCTGCCCCACAGGTGGGGTAGGCAGAGACTATGGACGGCCACTTTATTTAAAATGGAAAATCAATCTTGTAAACTTCGGGTAAACTATTAAACTAGAATACTATTTATCTTATAAACAGGCAGGGTCGCAACTGAGTATTAATTCGTATGCAGCATTATTGTTGCCGTTAAAGACTGTAAGCTCAAAAGACTCACAGTTACGAGTTTAGTCGAGCGCGAGCTCTCTTAGCTCTGACTTGGGCTTTCAAAAGAACAACTTATGAATGAGTCTTTTATATGGCCCTTAATTAAAAATCTTACTTAAAGATCAAATAAGGGATCTTCAAGATTCATGAGGTGATTTTCATGATGGGCTTCGTAATTAAAATAGACAAGGTATAACATTTCCTCGCATGAGGAAAATTATCAGCACAAAACAATCGATCTTCATTTTCCACTCAATAACTTGATAACGATTTTATCGTAGAATAGGCATTTAAATGTCGTTAGACGGGAACTTTACCTTTACAAGCAATCGTGAAACTAATATGCGAAGTGACATTTATCAAGTATGCCGTTGTGTATGACACTCTTTGATGTTACTACAATATCAATATCAAACGATGCGGGAGCAAACAAGGTATAAACTATAAATACACCCACTTAAATCACAAAAGAAATCCTTTTATGTTTGTCATTGTGTACCATGTTCATTATTTCTAATGATCCTCATCAATCACATCAACAGTTCGTATCAGTCCACTGCTGGACTGAGGACGTTCGTCGAACGACCGTGGTCGCAAGACAGTTTTTTTTTTATAGTTGTCCTATGCTAGCTAGCTATGTTACAGCCACCTCACCTGGTGGTAAGTGACGATGAGGCCGATGATGGAGCATGCCCTTCCAGGAACAGCCTATTCACTCTAGCCTCGAAGGTGTCTACATTATAATGATTAGGGAGCCAATTAGGACAGCGCCCTATTTCACCATAACCCTATAAGTTTAAAGGCCGGTTTATAATTAATTAAAACGTAATTTGATCATATTTTCAATATTACGCTATCGAAGCCAATAAAGTTTTTGGAGACGTGATCCAGAAACAAATATCTATGCTTGTGTTATGGCAGATTTTCGTTAAACACAAGACAGGAATAGTAAAACCTAACCAGCAGAATGTGCAGCTTATATCATGATGTATTCTCGCATCGCATGACCATCCGTAAAGACAACAATGTACGACTTTAATTCTAAAATTAAAAAGCACAGCGCGAGCTTTAATAAAAGGCTTATAGCTTTACAAAAACAATAGCAAGGTACGATCCTAGTAATTTTCTGTAATAACACACAATCGTAAACTACTTACCAATGACAAAATTGTTTGCACAAGCATTTATCCAAATCGTATGCCTGTAACAATGTGATTTTAGCTTGCAAATGTAAGCAAGCAATGATTACAAGCTTCACCGTTGTATTCGAGTAAATTATTCCGTACGAGGCTCAAATTACATTGCTACAGAACTAGTAGTTTTCAATTAGCTTGGAAAATGGCCTCACTAGTGCAGATATGACTGTTAACTTTTATTGGCCATCGTTAGTGGCCATTACACTGCAAGCACTCCGCTGTACTCCATTCTAGGGCAGTTTTTATACTTTATTTTCGTTTAAAATGTTCGCGAACGTATCTATTGATCGGGATGCGTTAAAAGTAAAAAATACTAGACATTTCTGTAATGTTGTAGCTGTATTGTGTAAACGTGGGTTGATGTGACTAGATAGTAATCGTGGTTCTAAGTAATTTTCTGAGTAATATATGAACATTATTTGAATTCTAACCGATGCTCTTACGGTGAGGGAAAACATCGTGATGAAACCTGCAAATTCAGACAACTGAATTTGTAACCATGTTCCAATCTGGTGAGGTTCCCCTGGGAGCAGGGTCACGGAGGTCAGATGGTAGTCGCTCCACTGTAATTACCTGATCGCCAAATCCTGGATCATGTCAAGGCAGACCCCGGGCTCTCGTTCTCGAGAGCACAACCAGGACATTAACGCCAAGATGACTTTTTTTTATCGTGGTAGGTCAATGAATATTACTTGCTACTTATGCAATACAGTATCTAGTATAGTAATTGATAAATCAATTAACGCATGAACATACTGTATTGTGTATGACTGGTAAACCATTATATAATGTAAGCGCAGTAAAATACCTACAACAACACAATAATTTAAATTTGTACGAGCATGAACTGAACAATGTAAAATCGCTTTGTTTAAACCCACTATCATCATTATATATACGGGCATCGATTGCCGAGCGGTTAGGGTATCCGACTCTAAAGGGAAGGTACCGGGTTCGAATCAATAACTCTTTTCTTAAAGAAGTACCAATGACTCTTTTCTGAGTTATGTTCATTAGTTGGACACTAACCGATGCTCCGGTGAGGGAAAACATCGTGATGAAACCTGCACATTCTGGCAACAGAAACCAAGATACAAGGTGGTCAGGTTGCCCTGGTAGCAGGGTCATGGAGGTCAAATAACAGTCGCTCCACTGTAATTACCTGATCTGCTATATCCTAGATAATGTTAAGGCGGAATTCGGGCCCTCGTGCGTGAGAGCACAACCGGGACACTAACGCCAAGACTTTTTTTATTATCATCATCATACGACCGTTCATCCCAGCTTTTGCTAGAGTCATACTTCCACTACATATTTATATATTCCCACTGTGCGCGCAAAGGCTTACCTCCTAGATCTTAATGAGCGGGGGGATTAGGCTGTAGTTCATGAAGCTGACTTAGTATAGGTCAGCTGTTTCCAAGCATATTCTCTAATTACGTAATTAGCTTACTATTATTTATGAACCGACGATATAATGACATTAGGTGAAACGAACCACCGATGTAATGTTTTTTGTTCAATAGAAGCCTGGGTTAAATGGACTTTCGATGACTCGTCGTAGATGAAATGTTATTAGTTGAAACCTGTTTCGAAATTGCGTAGGGCACCCCTAGCGGACCTGGCACGAATTCGTTCGCGTACACCTACGAAACCTTTTTTAATGGTTATAAACGTTCCTCTGAAATCAATAATATTGTTGAAACCGCATTATAATCAGTTGCGTAGTTTAAAAGATCTAACCTTATATAGCGTATATAGTGTGCGGAAAGCACAGGACCGGCCTTTGTGGAGATCTCTGGGGGAGGCCTATGCCTAGCAGTGGGCGTCTTCTGGCTGATATAATGATGACAATGATAATGAAGCGTATATAGGTACATACATACATACATAAGGACAGATGTCGGGAAGCGACTTTGTTTTATACTATGTATAGAAACCATAAACTTACATCAGACATATTTCACTTTGATTAAACGCTATACTATAGTCTATCAAGCGACAATTATAAGTTGGCGTTATAATAGTGGCGCTTTCAAATACGTTATAAATAATCCAAATACGTAACAATTAATAAATACATGTAACTGGCGGTCTTTGTAGCCAATTGGCACTTTCTGACTCATTCCTCGTACAGAAGATAAGTTTTGGCTATCCAACGAGGCAACGTAGCCAGCGTTATGGGCATCATTGCGGGGGACAGCGATGTGGATAATTTATTTATTAATTTTATATTTTACTTTTAGTATTATTTATTCAAAATCAAACTTATTGATTTGGACACTAAATATCTCTTTCAATCGTCAAAAAGGAGGGGGGTAGGAAAGTAGGAAGGAAGCACACGGTGACACACTGGCTGCCCTGGCGCAGCAAACCCACCCCACGCCAACCACGCCAACGACAATGCCAGGCAGAGCCGGACCGCGCCTATATAAATTTGTACCTAAATACTTTTTCTTACTTTTTTTATATGTTTATATGCCTAACGCGTAAGTGCAAAAGAAAGAAGAAGCTAGAAGCGAAGAAGCGCTAGACTCAGGGTCTACGCGGGCGCTACGCGGTTGCTACGAGACACTACGCGTTTGCTATTAGGCGCGTGTGTGGTCTTTTAACCCCTGACGAAAAAAGTGAGGTGTTATAAGTTTGACGTGTATATTTGTGTATCTGTGCATCTGTGGCTTTGTTTGTCTGTTTGTGGCATCATAGCTCCCGAACGGTTGGACCGATTTCGATGCGGTTCTCTATTTGAAAGCCAGTTTAATCGAGATGGTTCGTAGCTTTGTTTCATTAAAATTTGTTTAATAAATTATAAAATATTTGTGTGTAGCCCCCAGACCAAGTGCGAACAACTTGGTCTGGAGTTATTCAACTTTATTTGACGGTTAGGTTATGTGGAAATGTGTACAGATCTAAAAATTGCATAGGCATTTCCGACATCACGCGACGCACGCAAATTAATTTGTTTTTGACCCCGTTCCCTCTGCAGGTGGCTGTGTACCTGTATGGACTCTTGGACTTGACAGACTATAACCATGTTTAATAAGCGCAATTTTGAATGTGTTAGTTATAATCATTAAGTCCCTAATTAATGGCAAGTATGTCGGTTGAAATTGTACGTAATACATTACTGCTAGATATAATTTAAAAAAATAATTACGCCTGATTGATGAAACTAATAAATATTTTTCCTTGCTCACTTGATTTATATATTCGGTAACTGTGTGTAATGCGAATATATGCCCGTATTCCTATTACGTACTGTCGGTGGCCTAGTGGTAACGGTATCCGACTCGCAATACGAGAGGTAGCGGGTGCGAATCCCACTGTCGATTTTCTGAGTGTGAAACAATGATCCAATCTTGTCAGGTTCCCCTGGTAGCAGGGTCACGGAGGTCAGATGGCAGTCACTCTACTATAATTAACTGAACTGTCAAACCCTGGATCATGGTCAAGGCGGACACGGGCCCCTCTAGGCGACCGGGTCGGGCAGGAATCTTGTATGCGAGAGTACAACTTTTTTCCTGATACATGCTGTATGTATCAATATACATACTTAGATACAGGCACTCTCCCGCCCATTTTTAACAGGTGTAGACAGAGACTATCGATTGTCACAAGCTACGACCCTGACACACCTCTTTAGTCTCTTCCACAATTTATATATATTCTCACACATTTAGCCCGGGTGAGGGTACTCCTGACTTGCCTTTTTAATTTTTGTATGTCATACAGGCAAGCGGACCACCTGCTGGAAAGTGGTCACCACTGCCTATAGACATTATTATTATTTACTAAGTAGTTGCATTAACGTCGCGCACTGCTGCGCAATTTTAGGACAGAGTAGGTACTCTCTAAGTAAACCATAACACTTCCTTCCTTCCTCCTAGGGTGCCTTCTGTCAATCCTTCCATTAATAGGAGTGTCCCCCGAGCGCGCTCCATACAAGCGAAGTACTAAAAGAGCCTTTATGTAAGGAAATCGTAATACCCGTGCAATTTTGAAACTATATTACCCATCACAGCCCGTAACAGTCCACTGCAGGACTAAGGGCCTCTCCATATTATTATATTCCTCCAGGTTATTGCCATAATCTCCACACTTGGCAGGCGGGTTGGAGATCGAACTATATATTTTAAAGAAAATTTGACAAGCCACAGACATATTTCGTTTACTCGTTTCTGAATAATGTCTACAACATTTTATTGGCTTTCATTTCATAATATTGAAAACTAGTGGACACGGCACGACTACCCCTACTAATACCCTACATTATCCTACCCCTACTCCTACCCAACCGTACCCCACACCTACCCTATACCTACCCTACACCTACTTACCCTTACCTACACTTTATTCCTTATAAACCTACCTCTTGAATTACTCTATGTATTTGCTGAAAACCGCATTAAAATCGGTTGCATACTTTAAAATATCGAAGCGTAAGTACATAGGGACGGCTGGAAGCGATATGTATTATACTATGTATACCTATAGATAAGATCAAATTTCGTTTATATCTAGCACACTCGGGGAGCTCCTCTTAAGATTCGTACAATAAATACCTTTCGTGAGTCGTTTTTCCTCCATTCTCTCCACATCGTCATACCTCTCTCAGTCCTAGTCGCCCCATCATCCCTCAGCTTACAATGATCTCTTATGACATATATACATACATACACAGTCACGCCCGTATCCCATAGGATTAGAAAGAGACTATGGAGTGCCACAAGCTAACGCACGATCCTAACACACCTTTCTCACCCCTTCCACATTCATACCTTTTTAAGCATTTACGCCAGTTGAGAGTACTCCTCTTATCACAGGATTCCTTATATTTAGAGTAAACCCCACACTTACTCTGTAGGTAGGGAACCGAAACCTTTAATAAAATAGGTGTCTGAATCAAAGTAGAAAAGTAATAATAAATGAAGTTTTGTACCAAACATGGAATAAAACAATTAACATGAAAATATTTTAAAAGCATTTAGCTTTAAAAGAACGATAATAATCTGATAAGTCCACAACGTAGGTATTTCACTCATTTATTTTGCAATAAATACACTGTTGAATTCTGAAAACAGCAATTAAATTTAAATTTTATTACCATTTGCCAGCAACCAACAATTGTAATTCTTGGCTTCATATAGAAATGGTCATTTAAACATGCATTAATAGCGTTTAATCCAGTATTTAAATCCAAATTCCGGTAAAAGCTGATAATCTGACCTAGATACGTGAACTTCACAGTTTATCTACTGACAATCAATAAATTAATCATGACACGTTTTAACTATTTAAATGGTAAAACACTCTAATTGCATCTAACCGTAGTATACAATATTAAATACACATTTTAAATTATCATGCAGTGCCATTGAACCAAAAGTATATTCTTGCAACTGAAAGCAATTGCATGTTTTCTCATTTAGCAAACAAGCCAACATTTAGCTAAGGGATTTAAAAAAACATTTTCTTATCAACTCGTGACGTTTTTTTTTTAAATAAATAAAACATCTTGTCGATATGGTCCCGGTAGTGTTCTCTCGATCGAGGGCCCGCCTTAACCATGAACTAGGATTTGGCAGATCAGCCAATTACAGTGGAGCGACTGTCACTGACTGACCCCCGCGACCCTGCGTAACCAGAGGAACCTGACTAGATTGGATCACGGTCACACATTTTATCACGATGTTTTCTCTCACCGACGTCTTCTCTTAAATAAATAAAGTCAATGAATCCTTTCTTACTAAACTAATCTTACTTTTTCTTAGGTATTATTAAAATATGAGGCGATGACATAGATATATAGATAACACAGAGTCCGCCGCGCGACTGACGCTCCCGCTTTGCAGTCGCGCCGGTTTGGCCCGAGCTTTAAGCTTTGCGACATATTTGATAGCACTTCAAAGATATGGGCCCGCCTTTGGATGTTTCCGGCTGCATATTGCATCCTTGGCAAAGAGTTTCAACATTTACCCCTGTAATAACTGAATTTCTTTGGCAACCATTTTTACTTGTGTGTTACTCTTATTCCGAAAGCCTATAGGCTGGATCCCGCAAGCCCAGGACGTGGTGTGCAGGTTTCATCATGATGCTTTCCCTCACCGTAAGAGCATCGGTTGGTATTCAACTAATGCACATTACTCAGAAAAGAGTCATGGCGGCAGTGAAATTGGAACCCGATACCTTCGATCACGAGTCGAATGCCGTTACCACTGGGCCACCGACGCCCCCCAACAGTGGACTAATATAGGATGATAAGAATAACGCTCGTTGGTGGCGTAATGGATAGCGGGTCAGCCTCGTTAGCGAGAGCTACAGTGTTCGATCCCCAGTACTGTCATGTACCAATTACTTTCTATGAGTTATGTAGATACCTAATGTGTATTTACTATCCGATGTTTATTATGTACCGTTGACTAGATTTTTTTTTATTATACTACGCAGTGACAAACGAGCAGACAGCCCAGCTGGGACATAATAATAAAAAATAATTATCACGGCGTTAACGTCCCGGTACTTACAAACAAATTAGTTTTAGCGCCCACCTGGTCCTTAATGCCCGATTGCACTAAACGTCAAACAACTCTTAAGTTGATTTAAGATATTTATAACAAGAAAAAGCATTGTACTAACACCAACCTTATGGGAAAACTGTACTCGCTAAGTCACTCGTAACTTTATTACACCAATTTTGGTACTTTTAAATGCTTACGAATATTATAAAGCGGAAACGTAGGATTCGCTTAAGGTTAGTGCAATCATTTATCGAATTTATGAATTCTCTTCTAATTTACGAATTTCAATTGGATATAAATTTTTGGTACTCTGCTACTAATTTGAGACCAATGGTTTTTCATTAAACTGCCACTTGACTATTCGATTTACTGAATGAAACTCGATTGTGGACTAAGATGGCATTCAATTGATCGATTTTAGAAGGCAACACCAATAACCATTCACTGTCACATACTTACCTAATTTGTCTCAGTCGTAATGGAGTCGCAATTGTGTGTCAATTGAATATCAATAAATATGCTTGGACAATGCACACAGCGCCATCTAACATACTTATTATACATACAAAACCCAGACGCGTAACAGAAATTAAATTTCTGCCCGGCCAGAATACGAACCCGGGACCTCTGCGTTAACAAACTGAAGCACTCAGGTCGTCAAATAGCATGTGAAGTAAGCAAATTAGTAGACTTTAGCCCTCGATGGTAAGCGGTAACTGTAGCCCATAACATCTACGATTCATGCATTTAGGTTGCAACAAAATACAGAACCGCAGGTGCGTTGTCACTGTGACGAATAAAATGAAATGCCTCGTACCTGTAATTGCGCCAGGCTTATCTTATACTATATTTCTTATCTATCTTACTACTATTTTAAAACGCGTGGAAAGTTCCAAGTGACGGTTGATTCCAATACGCGATAACTGGACAAATTAAACGTTATATTACTGTACGGAGACAGTATAATTAACGACACGAGCCATATTAATAATAATAATGCAAACGTATATCATTACTAGCGGCTAGTAAACAGGATGAGTGTATGAATTATTTATTAGACTTATTATGGTAATTGCCTGTGCATTGCTACTTGTAATGAAGGGAAAGGTGACTTGACAAAAATGCCTTCTGACCTACTTCTACTGACTCACACAAAAATGTACAAGATTTTGTTGGTGAGTCAGAAGCATGTTGTAATTCGTTTTAGGCACTTGTTATTTTGCAATTACTCAGCCCCCGTCATCGTCATCACAGCCCATAACAGTTCACCGCAGGACTTAAGGCCTCTTCCATGAAAGGAGAGGTTATTGCCATGATTGGCAGGCGGGTCGGAGATCGCTGTGTTATAAATATAACAGCCTACGGAGACTCTAGATCTTTTGTCTCGAAAACATTAGTCGCTAGTACGACACCCACGAGTGTAAGAGGTTATAGTGGTATTCTACTCTGCCGGACACCACAGGGCCGAACACCACAATCAGCTATAGACCTTGGTTAATTCTAGTTTCATTTTATTCGAAAACTATGTTAACATCATTTAAAATTTAAATCAAAACTAATTACGTGGAGATCTGGAAGAAACGGTTCGATGAAAGGTCTGGACTTAACAAAAAAACCGGACGAGTCAAAACCGCTTACGATGGGTTCCGTACATAGTTGTGATTTAACATGTTATTTTTCCTTTCTTTTTTTAGACTCAGTAGTTTCATAGCTCAAGTTTTATCAACTTGAAACTATTCATTTTAAAATCATTCAAAAATATTATTTACGTTCCTCGTAATAATCCCTTTCATTCGATAGGTATTTCATTAGATATGGTATGGGAGATGAATGAAAATAATTGTGGATAAATGCGTATTATAAAAAAAAACTAATTATAAACCGAAGGCGAATCTCAAAGAAAATCTACGAAAAATATTATAGGTAATTCTACAAAAAAGCTCGATAATTAGATGTTCGTAGACGTAGGAAAGCCATATAAAAATAAGAATCAATATTAGTGCCATCACCATAGTAACCGGCCATTAGTATCCGATATGAGCCTCCCGGGACCATGACTAGTGGATTTTAACACAATATCGACGTCTGACAACTATAATATCCCGTTCGATTGAAAACTTGGTTGAATCAGACAAAAATATGAAGTATCTGAACTTAGCACACAGAGTTTATCGACATGTGGTGTGAGACGACTACATGTTGAGCGTCGATGGCCGAATGGTTCAGAGGTCCTATTCGTAAGCGAGAGGTACCGGGTTCTAGCCTCGCAATATACGTACCAGTGACACTTTTCTGAGTAATGTGCATTAGTTGATAACACTAACCGATGCTCTTACGGCGAGGGAAAACATCATGATTAAACCTGTATATTCAGGCGACTGTGAAGAAGAATGTGTAACCATGATCCAATCTGGTCAGGTTCGCCTGTTAACAGGGATTGGCAGATCAGGTAATTACAGTGGAGCGATTGCGATCTGACCTCCGTTATCCTGTCTCTAGGGGAACTTAACCAGATTGGATAATCGTTACACGTTCAGTCGCCTGAAAGTGAAATTTCATCACGGTGTTCAATAATTTTAATGAAATAATACCCATTTCAATTACGAATCTTTTTTGTCAGTTTTTAAGTAATACGGTTGGCAAACAGGCAAGTGGGCCAATGCATTGCCCACCTCAAAAACCCCAGGATACTAAGCTCTGGCAGCAAAATGGCAAATGCTCTTAAGCCTAGTATTCTGTAAGATACTGCCCCAGACAGGCAGCTCCAATTCGAGCGGGATAGACACCCCGCTATGCCCTACCTCTGATTCAGAGATCGATAAAGTAGCCCAAAAATATCTGTTACAAACATCGTATACCTGGCATGGCTCTGTCGTTACGTGAAAAAATGGGAAACCTTTAACCACTCGCATTTAGATGAACAAAAACAGTGTTAGGTACACTATCCTAGTATAACAATATCCTTTGTATACTCGTACAGTTCAATTAAAAGAAACTTGAACTAACGAACTTCACCACTCCTAAGATTAAGAGCTAGAACTATCATGTAACGTTGGATACTAATTTTCTCTCAGAAATCAATAGCACCCTTCCTGAGGACTCCCGTTTTAGTGCTGCTAACGAAATAATTTACTGAAGTACAAAGATCGTGTTACAGGTAACGTAATACTGAAAGTTTGTCGAAGTTCCAGCGAGATTTCGACCGAGTTTAAGGCCCGGAATCGACCGGGAGACTAAGGACTAAGCGGAAATGTGTGGAGAGGAAATGTTTTACAGGTAAGGTATATCTACAGAATCTGTGCGAAGATATGTACTGGCTAGAGCTAGAGCAGGACTTAGGACCTCTCCCACGAAATGAAAGGTTATTACCATAATCTACTCGCTTGGCAGGCGGGTTGGAAATAACAGTGTTATAAATATAACAACGGAAAAAGCTGCTGCCCATTTTCCAGCCTACGGAGATTCTTATATCTTTTGCCTCGAAAACATTAGTCACCTTGTACTCCGCTTCTCTGCTCAACCGTATTCACCAAATCTAAGCAGAGACGAGATGTGTGAATAATGAAATGCTATTGGTTGCTAAAAGACATCTCCTCATCTCTCGTTCGGTGGAGACCGACCCTTATGTAAAGGTTTCCGTCTAAAGAGCACATTCTTTTACTCTTCATATATTGTCTGTTCAACCGCATGGTATTACGACTGGGAAGATTATATCTTCCTATATGTCACACGACCAATAACAGAATTCAAAAGCGCCCCTCGAACGACCGTTGCCAATAAGGACAGCGCCTTATACTCCGCTAGATACAAAGGATAAAATAAGCAGTAAATTATGTTACCTTTAAGAACCATAGATGTTACAAACAACCTGAAACACTTATTCTCCCCACAAGCTGAGCTTCCGCTTGTCCGTCACTACTTACGGTCGTACAAAACAAGGAAACTACGGCTGACTTGTGACCGTGCGACTGCACAAAAACCCGGCGACTAATGGAAACCCTCGCCCCGTCTCATTTAGGAGTTGAATAATATAGTCATTGTGCCAGCCACCAGTTAATTACAGGGCAAAGGTGCCAGAGATGACGGGCCGGCGACTTAGCGGGCGGTAATTAGCTAAAGTAATAATTGGACGACCGAAACGTATAGTGGCTTTGCAGAGGGGTTGTTTTGGTGCTTTTGGTATGTTGGCAAGATTGAAAGTAAGATTGGGCGAAACTACATGGTTTTATGGGTGCGAAGTGGCAAAAATTTAACAACATTATTTAAGTGAAAAGATGATACAGACAGTGATTGTTTTATGGAGGTGAAGGTTAGTTGAAAAGCGGTCGGTATTTAGCTAAATTAATAATTCAACTAAAACGTATGGCGGCCTTGTAGAGGCGTTGGTTTGGTGTTTTTGGTAGGTTGGCAAGATTGAAAGTAAGGTTGTGTAAAGCTACATGATTTTATGGGTGATAATCGAATTAATTTAAAAAAATTGTTTAAATGATAAAGTTTATAGAACAAACAATAGTAGAAAGTGGTTGTTTTATTGAGTTGAAGGCTGGTTGATGGTGATATATTTTGTATTGTAGTCGCCAAGTAGAAAACATCGTGATGAAACCTGCACATTCAGGCGACTGGATGTGTAACCATGATCCAATCTGGTCAGGTTCCTTTGGTAGCAGTCGCTCCACTGTAATTACCTGATCAGCCAAATCCTAGATCATGGGCAAAGGCGGACCCCAGGCCCTTGTGCGCGAGAGCACAACCGGGACATTAACGCCAAGTTGATAACAATGAAAAAATTGTGTTTGTTTTATATGTCTATTTAATTGGGATACCATGAAACCCCTATCAGATACAACCCCAAAACTATTTAATTAACTTCCGTTCAGCTATGACAACGTAGCATACAAGCAAACTTTCACTTACAATGAACTTTCGTTAACAGTATTAAGGATAAAGGAAAAGCTATGGGAAACCGTACACAATGGGCGTAATGGGAGGAAAGTCATTTAGGTGGTAGCCCCAGATAATGGTAGACATTACATACATTTTTGTTCCCCCTGACACCGCAAAATTGCATAAAAATAACTTCGTTCAGAAAAATGACAATAATAATGAAATAAAACCTGACGACCTGAGTGGTTCAGTGGTCAAGTGGTCAGAGGTCAGTGGTCATGTGGCCACGCAAGTGGTCCCGGGTTCGATTCCCGGCCTGGCAGAAATTGAAATGATTATTTTTAATTTCCGTTACGGGTCTGGGTGTTATATGTATAATAAGTATGTATTTAAAAAAAAGTATATAAGTAGTTTGCTTACTTTGGGGCTAGGTGGCGCTGTGTGAATTTGTCCACGATTATTTATTTATTTTTATTTAAAAAATCTGTTCTTTTACTTACTTAATTACTTCGCTGGCTCAGCGACCCGAAGTGAATCTTGGCCTGCGACACAAGAACTGGCCATTGGTCCCTATCCTGCGCCACTTGTTCCCAGTTCGTTATCTGGAGTTCGCGCAGGTCTTTCCATTTTTTTTAGTAGATTAAAATAAAACTTACTTGCTAGTTGGTGTCTGCCTACCCCTATTGGATACAGGCGTGAGTTTATATGTATAATGTGTATGTATTACTTATTCAGAGGGACTTAGCTCCCATTGTGTTTTCTAAGGGTTGTACAACTAATTTAGTTGACCCCCGATCTTATGGTAGTCCATATGATAATATGGAGTAAGGGGTCAGCTATTTAGTTGTATGACTGTAGGTTCAATGAGCTTTACAATCTTTTGAGGAACTTATCGATCTAGTACTTACAGCAGAATGCTGCCATCGAGCTACCCACCGCGGGCTGGGTACTCATCCCCACTAGATAGACCTCTGTTGAATCCACGCGAACAGTTTAAAACAACGTTTCTCGCTCGTACCATTTGGAGTTTTTTTATTTATTATTATTTTCTCAATTAGTTAATACCTTGAGTCTAAGTTGTGTGTAGGATTTGTATAAGCTAAATGGTATATAAACATAGCCGCCCAAATAGGCCAGGGCCTATGCTAGGGCTAACTATTCCACTAAGACATTATTAGATGTCAGTTGGTCTACACGTCGATGTATAATGAGTTCCCAGACACAGTGCTTCCTTAGGACACTGATCGTTAAACCGTTATATTAGAGATATCTTTAGAGGTGGGAAATGAATTGGTGGCGCCACTAATATTGCTGATGCCTTTAAGCGGCAGTGTAGACTTTCCACCAGGTAGCCTGTTTGCCTGATTGTTTACCATATACCATAACAAAAAACTTACGAAAGTTCAAAGAAAAATTAAAAAGTTCCAATAACAAATTAACCTAATCGAGCGAAAAACTTCGGTATACCTACGACTATGGCCTTGAGTCCGCTTATTTACTATGCTTAATATAAGATTGAAGTTGAACAGCAACTTTTATTGTAGCAGAATACCAAAAACGCGTAAAATTCCCATTGAGCTGCGAATGCGATCCGATTACAATTGACGACCTGAGTGGTTCAATGGTCAACATGCAAGAGGTCCCGGGTTCGATTCCCGGCCGGGCAGAAATTGAAATGATGAATTTTAATTTCTGTTACGGGTGTTAGTGGTGTTGGTGTTAGTGTTATATATATAATAAGTATGTATTTAAAAGTATATAAGTAGTTTATCAGTTATCTAGTACCCATAACACAAGCTTTGCTTAGTTTGGGGCTAGATGGCGCTGTGTGAATTTGTCCACGATTATTTATTTATTTGTTTATTTATTTATTTTAATTCAATCGAGCCATTAGTAACAGTAGTAGAATACCAAAAAGGTGTCAAACTACCTTTGAGCTGACATTGCGACCCAATTACAGGTGACATTGAGCCATTAGTAAATATGCGCACTTGAGAACCAGATACCAGGTTCTCACAAAGCCTGTTTATGTTGGTACCTTTTAATTGATCAATTTAATAATCATGTATCTTTTGTGTAAACATTTTTCAATTTCGATTTGTTTTTATTTACTGAACTACTGAACCGATTCAAGAGAAACAAAGCTAACAACCATCTCGATTAAAATGGCTTTTAAAACTGCATCGAAATCGCTCCATCTGTTTAAGAACTACAGATTTGTTTTAGCTGCACAGACAGACACACAGAGCCACAAAATCACATTTACACGTAAAACTTACAACGCGGTTTCTTTATTAATAGCTATGGGGCAGTGTTGCCAACGGTTTTGGCTCTACGCTGTATTAACTACGGTTGCTACGTTGCTACGATTATAGACATATGATATTTTCCCATGAGTTCGTATTCAAAGAATTCCATTAAAGTTTGTTCCCATTCCAACTCAATGTTTATGGTTTAATATACGCCAAATTTTATATATTTCGGCGGAATATAGCTGCTGAAATGTAACAACACATACCGATATACGTTTTCGTTTATGTTTGAATAAAATACCTGGTATCTAATAAAGGTGAAAAAAATATTTCATAATTATTTATAGACCTTGCTTCTGACAAGCTAAGCAAAGGCTCGTCAGAAATGTTATTTTATGTTTACGGAAAATTAGGTATTTAAAAAGTGACTCACGTAAAATTTTTCCCCACCACCCACGTTTACTAGGTTATCTAAATTACTCTTGTTTTGTAACATAATAAGATGTTTTCCTTCGTTTTCGCTCGTCTGGAAGCAATAATACATCTCAACATTGCTTGGAAAGTCGCGAAAGGAGCGTCGGTGCGCGAGTGGTTATAGTAAGCGAGAGGTGCCGGGTTCAAATCCCGCTGTGGCCACATGGCCACATTAGTATGTACCAATGACTCTTTTCTGAATTATATACATTAGTTGAATGCCAACCGATGCTCTTACGGTGAGGGAAAACATCGTGATGAAACCAGCACGTTCAGGCGATTGAATGTGTAACCATGATCAAAGCTGGTCAGGTTCCCCTGGTAGCAGGGTCACGGAGGTCAGATGGCAGTCGCACCACTGCAATTACCTGATCTGCCAAATCCTGGATCATGGTTAAGGCGGACCCCGGGCCCTCGTGCGCGAGAGCAAAACTAAAAATTGATTAGAAAGTCAAACCGAGCAAAAGTTTCCAAAATACCGGTAGTAAAACATCCCTTTTAACTTCCAAGGTCATTTGGCTATCAACCGTCGTCATTTCGATCTCTTTTCCTACTTCCACATGACTGTGAGACTGGTAGATGACTCACGGGTTTATTTTTAGTAGATAAAAGGTAAGTAGTACTTTTAGTATCAGCTCAATGTAGACAACTAGTAAACACATAAAAAACTACTATTATCTCTGTCTTTCTATATTTACATGTAAATCTTAAATCACGCGTAACTATGAATAGATATATTTTAACCAAAATCTGACAAACCACAAGCAGAGATGTTGGTTTCTGGATCATGTCTACAAAATTTCATTGGCTTTGATAGCGTAATATTGAAAATATGAGCGAACTACGCTTGTATGGAGCGCTTCGTGAAACACTCCTTTTAATAGCTTTCTGCATGGATGCATAGCGGTACGCGACTTGGCGTCCACCATGACCAGGATCCAGGATTTGGCACATAAGGTAATTACAGTGAAGCGACTGACCTCTGCGTTCCTGTTAACAGGGAAATCTGAATAGATTGGATCATGATTACATGTTCGATCTCCACAATATGCAGGTTTCCTGACGATATTTTCCCTTACCGTAAGAGCCGGTTCCCAATTGTCGGGTGTCGGCTCCGTATATTTATCGGAGGTTCCAGTAGCAGAGCATTATATATGAAGCTATTCACACTTATCGGAAACCGATTTTGTGTCGGCTCCGACAAGAAATGTCGGGTGTTTTGCCAGCCCTCTACGCCCGGAAAAAAATCGTGTCGGTTCTCGTTCGCCTATTATTAAGAATGGCGCTGTTCACATTTGTCGGATGTCGGCGCCGATAACCCTTTCCCCGCTACCCCTCGTTCCGTCCGTGCATACGTCGCGCTGCGATCGCGCACACACACATCGCGGCGCGCAAGCAGAGCCAAAATGAAATGTTCCCCAATCTTTAGTTTAAAAAATAAATAAAATACTCATATATAATTTCTAATATTAAATATTAAAAAAGATTTTCTTTCCTTGGCTGTCTGTCCTCGTTTTCTTCTTAAATAATAATACATCACAACAAGAGCTTCGTCGTCGTCGTGCTTAAAATTTGCACTACCTTCGACCGTGGCCGTCAACCGATTATTAATCGTGTGTGTGAACAAAGGCGCCGACATCCGATTAATATACAGATCCGACACCCGACAACTGGGAACGAGCCCTAAGATTACGTAACTAGTAAAACGAAGATAATATTGAAAAGACTGGTCACGTGCTGCGTAAGCTTACATCAACTATTTATTTATTTAACAGTTTATTGTGCACAATAACTGGTACACAATATTGTCATTAAGAAAAACAACACAACAGCTACAGCTTATTTCATAAGAAATATCTTACAGCCGACCTACGGAAGATCTATCGTTCTGGTATAGTTAATGTAAGTGCGTAAGCCCAGAATAACCTGACCTGTCGGTGTCAGATAAAAGGTCCCGCGGGAGGCTCGTGAAGAGGTGGATTGATATAGGTACATCGCAACTACGCCTTTATTTCTATGCTCTTTAAATAGGTAAGAATACGCAAACAAAATACAAAAACCAAAGATAATATGCAGTACATAGATGGTAGATGTTATGGGTGACAAATGCCATTTACCATACCGTTTATCGATGCCTAAGACACAGGTAAATTGCTTAGCTAATTTAGGCGTCTAGTTAATGATAAATATAGCATGTGTCTACTTAATTTCCTAAACTTAAAAAGCTTTGGTTGTTAATGACTTGAATTTGTTCTATTCATATTTTATCATATCACAGTGTAATTTTAGATCTAAGTTTCTTGACTAAATGATTTATTATTTTTATTACAATCAGGCGGGCTCTGCTCGTTCGTCACTGAGAAACATATGAAGAAAAAGAATGTGTATGTTAACTTTGTATGATGAGTGTAATCTACGAAACTACAGAACTGAATTCTTTCACAAACACATAAATTCTTCGCGAGTATCGTAAGGTATTTAATGTCCCGGACACATTGCAGGAGCCCACGGTATAGTCGAATTTTAACGGAATATCGAACTGACGCAGTTGAAATCGCGGGGGATCGCTCATCCTAATAAAATTAAACCTAGGTATAAATTAATCCTCATACAGTATAAAATAAAATCACTTTCCGCGTCTGTCTGTCCAGATTTAATCACGGTTACCCCCTGAATCTATATAATAGATATGGTATATCCGTTAACTGCTCCTAAACCACACCACGGACTTTGATGCTCCATTATAATTTTAAGAATTTCTTCAGAAGGGATAAATGTACAATCGCGTACTATAACAGAGAAACTCCGAGAACACCCGTGCGAAGCTGGAGCGGGTCGCTAGTGTAGCGTAACAAGTTCAAACGAAAAATATTTTTTCATAGCAAGCTTTTACCGCACGTTCTCTATGATAAGTCAAAGTACTTGTCAAGACTAATCAAACGAGCCCAAACTCGGTGGGTTTACCATGCGTAGGTTAGAAGGTCATATGTCCAATTGTCCACCTTCTGTCTTCATCATCAGATCAGCTCAATGGTATAATAACATTTCACATGTCACTGAGTATGCAAAATTTCAGCTCGATCAGAAACCGGGAAATGGATCAAATTTAACTTCTTACAAACAGACATGGGACATGTAATAAATAAAAGCTTGTCAAATAGAGACAATTTTAAAATTGGTCAGCACCTACTTCTAAAGGACCATAAAGAACAAATACGTCTTAATATTTTTCTACTTTATACACCTTTTTATTATTTCATTTGTTCTACACAAGTTCTACATCTAGCAAAATAGGTATTACTTTTCACTTGACTCCCCTTAACTTCTACCTACAAACTCGGACCAAATAAGAAATAACGACAGAATCCTGGGAACAACATACTGACGCACGCAAAACTACGCCATGCTGTGTGTACGTACACTGTCACACAAACACACAAAGATAACCAATCTACGCCATGGCGCACATGTTTAAGGCACCGACCTCGTGTCACTATTGACAGCGCGCCATCTTTATTTCATAATTTATGAGCCTACAAAGTACAATTTACATTTAGTCACCAGAAAGAGAAGTGACTTTAATGTGGGTGAAAAGCGAAACTGCCAAGAGGATGTAAGGCACCACGGTTTTTCTTACTTCTAGAACCCACACAAGAGGATATGCAAGTAGAGCTCGTCTAAGCTGAAGTGATGCGCCCCACTATTGCATTAACGCACACAAGCAAATTTAAAATATGGATGCAATACATACACAAATGCCGTTGTAATTGGTCAATCAGTTACCAATGAGAATCAAACGTAGGAGCACGCGTCGTCCGATTGGAGCAGTCGACGCTCCCACACAGATGAAGTGTCGTTATTAATATTTGCACTCACACATCGAAATCAATAGCGCGCCCCACTACTTAATTAGATAATAATATCTAATTAAGTAGTGGGGCGCGTTATTTCACCTTAGACAAGCTCTACTATCGCTACCAAAACTTAGGTAATTAAAATTTTTATTTGTGCCAGTTTGTGCACGGGCAGACCAACGTTATGTAGGTCACCTAAGCCTCTACTACCGCTACAAAGTGGATTTTTTCTTATACTTGATGACGTAGAATACGTTTAGAGCGTCGGTTGCCGAGCGGTTAGAGTATACGACTCGTAAGCCAGAGGTCCCGGGTTCTAATCCCGCTCCGGCCATGTACCAATGACTGTTTCCTGAGTTATGTACTTTAGTTGAATACTAAACAAAACACAACACAACACATCGACAAACACCGTGAGGAAAACATCGTGACAAAACCTGCACATTCAGGCCACTGGATGTGTAACCATGATCCAATCTGGTCAGGTTCCCCTGGCAGGGTCATGGAGGTCAGATGGCAGTCGCTCCACTGAAATTACCTGACCTGCCAAATCCTGGTCAAGGCGGACCCCGGGCCTTCTTGCGCGAGAGCACAACCGGGACATTAACAAGATGATTATTATTATATTTTTACTTGATGACGTAGAATAACCTACGACACTCAATAATGACAAAGAATATAATTTACCACGTTGACATACTAACAGTTAGGACTGTTTTCATAGAACAGACACTAATCACATGTGCCGTCACAACAAGTATTTTGATTTGACACTGTATCATCCCCAAAGGGCAATTAGAAGTCGAAAGTACTCTGTTATCGCGTATATGTATATACAATCGTGTATGGGTATAATTTTACCAAACATTTGGACTTTAATTGTAGGATTGCCACCATAACATTGGCAGTTACGGCAACAACTTTTTTGATTTGTATTGCGGTCGTTACTGTAATTGTTGGGCGGCAATTGTAAACGTTTGATGTCACACCGACCCGTGATTTGTTGTTGCGATGTTAATATCGAGAGGTAGGTGTTACTAATAACCTACACGGCAGACAAGCAGGCAAGCGAGCCACCTGATGGAACGTAGTCCCAAATATATAGGCCCTGTATAGGCAGCGGTGACCACTTTTCATCAGGTGACCCGCATGCCTATTTTTCTGCTGATTACATTTAAAAATAACCTATGAACATCAGCAACACCAGAGGCGCTACTAATGCGTGGCCCATCTCTAAGGAGACCTCTAATATACGTCGTGAACGATCCCATATCATAGTCCCATCACATTGTGACTGGGAGCTCATTCCACATCCGAATCGTGCGAACGAGAAATGTTCTTTCGTAACTTCGCGTAGACCGCAACAGAGGGTCTACGTAGTAACACTCATACATCATACATTAACGGTCCACAAAGAACCAAAATCATCCTTTAAAACATTATCGAGAGCAATAAATTTTTAATATGCTTGGATAATTTTAGCATCCACCAGCACCATCTAGCACCAAAGCAAGCAAATCTTGATTATGGGTGCTATAGTTAACTAATAAACTACTTATGTATAAAAATACAAACTTATTATACATGACGGATGCGGTCAATAGTATGGAATCATGTGGTCAATAGTACGAACTCATGACGAAGAAAACGAAAGTGGGAGTGCGCCCTCTGGTGGGGCGTGCTGATGATCCTGATACATCCCTACCCCCACCTAAATTACCGACGACATACGATTGAACATTGAGAATAAAGAGCTAACTATGCTCGTCCCTCTTGATTTCAGTTGTGCCTTTAACACGGTCGTTTGATATTTTGCTGGCCGTGCTGAGAACGCTGAATATGTCTGCCACTACTCTCGCCTGGTTTAAATCATACTTGGAGGATCGGGTCCAACAGGTTAAGATTGACGATAGCCGCTCCGACTGGTGCTCCTTAACAGCTGGAGTACCTCAGGGAGGAATTCTCTCGCCTATCCTTTTCTCAATATTTATAAATGGGATTACTTCCTCCTTGAGTTCGTCATATCATCTGTATGCAGATGATCTGCAGCTCTACAGATCCGCTCCCCTCTCCGATTTTAATACTGCAGTTGACATGTTGAACAAAGATGTCAACACTATAAAGAGCTGGGCTAAAGAGTTTGGTCTGAGGGTGAATGCCTCGAAATCACAGGCTATTGTGATAGGCAGCCAGCATTTTGTTTGTAAGCTAAGGAGTGTTGCTTAACAAAAGTTGATTTTTGATGGCACTGTTATTGAATTCAGTGACTCAGTGAAGAATTTGGGGGTCATATTT
This sequence comes from Blastobasis lacticolella, assembly GCA_905147135.1. Classification (NCBI taxonomy): domain Eukaryota; kingdom Metazoa; phylum Arthropoda; class Insecta; order Lepidoptera; family Blastobasidae; genus Blastobasis; species Blastobasis lacticolella. Next base: position 16,772,865 of record LR990044.1, on the reverse strand, counting down.
GACCAAACACTGTCCTGGGCAACGCACATCGGTGAGGTCAGCCGGAAGGCTTTCGCATCATTCCATTCTCTTAAAAGATACAGCAGCAATTCTTACTCTTTGAGACGAAGGTTCTTCTGGTGAATTTCCTCATTCTGCCATTGCTGGACTACGGGGACGTTGCCTATTTATACCCTACCGAGCAACTTCTAACTCGGTTGGAACGACTACAGAATCTTTGCATCAGGTACGTGTTTGGGTTACGTAAGTTCGACCACGTGTCCGAATATAGACGCAAATTAAATTGGATTCCTATACGGCAACGACGAGAGTGCCATATACTTGGGTTATTGTTTAACGCACTTTTTAATCCCGCCGCTCCTCTGTACCTCCGCGAAATGTTTAATTTATGTCCGCCCGCTAACACTACCGACTACGCCCCCGCAAGGAACTTCAACTTGAAATTCCTGCTTACATCTCAGCTGGTTACGGAAAGTCGTTCCGAGTATTAGCTGCGCGTCTGTGGAACGCACTACCGGAAGACGTTCAGAATGCTCGCACGTTATGTTGCTTCAAGGAACTTGTGAAAAAACACCTCCTCGCCCATGAATAGAGCATTATTTGTTATATAATAAATATATATTTATAGTAGTTATTATTGTATAGTGTAGGCATAGTTATTTATATATGTGTATTTTTATAGGTTTAAATATATTTATTTAGGTTAAGTCAATTTACTTAGTACGTTTATTGTATAGGTACTCATTGTTGCCTCCACCGCTCGTTAAAGCTCCTTTCAGCTTATCTAAGGTTAGCTGTAAGAAATCCTATTGTGGGATAAGCCCGCCTTTGCAATGTATTTTATATCACTTTTGTTATATAGTTCTAAGGTATTTAATGCAATAAAGAGTTTACATACATACATACCCCTTTCCTTCACGCGACGACATACATATAACACCTAGACACGAAACAAAAATTAAAATTCATCATTTACATTTCTGCTCTGCCGGGAATCGAACCCATGACCTCTGCGTGGCAGACCGGCGATGATGTTAACCAACAGAACCACTCCGGTCGTCAAAATGTCATAAGACTGCCAAAATCTTAGCTGTAGAACTGTGTGTTAAAAGTACTCGGCTAAAAAGCTGCTGTCCATTTTATTTTGTGTACGGAGGTGTTATCTAGCATGGATTCGTCGCCTTGTTCGACACTCATTGAAAAAATATATATGAATGTGGAAGAAGCAAACGAGGTGTTCAAGATCGTAGCTTGTGGCACTAGTGTGTATGTATGTGAGTACCCCTCCTGTTAATATATTGGGTTGGTTTGGTGTTATATTTCTGCCAATAATTATTTTACCCTCAACCGACGTAAATGCATGAAAAAATGTATGAATATGGAAGAGGCGAGAAAGGTGTGTCAGGATAGCTATTGTGACACTCGATAGTCTCTGCCTACTAAACGGTAAGGATACGGGCGTAAGTGTGTATGTAATTATTTTTATTTATATTGAAGGAGACTGATTGATTGAGCAGTACTATATTTGACGCTGTTCCTGGGCGAAGTTATCGAAGTGTTTCGAAGGGTTTGTCCCAAGATCTATCCACGAAACGATACGAATACTAATGCGTTTTGTCTTTATAGTCCACTTTCCCATAACTGCATAATAATTTTTTTTTATTATATATGTATTACTGCAAACGTGACTATTGTACTCAATATAACATTCACTTACATCGTCGAAACGAAACACAAACAAAAACACAAAGCCTTTCCACAAAAAGCTATCTAGGCAAAACCCAACCTACAGCAAACGTAGCGAATACCGCACAGCATTACTATTCAGTATTCATACGAACAAATACACAGTGTACTGTTGAGTAGAGACAAGTTGCCAGCGGAAAAACAGGCGTCAGTCCCCTGTGTAGCCTTCGTCTGTCCCCTGAGTGCAGTTCCGCGGAGCCAACATGCTGCGGCCCTGATGAGGAGATATTGTAACGATTTCGTAGCACAGTAGGTATGATGCAGACATCATGCTGAGGTAATCTTGTAGACTGTACAATATTATAGAGCAACAAAGTAGAGCATTGTTGATCGTGGAATTGGCTGCGTTTGTGCGGTGAGATGTCGTAGAAATTCTTGTTTTAGATTTTGTTGTTTACTATAGATTGGATCAAGAAATAAATTGTGAAGACTTATTTATCAGTTTTGAGATGAGTAATAAAAGTTTACGATTAATTGCATATGGTCAGTGACGGTTTCAACAAGTACAAATTATACCGACGTAGAGTAAAATAAGTAGGTATTTCTATTGAAACAAAATGGATGCCATGAAGAGTATTGCACGTAATTTGTTTTCTAAAAAAAAATATGAATACTAAAATGGGTTGACGAAATAGTATTGTGAAGAAATCCTCTTCAATCATGCACGTAAAACCTGAGCAAATATTTTCGAAACTCATTATGATAAATGCATGTTTGATAACAGAAATAAAATATTAATTAACATATTATTATATTAACTTCCATAAAATTAAGTTATACTTCATTAAAATTGTAATATTGAATATAAATTAAGCGAGTATAATGGGTTGAAATTAATAACAATAGTTTAGATACTATTGCGTTTGTTTTTGTTTCCTACATGTGCTCTAGGTGTTAAAATTATATACCTACTTAATATAAGATCTAAGATCTATAATTGAAATATTAAATAATGAATAAAACGGTACTCGCTTCCCTCAAAATAATCTTCTTCTCTCTCACTTCTTACTATGTTTAAAGAATCAAACACACCAAAAGTTTTTTTTTTATATTATGAATATAGTAATTTTATGTAACGTATACGTATTATATGAAACAAAGACTTTAACTTACACTATGAAATATTAAAATAAAAAGTACCAAATTCAATTTAATTCATCAATAACTACTTGCATAAAACGAAATTCAACATCTGTAGAACACACATAAAATTAAAATTCACGTTCGACTTATTTTTAAATAGAGAAAAAAAGAAACATCGTACCTATAAACACGAAGCACTGGCTGAAAACTCGGCACAGAATAAAGCACGCAACGCACTGAGTCCGTAAAGCGCGACACAACCGCCCTTCGCGGATCCGTCGGTGCGACTGGCCTACTCACGGGTCTCACAGCCGGAATAGGCAAAGGCTTTGAACCACTACAGCCCACTGGATTCGGTGCATTACAGGGTAAAGTTCCAATGCCTTGGAATAAATAAAGAGGATAGTTTCCCGCCTATTTAGGCAGGTATATGCGACAAATGGATGCGAGGTGCCGCTGAATATTTTAACTAAACTCTGCTGCGGATTAGTATTTGCATATTCTAGGCGCCATTGATATAGTTCTGTATCTGTTTAAGTCGGGTTTTATTGTCTTTATACATATAAAAAGCCTGAGTATACCACGGTAATTCAAAAAATTAAATTGTACTACTTATAGAGACCGTACGAAAAAATATTTCTCATAAATTATTTTATCGTAAGAAACAATTGAAGACGGGCACGCACGTTGCTTACGCGCAGCTCGGCACTAAATTAGGTAGGTACCCTAATATCATTTCTGAATTAAACTACTAATAGACGCTCCGATTTGACTGAAGCCGATCAACCGTCAGTTACAGTTGATATTAATCCAAGACTAAGGCTCTAGCCAAATTGGAGCGTCTGTTGTAGTTTAACATTTAGTTTAGGAATATTATATCTTCGCGGAGTAGCAACGGGTCACTGTCATGTTGACGCACATCTTGTTCTCGCACACGCAGGCCCGGGTCCGCCTTGACCATGATCCAGAACTTGGCAGATCGTTTAATTACAATGGAGCGACTGCCATCTGACCTCCGCGACCCTGTTAATAGGGAATCTGACCAAATTGGATCATGTTTACACAATCAACAATACAACATTTCAAGATGTTTCCCTTCACCGCAAGAGCATCGGTTAGTGATCAACTAATGTACATAGCTCCGAAAAGGGTCATTGGTTCATGGCGGCACTGGGATTCGAACCCGGTACCTCTCTCTTACGAGTCGGACCCCTTAACAACTAGGCCACCGATGCTGCAGGGGACGGGTCGCTCTAAGTGCAAGTTATTGTAATATTAATAAGTACTTGTAGCAATTACTATTCAGTGCTCTATTATTTATCAAACGCAAACCCTATTTGATAAATTCAGCTTTCGTGGCTTCGAGAGTAGACACTACAGTGCTCTGTAACAGCCATTCATCACTGCTTTTATATACGAGTATTTATGTAAATAACCCTTGACAAGTAAATTGGGAAAGTTATGGTGTGTATCAACATTCGATATTATATTGTGAGGGACTATTGTGAACTACAAAATGATAATTTTTCATTCATTTTCTCATCATCATCATCATTACCCCATTACCGTTTGTTGTTAATCTTGAGCCTGATTATGTGGGAAATAGATGCCTTAACCTGCAGCCTTAACTTGCCTTAACCTGCAGGTACCAGGAAAGAGATTCAGCTGGAGGCACAGGAAGCTAAAAATCGGCTGAAGTGGAGGACTGATAGTAGTAAAACGGATCCTGACAGAAGTCAGCATTCACGCAGGAGCTCCGCCAAAAGTTGAAGAATTTAGTGTTGAAAATTTAATGTAAATATCTCTGCTAAAAAAAGGAATGTAGTCATTGTCAGTGTACGTTCTAAACAGCCAATCAGCGCTCATGACATAAATACGAAAGTAAATACGAAATACTAAAATGAGTCGGATTTTTGCAATGGTCCTGAACATGGCACGGATGATTACGAAAATCATTCTTAGATATTAATCATCCGGTATTTCAATCGTCACTGGATTTTCACGAAGATCCTATTATTCCTATTACGACAATAACACACAATTACTGACTCAGCAGGACGTCCACACCGATTGACTCTGTGCCTCTTACATCCATTGGATTCCTAACCCTTGTTTCTTGGAGATACCACTTGGAATTTGTCACCGAATAGCAAAAAAAAAATAAGCATGACCAGATAACTGATTATCTGAGATTTTTTTTTCCTCCAGTTTAACTAGTTGTCTCCAAGGATTTACGACCTTTGCGAAATCGTCTGTCCACGTCGTAGCGAGCCTTGTATACATACTTGTATCGCTCTTGAAAGCGATATTTGATAGGGACTTATATAGACAGTTTATCGCTTGTTGGATGTTGTACGGCCGCCTAGGGACATAGACGGTCCATGTTGATCTTTTAACGGCCATATCAAATTAAGCGATATTGCTGAAAATATACCCGCATAAGAATTCTAATACACGAAATATTCTAAAGTAGCATAGCTGTCTACATGGTTGATAGTAAGTACCTACATTACGTGCGCAGATAGACCATCTGCAGTCACATTTTGGTAGTGTTATAAAGATAAATCTGTTTCAATAAATCAAAAGATAAATATTGATTAAACTACGTAGAGAAACATCTTAGAATGCCCGCAAGATAAGTCTGCGCTTAGGTTATGGCGTGCCTATCATTGCTTTTGTCCTTTTTGACTGCCAAAGTCTGTTGATTTCGTTCGCAAATTTATAGCGAAGAAGGCTATCATGTGCACTCTCTACATTTATGTACATATTTTTAATTTACTAAAGATCAGCTTGCTATAGTATCCATTCTTGGCAGGTTGGAGCTCGGAGTTTAAAACTTAACATCATCATCATCTCAGCCACAGGTTGTATGCTTCCCCCACGTCTTCCACTCGACTCTGCGCCTCTTGCACCCATCGACTCCCTACGACCTTTACAAGGTTGTCCGTCCTTGTCTGCCTTAGCCACTTCAGTTTTCAATTTAAATTTCATTTATTAAATCAAGTAATAAAGGACTCATTTTTGTTAGCATGATTTATACCTAAGTTAGTAAATTACGATATTAAAAAAAACAATACATATATAGTCAGCGCTGCATGCCTCCATGTGCAATCGAGCAGCACTCCAGCAGCAGGCAGTGCAGCAGTCCGGCAGTCCAGCAGCTGTGCTGCTATCATGGCCAGGATGCCGGTGGTGGCTGGCGACTCTATCATGTAGAGAAACTCTAGCATAGCTGTTTCTTTCACACGCTGAGTGACGCTGAGCCTTCTTATGAGGCCCTTCGTGAGGCACTACGTCTATAATCCCTGAAACTTAACATATCATATTTTGTTAGTGATTATTTATACTGCTCTTTATTAAATTAAGATCTGTAATTTGGGTAGCTCAGGCAAATAATATTTTTTTTTACCTTTTACGTGTTTTTGTATATGTAAGTTTTAATCAAAAATATATATATTTTATTATTATATCTCTACGTTGTAAATTCTAGTAGCATTGCGCGTCTGCCTGTCGGTCTAACTATATTTATTTCGGCTAAGTCCTAAACCATGCAACGGATTTTAATGCGGTTGTCACTATCTGTTAGAGAATTTTTTCCGAAAAGTTTGTGTGTATATATTATATATATATATACGTGCATATTATGGTAAAGCAACCAGAGAAACCCAGCACGAAGCCATGGCAGGTCGCTTGTTTGTACTAAAATTTGCTTCTTCGCCGCGTAGTCACCTTCATGTTGAAGGGGTGGAGTTTTACATCATAACCTTTTTATGCAGTTATGCAGTTTGGCAGGGTAACTATAAGTAAGACAGAATGTACGAAATATTGTAAGGATTAATAAATAAAAAAAAAGATATATAATAAAATGTTATGCCCCTTGGCTACAACATATATTTGTATGTGATCAACGTTTTATTGTACTTTTGTTAGGCGTGGCGGTAAACAAAAAAAATCGAAGACATAACTTACGTTTAAAAATATATTTTTATACGTGTTCTGATTTATCTCTCTAAAAGCTTTTTCATATTACTTGTTAACACGATACACGCGACGATTACTGAAGATAGTATGCCCCAAACTATATGTGTTTTCAATAGAAACAAATAGTAAAAACTAGTAGCAATAGTGTCAATAGGGTAAAAAATTATAAGGTTATTGGTATGTTATAACAATAAATCAGTAAATAAGTTTAAATGGCATTGTGTTCCAGCCAGTGAGTAAGGTTACATGGGCTACATGGGGTTTGGGAAACCGTGGCTTTGGCAGTGGCGGGGCGTCTTTTTTCTGTCAGAACAACGTGTTATGGAGGTGGACAAAACAATGGCGGTAACAATTTTCCATTAGATGGCCCACTTGCCTGTATGCTTACCATATGACATAAAAATATATGTTGAAGAAAATATAAAAAAGTATTCCAATAACTAAAAACCCCGACTGCTACTAGAAAACTGAAAAGTTAAAAGAAAAAAAGAACGTTGGAAGTAAATGGGTGCAAATAGTGCAAATGTTAATTTATTTTAAATTTTAAAGCAGTCGGTGCCCCATTTTCATATAGGTGGACACGGATACTTAATATTTATAGAAATTTAGAATGAAAGCTACATTCTAAATTTATATTAATAAGGCATTCATCACACATCGTAATCGATGGTGATATGAGAAAGAAAGTTAATCACTACAAGCTTCGTTAAAATAGTGTAATTGAATTTTATTTTATTTGAAACTACAATAACTGTGATTGACGATAATTGTAAATGTAGATTATTTCAATGTTTATAGGTACAATTCCGATGATCAATTATTTTAAGTATTATCGCTAGTTGGTTTGCACGCATAGTTGGTTGTTCTCATTTAAGTTCTCACAACTGCATACACAATTGAATTATTCATAATAATTCTGATTTCAGATCTTTGAAAGCAACAATTTGTAATCCAAATGTAAAATATGTAACAGTAAAAGAGTGATACTAACCGAGCGCCGGTGGCCGAGTGGTTAAGGTATCCGGTACGTAAGTGGGCTCAAATCCCACTGCGGTCATGAACCAATGACTCTTTTCTGAGTTATATAGATTAGCTGAATGGTAACCGATGCTCTTATGGTGACGAAAAACATCGTGACAAAGCCTGCACATTCAGGCGTCTGAATGTGGAACCATGACGCAATCTGGTCTGGTTCCACAACGTCACGTAGGTCAGATAGCAGTCGCTCCGCTGTAATTATGTAGCGATGCTAACAGTAGGTAAAATATCAGTAGGTATATTATTTTTATTTATTTTTTTATGTTATACGGTAGGCATACAAGCAAGCGGGCCACCTAATGGAAAGTGGTCACCACTGCCTATAGACATTGGGTAAACTAAGAGTATCGCTAATGCGTTGCCCACCACTATAACACGTTGCTTTGGCAGTAAAAAGGCAAATGCCCCTCCACTACCAAAGCCACGGTTCCCCAAATCCCCACCCCATGGAGCACTGGAAAGCTTACTCACCGGCAGAAACACAATACTATTTAAAAGAGTATTGTTTAGCTGCGGTATTCTGTAAGGTGGAGGTACTTCCCCAGTCGGGCGGCTCCTATTGGAACGGGATACCCCACTATGCCCTACCTCTCAAAATAATAATAATAATAAAAAATATTATTTTTATACCTTTACGAGTTAAAATAGTTAAAAATGAACCATCCACCACAAGAATTAGCGTTTTTATTCTGTTTACGATTATCATTGTTCTAAGCCCAACCCGTAAAAATACCAACACCTTTTTTCCAGTCTCCGAAAATTCGGAAAATTACCCACAACCATGTCGAACCCATTACGCTATAAGAATTTGGTCAACGCACAAAGATACTAACAGTAAGTAAAACAAATTACTTGATTTTTTAAAGTTTACGAGTTGAAATGGTTAAAAATCAACCACCTACTCCGATAATTGGCGTTTCTATTCTATTTACGAATGTCATTGTCCCAAGCCCAACCCGTAAAAATAGAACAAACACCTTTTTTCCAATCTCCAAAAATTTGGAAATTACCCACAACCATGTCGATGCTATAAGAATTTGGTTTACGCACAAATATACTAACAGTAGGTAAAACAAATTACTTGCTTACATGCTGTATATGATTTTTTAAACTTTACGAGTTGAAATGGTTAAAAATCAACCGTAGCAAGCCCAACTCGTAGGTAAATGTAAAACAATCACCTTTTCTCCAATCTCCAAAAATTCTTCAATTACCCACAACCATGTCGAACCCATTACGCTGTAAGAATTTGGTCAACGCACAAATCTTGAGAACGTGGCTAATAAATAGGACCCATGTTTTGTGGCCGTCCCATTTTCTCCTTTCGCATTGGCTAAACGTGCCTTCATTTCCTAAAGAATCCTTCCGTCGTTTAATAATAAACGGCAAAGGGTTGGATATTCTGTAAATATACCTCGCTATAGCTTACATACTTATTATTGGGAGTGTTTTTAACCCTCGAAACATAAAGAGGGCGTTATGAGTAGGCTGTGTGTATTTGTGTGCCTGTCTTTGTCATCAGTTTTCTAATAAAAGCCGCATCAAAATCAGTTTAGGAGGATTAGCTGTCTCAAACAGACAGTCACTTATAGTATGGATACAGCAATCTTATTTATTCTTACTGCCTGTACTTACTTACTGTTAGTGTAATAAAAATAAGACAAACCTTAACTTCACTGACAATTTACAATGAACTGTAATAGCTGATTCGATACTTGCAATTGTTTCACTGCTGTATTTTGAATCTTGAATCTACTCGATTGTTAATAAATAAACAATAAACTGTCAAACTTGACATTTGTAACTGGTGTTGCCATTTATAAAGCACATTCCATTCTGTAGAAAATAAATGGATTTATCTATTCGGAGGTGCTCCAAATGGCTACTATAAATTTTTATAACTATAAAAGCACGTGTAACGGTTTGTCTGGCTTCTTATTATCCAGTTGATCAAAGAGTTAACTAACAGTTCTGTATATATGGTGGTGTGATACTTTGTTCACACCATACTTCTGAGTTTATTTCCGTCTAATAATACATAATCTATACTAATAATATACAGGGTGGAAATTTGGAACGCCACCTGGAGTAAATTTTCCTATCTTCATTATTTAGAGTACTCTCCACTCTAAATACTGACGATAGGAAAATTTACTCAAAGGAAACATTCCTTTATATTTAAAAAGTAGGAAATTGCTCTCAATGATTATTTAAAATACGCTTGCCACACCCGGGAATCGAACTGACTGAAATACATAAAATACCACCTTATACTTTTATGGCATCAATCGATAAGTTCAATCATAAGGATCAAAGACGGCAAATTAAATTAAAGGAAAACCGTCAAGCGTCGGTGGCCTAATGGTTAAGGAGTCCGACTCGTATCTCGAGGTTCCGGGTTCGAACCCAGTGTCGCCATATACCAATGACTCTTTTGTGAGTACATTAGTTGAACACTACCCGATGCTCTTGCGGTGAGGGAAAATATCGTGATGAAACCAGCACATTCAGGCGACTGAATGTGTAACCATGGTCCAATCTGGTCAGGTCCCTGTTGTCTAAGACACGGAGGTCAGATGGCAGTCGCTCCACTGTAATTACGTTATCTGCCAAATCCTGGATCATGGTCAAGGCGGACCCCTGACCCTCACCTGCGAAAGCACAGCCGGGGTATTAACTCCCTGTTAATGGTGAGCGGTGTGATGATAGAATGTAGCTGTAGGCTTCATGTCAAACAGTTCCTTAGAACAAACAACGTTGTACAAGCGGTAGAATATACAAAGGGAGGCGAAATCCCTCCGCCGACCCAAGGCACAGACAAAATAATATACCACTTGTGAGCATGGTGTCCGATCAATGATCAATGTCGTAAATAGGAGTAGAGTAGGGCTAGGGTAGGATAGGATTCCTAGGAGTAGGACACCACGCGAAAAAATAAAGTTGTCCAAACAAAAAAACCCGTGCGAGAGTAGGTCGCAAGTAACGTAAGAAGTTAGAAGTTACTACATGTAGACACAAAGTTTTCGCCCAAATAACATACCTACCGTTACCTACCTCGTAGCGGAAGTCAACGTTAATATATTTGGATCAATAGCACCGTCTCTTGATTTTCTAAACAAAATAAGATCAACTAAATGACCACAACAGTAAGTCGTTTGTGTAAGTTACAGCCAGTCTTAGATTAAACGGAAGGAAATAGCTAAGTCCTAACCACTGAGACCATAAGTACTCACCGATTAGACTTGGACGGCACTTCCAGTAGTTAAGCTTAGCTTAGCCGATAGTTTGTGGAACTAGGCCTTTTATAGTTTGTCTTTTCAGACTATGAATTTTTAATATGCCTTATCTTTTGAGAACAAGCGCATCAGTGCTGCATTTTTATAAATGGTTTAAATAGTGGTTAAAATACTTCTAATGCCGTCTATGTAAAAATGGAAAAGCTGGGTATGGATAAGGTGTAATATACGACCTGAGTGGTACAGTTGGTTAACACCCAGAGGTCCCGGATTCGACTCCGGGTTCGAAATGTTGAATTTTAGCGGGTCAAAATTCAAAATACAAAATTCAAAATTACATTATGATTAGGACATTAAATATCTCTTTCAATCGTCAAAAAGGAGGGGGTAAAGTAGGAAAGTAGGAAGGAAACACACAGTGACACGCTGACCGCCCTATGGCCGTAGGTAAACCCATCCCACGCCAACCACGACCGAACCGTGCTCGACAATGCCAGGCAGAGCCGGAACGCGTATCCGCGGTCCGGGTGTATTTAAATAAATAAGTAGTTTATCAGTTCTCTGTCACCCATAACACATGTTTCGCTTACTTTGGAGCTAGATGGCGCTGTGTGAATTGTCCAAGCATTTTTATTTATTTACATAAAATACCTCATGGTGCATGAATCAGAGCCAGTAAAAGAGCATACCTGAGTATGGACTGATAATGGTATCATCTAATATTAGGTTGTTATACACAATATAAAAAACGCCTTCCCCCAACCACAGAAATAAAAATAAGATAAGTAATATATGTATAGGAATAATTTTTTTTAAAACAACAATTAGGTATATACAATAATTTGCAGAAAAAAAGATAGAGCTTAAACTACCTTAAACCCAGGAACTAACTAACGTATGTGTTATAACCCAATAGTATTGCATCTCAGCCATATTCTTGAGATTTTTTTTTATGTCATACGATAGGCAAACAGGCAAGCTAACGACGAAGATTGTGACGGCAACAAAATTTTAACCCGACAATTTCCATAGCACAGGATATCCTTGTTTGGGAAACATCCCTGTTTGGACTCCACTAAACACTACCAGTATTGTATAAAACTAATATAATATTTAGATCATAATGTAATATTGTTATCTTTGGTTGTATTCTGATATAAAATAAAGGTTATTATTACTGTAAATTCACTGAAAATGCGTTTTTAACACCTTTGTAAATGGAAAACTCAATAGTTTCCATATTTAAATTTTTTTTCGATCCTGTGCGAATTAGGACACGAACAAAAAGGGTATGAAGCTCAAAATAAGTTACTCTACATATCCATTATGTTTCAGATATTTTGGAATATCCGGGTTGCCAATGTTCCCTTGTGAAATGTAACCGAAACGAATCCAAACAAGTGAAGGGTTAAAATAACACGAAGGTTCAAAGTATCCTTTGAAAAGTAACAATAAGTTTGTTTCTTAATTAAAAAAAGTTTACATTACTTGCAAAGGTCAATTGCTAAACCTGGTTTGCGAAACCTCAGTAGGTGGGCTGTTGGACTTGAGCAACAAGCACCTGCTAAAGATTTCGACATTGGCTTTACAAAAATTAATGAAACCATAAAATTAGCTCAAACTCCAACTTTTACTCGAAACAAGCTTTTGAAATATTTCTGCGCCACGAAAAAGCTTCCATTTAACTCGAACCTGTTACCAAACTTTATAACTTCGTTTTGTGTACTCATTTCAATGGGAGACCTAAAATAAACATCCGCAATGGCAAACCTTTATGGAGAGTCCTATTTAAAAATGTCGTTATTGAGGCTCCTTTCATTCGCTAGTGAATAGGCTTTAAGCCACCTTCCTCCGTTTCGAAATAATGAGAAGGTGCCTCGCCACTGTTCTTATATACTGAGAATAATATTGTTGTGGAGAAAAAAGTCTTACCTCTTTTCCCCGGTCCTCTCTAAGGACCTTATAAAATATGGTCCTGCGAGACTTCATTTCAAGTGGTCGTTTTTACAGTATTCATCTCGTAGATGGAAAGGTTAACGGTAATGCTTATTTCGCTGGCGTCTCGCGTGGAAATGAAGTGAATTGCCTTCAGAACGCGACGCGTATTACGTTTAATGGCTTAGTAAAGTCACTGCGATGTTGTCTTGCTACTGTTTATTATTTGTAGTGTTCGTATTCAAAACTGTTTAGTGGATGTTTAGAGAAGACTGGTTGATGATTCGTTTATTAAGAGATTGAATTTTTTTTGAACTTGACTAGTGGGGCTGGCGTGACTTCGTTTGTGTGGCGTCCTGTCCCTACCATACGCCTGCCCTACGCCTACTTTACCCCTATATACCATTTTTTTCTTATAATAAACAAAAACTAAATGTACTACCTATAATTTGATACCGTCGTTTTGATATAGGCCGCATCGTTACTTAGTAGCAGGTGAGATGGAGGTCAAATCCCTGGATATATAATAGGTATTACCTATTATAAAAATGTATCAAATGAAAATCATTTTTTCACAACATGCTTTTATCGCGCAGCTTTTGATTTCATAGGCGTATAGTACTCATCATGACCGTTCGAAAGAGCCCAAATACAATGGGCTTATATGGTTGTGTTTAGTGGTTCCTATGGCCACCTTAACTCCTTCATGCATTTAGGTTGCAGGCAACAAAAATGCTCATGTGCGTTGTCAGTGTGAGGACTAGGATCAAATCCCTCATATCTGTAATTACGGTAGCTACATATACCTTCAAACCGGCACACAACACAATAATGCAGCATTGCTGCTTGACGGCCGAAATAAATAAGGCGGTGGTACTCAACCAGGCCGACTCCTCAGACTTAACAGACAGCCTACTCCTACTAAATATACATTTTATAAAACAGCTGTTACAAGTTGATTTTGATGGTACAGACCTTTCACCATGAAAAACTACGAGGATACAGAACTTAATACCCATTATATTAAACCAATCTTGTTAGACCCTCCCTTACGAAGATTCAGAGCACAATGTTAGAAGTTGAGGTAGTTCTTTACATTGTACCTAAGAGGTCATCTTACAGTGGTGGTAAGGCGTTGTGGAGTAAAATTTTCTTTTTCAAAGTGGAACGAAAATGTCCGGAACCAGATTTGACACTTTGCCGATATCGTCACATTACGCCTCCCTGTAAAGCTGAATAGTGTGAAGACAGCGTCCCGGAATTTTAATAACAGTACATTTTTGTTGAAGGTACTTAGGGGTATGATTTGTAAGAGGTATCCACATAAGAGCTTTTCGCGGTATTGTCGATATGGTACGACGGATGTTTGATGTAATTTAGTTCAGGAGCGACAGAAAAACGTCGGTAGACCCCGAACAAGTTTACGTGTAAGTAGGTACTCAAATATTTTAAACTACTGAACCGATTTTAATGAAACAAAGCTATAAGCCACCTCGATTAAATTGAGAGACTCTAGATCATTTGCCTCGAAAACGTTAGTCGCCTTGTACGACACCCTTGAGTGTAAGGGGTTAGTGCATTGAAGATTAAATTGCATTAAATATACAGGGTGTTTCATAATACATGTATAAAGCCGTGAACTGGATGGAGTGCTAAACGTATTAAAACGATAGGTACAATTATTTTTTTCGTGCGTGGAATAGTAAGCGAGAAAATGACTATCGAACTTTTACCTTTTCAATGTCGATAATCGACATTTTGAAAACGAAAGACCGCATTTCTAGAAATCAGTTGTAAAAGGTCACTCAAGTTCATAGTACTAGGCGCAATGGGATATTAAGGAGATCTAAATTAGCCGTTTTGTATTTTTTGGTTTGAGGGTTCTGTACAAAAAATACTGTAATTTTAATTTAAAAGGTTAAACTTCTCCTTCTAGGATCATCAACTTGAAATAGAGCTGCGCATCAACGTAGTCGATATCGGTTATTTTTCTTTAAAAACGAAGATTTTTTATAAAAATTAAAATTCAATGTCTGGATAATATGAAGTCGCCAGTGTACTCTTTGCAAGCTATACTTTAACACCCTTTCGGCTTTATACATGTATTATGAAACACCCTGTATATGTCCGCTTCAATCGAGCCACACGCAGCAAACCTGAAATCGCGTATCACGTTAATTTGTAAAATTACTATTTCAATAAAACAAAATCATAGTAAATTACAACGACTTTTATGTGTTTCTTTTTTTCATTTAAACGTTTTGTACTTTAATATAAATAAAGCGTTTATATGTATCTCTAAAATTGTATGTCTATCTAATCAGTATGTCATCATACTCATTAGTGTCAATAAAACAATTGAAATCACATTCACTTGCTACCCATTTATAACAGTTTTGAGAGACCACAAAGTTCCATGAAGCAGTATTTCCAAAGAAATACGACATTTGGCTCTTCAAGAGTAGAAGCTACACTTTTTCATAACTCAGCAGTACATCTTCATCCCACACAGAAGCTACACCCCATGGACCAATGGATACTCCACAAGCATTAATTACTTAGCATCAGGTGCACCGCTGGCTCCTTTGCGTCTTGAAAATAATTAATAATTAATAATAATAATAAATTTATTTATTCAAATAAAATTAATCAGAAATTACAAGTTAGTTAAAAATTACAACATACCTACTTATAGTAAATTTGTACAAATAAAATAAAGGCTACATATTTGCAACTCTTGCACAAATAATAATAGGTACTTAATTCTAGTTATTGATAGTTTGGACACCTAAACTAAGTGAATGATTTACTTGTATCTTTCTTGTATCTTATTGTATATTTACTTATATCTTATTGTACATATCTTACTTGTATATTTACTTGTATAATTCTTTACTACCTGCATGAACCTATAATAAATATGAATCATCATGGCATCACTCCCGGTTGTGATCTTGCGCGCAAGAGCCCGGGGTCCGCCTTGACCATGGTTCAGGATT
The DNA here is from genome assembly GCA_905147135.1 of Blastobasis lacticolella. Classification (NCBI taxonomy): domain Eukaryota; kingdom Metazoa; phylum Arthropoda; class Insecta; order Lepidoptera; family Blastobasidae; genus Blastobasis; species Blastobasis lacticolella. The sequence goes on along the minus strand of LR990044.1, from coordinate 16,756,847 downwards.
TGGCAGTGAATCAGCTGGTTTCCTCCTGATGTTTTCCCTCAATTTATTGGCGTCAATATAGATAATATAATAATCATCTTGGCGTAATGTCCCGATAGTGTTCTCGCGCACGAGCGCGCGCCTTGATTATGATCGAGAAATTGGCAGATCAGATAATTACAGTGGAGCGACTGCCATCTGACCTCCGTGACCCTGCTACTATGGGAACCCGACCATATTGGATCATGGTTACACATTCACTTGCTTGAATGTCTAGGAGAATAACACCATTTATTGGATATTTTATTATTTTAACAGAGGAGGGTAATTAAAAACCTTCATTCCGTCCTTAGGCTCACAGTAGACAACCTATCATAAGAGCCACCGAAAAAGCGATTATATTTATTATTAAACTTAACTGCTAAACAAAAGTGTTTGTTTTGTGCTTTGTATAAAAGTAGGAAAGTGGTGAGGGTGCATTGTGAGAGTTTGCACTGGGCGTAATCCGGTTTTATCTGGTTTGGTACATAGAAACAAGGAGATAGTGACTCAAGGTGATAAGGAATCGACTTCACTTGCCATGATGTCCAGTTTTAGTAAAAAGTAAATGCCAACCAAGTTCACTGTTTCACAATCTCAAAAGATAACGTCGCTTTTTTTTCAAAATAGCTGCAAATTCCATGAAAACATATTCTCTGGCGTAAAGCAATCGTGTTGAAGAAATTAATTAAATTAATAAACATTGTCTTGTTGGCTATCAAACCGCGAAAACCGAATTATAATCGATAACCTAGAAGTTATTGACTGATTTGTAAAATGTATGAATGTAGGTATATAGAAAAATTTGGGGTGAATCGATTTGCTAGCTCACGAGTGTATATCTGTCCCTATCCCACATAACAAAAACGTATCAGTTCGTGTGATTTAAAGGGATAAACCAAAAATCTACTACACGTATTTTATCATGTGGTTTTCAGCAATTCAGTAGGTATATAAAGAAATACCGCTTTCGCTCTAGCAGATGCTTATAGGGGTCCCAACCACATAACAAAATACTCAAATAATAATCAAATAAAAAAAAAATCGAAGAACCCATTAATGCAGTTATTTATATTTTCTGTAGTAATTATGCCATTTCCCCAAAACTTTAAAGCATGCGGGATCCATTGTATAGTTATTATGGAAGCCAAATAAATATGAGCAAGACCGAGCACCTTCACATCTAAGCACACAAAAAGGGTTTTTTTTAATGACGACATCGTCAATAAAAAGCAGCGACGAGCGGTGTCAAACGCTTCGCTCCGCACTGCACGCATTCTCACAAAAACAAACTGAAAAGATTTACATACATTCTACTACCATATCCAACAATACCTTTACTGATCAGACACGGTATTTTACCGTACTATATAACGAGAGTAGACGGATTTACATGGAAGATAAAGCTACGTAGCTTTAAGTCCGCCATTGTACTGTAATGTGCATGAAGTTTTAAATAAATAAATAAATTACTTCTCCATAACCTTATAAACTGAGACATCTTAAGTTTCCGTGCCCACGGTCTAGTTCTATCCGGTTTTATCTGTATAGTTCCGGTAAGAGTGTCTTGCTAACGAAACAGAGACACGTCCCGCCACGTTTTGTTTTTCACCGAAACGTGAAATCATAGACAGGGTAGCCCCAATGGAGTTCGCGTATAATATAATAACTATAACTAAGCAACTATTGTTATAGAGTTCACGTATAAAAGAAACAACTATAATGTGTACACTTTTAGTACCTGCATTTAAGGTTCCTGTTCCTATGACTACAAGGTTGTACATCTACATACAAAACTGTACATCTCTGTTACTATACTGTATCTTTATTGATTTCTTATTCTTTATTGTACACAAACATGACATTATGTCATGGGAATGCGAATAATAGATTGGGAAAAAAGCAGTTATAACTTGGCTCTCTGTGACAACTGTGGCCTATACCACAGAATAATGATACCTATATACATAGGTTACTTATTATACGCAATAATAATAATAAAAACTTATCTTCGCGTCGATATGCGGGTTGTGCTTTCACGATCAGGTGCATAGGGCTCGGGAGCCCCGGAGTCCGCCTTGACCATTATCCAGGCTTTGACTGATCAGATAATTAGAATAGAATAGAATAGAAAAAATTTATTTGGCACTCCATACATACACAATAATTACAGTAATACTTAACGAATGCTTCCCTGCTGTACGTAAGACTGTATGTATGTTTGTGAAGGTTTGTGTTTGTGTGTGTATGTATGTGTTTGCAAATGTATATGTGTATTTGTCTTTTCACCGCGACTGCTTATATACTGGAGAACCCTGCTTAAAAATGTTACACAATTCAGGTAGAATACATCACTGAGCACTGACAGGTGCTTTTTATATGCGTCTATTTAGCGGAGATCCGCTGTAAATATATATCTACCAATAAAAAAATATTATAGCAAAATACATAGAAAATTAAATACAAATGAACTCTAATTCGAAAATCGGAAATGAAGTCTTCTGTTGGAAAGAGTCCCAACGGAAGACTCAGAACCTCGGAGGAGTCTGTTGGAGAGTTTATTGGCACCCCGTAACTATATCGAAAATAAAATAACAATTATTATAATTACTGTATAATTTTGAATATATTATTGAGATGTCTACAGGCTACATCGTCCATTGTGAATTAAGCTACTCCAAGTTTTGAGGACCAAAACTCACAGTGCTATTTTAACCTAGCTTCAGACAAAAAGCGGGATTTTCTGCGAACTACGTAATTAGGTGTCTACCCAACTTCAGTCCCAAAAGTCTCCTTGAGCGTTATTTTGTCTTATTTATTAAGTCTTCTCCTAACAATATTTACTTAATACAAACCCTGGTGGTTTCAGAGCAACCCTGGTAGTTATGTAATGAAAAATGTGAGCTTCGGTGACCGAGCGGTTAACGTATCCAACTCGTAAGCGAGAGGTACCGGGTTCGATACCCAATGCCATCATATACCAATAACTCTTTTCTGAGTTATATACCCTAGTTGAATACTAACCACTGCTCTTACGGTGAGGGAAAACATCGTGATGAAACCTGCACCTTCTGAATGTATAACCATGGTCCAATCCGGCCAGGCTCCCATGGTAGCAGGGTTACGGAGGTCAGATGGCAGTCACTCGACTGTAATAATATGATCTGCCTAATCCTGGATCATGGTCAAGAAGAACCCCGGGAACTTGTGCGCGAATGCACAACCGAGACTACACCAAGATGATTATTTTATCGTGTAAAAATATGTATCGAAACGTGGGCAAAACTGAACGCCAAATGTCAGCTACGGAGCGTGTATCCAAAATAACTGTCATTGTTATTTGTATGAAATTAAAGATATCTTATAATACTTACATTGGTAAGTACGTTTAAATTATTTGACTACAACTGGGTAATTATTAGACAATTGTCCGATAATTATTATGAATGAAAATAGATAATTATCTTGATAATTTTATAACTACCTGTAAATGCCGGAAAATATATGAACCAAATAAATACATGAACCAAATAAATATATGAACCAATATAGACTTTATGTATTTTACGACCCACCTGATGGTAAGCGGTAACTGTCGCTCATAACTTTTACGATTCATACATTTAGGTTGCTGACAACAAAAACGCAGAATCGCAGGTGCGTCGTCACTGTGAGGACTAAGATGAAATGCCTTATGACTGTAATTTTGCACTGGCTAACTTCTCCTTTGTTAGGTTAAGAGTTTCAATACAGCGGCTGCAACCCCCACCTCCTTTAGTCGATTATACGCATTCAAGGTGAACGGTTGTTTACTTTATCTCCGGCTACGCGAGTAATAACATTCTTTAAACCAGACCACAACAATGCAAGCATTATTGTTTGGCGGCAGAAGTAGATAACGCGGTGGTACTCACCCAGGCGGACTCCTCCGGGCTTGACAGAATCCTACCACCTAATAATCCCTATCCCTAATCCTAATCACTAAACTGGGTAGGCACAGAAGCATACACCGACATTTCGTCTACGTGTCAGTCATTCAAACGTCTATATCCGTATTTCATTTATTCATCCGAGTCATTAAACGTAACGTTGTATAAAGATCAACAAAATTTTCTGTAAACTGGCATTTGAATTTTTACAATCGTTTTTTTTGTTAGACTAGCCAGGCATTAAACCGCCTTATCACCTGCTGGTAAGTGACGATTCGGCCGATTATAGAGCATGCTAGAAACAGCCCATTCACTATGGCCTTGATGGGTCTAGATTATAATGATCAGGGAACTCACTCACAGGCAACGCGTTTGATTCCTTAGCCGTACATATAAAGGTCTCAAGGCGGCTCCACAACATAAGGATTAACCTCTAGCCCGGACCGCGGAAAGGGGCTGGCGGAATAAGATCGTGCTACTGCTTCGCACTCTCTTTGAAGACCGACAGACGCGTAAACAAACGCCGATGCTCGAGGCTATGCAGCTTAGCTTCGATCAATAGCAGACCACTAATTAATTTCTTTCCACTTTGTTCCACCAAATCTACAGCAGCCAGTTAGTATTTGGCTGATCCAGATTATAAGTTGGTCGCACTAAAGTCACGTATGCCACCCAAGCGACGCTTTATGACATCTAGACTTAATTTATTATGAAAACATATACCCGAATATCATGTTCTTTATCCCTTTTCATTGTGTACTCGTACATTAGCAATGCTTGGTTCAATAAAAGATTGGATCTGCAAATGGCTCCCTAGACGGCGCTTAGGCAGCGTCTATCCAAACCTCAGTTCCACAACAGCAATACATAGGTACATACAGGGATAGAAGTTCTAGGTACAAAAACTACTATTAAAATCAAAATTATTTATTGAATAGGACAATCTCACTCATCTCCTTCAATCGTCAAAGAGGAGAGAGAAAGTAGGAAGGAAACAAACAATGACATGTTGGACACCACAGGACCGGAGCACATTCACCCTAAGCCGACAATGGCTGGACCGTGTCCGACAATACCAGACAGAGCCGGTCAGTGCCCGACAATGACAAGCAGAGCCAGACCGACAGACTTTAATATTACTTATTGACCTGTATGTCCAGTATGCGAAAGACTATACACAGGCTAACGCAGAATTTTGGAGGAAGCTCCGTACATATTGAATACCTTTAAAAAAAAACCATTACGATTCTTCTAACTTAATTACAATCAGGATACAACAGTAATCAACCATTTTTATCAAGTAGCTCAAATCATTTTCATGGATTGTCTTACGGAGGTTTGACTTAAGATTGGTTTTTAAGTATTACTTTATTGTAATTAGGATAGTCCCCATATGGAGTACTGCTCCCACATAAGGGCGGGTGCACCCCAATACCAATTCCTTCCTCTTGATTCCATCCAACGCCGATCTATTCTCAGAGACAGTTGGTGGTGTCCCATTTTTCATAGTATGCAAAGATCTTGGCTAAAACAAAAACCAGAGTCGCCAGAAATGTCATATATGCCATTATTATATTCATAATATCTACATGCAATATATATAATAATTTATGCAAAATCGATGTGGAATACTAGATATTTTTTTATAAAAGGTACAATCTCCATACAAAAAGAAAATTTAAAAAAGGGTAGATAGGGGTAAAGTTGCCTACTACTTTGCCCCTACATATCCTTTTTTTCTTTGAGTTTAATGCATCCCAATATTATAGCGAACAAAACAAAAAAGGATTATTTAAATCGGTGTAGCCGTTTTCGAGTTTGAGGGAGACCAATGCACTACAATTAATTTTTACATAGGTATAGAGAAATGGAATAGAATAAAAATGTTATTACGAAGTATTAAAATATGTATTATTGATTTTTTTACATTATTTAATATAAGTATTATTATTTAATAAAGTGATACTAGATAATAAAATAAAAATCAAGAAAAATCAATGTAGTTATGATTCTCATACAATATAATAACTTCTATATTACATGGGTTAGGGGGCTGATTTTTCAAAAACGTTATGATTTTACCATAGTGAACCCATTTCTAATCATTTCGTTGCTGGCGATTCTGGGTTTTTTGTCTATGAGATTTTAGCCAAACCTTTTGAGAGAACGAGATTAGTAAGCTATATGATAATTACGAATAACATATCTGTGCATTAACACTAAAAATAAAATGTGTAAAAATAGGGCTGGACTTTATTTTGCCTCAACTCTTATTCAGCGGCGCTATGCGGTTAGCCAGCTGGGCACTTTTCCCAGTACTGGGAAACTGTGATTCCCTTTTATTTTAGGTTATTTTATAGCGTAATTTAGTTTAGTTGTCTTAAGTTAGGACTATGTCTTTTGTATATCTTACTAGCAATTCCAATCTATTTTATGTGGATTTAGCACAAAATATAAGTTTCGCAAAACTGAGACCAAATCAAGTGATTTTACTGACATGCCGACGACGGAGCTATTTATACCACAAATCTAAATATTCGTCGGGCGTTTAGAATGCCTTTTCGCGTTTGTGTCATAAAAAAAATGTTGTCGCAATTTAATTTTTTGCTCACCCACTTCTCCCGGAGGAGATGCGGGACAATCGGCACGTCGCTGAATATGTATACTGATTTTTTTTTCATTTCCGTAAACGAACTGTAACAAAAGAAAGATGAACGCTGTGACTCTTCCCAGTCGACTTTTTCGACTGTATATGCTTTCCCCCACACTCCTCAATCAATCTTCGAAAGAAAGTCATATTTTTTTGTGATATTTTTTTTTATTTTATCCAATTTCTTGTTGATATATTGGCTATTCGGTGTGAGATACGATTCAATCGTGTAATACATAATGCTTATGCATAAGCCTGTGTATCAATCTATTCTAGTTTCGATTACAATTTCAATGAATGAAAGTATGATAGTTAATACTTTGTTTAGTGCAATCTTGATGGAACTTCATTGTATGATAAATTAAAGAACACTTTTTGCACTAGTTCCACTATAATTGTTGTTTACATTGCCTGGTGATGATATTATCGAAATCGGTCGTAATATTTTTATTTTTATTATAGTGGAACTACTGTAAAAAGTGTTTTTTAAATTTATCATACGCATAATAATGGTACACAGTTTTCCCGTAGAGGTAGGCAGAGACCACATCGTTCCGCTTCTAAACTAATCATTAAGCATTTGTAGGCAAAACTAGTGAAAATGAAAAACATAAAAGAAAACGTGTATTAATTACTAGCACAACGATATTATTAGGAAGTGGCTTAATAAAAATACAATGACGCCATTTGTATGTTGCGTGAAACAATTTAGAGCGCTCTAGAGTCGAACTCTAGACTCGAATATTTTTTGAATTAGTGAATCCAATTCACAGTATATTTTTTTCATTGAAGAACAAAAATCAGCCGACTTAAAAATAATGAAGAACATATGCAGCATAACTTTACGCCTAGGGGTAGCCATACAAAAAAGATTCGTCCTATAAGCATATTGCTTTGAATAACTACGGCTGTTACTACTTGGATACTTATTAACGTCAAAAAACTATGGGACAACTTTCATCTCAAAACAAAGTGATCGCTTAACGAGCTCATCCAGGAAGTAGTACATATAATATTCAGGTTCATAACTTGACTAAAATCGACACCAAATACCCATTCCCACAAATCCTCAAATAAATAATAGCGCTCAAAGAAAACTCGGTAAAACATTTCGACTTGGCCCCTAACCTCGTTCGAAGCAATACCCTAGCGGCGGCCATTTCCCGCCGGCCTTTGATTTATACGTCACATTTGTCAGTGTTGATGCAGATATATCATAATGTATGCATGTATGTGGCTACACTGGCCAGCTATATTTTTTTCCACGAAAAAAAGAAAAATTGTACCGCACTCTTTTAGGTTCACGGTGTGTGCTATAATGGGGGTCAAGTTATGATAAATTAGCTCTCGTGTTCTCTCTAATGTCCATCTGCACGTTGACCGTATGATTAAGATGTAAATGGGTCTTTTCAGCGAATCGGTCTGAGAATGAAAGTTCACTAGAAATTCAGAGTAGTATTTAAAGTAACTAAACTTTGTAGTAGTAGGTCCACCTAGATCCACTTTAGTTTTCATGACCGTCTAACAGTTTTCGAATAATTAATACCTTAATTGACGAAGTAGTATCTGTGTAACTATATATAAGTTATTTTAACACCACCAAAAACCACAGAAGCGCTGCGGAGTATTGCAATTATTCAGCCAGACAATTGCCCATTTGAGCGAATTTCTTTTGGCGAACCAGTTTTAACCCAAAATAGATTGCCTCGATACGAATAGCTATTCAAATTGTGAGTCATTGTGCTGAAAACGAAGGTGTTTTCACAGAATGTCGTGTCAATCACGCATTAAAAGCGAACAGGCCGTAGCACCGGTTTCGCACGCCACCTGTATACAGACTCGCTGCTTATCTTTAACAACTATGATTATAGAGGTACAAGTAAAAAGGCGTAGATAGGTTATGCGTACTAGAGAAATTGCTAAAATTACCCCAGTAATTGAATGAGATCGTACGCTGACAGTTAGAAGCAAATGCGATAATATTTGTGCAATTTTCAACCTTATATTGAGTGTAAAGACCTACACACGGATATCTTATAAGACGACAATGGTCAGTTTTGTTAAGGTAGGCCAGCTAGGTACCCTAAAGACCAAAAAATGGGTAGCAACAAAAATATAACAAAACGTGAATACCTGTCGCATACCTACTCCTCTATCGCCGCTCTCTTTACATTAGCATTTGCAATGACTTCATCTCGCTCTCATCTCGAGATGGCAAGTCATACTTTCCGCTATCCGGAGTCCGCTAAATGCTTTCCACACTGAAACCATACTGAAACGCAATTGAACGGCGATCGACATCCATAACTTGATCGATATCCATAGATTTGAAATTTAGTAAACCGTAGCATATAACGGCTGTCTAACAAAAAGTTACAAAGATGCTACTTCTTTTCGATGCTGTTTTATCTCAACCTTTGTTGGCATTCGAACTTTGTAGCGGCTAAAACGAAACTGAATAATGATTGGAACTGCATTAGAGACGAGTTTGAAAGCAACGGTTTTAATTTAGCGTAATCCTTGGATTGAACTTTGTAGAGGACCCAATTTGCACATATGACCTATACGCCTTATTACATAATAGTAGTTAAACATGTAGGTACAGAGTCTACAGACAAAAATCAACACTGTTACTACAGCGGGCAACAGCAGACTTAATATGTTTGTTTTCTTAGTAAAGTAACCCACTTAGTTGCTTAACTTGAAAGCTCGTAACTGAAGTAAGTTCATTTTAAATTTTGGCTTGCAAAGTCAAGTTGCTCGTGTTCCTCCAGTGCTATTATGGGTTATGTAGGTATACTTACCATAATGTAGAGTTAAAATTTGTTTGTAAGGGGTAGGTAATATCTGGAACTACTAACCCAAGAGTTTCTAAAAAAATTCGATCACTAACTGAAATATATGCTCTAGGCGCTTTTATAATTTGTAACGTGACGATATTATCGTGGACGTCCACGATATAGGGAGAGGTGCCATGAAGGGGGCATTATTTAATTTGACAGGAGCGTGACGTGTAAGGTGCGAATGGTTGTGCTTCGGGGTTTCCCCAGAATAAAAATATTTTACCGATTATTTGACTCATCCCTTTCAATGAGTGTCTTTTTCATGCCACCTCTCCCCTATATACCCAACGTCCACTGTTTTCTCCCGCGCAGTTTTGATCTCGGTATACATCCAGCATATAATGGAAGATTTAACAACTCATCATTATCATCATCTGAGCGGTCAATCCCGGCTTCTGCCAGGGTCCGCCTTCCTACATTTTCTTCTCCACTCTGCCAGATCTTCGTCATCCTAACGTCGCAACCGGCAGGTTTAGGCACCTAACAACCGCGTACCTTTGTTTACGAGTAGCCCGATATTTCGACGCAGTTGCATGTGTTAGATATAAGGTATTTTAGTATGTTTTAATTGGTATTAAATATCGTAATGAATAATAATTAATATTTCAAAATACTATCGTAAACATTTCACCAACTTCAGAACGAAGTGTGGTGTTTCAGAACGATTGTTTGTCTTTGTTCTGTTAAGTACTGTTTATGAGAAACTTCCTTAATTAATTATGTAATAAATTTATAATAATGTTCAAAGTATTGTAATACATTAAATTAACATCTAATCAATCTATCAGTAAATTTAGGAGACCGGAAATGAGAATAGAAATGACATTTCCGGCTAGAAGGTAGTATAAAGGTCCAGTCAAAAGACTGGGTGGTACTTTTGCTCCAGAGCCGGCACAGAGTTAAGTACAAACTTGCATTGTATTATTGTTGCTTTATATTTTGTATTGGTTAATTTATTTATATAATTGTTTATTTATTGAATCATACGTAATACTACTGTCCCATTTTAAAGGATAAATATTGAATTATGTGATCGATAATTGTCTTAACATTTGGTGAGAATTTTGTATAAATGTGGTTTGCCTATGGTATTTTGTTTGTATTATAAAATCTTGTTTAATTCAGCTAATGCTGTTTAAATAAATACCTCATTTTATAATGGATTATATTGCTTATTACAATATACCTAATATCTTTAAAACATTTGTTTGATTAAATGATATCCACTAGAATCATACGTTATCCTAGATAATATATTTTCTAGTAAACTCCTACACAAATATCAGCCTTGGATACTTCATCATCATCGTTGTCCATATATTTCACTGGGATTTTGGATACATACTCACATTCTGTTATTATCCTGTAGCCTAATGACTAAAATAAAGGTTTTACTAATGAAAGACACTGTAGTTATAAGTAGGACTTATATTAAAGCTGACATCAGAAGTGGGATTCGTTAACTCTTGATATCGATATTAAAATCACTATTTTTCAGATTCTGCGTAATGGACGAGACCATTCCACGAGGCATCTTGCAAATCCACGACGACGGTGTTTGGAACGACCAATCGACGTCGGAGGGATCGAGAGACCGAAAAACCAAAGGAAATGTGCTGTGCCGTCTTCGCGGCCCATCGCTGTCAAGAGCTTCGCAGATCCTGGTTGAAATCATCACCGGAACAGCATCACCAAAGCTGCCATGACAGGTAACACCCCGACCGGTTCTGTATCTGAACATCTCGGACGCCAGGACATCTACTGCTGGACATACTCCGCCAGGGGGCCTTCCGCAACGATCGGCTTGGTCCACCAGCTCAGTCTATCTCCTGGGGCTGTTTTACACTATAATTTCCGGTACGTGATCCCCATTCGAAGACCTTTGTGCCTCATCGGCCATCGGTCCTATGAAATTTTGTGGCCTGCCCACTGCCACTTTAGTTTTGAAACTCGTGGAAACTATGTCGGTGACTTCTGCATCTACTATGGCACAAATCCTGGACATTTGGAATCACGAATTGTTTCTTGCACGTCGAGCGTCAATACATCGAGATATAAAACGCCGCTTTTATTATAATATTTTTAGAAATGCAAAACATTTTATGTGAGAATAGCATCCTCAATTAGCAAAGAAAGACCACATCATAATTGTTTAACCTTCTTTTCCATGCCAAAAACTACGTTAACGAAAGTAAAATGTTTCAAACAATTTTTCTTATTGGTAGTTAGACGAAAAAAAAAATTAAATTTATTTTGTGCGGTTGACCGATAAAAACTTGCTAAGTTTTAAAAATATTTAGTTAAAGAACATCGGAAACTTTATATTCCCGTAAATTTTGATGGGTATATTTATATGATAGGCAGCTTTATATTATGTTATGTAAACGTAACATACCGGTTACCCACATTGGAAAATATTAAAATCATTTCTATATGACATAGGGTCGGCACAGTAGATATAATCCAAGGTTGTACCGTTATAATACTTTATTACGTTTAGCAATTTTCGGTCCTAAATCAACTAGCTACTTAAATCATAATGTTCATGATAGGAAATTGAGAAAAATCATAAATAATCCATTCAATTTCTTGACGAAAAATTAGACGTTGCATAAAGGCGCTTCTCCGCCTAAAGGACATTTTGTTATCAACACGTGTTGACAACACAAGTTTTTGATCGGTGGATACCTGGCTTAACGCAAAATATTTATTTTGTTTACTTCATTTTTATTTCAACAAACTTTTACCATACAATAAATATTCAATTCAAGCTCAAATTCAATTAAAGTACCTACATAGACACGATTCGTATTTAAAAATCATGTTTGCCTACCTTTGTTGATGTACCTACAATAACATGATTCACATTTTCTATTTTCTTGTCTGCTGACCGTATCGTTAATAATATGCTATTTCAGTAGCACAGTGGATTCGATTCCCGTCCAAGTAGAAATTGAAGTAATTACTAATAAGGTACTATAAAAATAGGCTCTGTACCTGTGATGTATTCCATTTCATTAACCAATATTATTTGAATTGATATTTTGGTGATAGATAAATATTATAGGTATAAATTGCGATGTGGGTCTATAAGAACAACGCTATTGAAGATGCTATGCTAGTTTGAATTATTTCATCATTCGTAATTATTCGAAGAAATTTTGTGTATAATATTTTATAGAAAATCATGCTAATGATGTACAAGTTTTGAAATGCCACCAGTTATTCAGTCACATGTATTAAGTAAATAATTCGATAAATAGAAGTAAAAGTGAAATGATAACTTGAACTTTCTATAATTGAAAAATGCCAATTATGACATGATTATATAGATTGTTTGAATCCAGCTGTGGGAAACCGTGTTACAATATGGCTGCTAGGTAGTAAGCTTGGTGTGGCTTTGGCTTCACGGGCAGCGGTGATTGCAGCCAGCACCTGGATGCTTATACTGAACGTTGCTGCTAGGTAGTGAGCTTGGTTAAGTCCATTTCTCGGGCAGCAGTGATGGGACCATACCTGGAAGGCTACTACTGAATATTGCTGCTAGGTATTTAGCTTGGTGTGGCTTTGGCTTCACGGGCAGCGGTGATTGCAGCCAACACCTGGAGGCTTATACTGAACTTTGCTGTCTAGGTAGTTAGCTTGATGTTGGCAAGACGACCTTCACCGGGCAGCAGTGACGCTGCCAACATCTCTATGCGTCTACCGAAACTTAGCTGTGCTAGGTAGTAATCCTGATGTTTGGCCATTGTATCACGGGCGGCGGTGATGGGGCCATCATTACAGGTCACTACTCAACCAAATAATAATATTGTAATGCGATTCTTCATGACTATATTTGAACTTGCTATAATTCTGAAATCTCGAGAATAATTTTTAATAATTCAGCATTGAAGGTTACATTGATAAAAAAAGTTTTGCTAGTCCCATAGACGATGCTAATCTGGTTCTCCGGTGAGACCGGTGGTGCCGGTGCACTGGTGAGGAAATTGGCATGACGGGACAAATGACTTTGAAAGTACAGACCAGTATTTGGTTATTTACAAATGTGCACAATAAAAATAACTGCAATACATTTTAATGGTTATAAAAGCTGATTACTGATATGATTTTTATACTTTGCTGGTTTGTGATTGAATTATTTGTGGCATTGCAAGAAGTTATTATATTCTGAAATTCTGAATGAATTTGGTAGTCGACTTACCTATTTGTGGTATAATAATTTAAGTCGTTCTAAATAAGTAAATGACACAAAATGTTACATTATTATTTGATTCACAAATGGAAATTTGTCCTAAGTTTGATATAAATAGGTACTTCAGGGACGAAGTACTTGTCAGTATGGCCGTGTTAGATATAATGTATTTTAGTATGTTTTATTGGTATTAAATATCGTAATGAATAATAATTAATATTTCAAAATACTATCGTAAACATTTCACCAACTTCAGAACGAAGTGTGGTGTTTCAGAACGATTGTTTGTCTTTGTTCTGTTAAGTACTGTTTATGAGAAACTTCCTTAATTAATTATGTAATAAATTTATAATAATGTTCAAAGTATTGTAATACATTAAATTAACATCTAATCAATCTATCAGTAAATTTAGGAGACCGGAAATGAGAATAGAAATGACATTTCCGGCTAGAAGGTAGTATAAAGGTCCAGTCAAAAGACTGGGTGGTACTTTTGCTCCAGAGCCGGCACAGAGTACAGTACAGTACAAACTTGCATTGTATTATTGTTGCTTTATATTTTGTATTGGTTAATTTATTTATATAATTGTTTATTTATTGAATCATACGTAATACTACTGTCCCATTTTAAAGGATAAATATTGAATTATGTGATCGATAATTGTCTTAACATTTGGTGAGAATTTTGTATAAATGTGGTTTGCCTATGGTATTTTGTTTGTATTATAAAATCTTGTTTAATTCAGCTAATGCTGTTTAAATAAATACCTCATTTTATAATGGATTATATTGCTTATTACAATATACCTAATATCTTTAAAACATTTGTTTGATTAAATGATATCCACTAGAATCATACGTTATCCTAGATAATATATTTTCTAGTAAACTCCTACACAAATATCAGCCTTGGATACTTCATCATCATCGTTGTCCATATATTTCACTGGGATTTTGGATACATACTCACATTCTGTTATTATCCTGTAGCCTAATGACTAAAATAAAGGTTTTACTAATGAAAGACACTGTAGTTATAAGTAGGACTTATATTAAAGCTGACACATGCATCATGATCACCCGGTACGCGGTAGGAAATCCGGAACATACCTTTAAATAAGTGATAATAACCACGATAGTTTAAAACATGAACAATAACTATAATAACAGAACCACATATACCGGTACACAAACTTACATAACAAAACCACACAAAGTGCTTGGAAAGTAAGGGTCGGAAATACGGAATAGCATTTAGAATGATTTCACAGTTCTAATTGCCACCAGTCATTACTACACGGAAGGAAACGAGATTACCATTAAGGCACTGACGAGGGCGCTTTTTAGTAAGTGGTGATTTCATTGTGAGCCATTGTGTTGATTTATATGAATATTAAGTGTAGTAAATGAGAATTGGACACAATGCATTCCGTTTTTACGTGAGCGTCAGAATGGCTGGTTGTCTGTGCCGTAGGTGTATGAAAGTTGATTAGATAATTGCTACATAATTGCTTATATTTGCTACATATAATAAATAATTGCTACATATGATGTTTATTTAGAAATCAGATTTATTTTTTGTCCAGCCATTCTGACGTTTAGATGGCTGGTAGCCTCCTAGTTTATAGTCAAGCATGCAGAGTTTCCCAAAATGTATTGCGTCAATAATTGCTACATATTTGCTTCATTCAACTTCATTAGATATAACTTCAAAAGAACGTTAAACAAAAGATGTAGCATTTATTTGAATTATCCCAAGGAAAAGTGCCTGACAAAATAATGAAAGCAAATAGTTATGTAGCGCAATCATAGGAGGCAGGTGTTTTAAATTGTTAAATGACATGTAATGTTATGAGTAGGTACCATAAAAAAGGTAGGTATCGTAACTAAATGTAGATCGTTCATAAGTTTCAGTTTAATAATATTACTATTTACAACAATAATTTTTCTTATTTTTATTATTATTTGGCATATATTATACAATGTGGAATTAGCTTCTTTTTACTTTTCGTGATTTTTTTTTATTGGTCATCATAGCATCTCCATTGTGAATTTCGTCTGCAATGAGCCTTGTAGTGACCGATAAGTGTTTCACATAGTGGGGGCACGAACTCTATTATTGACAGCAAATGGAATTCAGATCCTTCTAACAAAAGAGATGTTGGTGGATCATCTATTGAAATGAAATTCAAATACAATAAGATCTCATAAATAGTAATATTATTAAACTAAAACTTATGAACGATCTACATTTAGTTACGATACCTACCTTTTTTATGGTACCTACTCATAACATTACATGTCATTTAACAATTTAAAACACCTGCCTCCTATGATTGCGCTACATAACTATTTGCTTTCATTAATTTGTCAGGCATTTTTCTTTGGGATAATTCAAATAAATGCTACATCTTTTGTTTAACGTTCTTTTGAAGTTATATCTAATGAAGTTGAATGAAGCAAATATGTAGCAATTATTGACGCAATACATGTTGGGAAACTCTGCATGCTTGACTATAAACTAGGAGGCTACCAGCCATCTAAACGTCAATATGGCTGGACAAAAAAAATATCTGATTTCTAAATAAACATCATATGTAGCAATTATTTATTATATGTAGCAAATATAAGCAATTATGTAGCAATTATCTAATCAACTTTCATACACCTACGGCACAGACAACCAGCCATTCTGACGCTCACGTTTTTACGGTACCGTGTCCAACGGGTGGCGAAGGAGAGTTTATGGATGTGTTAGAATAGAATAGAATAGAAAACATTTATTTACACACAATAACACCACAAACACATTACATATTGACTAAGATCGGCTTCGAAACACCGACTCCCAAACAATACAGGTATTATTGTTATTACCTTCTAACCCCCCGTTTTAATAGACGTAGCGTAACTTTACACCTAGGATTAGCAATAGAAACTTATATGGCTATTCCTATCTATCAAGTTATGCCATGTTTTTTTGATAGACCAGTAAAAGTTTTACGTAGGCACAAGTACAACTAGGTTATTATGTTCCGGAACCAATTTAATTTCTGAAAAAAGTATAGCCTATGTGCTATTCTGGAGTACAAGCTTTATAACTTCCGAATTTCATATAAATACGTTTAGTAGTTTTGCGTGAAGGAGTAACAAACATCCACTTACACTTCCATCCATCTATCCTTACAAACTTTCGCATCTATAATATTACACATATTAGGACTAGTTCATTAGTAGACTACCGTTTGATGTCCAATAGAATTTCTAAAAGAGCACCAATCAATTTCATACGTTATTCAAGTTCAAGAGAAAATTGACCAGAAAATGGGCAACGCAGTTTTCTGTTGTATTTTTGGACGTCTTCAAGACGCTCGTGTCACGCTCCACCCAATCGTGGACATTGTGGCAAAAGTCTCCACAGATGTTGCGGAGGCTCAAGTCTAGTGTACGGCACGGGCACGGGTACGGTCATAGGCCGTCAACGCATTCGCGACTCCCCATGTGTTGTGGTTATGGGCGGTGGTGATTACCAATAGTCACATACCATCAGGTGACGCGGGGCCTTCTCAATAAACGCAACAATAACAGATGATAAGCGACAGGTGACAATTTGACAATTTGCCAATGTAACACTGATAAATTTGTCACGGTGGAAATTCCACAAATATGCCGACTTGTCGTGACCATTGGACATGTTTCTGTTACACTCACATTCTATCATCGCACCACTTGCCACCGACAGGGAGTTCATCCTCACATCTTGGAGCAAAATAGGTCGCGAACTGTGCGGTTCCAAAGGAACTTTCTCCCATGCATACTAAGGTTGTGGAACCTACCTGGAGAGGTTTTCCCTGTAGAGTACAACATGGAGTTCTTCAAGAAAGAGGTGAAAAGGTTTTTAGTAAGTATAGTAAAACACTTTTATTCCACTCAGACACATGGCACAAAATTCTTAAATATTCACAGAGAGAAAAAAGAAGTAAAACAGAGACAAACGAAAGTAAAAGGAAATCTAGTCTCTAATCTCGTTACCTGTGCCATGTACAGAGTGCAATTGGGCCACACTCAGCATATGCCATTTTACGAGGTCGGCAACGTGAGGGTGATGCCCCTGGTATTGCAAACGTCCATAGGCTGCGGCTGCTTGCTTACTATCAAGCAGGCCGGAAGAAAGTTTGCCACCTTAGTGGTATAAGAAGAAAACATTTTCTTTTGACAGGCGACAGGTGACAATTTGTCCGGAATAACTTGTCAAATTTATTTTATTTAACACCAAATGTCACGACAGGCACTCTCACCCAATGTCAGGGGTGTCAAGGCTATTCCTTAGTTACATCAGTAAGTACAAATCATTTTAAAAAATGGTATTAGCGTCTACGACGGATAGCAAAGTAGTTGAATGTATGTTCTGTTTTTGTTTTCTTTTTTATATGGCCCTACATACTAGCCAAGTAACCGTTGTCCACTCGATGGTGCCGTGGTGCCTAGCATTCATTTTATATTTTAAATATGACGTTCATAAGTGTTTGTGAAAACCTAAACTGAATAAACGTATTTGAGTTTGAGATTTTAATGATTCTAATAAATTTTCATATCGTGTGTTAATTTATCACTAAATTTGCTGAATGAAACACAGACAGGGCCTATAATTATTAATTTGGCGTCCATTTCAAATAGGAAACAAAAACCGTCATGTTCTCTCTTAAGCAGTTCTCTCTCTCCTCTATAAAATATTGAGTTGTAACAAATATGCCGAAAAAAATATAAAATTTGTCAATTAATATGACAAATAAGTCAGAGAATAATATCTTAGAGACTCGATAGGTAAAATCTGATAATTGTCGCCTTTATTAAACTGTTTTTGAATCGCATTTTGTCAGTATTTACCTGTCGCATTCAGAGAGAAGAGCGATTGCTCCACCGACAAGAGTTAAACTCTTAAATATATGATAATGATGATGATTTGGACTTAATTGTCATCTCTATTAAACGGCTCTTGTCGCGAAAATTCGACTTACTTGTCAAAATGTGTCAAAATTGTCGGATTGTCACGTTTATGGGCCCTGCTTGCTCGTTCACCTCAGTCTTGTACAAAAAACCATGTTAATCAGACTCGCCCTTGGCTCTTAATGCTTGTGGGGCCGAATTTGCTCACGATGACTTGCATTAAGCATCCATATAGTCATCGCAGGTAACAAATGGTTATTACAAAACACGCCGATCTTCTATCAGACTAAACGTAGCGCTAATAATAGCCTAGAAACTTATGAATGAAATTGCATTTTTTTCGCCCATAGGTATGTACCTATATTTTGCTCAAGCTCACTATTTTCCATAACAAATTGCTCATTTTTAAATAAAGCAAATAAATAGATATGCTTAGACAAATTCACACAGCTCCATCTGGCCCCAAAGTAAGGAAAGCTTGTGCAATGGGTGTTAGATAACTGATAAACTAGTTACATACCTTTATTTAATCAATACTTATTATACATTGATTGCCAGACTGAAGTGGCAGTGGGCAGGACACATAGTTTGAAGAACAGATGGCCGTTGGGGCAGTAAAGTTCTCGAGTGGCGACCACGTACCGGTAGACGCAGCGTGGGTAGGCCTCCTACAAGGTGGACCGACGTCCTGGTAAGGATCGCAGGTACCAGATGGATGCGGAAAGCACAGGACCGGTCTTTGTGGAGATCTATGGGGGAGTGCCTATGCCCAGCAGTGGGCGTCTTCTGGCTGATATGATGATGATGATGATATTATACATACAACACCCAGACCCTTGCCAGAAATGAAAATTCATCATTTAAATTTCTGCTCGGCTGGGAATCAAACCCGGGTCCTCTGCGTGGCGACCAGCATGTTAATCAACTGAACCACTCAGGTCGTTAATACACAGAAAACAGACACACAGTAACAGCCGACGCAACAGAAATTAAAATTTATCATTTCAATTTCTGCTCGGCCGGGAATTGAACCCGGGACCTGTGTATGGCAGACCGGTCACTCAGCTCGTGATACACACACTGATTGCCATTTTAACCCAACGTAATTTTATGACAAGGTTGCTATCGGATTTGCCAGTTTCAAGAAATTTAAAACTTTGCTGATAAGGTACATACATTCCATAATTTTTGCCATAGGAAAAGGTAATTTCATAGGTAAATACAGACCTACAATCTCAAAGACGAAGACATAATTATATCCTATGTTCTTTATCCGGTTCGACGACTTTTCGACAAACAACGTCATTCTGTAAATCCTGTAGGACCTTTTCCGTCTCCGTCTTTACATATTTTTAGCATAAAAGGAGCTAATTTTAGCATAATTTTCATTTTTGTTGTTACATTGAATGTCTGAGTAGCTAAATCCGAAAGACGTGGGAAGCCGTGGAGTATAAGTAGGAAAAGTGTAGATTTTTTCAGTAGGTGTAGGTATTTTAGTTATTAGTATCTTGAAGTTAATATCCCGGTTATTTATTTATTTAAAACTTCATGCACATTACAGTTTAAAGGCGGACTTAAAGCTACGTAGCTTTTTCTACCAGTCAACGGTTATGCTCACGGCACGAGGTTTCGGGGTCCGCCTTGATCATGATCCAGTATTTAGCAGATCAAGTAATAACAGTAGAACGACAGTGATCTGAACTCCATGACCCTGCTACCAGGGGACCTACCTTTCACTCACCCTAAGAGCATCAGTTAGTATTCGACTAAAATACATAACTCAGAAAAGAGTCATTGGTTCATGGCCGCAGTGGGATTCAAACTTGGTACCTTTCGCTTACGAGTTGAATACCGCGTAACCCATCCTCCACCGACGCTTCCACTATATAATATTAATTTTTTTTTAATCGGATGAGTAGTTTCGGACATACTTTACTGCGAAATGTAAAGTCATTACACGATCCCGTTTACGAGTTTCGTGGCACAAAGTTTTATCGTTAGCTCAGTTATCGTTGGCCACGGGCATTTAACCGCCATTTAATTTGAGGACAAATACCTCTTTATATCATCAGCCGAAAGACGCCCACTACTGAGCATAGGCCTTCCCCAAAGATCTCCATAAAGGCCGGTCCTGCGTCTTCCGCATCCAGCTGGAACCTGCGATCTTTACCAAGTCGTCGGTCCACCTGGGAGGCCTACCCACACTGCCTCCTTATATACCAGTACATAACAGAAGGAACATTGAAACATTTCGTGTGCTACACAATAAACCTATAAATAACCCCAAACTACTACTTCTAAGTACTTCAAACTCCAAGTCTATGCCCGTAAATCGACCTCGCGGAGTCTCGGCCGCTCAGTTTCCTAAAATAATTCCTTACACAAAAACTGCAAAGTACCCCAAATGGAACACTAAAAACTTCTCTCGTTTTAAAGCTGCACTAAATGAATGAGTTTTCCAATTTGCTGCAACACAAACGTTGGAGTTAAAAGCGCTACACGGTGTGTTAAATTAGAAAATACTCTCTGTTACGAGCTGCTGTTATCTTTGAAAGTGATTCGGGTTGTATTACAGCTATTTTGCATTGTATGTATGTGTTTTTTCTTTACGTCAGACAAACAGGCAAGCGGGCGGAAATGGAAAGTGGTCGCCGCCTATGGACATCAGAAACAGCATGGGAGTTACCAATGCGTTGCCCGCCTCTGAAGAGACCTCTAATATACCTCTTGAACGATCCCATGTCATAGTTCAAAGGAAACACTGTTGCTGGGAGCTCATTCCACATCCGAATCGTACGAGCGAAAAACGTTCTTTCGAACCTTCGCGTGGTAACCAACAGAGGGTCTGCGTATTAGGTATGAGTACACAGCCCACGGGCCTATATGTGGCCGAATGCTGACAAGCACAGTAGAAACAGGTTCAGTTGGCTACGTCGTCGAGGGCTTCTGAGTTGCATGTTATTGGGGATGGAGATTCAAAACTTCTAAGTACTGTCTAATGAAAGTGACGTCTTGCATTGCTGGATTTCATATCTCGAGTCTCTTTTATAGTGTAGCGATGATAGTATAGCCAGTGAAGAAACGAAATTTTTAACAGGCAATGCAGTAGTCAGCTCTTAGTAATAGGAAAATGAAATATTTTAATATAAAAAAAGGATGAAGTTGAGTTACGCTGCAAGGTATGGTAAGATGACTGTCGAAGAGACGAGAAGGTAAAGGTATAGTAGTGAGATTGTTGTGGCTTTATTAACCTCCTGAATACTAATAAATTATTAATATTAATAGAAAGAAACGCGTCTTAAAACCTATTTCTATTTCTCAAACCCCTGTTACATACTTATACAAGGTGTCCACTCAAATTCTTGCAAATTGAGCCCAAATTAAAAATCGAGGCAAATTCTCGAAACTCCCTACAGACCAATAACCAGCGTGAATCCCAAACGAAGGGCACTCGTAGGTACGTTTTATCTTAATTTGAATAAAATTGTACCATTAACCTTAATGCTGTAATTGTATGAGATAATCCCGGTCTACGTAACCAGAGGCGTTACAAGTCGGTATGTGTATGGACTTTATAGCTAGGCGTAATCTGTACGTGGCTACTAAAGGCACCTGAAGATACCAAATGAAGTGCCGCACTTCATTTGCTATCTTTAGCAAAACTTCATTGATTTAATTAAGGTACACTGAGTAGCGATGTCAGCGGCGTGTCAATATTATTTGTCGTTGAAAACGTATGAGTAACTTACTTATAATAAGAATAAGAACACTACTATCTTATCTGCATTCCACGTTGCGTGATTATGCGGATTTTCACGCACGGCGGACGACCACGGACAGCCACGTACACGCAGCGATTGCGTTCCACGGTGAGTATGTCTAGGGTCTAGATTTTGTTATTTCAAAATGCAACGTGAAACACGTACATGTCTGCGCTACCACAGACGACACTCTTTCTGCGGTGGTAGTCCGCGTCCGACCGCAAAATTACGCACCGTGCAATGCCGAATCTAGTTGAAGTCCTTTACCATTTTGAGACTTGACCATTTACACCGTAATCTATAAGACTATCGAGTCTAAACGAGTTTTGAGCGGGAAAGGTTTTGCTAAAGCTTGTAACAATGCACAACAGAAACCTTGCTTAGCGCAGCTGAGAGCAAAGCATCACCACGCTTCCCCATATAGCCAGTTAATATATTCCACGCCCGGTTCACCGGTTATCTTCCCGTTGTGTACAGATTTGCCCTAATCTTATTATGTTAAAATTTGGCTCGGGTCTTTTTGTCCGTAATTAAGTGCTTAAGGTTAGACACTGTACGAACACGGTGGTCTATTTTCTGTGTTATTACGTTTGAAAAGCGTTTGTTTGCAAATTGAAAAGGGTTTGACGGGGAGGTTGATTACGTTTTTTGTGGTCAGGTAACGCCTAATGGACTTCTTGGTAATTAGGAAGGGTCATGGGTACCTGTCAACTTGAATGTGTTGTACAAATTAGATGAACGGTACCTGTACAAGCGATATATATTATGCGAATCAATTTGTACTACTTGTACTAAGGTCAGGTGGACTCGGTCAATCCTGAGGATTAACCAAATCCACCATATAGTGGACCACCGCCTTATCTATTTCTGCCGCAAAGCAACAATGCTAGCATTATTGTGTTCCGGTTTGTAGGTAACCTTATCATATTATATAGGGATTTCATCTAAGTCCTCACAATGACACTAGCAGTTCTGCATTTTTGTTACCTGCAACGTAAATGCATGAATCGTAGATATTATGGAGGACAGGTCATCATCACAGTCCATAACAGTCCACTGCAGGACTTCGGGCCTCTCCCACGAAATGGGAGGTTGTTGCCATAATCTCCACGCTTGGCAGGCGGGTTGGAGATCGCAGTGTTATACATTAATGGAAAACGCTGATGCCCATTTTCCAGCCCACGGAACTCTAAGATTTTGTGCCTCGAAATCATTAGTCGCCTTGTACGACACCCACGTGTGTAAGGGGTTGTGCTATTCTATGGGGGACAGTCACAGCTTACAATCAGGTGGGCTGTTTGCTCGTTTGTGACTGCGTAGCATATAAAAAAACGACATAACTATTATAGGATTTTAGAAATTGATTGATCTAATATGTTACACATTCATGGAAAAAACCGATGTCATGTCCCAAATCGCTGCTTCAGCCTAATGACCGAAACTCACGAAAGTCACATGTGACTCAAAATACCTGTCTGGTTTAAGGGACTTATATACAAGAATATAATTAGAGTTGTAATGCTCTATGGCTGCGAGACATGGCCGGCACTGACGAAACACGAAATGAAAATACTGCAGCGGATGTTGCGGGAATCGACAGAATACGTAACGTGGCATCCGGCGTGAGTGATATCGCAGATAAGATCGAGGAGGCTTGACTGCGCTGGTTTGGTCACGTGTTGCGTAAGCCCCCGGGATACGTGGGAAATAGGTGTCTGTACCTGCCAGTATCAAGAAAGACGAACGTGGGCGAACCAAGAAGAGATGGATTGACGTCGCTGAGTGGGATGAGAGAGCTAAAGCTTGGATGCGAGAATGCCAAAGACCGGGCGAGGTGAAGAAAAATGAATGAGAAATAGGACCCTGGCAGAGACCGGGATAAGCGCTAGGACGATGATGATGACTCATTCACAGAAAAACTATTGAATGATATTAAACCTTTCTCAGACTCCAGGTTCTCACAAAGGCTGTTTATGTTAGTACCTTTATATTGATTAATAAATTTTGATGAAAGCATCGGATACCATTTATCATGACACTCAGATGATCAAACGAACTTACCTGAAGTGAAGTTCGATCTTGATTATCTTGTCTTCGTCGGAGAGATTTAACCATGTAGTAGCCCCGCTACGTCAACCAACTCGCACAAGTATTTAGAGGAAAAGAGAGTAAAATGTATTGCTGTCTCTTTCTCCCCCATTTCTCTGGTCCCTGAGATTCGCATGTTCATTATTTTAGAGCAAAGACAACCCATATCAAAATTGATTCTATGGGCTACAGTGTTAAGGGTAGGGAGGGACCTTAAATCTCTCCGACGAAGACAAGATAATCAAGATCGAACTTCACTTCAGGTAAGTTCGTTTGATCATCTGATTATCTTGTCTTCGTCCTCGAGATTTAACCATGTAGATGTTCAGAGAATATCATCAATGTTGCAATTAATAAATAACACAAACATATAAAAAAATCACAGCGTTGTGTATTTTTAAGTTATACATTGGAATTACAAAAAAAAAATATTTACGCAATTACACAGACTACAATAATAGATTGGACCTGGACTCAACAATTGGTCTGTTATTAAAATTTGCGAACGCTGCTGATTGATTAGCCCAACCTGCAGTGCGTCTAATCACGTCTACGCTAACGCCAGCGCGAGACGCTGCTGACGTCGAAGCGTGTCGGGTGCTATGAGCCCCAAATACAGTTGTATCGATGCCACTGTCTTGCAAGGTTTGTTTTAACCAACGTCCTATGGTCTGCGACGACGCAGCTTTATGAGGCTTTCTAAAGGTGAGAAACAAATTGTCTTCATTATTTAATCTAATTGAAGGTGACATTGTCAAATACGCTTGCAAGGTAGCTACTGGACACACACTAGGCCGTTCTGCATAATATGGTAAATTAAAAACAGGCTGAGCACGCCCAATGCCCGAAGTTTTAACCAGATCTGATATTGTAATGACAACTTTGTCAGAATAAAAAACTATATTAGATATTTTAATCAGTGTTATAGTTTGCGTCCTGTGTCCCGACGCCAAGGCAAGTAGCATTACTAACTTTTTGCTTAATTTTTCTAAATTAATCGTATCATTTGACAAATTTCCCAAGTAGTCTAAAACAATGCTAGGATTCCAAGTGACATTGTAACGCGGAAAAGCCGGTTTTAACTTAAATATTCCTTTGAAGAAACGCCTAATGCGGTCATCCTGGCCAATATGATTATTTGATATTAAGGAAATTGCTGATCTATGGTTGTTTAAGGTGCCATATGACGAGCCTGATTGGAAACACATACTAAGAAAATCTAATAATGAATTAACTGTAACAATATAAAAATCACAATTATTACAGGTACAATAGGCCCACCATTGCTTAAGGCTCGAGGAGTACTGTGATTTCGTACTCTGAGAGATCGAAGCAAGCATTACATTTAAAGCCGATTCCGGGATGCCTTGTCTAATAAAGCCTTCCCGGACAGCACACTCGCCGCCAAGGAAAGTTGCCGATGTAGCGGGTGTGTCGATCTGAAAGGAGAAGACAGGAGATCTTCATCAGGCGAGAAAATGACAATTTGCCTCACTGACAGTGATTTAAAAAGTGGGTACCATGGCTGTGATGGCCACTGGGGTACAACAAGTATACCAGTAGCACCATCACTAATGATTTTATTTAGGCATTTAAGAATTAAAGCAAATGGCGGGAAAGCGTAGAAGAAGCAGAAGGCCCAATTCACTGTAAAGGCATCAATATTCTCCGCATACGGGTCTCTCTTCCACGATATGTATCTAGAATACTTTGCATTAACTCTAGTAGCAAAGAGGTCAATGTGTGGCGATCCAAAAGTAGTTCCTATTTTTGAGAACGCGTATCTACCTAGCTCCCATTCCGTATCAACATTTAGTTTACGCGACTCGCCGTCAGCTTCGATATTTAACGAAGATTTTATATAGGACGCGAACACAAAGATTCTCCTTTCTTCACACCATTTCCAATACTGAACCCCGCCCATCCTGTTAACATATGCTATCGCCGTAGTGTTATCCACTCGAAGAAGAATATCACAGTCTTTCTTATTATTGGCAAATGACTTCAACCCGAAATAGACTGCTAGCAGCTCTAGATAGTTAATGTGATTTGAGCTTTCGTTATTAGTCCAGCTACCTCCAGTTTTCTCCCCATTACACGCAGCGCCCCAACCAGTGGTAGAAGCGTCAGTATAAATCTCTAATTCGTAATTATATTGCTTGATATGGTTAACCGCTGACAAGAGATTACATCTCCACCATTTCAAATCACTATGTAAACTATCTGGAATCTTCATGAATGCATCATAATTATCTTTGTTACTAAGTAATGCCAAAAACTTGGCTCTTTCCAGCGACTTTGTATACAGCCAGCCATAAGCGACTGCAGGGCATGCTGCGGTAAGCGAGCCTAGAAACTGAGCAAATTCTCTTATGCGAATAGTTTTCATTGATAATAAAATATTAACACGCTGTAAAAGAGTAAGTCTTTTGTGTTTAGGTAATCCCAAAGTCATTGTTTTAGAATTTAATACAAAACCTAAAAAAATACACGTTGTACTTGGAATGAAATTACTTTTTTTACTATTTATAATAAAGCCTAATGTTGTTAAACATACTATTGTTTTATTCAGGTTTTCTAAACATTCAATTTCCGTATCACCTAATAAGCAAAGATCATCCAGATACCGAATGGATCTAAAGCCTCGCGAGCGTAATTGTGTCATTACCGGTTGTAATATTTTAGTAAAAATATAGGGCGCTGAACATAGGCCGAATGGTAAAACAGTGAATTCATAAAGATTTTCGTCAAAATAAAATCGTAGGAATTTCCTATGACTCTCATGAATTGGAAGTAAAAAGTAAGCTTCCTTAAGATCAACGGTGGACATAAAACAGTTTACTCATAAGCCTAGTAGCAGTTCTAATGTCTTCCATCTTAAAATGTTGAGAATATACAAATTTATTCAACTTTTTAAGGTTTAGTATAAAACGTTTACTTCCGTCATTTTTTGGAATTAAGAATATATCTGAAATGTATTGTCCTTTCAAGGGATTACATTTCTTTATGGCTTTAATTTGTAACAAACGATCTAACTCATTTTTTATTTCAATAGACTCGCGCTTGTTAAAACTACGCTTTGGATACTCGCGCGGCTGTTGTTGAGGCAAAGTCATAAAGGGTATTAAATAACCTGACACGGTATTTAAAATAAAATTATCATCAGTGATAGACCGCCATGCGTCTAGATAATATTTTAAGCGTCCAGCATGTACCTGCGGAGGTGATTCCGTGTCTACGGACGGGCGGCAGGGGCGCGCTGTGTCTGCGCAGGCTGGCGCCTCGCTGGCGGCGGAGGCGGCGGCGGGCGGCGCGCGGCCGCTGGGGCGGGCGCGGGCCGGCGGCGGTTGGGGTACGTCGCTCGCTGCCCACCGAACCGCTGCGGGTATGCTTGGCCGCAGCGCTGCTGCTGGCGCGCTCGACTCGGTGGGCCTTTCCAGTTTAAATTGGAAGTATTGGAGCTCGTCGAAGCAGTTGCCTGTATTAATTGTCCGGTTTTCTTTATCCCTCTGGAACTTTTAACTAGCTCGCCTAGGTTATCACCGAATAAATAGCTATCTCTCTTTCTATCCTTAAATGAATCAATTAATGGCTTATCGACCAAGGGTATAATAACTGACCGGCGAGTATCTGTTTCTGCGAAATGAGAATCGGCGATTAATTTCCCAGCTTCATTTAGTGTTTTGACTGCCGCCGACAAATCTGGATTTTTACGTAACAAGGACGTCATTGCGTTTCCTACGGCCGTAAGAGCCCGACCAAGTTGATCTTGCTTGGCAAGCAAACGTTTGTCTCTGAGCCTGCAGGACTCAACTAGCATGGCGCCGATCTCTGGATTCAGAGCAGGGCCTTTTGCCAGAGGAACGTTTTTTGGGAATGGATACTTCTTTATAAGTTCTTCTTTATTTTCTTTTTTGAGCCCTTTTAATAAAATATTTTGAAAACGTTTCGCCACATCTTCTTGCAGATTGTCACCGTATTCTTCAGCCTCTTCTTCAATAACACCCAGGCTTTTTAGAAGTTCGGCGTCAAAATTCTCATTTTCTCGTCGTTTTTAGGCGGCTCGGAGGGTTGGACAATTTCTACAACCTCCGGCTCGTTCTGTATGGATTCCAGATGTTCTGGAAGCGAAATAAGCCTTCTTTTACGTAAATGTCAAATTGAAGGTAGGTAACAAAAAAATTAAAATGAGAAGTAGTTACAAATAAAATGTTATACGTAAGTACTTGGTACCTTACTAACTCAGAACATCTTTATTTGATCGCATAATATGCGTCCCAAGCGAATTATCTTGGTAAATAATGTTGCTAGCAAATACTAGCAAAAAAATTATCCTCGAAGAATACAACGAGGTTTATAAATGTAGGTACCAGTAGGTAACTAATAATGCCACACTCGAAGAATACAGCAAGAGTGGATTAAGTACATAATTTAGCATAATAACCTTCAGGTTGCACATCATCTTCATCACTTGAGTAAATAATCCTTTGACTGGATGCCGTCGACGCTCGTCCAATTTGAGCTCGTATTTCTTCATCTTCCTCGCCCACCGTTCTTCTTTTGTTTCGTCGTGACTTCTTTTCGGCATTTTATAGTGAAAAATTCCACGAAAATTCGTACGTGAAAAAACGTCACTATCGAACTTAGGTTCGTTGAACACCTGTGCGGTTGTCGCGCGCGCACGGACAAGAATGAACATGCGAATCTCAGGGACCAGAGAAATGGGGGAGAAAGAGACAGCAATACATTTTACTCTCTTTTCCTCTAAATACTTGTGCGAGTTGGTTGACGTAGCGGGGCTACTACATGGTTAAATCTCGAGGACGAAGACAAGATAATTGCCGTCAACAAGTAGGTTGGATTATCGATTATCGAAAAATTCAACAAGTAGGTTGGATTATCGATAACTATGATACAATCTGGTCTGGTTCCCTTGATAACAGTCGATCCAGTGTATTTATCTGATCTGCCTAATTAATTATCATGATCAAGGTGGATCCCAGGTCCTCGCTCGCGAGAGCTTATCCGGGACATAACGCCAAGATAACACAGTTTGTTTTAAACTGTCGCAGAGAAACAAATGTTATGATGACAGTTTTTAAGACTGAGAGACCTATATGAACGGCGCTCTTATAAAATTCCCAGTCGTACCCACTGGGTACGTTTCCAGTTTCCGTTACCGGGCATAAACGGTACTCTTTTATATGTTCATTTTCTGTTGATGAACATATCTGCAGAGCCTTGAGTTATTATGTAAATATTAAAAAATAATTTTAAAAAAAACACTACATATGTTTCACCAAGTTTCAAGCCTTTTCACGCTGCTCACTGCTTCATACAATTTTATCTAGGTACACCTAAAAGATGCTTGCAGAGCGAAAATTTGCAAAAAAACCAGCCAACAGTTAGTAGAAGTAATGTCATACAGCGAGACTCCTACAGAGAGATCTCGTGCGCACTTTCCTACTCTTCCCCTGGGGAAATGGAATACGAAATGAAACTACACATTTTCCCGTTTGAACCTTTAGGCATGTCTTTGCATAATACCCCGTAGAGATCATTGTATCGGAGGCGATTTTATTTGGGGCAAAATACAAAATATGAAATTTTATGTGGAAAATTGTTGGAATGCGCTTAAGAGGTCCTAACCTTCGCACTAAGCATTTCATTTCATATCTTCAAAACTTTAATTTTTAAATTATTATTCAACTTTTTTCACATTGTCCAAATATGTCTTTGAATGTAGTACAGTAAGTTCCGTTAAATGTCGCATGCCGTGTATAGGTTTAGTTTGGTTCCGAGGTGTGCCGATAGATGGCGTTGTTAGGAAATGCAGTATTTTTGTACATCGCGCTAAACGACCCGTCCGTGTCGAAAGTATATTATATTGTGTCACGGATCAATAAATTGTCATCCTTGTACTGGTTTCGGCTTGTTTTATTTTACTTTGAGTGCAAACAAGCCGGTAAACACTGGTTTGGAGATTATAATTTCTAACTCTGCTCGAGTCTGAAGGCTTGCAGGTACCATCCGTGTACATGGTCCTTCGAGCCTTCCACTTCTATGTTGTGGCTTACTACTAAACTGTAGCGATTAAAGATTTCACATCATTATAAATTTTATTAATTTGACAGTCCGTTTGACATCGGATGGATCCGTTAGAACTAATAACGAGCTTTCTCATAAAAAGACTCAGGGTCACTCGGACTTTCTCTACGTGATAATATAAAAAATGGCGAATTAAGCTCCAAAAATATTGCAGATGTTCTAAGCTAGCCTAATTGCTAAATAGATTGGACGTGTAGTATCCGGCAGAGTAGAATAGCACCAACTCCTTACACTCGTGGGTGTCCTATAAGGCGACTAATGTATTTGAGGGAAGAGATCGAAAGGTTAGAAAATGGGCAGCAGCATTTTATAACACTGCGATCTACTATCCGCCTGACAAGCGCCTACCCATTCGTGGGAGAGGCCCGAAGTCCTGCAGTGGACTGTTATGGTGTGGCTGTGATGATGATGATGATGATATTGCAGAGAATCAATCTTACGTTTTGCATGGAATGTCATGTTAGCAGCAATGTGTCCATTATTAGCACTCGAACGCATCATTCATTGTTATATTTAAAAGATTCAAGCTGGCAATCCGTCGTAAGATACGAAATATCTACATAATCAACACTATCCATGCCTTGAACTACATAATACATCCACACATACGTGGGGCGGGAAACAGAGGAAATTAGAGGTGCCCATTACAGTCCGCGAATCAGCCGGTGCGCCATAAAATTAAGAAAATTAAGAGCCCCCACGTAGTCCCAGGAGAAAAGTGCAGTACACTACACACGTATACCTACTGTACATACAGTCTACAGTAACCTGTATACACCCCAAGAAGGAAAACTGAGAAACTTTAGTAGGCAGAACTATTATTAAACAGGTACAGTCGTAGTGATGAAAAATCAACCTTATTCATACACGGTCTAAGTATGTATTTAAAAGTATTTAAGTATATTTTCAGTTATCTAGCACCCTTAGCACAAGCTTTGCTTAATTTGGGGCTAGATATCGCTGTGTGAATTTGACCACGAATATTGATTATTGATATTGATTTCGTCAGTGCAAGTGGAACGTAATGAAAATTTTCGTCTATCAGAGAAAAGTAAAAGCGTCCGAAGCTGGGGTCCGAAGTGGCGAGAATAATAGGAGATGTATGAAAAGAGTCGTGGATATATGCGAGGCTGGGGAGTTGTGTCAGGATAAAGCAAAGTGGCGGTTCATAGTCTCTGCCTACCCCACCTGTGGGACAGAGGCGTGAGCTTTATGTATGTATGTATATACCAACGTATCAAACATCTTCACGACTTAGCTCACATATATTCGAAGCAATGTCAATCTGGCAATCTCATCAAATCGATATCGAAAAACCCAATTAAATGTTAAAAAGCAGCTGAGCAAAAGCTCTTTTTTAACTTTAAAACGAAAAGTTTGGGATGGAGCCTCGTTCGGAACTGTCTACATTTGTTCAGTTACTAGTTCTGCAGCTTTTACGCAAAGTGGTTTTCGTGACTCTCGACTTGGCTACGTGAGCTAATCCACATACGAGTATGCCGTCCCGGTAATCTAGACTAGTGAGGCATTATGTGATCGATTTTATATTTTTAGTTATCTACGGGAGTGCCGAGTGTTGGTGGCCGAGTGGGTAAGGTATCCGACTCACAAGCGAGATACTGGGTTCGAATTCCACTGCTGCAATGTACCAATTACTCCTTTCTGAATGTACACTAACCGATGCTCTTACAGTGAAGGAAAACATCGTCATGAAGAAATACATATTCAGGGACTAATTATGTAACCATGATCCAATCTGGTCCGGTTCCCCTGGCAACAGAGACATGGGGGTCAGATGGCAGTCGTTCTACTGTACTTGTCTGATCTGCCAAAACCTGGATCATGGTCAAGGTGGACACCGGACCCTCTTGCGCGAGAGGACCGGGACATTAACGCCATGATGATTATTTATTATTGTTACCCAGGAGTAAGACGTGGACGCTGACCGCGGAGAATAGGAAGAGGTTGGAAAAATTCGAGATGTGGTGCTGGAGAAGAATGGAGAGGATTAGCTGGACGGAAAAAAGACAAAATAAAGAAGTGTTGAGTTTGGTAAAACAGACAAGAAATATAGTAAAAGTTATAGAGAACAGAAGGGGGAAAATGCTAGGTTATCTAATATGACATGACAGCTTGTGATAATAGAAGAGAAAGTTGAAGGAAAGAGTTTGAATATTGGAAGAATGTGAAAGACAAAGCGAACGCAGGTGACAAGACAAGGCGAAGTGAAGAGGTTAGAAGAAAGGAGAGAAGAATGACGATTGCTCCATCGACAAGAGATGATTAGTTACCTACGATATTAATATAGTTAGAATATTATTACAATAATGTACCAACCCATCGATGGCGGGTGTTGTAAAGGCGACTAATGTTATAGAGGCAGTCATCTTTTCCTCTTTATCTTTAAGGCTAGTTTCCCCCGAGCGCACTCCGAACGTAGTTTGATTATATTTTGAATATTACGCTATCAAAGCCAATATAAGAAAAATATGTTGTTTCAAAGTTACACGGGATTTAAGAGTTCCAGTACAATTTTTTAATCCAGTGTAACTTTGAAACAATATATTTTAACGAAAATCTGATAAACCACAAGCATAAATATTGGTTTCTGGGTTATGTCTACAAAATTTCATTGGCTTTGAAAATATGATCAAACTACGTATGAAGCAAGCTCGGGGAGGCCCCTTTTAATTACCTCAGTAAACGAGAAAATATGCAGAAATATTTTATTCTCAACACTGCAATCTCTAACCCGCCTTCCACCGACACTGTAGTAAAATCCTCTACTAATGTGGAGGAGGCTCAACGCCAGCAGTGGACTTGTAAAATACACCACGCAATTTAAAAAAGTATTGTTAAATAATCTACCCTGTAAAGACCGACGAAATGACCTTGTACCAGCTGGATGCGGAAGGCACAGGACCGGTCTTTGTGAAGATCAGTGGGGGAGGCCTATGCCCAGCAGTCATTCGGCTGAAATGATAAAGAAAATTATCATCGTGGCTTTAATGTCCCGGTTGTACCCTCACACACGAGGGACAGGGGTCCGCTTTTCGGCTGATATGAGGATGATGAAAATAAACTATGCAATTGACTAAAAATAAGTAGTCTATGTTCCTTTCCAGACCCTAATCTACCAAATTCGTTTTGGCGTGAAGAGGTAACAAACACACACACAAACTTTCGCATTTATAATATCAGTGGGATACTAATGACAGTAGCGACGTTTCTTTGCTTAAATGTTTACTCATTTGATTCTAACGGCCTTACTCTCGGGAACAAGCCCAATAAAACTACAGGCATGTTGGCGACTGTACTCTCGTAAACGAATTTATTAGGCGACCCCACACCCCGCACCCCGCACCCCAACCCCGCGGTTAACATTTTCATTTAATGTTTTGCGGCCGGTGAAGGGGCGTTATGTGTTAACCCCTAATAACGCATTGACACGAAAAGGTGAGGCCCGCAGTCGCCGAATTATTTTGTTTATTTTATTGCGTTGTAGAACTTATTATTGTGAATTACGTGCGTTTACGTGCGTTTACGTTAACACCCAAGGTCGGTACGCTTTGAGTCTATTAAGCGAGCTGCGGCGAGTGTTTTGAAAGTGGAAGCCAATGACCTGGTAAAAAATTCGACGAACTGTGCAGGTTTGCTAATGCGTGAGAACAAACGGCGAAAATGTTTAGGGGGTCTCTGGTGTCGGTGTGTCTGGTTTTTCGTATACATATATATCGTATATGTATGATATAGTGCTAGGTATATCGTGTGAAGAATATTGCAACTACTCCTTCCACTTACTTGTTACATGGATGTATACAAATGTGGTGTGTGGTGCAAATGGAAAAAAAAAAAAATTATTCTTCGACAATTCACACAGCGCCATCTAGCCCCAAAGTAAGCAAAGCTTGTGTCAACAAATTTATTTACTTTAAGTACATAATTATCATACACATAACACCCAGACCTGTAACAGAAAATAAACTCATCACTTCCATTTCTCCCCGGAAATACAACCCTGGACCTCTGCGTGACAGACCGGCATGGTAACCAACTGAACCTTTCAGCTCGTAAAAAAAAAATTTTACTCACCAATACAAGCCCACGCGAAGCCAATGAGTTTAACAATTACGAGTGAGTTCCTTGTTTGTCAAAAGCTCAGAATTTATAATTAGCTGTGTAAGTACTCACATATAGGTACATAATTAAATAAATACAATGCCATATTATATTGTCGTGAACACTCATTACAAGTAAACGACCCTTGTTTCATGTTTAATGTGGCCGACTTTATTTCAACACAACCACATAAGCTAAAGTCTCTTAAGAAGTAAAACAAAATTCTCTACGGAGTCAGAGTAAAACATCACAAATACACCTGTACCAGTACCTGTACTCAGGTGTTTTGTAACATGAAAACTGGGAATAATTCTGTGTACAGATCACCGGATCATGCTGTCTTGATCACTCGTATATTTTTTTCTTCATGAGTGAACAGCGCAGCTTGCTCGCTCTTCACTCAATAAAGAATTATGTCGAGCCACAAATCTCTATTAAAAATGTATCTATAAAAAAAACTTACCTATTTCTCAACGATGTTCTAAATGAAAGTCAAATATTAATGTCAAAGGTCGTCTTCAGTGTCATTTTCTAAAGATAATGTCGAGCTAAGTCTAGTACATAGTAAAAATTATTGATTGATTTATTGATTCATTCATTTATTGCCCAAAGTGAATACAAGTACATTTATATATCATACTGTATTCACCTAGCAGTAAATACAGACAAAAATGTGTATTCATTAATTGAAACATTATAATAATATTATTATTCTATACAAAAGTACCTATAGAATCAAAATGTCATCTTAATAATCAATGGATTGTAAAGTAAATTTCCCTTATGTAAATTAAATTAAATAAAAAAGTTCGAGATGCCCCAGCGCTAGATTAGACCACAAGATGTGTTGTACACAATGGACTTGAGTCGGTAATGAGCTGGCATTAACTTTACCAGCTGTAGTTTGATTACGAAACGGGTAAAAAATGTGTTGTTTATGTTATACGGCAGAGAAACAGGTCACCAGGTCAACAGGGTCACCTGTTGGAATGTGGTCACCGCTGCCTATGGACATCAGCAACACCAGGGGAGTTACCAATACGTTGTCCGCCACTGAAGCGATCTCTAATAAACCTCTTGAACGATCCCATATCATATTCTAAAGGTTATACGATATCTGCACATTTTAGAGAAAACCCGTAAATTACTTTACTTAACTATGTATGCAAAATAATTTACTCAGTTCCCTAACAGGGGCTTAATTCTGCTTCCATAAAATCATAATTATATTATTTTCTTGAAGGAAAGCGAGAAATGGTTGGACCAGCAAATAACGAAGCTTTCATGCAGACCGCCGACTAAATACGTCATTCACAGATCGTACAACAAACGCATCTTTGCTATTGAAACGTGAGGTGACGATGAGTAGGTATTTTATCAAAATATGTCGTACTGACAAGAAAATAAAATAGTTTTGTTAGCACTGAGACTTCATTATTAATCGTACTTGGATGAAGTGTTTATTTAGCAACTTGGTGGACGAAAACAAACGATAACCCTCAGTAAAAATAAATGGTCAGACCGCTTTGGGTGGGTCAAGGAATGGTTCTGTTACTAGGTAGATACGACTAATGAATGGAACGCTTTGCCTGCTAATGTGTTCCTCGAGCAGTACAATCTGGACTGTTTCAAGGGGCTAAGTAGTAGGCTAATTTCTAGACAGGCATGTTCCATCCTCCACTAGATCGTCACCATCAAGGGGTCTAAAAAGCTCACATAGAGTGGTTTCATATTATGAATGCCACAAACTTATCTGATCCGGTGGTCAAAATTGGAACTAAGTGACGCCATTTTGAATTGTCATGTCAATGCCAACAACTACGACGATGCAGATAACTTTGTGATAAATTGGTACAAATCATAATATGAAACAGATCAATACTTACTTACTTACTACGCTCGCTCAGCGACTCGGAAGTGGATCTTGGCCTACACAAGAATTTGGTCCCTACCCTGCGCCATTTGTTCCCAATACGTTATCTTGGGTTTCACGCAGATCTCTCCGGACTTCGTCCATCCATCGATACCTGGCCCGTCCGACCGGGCGCTTGCTTGCTTGTTGGATGGTTTTAAAAAAACTGCGACAAAAAAGTCGCACGTATAGGTGTCCAGTCCTAAAATGGTTCCACTAAACCGATTTATTTATAGGTGCAGCGAGCGGGCCGCGGGCGCACCAAGCGCATAAAGTTATGCTAAATTGTGCACGGTTATTTACAGTCTTTAGATGCAAATCGGTTTTGTGGGTTTTCCTAGCTCCCTTGCAATAACGTTCGCCCGAATTCACCCTAAATCCGTAGTAATTCCACTGACCCCAGTTCAGCTACGGCGGCGTTTGTAAATTTTCTTTTGCAATTAGCATTTCTGTTGAGCGGGATTTGCCCTGGATGGAGTCTAGATAGAAACCGTTTACCTGCATGATACGTTTAGCTCCCAAAATTGTGACATTTTGGTCGTCTATATTCCCATACCGATAGGTGCCAGGTTAGCGTGACACTGTCGAACAAACGTATAACTACAGAGAGGCTCTAATAAAACGCGTCGATTTGCATACAGACCCTGTATTGCCTTATATATATTTATTCGACCGTAACTATGTAAAATCGCTGTTGCGCAGTCACGTGGGTTATTCAGAAATATTGCCAGGACCGCTTTTGCCTCTTCCACATTCCAACAATCAGGCTAACGTACTGACTTACTACAACTTAACTACTGACGCTAGAATTCGATCAGCTAATTGTGCAGATGGGGAGGCCTATGCCCAGCAATGGGCGTCTTTCAGCTGATATGATGATCAGAAAAGGTATTTTTTTTAATTATTGAAATAAGTTAAATTTATTTTTACATGTCTGCGTAGATTTGTCCAAGCATATCATTATACATTGTGATAATGTTAATGAACAAATATAAAAATACCTACTTACTGTGTACCTACAAAGATATCAACACCGATTAAAAAATTTGATTGCAGAAAAATATTCAAACAGCGGTAAAAGCGGTCATTTCGCGAAAAAAAATTCTAATTCTATTTGGCAACCCCTGTTTTACACCTCGACGGTACTCTCACGGAATCTTGTTTGCACTCATTTAAAAATCTCCAGTTCAAGGAAAGGAAAAAAATACTGGTCGTTGAAATCCTCCAGGT
This sequence comes from Blastobasis lacticolella, assembly GCA_905147135.1. Taxonomy (NCBI): domain Eukaryota; kingdom Metazoa; phylum Arthropoda; class Insecta; order Lepidoptera; family Blastobasidae; genus Blastobasis; species Blastobasis lacticolella. The sequence goes on along the minus strand of LR990044.1, from coordinate 16,719,047 downwards.
AACCGATAAAAGACCAAAGTGAAAAGAAGCCTTAATTTTCCGGTTAGGAACGTTTGGCCGTGAAGAGAAAAAGAAAAATTTGCACTCGTATTTTCACACTTTTCCCGTCTCGCGGGGCTTTTTGTAGTTGTTATGACCCCTCCAAAGGATTTGGAAGAAACCCATTCAGGTACGCAGATTATATACGAAACTTTCTTAAAAGGAACAACAAGATTACGTCACGAGTATTTCGGAAATTCCCACCGGTCCAGAGGTGCGATTTACTTCGGAAATGGGTTAGTAAATTTCGAAGTGACCTTGAATTATTTGAATTTAAACTTCAGTGTTATTTAACTTAAATGTTTTATACCTACTTTCCGATCAGTCCGATTGTGTGTGTTGAGATCGTACGTGAATACACAACTCAATAGTGTTCATATGGGAGGATCCCCATAGTCTAATCCCATAGAACCCAGTCTTAAGCGAATCGCTATGGTTTCCAAGATTTTATTGAATTATTAGATAAGATACGATCCAATCAAAACAATACCTATAGTACTTACGGTTGGTGCATGAGTATCGGCGTAGCAAATGCTACGTTCGGCATAATACGAACTTTCAGAAACCTAAAATTCTGTTTGCTAATTTCGCAACTGATTTGTAAGTTTGCGCGCACATAATTGAACTCTCGTCAGACATTGTAATTAGCTGAGTAACCCGTGCCTAACTTAACTTTGATACTGTTGTTCAACTATTCTATTTATTTCGTTGCGAAGGTGTTTTTATATAGTTACGTACACTAACTTCTTCGTCCCACAGGAGGGATAGGCAGTGACTATGGACCGCCATTTTGCTCGGTTCTAACCATAGAGTTTTGTATACCAGGGAGGGATAGTAACTTTATGGTTCTAATACAACTCCCCAGCCTTGCGTACCTATATCCACTTTTACTACCTGAGTCTTGCATGCAGAGGCCCCGGGTTCGATTCCCGGCCGAGCAGAAATTGAAATGATGTATTTTAATTTCTGTTCGGGTTTGGGTGTAGTATGTATAATAAGTATGTATTAATAAAAAAAGTATATATGTAGTTTATCGGTTATCTAACACACAACGCAAGCTTAGTTCCCTTTTGGGCTAGATGGCGCTGTGTGAATTAGTCCAAGCATATTGATTTAATTTATTCTCTATCTCATAGGAGGAGTAGGCAGAGACTATGGACCGCCACTTAGCTTGGTTCTGAATTCTGACACAAATCCCTAGCCTCGCATAACTATATCCACTTTTCATAAGCATACTTATCTCCTATTTTTATAGTTTTCTATCGTCGGTAGCCTAGTGGTGGTGTCAGAGTCGTAAGCGAGAGGTACCCTGATCGAATTCCAATGCTATGTCATGTATCAATGACTCTTTTCTGAGTTATGTATATCTGTTGATTACCGATGCTCTTACAGTGAGGCAAAACATCGTGATGAAACCTGCACATTTAGGCGACTGAATGTGTAACCATGATCCAATCGGTAGGATCTCGGTCTCGGAGGCCATGAGATGGCTGTCGCTTTACCTCTGATTACCTGATCTGCCAAATCATGGTCAAGGCAAAATCCAGGCTCTTGTGCGCGAGAACACAACCGGGATATTAACGTCAATATGATAATTTTTTTTTATATTTCTCTATTATTTTAATGTTTGCATGTGTAGATATGGAACCTTCGTGGGTAGCAGTACTAATAGCTCCTGCACTTGGCCACTATTTCGATATTCTAATTAATTAATATAAACCTATAAATAAACTATTAGCTATATTTATTAAATAAAAACATTAGTTAGTCTTCCCCCGAAATGTTAGGTGTGCAGAATCGCTGTATAGTTATAAGAAACAACATTACTTGTCTTTAGTGGGGTGATTGTGGGTGCTGGGGTACTTGGGCTTTCCAATTGTTTTTGTGTTTTCTTTGTAAACTTTTGTATAGATTTTGTGTGCACTACCTATCAATGACTAAAATACTTTTCTTTTTCTTTCCATACCAAGGTTGTCTGGAAGATATCACTCTAGTGATAAGACCGCCCTTTGTACTGCTTATTATTATGTATTTTATCCCATGTGTGTATCTAGTGTGCAAATAAAGAAATTTTGTATTTGTATTTGTAGTTATTTACCTATACTAAACTAAAAAGAAAACCTTACTTAACCTAACCAATATTAAAGGTAAAAAATTTCACCCAAGTTAATATAATATTTGTTTATTAATATTTGAGCCTTTGCCCTGCAGTGGGACAAAGAGCTCTCCTAAAAAAAAATATTTGTGTAGGCGGGACAATACCTACGGCCTAGTCGATTGACTATTTATACTGTCTATTTTTATCAAGTGTGCACATTTCCGTGTAGTAAGTATATCCGGCTAAGAACATAGCTTCAACCCCGCCCACCTAGCTGTATCTTAAGGCTATACATTACGGTTGGCCAAGCTTGTCCGAGAGAACAATACTGAAGAGAAACACCAACGTGCAGTAGGTAAATCACTGTAACCATATTCGATCGAGCAAGTCTATGTAGAGTTAACGGCGTGGTGCTTCGCAAGGCTTCTCAGCGCTTGTTGAGAGCACCAATATAACCTAACCGAATTTAAACTAAGCTTTCCGTGTGGAAGTTTATTTTGCCCCGATTGATGTCAATGTTGCCGTTTTAGCGAAACTATATTTGGCGAATTTGTAGTCAATCCGTGATTTATTTAGTTCCTCAGAGGCGGGCATCGCATTGGTAACACCCCTGGTGTTGCTGATGTCCCGCATGCCTGTTTGTCATAACATAAAAAAAAGTTACAGAAAAATATTTACAATCAGAAATAAAAAATAAAACATTATTTATTTATTTTATTTTTAGCCATTTCTGTCCCACTGCAGAGCAAAGGCTTCCCTTTCAATCTTCCACGACTCACGTTTTCTAAGGATTGGCCGAAGAAAGTATCCGACCGTGAGTCGTGGAAAAAATAAAAACTAATACTCAAATATTATATGTTTAAAAATTCATCCACGCCGTTGTCCCCCGGAATGGTGCCCAGAAAGCTAGCTGCGTTGCCTCGTTGGATAGCAATGCTTATCCTCTGTCCGTGGAACGAGCCTGCTCTCCGATCACCGCGTATTTATCCATTTTGGTAAGCAAAACCATTTTTCGGGATCCCATATCATAGTCCAAAGGAAACAGTGGCTAAGATTCATTCAGATTCATTCCAGATTCGTATATTTTACAGATATGTTCCGGGTATCCCACCGCGTACTCTACGAGTTGCCCGATATTGTGCGATAATAACCGCGATAGTTTAAAACATGTCACATTCGAATAGTACGCAAGGGAAACTTTCTGAACACTCTATAAAAGCCATAAAAGTCGTAAAGGCTCGCCTGTTCGAGATGTTAATTAACTACCCCATTCGACTCAGCCTCGTGCTCCCCCTAATTTAGCCTGAAATACCTCACGTTATTCGCAGCAAATAAACTCCTACACACGTTGATTTGATTATGATAGCAGCGAGGCGGATATTGTAGAATTATTCGAGCACATATTTAAAGTAAATGCTCTTTCGCCTCGTAATGGGAATATGGGTGTAAATATTGCACACGTCATTAAATGTGAATGGGGATGTCGATTTTCAGCATTATAAAATAGTGTGTTTATTACAGCCATTACCATGCCACCTGAATTTCGCTGGGATAGCAAAAAGAGGAAAATTACAAAGTTATAGAATAAGTTACTAACACTTAGATTTAATACTTACCTAACACAATATGGGCTTGTTTGTGTAACTTTGTTTTATACTAAACTATAATGCCTTAAATAAACGTTATATTATAATTTAATTAAGTAGTCAATATAACAGAGAACATTATATAAAACTAACTTTTGCCTGCGACTTTGTCCCCGTAAAATTCGGATTTTACGTTCCGGGCCCGGTTCCGTGGGAACCACATCGAAAACGGGATATGACGACCTGTGTGGTTCAGTTGGTCAAAATCTGCCACGCAGAGGTCTCGGGTTTGATTCCCGGCCGGGCAGAAATTTAAATGATGAATTTCAATTTCTGTTACGGGTCTGGGTGTTATATGTATAATAAGAATGTATTTAAAAGTATATATGTAATTTATCAGTTGTCTAGCACCCATAACACAAGCTATGCTTACTTTGGGGTTGGATTTCTCTGTGTGAGTGGTCCAAACATTATTTATTTATAATATAGCAAGTCATACATTGAAATCAATATGAACAAATCGCACCACGTGGCCGATTAGACGATATCACTGAAATAATATGATAATCTTGACACCGACCGTAGCTCATTTATTTTACACTATATTTCATTATCGCTATATGTAAAATGAAGATTAAGTATACTAAATGAATTTACAAAATTATTATCTTGTAAGTAAAATTACGTACATTAATTCTCCGTAGACCCACCCCAATTTTTATTATTGCAGTATTTATGGTGACAGTTGAATTTTGACATTTCCATCATTTTATTATGAAATTCTTAAATTTATTTTTCAATCTATTGATTTGTTACGTTGTCATTTTGATTTCTGTAGGTACTTTTGTACAGATTAATAATATTATTATTATGTATCAAATAATTATATTGTATCGCTAATTATTATTGACGAACCCTAAATGAATGCACATTTTTGTCTGTATTAACTGCTAGGTATATAAATGTACTTGTGTTTACTTTGGGCAATAAATGAATCTGAATCTGAATCTGAATCAAGTCGACTAGGCACCCAAATAGGGTGTTAAAACACAGGTTCTGTGTGTTGTCGCTGTAGATCCTGGCTACACAGGAATTGCAGTGGTGGGAATGAGAAGTGCGGCAAAACCCGTAAAAAGACAAATAGGAAAATAGGGCGACCGTACGTAAAAACTTGACGTGCTCCTGCCAGCCTGTACCTGCGATATTGTGTCTGAGCTATCTTATCATAGTATAAAACAAAGACGGTTCCCGCCGTCTGTATCTAAGTACGCTTAGATCTTTTAAACTACGTAACAAGTTTTAATGCGGTTTTCAACAACAGATAGTGTTTCTAGAGGAAGGTTTATAAGCAAGAAAAAATCGTCGGTGGAGGTAAAGAAGCGAACGAAGTCTCGACGGGTCCACTAGTCTATTAATATAAGATAGCTTAGAACAGATTACTATATGATATATGATTACTTTAATATAACCATTTTGGCTCAATCAGAAGGACTTGATAAATATTTTCAGTAACAGTAAAAATTACAAAAGAAGGTAGCATATTAAGCTTGCAGTGTTAAGCTAATAGTATACCTTCACGGCACTATCCCTAAACGTGGTAGTCTGAAATATACAGGCGAATAAGCTGTAGCCTTCTTCATAGAGGCTTTAACAAAACGGGTTGTTTTACGTACTGTACCTACTTATGTTTCCTTTTTTATATGTTTTCATCAGCCGTTCAAGCCTACGTACCAAGTAGAATCACTAAACCAGAAAATGACGTCCCTTGAAATTGACCTACTAAGAAGATGACAAACAAAGAAAATTACTTGGAACGAACATAACGTTCCTCTAAATTGACTTTTCAAGAAAATGACCTACCTCTCCAAAAGGAATCTAAGCACTGTATATAGCTTTAACTTCCCGCACACAGTTCCTAAAAGTTGACAGATATTAGGTATGTATGTTGTAGGTATTAGGTTGCATGACCACTTTAAGAATTAAATTCCTTTGCACTAGTGTGCAGTTGTTAAAAGGTTTTTATAGCACTAATGAATTAATTTTTTATTGATTATGTAAAAAATACCCTGGGGGTAAAAGACAAGTCTTTTGGGCATAAGGGACAGCTAATTATCCCTATTTTTAGCAAACTGATTTTGGCTAAAGATGCACCAAATGACGTGAATGTTACTGTAGTGGCAAGGGGCGTGAGGCACATTGAGCCACCAAACAAATTGGCTCAACGGCGCTGGCTTGAAGCAAAAGTATCAACACATGTAAAATAATCAAATATACAATCCGACACGGGGAGTCAATCGACTCCCGAGACCGTAAACAAATATGTACGCCAATTATTAAAATAACTACGAACGGCATCTAAAATCGTAGCAGGAAACCGGAACACTAATGGCACTCGCAACTCGTGAGAGCAAATCATAGATTTCTGTTGAGAGCGAATAAATTGGGTACGTACAACGTGCTACCCTGTCAGTCTGTGTGCACCTGGGACGTTGACATCAAATCTGTAATAAGCTATCTTATTCGTATGAGTGTAAGGTTCAATTTCATACGGCATCGCGAGGCCAGCGAGGTGCAGACATGGTAGTAGCAACGTAACGTAAGTAGTAACGCGAGTCGCAACCACAGAATAAATAATACCGGTACAACTCCCAACTACCGGTAGTTGGGAGTTGTTATGATACTTTGTGCCAAAAGAGTAAAATGTATCTACAACTTTGCTGCAGTACCTACTAGACTGTGAGGGCTAGAAGTAGGTTATTTTACGTCATCTAGTACAAGAAAAACTCCAGTTTGTAGTGATAGTAGACTTTTAGGAGACTTACAGAACGTTGGTCTGCCCGTGCACAGCCTGGCACAGCCTTTTTTTGTGGGTTCTATAAGTAAAAAAGCCGGAGTGCTCACATCCTCTTGGCAGTTTCTCTTTTCAGTCACATTATAGTAATAAAAGAGAAAACTAACGTGCTGAGCAGAAAAGCCCGCTGCGGCCATGTACCAATGACTCTTTTCTGAGTTATGTACATGAGTTGAATTCTAACCGATGCTCTTACGGTGAGGGAAAACAAGATGAAACCTGCAAATACAGAGGACTGAATTTGTAACCATGATCCAATCGATTCAGGTTCCCCTCGTAGCAGAGTCACGGAGGTCAGATGGTAGTCGCTCCATTGTAATTACCTGATCGCCAAATCCTGGATCATGGTCAAGGCGGACCCCGGGCCCTCGTCCTCGAGAGCATAACCGGGACATTAACGCTAAGATGATTATTTATTTTTATAACGTGCTGAGCAGAAGTGGAATTTTTCTTGTACTTGATGACGTAGCCTACTACTAGAGGCTTCTTGTACTAAAGATAACGGCGCACAGTCTATAATTGCTACGCTTTCTGTATCGGCTCCGCCTGAACTGCCTTACCTACCTCTTTCTGTTTTACTCGTAATAAGTAATACTAGCTTTTGAAGAATAAAATTCCATTGCGTAAAATTAGAGGATAAATCATACTTTTTAATGCAAAAATATGTAGACATAATGAGATTGCGACTCAATAAACATTTTAACGGGCAATAAATAATAGTATTACAGTGCCTGCAATAATGAAATACGATTCAATGGTGATTATTAAATCATGATAACCATAACGTTGGTACTGGATATTCAGTCGCCTTCCGGTCTGTTTAATTAATATTGATGCGTCGAGTAATAATTATTAATTAGGCGCACGTTTACTATTCACGAAAACGTATGGATTCAGCAAACCTATTAGGGCGGTGTGTAAATATAATGATATGCCTATAGAATATGCTGTATGTTTAAATACATAATGACGACCTGAGTGGTTCAGTTGGTTAACATGCCGGTCTGTAACGCAGAGGTCTCGTGTTCGATTCCAGTGGAACTTTGTTAGCAACAAAAACCGTGAAATCGATGATACGGAATCGCAAAAGTAACAATTTCAATAATTAAAATCAGAGAATCGTTGACAACATAATTTGCCTACTGAACGACAGTGGCCGCTTTCCATCAGGTGGACCGACCGACCGTGTGCCTCCCTAGGCATTAAACCTAACCTTGGAAAACTCGTCATTGAGACTTGGCCCTGGTAGCAGTCCAATACGGTTATTTACAACAACCCCAGGACTTCTGTCTATTATCTTACTTGTATACAAGTGGTAGTAATACGCACGACTGAATAACGAGAATTCCCTCTCTCCAAAATCTCATCGACTAGCAAACACGACTTCGCCCGTTTTCCTTTCACAAAGAAAATTCCCAATAAATTATTCAGAATCGTAATGAGCGTAGTTTTTTTAAACAGACCTTTATGTTAATTGAGACTCTTGAAGATCGACTTTGGGTGTACACAAGTTTGTCTCTGTCACTACTGAAGACCATTTTATTGCTGATTTAAAGTGGTCCGTGCCCAAAGAGTTGTACTTGAGTAGATATGCAAACTGAGCCTTATCCGCCAGGCGAAGTTCCGACAGTGCGCACGCAGTGTGTATAGTGTGCGCAGTGCATCGTTCACACACAAATATGTGTGGACGATGGGGCATCAAGGTTCCAGAGTGGCAACTGTATGCGGCAATAGGCGTAGGACGGCCTCGTAGAGACGATGGACCTAAGAATTTAAAGCACGAAGTCGATCGATGTGGAACGCGTGGGAGGAGGCCTATGTCCAACAGTGGGCGGCTGCGGCTGGTACAAAAATGATGATAGAACCTTTAGAACATCGAATTAAGAAATAACGATTCCAAATTCGTGGCAAATTATTTTCTAGAGATTAACTATTATTTTGCTTGCCTGTTACAAATCGATATCAGACTTTTTTCAAAACATAGAGTATTCTTTAAAACAATGTTATAAGTATATGGCCCGCTCATTTGTATGTAGTATCCGGTGGAACGTCCTGTGACAGTTTTGACGGAACAAAAAAAGCGCCATCTAACGGCCTGTGTTAGTTTTGATGGGCCATAAAAACGCTTGATGCTTAAAAAGAACCTACCTACCGAATATTCGTGGTACTTTTTAAATAAGTTCAATGCTAGAATGGTTGCATATGTAATAATTTACAGTAAATATACAAAATAATGTATAAAGGTATTCCTGTCATTAGAAATTGTACCTATTTGCGCGGAGCGGGGCGATGGCGGATGTGCGCAAATTAATAGGACGGATGGGACGTTTAAGCGGGTCATCACTATCATCATATCAGCCGAAAAACGCCCAGTGATCTCCTCATTTCTGATTCTATCGCGCAACAAGATTTCGAGCCCCTTTCCATTTCTTAACCAGGTATGCAACATTATCATTAATATATATAGCCGAGCTTAATAAGTCAATGTCAACGTAACGAATTAAAAGTAATCTCCCTTGTAAGTTACACGGTCCTTTTGACAAATAAATTAGGTCGATTTAAAGGTGGACAAATAAATACTTCAAAGTCCTACCAAGCCCCTAAAGGTCAATTCCTAAAGCCAGCCGTATGGGTCTGTGAAGGGTCACGCCTATGAAATAACTTACAATAAAATATTTAAGTATAAAAATTAAGTATAAAGGTATCCCTGTGGCCCTAGCACAAGTGTGTCCGCGATAAAGCTCGCGCCGCGACAGAGCTTTTGTCTCTTTCTCTCAATGCTAAGACAAAAGAGATAGCAATATCTATGTCGCGCTTTATCGCGCTTATCGCGCGCGAGAGCAATTTGTGCTAGGCCTACTGTAATTAGAAAATTGTATTTGCGCGGAGCGGGTAGATGTCACCAGCGCAGCTCGGACGGATGAGCGCAAAACAATAGGATCGACGGGACGTTTAAGCTGGTATACAACGTTTTAATTTAAAAACAGTCGCTACCAACGCTATAGCCGGCATTAAAAAGTCGATGCCCACGCAACGCGAATTAAAAGTAATGTCCCTTGTAAGTCACACGGTCCTTTTGACAAATAAACCAGGTCGACTTAAGGTGGACTCATAAATACTTCAAAGTCCTTCCAAGCCCCAAAAGGTCAATTCCTAAAGCCAGCCGTATGGGTCTGTGAAGGGTCACGCCGAAACTACGTAATGGGCAAGCCGGGGAGCCTGATTTATGTATGCCCGGGGTGTTTGTGTGATGTCTCGATTTCTGTGTATCGTATGTAAATTAGAGACGGGCCGATTATGGTTTTGGAAGACTAGCGGCGACTAGTCTGCCGCCTATATCTATGTCTATATCTACATTGTTCCACCTGCTATAGTACTGTCAAACTTCTGTCGCTTTTTCCGCATTCATAATCTTTTACGTTTTTAGTTTATGTTTAGGGTACCTGCTTTTCCAGGTACAGGTCTAGGTCCGCTTCCAACTGTCACATTCAGTCTTTCTTTATACGCCCATGCTCAAGGCTTTGTAAGTTAGCGTCTCGTCCTCCATGCAAGACCGAACTTGTGCTTAGTAAGCCGCCGCCTAACCTTTGATAGATAGGTCTACTATCAAAGGTTAGGCGATCTGATCTTTTTTATGCTACAGTTTTTGCTACGGCTTTGAAATACTGGCGGAATGGGCTCCATTTGGTGGAAAACACAAACACTTCAGCGTTCTCGTAGAATTTAATTGAAAACTCGACTGCAATCAACATTGAGATTTGAGATTCATCGCAATAAAATCGCAATTTGCAGACACAATCCCTTGCAGTCCTCTGCGAACAGCCTTAAGGCAGCTCAATAAATAAAAACGAGTGAAATTGATAAGATAGTTTACTGATGGCGAAAGAATTTCATGGAAATAAATGTGATTTTGATTTTACCCCTTTATAAATATAAGTAAATACCCTGGGCCCTCGCGTACTGCACGGGAGCACAACCAGGACATAATGCCAAGATGATGATAATGAATAAATATAGGCAAATAAAGAAAAGAACAAATTAGTCAGCTGTTTTTGCCAACTAGTCGTCAAAGTGGCTAAAAAGCTGATTTTCCCGACTTCTCTCGGAACACAAGAATGTAAATATTATAAATGTTCAGTTGATATTCCCTTGGTCATCTTGGAGATAATGTCCCGGTTATCCCCGGCCTAAGGTCCTGGGCCCGGGGTCCGCCTTGACCATGATCCAGGATTTGGCAGATCAAGTAATTATAGTGGAGCGTCTGTCACCTAACCTCCGTGACCCTGTCAACAGGGGAACCTGACCAGATTAGATCATAGTTCCCTCACCGTAAGATTTCCCTCATCGGTTAGTATTTAACTAATGTACATAACTCAGAAAAGAGTCATTGCTACATGGATTCGAACCCGGTACCTCTACCTTACGACTTGGATACCTTATCCACTCGCCCACCAGCGCTCCTTTCAAATTAATTCAATATTACCAGTAATCATGGAAAGCTTATTTTACTTATAGAGCTTCTTCTTCAATGTGATTAATTAAAATGCTTATTGATAGCTACGTACCTACTTCTCAAAGAAGCCTTAACTTATCGAATCAGATTATATTCCTTAATAGTGCCTTTGGGCCACTGCGAACGCTGTTTTCCGAGCAAAATAATCTCTAGATTGTTTAATAACCTTCAAAGTCGGAGTGAATAATATGTTTCCAGTCGGTCTTGCGCCATCTTCAGGGCCTGGTATACGATAGACCTGCTGGAAGAGATTTCTTTTAGAAATAAGTAGCGCCTGTTGTGCCATTTATTACTTTGCCTGTTATTCGCTATGTATTTGCTGTGCACAATAAACTGTAAAATAAATAAATAAATAGGTAGATAGGATACCAGTAAGTCAGCAGGGTTGGGTTGTATACTCTAAAGGACTCCACGACCAACGGTATTTTAAGCTCCGACAAACAAAGAGGGGTGTTCCTGTGTGTCTGTGGCTTTGTGTATCTGTTTGTGGCATCGTAACTCCCGAACGGATGGACCGATTTCGATGCGATATTGAAAGCCAGTTTAATTTAGATGGTTGTAATCTTGTTTCATTATGGTTGGTTCAGTAGTTTAGAAAACATTTGAGTATATGTGTTCTTGGCAATTTCATTCGGAGGCTTTCGACTTTTTCTGTTGGTTGGGATAACATCACGTAAGGCGGGGATGGCACCCATTTCATCTTAAATAATTCTTTTTAAACGCCCATATTGGCGTTGCAGGCCGATAGTAAAGAGATTGGTACTGAAATAACGTTTTATATTAAAAAGAAGCACAAACACTAAAAACGTCGACTGCTATTAATAAGTAATAAACAAGCAGATTGTTGTAAGTGTATAGATAAGTATACTCGTAATGTAAAATTAAATGTCAGTATAAATCAGGCCTATTCTACCTATTTTAATACCTACGACTATAACCTACGTTATAACTGCCGTCTATTATCTACATTTATCTGTATGGTTGAATAAAACACGCTTAATTAATATCATACTTTGACCGCTTATCATTTTGCATCCCGCAGTGTATGACCAATCCAACCAATCCAAAACTGTGTAACCCAACGAAAATCGAGACTTAAATTTTTAACGCTACAAAGTTCTAGAGGGTTCCCTCGGAAGAGGATGCTGTAGTAAAGTCTTCTTATTCGAGTAAGGAGCTTACCGAGTCTTTGACAATCGAACGCGAGATTGGGGCTCGCGTCCACCGGCCAAGGAAATATTCGAAGACGAGGAGGTAGCAATTTTGTCTTCAATTTTGTAGTACCACAAAGATATGTTTCGTTGGGTATAAGTAACTTTATATGTTGTACTTTATCGTCTTTACACTTCATTCTAGGTATCCGATAGGTTACGGGGCTCCACCACCATCGCAGTACCCTGGCTGACTGATTGACCGCTAGGGGCCGAACCGGGATTTACCGCTAAGCTTAGGAGGATACAATAAGTTTTGGGTGATTTTGGATAAGCTAATATTACCGTAGTTGGTACCTTTCATTAAATTATACCATCATGCAATTCTTGTGTGTATGTGATCTGGTTTGGGATATTGCTGACCGCGACCACGTTGTAACACACAGCAATAAGGCATTTTAATCTACTCCTCATAGTGACACCACACCTGTGGTGCTACATTTTTGATACTTATAAATATCACTTTCTGTAGATAACCTCGTTTGTCTGTGAGTTGTACATAAAATAATGATGATCGTCTTATCAATCTCGCCTTTTACGATGGAGCGAATGATGCGAGTCCATGGGCGGCAGACCACTTCAAGACAACTTGCTAGCTTATCTGCCTCCATTATAAAAAGATGATACTTTCTTTGTTAGCGTTCTTAGACTACGATAACTACTTAGTACTAGACGAGCGTCGCTGGCTGAGTGGTAACAATATCCAGGTTCGAATCACACTGCCATTTTATACCAATGATTCTTTTCTAAGTTATGTACATTAGTTGAACACTAACCTATGCTTTTACGGTGAGGCAAAACAGCGTGATGAAAATTGCACATTCAGGCGACTGTTTATTAAGATATTTTGTATCGATGCCGGGTCACCGTCGTAATAAAAAAACTATCTGTCCCAAGTTCAATAGATTTCAATAGAAGTTCAATAAGTTGGCCTGTTGTGTCTGATATATGACGTAATATACTTTTGTTACAATCTTGTGTACAATAAATTGTTAAATAAATAAATAATAGATTTCCCAGCCCCACGCCACCCGCCAGAGCCCCACGTACCGAATTTAAATTTACGTGGAAACGAACGGGCTAGGTCTCTAGGAGTGAATTAATTCGGACCAACGTTAATCCGAACACCTTTGCGATTTAAATATTCCAATAGTTGTGCGGTTTACGGGCTTCCAGAGTTGGCAGTTAACAGCGAGTTGACAGTTACACCACAGTCGATTCGAGTTCTTAATGAGAGTTAGCAACTCGTGACCGGAGAATCTAAGTTGGGTGCTACGCGTAAGTGTTTCACTTTTGACCTTCAGATGTATAGAACTCTGTTATGAAACTTTATTGCCTGTCTTTTTTTTTTTTTTTTTTTTTATTATTTTTACATTTTCTATAAACACTTATACTACTACAATTACGTAAAAACCAAGGAGGTTTGTACCCGTAACATAGCAATGAGTCTTATCTTAATAACATAAATGTGTTGTGGCAACATTATTATTTCTAGGTCATTATATCTAGGTCTAAGTTAGTCTTTGAGTAAAACTGACGTAACTACGACAAAATGTAAATAAGCAAAAAAAGTACGTATTAAAATTACATAAGTTTGTTGTAGTAGGCTGATTCCCAGGTTAAGAACCTCGTGACTGCATTTGTAATCATACTTTTAGCGTTTCGAGTTCTCGGGCGTTCTCTTTGATCGTGCCGTATTTAAGTAGGCTTCCTTTGAACCGTTGGTAGACAAACCTTATAGAATACCGCAACTAAATAATACTATTTTAATTAGTATTGCGTTCCTGTCGGTGAGTAAGGTCTCCAGGGCTCCGTGATGTTCTTCCGATGTATGGGGTGACTAATGTCCGGATAATTCCGGAAAACCCTACATTTCGCAGAAGTGCCACGCAACTAAATTGTATACCTATGTTGTTTAGGTGATTTACTTCCTTTTGTTTTATATACTTTGTTCTTTTATACCTAGTGCTACTGTTTATTTTGTTTACATTAATTAGGTATAAGCTGTGTATGTAAACTTATTTTCAATAAATATATAAATTAGGTGAGGAACTGACTTTGGCATGAAATGCCTGGGGCCTAACATTTGCCCATTTGCTGCCAGAGTAACGTGTCCTAAGGTTTTATAGGTGGGCAACGCATTTTTTTTTATCATAAATATGGTACACATTTACTGTAAAACAGTTTATTGGCGAAGGCCACATGAAGGATTGATGACACCCCTGGTGTTGCTAATGTCTATTCACAGCAGTGACCACTTTACATCAGGTTGCCGGTTTGGTAAAGACGAGCGAGGCACCTGGTGAAAAGTAGTCACCACCGCCTACGGGCATCTGCAACATCGGGGGCGGCAAACTAACAATTCAGTGTCGTCAGTTTTCTCTGATTAGATGTTTAGAATAAAAGAAATCATTGGATTATTTTACAGCGAGGTGACAGTCACAAACTGGATGCGACTTCTTAATGCTAGTTAGAAACTCGTGACCAACGAATGAAGTTGAGTGCTATGTGTAGGTGTTAACATACAAAATGTATCGGATCGTGATTCGTGGTCAATTATTCCTGTCAATCTAGACTTCTGCCAGAGTCCGCTTTCCAACGTTGCTTCCTCTACTTCAATCAATTTCAGCTTTCATTCCGAATATCATAAACATTTGGTAGCGATTTCTGCCCCAAATTCACTTTTACGTCCTGTAAAAAAGCGTACCTAACCACAATTAAGTTTAATTAAGTGCCCTAAACAGGATTTATAAGTTCACAAAGTGTCCTAGTAAATTATTATTCAGCGCAATTGGGCAGCTTTTTTCTCCGCCGCCGCGTTCGGTAATTTATTAATAAACAGAAGTATCAACAAAGTCTAGTAACAAATCGGCGGCTATTTATCATTGGAGGAGAAAAACGGCCGCTCCCGAATGTTTGTATCGATTCTAAAGTTTCCAACAAAAATAACTTTGGGAATTCTTCTCGGACAATCTGTTAGGCGTCGTTGGGCTTTTTTGGCGAAAAAAAACAAACTCGATGCTCAATAAATTGTATACGTCAAAGATTCAGGTAGTGAATAAATTATGTTAAGGACGAAACCATTTAAATTCAAATAGGAATAACGAGTAGAAAGAAGTTCGCTCATATGGCAAGTAAATTATGAAACGACACAGTAAGCGGAAAATAAGTAGAGAGGCTCGCAAAGTGACGCATAAAAATCCTCTTTTGTGTGTAAAAGTAAAAGGATAGTATCGGAGTCAAAGGGCGGCGAAGTACAAAGGGAGCACAGGTGATGTGGAAAATTACGGTCCTCGAAGAGTTTGTACGGTTCACTTCAGCTTTTCGATCGCCTGTAGTGATGTGTTGCTCATTTCGCAGGACGCCCTCGGGCCCATTTCCTACGGCGCTCAGTTGTCCAGATGAGTTTTGCTTGTTGGATAGACCCGCTATAGATGTGATTCTCTCACTATTCTTATTGAATTGTCTGGTGAAAAGCCCGACTTTGCCACAATTTTCTTGTGTTAAGGAAACGTATTGTGATAATGCCGTATGGCTCAGAATTGTACTGACAACTGCAGTGAACTGACCCCTCGAGAATAGTACATAAAACCTGCCTCCGGCCCGTGGATATCACAGGAAGCGACTACAGGGTACCGATGATGGACAGCAGATTCCCGTTGCGTTCTGCAGTCGCGAAGATGAGTGCCAAGCATGGTAATTATGAAAAAAGTAGGTACCTACAGATTTAGCTATTGTGCCTCACTCAGCCAAATCCTTTTTATTCTTCCTCAGAGCATAAACCGCCATACAATGCATAGATACGCGTATTTATTTCTGGAGCGGGTAATCAAACGCGCTAATACGGTACGCTTGAAACGCGAAACGAATCGACATATTACCTACTTAAGTCTACGCGCTTACACCCACATATTTGCACGCAGCACTTAGCATAGCGAGTGAAATTAAATTTCCATGATTAGATATTGAACCCTTGCCGGGGCTCCGTGATTTTAATACCAGGAACTGAGGGCAGCGGCTCTCTGTCTGCAAATACCATTTACTCGGGTAGAAATTTCATAAAGTTACAAAGATTTAGTGTAGGGGATTTAGGGTAGCTACATATTTATAGGGTTACCTTCTGAGATGTGAGCTTTTGTGGAGTGGGCACTTTTATGGGGTGCTCTTCGTGTCTTATTCCGCTTAACGTGTGCGGCAAAATTGTGCCTCAAGGGGTTGTTTCAATTAATTTCGATATTGGCTCCACTCTGTTAGTAATTGAAAGTGGAATGATATTAAAATGGTGGGTACTTAGATGTGAAGCTAACAGGGCTGAAAACCCTTGAGCTTTGAGTTTAGATATTATATTTTTAATTAGCTTTTGCCCTCGACTTTGTCTTCGCGGATGTTGATAAAGTGTCGCTTATGCGAAGAAGAATCAACGTCTCTGCTATCATGTAAATCTTTAGCGATAACGGCTTTACTTTGTTATTACTTTAGAGGAGGATAAACATCACAAAATTGGCGAAAGAAGAAGGTATAATGAATGTGACAGTCAATTGATAAATTTCATTGATATAGGAATATTAAACTGTCTTGGCTTGCAACCTTATCCTTTAATTAGGACACAACAACGCAAGATATAGGTAGTGTGTCCCGGCGTGGTGATGATTTAGTATCTACCTATTTGGTCATATAAATTTACGTTTTTTTTCGCAAGTATGCATGGTTTTTTTCGCAAGTAACTAATATATTCTTTACTTTTCTGGCATGTTCATTTGTTGTCAGTTTTGCTTCAATACCCAAACTATTTGATCAAGAAAACAGCTATCAAAATGAAATGTTAAGCATTAGTTAGCTTATGTTGTCTGATTATTCCTATAAAGTTTCAACGCAATCAGATTTGTCATATCCAAGTAATTGAAAAGCTTTTATGTAAATTACAGTATCCGTCATTTTCGCCATACAAAACGTCTATTTGAAAAAGGTTACAGACCTAATATTTGTAGAGTGCGCGCAATATAATTCTGCTTGTCGAAAGTTCGATGCGAACAAAGTTATCTTGGGCACTCTCTAGTTGCACATAGTAGGTAGGCATTGTTTGCTCATCTCACGTATGCGACAGAAATGCATAAAAAACTGAACAAACTGAACACTGCAGTTTGGTTACACACGAATAAAATCCCTGCAAACGCCTGCTAAAACTCGAAACGCAAGATTAAATATCTACGTACAAAGCCGCATTGCCTACAATATATAGGTAGGAGTATAATTCATACAATCACCGTGGAGTCGACTCTGGAATTAAGGGGGCTATTACACGCTGTTCAAAAATGCAATTTGTCCTCATTAAAGTAATGTCGGCGGCACATTAATCACCCTCGCTCCATTAGTGACGTTACCGCGGACATTTTAATTTTTAATGCCGTATCTTTGCGACGTCGTTGCGCTTTCTGTCCTCCTTAGTAGGGCCGCAAGCCGTGAAAATCTTTTTCGATTTTTCGAGGGGTCTACTGTACAGTGCGAACAACTTCGTGAAATTGCGAAGTTAGGGCTATTCGATTGCCAGTGTTTAATTGTCTATGGTGTATTTATACGACGGTGGCGACAAGATAAATGTCAGTTCACAGAAAAGTTGGTTGATCTGAGGGTCTAAAAAGGCCACAATAGCTTTTCATAATATGATTCATATTAATTTTTCAAAAACTTAACAGCAGGGTTGACATTGACATGACAATTCAAAATGGCGTCACGTAGTTCCAATAATGGCCACCAGATCAGATTAGTTTGTAGCGCTCTAATATGAATCATAATATGAAACGCTAATGTGGCCTTTTTAGACCCCCTGTAGGTTAATTACGTAACACTGTTGCCAAAAACTATCTGATTTCAATGATTGAAATTGTTACTTTTGTGCTACGGTATCATCAATTTCATGATTTCAGTTGCTAACAAAATTCCATTGCAAGAAACTGAAACTATTAAATCGCAAAAGTAACAATTTCGATCAATGCAATCAGAGAATTGTCAGCAACAGAGTTATGTAATTAGCATGCTTGTACAGTTCTACAGTACCGATCGTACCTACTGATTGGTTTGTTTTGTTGACTACTTATTTATATTTGTTTTAGTAAACCCGAAACTATTGTATTAGAAAAGGATAAACTGGCCACGGCTATTACTACAATAAAGTATTTTACTTACTTAAAGTGCCACAAACTTATCTGACCCGGTTGCGAAAACTGGAACTAAGTGTCGATATTTTGAAATATCATGTCAAGTCTAACAACAGCGACGCTGTCACCGGGTCAGATAAAGTTGTTGCACTACTTGTTGCAAACGAGGGTCGTCTCCTCTAAGGTGCAGGTACCGTCACTTAAAAACGAACGCCTGAGCGACAGTGGAGAGGCTGTGTACCTCTTCTTCATAACATAAAATTTCTAACTACTGCTGTAACAACTTCGTATTTCGCAATAATATTCGATAATATTAGGTAATTATTATGCGATAGTATGGATTCTCGTATAATAGGAGCGTCGGTGGCCGAGTGGTTGAGGTATTCGACTCGTAAGCGAGTCGTTCAGGGTCAGATACCCAATGCAGCACATGATCCAATCCGATCGCAGCAAGGTCACGGAGGTCAGATGACAGTCACTCCACTGTAATTACCTGATCTGCCAAATTCTGGATCATGGTCAAGGCGGACCACGGGCCCTCGTGCGCGAGAGCACAACCGGGCCATTAACGCCAAGATTTTTTTATTTTTATAATAAACACCCACTTAGGTTTATCTAATTTTAAATGTACTTGGGTATGTTTGAGATATTTCCATTAGCAAAAATACCTTTTTAAACCTTTTGTTTTTAAATAGAAATTAATCAAAGAAAAAATGTTTAAATATCTGTGACACTAGCTTTATTGAAAAGATAATGAAAGCCATTTATGTTTGAATGATTTCGCCCATGTGGCCGCCGTGACTCGTGCTTATAAGACCCCCAAACTGGACAACCAATTTTCACACACTTATCGCAGCAAACGGCTGAATTTCGCTAATAACTCATCGAATGTTTTCTTGTATCGTTTCTGGTTTATCGACGTATTGCATAAAACGTATATGGCAATTCATTATCTTTCCATTAAGCTAGTTTCACTGATAATAGATATATTTTTTCTTTGTTATATTTCAGTTTGACAACCAAAAAGGTTTAAAAAACACCATATATTTAAGTACCTAATTAAATTAAGTTTGTAGTACGGCGCACTAATTAGGAATTGTTTCGTAATTTTTAAGATTTTAAAATCTAATATCCAAACCTACTCTTCAGACTTCCCGGCAAAATGCTGATGATCCTGAAGTAATGCACAGACGATCAGTAGTCCTACAAGCCACCGGACAGTCTCACATTTGAGTCAAATGAAACTACACTTATTACCATAATTTGATGACAGAGAAAAAGAGTGCTGTAAAGTTATTTTATTTTGGTATAAAATAGAAAATTCAGCGTATCAATTTCTGCACGGCCGAGACTCTAACCTCCTCTAACAAATTGGCGGACAGGTATCGGCGGAGCTCAAGCCCACTGCGTTGCTCGAGTCGTCTTGACAGGATGTATCACCATGACAGACCGCTTTTGCTTTGTAAAATTATTTTTGTAATTCCTGTATTTATTAAGCAATAAAGAGTTTACATACATACATACAGACTATAAAAATTATGAAGTAATCATTCAAGTGATAAAAGTAATCAATTTGGCGTCAATATCCCAGTTGTGCTCTCGCACGCGAATAGAGATGTAAGGCCAGTATTATACGAAGGTAAAATACCTAAACTACGGTAGTCTACCATTTGCCGAGTCTAGGCACCCGTGGTCCGCCTTGATCATGATCCAGGATTTGACGGTTTACGTAATTACAGTGGAGCGACTACATCTGACCTCAACTATTTATTTATTTATTTATTTATTTATTCCACAAACTTTACAGTCTTACAGTTTAAGAACTAATTACACTGCAAACTTAATATTAGATACATCTTAAGATAGTACAAGTATATAGTATAAAAAATATAATTTCAAATTACTCATCCATTCATCGTCTCACAGAACCTCAAACACTCCTTACACACATCCGCCCATCTACTCGCAAAAACATCACATTCAGGCGCCGATGCCAGAAGCGAATTCAGCAAAGTTAACGCTCGAATGAGAGGTGCGCTGGCGCGCGACACAGTCCGAGCCGCAGGGGCCGCGAAGATATTATGCTGGCGAGGTCTCAGCAATAGCCTAGAGATATGCGGAACGGAAAGTCTCACAACCCGAGCAACGAGCTCCATGCAGTCCGAGTCCCCACGCAAAATACGGCACACAAAAATAAGCAGGCCAGCATTACGCCTTACTTCTAGAGAATTAAATTGTAGTATCCCCAGCAGGAACTTAGTTGGGTACAAAAATGGGTAATACCCGTACATTTTCTTGTAAAGAAAACGCAGGAACGCCTTTTGAATTTTCTCTAGAAGTAAAGCGTAAGTACTCTCATGAGGATTCCACACAACAGACGCAAACTCTAGTTTGCTTCTTACTAACGCCATATAAATAAGCTTCAATGCACCAGGATCATCAAAATCTCGGGCATTCCTAATCACAAAGCCTAACCTTTTGTAACAGCTAGTAGCCATAGAAGTCATATGGTCATGAAAATTTAATCTAGTGTCAAAAGTCACTCCTAAATCCCTTACTGTAGTAACCCTCTCGATAGGCATGCCACTCAGCACATACTGGGCAACCACAGGATTTTTAGCTCTGCTATACGACATGATACTGCATTTGGCTGGGTTGAAGCTGAGCTTATTGTCAATGCTCCATTGCAATAGGGAGTCAATATCACGCTGCAACGCAGCACAATCACCCATATCATTAATAGGGCAGATGACCTTTAGATCATCGGCGTATATTAAACTTTGGGACGAAATAAGGACTCCATCTAGGTTGTTTATCATAATTCCAAAAAGTAATGGTCCCAATATCGACCCCTGACTAACACCGGAACGAGTGTGATAAGTGTCCGAGATGAAGCATCCATGACGAACATACTGCTGCCTGTCACACATATAACTTGCGAATAGTTTTAGGAGATTTGGAGAAAAACCCATTGCACAAAGCTTACTCAACAGGATGTCGTTATCGACCCGATCGAAAGCCTTTTTAAAATCAAAATATACAACGTCAACCTGGGTACCGCGGTCAAGGTGATCCGATATAATATCTACCAAAGTAAGAAGATTGGTGTTGACCGAGCGTTTTGAACGAAACCCGTGCTGACAATCGGATAAGTACGGTTTGATCTGCCATGAAATTTCCTTGTGTAGGATGGATTCATACATTTTAGCAGGAGCCGACGAACTAGCTATAGGCCGATAATTCTCGACACTAGAGGGATTACCAGACTTAAGGATAGGAGTGACACATGTAGTCTTCCAACAAGTTGGGTACACACCGGTTGCGAGTGACAGGTTTAGAATAAAACATAAGGGGTTCTTGAGAAAATCTTTACATCCCTTTAACATAAATGCCGGCACTTTATCAGGCCCAACACTTTTGGATTTCAGCCCACTGATGCTGACCTCAATATCTGCCACTGTAATTTCTCCTATACTGACATGACCAGCTGACGTATTAGTGTTCGAGTTTACCGAATCGATATCAAGAGTTGGAGAGTCAGGCAAGAATACACTTGAGAAAAATGACGAAAACGCCTGGGCAGCCCTACTGCCAGTATGATCTTCCCCCGCGTAAGAAACCTTAGTCTCAAATCCAGCTTTGGATCTGAGGCTGTTTATATGTTGCCAAAAAGCACGCGGGTCACTTTTAATTTTGGATTGTACACTGCGAATGTAATATGTATAAGAAAGAGAGGTTCGCTTCTTAATATCAGATCTGAGGCGCGAAAATTGCGTATAGTATTCCGGATCTCCACTTGCCTTCCATTTGCGATGGATGACTGCTTTGCATCTAATATCGCGAATCAAGTCAGCAGAGAACCAGACAGGATATGTTCTACTAGTTTTACGAGATCTATTCTTTTTAGGTATACATTGATCGAAAAGATTGTATAATATACTATAAAAAGCCGTCACAGACTCGTCTACATCTCCAGCAAGATAAACCTCATCCCAGGAGACATAAGAGAAAAGCCGATACAAAAGCGCATAATCACCCCTCGCAAAGTTCCAGTCATCACAAGAGTCAATGTTACTTGGCTCAATGGTGACGGAACCCCCCCGACCAGTCACTGAATCGAGAGTAACGGCAATATCCAGAGGAGGGTGGTAAGCATCTCGATGCGGTACCAAACCATCGCCTTCGATCTCAGATACTTTGCCATGACGAGCGCGCTCAGACACCAGCACCACATCTAACTTTCCTCCATACATATTTAACACATCATTCTTCTCAATCAAACCACAAACCGAGAGAAAATAACAATAATAGCTCATAATATCGCTAGCCGTGTGGTGACCGGTAGAGTAGAATAGCACCAACCCCTTACACTCGTGGGTGTCGTACAAGGCGACTAACGTTTAGAGGCAAAATATCTAGTCTCCATTAACTGGAAAATGGGCAGCAGCGTTTTTCATTGTTATGTTTGCAACACTGCGATCTCCAACCCGCCTGCCAAGCGTGGAGATTATGGCAATAACCTCCCCTTTTGCGGGAGAGGCCCAAAGTCCTGTAGTGGACTGTTATGGGCTGTGATGATGAATATCGCTAGATCTATATCTTGGGTTCAAATTGAGGTCACCCATTATAACAATATTACACTTTAAACTACCTATTATTGACTCAACTTTCGTGAACCAATTCATATACTCCTCCATAGAAGCACGTGGATTTATGTACACTACACAGATATAGCACCATTGATTATCAATAGTGCATAAAGCCCAAAGATCTTCACCGTCAGTTGTCTCCAAATCCGTGCGGCGGGTAAGTCCGATGCCAGGGCGAGCGGCCAACAGCACTCCGCCGCCACCACCGGTAGAACGATCACGACGCAATATACTCCATCCGTCGCTCGCTATCTCCGAGTTTTCAACTGATTCATTTAAAAATGATTCGGTAACAGCCACTATGTCATAACTGGAAGCCAACAACTCCTGCTTGAAAAATCCCAGCTTAGTATTGAGGCCCCTAACATTTTGATATGCTAAGGCAATCTTCGCTCCATTAGTTCTTGAGGTGCTGCTCAGTACGCGCTCCAACTGTGGGCCCTTGGGCTCTACGAAATAACCAAGCTTTAACTCTTGCGTTATCGGGCCAGACTTCTGGAGACAGACATAAATCATAAAACTTCACAGGAACAGTCAGCTTGTATGACTTGTAGTCACCTCTTGACTTGAGCTCCTCCACAAAACAGCTTCCCCCAGAACACAACTGCTGCAGGTAGCTTTTTACCTCCTCTGCCCCTGATGACATATTCCACAGATGAATGTGCTTACGATGTTCGACGGCTTTCAATGTGGTGACGCTAGGCCCGGCAGTACACCGAACCGAACTAAAACGCTTAGGCCTTTTGTGACTCACACGTACCCACGCATCTTGGGACTCTGAAAGAACCGTTCCCGCCTCAGTCCCGACGTCATATCTGGAATCCCGCTGAACTGGAACATCAGATGCTACGCCTAGGAGATCCTAGGAGATATAGAGCTGATGCTTGCTACTAGCTAGCATGGTCCGATCGACGACGTCAGTCCTGACGTGGTCTGATCGACGACGTCAGTCCTGACGTTCGCGATATCGAATCTACCCTAATATGTCATGCAATAGTTATATAAAACTGCCGAACTATGCTTTTAGACCAAAATGTAGGATTGGTAGAGTTAGACTTTGTAGAGTTACGGGCTTAGCTCTTAAATGCTTAAATTAACTTTTTTAGCAAATTAAGCAGTACCTACGTCGAAAACCCTCCTTAAATCCGCGCGAACCCTACCGCCGACACCCTAGCTTAGGGACTACATAAAATAAAAGCTGGAACGGAACGAATCGAGTTGTAATCCCCCTGTAGTCCGGAACACACCGTTCGTTAGCTTTAATGAACAGATTTACATAACCGTTTTTAAGCCTCGTTGAGCCAGCTTGATGCTCTTTTTTAGCATTTAGATCATAGAATTTAAGTGGCGTGGCAGCCGCTGCAGGTTCAGCTCTATCGACTGTGATTACGTTGCTAGGTCAATATCACAGGCAAGGACGCGTGGCGACATTGCCGCCTGGGATGCCGTAACGTGCCGTAAGACACGTAACATTTCTACAGCGTGTGGTTTAAACGGCCCTTGTGTTACGTTGATGGTGGTTTCGATATGACACCGTAAGTTTGTAAAAACCGTTAGTTTAAACTATCGAAAAAAAATACTTACGTTGACGTAGTTTAAGAGAGGTATGGCATAGCGGAGTACCCCGTTCGAATTGAAGACGCCCGACTAACAAAGTACTTCCACCTTACAGAATACCGCAGCCAAATATTATAGTATTGTGTTCCTGCCGATGAGTAATGTTTCCTGGGTGGAGGTTTGGGGAACCTTTTTTAGTGTCAGTACAGGATGTCCCATGGTTGAGGTCGGCAACACATTGGCCCAGTAACAGTTCACGATTTTTGACAGTTCGTAATGTAACATAGTGTGACTACTATACATTGTGTACCAACAGTGTGGAAATTAATGAATGGAAATTCGCTTATTAAAAAATCTCGAAATTTTCGGTCAAACGATATTCCTTAATCGGTGATCCTATCACGCAGGAAAACCACTGGAGAATAACGACCGGAGCATGCTTACCTAGAACGTAGGAAGGTAGCATATTACTCTGGATTTGAAGACATTCATTTTAATCTTTCCGAGAAACAGCGACGCAGGCACAGAGTTCCACACTCGCTATCCGTATGAAAAATGAAGACTCGAGGCGCTTTGTGCTTTTTAGTTTCGTTGGAAATTCGTTAATCTTCTTATTGTAATTTCGATAGGTAAACCGAGGTTATGTACACTTAAAAGTTGATGCATATGGAAGAATCGAAAGGGGTTTGCCTCCACCCATTTAAAACATAACTTAGTCATCGTTGTAAAAAAGACTGCCTTAGTTTATAAGTCAGTGGCATAGATACCTACCCTAATATTTATTTAGATCTTAGTAATAACCTTTATAACCACCTAAATCAACCTACAATCTAAATCAACATAGTATCACCTAACTTAAAAGAAAAACTCCACTCTACTTCCATCGGTTCGTTAAAATCTCTTTTAAATTGCGAACCGTTCAAAATCCTCTCAGATCCCAGTGATCCGATAAACTAACAAGCTTAGGCCAGTTAACACTAGCTCAATGTACTTTTCAATTTGCCCATAATGCGGGTTTAAGTTGAGGTAAATCTCCGCCCGCAAGTCACATAGGTAGGTACATACAAAACCCATCCATTTCCATTCAATCTGGCACGGTAAATGGTAAAATAGATTCGTGGCCGAGTCCGGGAAATCCGACGACAATTGAACTCTTTGCGGCAGGGGAATAGAGAAAATGACGGCGACTTACTGCGCGGATGAGCTGGATGTGACTTGTAGAAATTACGAGTAGAAGAAGTAATGGAGTACAAACTTACCCGACCTGTCTAAATTTGCGTGCAGATCAGTACAATAGTATTAGGTACCTACCGCAAATATTTTTTTTTATTTATTAAGGTATGTATAACTTAACTCCTTCGACCAAGGCAAAGCCTCCAACAAAATTTGTAAAGGAATTAAAACAGCCATATTCCAGGAAATCTGCTGGTAATATTTTTTTATCTTGGCGTTAATGTCTCGGTTGTGTTCTCAAGGTCGGGGTCCACCTTGCCCAAAATCCAGGATTCATGGTCAGGTCAAGTCATGTTCTGCGTAAGCCCCAGGGAAATAGGAGCCTGAACCTATCAGAAATCGGTTATCCGGTATCAGAAAAGAGGTTTCACCAGGGGTCCCTAGAACCGTCGTGCGGGATCTCGTGAATCGATAAGGCTGAGTAGGATGCGAGAATCAATAGCTTACTATGCGAGGATACCGAAGACCGAGTGAAGTGGAGAAGAAAAAGCATGAGCGTACCTGACGCCAGGATTGACCGCTTGGATAATTATGATGGTTCCAGGAAATTCGCAGACTAAAGTCTTCAAACTAGGAAAGGTATAGGTAAGTTGTCATTTCCAGAATCGCTACTTCGCGTAAGATTAAACCCACTAGCTTTGATTCCATACTTAATAACCTACGGATTTCAATAGCTTTAAAACATTTTCTCTCTTAATATTGACATGGAAATGTTTTAGCTGAAAATATGATTTTATACTATTTATAGGCAATAAAGCGATTATTTTATTGAAGTGCTTTCAATAATAGGAATTAGAGTAGGAATTACAGTAATCTTCGAGACTAAGGTAAAAGATCAAAATTACAATGTTCCAATTTTATGTTTCATTCTTCTTTCGTTCCTACAATTGACTATTACTTTTAAAGTACCTACAGATTATAAACATTTTCAGCTTTATACACTTTGTATACACTTTGCCAGGAAATTGGAATAGGATTTATTCGAAGGTATGATAATTTATTATTGGGTACCGTGTGGTGTCCGACAGTGCACAATTTAACCAACCCCTTCTGTTCATGGGTGTTATACAAAGTGACTTATATCTATATGTATAGGCAGACCAGCTAAAGACCAGAAAATGACAATCCATGTACCAGAAAATGGGCAGAAAGGAATAAATTTAGGCATTTTCTTGATTTGGGCAGCATTTTCCATAGAAATTGCAGCAAACCGCTCAGCTAATATCCGCTATGTAGTGGAGTCTCAAGCTCAGCAGTGGACTATCGCGAGCTGTTGACGTGATGGTGTGACTGTCATTAATTTTACTAGAAGAAATTACAGCCGAAGTATTGTCCAGCTAGACAACATTTTGAAGGCAGGATTAAGGAAGGAAGGTTAGGATATTTATTTAAATATGAAAATACTAAGATTTTGAATTGAAGATCTCTTTCCAACACCGTCGTTTGTCAGTGAAATGCATGAAAAAAATTTTTTTTTAAATAGACAAATCCTATAATAGGTAATACGCTGTTGCTTACAACCTACAAAGTTGGTAGCCATACGTTGGCTTAATCCTGTTCCCTTGTCCGAAGCCCCATCTGAGGGTCGGCCATCTGTAATTTTCCACTCGGCTAATCGGCGCAATTTAAAATTTGCGAAACCCCTTTGTGTCTCCGAATCCTCCAATATGTTATTTGCATCATGGACAAATTCCGATACCTTTTCCAATTTGACTTAGTTTAGCTTGACGAATCGTTAGGTATTAGAGGGAAACTTTCAACGGATTGGGTAATCGCTGTAGATCGATCATCATTAATAAATCTGGTTTTAGGTATTTAAAATGATTAAGAAACTATATTAAAGTTAATATTAAACAATGAGTCTGCCATTTATTATACAACCTTCGATGAACCCTTACACTTAGTGACAAATGCGACTGCCTAACTGTCGTCCATATACAGGTTGTGGCCTGTAACAGGAGCAATAAATATATTTCATACTTCAGACAAGCAGGCTAAAGTCAGTTATAGTTCTACATCTTCTTGCTTCATAATACTCCAGGCGAAAACATGCAGAACCATTAACGTATGGAGAACGTTGGTGATTATACTCTGCCGGACACAGGGCGACTCGGGGTGGCCCGGTTATATAACATTATGTTAATTGGGCTATTATTGTTATGACTTGTTACATCATTATTATCATCTCAGCCGCAGGACGTCCACTGATGAACATAGGCCTCCCCCCACGTCCCACGTGTTCCATACCGATCAACTCTGTATGTATCTCTTGAAAGTTGCATCCATCGGCTCACTAGGACCTTCACAGTATCGTCTGTCCATAGCGTGTGGGGGCGTCCCACGCGGCGATTCTGATTATAGTATTTGGGTTTACAAAAGAGATGTCCAAAAAAACCAGAATCGCCAGAATCTTCATATGTGCCGTTTTTATATTCATGATATGATATACTTCATGTACATCCTGGAATTTCACGGTTTCGTCCGTTCATCGCATGCGGGGGCGTCCCACGCTGCGATTGCGATTATAGTATTTCTAGTTTATAAATTTACTTTGAGAATTTCATCATCATAGCCAGTAACAGTCCACTGCAGGACTTAGGGCCTCTCCCACGAAAGGGGAGGTTATTGCCATAATCTCCACGCTTGGCAGGCGGGTTGGAGATCGCAGTGTTTAAATAATACAATGGAAAATGCTGCTGCCCATTTTCCAGACTACGGAGACTCTTGATCTTTTGCCTCGAAAACATTAGTCGCCTTGTACGACACCCATGAGTGTAAGGGGTTGGTGCTATTCTACTCTGCCGGACACCACACGGCCACTGTTATGACTTGTTACATCATTATTATCATCTCAGCCGCAGGACGTCCACTGATGAACATAGGCCTCCCCCCACGTGTTCCATACCGATCAACTCTGTATGTATCTCTTGAAAGTTGCATCCATCGGCTCACTAGGACCTTCACAGTATCGTCTGTCCATAGCGTGTGGGGGCGTCCCACGCGGCGATTCTGATTACAGTATTTGGGTTTACAAAAGAGATGTCCAAAAAAACCAGAATCGCCAGAATCTTTATATGTGCCGTTTTTATATTCATAATATGATATACTTGATGTACATCCTGGACTTTCACGGTTTCGTCCGTTCATCGCATGCGGGGGCGTCCCACGCTGCAATTGCGATTATAGTATTTCTAGTTTATAAATTTACTTTGAGAATTTATATAGATTTATTTCATTACAAACCAAGCAGGGACAAACCACAAATTTGTAACACTACATCTGCTCAAAGCCTCTAAAACCAGCCGCTAACGGGCATCGGCTACGGGAATTGGGAACCGCGTTATAGATGGCGCTTGTTTACGGAACGCCGGCCCTAATCCGGAAATCCGCGCGAATCGTACCGGCGGATCCGGAATTTCAATTTTAATGCTGTTTATTTTGTGTAATCCCGGAACGGGCGGGTCACGGCCGCGGGCCTATAGGCGGTCACAACGCCCTGTGTGTTTTATCATTGATTCAATATTGGGTTTAAGTCGAATTTTCGGAGGTGTCATGCAAAGCGTACTATTAGAACTGTAATGCTATGGCTGCGGGACTGACGCTGACGTATGGATGACTCACTTTACACCGTGCCGAGATGCCAGGTTCGAGCCGAACTATTTCTATGGCGACTGTACAACTCGATTGCATCAGTATAGCATGAGCGTGTTCATACAAATTTTATCGGCTTGACCTGGCTCGGTGCATGACGTGTGGCATATGCAACTTGACAGATTGCGTAACGAGTAAACTTGACAGCCTTGGCGCGAAATATATCGCGGAGACACTTGAAGGGCTAACCTGCGAATCTACCCAAGAGGCAAATTATTGACATTTGCCGAGTTTATCGCACAGAACTACTACAAAGAATTATCTTTGGCACTTGATGAGGGCGTGGGCGTATCAACTCCAGCTGTCTGTCAAAAGTGTCACTTTACTTGGGGTATAACGAAAGTTTTACGTAACTTATTAATGAAACAATTAAAAATGTAAAGTAAAATATTTACTGCGTTTCAAAGTACGATGTAAGTTTTTTTTTTTAATTTGGCTCATACCAATCCTCAAATGTCCTCTAATCTCCTTTTAGGTGGTTCGTCGGTTTTCTTTAATGATCGCATTTGAGGGCCGACCTTCACGAGTTTCATTATGAAGAGCCACGGCCACGATCAAATTCTGCGTACCAACGCCTTACGGTGCTCAAATGAGGTGCTTGCCTCGCAAAAGCATTTTGAAGACGAGCAGTGCATGCTTGCAGATGTAGTGGATTTTAAAAACATAATAAATTATCACGTAAATTCCATTTTTGCTACGAATGTCGTCTTTAATTGTGACGAAAAACAAAAAAAAAACAAGAAAGCGGTTCTGGAGCATCCTGTGTAGTGAAGCGTGCAGAACACGCTTCCTGCCCTCCTACCCGCAAATTGCCCTTAATTTTGAGAAGATTTCTGTGACAACTAGCAAACAATATAACTACAAATATTTTTGTGTCCTAGGATTCATTGGCGACTGGCCGCAAGTCAATACAACATGCAGCTCTACAACGGCATTTATTACTCTGGACAACAGCTTGTGTGGTTTATAATTGAGTCAATATCGGGTTTAAGTGGAATATTAAATGGTTGGAGCCGTGGACGCATTGTAATTTCGAATCCGTGAGGCCTGTTGCAATGTTGCCATGTGTACAGGAAATTTGTCATTTTGCAGTACCCATGATCCTCGTTCTAATTACATTTTACTTTACGGTCCGGCCGTTGTCAGCGTGGAGTGGATGTGCTTCGGTCCTGGGGCGGTCAACATGTCACTATGTGTTTCCATCGTACTTTCCTTCCCTCTCCTCTTTGACGATTGAAAGAGATATGTAATGTCCTATACAATAAAGAAATTTTAATTTGATTTGATTGACTAAGAAAGAAACTTGTTTACATTAGAGACCTTTTGTTTGGACTGACCAGTCTCCAGCTCGTCCCCAAAGGAACTTGTGCGCTTGGAGGCGTATTTTAAACAGTGTTCACGTCTGGCGTCCGAACCCAGAGCCACCATTTACGAGCAACGCAAATCCGTTTAGATTTGCGTTGCGTTGCCATGCGTGATTTGCGTTGGCGCCTAGGCACATTGTTTTTGATCCTATTTAATTAAAATTGTGGATAAATGTGCTGAATTAAAAGTTATTTCGCTATGTTACTCTCGCTGATTAAAACGTTTTCCTGTTTGTTACTCATCACCGTAATTAAAGTAATGGTCATGGACATCAATATAGTCATCACACAAGATGTCTAATGATCATAAAAATGTTAAAACAACAATGAGTAAGCGTGTAATTGAACATAGGTCTAATGAACGTTAGTACTACAGGGAGGTCAAGCTATAACACTGGTTCTACCTACCCGAATTAGATAAAACATGCTTTAGATTGTACCCTGGACTTCAAGTTACCAAACTATCAAAACCAAATCAAAATCCGTTGAGTAGTTTTTGAGTGATGCGCGAACAGAGAAACAAACAAAAATTCCAAACAAATTGTTTTTAGCTATATTTACGTCATGAAATCCTATCCCGACTATTTTTTCTGAAACATCTTTCATTTTTTAATAATATAGAAGATAGATAGATAAGTGATGTTTCTAGGCAGGCAAGTCTAAGTATCTTTAATCACCTACTTAAATCCTTTTTATGATAGTCTTCTTAGCCGCAGTACTAGTAGTAGACATAATAGGTGTCCCCTAAGTCTTCATAACATTTACGGTTGTCACAAGCTCTTCGTCCATCTCTTCGAGCAGCAATCAAATGGGAATTATTATATCGTTAAAAAATTTATATACGAAGCCAGATAGATAGCATAATCTAAGGTTACCTGACTTCTTCCTATCATATTTAGGCAGATGTTCATGGACATGGACTGGAAATTCACACAGCGCCATCTAGCCCCAAACTAAGCAAAGCTTGTACTATGGGTGCTAGATAACTGATATACTAATTAAATACTTTTTTTTTAATACATACTTATTATACATAGAACACCCAGACCCGTCACAGAAATTAAAATTCATCATTTCAATTTCTGCCCGGCCGGGAATCGAACCCGGGACCTATTGCGTGGCAGACCGGCATGTTGACCATTGCACCACTCAGGTCGTCTAAGATGATGACCTGCAAATATATACTCCTGCTAAGTTATCCAAAGGATGACTACTCAAGAATTTAATGACATTTGACGTGTAAATTTATGTTTATCAAAATAAATGAATAGAATTGAATTGAATTGAAAGTACTTGCAAATACATGTATAGATAAACAGTGAGTTTGAACGAGTATCTGATTAGTTAGGTAACCATCAGTTTACAACTATACATTATCTCACATACCTATGGTAACGCCTAATATAGACACCAAAGACGCCAACTCGAATCCTACAAAATAGGCACGTGTAAAAGTTTTTTTATGTTAAACGGCAGACAGACGTGTGCTGTCTGGCAGAGTAGAATAACGTCAAGCCCATACACTCGTGGGTGTCGTACAAGGCGACACCTGACAAAAGATCTAGAGTCTCCGTAGGCTGGAAAGTGGGCAGCAGCGTTTGCCGTTGTTATATTTAACACTGCGATCGTCAACCAGGCGAAGCGTGGAGATTATGGCAATAGCCTCCCCTTCCCTTTCAAAATCCTGCAGTAGACTGTTATGGGCTGTGATGATGACGATAATGATGAACCCTATTGAGCCATTATGTTATGTGTTTGTGGTGTTATTGTGTGTAATTAAATAAGGAGGCAAGCGGACCACCGAAAGTGGTCACCGCCGCCTATGGACATCAGCAACACCAGGGCTATAACCAATATGTTGACTACATTTTAAAAACTTCTAATATGCCTCTTGCATGATTCCATGTCATAGTCCAACCACTGTGGCTGGGAGCTCATTCCATGTCCGAATAGTACGAGGTTTCTCTATTGTACGAAGGGAAGACATTCTTTCCCTTTATGTTAAATGGTCCACTGTAACAAAATGTTTACTGTATCGGAATGTCCACTGTATCATCATTATTTAAGAGAGGTAGGGCATAGCGGGGTATCTCGTTCGAATTGGAGCCGCCCGACTGGGGAAGTACCTCCACCTTACAGAATATCGCAGCTAAATAATACTCTTTTAAATAGTATTGTGTTTCTGCCGGTGAGTAAGGTTTCCAGTGCTCCATGGGGTGGGGATTTGGGGAACCGTGGCTTTGGCAGTGGAGTGGCATTTGCTTTTTGCTGCCAGAGCAACGTGTTATAGAGGTGGGCAACGCATTAGCGATACTCTTGGTGTTGCTAATGTCTATAGGCAGTGGTGACCACTTTCCATCAGGTGGCCCGCTTGCCTGTTTGCCTAACGTATGACATAAAAAAATTATTATTATTTATGTCTCGGTTGTACTCTCGTGCGCATGGGCCCGGGGTTCGCCTTGACGATGATTCAGGATTGGCAGATCAATTAATTACAGTGGAGCGACTGCCATCTGACCTTCGTGACCCTGTTAACAGGAGCATATGACCAGATTGGATCATTGTTACACTTTCAGTCGCCTGAATGTGCAGATTTCATCACGACGTTATTCCTCACCGTAAGAGCATCGGTGAGTGTTCAACAAATGTACATAACTCAGACAAAAGTCATTGGTACATGCCAACACTGGAGTTCGCTCTCGCTTACGAGTCCGACCCCTTCACCATTAAGCCACCAACGCTCCTCCAAATGTCCACTGTAACATCGAACCTAAAATATTATAACTAAAGACGAAAGAACAAAATCATAATTGCCGTGGTAAATGGAGGTATGATACCTAACTTCGACACAAGTATCTAAAATCACCAAACTCGTAACGCACCCCATGAAATCTGTTCCAATACTCAAATACAAACGCGTATCAAACAATCGATTCAAATCGTCCCGATGTACTCGTACCGTGAACAATCCTGGGGCTAAAATCAAATTCGGAACGTTTACTGAACGTACGCTTGACCATTGTGCGCTTGGGGAGTATTTTTAGAAGTTAGACTTAACGAAGTAGGGTCGTAAGTATTTAGATAAAGTACAGGTAACGACGGTAGATACGTAAGGTAATATGGATCTATCTTTTAAGACTTTCGTGGTTATTCACTTCACATATTATCGGCTTTGTTACCACGGTTAGTATTGTTTTTACCTACCTCCCACCACCACTCAACCACCATTACACACACACAGACACACACACATTGGTGGTATTGGCACCAGTCAACTCGTGACCATGACGCATGCAACTGCGTCGAAATATCGAGGTAAACACAATACTAACCGTGGTAACAAACCCAATAATATGTGTAGTGACAGTGTATATCTATATTTTGTCTAGATCGATCTAGACGGTAGATACGTAAGGTTAAGTAGCTACGTAATTCTGATTTCATGAATATAATATTCAATATTTGAGTTCTTATAAGCCTCAACGATAGATCACCAAAATGTTATACTGTTTACAGTCCTGTAAACAGTATAACATTTTTGTGATCTATCGTGTGTGCACTCTACATTTTTTATTTAAATTAAACATTTATGTACTTAATTAATATTCCAAAAGTACTCGTATCATCATCACAACTCCACGCTTGGCAGGCGGGTTGGAGATCGCAGTGTTTAAATATAACAATGGAAAATGCTGCTGCCCATTTTCCAGACTACGGAGACTCTTGATCTTTTGTCTCGAAAACATTAGTCGCCTTGTACGACACCCATGAGCGTTAGGGGTTGGTGCTATTCTACTCTGCCGGACACCACACGGCTGATTACGGCTGAGTACTCGTATAATCCCCCCAAATATCACTGGGAATTCTTTTGTTGTTATACTGTAGGCAAAAAGGCAAGCGGGTCACTTGATGAAAAGTGATCATCGCCGCATATAGAAATGAGCAACACCAGTGCGTTGCCTACCTCTAAAGAGACCTCTAATATATGCACATCTTGAAGGATTCCATATCATAGTCCAAAAAAACACTGTGCCTGGGATATCACATTATCCCAGAAAGAAAATGTTCTTTTGAACCATCGCGTGGACACCAACAAAGGAATGCACATTAATTCGTCGTATGCTCTGGATCTTTTTGGTTGATCACAGTCGCGTGCGCATCATTTCGAGCGACAGTGCTCTGGAGCCTGTAGCGTGAGTTGGACATCTCTGTATGGCACTATTGTTTTTATTGTATTGTCCTTTTGAGCTTCTCTATAAAGTGTGACCACGTGATTGTTCTAACGGCCTCCGAAATGGGTTGGAAATCCTCGGTGTTGCAGTGCTGGCTTTTATTTGGTACGAAATTTAGTTTTAGTTTCATTGTTGCTAATTTTATTGTCTTGTTAGGTAAGCTTACTTTATGAATTTGCACTTTTAAATGTTTTTCATTATTCAGTAGGTAGATTTTTATTGTTGTATTGTATTGTAGATATTTAATGCGATATTCATCGTGCATATACATAACATAGGGAGAGACAGATTTAAGTTAATTTCTGGAAATTCATATTATCATCACATCAACAGCCTATAACAGTCCTCAACTAGACTTAACCTCCTCCACGTTAGTGGAGATTTTTGCCTATTGTGGTGATCCGGGTTAGATATCACAGTGTTTACCAATCTTTGCCTTTAAAGTCTAAGACCTAAGTCGCCTTTTTCAAGATCCAATGACGTCGTCCGCCACTACATGGCCACCTATTTACAACTCATACTCAGTCATTACTTATATATTTATCATATACAAGTAAATATACCTTTTACGCCAACGAAATTACTCTTGCCCTCCAAACTATTCAGTTATCAGTCGATAACACCCTCCCATATCTACTAACAGTTCTGAAAGTCCCACATATTATTTAATTTGCAAAACGGCAGATGTTCATTTAACAAGACACTTGCTCTTTTTCTCATGGCTTGCATAAAGATTACTTGCTTAATTATTGTCAATTAAACCCAATTGTCGTTAACTGGAGTGTTGTAGAGACGCGACGACCGCT
This sequence comes from Blastobasis lacticolella, assembly GCA_905147135.1. Taxonomy (NCBI): domain Eukaryota; kingdom Metazoa; phylum Arthropoda; class Insecta; order Lepidoptera; family Blastobasidae; genus Blastobasis; species Blastobasis lacticolella. The sequence goes on along the minus strand of LR990044.1, from coordinate 16,683,102 downwards.
AAAATGCTATGCATAGCTCTGATATGGCCCATTAAATAAGCATTTGTTAGGCTTAACTAATGGGCGGATCTAGTAGCACTTCGTTATGACAATATGTAGCATAGCTCCAAATTTAAGCACTTATGTAATTAGTAAATGATACTCGAACATTGTCTCTACGCTGATGAAATATAACTGGAATAAATTTATTTTTGCGGTCAGTGTTTTAACCGCTCACGTCCCAAGTATCCGCTAATCTATTGTTATCAATTGTTTTCGCGACCAACTCGTGTGTCGCCGGGACGTGACAAAAACTTTATAGTATATTGTAAATATATAGTATATTGTAAATATATAGTATATTGTAAATATATAGTATATTGTAAATATATTTTATATTGTAAATATAAAATATTATCTATTTGTTAACAAATCATGGAAATATAGACTGCTGCACGCTGCTTCGTAAGTATGTATCTTTCACCTACGTTTATTTATAGATTTAATACTCCAGTATTTGAATTTTATGGATAGAATTCACCTACATGTAATACACGAAACGCAAAAATAAATTTATTCTGTATTAAATTACAAGAGTGTAGATTATTTTAATAACGAACAACAAATGTACTCAAAGATCTCATCTCGCTTACCACTTGGTATATTCTTACGGTGAAGAAAAACGTCTATCCAATCTGGTCAGGTTCCCCTGTTAACAGGGCGACGGAGGCCACACGGCAGTCGCTTCTCTGTAATTACCTGATCTGCAAAATCCTTGATCATGGTTAAGGCGGACCCCGTTGTATCGCGTATGAGATCACAACCGGGACGTTAACGCCAAGATGACATTACATCCCACCCCACACAGAGGCCTATAAATGCTAGTATCGATCTCCAGCTATAAGTAACGTACAATTTGAAACACCCTTCGAATGCGTTACTACCATGACGTAACGCCGATAACGGATACCGCATTAAAAGGCGTGAAACAATGAAATTGCTGCAGTCATCGCTTCACCGTCACACGTGACTACCCGCTTTCATGTTCACCCGAACACACAACGAAATTAACACATCAGCATACATTTCCTTGCTTCCTTGACTTCCTTGACGTCCTAAATATGGCGCATTAAAGTATTAGGGAGCGAACGACCGGCCAATTGAGCGAGTTACTGTGCCTCCCGTCTGTCTTAAGACAGCTAAGAGCGGCAGCGTACTTGTATATCGTGGCTGCGGCAGTTTGAGCGCCCGATGTTGGGCGACTTATTGTTTGGCCGTTCGTCTTTTTACTGAAGAATAATTTAAGAGTTTGTTTCGTAAACATACGTAAAGGTATGCGTATGATAAAGGATTAAATTATATCATTATAAAAAAGTACATAATTTTTATTTATTATTTTTAACTAGTAGATCCGGCGCAAATTCGTACGCATACACCTACTTTACCCCTACCCCTACCTCAACACACCTGATGGAAAGCGTCGATGAGATCAAAGATATATGATTATAACAACTTCGTATCTTATCGCCGTAATATTATAATTATATGTACCATGTAAAAATACACCTAAAATTTAATTACCTGCAAGCACAGACAATAACAATTACCATAATTAAATGATGAGTTTTGTTACACAATCACCGCGTGGCTGTAAAATAAATACTCCCGTGATCAACTGTGTCGAAATATCAAACTACTCGTCAACAAACGTACGCGGTAGGAAACCCGGAACATGCCCTTAAAATGTTTGGCAATAACCGCATAGTTTAAAACATTATGAAATAAAAAACTGTTACAAAAGTAAGTTTAAAGTCTCAAGCACCGATTCCCGCTGTCATAACAAACCGGGCGAGCGATCAAAATGGAGCGGTGACGCTGCAAGGAAATTAAGGGAATATGACATGACGGGCCTCCCGCGTTTGGTAATTCGGCTAATTTAAAAAAATAAAAAGTTAACGAGGGGAAGCGCCCCACTAACTGTTTAGGATATCAGCTTAATTATAAAGGTTATGGAGTGAATTTGTTTGTTTGCTGCGATATAGATAGGCGTCATGTTGAAAAGCAAATTGCGTTGTTGTCTCTCATACTAGTTCAGTCGGCTAATTATGTTACTCTGTTGCTAACAATTCTCTGATTTCAATGATTGAAATTGTTACTTTTGCGATTCCGTATCATCAATTTTATAAGTTCAGTTGCTAAAAAAGTTCCATTGCAATAAAACTATTAAATCGCTCATAGTAACATCAAAAGTAACGTAAGGTAAGTAAAGTAAGTAAAGGTTTGCTGGTAGAAAACTCAATTTACATAATTAGCCTTTAGATTAGTTCGCTCAATGCCTATAGAACTTACATAAACATACTTTTTAGATAACTTCGCATTTATCACGATGATTTTATTTATATTAAATGTTTTATTAATTAATAATAGGAATAATACGACTTGTTGTCTCTACAATTCGTTTTGACAAAAAGTCCAGTTCAAAATCTTTAGTATCAATATGCAGAGCAGTAGTCTAATTACTTTACACTGATGCCAACAATTCTCTGATTTCAATAACTGAAATTGTTACTTTTGCGATTCCGTATCATCGATTTCATGGGTGCTAACAAAGTTATGTAACAATTTCAATTATTGAAATCAGAGAATTGTTGGCAACAGAGTTACGTCAATGCCTACTGAGCTCAGCAAAGCTACTGAACCAGAAACGCAATAAATAAAATCAGTGGGCTTACCACTCGATAAGTACAAGCTCGATAGTTAACTTTAAATTCGAACCACTAACTAGGCAAGTAACTAGGGTACCTATAGTTGCAAAAGCTTGTCTAAGTCGTATTAACCTATCAAAATACTAGCGATCGGCAGGCCCTGCGGTTTTCACTCACGATCGAAACATTGCAATTATCCAACTGTCCCGTGTAGACATTTTATCTCTTCAATCCTAAATGTTCGTAATAAATAAACCTAAATTATAAATGCGTAGTTATTTTACGTCGTCCCCTACCTAGAGGAACTCGCTTAACTTTCCCTTTGTTTTCCGTTAGATTTTTGACTTTTGAAAAGAGATTAATTAACGTGATCCTAATTCAATAAATACTTTTTGCCTTTTAATACACCTGATTGATAACTATCACTGTAACCTGTTCCAGGTTTGTCGACAGCATCGTTGAATTTCACGGGGAAATGGGTGCCGAACTATGGTTGGGACATCGAATGCGAGTTCGAAACAGGCTCTGACGACCGTCTGCAATCCGTGAGGCTTTTCAAGAACAACCGCCAGTTCCTTATGCACAGACCCGAGGTCAGTATCTAAGTTTTATTAGACTTTTTAAGAACATCACATTTACATATACACTCATACACACACAAACACACACACGCACACGCTACACGTACACAAACTCACGTAGGCACACGATATTACTATGTTCATTTACCATTTTATTATTATTTTATCCGTATGATTACACGTGTTGGTATGGGTACTTCGCTGTTTGGTATTCTTAGCTTCACTAATCCCATTTGTAAATTGCAGTTTTGTAATTGGCAGTACCACTTTTTTTTGTATCTCATTGTAAACAAATGTACATTGCTGAAAGACTGTGAAAAAAAACTTGATTCTGTAGATACTTTTTTATATGTTATACGATAGGCAAACAGGCAAGCAAGCCACCTGATGGAAAGTGGTCACCACTGCCTATAGACATAAGCAACACCGAGACTATCGCCAATGCCCACCTCAATAACACGTTACTCTGGCAGCAAAAAGGCAAATATCCCTCCACTGCCAAAGCCACGGTTCCCCAAATTCCCACCCCATGGAGCTCTGGAAACCTTACTCACCTTACTTATAGGTTATGGTAGGCATAGATACTTAGTAATTATACATTACTTATGTTATAAGTAATGGTAGGTAAAAGGGGAAATTGTTAAATTCACGTTCAATTTTGTTTTGGTCGTAGGAAAGCTACCCCCTTTAGCATCCGTATTTGATAGGGATCAGAGGGCTTACCATGAACTCTTATAGTAGGACCTAAACAGAACTGCCTTGCTTAGAACGAGACAAACTTATGTGACCCGTATAGCGCTGTCTCGTTCTAAGCAGGGCAGTTCTCTTTAGGTCCTGCTATAAGCGCTCATGGTAAGCCCCCAGGCAACTTCTACACCATACTCCGCCGTAGGAATTGTAGATGTTTTGGGCGACAGTGCTTACTTACCAGGTGGGCTGTCCGCTAGTTTGTACTGAGTAGCATAAAAAAATTGCCGCTATTCTCCATATTGCACTGTCGCTCTCTTTACGATGATTATTAGTTGATTTGTATTGAAATATATTTTACCTGCTTTCCAGTTGAACAGCGCGTTCCAAGTCTCAGACCATGCTTCCGACGAGTTCCGAATAAGGACCGAGTGCAACCTGATCACAGCGCAAAAGGGGAAGTGCAGTGTAAAGGTGCAGATCACCAATGGCCGACCGGTTTCCAAATTACAGATGACCGAACCACAGAAGCCCGACATCTACCGCTGCGAAATCTCGGGCGAGCGCCCGTTTTTCAAACAGGACGAAAAGACTTTCCAGGCATATTGTGAGTACTGCTCTTCAATGCTGAGGATCATGGTCTCCATTGAGCACTTTTTCGTAGATTATGATTGATAGGCTGGTAATTTTCACCTTATCCTCAGTTAAATGGGTTAATCTATTCGACATTCAGATAAATTTTGAATTTGACAGGATATTCAACCACGCAAAAATAGAAACTACATCATCAAACTGTTTACATGTCATGAATGAAATTTTAATTTTAAATAAACCCTGTGTCTCAGAATATTAATACTGTGCGCCATCGACGAATTTATGCCCCAGATGTGCCCCAAATAAATGGTCACTTCTTTCAGCCAATTCAATTTGGCTAACGATCATAGGCGTAGGAAGGGGGGTGGCCGGGTGGGCCGTGCCCGCCCCAGAATGGTCTGGTGCCCACCCTAGAATGTACCGTATGTACATATGTACATAAATAACTTCATACTAACATAATTTCAATTAAATGCAACCCAAGAATCCTCAGGGGCCAGCCCCTGGAAATAAAAAAAAATAAAAAAAAACCTGGAAAATAGCCCTAGATACGCTAATGCTAACGATGCACTAGATACAAAGGCGTAGCTAGGATTCTGTTTAAGGGGGGTGTTGCTGTAGCTGCAAAGAAAATTATTCTTAAAATGGTCTACAGTCACAATTACATTGTTTGTAAAGATATTAATTGAATCTCTTTGACTGTGTGTCTTGCACCATATATAAGACTTTCTATAATGTTACAGTGAGACCAACACCTGCAAAAGTGACGAGATCCTCGCCCGAAGATCCTAAGAGCCTGCACCTAAACTGCACATCTGAAGGTTTGCCACCGCCCGAACTAGTATGGAAGACTGTTGATGGATACAAGGTAACTGTTGTCTATCGTCACTTACCAACAGTCTTGTCTAATATTAAAAAAAAACTTTATTGGGGGCCCAAGTTACACCGTTCTCAAAGGCCGGCAACGCATTCGCGACACGATCGATCGGAAAATCAAGATACGATGATACTTTTTCTATCGGACATTTTCTGCGCTTTGCTTGCAGGAAACCGTAGACTTCAAAGGTTATAGATGGAACCCGGACACAAAGCTATTCGAGTCATGGTCTACCGTCACCATGCCGGCAGGAGAGACGGTGTCCTGCACTCCTGTGGTTGCCCTCAACGGAGGCAAGGTTGTGGGTGAAACTGGAGTAAACTCTGCTGGCGGAATTTATGGTAAGGATTTTGTCGTGATGAGAGCCTAGTCGATTTCATATTTAAAAGTGCTTTATAATCAATCTCAGTTTACTAAACTTATTCATTGTGCGGGCTCAGCCACTCAAAGAGGATCTTCGCCTTCAAAACTAAAAGACGTTACTCCTGTCGATTTTGAATGGTTTTCTTCCATATGGGCTTCTGAAGAAACTACACTTACATTATGGAAGAGCTCTCCATGGAGGAACATTTTCTAATGGTCACGCTGGGTAACACAATAAGGCTAGAAGGGGTTATGATCTGCTTAAATAGGCGGGAACAATGATAGGGCGATGAAGAACCATGAATAACCGGGAAATAATTCAATTTGCCAAACTCTAGCAAATTCTGCAATTTTCATTGAAATTTAAAAATAGACACAATAAAACATCTGCTGGGCTTTTCCCAATATAACAATTACATTAAATACCTATATAAAAAACAAGAAAAATCAAACAACAGAAGTTTTAAGCCGAATAAAAAAGTTATTTAAAAGCTATAATCTAGCTACTTAGTTTTTTTGTCACAAAATTAACATTTTATTTCATTACAGGGGTTGCAGTATTAATAATGACATCGTTGCTGATTCAACTCGTCTCGCTAATGCTGGTTTGAAAAGTGAGAGACATGGACAAAATACTTATTTAGTATAGAACCAAAGTATCTGATATATTTATTAGGTATTTATTGTTGTTAATTTTTTATTAAATGCTTTAACAATTTAGAAATTATAAACGCGTGTTTTAGTTCCATGAGCTTGTTGCATTTTGTTTATTACCTAAAGGCACACAGATGGACTGTCCACCTGATAGAAGGACCACCGTCGTTTGGACATCTGCAACCTAAGGGAAACCGATGCGGTACCGGGCTTTAAGGTAACTGTTGACAGCCCTATGAAGATCTGCATGTTATAGTGTAAAGGATGGAAAGACTGCGGGAGAGAGCTAAATCCACATCTTGCACGTGCGCGTTAAAAAGTCTCAGATACGCGTAGATGCGGGTGTGGCCACCTTGATCAACGCCTAAACCGTGACAGGAAATATCGTCCCTGACCAAACACGCACACTCCAGACTGGAGCAGAAAAGCGTACACGGAATATTGAAGGTAGGAAGTGTCGGCAGGGGCAGACATCTGCGTCTTCGTCAGAAAGAACAAGCCTGGCTTTACCGTCTCTAGATGTTGATACATGTAAGATAGCGGTCAATTGCCTGTCTAGTCTAACTTTAAAAATATAAATATTTTATTGAGAAACATTATTTATGTTATAGGCAGCCATTCAAAAAGAATTGCATAGGAGGTGGGAATTTAAGAAATGGTATGGTAAAGAAGGTCCTCTGGGGAAAGGTGTGGAGATTAACCCCAGAGATTGGTGAAGTGGTGTGGTTAGCTGGCTTTGGGGACGGAAGGGGCCCGATCCCTCCATTCTCCGTGTTCCACTCCGGTATCCCAGTCTCGCAAGATGACCAACCAACGGGCTTTTTTCGCTGGTTGCGCAACTTCCTAGGCTGCGACAGACCTGGGTTTAGTCCTTTAGAACCAGTGGGCGGCCAGCGGTGCCGTTTCATCGGAACTCCCTGATCCCTAAGCAACCTCGGAGCGCCCCATCAACCGTGTTAAATTTACACGAACACTAATTGGATTCGTAGAATACAGCAGCCAAACAATAGTATTGTGTTCTTGCCAGTAAGTAAGGTTTCCAGTCCTCCATGGATTATTTGCCTTTTGCTGCTGTATGCCGGCAGAGCAAAGTGTTATAGTGGTGGGGAACCTACGTATTGGTGATACCCCATCGATGGTGATTGATTGGTGTTGCTAATGTCTATAGGCGGCGGTGACCACTTTCCATTAGGTGGCCCGCATGACGGTTTGCCATGCCTACCGTTTGACAAAGAAAAACACTGTTGCTGGGAGATCATTCCACGTTTGAATAGACCGAGCGAGAAATGTTCTTTCGAGACGTCCATCGCATAGATACTATCCAAGGGATGCATAATTGCAAATTCTTTTTGGTTTATCATAGCCGTGTGCCGTGCCAACCGTGTGGTGTCCGGCAGAGAAAAATATTACCAACCCCTTACATTCATGAGCGTCGTACAAGGCGACTAATGTTATCGAGGCAAAAGATCTAAGATCAAAAGGTCTGCGCATTTTCTGCCAAAAAAGATCCCTTTGACATAGTGCCGCAGTTTCAAGTAACACCCCTTTTCATCTCAAAAAGTATTGGGATCCTCGGTGTCGACATATCGGATAGCGTGCGATGCCGGGGTCACCTGGAAGGCAAGGCCAAACTGGCTTCAAAAAAGCTTGGAGTGCTTAACCGGTCCAAGCGATACTTCACCCCAGGGCAGCGCCTGCTGCTGTACAAGGCACAAGTGCGGCCACATACGGCGTTTCTTGCTCGTACGATTCGGACGTGGAATGAGATGGCTGGGAGCCACAGTGTTTCCTTTGGACTATGACATGGGATCGTTCAAGAGGTATATTAGAGGTCTCTTCAGAGGCGGGCAACGCATTAGTGACTCCCCTGGTGTTGCTGATGTCCATAGGCGGCGGTGACCACTTTCCATCAGGTGGCCCGCTTGCCTGTTTGTCTGCCGTATAACATAAAAAAAAACAATCTAGTCTCCATAGGCTGGAAAATGGGCAGCAGCGTTTGCCATTGTTATATTTATAACACTGCCTTCAACCCGCCTACCAAGCGGGGAGATTATGGCAATAACCTCTCCTTTCGTGGAATATGCCCTAAGTCCTGCAGTGGACTGGTATGGGCTGTGATGATGATAGTCGAGTGCGCATCACTTCGACTACGGCAGTACTATAGAGCCTATGGTGTAAATAATAAAATTATCCTTATAAAATATATTGTTTAACTAGATTATGGGCAGCTTGCACTAAATTCCTAAACGTATTTAAGTTTATATTTACACAACAAACGTCATACAAAAAACGTGAAACGTCATTCATTAAACGTGTTTAAGAATTTAGTACAAGCCGGGCTTGGTTTATAGGATAAGATGTTTAGCCAACGTGAAAATAAAGGTCATTTTGAACATTTTTATCAAATGATGTTTTAAAAGAAAAAATAAATAACCTGTCGAAAAACCCGTTATGCCATAAGGGGTACCTATCTGCTTCGGGCAAAACAGGTAACCCAAGGATAAAACGGATAGATGTCATAATTTTAAGGATAGGAAAATGAAACGCAGGTATGGAAAAACAACTGTGCTTACCTACTATAATTTAACATATTAACAGTACGTAAACTGTTAAAATTTAACAACCCTAACCTTCTAACAAAATCATTCTTACTATTCATATAAAATTAACAATAGTTAAATTAAATAAATAAACATTCGTAGGTACAGAAGTGATAGATACATCTTTGTGACCCTTATAAAAATAAGTTGAGTACCGCTGCACTGATCGTAAAATTATTTGTCGCCTGAGGAGTCCGCCTGCGCAGGAGACTACTAACTCGGAAGAAAGGATCAATTTTAATTCCGGGTTATCCTTGTAAAGCATCGTAAACAAAGAGCCATTAGCACATCAGTCAGGTTATAGAATAATATTGTTTCTTATAAGTCATTCATACTACCTACCAGGCTTAAACCATAGCCATAAGGTATCTATTGATACCACGGGCGTAGCCAGGTTTGGTTTTGGGGGGTTCAAGATCAAAATACATAAATATCGGCGCGTGCCCCCCCAAGCGTCATTGATCACGCGGCGCAGGCGCGTTAGTCTCTCCAAGTTGTTGGTATCTCGGCGAGCAATGTGTCTGAAATACTGGATTATCCTGTAGAGGCAAACAGATGATAACCGTGGTTTGCCCTATTTCTAAGCGGGGTTTTATGCACCGTGCAATTAATTGCGAAACAGTATACATGGAAAGCCAAATACATGCAAGCTAAATAAATAAACAAACAATACAATGTTTTAATTGAATAATTTAAATGTGTACCTATATGGAATTTATATACATAAACACGATGACGCAGCGTGGATAGGCCTTCCACAAAGTGGACCGACGACCTGGTAAAGATCGCAGGTACCAACGGAATGCGGAAGGCACAGGACCGGTCTTTGTGGAGATCTCTGGCGGGAGACCTATGCCCAGCAGTGGGCGTCTTTCGGCGGATATGATGATGACGATTATGATACGTAAATTAATTAATTAATTTCCTGTCGATTGACACCTTAATCAATAAAATCAGAGCATCTTTTCATGTTTTAGCCAAGTGACGCCATCTCTGTTCCGAAGCGGTGAATGTTATGCATGCTCGGGTAAAATCCTTTAATTTGACCCTTAGGCCCGTCTCCCATTACGATACTCCCAAGGTACGATACCTGAGTCGAATAACTATTCCAGGTTTGTCGACAGCAATGATGCATTTTACCGGGAAATGGGTGCTGAACTTTGGTTGGGCAACGTATGCGAGTGGAACTACACCCGCTTTGTGCAATCGGTGAGGCTTTACCGGAACGAAAGCCAGTTCTTTGAGTTCAGGCCTGAGGTTTGTAAGTTTTATTTATACCTTTTAAGAACAAAACTTTGCAGTGACCTATGTTATACCTAATGGCAGGTACCTAAATGGTCAGATGGCAGTCGCTCCACTGTAATTACCCAATCTGTCAAATTCTGGATCATGGTCAAGGCGGACCCCGGGCCCTCGTGTGCGAAAGCACAACCGGGAATTAACGCCAAGATGATTATTGTATACGAATCCTCGCGTCTCCTCTATGCTGAGGGCCATGACCTCCTTGAAGCACTTTTTCGTTGATTTCGTATAGACTGCACCTTTACATCTATCCTCTCCGATACGGATAAATCATATCGACCTATTCATAGCGCTCACTCATTCATTAAATTGTTTTTACCTTAATTATTACAATCACGTAAGCTTGATTTGATAACCAAAATGGCAATTTCGACTCATTAATTTCAATACGATCATGTATTTTGTGGCCGTGTGGTGTCCGGCAGAGTAGAATAGCACCAACCCCTTACACTCATGGGTGTCGTACAAGGCGACTAATGTTTTCGAGGCAAAAGATCTACAGTTTCCGTAGTCTGGAAAATAGGCAGCAGCATTTTCCATTGTTATATTTAAACACTGCGATCTCCAACCCGCCTGCCAAGCGTGGAGATTATGGCAATAACCTCCCCTTACGTGGGAGAGGCCCTAAGTCCTGCAGTGGACTGTTACGGGCTGTGATGATGATGATGTATTTTTAGAAGTCGAAAGACCAAAATTAAATGTTTTTCTATAGGCTAACCTAACCCTGTACTTAAAACTTCAAACATTTACCTTGAATTTTATAGGTACCTATGGCAAATTACGGAATATATCATAAATGAAATTGTTACTTTAAAAATAATCTTGGGGCGCGAAAATTGATTTTCCTGGTGAGTTTTCAATGAGTTCATGCCCCAGATTAGACAGCTAATAGACCTTCCGTCGGTGCACTCCAACGGTGTACCAAATACCCTGTATGTTGCTGTAGCTACAAATAGTTGGAGATCTGGCCATAGTAATATCTTTCCTCATCTGTTTTTCAAACATATCGTTCATTATATGAAAGAATATTACACAACTATGAAAAAATATATGGGTGGCCTACTCTCACCCTGGTGCTTCTATGGGGTTCCCATGGAGACAATTTACATTTATCAGTTATTTAATCGAGTGATATGTCTAATGAAAGGTATTTTTTCTACTATCCTACTATACATGGTTACCTAGGCAAACTTGCTCAGAATAACAGATGAGGGAAGATATTCTATGGTCGGAGCTTGGACCAAAAGGTAACATTGTAATCCTTGAAATGGTTGAAGATACATTGCCGTGTTTACTCAACTTAGGAATTGGCTAAGTTCTTTCTTATATCTATTATTATTTGGACGTTGCTGATTGGCTAGAAACTAGTTAAAACGGAACTCATGCGATTCTTGGTTAACTTTGATTGCACTTGGGTCAGCAAAGCGTTGAGTTGAAGGCATTTTTAACATCCACCTTCAGCAGCACTTCACAATCCTGGTTGAGTAAAATAGTTCGCAGCGCATGTACCGCCGCCTCACAGCCGCCCTTTGACCCAAAACTAACCCTTTGACCGAAAATAAGCAGCCAGTTGTTCGGCAGCGCTCTTACAGCAAAGTTTAGCTGCTAGGCGACGGTACGTTTTTTATTTAAAGCTATGAGATTGGCCCCATACAGGATTTCGGTGATACCATCCGCAACCGAGCCAGATAGCATGAGGTTAGTTAGGTCCTTTAACTCATTTAGCAGACACACTCCGGTTTCACCGCAGCCGCCACCGATTAGGTCTTTGAGGTGCTGTGGTGTCAGCCCGTCAATGCCGCCAGCAGAGCCTGTTTTAAAAGCAAAAATAGCTTGAAGTACTACATCCGCCGAGACTACAAGGGCGGGGCATCCATACTTTTAGGATAATCAGGTATGTGCAGAGCTGCTGAAGGTTGTGGATGTTTAGTGCAAAGCGCTGTAAGGGTATCTGCCAAATCAGGAGCGACTGCATCTGTAGAAAACAGAATTTGTGCATTCTACTGCTGATTTGAAAAGTACGTTATGGACCAAATACTTCCTTATTTAGTAAGTAGGACCAAAGTACGAGTATATTATGGTTTTGTTAAGTTTTTATAGTTAAATTTTTATTAAATACTTGAAACATTTTAGAAATATTGAGTGCGAGTTTTATTTGTGCTCCTGCATGAATAACTAATGGGTTTTGCCATATACCTTATGGTAAACGCTCCATTGTTGTCTCTAGCGTTGTGTAGATGCATAGACTTCATACCATATTTGTGAGTGGAATTTGATATGCACACAGAAATCAAAATAAGGTAAGTCATTACAATTCTATTGCACGCGTGAATTTTTTGCCATGCAGATAATCCGATGCCTAGTCATCTTTCGCCCATACCTAGCCCAGGCTAGACTGTTATAGCGCAGTAGCAAAGTTATGCGCTACTACACATAATCGAGGCCGAGGTGGCGACAAGCGTTCTCGATAGTTTGACGACATTTCTATTTACTTGTCTTATTTTGATTTGCTGAAACGAAGAGAAAGGAAAGTAAAGATTTTTTCGACTTTTACAACTCATCATCCAAGGAAAAATTCAGGGATGCCGAATACCAGGCAGCGCCAAAACATCGTGTGCTCAAAAATCTTGGAAGTGGTACGAAATGAGCACCAGGTCTCGTTGGATACAGGACCCGAACTACAGTAGATAAATTGCAAAATAAAATCTATGTCCATGTCTATGTCTATAAAGTGCGAATTGTTATAATGATCGCCAACCTCCGGTAGATGGAGCTATAAGCAGAAAAAGAAGTATATGCAATTAACCAAACAGTGGACGCCACCGCTGAAAATAAGGCTCCTTCCACGCTTTCCATGTCGATCAACCTGATCGACTTCCTGCGAACTTTACATTTTTTTATTTATTCTAGCCAGGCATTTGACCGCCATCTTACCTGGAGGCAAGTGACGATACGGCCGATGATGGAGCATGCCTGTCTAGGAACAGCCTATTAACTCCAGCCTTGAAGGCGTCCAGATTATAATCAGGGATCAGGGATGACACTCGCAGGCGCGATCCAATCCTTAACAAGCATCCTGCAATATAAAGGTTGAACTAAACCACCTCCTCCATTCATCTCCGCCCCATCGGCCATAAATTCTACATGGTATGTGGCCCGCCCGACGCCACTTCTACCAACCAATAAATCGTAACAAATAATTATAATTATTCAAAGTAACACTCGAAAGTATAAAAATGTAGATTGGTTCACGAGCCATGTCAAGGTGATGATTCAATCATACAGCTTTACGCCCTAATTCGTGACACCGGCCATTTTGTTCGTTCGCATATCAGCGCGGATTAGCATAATATAATACATTATTTAATCCAATCTGGCTAATATGGAATTACTACATTACATAAGCGTATATTTTTATACCACTTAGGCGAACTAGCTATAGAGAAATATTTCGTTTTTTATTGTTTACTACCTTTTTCCCGCGACTTGTCTGCGTGAAAATCGGTTTAGGGCAGTTTATATTTTTACTGAAAGACAATTTTAAATGACCTTCCTAATGGTCAAGCTGTATCTCCGGTTCTACCAAACCGAAATAGATGAAACATGGCCTAGATTTTAAGATAGACCCCAAACTACCAAACTGTGAAAACCCATCGAATCCATTCGCCGCCATTTCCCTATTTCTTATAGTTATATCATGGTTTGGAAACCAGACAGACAACAATATCATAAATTCTTATTCTATTACTATTTCTTCATCGGCCTATATAATTTTTTTGAAAATATTTTCAATGGACAGACACTATTTTACTGTTTTATTATATGTATGAAATATAGATAAGCGACTAGCACCCGGTTTCTGAAACGCTTGTCAAATCATTGACTAGCTAACAGACTGTCACATTTAACAAGCTGTTAAATCACCGTGGGTTTCTGAAAGGCCAATCAATCTATTGTTAGCTAATCGACCATTAACAAGAGGACAATTTTTTCGACTGGCTACCCCTGCTAAAATCAGTCACATTCATTCAATCATACATGTTTTCATAATCATAATCATAATCATAATACATGTTTTGTTTCTGTCTAACGCATTGATTTGTCTCTGTCCCTAGCGGCCTTTTGATAGCGGCGGGAAATTCAACTTTTAGATGAAACTGATAGCGATTGTATAGTTTTCGTATAAAATCGAATATTATCAAAAATAATAGAGAAAAGAGAAATTATAACAATATTTATGTTATAGGGTCACGGGTTCCAGTGGATCAGTAATCCCATCATCATCATCTTTAGGCAGTTAGGTGGGTCCCGGTCCACTGCTGAATACAGGCCTCCCACGGCTTACACTCTGGTCGACTCGCGCGGTGCGTGCGATCGCGGCCGTTGCGGATGACGTATCTGCTCGCGAATATTTCCGCAAATACAAAATATTGACCCTGCCGTCAATGATTATCTATCAGACGGCGCTATTTGTGCATCAAAATATCGGCTTATTCAATATTAATGGTAGGTCACACAAATACAAAACAAGAAACAAGGACAAACTCTGTTCCATACCGCACAAAACCTCTAAGTCGGAAAGAAGTGTTTACGTGCTGGGTCCGCTAGTGTACAATAGATTGCCCGATGATGTAAGGAATGCACCTTCTATCGCGTCGTTTAAGTGCCGCTTAAAACAGTGGCTATTTAGAATGAATTTTTATTCTTTGAAGGATTTTATCCCGTAATTCATATATTTTTTATGTATTATTTATTATCTTTGTATTAATATTAAACAATTATACTTTTGACATAAGCAAAATTATTATGGCATGTATTTGACATTTATATAACGAATGACATTAATTATGAATTTTGTGTAAATTCTGACATGTTTTTATATCAATTGTGTATTTTATATGTATGCCAATAGTGTAATCAATTGTGTATCAATCAATTTTGACATGTAACAATGGTTACCAATAAATAAACTTAAACTTAAACTTAAACTCTGTTATCTTGCATCCATCGGCTCCCTAGGACCTTAAAGAGGTCGTCCGTCCATCTCTTGGGAGGCCATCCAGAGAAAGCCACTCAACAACATCCGCCCCATCGGCTATCGATTCTGTGAGTTTCTCCCAATAATCCCATTAGTTAAAACCTGGTTCAAGTCCTGGACACGGGCTGGTTCGTGGTTCAGGTCCAGGTCCTGGCCCCGGGTCAGGTCCTGGTTCAGGTCCAGGTCCTGGCTTCGGACCAGGTCCTGGTTCAGGTCCAGGTCCTGGCTTCGGACCAGGTCCTGGTTCAGGTCTAGGTACTGGCCCCGGACCAGGTACTGGTTCAGGTCCAGGTCCTGGACCCGGACCAGGTCCTGGATCAGGTTCAGGCCCTGGCCCCGGACCAGCTTCTAGTTCAGGTCCAGGTCCTGGACCCTGACATGTCCGTGGTTCAGGTCCTGGTCCTGGTTCAGGTCCATGTCCTGGCCCCGAACCAGGTCCTGGTCCAGCTAATGTTTATGGTCTACGTGCTGGCACTGGTCTAGGTCCTGGTTCTGGTTCTAGCTCTAATTGTGATCAAGGTTGCAGTTTTGGTCATGATCCTGGACCAGAACCTGGACCTTAGACCTGGACTTTGCCTTGGACCAAAACTAGGACCTGGACCAGGGCCAGGACCAAGACCTAGACCAAGAAAATCGGTTATAATTTATTTTGACAATCGGTTAATTGGTCGATTTTCGCCAATTAAAATAACAAGGCGATAACATACAGTTAACATGAGAAAAAGCTTTCCGGAAACCCAAAATTACATTAATCAGCCGTTAATTGGAGATTTGACAATCCGTTAACAAGCTGTTAACAAGCCGTCAATTGGCCCTTTCAGAAACCCAAATTGCATTTAATCAGTGTTTAACAAGCTGTTACGTAATTTTTGCGCTGACAAACGTTTCAGAAACCGGGTGTAGGGTTTGTATACTTAGAAACAGAAGAAACCATTGAGAGCGACAAAAGTGACCGTAAAGGTGGAGTCAGTTGTCTTTTTCAGTATAGTTTCTCTACTGGCGGCAAGTTAGTTCGTTTTTACACCACATTATTGTTGCCTTCTTAAACCCCGTTGAAAAAGGGGGGAATTATAAGCTTGACGTGTGTATCTGTGTCTATTGACGTGTGTATCTGTGTCTATGTGGCTCTGTGTATGTGTGGAGGTGTATCTGTTGTGGCATCGTAGCTCCCGAACGGAAAACCAATTTCGTTGTGGTTTTCATTATTTGAAAGACAGTTTAATCGAGATGGGTTCAATTCGAATCTAAGCCTTGAGTCATTAAAATCGGTTCAGTAGTTTGAGTATGTAAACTTGATCAGATGGTTTCCCACGTTTTTCATAAAGTTAGGTTATTCTATTGAAACGTCGTACTTAAGTTGAAGCATTGGGATATTATGTTAGCGAGCGGCCACACAGAAAAACGCAGACGCGGCGCGGCAAACAACAGTACAAGTTTAAGATGATTTACAAAAAGGGTATTATGCTACGTAAGTAATTCCCGTAATTCTTAACTTACGAACTGTCCGATCCTAAAAGAATGGGGTGTATTGAATGCCCACGTTTTATTTTATTTAACAAGGAAATCATATGAAAAAATATTTTGGAAATATGATGGGGGGCCATATTAAATTACTATAAAGTACTTAAACAAATACTTGTAACATAGCTTGTGCCTTTGTTACGTCATGATTTCCGTTTCAGTAGTTTTGAAACAGAGATACGGTAGACTAGTAGTTTTAAAGAAGAAGAAGCCGTGAGCTTTTTCGTTTTTTTTTTTGTATTCGCTGGAATGAACATAATAAAAGAACTAATGAATGAGCGAGCTCCACGAGCTTTTGATTTTATACGGCGGTTACATAATCAAAACTACATTGAGTAAATTATGGAAAGACAAAAAATGAAATAACAAAAGTTTTGCCTCTTTAGAGGGGTGATCAATAAATGAATAAGCGAGCGGAGCCAGCTCGGAAATTTTATGTTTTAAACCTACGGGAGAACAATGAATGTATGAGCGAGCGGAGCGAGCTAGAAATGTTTGTAATTTTAGGTCTTAAAAGCTGGGGTGATCAATTAAATAATAAGTGACTCCCTCACTGAGCTCCCTCACTCAATGAGCTCGCAATTTTAGACATATTTGGTCTTAACAGCAATGGGAGATCCTCACAATAGTAATTTAAGGAAATCACAAATGAGTGACCGCAACGAGCTAGGTGAATAATAAGAAAAGTATCTAAAAGTTGGAATGAAATTTTGAGTCGTAAAAGTTGGTGTGATCAATGAATGAATGAGTGAGCGGAGCGAGCTCGAAATTTTTGACATTTAGCTTAGGTGCTAGTAATGAAAGATAACAAAAGTAATATAAATGATTGAATGAGCAATTGGAGCGCGCACGAAACGGTTTTTATTAGCTAGGGTGATTGTTAAAATGAATATTTGAACGAGCGCAGCGAACTCGAAATTTTAGGTTATGAAAGATTGGTAAATAGTATGAAAAAACTAAAACAAATGTAGGTATGAGCGAGAGACGCAAGCTCAGAATTTTTGACATTTTTGTTCTAAAAAGCTGGAGTGATTGATAAAATTTATAAAATGATTGAGCGCAGCTAGCTTGGAATATTTGGCCTTTTGGCTTTTAAAACCGTGGGCGATTGTGTATCAGAGTCAGGGCTCAAGGGGGGGCAATTGCACCCATAGCCATGTGTGCCCCCCCCCCCCCCCCCCTATTGTGTGGATGTGGATTGTAGTGGATTCTTCGGTTGTATTTCATTGAAATTATGTTTCGGTGAAGTTTTTTATATGTCAAGCCCATAATTTCGTATCGGTACATCCTGGGGTAGGCACCAGACCATTCTTCTCCACTTCGCCCAGTCTACGCCATCCTCGCGTTGTTTCGCATCCGACTCAGCGATTTCAATCCATGGGTTCTTGAGCGGCCCACGGGGTCTCTTTCCTGATACCGGCAGGTTCAGGCACTTTTTCCCACGTATCCCTGGGGTTTACGCAACACGTAACCATATTTTTAGCTATAAGATGCTATAACTTTTGTTAGTGTAAGTCTTGTTGGTTGTCGTCCTTATTAGCGGTCTCCCTCACGATGATAATATAATTGTCGAAATTGAGTAGATACATCGGTGCTATAGACTTTAGGCTACCAGCCATCGGTCACATGACATTCGAAATGAAGCAGTACCTAAACCCTTCCTTTTCTGGTTATCAACAAAAATATTAAGATTACATTGAACCAATCGATATCGATACTTTTTTTAGTATTTGTATCCCTATGAACTTATTTTGACGCTCTCGTAGTATCATTGTCACAATAGTTATTCCTCCATTTTCCTGTTTAAGCCGACTAATTTTAGAAGGTAGGTATACAATAAACGAAGACGGTGGTAAATGCTTTAGGCGATTAAACCCCTGTACCGTGATTTGAAGCATAAACAATATCAGATAGTCGTCTCTATTTGCCTCTCGTTCCTTCCTGAATACGTAGCGTGTGTATCTGTCTCTGTCGCACATCCACTCCACGGCCCGGGCAGCCAAGCTCGGTGAGCGGAGCTTGGGGTCTACATTGGCGTCGTTTGCCTCGGCAAGTGCACACCTCAGCAAAGGGTACGTAATCAATACTTTTTCAAAGTGCATATCTTCCTGATTTACGAATATTTTACATTTTAATCTTAATTCATTTGATACTATAAGTAAATTTCATAATTAGAAATAAAATTCTAAACCTAATAAAAATTTCTTAACTACCCTCATGTATTGATATCCGTAAAAATATTTTTTACTGATAAAATTTTATAATATTTAACGGGTTTTCCGTTCGTGTTAAGAAGCTTAATTATGCTTAATAATCATTAATACTGTTTAGTATTTTGAAATATCGTGTGTATTTTAGGATTTAGATCGAGAACAGTGTTAAAATGGATAATTCCGAAGTGATCAATAATAATACAAAAGACCCACTTCCTGGTCCTAGTAGACCACGACCCATACAATCTGATTCTTCTTCGTCCTCTGAGTCGTCCAGTTCCTCAGATTCTTCTCCACCGCGTAATAAGAAGAAATATAAGCGTAAGCGACGCAACCGTCAGCGAAATTTGCTTAAAAAATTAGTTAGTGAGGTCAATGAATTACGTAACCGGGTTCAAATTCCAAACGAACAAAAATAATTATTGTTCGGAAATCGATTGTAATATCAGCGGTGACTTGTACGATGATTTTAGTGATGGTGAAAATAAGTCTCAGGACTTCATTTTTCATGTTGGTACCTCTCTAAAAGAGGGTACAATCGCTAAAACTTCTGATGAACACATCAAAAGGTTAAATCACCTTCAACGTTTTGATCTTCCCGAATGGACCGAGGTTCGCTTTGCCGAGGTTCAAAAACCATATCTTAGCACACCAGGCTACACTAGCTTGGACTGTAACGATGAGATTACGATGTTTGATAACGCTCCTGACTTGGCGTATGCAGAAAGAGCTTACGCAGCCCTAACTAAAGCTGTAGTGAAACAACAAGAAGCCTTACAGGATGGTTTCCGTGAATTTTTGTCCTGGACGCGCAGTCCTGAGAATTTAACACATGAAAAAATATGTGACAAAGTGAATAGCATTTTTAACCCTTTAACCGCCACGCTTAGAATCAGTTGGCGTGCCCTCAGCGCCACGCACAGTAAAACGAAAAATAAATACCTACGACAAATAGTGATGTTCAATAGTATATCGATATGGGTAATTCCCCTTCAAACGCTTACAATTTCATCTAAATATCGTAACAGACAGTAGATAGAAAACGTTACTTTGTAATTTTATTTCTAATATTAGCAGGTATTTTGGTAAAAAGCGTTTACAGATATTGAAAGATTTATTGATTTCCGTACAATAAAATTGGTCATGAAAAGAATTTTGTTATTCTTATTTTTCAATGCAGTCCTATAGAGTATTCTTTATCTAAATGCAATAGTTAACAAACAGCATTGGTCAGTTTTTTAACAAACATGATTATACTTATTTCAACAATATTAATATCAGTTTACCGAATCGAACCTTGACAGATTCTAATTTTTAATAATATATTTAACTACAGATCACCTTCCAGAATACGTATTAATTCTTCAGCTGTAATCATGTTTAATCACATTAATCGATAACACGAACATAATACTAACACGCATAAGCACAACACCAATGGAAAAATCCAGAAGGCGGCACTCGTTTATGACGTCAGAAGCGGTCGTCTTTTTCCGTCCGTGGCGCTGGGTGTACTAGCAACATTAGTTTCTAAACATGCAGACTAGGGATGGGAATTGTCGATTCAGTCACTGACATTTTTAAGCTTTATTTATTATAAATAAAACAAAATAAACACATTTATTTATAGAAATAAATGTGTTTACTATAGAGTAACATTTGCTTTATTTGTTTTATAATAAATTAGTAAGTATAAACAGAAATAATTTAATTTATGTGGATTTTTCTACCAGTAAATCATTGCTTATGTCCCATCCTTATTGTCGGATTTTTCCGTCACTGGCGCTGGACACCAATACACTTTTCGAATAATACTATCAGTAATTTATTCAACTTTAGACATTATTTTTAAGTCTTCTAATTAAGAAACTTAAGTGTAAGCAATTGTATATGATTACTTCATCAACTATTTACCAAATTATGAACATAATTTTAATATAATACAGTGCTATCAAACAAAAAGGCAGATTAACCGAGTAGTGGTATTTGGTCGTAAATATCCGTCCTTGGCGAAATGAGCACGAAAATTTTTGTCGGATATATCCGACCTTGGCGGTTAAAGGGTTAAAGGTGAGTACTATAAAATCTCAAATGACTTATTGCAAATGACTTGTGGTCGTCGCGCTGATTTTATAGAACAAAGGCGTTCAAAAATATTAGCTTCGGTTCGAGACCCATTAGTAAAGACCGTGCTACGAAAGATACCGCCCTCGTGTACGAACCTGTTTTCGGCGCAATCCTTCACAAGTGCTTTAGAAAAAGTAGGCGGCGTGAGAAGGGCGTTCAGGCAAAAGTCTCGATACCAAGCTGCGCAAGCTGGCAATTTTCATACCACCCAACCTGCGCAAGGTTGTGCAAACCATAACAGGCCGCCCGCGCAGGGCGCTCGTAACGAACCGAAACAGCACAATTGCTGCCACAATTATAGACAAAAATTTAACTCCGCGCAGGAGCAACCGTATAACACAAATGCGTACCGCTCGGCAGCTCAGGCTGCCCGTGGGAACTTTCGTAACCGTAGAGGAAATCAGCGAAATACAGCCCTACAGAGATCGCGAAAACGGGATGCCTCGCCTTCCTACCGAGAATCTCAGAATAAACGAAGGAAATTCTGACTTGAGACCCTTCAGAGCGGGACAATTGCAGCATTTTATAAACGACTGGGACAAACTAGGGGCCCCAAGTCACATTCTGCAAATGATCAAATCCTACCGCATTCCATTCATACGAAAGCCACCCCTGGTGGATCCAAATCGGTCCGGCGCCGATTACCAAACACCTGTCTCGCTCGAAATGACGAAAATCATTACCCAAATGGAATCCGACCATGTACTCGAGGTTGTGCAAACCGATCCAAGTTTTTTGTCCAAAATATTTTTACGACCAAAAGGGGACGGAACTTGGCGCCCGATATTCAACCTGAAAGGTCTCAACAAATACGTTTACACACCGAAATTTCGTCTTGTGTCGGTTTACAAAGTGCCAGACTTCCTTCAACACCAGGACTGGCTTGCAAAAATCGACATATCATAAGCGTACTTTCACGTACGCGTTTCACCAAGTCATCGGAAGTTTTTGAGACTCAGTTACAAGGGGAAATTAATGCAAATGACATGCCTACCGTTCGGACTAAGTTCTGCCCCAAGCGCATTTGCTTCCATCACAGCATGGATTGCCCAAATTCTCAGAGACAAAGGCCTGAGAATACTTGTCTATCTAGACGATTTCCTTCTGGCCCACCAGTCCAGGGCAACGCTCATAAGTCAGGCACAGTTTGCAGTTCGCCTCCTGCGACAATTGGGATGGCATGTCAACATGGCCAAATCAATTATAAATCCGCAAAAAGAGCTCGAGTATCTCGGCATAGCTTGGAATCCTTGGATCAACCTGAAAAAGTTACCCGAGAAAAAAGTACAGAAAATAAAAGAAACAATACAGGTCGCTCTAATTTGTCAAGCGATGAATCAAGTGGAAGCACTTTCCCTTGTCGGGCTTCTGAACTTCGGAAGCTTTGTGGTCCCTCAAGGGCGTCTACACTTACGAAATCTACAGAAATACTCAATGTCATTGCCGGAAAACGATCAACGCTTACCTATGACTCCCGACGTAATAATGGAACTCCAGTGGTGGATAACGAACTGCGAACTTCCATCGAAGATACACGTAAACCTACCATCATACTTTCTAACAACGGATGCAGCGGAGATTGCTTGGGGCGCGCGGCTCAACAATCAGGATATGTCCGGCACGTGGTCGCCACACGAGAAACACCTGCACAGCAATCAGAGGGAACTATTGGCTGTATACAAAGTTCTACAACTCAAATGTCTCGAGCTAGCCAATCAAACTGTTCTCCTACAATCCGACAACAGGTCAGCCTTAGCCTATCTCCGAAACGAAGGAGGGACGAGGTCGGAAGCTCTCATGACAATAACATACAACATTTTCCAAATTCTGGATATCTACAAGATTACCCTGGTTCCTCACCACATACCGGGCATTTACAACTGCGAAGCCGACCATCTGTCTCGGCACAAGACCTCGCCGGAGTGGCATCTCCTACCCGAAGTAACGAAGATAGTTTTCGCCAAATGGGGCGTACCATCAGTAGACCTCTTCGCGTCTCACAAAGCTCATGTGGTAGAGCATTACTGCTCAATAGATCTGACAGACAAGAAAGCTCTCCTCCACGATGCGTTCGCTCACCAATGGAATTTTCGTCTCGCTTGGGTATTTCCGCCTCCATGTCTAATGCCCAGAGTACTGAATCACCTGAACAATGCCAAAGGAATATATCTAATAGTGGCCCCGAGATGGAAACGAGTGTTTTGGAGACCAGACATCAGAAATCGAACGCTGGACAAACCGTTCACGATACGAGACCTCCAGAACGTTTTGATAGATGCAGCGACGGGACTCCCTCTTCCCAAAGCCAAGGACATGACCATAGAAGTATGGAAATGTGGGGGTGGACGAAGGAATTGACAGGGTGGTCGATGGAACAACTAGACTTTCTTAAAACTTCATGGAGAGCCTCTACACTACGCACATACAAACCAGCGTGGACAAGATGGATTAAATGGGCGAACGAACATGGTGCTGATGCCTTTAGTCCGTCAGGGTCTCAGCTTGCCCGGTTTTTGATAGACCTACATATTTCGGAAAATCTAGCTTACAACACAATCCTACTTCACAAATCAGTTGTAGTAACCATGTGCGGATCAGATTCAGCAAAGTTGTCGGAAAACAATATAGTGAGACATGCATTGAAAGCAATATCATTACGACAACCTAAACAGAGGAAACCTCCGATCTGGGACCTCGACATAGTAGCAGCTTACCTAGGTAAAGCAAATACGGCAACTAAAAATCTGTACGAGACGTCTAAACATCTGGCTACGCTTTTAATGTTATGCTCGGGACGAAGAGTCCACGATCTCACACTTTTACATATTGGTGAAGAACACTGCTTAATAGCAGACGATCAAGTGATTTTTTGGCCAGAATATGGGTCAAAAACAGACAATGCTTCATACCGCCAATCTGGTTGGAAGCTACTGCGGAACGAAAATAATTCGCAACTCGATCCTGTTTTTTGGATCATGAAATTGATGTCATTGTCCTCAGAACGGCGAGAGACAGCTAAGGTGAATAATTTATTTTTGACGGCCTGTGGTACACCAAGACCAGCCTCAAAGTCCATCATAGCTGGCTGGATCAAGTCCAGTCTCAAGTCAGCAGGATTGTCTGCCACTGCTGGAAGTATTCGTGCCGCAGTTGCATCAAAAAGCTGGATAGACAACGTACCAATAGATGATATTCTATCGAAAGGCAACTGGAGGAATGGAAACACATTTGCTAAGTTTTATAGACGGCAAATGCTATCAATACAAAACAATCCATTGAGCAGATTGTTCGAACCGGCTGATTGAATTGTAATATGAATCAATACTTCACAGAAGTACATTATTAATTTGTTGTTAATCATATCTTGACATGGTTTTGGTTGTTCTGATTATACTCATTTACAAAATAATTATTTCATTAATAACGTACTATTTTAGAAATGTACCTATGTTTGTTTCGTCATCATGCATTGATTGTATGTTTACATATTTAAAACTATTCTGTTTGTCACCTACTGTTGAAATAATATACCTACGTATCAAAAAATTTAAAAACATTCTTTTATTAGGAGATTAATATTAATCTGTCGCACCTGTTTCTTATAGGTCCTGTAACCTACCTGGTCACCCAATCTTACTTAAGCTTAAACTAAAGCTTAACTTTGTACCTAATAACATAATTTTAGGTTAGCCAACTAAAGTAATTGCCACCTATTGCAATTTACTTAGATATATCACATTGGCGTCCTCCACGGCCAGGCGATAATAAACACTTCTCATATTGTTTATGCTTCAAATCACGGTACAGGGGTTTAATAAACGTGTTTTACCTACCAATAAAACACATATTAAACCACTTACCTGATTTGAAGCATAACTAAATGGCTGCCTGCCTTTACAAAAGAGCCAATTAAGACCCCAAGCTCCGCTCACCGAGCTTGGCTGCCCGAGCCGTGGAGTGGATGTGCGACAGAGACAGATACACACGCTACGTATTCAGGAAGGAACGAGAGGCAAATAGAGACGACTATCTCATATTGTTTATGCTTCAAATCAGGTTAGTGGTTTAATATGTGTTTTATTGGTAGGTAAAACACGTTTATTTAATAATGTCGAGGTACATTTCCTTTTTTTCCGTCTATTATTGCCAGTAAAATAACTTTAGTATACTCATTTTTCCGCAACCTGTCAAAGTAGCCTAAGTCCCTGGTCGACCTATACTACTTAGGTATTCAGAACGATAGTCGATGTTGACATGATAATTAATCGCCTTAACCCTTCTAGTGCGCTAGGCGCCATGATTGACATGGTTAATTAATTTTCAATATAAGTAACATTAAAACGTATATTGAAAATTAATTCTATACTACTATATTTATCTATGTACTATTAACGTGCCCTTTTTTTTAATGTAGTTTATCAAAAGCGGGTAAGTCAACATGCGGTCCAGACGATTACCACAACAACGCTACATTAAGCGCACTCCACATGTGGACAGTTCCGCGGGAACACGAGAATGTAGAGGGAGCATTCGTGTAGTCCCGTGCATGTTTGGCATGTCTAGTTTTTTTCATAGACTAAGTAGAGATAGTTTGTTGTCGTCTCGATTCGATCGATTTTATATTTTTAATCCTAGCGCTTTTTCCCGTAACAGGTTCCGGGTACATTTGACGATGATCCAGGACATTAGTATGTCAAGTAATTACAGTAGAGCAGCTGCTATCACCTCGGTGACCATGTTTACAGCAGATTAGCGATATTATACCGATGAATCGATATAATGTCGACGCGTTTTGATACTCACCACATCTCTAATAGGCGAGAATGTAGAGGCCGACCAAAGTCCCGGCAAAAGTTTCGCCGGAGGTTTCGGCGAACATGTGGAGCGCACTTTATCCGCGGATTTGGACCAACTTATAAAAAAAAATTACATAGGTTTAAAATTACCAAACCAATATTGTCTATGGGAGGGACAAAATACCTGTGTTCAAATCATACGATCGATACATAAAGCGCGCTCCACATGTGGACAGTTCCGCGGGAACACGAGAATGTAGAGGTAGTATTCGTGTAGTCCCGTGCATATTTGGCATGTCTCGCCTATTTCATAGACTAAGTAGAGATAGTTTGTTGTCGTCTCGATTCGATCGATTTTATATTAATATTCCGAGCGCTTTTTCCCGTAACAGGTTCGGAGTACACTTGACCATGATCCAGGATATTAGTAGATCAAGTAATAACAGTAGAGCAGCTGCCATCACCTCTGTGACCCTGTTTACAGTAGATTACTGATATTACACCGATGAATCGATAAAATGACGCGCTTTTTGACACCACCACATCCCTAATAGGCGAGAATGTAGAGGATCGACCAAAGTCCCGGCAAAAGTTTCGCCGGAAGTTTCGGCGAACATGTGGAGTGCGCTTAATACATTTTATTAACATTAGAAGTAAAAATAATTACAAATTGAAGATATTTACTTTTTACTATAAAATATATCTGTACTAATTAAAGCAAGTATTAAATTTAGTACATTTTAATGAAATTGAATAGAAAAATCTTAATATCGCTGTCGCTTGAATGCTAAGAAATCTCTCTTGTCTATATTTTGAACGTATAGTGTTCGTCACGACAGTCTGTGGTAATAGTGAGTGTGGAGGTGCTGTCAATGTTAATATTTCATTAAAATTTAATTTCCATTGTTTGAAGTAAATAATTCTGAGTGTAATCTACAAGAAATGGCATCTACGAAAGAAGTTGCGGCATTATACCAAAATCTGAAAACAGAATGGGCTAAGAAACCCCGTAAGCTTGATAAGTGCGGAGAATTATTGACCAAAATAAAGGCAAGTTGCATACGATGACTCGTCAAAATAGTGTATTTTGTGAAATTTTTAACGAAAATACTTTTCTTTTCAGATTGCTTTAACGCAGTTAACTTTCTTACCAAGTAATAATACAACTGCTAACCAGAAAGAGTTAATTTTGGCCCGAGATGTTCTAGAAATAGGTGCCCAGTGGGCTGTTTCCGTAAAGGATGTAAAAGCCTTTGAAAGATACATGTCCCAACTGAAATGCTATTATTTCGACTACAAGTAAGTGGTTTCTGTAATTAAGTAAACACAAAATCCCTTTCTATTAAGTTACTGAACAGATTTAACATGTACACATATCTTTTCCAGAGACCATCTACCGGAGTCAGCGTTTATGTACCAGTTACTGGGTCTGAATCTCTTGTTTCTACTGTCCCAAAATAGAGTAGCCGAATTCCACACTGAATTGGAACGACTTTCTGTAGATGTGATAAGAGCAGACCCATATGTCAAACATCCACTCGCATTAGAACAATATCTTATGGAAGGCAGTTACAACAAAATATTCCTAGCTAAGGTTAGTTGGTATTGTATACATTAACTTTTGTATAATAGTTTCAGATATGTATGTACTTCAATCAATCAATCAATTTTTTAATGAAATGGCAACGGGTCGTTCAACAACTTGACAACCATTATGTATGTACTTTACTCAACAACATTATTCAACAAGAATGCAATAAGTGGGGACTGGAAGATAGCACTGTATTTTGGAATACTGAGATTAAGCCCAACACACGACTATTGTGCAAATTTTGGCATTTTATGTTATGTTCGTTCATAATTCAACACATGGGACACAGGATATCCTGTGAAGTGTACTTACGTATTGTAAAAATCATTAGTGCGAGCTTTTATCCCTTGAAATCCTATTTTGATTATAATGATGATGATGTAAGATTTTAATTGTGTTATGATCATTTCAGGGCAATGTACCAGCTGAAAGCTACACATTGTTCATGGACACACTCCTTGAAACTGTCCGTGGTGAAATAGCAGCATGCATTGAAAAAGCTTATCAAAGCATTCCCGCTGCAGAAGCAGCTAGAAGATTGAACCTTCCATCTCAACAAGCGGTTCTTGATTATGGCAAAAAGGTTGGTGTATTGTAATAATAATCTTGAATTAATACAAAATATGACAAACAAAAATGTATTGCAGATGCTCTTACAGTGAGGAAAAACATTGTGATGATGATCTGCCTATGGTATGATCTGATGATGATGGAATATGTAACCATGATCCAATCTCATCAGGTTCCCCTGTTAACAGGGTCACTGAAGTGTTGAGGAGTTGGGAGTTGCTCCACTATAATTACCAGATTTGCCAAATCATACTCATGGTTCTTGTCAAAACGGACCCTCGGGCACTCGAGAGCACAACCTGAACATTATTGCCAACATGATTATTTTTATTTATAGCTGTCATGGGTTGGCTGGTCATTATTTTAATATGAGCAATTTTACTTATATGTTATGCCTTCATTATCTTAATATGAAAATTCTTTTTAGCGCAACTGGGTCCTTGGTCCAGACAACTGCTATCATTTTAATTCAACGGAGGCGACCTCTGCTGCAGCTGCTGGTGTGCTGCCATCCCCTGAACTCGCAGAACAGACCATAGAATACGCTAAGCATCTTGAGATGATTGTGTGAATCAACCTTATTGTAATGGACTTCAATTTATTTTCTTTTATAACATAAAAAATAAACAGTTTTATTCTAAATTGTGTAATTATTTACAAGACTTAACAAATTATTTTTTAACAGAAATATGGATGAACATGGAATTGTGGATTATTTGTCTGATAGCGTTAGCCCATTGGACCAGCTCTTGTGGATCTGCTGGAGGCCGATGATGAAACAATAGGAATGAATGATAAATCAAACTGAATTAGGCTGTTATTTTATTTTCTTAAAACCTAATCCGACATTGTAGTCAAAGTACCTAAACTATCAAGCTTGACAAGTTTTATGAAGTACTCCAAAGCTGCCTTAATATTCCACTCTTTCGTTTCTAAACACCTGAAATAAGAAAATTGTTTTAATTATAATAGCAGTATTTACGTTTATTATTAACAGACGAGAAATTCAGGTTTACTTACTTTTCACTCGAGTTTTTGTCAAGATCTGTTAGCTTCATAGAAATTTCTGTTAATTTTCCTTGTAGGTTTGAGTCTGATGGGGATTCTAATTTTAGACTAAATCTTCTTGATCTTATCTGTAATAAACATAATTGATAATCTGTAATAAAATTCCATAAAAATACAATAATACAAAGTCATCAATACAATGTCAAAACTTAATACTAACTTAATACTGTAATATAATTATCAAAAATTAATATGTACGTTAATTAATGCTTATATATAAATTAAGCTGTAAATACATAACATAACTTTTAACACATTATTGCGGCAGCGCTACCTAATTTAAGCATTTGGTTTGTTAGATTAAAGAAGATTGAATTATATATTTTCGCCTTAATTTCATAATTTTATGCAAAGAGATTGGAATGCTAGTGACCTTCTTGAACCATGAAAGTCGCTAGCATTCCAATCTCTTTGATTTTATCAATAAAAGCAATCATTTCGTATTTCAGACATGAAATATCTATCAATCAATCGTTGTCGGTTAATTAAAAGGTTTGGCCGAAAGGTTGGTGAATAGCCGGCTTATTTTATATTTCCAAGTTAAACATACACATAGACAATTCATATTTTTACTGTGGCAACATAACATACTATCGATTTTCTGAGCGAGACGCTGTCTGTCAAACGGTGTGCGAGCCGTGTTGCAAATTGGTTTTGTTATTGTTTAAAAATAAAACTACGTGTAGAATAAAATGAAGAAACACCAAACTAGACAAAAAACAATTCGTGATCCGGTTGTTGTCTCGCGAGTGAAAAATTATCTCGCTGAAAATGTGGATAAGACTTTCGTTGATGTCAGCCAAATGGCGCGGTCGCTAAAAGAGCGTTATCAAGAATATAGCAATAGAAACGATACCGCATTTTGTCAGTTAGTAGAGCGCGCATACAAAGTGGTATTACAAAGCTACGGGTTAGACAACGCTTCGACGTCTGAAGGATCAGAAGAAGAATCTGATCTAGAATTGCTAGACGAAAATAACAGTCCACTAAACGAACGTATCATACAAATGTACAAAATGCAAGACAAAAAACGGTCAGCGGCTTCAAGGCGACAAACAGATAAATCTGGAGAATTGATAGACATACTTAGTAGTGATGAAGAAGGAGGTGGTGCTGCTGCAAAGCTACCGAAAATCAGTGATCAAATCACTATCACCCCCCACATACCAATACGCAACAGTAACCTTGTAGAATCAAATCAAAAATCTCAACAAAATCAACATAATACTGACAAAAAACGCAAAACTGAAGTCACCAAAAACATGAATGGAAAGAAAAGGGTTGAAGTAGGTGCTAAGACTTCTAAAGTTAGTTTTGAAGATATTGGTGGCATTTCTGATATTATAACACAGATTTGTGATTTAGTCTTACATATGAAGCACCCTGAAGTTTATAGCCAGTTAGGAATCAAATCGCCAAGAGGAGCTCTACTGCATGGCCCTCCAGGCACTGGCAAAACTCTATTAGCAAATGCAATTGCTGGAAAATTAAAATTACCTTTGGTTGCTGTTACTGGTACTGAACTAGTAGGTGGAATGTCAGGAGAGTCAGAAAAAAGAATACGGGAAATATTTGAAAGAGCTACATCAGTAGCACCATGTGTTTTATTCATTGATGAAATTGACTCTATATGTGGTAACAGGATACATGCTCAAAAAGATATGGAAAAGAGAATGGTAGCCCAACTGCTAGCCAGTTTAGATGGTTTGAGTGACGCTAGTGCCTCAGTGTTAGTTCTTGGTGCAACTAATAACCCAGATGCCGTAGACCCTGCATTAAGAAGAGCTGGCCGTCTTGAACAAGAAATTACACTAGGGATTCCAACACTTAAAGCTAGAAAGGAAATATTGTCTATACTTTGTAAGAACATGACTTTAGACGATGATGTGGACTTGAACATTCTTGGACAATACACTCCAGGGTTTGTTGGTGCTGATTTACAGGCTCTCGTTAATAAGGCCAGTACATATGCCATAAAACGAATTTTTGCTGAGATTCGTGTTGATGAAACAGCAGGAAACATAGCAGAAATTGTAGAGAAACCCCCCGTTCCTAATGATGACACCAAAGTTATTCCCAATGGTGAAAAAGGAAACGAAGAACCAAAAGCTGATGAGGCTGGTGATGCACCTGATAAACCTGAAGTAAAAACTGCAGATGAAGCAACTGAAACTTCTGTTCTGCAAGAACCGGTTGAGGAAAAATTGCCAGAGACTAATCATTCCAACACTGTACCTGTCAAAACTACTACTGAAGAAGCCAAAAAACCTATAGATCCCGTTGAGGAAGTTTTAATTCTTTTAGAAGAATCTATACCATACACTAAAGATGAAATGAAAGGGCTAGCAATAAAACAGGAAGACTTCTTGAAAGCTTTGAAAACAACTAAACCTTCTGCAGTTCGTGAAGGATTTGTTACAGTGCCAGATGTAACATGGGATGACGTTGGATCTCTAAATCAAGTGCGTAAAGATCTCCAGCTTGCTGTTCTTGCACCTGTAAAATATCCAGAACAGCTTAAAAGACTAGGTCTGTCATCACCAAGTGGAGTATTGCTTTGTGGGCCTCCAGGCTGTGGTAAAACACTGTTGGCTAAAGCTGTTGCAAATGAAGCTGGAGTAAACTTCATTTCAGTGAAAGGCCCAGAGCTGCTCAATATGTATGTGGGTGAGAGTGAAAGAGCTGTTCGCACATGTTTCCGTCGAGCTCGTAATTCTGCCCCATGTGTAATATTCTTTGACGAATTTGACGCTTTGTGCCCAAGACGCACATCACAAGATCATAATGGAGCTGCTAGAGTAGTGAATCAATTATTAACCGAAATGGACGGCATTGAAAGTCGTGAAGGTGTCTTTGTGTTAGCTGCTTCTAATAGACCAGACATAATTGATCCTGCTGTGTTAAGACCTGGACGTTTAGATAAAGTAATGTATGTCGGAATGCCAGCAAGAGAAGATAGATTTGATATACTGCAAAAACTAACTAAAAATGGTACTATGCCTCTTTTGGGTGCAGATGTTGATTTACAAATGGTTGCAGGGCTTACTGAGGGTTATACTGGAGCAGACTTGGCCGGTTTGGTCAGAGCAGCAGCAACAAATGCTTTGACAACTCATATTTCAAATGGTACCCTTGAGGGTGAAATATTTGTTACATTTGAAGATTTCAGAGCTGCCTTGGCAAAGTGTAAACCTTCTGTGTCATCAAAGGAACAGCTGCACTATGAAAAATTACGTCTCAAGTATGCTTCTGGATCTGATGATAAAGATATGGAGATGGAGACAGAGGCTACTAATGAGGAATCTATGGACACCGTGTGAGAATCATTTAGATGATGAGTAATACAGACTTAGGGAATAATTTCTTAATATTGCATTAATAATATAAGTTCAATTCAGTTTATATAAATAGTGCCAAGATGGTCCTTGTTAGATATTATGATTATAATTTTTCCTGACTAGAATAGAGTGTGAGAGATGTTAAATTCACATATTAATCAGATTCAACAATATTCAGTGAAAATATAGTGATAAGACTTATTTTGGTATGAATACTTTCCATGCAGTGTTAGTGCATGAGTTGACATAAATCTGCACATTTTAAATTAATGGCATACATATGAAGTATAACTGAAATAAATATTTTTCTTAAAATACATTTAAAATATTTTATTTGTTTACTCCATGCTGTCTACCCTAGATATCAAAAACCCTAAATAATAACAGCTTTTAATTAAATACCATACATATGCAAATATGACATTATAATGTCTTTTATGTAATACAAGATAACAATGGTCATCTCATAACTTGTTACCAAAACATATAAAATGTCATAGGTAAGTTACTGAAGATATGGCATGATAGTGACAATGTTATAAATTGAAACTTTACAGTTAATCGAACTGTACAGTGGGACTTCCTGCCATGACCTTAAGATGTTTGCTAACAACTTGTAGTGGTACAAATCCACTCTAAATGTGTACTTTTTACCACTAATTCTATTTGTACCCCTATAGAGATCAAATGTCATGAAATAAAGTTATAAATGGTAGATAAATAGGAGAGCAAGCAGCAGAGCCACCTGATGGAAAGTGTTCACCACTGCATATACATATCAGCAACACGAGGAGTATCGCCAATCCATTGCCCACCTATAAAAGCCCGAGACACATTGCTTTGGCAGGAAATAGCCTATAACTAGGCCCTCCACTGCTAAAGCCATGGGTCCCCACCCCATGGAGCACCGGAGACCTTAATCACCGGCTGCAATACAATACTATTTAAAGTATTGATTGGCTGTGGTATTCTGCAAAGTAATTCCTCATCGCTATATAAGTTTCACGTGTGTATCTATGTAGCTCTGTGTATGTGTGGAGGTGTGTGTCTGCTGTGGAATCGTAGTTCCCGAACGGATGAACCGATTACTTGAAAGGCAGTTTAATCGAGATGGTTGTTAGCCTTGAGTCAATAAAGTCGGTTCAGTAGTTTAGAAAACATTCGAGTATATGTAAACTGGGTCGGGGGGTTTCCGACATTTTTCTTTCGGCTAGGTTATTCCATTTAAACGTCGTACCGAAGTTGAAGCATCGGGTTATTATGTAAGAAAAAGCAAATATTACATTTAATTTCATTTATTTATGTATCTGTATCGTTGTGAACGACTATAATTCGAGGTCAAACAACAGTAGGAGTTTAAGATCCTTTACAAAAAGGTATAATGCTACGTAAGTTATTCCCGTGATTCCTACCTTGTGATCCGTCCGATCTTAAAAGAATGAGGTGTATTGAATGCATACGTTTTATTTTATTTAACAAGGAAATCATATGAAAATATATTTTGGAAATATTATGTAGGGTCATGTTAAATATAGCTTGTGGCTTTGTTACGTCATGATTTCCGTTTAAGTGGATTTGAAAGAGCGATACGGAAGACTAGTAGTTTTGAAGAAGAAGGAGGATAAAAGGCTGTGAGACTTTTTGTTTTTTTTTTGTTTTCGCTATTGACATTAAATTTTGAATGAAGTTACTATGCTCTCAAGTAGACGGTGTATTCCGGTACCCATAATTCGTATCCCCACGGAGGGTAAAAGCGATCGAAGTACAACTCGATGTGCTCCGTATAAAGCTGAAATTGGCATGGAGAAATGAAACCAGTGATTTTATTTTGCCACAACAATTTCAACGCTATGCCGAGCTAAGTCAGTTGCAATTCGAATGCACGAAACCGACGTATTCTGTATGCAGCGACGCGGGCGCGACGCTGCCGCTCTGTATTATAATAATAATAATGCTTCGACAATTCACACAGCGCCATCTAGCCCCAAAGTACGCAAAGGTTGTGTGATGGGTGCCAGACAACTGGTAAACTACTTATATATTTTTAAATACATACTTAATTTACATAAAACAGCCAGACCAGTAACGGAAATTAAAATTCATTCTTTAATTTTTGCCCGGCCGTGAATCGAACCTGGAACCTCTACGTGTCAGATTGGCATGTTAACCAACTGAACCCTCAGGTCGTCAAACACAGTATTTCGTACTTTGTATGTAAGCTGTAAAGAAGCGTACATCAAGCGTACAATAACGCGCCTATGAAGCTACGCTTCGTGGAAAATGACGCTAATTATCGCATTTCAACCCCTATTACGTATGTAAAGTCAAATTTAAACTTCTACTGTAGTCATACCTTCTAACACTGTTAATGTTAAATTACAACAATTTTGGCTTTTCTGAGATTCTAAGCTTCCTTCGCGGGTTTAAATTACATTGTACTATTCCATTAACACAGATTTCACACAGGGATATTTTACAATTTCATAATGTGAAACAACAATAGTGTGCAGTCATAAAATATTGTTATAAATGCATTTGACGGCTCAATCACATTAGGTTTAGTAACTAAACAATGGACGAACTTTTGACATACATTATGCTCTGCTCTTATAAATACTGTTATTTCGAATAATTTTTGACTAGGTGAAACAAGTGGATAAATATACATCTTCATTGTAAAATTATAAACAAAATAAGAAACAGCATTGGCTTACATTACGATAAAGATAAATTTATTATCACTTATTACACAAATGGCTCATAAATATTACCTTTAATTGTTATTATTACAGATAGATAGATTCGCAAAACACTAGGAATTCTATAAAATGTTACAATTTAATCTCAGGATTCAATGTCAGTTTAATAATTAGTGCTACACATTACAATAGTAACATAATCGTAATCGATTAGTATTGGATCCTAATGTATTTTGTCATAGATTACGTACCTATTCCTTAAAATAGGCCACTAGAATGAATGTACTATACTAGCTGCGCAGGTGTAAGAAATAAAAAAATCTCACCCACCTACATAGGCGGTTATATACGTTGGCGCTCGACTCCGATAGGTTCATAGATCAGTAGGCTGATTGCGTAACTCTGTTGCTAACAATTGTCTGATTTCAATTATTGAAATTGTTACTTTTTCGATTCAGTATCAACGATTTCATGGGTTCAGATGCCAAAAACTGTTACTGACACTATTAAATTGACCATAGGTAATCGCAAAAATAACAATTTCAATCATTGAAATCAGATAAATGTACGCAACAGAGTTACGTAATTGCCTACTGTAGCGTGCCTCGACAAGCAAGGCCGAGCCTATACAAATCAGCCCCATTAAGGCGGCCCCACATGGCTCTGCCCGGCATTGTCGGAGTCGGTCCGGCCGTTGTCGCTCGGAATTGGTGAACTCGGGCCGGGTGGCCAACATGTCACTGTGTGTTCCCTTCCTACTTTCCTACTCAACCCTATTTTGACAATTGCAACGGAAGATAGTACACTCCGCACTGTCAGTTATTTGTTGAAGCTTTTTTATTTTTACACCGTGTGCAGTAAAAAAAATGAGGTCACAGATTGAATATGTATTTCTAACTAACTTTTAATATTATCACAGAGCCACGAAATCCTACGTCCAGACAATTTTACGATAACCTTTGTTCAGGAATTTTTACGGACTAGCATTTTTCAAGAACTTGGCGTAATATTATGCAAGTTTCTTTTTCTAAGTATTAACGAAATTAATAAAACAGTTCAGAGTATCCTGATTCCGAAAACGAAACTGATATGACTAGATGAGAAAACAAGGATTTTATGGTTTACTAACATCGACGCAGCAACCCAATTTATCTTGATTAAAGAGCCGACAACCTACCAAAAAGGCTTCACAACGATAGGCCATTCGCTACCTGACGCCATAGGCTCTCCCTGGCCCGTGACCTTGGGATTTGTTTCCCTTGTGCCCGTGGTCCGGTTCGATTTCCCATTTTTTTTGGTACTTTTACCACAGTATTCTTCGACGGACGGACAGACGGTCTCTTTGTACCTCAAAGGCAGCACCGCATCCGCTCCTCTGAGGTTGCAGATATCCTGGATGACGGTAGCCACTTTCCATCAGGTGGACCGTCCAACCGTCCTCTAGGAAATAAAGAATATAGTTTAAACTTTTCCACCGGTAATACCGCGACCACGGACATACTGTTATGAATAAAGGAGCTGATAGACCATAACAGGATTCAATGCTCCATGGGTCCACCTGAGATCTATCGGCTGTAACGACAATCGATATTCAAACAATGTGTACTTCAGTTATAAATCGAATGAGTTACCGCGATATGGGAAATTTATTAAAAATTTATATTTTTTAAATTTTCAAAATGGCGTAAAATATTACATATTCAGTACTAATGCTGCAAATTGTTATCATAAAATTGCTGGACGTTCCAAACGTATAGTCATCGATCAGTCTAAGTGCCATGGAATTTTATTTCCATATACCTGGCGTGGAATGTTTGTACACTAGGGAGAACAATTAAGCAATCTAAAAACAACAATAATCTGCTTGCAATCATTTCATTATAACTAACCTAATATAAAAAATAAGTTTGTGCATATTTTGTAGCATTGATCGCTGGAATGGTATAAAATCCATTGCGTAATAAGTTTTTAGGATTTAAAATAAATCCAGTCTTATGAAGTTCATAAATATAATTAAATATTAAATTGGCTCTTAAATTTTTTCTACCTATCTAATTTGTATTACGTATGTATCTACCTGAGTCGCCGTGTTAAAGCAAACATTTGTGCAATATGTATCTAACATAATAAGTATATTTATAAACTTCATTAAGTACTGGTATGTATTGGACTGATTTACACAAAAATATACAAAAACAACCCGTTATAGGCTTAATTTGTTTAAAAACATTAAAAAGTATATTCAAACCAATACACTGATATTAACTTCTTTCGCATTCATTCAAAGATAATCCTTAGGAAGCCATATAATTTTCCAAGTCAAAATATATGAAAAGTATATTTTATTACAGAGTAGTAAAGAATATTTAAATGCCAAGTCATATTATAATAATTAAAATCTAATTAACCTAACTAGCACATTTTATGCCTAATTCAACATCTCACTATGAGTGATATTATTTGACTAGAAATATCTAAGATCCAAACGTGGATTAATTAATTTTATTTGTATGTCACGCAAATTCGAAAGATTTTATATTATAGGCATCACAAACATAGAGGTTTATATAATGATAAACAAGTAACAACATGCAGCAGACAATATTATAAAATACTAATCACGCATTTTAGACGGATGAAAGAAATATAGTAGAACTGTCTCGTAATGCAAATTACGGGAATATATTTTTTACTTGCGATTAATGTTGCCAAACAGGATGAGGTTCAAAGAAAAAAATACTTACTAATACTATCCCAAGAGAAATTCTGAAAACAGTTTTTACATTCAAGAGACAAACTACTATTTAAGTAAGTCTAGCGATAAATAATTATTATGTAAGTTAGTCACATATTTAATCTAGTCAACTATTTCATTATCACAACATAAACTTGGATGTCTATAAGGGGAATGTATGTTACTATATCTTATTTTAAAGCAATTCGAGATTCATTATAATCCTTGGCCTAACATCTCGGTCCACAATAAGCGAGATATCAAGACAAGAAAACGATATTTATCTTAAAGCTACAACACGAGAAAATCACAATATTTTGTGCTAAACGAGAATTAAAGTGCAAATTCAGACTCAGAAGTTCAACAATAATGCACATTTTAGATACATTTTCCTAATAAAAATACAAGACACAAGAATATCTTAGATAATAATTTGAAACTATTACAAGACACTGACATTATTTTTATGTCCAAAAACTTACAAAGATGTTAGAAAATCTGTGCGATACGGTGAAATTTTGGTGTATATGTATGTTATGGACCAAGTGATTAATCCGTGCATTATAAATAACGTCCGGGTAATATGAATCAAATCAACAAGTCAAATCGGGCAATGTAATTAATACTTATTTCTGTGGTTCGTAACCCTCCGTGACAGAACGTAATTTTTGATAGACTGCGGTTTTTGACAAATGTTCAATCTCAATAAGTCTCTGCCCAATAAGTGAATTACATTATTCATAATGCACGGTCAATCTAAGTATTTCTATCGTTTTCATCACATTTTCTACTAATATTGTGCATTATTCATATTGCCCGGAAATTATAAATAATGCCCTATTACTCACATTGTCCATAACATATATATAAACGACAAATTAAATCTGTCTCAAACTACCTCCACGCCTTTAAAATAGCACAATACGAGTGCAGTGCAACAAATATAAAGAAAACTTTATTGGCACACCTTTACAACCACAACCTAAAATATCCAACGCTAACAGAATCGATCTTTCAACACTCCTGCACCAATAATACTGGTCATATTGCGATGGTCAATGTTCCATCCAGACATACTTTAAAACAATTCGATCATTTCTTTTCCCAGAATGTTACAGTCACACATTGCACCCACACTCAAAGGCATTTACGGCATTATTTGGTGCTTTGCTTTGATACGATCATTACATTTTTTGAGCATTTTGGACTTTCAAAGGAATTAAAACTACAAAATTCATTAAACATCTTATAAGAAGTTATTGTTACGCCGACCGAATTGAAATAGTCATGAAAACTATTAAATCACACATTACTACTGCAAAGGTGATCGTGTGTCATGTCATGTCATGTCATGTCAATTCACAGAGTATCTGATGTATTTCTTCTATATAAATAAATGTTCACAAGTTTCAAAATTGAAACATTCTCAACTCCCACAATAAAAACCAGGACTCACTGTGAAAAGTTACACGTGTGTGGGGTATATACAGCAAAACACTTACAACCAATTGCTGAGAGCTGGTTGTATTGTTGTCAAATGGTTGGTGAACACACTGCAGCCCTGATAAACGTAATAGAGTCCGTTCCTAGGGATAATAGTCTGAACAACAGCCCAGACAATCCCATCTACAGCATGTCTTCATCAAAAATCGTAACTATTCTAAATCAATGACACTCCGTTCCAAGACAATCCTCTGCCACGGCTACCCTAGAACCTAATAGGTGTAGGTGCACTAGATACCTTAAACAGGATTAATTGACAAGTGTTTTGTGATACTGTCTTACGGAGCCGTCTGCAACCAGGCACGCAGACCCCGCGCGCGCTCAGCGACTCCTCCGTCTGAGGTGTCTTGCACTGGTGAGGGTTCCGGCTGTGAGGAGGTAACATTGCCTTAATATGCTGATATGCTTGGATAAAGTCACACAGCGCTATCCAGCCCCAAAGTAAGCAAAGCTTGTGTTATGGGTGTTAGATAACTATAATTTTTTAAATACATACTTATTATACATACTACACCCAGATCCGTTAATTAAAATGTATCATTTTAATTTCTGCTCAGCCGGGCATCGAACCCGGGACCTCGACTCTATCTTATATAAAATCATACATACATTACATAAAACGCACGCCTCAGTCTTACAGGTAGAGAGGAGACTTTGAACCGCCACTTTGCTCTGTCCTGACAACTCTCTAGCCTCGCTCCTAGATATAGCGACAACGCTTTTCATGTAAAATCATGAACATAAAGTTAATAAATACAACACGAATATAAATAAAAATACAATAAAGCCTACTCACAGCTGACAAAGTCATCCTGGTCTGTGATGTAGACGGCGCGTTGCAAGAACTAGTTTCTGGAGACGCTGAAATATATAAAAAAATAAAGTAAGTAGAGCTCGTCTAATCTAAAATGACGCGCCCCACTATCGCATTAACGCACACAAGCAAGTTTAAAATATGGACGCAATACATATACAAATGCCGTTGTAATTGGTCATTCAGTTGCCGGTGAGATTCAAACGTAGGAGCCCGCGTCGTTCATTGGCTCCCACACAGATGAAGTGTCGTTATCAATATTTGCACTCACACATCGAAATCAACTAACTAAGTAGTGGGGCGCGTCATTTTAGACTAGACGAGCTCTACCCACCTTAATAAAACTAGTAACAGACGTTCCGTTTTGGCTGGAGCCGACCAACTATCAATTGCAGTCGATACTAATCTTTATGAAGTATAAATTAAAATCGCTTTTGGGTGCAAGGGACATGGTCGTCCGACCAAGGCCGTCTCGCCCGCGCCTCCGAATTAATCCAAAAGCGACTTTATTTTGTATACTGTAAGGATTAGTATCGACAGCAACTGACGGCTGGTCCGCTCCAGCCAAATCGGAGTGTCTGTTATTATTTTAAGTAAACCAGATTACTCGTCAGCGTTCAGCGTCAGAGTTGCGCAGAAGTTGTTCCTACATTGATGTAGCTACGTCTCACCGACGTACATGAGTACCGTCGGTGGAGTACTGATTGTACGTCTGCGACAGGAGCCCATAATAGACTGTGAGGGTGCCGTAGGTTATCTTACTTCGTCGAGTATAAGAAAAAATCCCCTTTGTAGTAGCGATAGCAGACATTTAGGAGACCCACAACACGATGATCTGCCCGTGCTAAACTGCCATCAAAAAAATTACCCTACGGTGAGGGCGCCGTAGGGCAACTTTTTTAACCTAAGTCTGTCAATACCCGGACCCCTAGTCATTTACCAGCCTACGCAGCATGACGGGCTTTATCGCGCGCAAAAGAGCGAGATAACTCTAGCTAGCCTTTCCTATTTGCGCAGGAGTAAGCGCGACAAAGCCGTTCATACTACGAGTGCAGACGGTTCTATTACGGGCTTAATCTCTTTGCGTCTGAATGACAGTTTTGGTATCCGATGGTGACGTTCAAACGGTTAAACCAATGTCGCCTCTATCACATGGGTAGCAGGATCGAAAATCGCTTGCACCGTGAATTCACGCCTTTGGGACCCGAGGAGAGATTTAAATAGTAATTATCAGCTCACCAGCAGGTGAAGTACACTTTTGGTGTATAAACACTCGGAGGAAAGCCGCTATTTGTTGCGAGCTTGAGTAAAACCGATTTGGGCGGCGATTCTCGCGCTGTGACATCTCAAATTTGACATTTTCTCTAGCCAAAAAACTGTTGTGGCGACATCTATCGCTCTACTGCTCCAATAGGGAAGACTCAACGATACTGACATTACTAGTACATGAACACAAGGTTGGCAAGCATCCGCACATAGATGGCGTTAACCGTCCTACATCGCGCTAGAGAAATAAGCCAACCTCCACGACAGATATACAACTTCCGACGATCAACTGTCGGGCCCTTGGTCCCCTGGTCACGACACCCGGCCAGGTGGGTAATTACCCTTTTCTACCTTCTCACCATCTTCGCTTGTCAACATTGGCGGCTATCTTATCCCTTCACCGCCAAACTGTATTAAACGTTACTGAAATTGATATTCGACAAGATATGACTGTCGAAAGTGGAAAGTGGGGCCCCCTGGGTGGCATTCGACATTTTCTCAAACCACAAATATCTATCACAAAGTCACCGAATCTCTGTTGCAAGCAAAAACTTATACTCAACAACTCACGAAACGACCGATCGTTTAAAATTACACAGTTGCGATTAAACGATCGTTTAAAATTACACAGTTGATAAGAGTTATTTAGCTAGAAAAAATTGCGAATTCGAGATGTCCCGGTGCGAGAATTAGGGCCCCAGACAGTTGCACACGAAAACCACCCAAGAAAATCCACCCGAATATCGCCCATTTCGTGCCGGTGAGCTGAAAAGGCACCTACTGTTCCGAGCTCGCATGTCCAAAGCGCGCCATATGTCGCGTACGTCCGCGTGGAGGGCTCTCAGCGACCGCAGCACGGCGCCCGAGGCCTGCGCCGCGCCTGATACGGCAGGGCCTGACGACTCGGAGCCTGAGGAGGCTTCGCTGGTCGTCGCCTCCTGGGGTTCGGGTTTAAGGTAAGTTTTAGATTTAGATTTATTTATTTCTCTCTTAAGTTCTTACATAATTATAATATTCTTATTATAGATTACATTTGGTCAATAAAAGAGATCGTCAAATTATAATATTAGAATTATTGCTTTCATATAAGAAGGCAATTTGAAATAATAAATAAATCGAAATAATATAGTGAACAATGTCAAAATAAAAAATTAATACATAAAATTACACTAAGGTAAACTGATACAAAGCATGTCAATACCAGTAAGGCAGGTAATTAATAAGCCTCCAAGGAGTCGTTGTCGTCGGATACGATGAGGACTGTATTTATGGGTCAATAACCAGCCATAGGTGTTTTCTTTGGGCTATGGGATCCTTCGAGAGGTATATTAGAGGTCTCCTTAGAGGCGGGCGCATTGGGCACACCCCTGGTGTTGCTGATGTCGATAGACGGCGGTGACCACGCACCATCAGGTGGCCCGCATGCCTGTTTGTCTGCCGTATAACATAAAAATAAAGCTACCTCCACTGGGAACTCCGCTGTCCTAATAGGAAACGATCGTGCGACCGCGGTCGTACGACGGACGTCGTCCGACCAATAGGAGACCTCAAAACCGCCCGTCACACGAACGTTGTCAGTTAGGACAGCGTCTTAAGCCAATGCGAGCGAAGACAAAGGATATCGTCCAAAAAGTACCAAAAAATGTAGAAAGGGCCGACCAAAAACTGAAAAGTCAGTAGTTTGATAGAACGCTTCATTCTGAACATTTTTATAACCTCAGCCACGCTTTACGACCATTACTGCAGTTGTTGTTGAAGCTTGAAAATAGATATTGACGTAATAGAAAATGTTCAAAATAATTGCTACCATAATTTTATTAGCCGGCACTTTTAATTTTCCGTACTTTTTGTATGTACTGGTGAATAGTCTCCTTTGTGATACGCGAGTACTGCAGTTCAAGCATAAACCCTATAGACACGTTAGCGATGGCGTTTGCCTCTAATCAGCTTCTATTCAAATCAACTCTCTACAAATTGGTGTTTGTTTTTACTGGTGTTCCGTCGGCCAACATGTATAGCCGCTATTCAATATAAAACAGTTATATAAATCCTATATAATCAAGCTATATAAAATAAACAGATGGGCATCTAATGAAAAAGAGACTTAAATGTAAATGCAGCGATTTTAGTCAGGAAACGTACTAAAATGGTAATAATAAAGTAACAAAAATGTAACGATCAGAAAAGAAACAACGCAAACGAAAGAAAGGCACATTAAAAGCACAGATATCAGTAGTGAACATGAGTTTGATTTACAAAATAACAAAACAGAAACGATGTAATACCACAACTATACTAAAAAACCCAACCACAAGCCGAAGGTAATATTACCACAAAGTAATTCAAAACGTAACGAAACAAAACACAATATCCAGTCGCAAACTTCGAACAAAAAGTGCGCTAAGCGAAAACAAAATCGACCAACACAAAACGAACATAAACCCACCGCGCTGCTATTAAGAACAGCGAAAGAAACATAAACCGACCAAATAAAAAAGGAACAGGAACAGGAACTTTGGCACAGTCAAGACCTGTATCAGCGTTGGCGGATGCGTCGGCGGCGGATGTGAAGGCGCGGATAGCCGCCTTAGAGCACGCTCGATGTGCTTCAGACGGATGTCCTTTTCGCCGAGTAGCGCCCTTGCACGGTGCAATGCCACTTCTAGCTCCGTGCTCTCGCGTTCCTCCTGTTTATAAGAACCAATGGATACCAAACATAGTGGACACCTATTTTACACATACGGTAAAATGATAGACGATAACTCGTCTAATAAAAGATAGGTATCTGTTTTAGATGCCTGGATAAATCTAGAGATTATTATAGACATCGTCCACCCTGTATACTAAACATATGTTTTCACAGTTTATAGGGGAGCAAGTTTGTCTGCCTTTAAACTATTGTATAGCTGTGCGGCTTGTTTGTAAAATGTACAAATAAAAATAAAGTTTCAATCGCGATTAATATCT
Organism: Blastobasis lacticolella; assembly: GCA_905147135.1. Taxonomy (NCBI): domain Eukaryota; kingdom Metazoa; phylum Arthropoda; class Insecta; order Lepidoptera; family Blastobasidae; genus Blastobasis; species Blastobasis lacticolella. The sequence continues at coordinate 16,638,515 of LR990044.1, read as the reverse complement.
GTAAGACACCAATAACGCTTGCGAAAATTCACAAGAATTGACCCCTGAATTCACAAGCCAATTCAATAGCCATCGGATACGATTACGCAATCAATTGCATATTATACAGATGGTTATGAATTATTCGTAAACCAACACCTCGGCAACAATCGACTATTTCCCGATGGTCGCATCGGCCAACAAACAAACAACAGACACATTTTTCTGAACAGACTAATTTGCTCAAGTTGGTATATCAACTGAAAAGAAACCCTAATGTGCCGACACATTACATTTTCATGGATACATACATAAATAAAGTTCACGCCTGTGTCCCAAAAGTGGGGTAGGCAGAGCCTGTGGACCGCCACAAATGGGAAATCCCAGTGCCAATCTGAGATCCATTTTCCTGTATAAAATAATCTAGATTCGATTAGATAGATAGATAAGACAGAATCTACTCGATCCTTACGCTAGGCGGGCGATGCATGCCCTCGCGCTCCACTAGCCACGATCCTTACGCTTACGACAAAGTAGGCGTTGGGTAGGGTAGGGCATCAGTAAAACGCCACGAGAACGAAGTCGCGCCGGGTCCACTAAGGTACAAAGTCACCATCCTTACGCTTATGTCAGAGTAGGTGCTGGGTAGGGTAGGGTAGCAGCGAACGAGGCGCGTCGTGTCCACTAGCGAGCTAGAAAGGCAGTATCCTTACGCTGGGCGGTCGGTGCGCGTCGATCTGGTCGCGGGCCTGTAGTAAGGCGCGGCGGCGTCGCTCCACCAGCCACGATTCTTACGCTTACGACAAAGTAGGTGTTGGGTAGGGTAGGGTAGCAGCGAACGAGGTGCGTCGTGTCCACTAGCGAGCTAGAAAGGCAGTATCCTTACGCTGGGCGGTCGGTGCGCGTCGATTTGGTCACGGGCCTGTCGTAGGGCGCGGCGGCGGCGGCGGAGCGCCCGGCGCGCGCGCCGCATGCCTTCGCGCTCCACTAGGGCGCGGTGACGGACGAACTCCACCTCGGGGCCCGCTGGGCACACCGAGCCTGGGAGGGTCCCATCATCAATCGATCAATCAAATGTGTTTATTGTGACACACAGGTTGTACATTAAATACAGCTCTTAGATAAATAGAGATTGGTGTGGTCTACCTTTAGGCATACGATATAAAATTTGAGTATGTACACTTAATATTGCGTATAAAATGAAATAGAGATTGGATGCCATTATAATCCTAAATATATCATTAAAATACAACAGAAAAATAAATTTTAGCAATTGTCTAGAATTAAATAAATAACATGTCAATATAATTTAATATCAACATATGCAATAGTACGGGCCCCGTACACTAAAGGGGTAGCAAAAGACACTAATAAAATTAATTTAACAACAAAGTTAGTTATTAAAAAATGCTCCTAAGCTGTAGTAATTTTTGTCAATTAAGTAGTCAAACGTTTAGTTTTAAACATTATTATATCCTTGTTGTGTGCCCTAATACAGGCAGGCAATTTATTATACATCTTAGGTGCCATAGTGAGAACACTCTTGACACAAAGTGTAGTTTTTTGCGGCTCCAGACACAATTGATCACAGCGACGTGCTCGTTGATCAAAGTGACGTATACGTTGGCTGGTCCAAAAGTTTTAAGCCAACGGCTTGTTATACACCCTATTGTTTTAATTTTTGTATCGTTTAGAGGCAAATTTTATTAACTCCTTGGCCAAAAATCACTAGCCGGTGACATTTAGTCATTTTTTTATCGATTATTATTAATTATAACATGGGACAGACCCCATAGAAATCCCTATTTTGGTAACGCAGGAAGCATTTCGTGGCCAGATGAAGTGTGATTATAAATATGGGTTGACATACATATAAAGAATCACTTGAAAATTTAATCAGCGCATTTGGAGAATTGTCCCCGTCACATGTTATTGTTGTTTATTTATTTTGTAAGTTTAAATGTGGTTAAAGCGACCTCAAACATGAACCTAGACTAAGGCAACTTCCAACTGCAGTCACTCCAGAAAACGTCATCAGGTGAAGTCGTTATTGGAGAAATGTCATAACATTAACAAACGTGAGATTCAGGATGAAATGAGGATTAGATTCCAGGTAGTTTCCGCCACTTTACAAGAACTTCTTAAGGTTGGGAAGGTTGTATCTCGAATAATAGCCCACTTTCTCAGAGAAGAGCAGAAAGTTACTTGTGCCGATTCATGATACAAAATTTCTATGAACCGTGAAAATGATGGAAACTACATGGGTTTGAAACTTTATTTCATACTAAATCTCACAGTTAGTAATATTGTGACATTCTTTTATCAGCGACTATACCGTGACGACGTTTTCTACAATGACTGACTTTGTCGGTTGCCCCGGTCTAGGTTCATGTTTGAGGTCGCTCTGACCTCGTTTAAAGTTATAAAATCAACAAACGACAATAGCATAGGCAAGGGATAATTCACCAAAAGGGCTCATAAAATTTTCATATGATTCTATAAACGTTAACCCATATTTATAATCATAATACATCTTACCACGAAATGCTTTTCGCGTTACCTCAATCGTTGGGGTCGAAATGTAGCAGACATGTTATTTTTAATAATCGATAACAGTGATTTGGGTCAAAGAGTTAGTAATAAAATTTATTTTTAAACGAAACAAAAATTAAAATAATAGGGTGCATAACAAGCCCTTGACTAAAAACTTTCGGACCAACGTAGTATAACGCGACGGTAGAGTTTGAGTTGCAGCTTTCTATACTTTTTATGGCCGTTATTGCTCGTACGCATCTCTTTTGTAAGATAAAACATTTGTTCGATATTTTATACAGCGTAAGGATTACTATCGACTACTGCAACTGACGGTTGGTCGGCTCCAGCCAAAACGGAGCGTCTGTTGCCTGAGGTGTCTGCCTGGGTGACCACCGCCGTATCTAATTCTGCCGCCAAGCAACAATGCTTGCATTGTTGTGTTCCAAATTGAAGGATAAGGTAGCCAGCGCAATTGCATGCATGAGGCGTTTCATCTAAGTCCCCACAGAGACAACGCACCTGCGGTCCTACATTTTGTTGCCTGCGACTTGAATGTATGAATCGGCGATGTTATGGGCGACAGTTACTGCTTACCATCAGGTGGGCTGTCTGCTCGTTTGTCCCTGAAAATAAAAGTATACGTTTACTCACCCAGCTCAGCGAACGGATACCGTAGGCTGTATGATGGCTGGCAGGCGAGGTCTGGGAACTGGTCTTCTAGATCGTCGAGTTTGCGCAGCTGTTGCCGCAACGACTCGAGGGGACTCGACCAACCCTCGCCGCGCCTGAGAGGTAAAACAGGTTAGGGTATTGATGACTGATTGACGAGGTGTCTTGGCATGGCGTGGAAAGGTTCTTTTTAAATAGAGGAAGGCCAGCAACCTATAATGTATGTAAAATAAGTATGTATTTAAAAAAAAAAGTATTTGAGTAGTATATCAGTTATCTAGCACCCATAGTACAAGCTTTGCTTAGTTTGGGGCTAAATGGCGCTGTGTGAATTTGTCCACGAATATTTATTTATTATTATAATTAATTTATTATTAACCAGGTCACCTGATGGAAAATGAGACGCATCAGTCGCGGATGTGATACATTACCAGCCTTTGAGATACGAGTACTTATAGGCTAGTTCAAGGTTAAGCTGAAATTGTCCTTATTGGCAACGGTCGTGCGATGGACCTCGTTCGACCAATAGGAGACCTCAAAACCGCCCATCTCACGACCGTTGCCAATTAGAACAGCGCCTAAAGCTTGATACCACTTGATGTTTCCTTGTTCTGTTGATTACAGTACTATGAATGACAGTGAAATGTAATCTTGTATTTTTATCATACCATGATCCAATCTAGTCAGGTTTCCCTATTAACAGGGTAGAAGACACCAAGATGATGATTTCCCTAATCACAAATGACAAAATTACATTGTCACTTGGAAAATATTGAAATTATGTTTACCTACGTTGCTATAAATGATGAATTATTTGCAGTGACACAAATGTATGTAAAAGACTATACTGAATATTTATTTTTTACAATCATGAATATTTTATTGCAGTGATTACTTTGTGGTTAAAAGACACATATATCCGTACAAAACGTGACAAAGCCATGAATTTCAATGGGTTCCTACATGGTTACCAAGTCTATACAATGAATAGTACTAGTGACCAGAAACTAAAGTGACAATGTCAGGTACTGTCTAGAAAAAAACTAGAAATAAATATGTTCGACAAATTCCAATTAACAAAATGTTCTAATGGACTGAATCAAACTAATTTGTTGGAAGTTGGCACAACCGGCTTTTTAATATTTACAGTACAGTGCACCGATGCGCATACATTAGTGTAGTTTGGCTTCGTTGTGTCTCTGTCGCACGCGTGTGATAGACTGTGCGGGCGCCGTAGGTTATCCTATGTCATCGGGTACAAGAAAAAATCGACTTTGTAGCGATAGTTGATGATTAGGATCCCACAAAACGTTGGCCTAGCCGTGGTTGAAAAGCGAAACTGCCTAGAGAATGTGAGGCCGATCGATTTCTTTTTACTTAAAGAACCCACACAAGAGGATATGCAAGAGAGCGCACCCCGTCCCTACGGGGTGTCGCATCCGATGAAACCTGTAGCCGTATTCACAATGATTCGGAACCGTTTCCGAACGATTCGACACGAAATCGTGAGTGGCGAATCCGTGTCGATCGATTCGAAAACTTCCGGCCCTTCCGGCTACAGGTGATCCCAGGGGCTGTTTAGCACGTATGCGCCTAGGCCCTTTTTTGGCGGGTCGTGCATAACCAGTCCGGCCGGCTGGTACTCATGAGAGTTCACCTCCTCACTCCCAACCGCTATACCGTAGGGTGCCCATTTCCTTTGCGTGGAACGCAAAAAAAAAAAAAAGATTTTATTTAAGTACAAATATGCAGATTGAGTAAATAAAAAAATTTTTTTTTTGCTAGGTTTTGCAGGAGCAGGCCAACCTTTTGTCTTAAACGTTTACTATCGCTACAAAGTGGAATTTTTCTTGTGCTCATTAACTCTCAGCTCATAACCTACATTATCCTTACAGTCGAATGAGTAAATACGAAGCCGAAACTAGCCGATATGCATTATTTATAGCCGATTCACGTGTTAAGAGATATGTCCCCCGAGCGCGCTCCATGCAAACGAAGTTTGATATTTTTTTCAATATTAACCAATCAAAGTCATTGAAATTTTGTGGACGCGATTTAGAAACCAATGTCTGTATCTGTGGTTTGTCAGATTTTCGTTAAAATTTAAACTTGCACGGACTTCCAACGGCCGGTTACTCGTGCGTTAACCAATTGTTAATCATCAACTAGAATTTGTCAGCCTTATCTATGGCGAATTGTAGACAGAGGCAGAAAGAATTTTAATCCACGATAACATTGACAAGCGTTTCAAAAACTGGGGATAAGATTCCTATACAAATTTTTAAACCCGCGCAACTTTGAAACGGTATATTTTAACGAACACCTGAAAAGCCACTGGCATATTTATTATTATTGGTTTCTGAATGACGTCTATAAAAAATCATTGGATTAGATTTTCGTTGAAAATAAGATCAAATTTCATTTGTATGGAGCGCATTCGAGGGATACTTCTCGTAAAACTAGTAACAGACGGAATAGCCGACCAACGGCCAGTGGTAGTTGATACTAATCCTTACAGAGTATAAAATAAAATCGTTTTGGATTAATACGGATGCGCGGGTAAGCCGACCTTGGTCGGACGTCCGACCACCCCCCCGCAACCAAAATCGACTTAATTTTATACTGCTTAGAATCTGCCACACTTAGAATCTGCGGTTGGTCGGCTCCAGCCAAAACGGAACGTCTGTTTCTAAGTCCTAAAGCTACCAAGCCCGATTGTGCCAAGGGTCTACCTGTCACGACGGCCAACCACAACCATGCTACGACTGGTGCAACACTGTACGAGTAATGTCCATAGTCAATACGGTCTTACGTTATATGTTACGTGGTTTCGTACTTGGGTGAGTAGTTGAGACGCGACGTCGACGCCGATTTGAGTCGCGTGAAGCAACGCCGGCGGCCGTGCCCTGGAATGGACAGACAAACTATTTAGAATATGTATATTAAGTAAATATCTAGAGTCTAGACATGGAATAGCATTATTATGTATTGTATTTTTGGATATGTGTCTAAGTAGTTGCCATTGTTTATGTTCTTATTGTATTTTGTACATTGCCTACAATGTTAATATTCTTACACCAGTTTCCGTGAAAATGGTTGCCTGGAAAAGATCGCTCATAGCGATAAGGCCGCCCTTGTAGCTATATTGTTTTAAATTGTATTTTTACAATCTCCTTTAATGTACAATAAAATGTTATAAATACATACGAGGACTGAGAGATGGTCTCTGATCGAAATACTAAGAAAACTATTGAAAATTATCATGAGCACGAAAAAATATTAAACATATTTTGCAATGGGGTGGGCTAAAAATAATTTTGCATTTTAAAAGCGTTTTTTTTTCATTTCGAACCTTTTATTTTTTTATTGTTTCTGATAAAATTATCAAATACATAAGTAGGTAATAATAGATTTCAAAATTGCTATGATGAATCTGTGTACGCGAATCTCGTGAAAAGTAAAGAGTAGTTTTGTATGAAATTTTGCACACATACCTGTGTTTGCAAACTGGATTAGGATATAATATTATATACCGTTACTGAGTACCAAGCGGTTCCCGAGACTGTACATAATAATATGACGCTATTCATTTCAGTACACTACAACAAAGTAGAGTACGGAAGTTTACATCCTACTAATATTATAAGTGTGAAAGTTTGTAAGGATATTGGAAGTTTGTTACTCCGTCACGCAAAAACTACTGAACGAATTTTGAAGAAATTCGGCAGCAGCTAGTACACACATAAACCTAGAATAATACTAGCACTAGAATAGCACTAGTAGAATAGCACTAGCCCCTTTATACTCGTGGGTGTAATACAAGGCGACCAAAGTTTTCGAGACAAAATATCTAGTCTCAGAAAATGGGCTGCAGCATTCTGAATTGTTATATTTATATAACTGCGATCTCCAACCCGCCTGCCAACCGTGGAGATTATGGCTATAACCTCCACTCTCGTGGGAGAGGCCCTAAGTCCTGCAGTGGACTGTTATGGGCTGTGATGATGAAGTAGGTGCCTATGACATAGCGATAGCAATACTAAGATATTAGTTAGTAATCAAGTTGTACCATTGACTGCGTCCTTGGGTTTATCGTCTGCTGTAGTGGCATCCGATGAATCTTGGCAATCCGTTGTCGCTGCTGTGGGCAAGTTAAACTTGATATTAGGAATAAAGGAAAATAAAAATCAGTCTCATTCATATATAATGGAAAAAGATGCGATAAAAGTTTTAGAGTTTAGTGTATGAAATCGATCAGTGTGGATGGCGAGGGGCAGTTTGGAAATCAGACATTTTAGGAATAGGACGTTTCGAGAAATGCGACATTTTGAAACTGAACTTGGCGTCCTGCGCCTGAGATGACTATGCATGAAAAATTAATTGAAAAAATAATGATACAAGTATTATATTAAACGCCCGTTGACATAACGCAATGATAAGATAATTTGACAGATACTTCGACCGAGAGATTTGACAGGTTTCTATCTACTCCAAGCGAGATACATTTTGTAATCCTGCCATTGCATGGTTCTATGTTCAGTAGGCTAATTAGGCAACTCTGTTGCTAACAATTTTCTGATTTGATTCAATAATTGCAACTGTTACTTTTGCAATTACGAATTATCGATTTAATAGTTTCAGTTTATTGCAATTGAACTTTGTTAGCAGCTGCAACCATGAAATCGATGATACGGAATAGCAAAAGTAACAATTTCAATCATTGGAATCAGAGAATTGTTAACAGCAGAATTACGTAATTAACCTACAGCTGATCATTTGTTTTAGATATATCATCATCTTCGTCGTCTAAGCGCTTATCCCGGTCACTGTCAGGGTCCGCTTTCCTACTCATTCTTCTCCACTTCGCCCGGTCTTCGGCATCCTCGCGTCGTAGGCCGTCGGCTCTCGCATTCGACTCAGCGATGTCAATCCATCGCTTCTTGTGTCGCCCACACGTCTTTCCTGATACCGGCAGGTTCAGGCACCCACTTCCCACGTATCCCTGAGGCTTAATCAACACGTGACGAAACCAGCGCAGACGAGCCTCCTCGATCTTATCTGCGATAGCCCTCACGCCAAGGCTGCCGCGGATGTACTCGTTACGTACTCGATCGAGTCGCGTAACTCCGCACATCCAGCGCAGCATTTTCATTTCGTTGGCGTGGAGTTCGCGAACGTGTTTCGTCAGCGCTGGCCATGTCTCGCAGCCATAGAGCATCACCGGATGTACCTATTTTAGATATATATATTTTTTAATTCCCACACCCAACTCACCAGCATCTCGGTCCCTTTCCCGGTCCCGTTCGCGGTCCCTGGAGCGCCCCCGGGCGACCGGCTCGCGGAACGCGACCGCCGCGCGTCGCGTCGGCCGCTTCGGCGCCGCGCCTAGGCTCTGAGGAGACGACATGCTAGATTAGATCAACAGGTATAATAATAAGACCACGCTAAGTCCGAATCGCTTATAATAAAAATCTCTGTATGGCAACTTATTCCAAGTTTTTGAAACGTCATTTATAAAAGTCATAACAAAGAATTTGATTACTATAGGATTGTTTATTTTCGTGAGTTATGAAAAATATTAATAAATAATGGGCAAAACAATTAAATAGGAAGTGCGGGAGATAATTTTCAGCATGATTAATAATTAAGATAAACTAAAAGTACAAGTTCAAGCTATATGTGACCAAAATAACTGAATGTTGACAGGTTTCTTTTTTTTTTTTTAGACTATCCAGGCATTTGACCGCCATCTCACCTGGTGGTAAGTGACGATGCGGACGAAGATGGAGCATGCCTGTCTAGGAACAGCCTATTCACTCTAGCCTTGAAGGCGTCCAGATTATAGTAATCAGGGAACACACTCGCAGGCAACGCGTTCCATTCCTTAGCCGTTCGCATTATAAAGGTTGAACCAAAAGCGGCTCGTGCGGGCAGCTGGAAGATCCACGAAGCGCTCGCCCGGATCGCATATAAAAAGAAAACACTTACATTGTCCCTCCTCACTCTCCAATCGTCGTTATTATTGTCGTAAGACTTCTGAGCGTGACTCAACGCGTTGCTCTCCGAATGCGAGGTCTCGTTGTCGTTGTACTTTATCGTTGGGTTGTTGTTCCGACGGGGCTCAGGCTCTATGACGACACTTACTGACGTCTCGTTCAGTTCCTTGCATCTGAAGAAGACGGAATATATAAGAATAGAATAGAGTAAATTCTTATAGTTGAACTGTGTACAATATGGTCATTATAATCGTCCTAGCGCTTATCCCGGCCTCTACCAGGGTCCGCTTTCCTACCCATTCTTCTCCACTTCACCCGGTCTTCGGCAATGTGTAAGTGTGTACAATAGAGTACATGAGCATCATTGTAGGAATGCTTGTCATACTCTGTGAATATTTACAAGTGGCAAGTTTATTAACTGGCAAATTTCTCTTAAATGGGAGACATTCCGAGAACCGATTAAAAAGAAAGAATAGTTCAAATTATTGTAATAGATGGCGTTGATTAGACACGATTCTCATAAATTTTTGATTCTTATAAATTGTATCCAGTTTTAAGTTCATATGTTTATTTCATGGTTTTGTATATGTATTTAATATGTGCTTCCGGACTATAGTTGCATAAATGTATATCCCTCCTCCTTTTTACTCAAGTAGTTTTGTATTTTTTTGTCTTTCTTTTCCTGCACCGCCTACCTTTCTCAGGCTTAGATTATCCCGGTTGACTGGTAGATAAAGCTATTTTAGCTATAAGTCCGCCACTACTTTTGTGCATAAAGCTTTAATAAATAAATACATTCTCAAAAATAAATCAAAACGAGACCGTTCAATGTATGAAAATGTAGACATTTTGCGCTTTCTTCTCAGAGGAGGTACTAAAACTGAGTATCTATTCACGAAACAGCCTTCCGAGTAACTTCGGATACCAAATTCAATACTTGAGAATCCTGTCCAAGCAGCGCCATCTAGTGAGGCACGCCAAACTACACTTTTTACTTTTTAAAGTAGCTGTCTGAAAATCCCAAATTGAAATTGGCTACAAATGGGTGGTCATCTTGGCGTTAATGTCCAGGTTGTGCTCTCGCTCGCGAGGAGTCCGCCTTGACCACGATCCAGGATTTAGAGCGACTGCCATCTGACCTCCGCGACACTGTTAACAGGGGAACCTGACAAGTTTGGATCATGGTTACATATTGAGTCGCCTGAATGTGCAGGTTTCATCGTGATGTTTTCCTTCGCCGTAAGAGCATCGGTTAGTGTTTAACTAATGCACTTAACTCACAAAAGTGGCACAGCAGTTCGAACATGGTACCTCGGGGGACGAGTCGAGCCCCTTAGCCCTTAGGCCACCGACGCTTCAGCTCGCCTATAATAAGTTCGTATAAATTACACAGGGCTATTACAACAAGGGGTTACCTTTCAAGGGACTGCGTCGCTTTGTGGGAATTAGACTTCTCGGTTTCGGATCCCGTGGTCATACTCATCTCGCGTCTCTTGTTGCGGCGCTCGATAGACATCTGTAACAATGACGTGACGCCTTTGGTGTTAGAAGTTGTGTTGCAAATAAGTCATAACATCGAATAAAGCTTGCATCTATATCATACTAAATTCTCATCTAACAGGCGGGTCAACTGATAGTAAGTGATCCTCACGACTTGACGAAATATATCGAAAATTTGTCATAGTATCGCGCTACATCTTCAGTTACAACCATTTTACGGAGCGATATTCAAGAGCCCATGTCTTTCTCAAGGCCGTAAATACACTTCTTTCTGATTTTTCTGCATAGATTCGGGTTGCCTGCTTGCGTTTCTGGCATTCAATCTAACTGGCATTTTGCGTTTCTGACCAAATACGTACGTGTTAGATATTAAATGGTCCAACACTTGACGTTAGACGATATATATGTCACAACCCCAGTTGCCACTTGGGAATTGCCGTGATGGTGTTTTCTGTACAGAAGAATAAAGTGCAGTTATTGTAAAAAATATACATTTTATCTTTTACTCACTGGGGGGGGGTATGGGGCCCAAACACCATCTCATCAAACACCAAGCCAACCTCACCTGCCCGCGGTTCCGCGGCATCCGAGACTATCATGAGGTACCTCCGTCGCTACTCATGTATGCTGACGATATCGCGTTGACAGACTCTGACAAGGAGCGTCTTGTCCAGCGGGTGGAAAAGTGGAAGGAGTCGCTTGAGAACGGCGGTCTGAAGATAAATGTGACGAAGACAGAGTACATGGCTTGCAACAGTACAGTACCCATCCGCATAGGTGATGAGGTCAAATGAACGGATCAGGCCAGATACCTGGGGTCGGTACTAAGTGCAACTGGTGACATCGACGTCAAAGCCCGAATATCCGCGGCTTGGGCCAAATGGCGGGAGGTGACGGCTGTCATTTGTGACACCAAGATGCCGATGAAACTGAAGGGACAGGTCTACAAGACCATTATTAGACCTGTTCTTTTATACGGCAGCGAGACTTGGCCTCTACTAGAGCGACACAAGCAGGAGTTGCGAGTCACGGAAATGAAGATGCTGCGGTGGTAGTGTGGGGTTTCCCGCAAAGATCGCGTGCGGAGCGCCCACATCCGCGGTAGCCTTCGTGTCCGTGACATCGCAGATAAGCTACAAGAGTGTCGCCTTCGATGGTATGGCCACGACTTGCGCAGACCCGCAAATTATGTGGGGAACAGATGTCTGGCCATGCCGCCCCCACCAGGCACGGGAAGGAGAGGCCGGCCCAAGAAGCGATGGCTGGACGTCGTTAAGAGTGACATGCGTGCCAACGGACTCACTACGAAGGATGCCGAAGACCGAGCAAAGTGGACTAGGAATAGCAGGAAGGCGGACCCCGGGCACCCGCGTGTAGTGCGAGGGCGCAACCGGGATTTAACGCCGAGATGATGATGACTCACTCATAAACAGCTCTATTAATAGTACAAACGTCTAGTAGTACAAGTAGTACAAGAGATAACAGTGGCACTACTGACAGCCGTTTGGCAGTACTAAAGATAGGTCTAAAACGTATTACCCGATAAAACCGTTGATTTTATCGGGTAATTACAAAAAGGTAATATAAAAAAATAATTAAATAAGTACCATGACGGGGCCCTAATCTGTTCAACCAGTTTCAGAATCCCCAGCGGAAGACCTCGGTCAACCTCGCTTCGCCAACGGCATTAGGATTCACACCTAATGAGTAGCGAACTCGTTGCGGTGCTAGCCTAAAACGAATTGGCACCCATCCAGTTCCCGGACACTGCGAGCATCGCTTAACCGTGATCATCGAACCAGTGCCGCTGGTGGTTCTATCGTGTGTAATCATCATCATCCCATCAGCCGAAGGGCTGCTGGGCATAGGCTTCCTAGGCCTAGAGATCTCCACAACGACTGGTCCTGTGCCTTCCGCATCCAGCTGGTACCTGCGATCTATACCAGGTCATCGGCCCTTGTGGGAGGCCTACCCACGCTGCATCTTCCGGTACGTGACTGCTCTATTGATAGAGGTACGCACTCGAGAACTTTACTGCCCCGTTGGCCGTCTGTTATTCGAGCTATGTTCCCTGCCCACTGCCATCTTAGCCTGGCAATCCTAATACGGTTACAAAAACAATAAACACATGGCATAACATGGGATCGTTCAAGAGGTATATTAGAGGTCTCTTCACAGGCGGGCAACGCATTGGTGACTCCCCTGGTGTTGCTGATGTCCATAGGCGGCGGTGACGACTTACCACTACGTGGCCCGCTTGCCTGTTTGTCTGCCGGATAACATAAAAAATGGATACCCTTACCTTAACGTCATGCTTCAGCTTGACATACTTCTCCTTCAGGCAGCGGTACTTGTCTTGCAAGGCGAGGTCGCGCGGGGACCGCGGGCCGGCGGCCGGCGCACCGCGGGCTCGCACCTCTTGGAGGTGCCACGAGTGTTGAGCTCGGAGGCGTTCCACCTGTGTCGTGAGAGACAAAGTCACGAGCAGTCTACATGGTCTACTCGCGGTACCATGTAGGGTGTAACCGTTCCAAAATATCGAGGTAAACACAATCAGAACCCTGGTGCCGAACCCGATTTAAGTGACAATTTTATGTGAAGTGATAACTGCGAAAGTCTTCAAATAAAATATAGACTACTGAGCACAGAGAGTGTGAATGAATATATTTTTAACCATGTTTTTGTGTCTGTTTGTGCCATCGTAGCTCACGAAAGGGTGCATCCAGCTGTTGGTCATTTCTGTGCACCGTGAATTTCATTTCCATACTTTGCTGGGCCATGACTTTAGAGTGCAGTTCTTTTTTGTTCTAAAATCGGCCAATGGCTCCTAAGAACAAATTACGCTATCCCTTATGGTTTCAGATCTCTCCTCGTGATCCATTTAGATTAGCGATGCGATAGAGCGATGCCTCTCGTTTTCGTGTTACTTTACGTTTACGTTATCCATTCAGATAGTTACGCAGAGAAAAATAAATATAACGACAAAACTGAGATCTATACGAAAAATAAAGTAAAATAAATAAACAATAATTTATTATTCACCAAAAAACACATCAATTAGTGCACAAAACAAAACTAATATCAGGAAATATGAACGTTGTATAAACGTAGAAAAAATAAATGAAAGCAGTGACAAAAGGGCATATGGCATAGAGGAGAGTAACGTAAGTTACACTCCCTGCTATTCTGCCATACTCTATAAAATTAATACATACACACACATCTTAAAGTATAAATAACAATAATAAATAAAACAACAATACCACGGGCTAGTTTTTCAATAGACGTGGTTATCGAATGCGAATAGCGACAGAGAGATATAACCTGAAAGCTGCAGTATTATTGTAATTAAAGTCAACTGTCACTTAACCCATACACTATACAAGGTCAATCAACGTAATTCTCGGTCAAGATCAGTAATAGCAATTATAAATTTTAGGACTGGGGACGGTGCACAGTGTGTTACGGCACATTTAGTCTCATCTTAGTTTTAATGAGGAATCCTATCAAGAAATATAAATTTATTTTTTATTTTCGGTTTTATTTTGTTCCACTGTAACGCTGTATTAGAAAGAAAATCATATATCAAACGAAAGCTAAAACAAGCTCTGAACCGAAAATGAAAAATAAATTTAAATTTCTTGATTGGATCACGGTAACTCTACAGAAACTTGTCTAAAGGTGTAGTTTATATGTATATTTGATTGAGATAATCAAAATTGAAATAACATATTGAGTAATTTTTAATTATTTTTTGTGTATTGCCGGACCCTAAGCAAACTTTGAATTTTTTTTCCACAAAAACTACAAGCCATATCGTTTTCGGAGTTTTACTCTGATGTGTGTAATAGTAATAACTATTGTATTCCTCAATAAAACTAACTGTAGCCCATAACATCTACGATTAATGCATTTAGGTTGCAGGCAACAAAAATGCAGAACCGCAGGTGAGTTGTCTCTGTGAGGACTTAGATGAAATGTCTTTGTAATTGCGCTGGCTACCTCAAAACTTAACCAAACTATACATACCTCAGCCCTATAATCCTGCTTCAGGTCATTGACTCGATCGCTGTGCTCTTCTCTCAGCACTTCTATTGTGGCCCTGTTTTCTTCGACCATCCTCGCTTTCTCCTGGTTGAGTTCGCGGCAAAGTTGGCTATGGAGATCCGCTAGGGCACGTTCGTTCTCTACGAAAGCATGTTTTGTTAGTTACAGGAGGCAAAGGGCCAAGATCTTAGATGGATCGCGTCTTTGAAGATGCTCCCACACCAGTGTTTGCAAGTGTTACAAACAGATTTAAAAAAATAAGAAATAGCCAAGCATTTTAACGCCATCTCACCTGTTAGTATGAGACGATGCACTCCAAAAAGGCCAAGTTGTATCTCTCGTTTTGACCAGACGAATAAGATGAAACATGGCCTAGATTTTAAGCTGGACCCCAAGCTACCAAACTAAAGCAGCCATCGCTTGTGAAACCTCCATTAAAACCCGTTCCGCAGTTCTTACGTCATGCGCGCAGACAGAGACAAGTAAACAAAAATACTACATTTCTACAGGGATTTCTCAGCAGCCTACCCCGGTATTTTACAGTATTGAAATAGAATAGATACTGCTCCAACACTGGATATTTCTACCTCAAATCGAAGAATAACAACTTCGAAAGACGTTACCGATCTCTATCTGCTCCCGTCTCTCAGCCAATTTTGCTCGACACTGCTTTTCTAAAGCAGCCATCGCTTCGAAGTGCCGCTTTTCCACCGCTTCAGTGTCTATCCGTAGTCTTTCCGACACCTTGTCCGAGAGCTCCTGAAGAGCCGCCTCGTGGTTGATCTCAGCTGCTGTTAACGCCTAGGAAAAGAAACAAATATTTACATGTTTACGGTCGCAGTAAAAGTACATTAAATTTAATTTAATCGTTGAATGCTAAGCATTCAGGCGACTGTATCTGTAACCATGATCCAATCTGGTCAGGTTCCCCTGGTAGCAGGCTCACGGAGGTCAGATGGCAGTCGCTTCACTGTAATTAACTGATCTGCCAAATCCTAGATCATGGTCAACGCGGACCCCGAGCCCACGTGCACAAAAGCACAACCGAAGCCACGATGTTATTATTATAACCGCAATAAAGGTCAGTTTCAATTGCAAACTTCGAGGAAATTGCTCTATTCCATACCATCACAAACAACAGGAAGACAAAAAATTTGCAATTATAGGTCAACAAAGTATATTAGGAACATATAAATTAATGAAGAAAAATATTACACTATATGATGAATGTACATGTTATGACATTACCTCCTCCATTTCTTGTTGCTGTCTCTGAGCTTGCTCCGTCAATCTCACTTTCTTCTCCGACAAAAACTTCTCCTCTGCCTCTTTCAATTCCTGCTGCAACTCTGCCCTCATTTTCCTTTCCTTTGCTGTGAACTCTACCCTCATACTCTCCAACTCTTTCTGCAATGACAACTCTAATCTTCTCCTCTCGTCTCCTTTATTTCTCTCTATCATTTCTCTGCCCATATCGGATATTAAAGGAGATTTTATTGACTTCGGAAACTTCTCCTCCTGCTCAAACTGATACACAACCACAACATTGTCAGAACTTGACTTCCCTTGAGATAATATAACACCATCTAATCTAGGACTAGCAAGACTCTTTCCTAAGCTAGAAACAGAATCGGAAGACTTCAATGGAGCTATCACAGCTTTGTTCAAAGACTTGAAAGTGGATAAAGGATTAGACCATATATTACTCTCATACCTCGGAGATTTCAAATCAGTACCTAAACTTGGCGTAGGTGAAACTTTGATATGAGGTGATTTCATTTCCATACTTTCAGATCTAGGCGTCCTGTTAGAATCTTCAACTTTTCTAGACTCTTCAGACTCGGAATGTACTATTCTCGTTTTGGGTGAGAGATCTAATTTAGGAACTTTCACCTGGGTTGCTGGAATGCTGTCTATTTTAGGTGACTTATTCGGAGGTGATTGTGATGTTTTAGAATTTGATGTCTTATCTGAGCTATCATCCTCAGTTTTCGGACTGTCTTTATCTTCATCTTTCTCTTTATCGGAGTTATTCGACTTTTCGTTTATATTATTAGAATCGTCAAGGTCATTTAAATCTAGATTGGCAAATTCCTTGTCAGGAGAATCAATGGATGTCTCCGACTCTATGCTTTCCATTAAATTTATTGATATTTTGTTCTTCTGCTGTGGTATCATAGGAGATCTGTAAATACGATAATTATTAAAGACCCTATACAGTATTAAACCTTATTAACCTATTTTAAACCAGAATTATACCTCGGTCTGACTTCTTTATCGGAAGCTGAATCTGGAACCAAATGTAAGGACGTTACAGGTGAAGGCTCCAGGTCACCAGGTCGCACCATGTCAGAGATCTTCTGGAAGTTTTTCTGGAACAGCTCTGGTTTGATATAATCCCCAGCTGGAGGACGGAGCACCCGTCTTCTAGGGGAGGTGCCGCGGTCACTTTCTGTATAAATTACAAATTGTTACGAATATATTCTCGAAAGTTGACAACGACACAAAAAGAGAGGACAAGTCATACCTAAAGATTCTCTGTCAGAAGCAGACACACTCTTTGACTCCCTTGGACTGTCGATTGGCTTAGGCGGTAGTGGAGGCCTAGTGACTAACGGAGAGAGAACTATTGATGGCGTAATTGGTGCGAGAGGGACGCTGGACATTGTCAAAGGCGATAGTGAAGGCGAAGAGGGTTTCATTGTTAAGAGTGGGTTGAGCAAAACTTGGGGTGATGAAATAGGTAATGATGGGATAACGGGCGATGGTATTGAAGGCACGGGCGCACTGACAATGGAATGTTGATCATTCTGCTCCGATGAATCAGACCCAGGGCTTATCGTGGGTTCCGGCAAATTTTCCAATTTAAATCTGGAAAAGATATACATATCATTATAGTGAAATAGTTGCGAGTTAAAGTTAAATAGCTTCATTGGATATTAAATGTTACCTAACGCTTTTTCTGTCCTCATCTAAACTCGAAGCATGTCGAGGTTTGCTAAGAAATAAACTCTCATTTCTCTTCATAAACGAATCTGACATTTTCTCCCTCAAAATTCCTTTCAGGGGATCACTCCTTGTGATTGAGTCTAGAGGCAGAGATTTTTCCGTATCTGGGCTGGGTAGATCAGATTTCGACATTTTCGAATACATGCCGCCTTTACCTACAAAGTTCAATACAAGTTTAACATGCGCTGACAGAATCATTAAGATAAATGTTACATCAAAATTGTATTATAAATGTTTACCTGTTGACAGAAAACCTGTCTCAACTTTCGCTCTAGACAGAAAACCACTTAAGTTCTCCTCTTCAGGACTATTCAGTACATGCATCTTCAAGTCTATTATCTCTGACTGTTGCTTAAACAATAACTTTGGCCTCTCCAAGGTTGGTCGACTCAGCAAGTCTTTATCTGAGGTGTTACGCATCAGCATTGGTTTCGCGATGTTGCTATCTACGCTACGTCTGAGTGGAGATATCTTCAAATCGCTGAGTTTCTTGTCTAACCTTGATAAAGGACCGAGCGGGGGTCGCCCCATCGCCGTCAACCGTTTGCCGGCCAGTGTGCTGTCCTTAACATCAGAGGCATGATTGTCCCCACTATCTGTTGTTAAATCGTCATCATCACTTTCGACTTTCGTTTCGAAACGTTCAAGGTGTTTGGTGT